>OX387970.1:20460900-21767446 GCA_947578425.1 Eugnorisma glareosa | reverse complement strand
ACAATCCATTCCATATTTATGTTACTATACATGTAACCCACAACATTGTCCACGAATTCACCAAAAGAAAATGTTAAAAGAAAACAGACAAAATATTGTGCATCGTAAAAGCCAAATAAGAAGAAAAAAGAATATTTATACTCATGAGTTTAGTAACTCTATTGTTCTTGCCTTAAAACTATTCTTGGAAAGAGTAAATATGTCAAGCTCCGTGAATTGAGCATTGTAGGCATCAACAAGGCGACGAAGAGGCACGCGCTCCCCAGCGTTAGTTCTGCACTGACTCGTGTGGAACAGTCGAGGCACACGTACCCCACGAAGCTTGACAGATCTAGGTACTATATAATGTAGACTATTTGATAAGGGAATGCAGTCGAATCTATTATTGCATATACCATGCAGCATCATTGCACCCAGAAGAGATCGTCTAGATTGCAAACTAAGAACATTGTAACGTTTCAGTAATTGTTTATAAGAGACTTTAGGACGATAACATTTATAATTCATCGAACGTAAATACTTCTTCTGCACAATTTCTAACCTATCTTTGTACTTATCATATAGTGGATCCCAAATTTGCACGGCGTATTCCAACTGCGACCGAATCAGGGTTTTATATAATATTAAGAATGTAGAGGGTCGCACAAAGCTACTTGAAAATCTCATGACCAGTCCATACATCTGGAAGGCTTTTTTTACTATATTGTCAATATGAATATCAAAATGCAGACTAGAATCAAGCGTAACACCCAAGTCCCGGACAGAATGAACTACATTAAGACTTATATTGTTTATTGTATAATTAAATTTGATCTGATTTTTATTTTTAGTAAATGAAATTTTGTAACATTTGGAAAGGCTTAGAAAGAGTTTATTTTTGAGGCAGTATTCATGAAATCTATCAAGGTCTTCTTGCAAATAATGGCAGTCACGAATATTTTTACAGGTGATATAAATCTTCATATCGTCTGCATACATCAAGAAATTTGAGTTGACAAAACAATGTTTAACGTCATTAATAAACAATATAAATAAAAAAGGACCCAGTACAGACCCCTGCGGAACCCCGGATTTAACAACTATAGAGTCAGATTCATGCCCATTAATTACGATCTTTTGAGTCCTATTAAAAATGTATGAAGCAAACCATCTTAGTAAATTGCCGCGTATACCATTAAAGGCAATTTTTTCCATGAGCAGGGTGTGATCCACCTTGTCAAAGGCCTTCTGAAAATCCGTGTAAACAGCGTCAACCTGTACCCGGCGGTCCATATTTTCAAATAGATAGTTTACAAAGGTCATGAGGTTAGTGGTGGTAGAGCGACGTTTGACAAAACCATGTTGTTCGGGTATGATAAGATGACGGATATGAGGATATAGCGCACTGTGCACAAGTTGTTCAAAAACCTTTGACAAAGTGGAAAGAATCGAAATGGGCCGATAATTCTCTACATTATTTTTATCACCACTCTTGTATACAGGGGTGATAGAGGCTCGTTTCCAAACTGTGGGAAAGACCCCCTCCTTCAAGCATTTATTAAAAATTATGTGTAAGGCGGAAGACAAGTAGTCAGCTGTACTTATGAAGAAGGAGGGTGGTATGCCATCTGGCCCAGCTCCTTTAGAAGAATCAAGTGACTTCAATGCTGTACGTATTGATTCCTTTGGCAAGTAGATGTCAGAGATACATGGCGAATTATCTTCATAGCAATTAGATGGTTGCCATATGTCTGGGTCAAAGGTAGAGGGTTCATAGACAGAACAAAAGAAAGTTGAAAACAAATTGCATATTTCCTTGGGGTCATCGGAAGAAACATTTTTGTAGAACATGTTAGCAGGGTAATTAGCTTTGCCATTCTTGGAAGAGACATACGACCAAAAATGCTTAATAGATTTGGGAATACTGTCCTCAACTGATGTCATATATCTCTTATAACATTTAGCGGCCTCACTATGAAACAATTTGCGATAATTTGAAAAATACACATAGTCAGAGTGATTGCCATATTTCTTCCACTTAATCCAAGCATGTTCTTTAGTTTTAAATGTTTTTATTAGAGAAGGCGAAAACCAGATCGGAAATTTTGAGTTTTTAGTATGAGTCAATGGAGTATGCAACCTAATAACCTTATATATAGTTTCATAAAACAAATGAACAGCCATCTCAGAAGAGTGATGAGAGAGTAGCTCTTCCCAATCTACATTACCTAAGTCGTGTTTAATGCAATCATAGTTTGCTTTGTAAAAGTTGTGCCTGCGAACCGGAAGGCATTTCATTGGTTTGAAACGCACATCTAGATGAGTTAATATAGAAAAGGGGGGGTGGAGGCTATCGGGATTTACCAGGATATTGCAGGGCATCGTTTGAGGGTCCGCGTTGGAGATTATCAAGTCTAGCACACGACCTGAACTATTTTTTGTGTAGTGATATTGTAAGCCATTGATTATATTTATAAAATTAAGCAATATACGTCCTGTAGAGTCCGTGTGACGCGCAGTGGCATGGTTCCCTTGCTGCACCCAGTCAATTCCAGGCAAGTTATAGTCACCAAAGAAATGATATGAATTGCAATCGTGACCATTAGCTAAGCCTTGTAGCGTGTCTAAGTATTGCTCATATACCTCTGCACGAGACGCTGGAGGTATATACACGACACCAATAATATGACGTGTGTGCTGCTGCGTAGCAGACAACTGTACTAATACTTGCTCAATTTCAGAGTTAAGTAATTGAGTTGTCAATATTGTCGCCCGCAGTTCACGAAGCACAGCAATTAGAACACCTCCTCCATCTTTTTTATTCGTCGCGACACGGTCACGGTCACATCTAAAGACAATATATCGATCATCAATAAATTCACTATCACGGATATCAGGAATAAGCCAAGTTTCGGTCAGAACGATAACGTCATAAGAATTACTCAATATGTTCATGTAAAGCGTTTGCAACTTTGTACGAGTACCTCTACAATTCTGGTAGTAAAACGTGATATTGTCAGTAGCCATAAATGACAGTAATATAATAAATTTGTATTATGTAACGCTTATCACCCAATCGATAATACTTAAGCCCACTGTCCACAGTAATTATATGATAAGTTACAAATAAGCCAGAATTACAAAATAGTTTAGGTTTGCCGCAGTGTTCGTACTGCAAGGTAGTTTCCAATGTATCTAATATTATATGACAAGTGACAAATAGGCCAGAGTTACAAATTAGTTTAAGTTTACCGCAGTGTTTGTACTGCAAGGTAGTACCTAATATTATACATAACTGTTTAAATAGCACAAAAAGATTAGATCGCATGTAACTTAAAAAGCCTAGAATAAAATGTAAGAATTCTTGAATTACAAGTATTGACCACCAATGGTGTAAGCTAGTGGGCAAGAGATAGGTATCACATTTAAAACTTACATGCTCAGTAACTAATCCTACAAACCCGCAAAATAAACATCTGTAAAAAGAAAAAGGACAAAACTTAATATAATTATACAAACAAGCTATGTGAACGTAGGCATATCTATGTATCTGGGTCTTCAGTACACTTCCTCTCACTGGTAACAATCCTTTTAAGATCTTCCCCAGAACGTATAGCAATTGATGACAATCCATCCCGCTCCCGTACAAGTACTGTCCCATTCCTAACCCAAACGTATTTAAAACCAACTTCATTGGCAATCTTCTTAGCTTCTCGAAATAATGCTTTATTTTTAAGGGTTAAATGCTCATTGAAATAAACGTTTACCGAGGCACCAGAAATCCCCAACTGATCAGATTTTAGGCCCTTCTTTTGACGACAGGCACTAAGAATGTTATCACGTATAACACGAGTTCTGAACTTGATTATAATATTTTTAGGTTTGCGATCATGTTGTTGAGCATGTGGTACTCTATGTATCGATGTGATGTCATTGTGAGACACAGGTAAGCCAATAGAGCTGCTTATGGAATCCATGATGGCGAACAAATTTTCATTTCGCTTTTCTGGTAAATTACAAATTTCTAAATTGCATGATCGTGCCTGTTGCTCCATTGCCTCAATCTTAGCTTCAAGTGTAGCCACAGCTTGCGCGTTCACACTGTTAGTCATCTCATTCACGCGTTTAATATTCTCCCTGTGTGCAATTTCCAGACTTTCCAGGCGAGACTTCATCTCCTCATAGTTCAGGTTGAAAAATTGAATTGATTTTTCAATCTCACCATATGACTTCTGGATATTGAGATTTTGTCGTTTCAATTCAGAGACTTCAGCGACTATTTTGTTGAGGACAACATCTTGATCTTTTTTCCATGACTGCAACATACTCTTCAAATCTTCGAATCTATCAGACTCCGTGCAGTTACCGTCATCTCTGAGGCGTTTTTTGCTCTGCCGTGTTGTGACGCTATCCATTAAATCACTAATATTCAAATCAGTAATCGTTGCGTCAGAGGACAAATCAGGCTCTGACCGAGTCTCAAGCAAGTCGGTGGTCGATTTCTGGGGGGGTGACCGCAAAGTGCGATGCATTCTTCCTGTTCTACGTAATTGCTACACAACACGAGTAAAATAATTAAGTGGAGCTCCTTTCGCAATAGATACAGGTTGGATATTTTGAGCCTGCGGATAGATGTTCACTTGGCTTAGTGCGCACACGCGCCGCCTCTCACGCTCAGTGCCGCGAGTTCGAGCCCAGCCAATTGCAAAACTTTTTGTGTTTAATTAAATGAGCTTTTAAAGTATATTTGAACACCCAATCAATGTAGGAGCTGACAAAAGTGTTCTGTCCTGCTTTAACTCCTCCCAGTGGGCGTAGACCACAGGTAATAACACTGCAGGAGTGACAAGGAATCGAAAACAGCAAAAGCAACGAATCACAGCACTACAAATCACCGAAATGTCAATATTCACAGCGCGATGCGACACACGTCTGTTCGCTTCCAGCTAACGAGCGTAACAGCGTAAATAAAATCACTAAGTAATGCAAATACTCGTAGATTGACAAGTAATAATACTTACTTTTTTATTAATTAAGGTGTTTGAAAACATTTTTTTTTTAATGTCGGTAGATAGTTACTTTCTAAACAGTCAAAATAAAATGTCCTGAGAGTTCCACGGTTGTCTCAAACATGAACGGGTTCGAATCGTTATAAATCCTACTTTATGTAATGTTTTAACAAAATAATGAATACAAAAAGAACTTATATATGTAGTTGCACCCATGCCCATGGTTTAAACTTGCGACTTCTCGTTCACTGACCGAAGACGATAACCATTGTGCCAAGATTACTATACTAATGTAATGCGAAATATTATATCTGCTTCAGTAACAAAAATGAATATACTATATGACTTCACCCACACATGTAAAATGTAAACCAAATAGTTTGTTCGACTGTACAGGCAGCCGACCGCATGGCACGCATCAGTGCTATCGACTTGGCCAGTTTAAGTTGTTAATACCGCATGTCCGCATATTATGCTTAGTATATATAGCAGGTTTGATAAATAAAGCAGATGATCTGTTGGTATGTCTAGAGGAGCTATCAAATAAAAATAAAAATGTTGATGTCTTGTGTATTACGGAGCATTTTATAATGGAGGGGTATCAAAATGTATTATTATATGTGTTTCCAAAACACACAGCATTTGTTGAAGAAGCATTCAATAAATTAAGCCTATGATTATGCAATTTCATACCTGAATTCTCCTCTTTATGTTACCTGTCTCTTTCACTCGCAGCAGAGCGTGACAGAATTCCTGTACTGGAGCGCAGCTGTCAATGTCAACTCATAGCGTTCATAAATTTTGCCGCGAAGACATGCAAAATTTTTTCATTGCGAATATTATTTGTAAAATAAAGTATTTGAGTTTGAATTAGGTGATTGTGTAGATTATTAGTGAGTATGAGCACTCAAGATAAGGCCAATATTGTCGGTAAGGACAATGTTAGTGGTGAATGTGGTAGTTCGATCGTTGTTGCTTCGGATGAAGAACAGCCATCTCGACTCCCACGCCACTCTGTATCTACCAGTGGGCACTGCAGCTCTTCCTCATCTTCGGAAGTTGAGGAGGGCTACGCCTCTCCTCCGCCGAATAAACGTCGTAAGTACAAACATAATGTAATTTCCGATCCGCGTATAGATGGGCTTATAAACCAAGTAAGTTACATATCCGGTTATTTATCACAGTTACCTTTTGCCATTAATCATAATACGAGTCGTAATGAGGACCTAGTCCTTCCTGGCCCCAGTAAGGGAACCAATCAGTCACAATACCTAACTAACCCATGTAGTAGCTCGGATAAGTTTACATTAGGTGAACTGAACACAGATTTTGATGAAAGAAAAGTTGTTCCCCCGTCCAAGAAAGAGAGATTAGATAAGCTAAATAAGCTACAACATTTTGAAACTCAAGCATGGAAGGGTATGCGTTACAAGTCTGTATTGCAGACTTATTCTGCGACTCCAGGTTTTGTTTCATTAAAAGTAAATGAGGAATTTTGTCACCTCAGTAAGACTAAAGATTATTTGGCTTCAGCAGAAAATGTGTTAGCTGGATTAACAAATGCAGAGTTAGAACAACAGGAATTGTTAAAACAGGGTTTGCAAGAATACTGAATTGGGCCGCTGGAAACCCAGATAATATAAATCCAAACTCTCTTTTCGAAAAGATTACTGTTTTACTGGGACCTGGTTCCCCACTTCATAAATGTTCAGAGAAGATAATGCAAATTATTTGTGGAAGGAGGGGAGAATCTATTGAAATTAGAAGAGAAAGAATAATTAAAGAAATTAATAACCCCAATTTAAAAGCTACATTAAGAGGTATACCTCCTAGTTCTGAACATTTATTTAGCCGGGACGCTCTACAGCCTGTTATAAAATCTTTGGGTGGTACCCAATTATGGCTAAATAAACCAGAATATATAAAGGAAGGAAAAACAAACAGGACCTTTTCAAATAAAAATGAAAGAAGAGTACATAGTAACTCACATAATAAAAATAGTAGATTTGATGACAAACATTTTAAATCTGATAATATTCAAACTTCTCACAAGCGTCATAACTTTCGCAAAAATAACTTCAAAAAAAGAAATTCAGATCAGAACACAAAACAAAAATGACTATATACAGAGCCGTCAAAATTTCCGGGGGGGATGCTTGAAGGACCATGTCCAAGTGTGGGAGGAGCTTGGGGCAAACCAGTTCATTATAAATATAGTTACCAGAGGCCGCCTGCCTTTCAAGTTAAAACCACCACTCAGATGTTTAACAGCAAATATGCTGAAGAAGTTCAACACAAGAACCTCCCCCGAGATGACAACAATAATAAAGGATTTAATAGACAAAGGAATTTTGGAGGTGCCCCCAGTTTTGAATTCTGGTTTCCTTTCCAAAATGTTTCTTGTAAAAAAGCAAGATGGGGGCTGGCGCCCCATATTCGACCTCAGGGGGCTGAACAGATATGTAGCAACCAAACATTTTCAGTTAGTGTCCCAGACAGACGTTGCAGACTTCTTAGAAGAAAACGATTGGATGGCGAAGATAGATCTCCAACAAGCCTATTTTCATCTACCAATTTCAGAACCCCACCGCCGTTTCCTAAGGGTGTTTTACAACAACCAAGTGCTTCAACTAACAGCACTACCTTTTGGCCTGTCTTCTGCCCCCCGAACTTTCGCCACTCTATCCAACTGGATAGCAGAAATATTACGTGCTCGGGGCATAAGACTACTAGTGTACCTAGACGATTACATTCTAGTAAGCCAAGACCAAACCAGACTACAGAATCAGGTCTCGGAGACCTTAAAGATTCTGGAGAGCCTAGGCTGGCATGTCAATTACGAAAAATCAGTACTAGCACCCTGTCAAGAGCTGGAATATCTAGGTCTATTGTGGAACACCAAAAACAAGACCATGGCCTTACCACCGAAAAAGGTGGCAAGAATAAAATCATTTATTACAAAACTTCTGGAGAAGGGTCGTTGCACTCTTCGGGAGGGTCAATGCCTTCTAGGTCAACTAAATTTTGCAAATTTAACAACACCGAGGGGACGTTTACACTGTCGACGAACACAGAGGTTCCTAAGGGAGTTCAGTCGACTCAAAAGTTCCCAAAAGAAAGTTCTACCTCCTTGTGTGCAGCGAAAGCTAGGCTGGTGGCGGAACGCCATAGACCACAGTTCAGTGGTCCTGCACAAGAAAGAAGTGACCCACTTTTTGACGACAGACGCTGCGGACGTGGGATGGGGCGCTCATCTCAACGAGAGGTATCTGACAGGCAGGTGGACAGCGCAACAAAGGTCTTGGCATTGCAACCTGAAGGAACTTTTCGCAGTTTACGGTGCCATAGATCGTTGCCAAAAGTCACTGCGGAGTGCGCACATATTAGTACAGTCCGACAACAGGACTCTTGTTGCTTATATCAGGAACGAGGGCGGGACTCGTTCTCTAGCCCTTCTTCAGCTGACAACCAAACTTTTAGAACTCACCGAGCGCCTCAACGTCACGCTCTCGGCGGCGTACCTCCCGGGGAGGTACAACGGCATAGCCGACCGCCTGTCCAGAAATCGACCAGTGCCGGAATGGCACTTGTTGCCCCCGGCCTCGGAGGCCGTATTCAGACTTTGGGGCGTACCAGATGTCGACTTGTTCGCATCAAGACGCAGCGCCGTCGTAACCTCTTACGTAACATGGGACTCCAGAGATGGGTCAGCCATTTTTTGCGACGCCTTCAGTCGGCAATGGAACTTCGAGTTGGCCTGGGTTTTCCCACCACCGAATCTCATTCCACGAGTGTTGCGACACCTCAATACGGCGACCGGAACTTATATAGTGATAGCGCCACATTGGGCACAGTGCTTTTGGACAGCAGACCTGAAGGCACGAGCTTTATCGGAACCGCTACCAATACGGGAGTTATCCAACAACCTGTTGGACTTGACGACAGGCAGGAGCCCCCCTCAGGTACAGAAGTTGGAACTTCTTGCTTGGAAAATTGGGGGTGGGCAAATCAGGTCGCTCACTGGACTCTTGAGGAAAGGAGTCTCCTAAATAAGAGTTGGAGAAACTCCACTATATCGACCTACAAAGCTCCAATCAGGCGTTGGGTTGCATGGTGTTTGCAGAACAACATTAACCCTAGTTGCCCACAGAGCAATGATGTTGCTCGGTTTTTGGCTAAGTTGTGTATTGTTGACAAACTTGCTTGTAGGACTATACTTCTGCATAAATCTGCTGTATCCACATACACAGCAAAAAGTGAAGCAATATCAAAGAATTTCTTTGTACAGCAGATCCTAAAAGCTACAGCCTTAGTTAAACCACCTGAAAAGAAAACACCTATCTGGGATACTGAGTTACTTTTTAACTGGCTTAGGAATACTCCAAGGTTAGACACTTTATTTGACATATCTAGAAGAACTGCAATTATCTTATTACTAGCTTCGGGTCGAAGAATCCATGATTTGACACTTCTAGAGTTGTCCAAAGACAACCTTACTGTGGATAATGAGAGCCACAAGGTAACATTGTGGCCAAGATTTGGTTCCAAGACCGATAACGCCGACACTAGACAATCAGGATGGATATTAAAACAACATCCTGATGAGAAAATATGCCCAGTCAGACATATTATAGAATTAGTTGAGACTACAAAGGTCAGGCGTTCTGAAGTTGAAAACTTGACAAGCCTATTTATATCCATCACAGGCAAAATCAGGCCAGCCACTCGTACCATAATAGCTGGTTGGATAAGGAATGTCTTTAAACAAGCTGGAATAGATGCATCACCAGGTAGTATAAGATCAGCAGTGGCTTCGAGAAGCTTCTCAGAAAACAGGCCAGTCGACGAGATTTTAGAGAGAGCTAATTGGAGAAGCTCTAACACTTTCAGGAAGTTCTACTGCCGTACAATTAAGAAGAGTTTGAGTAGTGGGACTAATGATTATTATTTAAATAATTTTATAATTCCTTAGAGCTAAACTATTAATATTTCTTGAATAGTAATACCATACTGTATTGAAGTAGCTGATTTTTGATCTCATAATTTGATTTATTGATCTCTTAATTTTAATAATTTTGATAAATTTTATGTTGTGTTTTTGAGATAATTTTGTGGTAGGAGAGCCGCAATGATTAACTTTTTGTTGATTTTACTTTGATAGAAATTCTAAGTTTGTTTTCATTTAATTCTTTTTTAAGTTTGATTAATACATTTCATGGATGTATAATTGATTATCTATTAATATAATGGTTATTTGAATTAACTATTGAGATTTATTTAATTTCACATAGCGTTCATAGTACCTGCCCATTACAGGTTCTTTCACCAGCAGATAACAAACAGGTCTTCAACAAATGCTGTGTGTTTTGGAAACACATATAATAGAACTGTTTTGCATTAAAACAAAACAGTTATTATGTGTGTGGAAAAACACACAGCATTGGAGCAAGGTGCTTGCTGGTGGTTGATGGAAGACTATGAGTTGACATTGACAGCTGCGCTCCAGTACAGGAATTCTGTCACGCTCTGCTGCGAGTGAAAGAGACAGGTAACATAAAGAGGAGAATTCAGGTATGAAATTGCATAATCATAGGCTTAATTTATTGAATGCTTCTTCAACAAATGCTGTGTGTTTTTCCACACACATAATAACTGTTTTGTTTTAATGCAAAACAGTTCTATTTTTGCCTAACTATTATTTGGCTGCACATTATTGTAGAATTGAACAAAAAAGGGGTGGTGCATGTATCCTTGTTAAAAATGGCCTACAATGGAAAGAACTGCCAAAAGTTGCAAAGTTATCAACTCCAGGCATATTTGAGTGCTGTGGAGTGGAACTGACTTGTTATAAGATAATAATTGTGTGTATATATAGAATTCCGAACTTAAATAATTTAAATTACTGTTTTGCTAGACTTTTATTGCTCTTGCGTGAAATTTCACGTGCAGTTTGTAAAACAATTGTTATCTGCGGAGATTTTAACATTGACGTACTCAAGAAAAATAGTGCAACTAATGACTTTGAATGTATTTTAATGAGTTACAATCTGAAACTAGCTTTCAAACAACCAACTCGCATGGCCAGTTTATCGTGCATAGACAACTTCGCGCATAACTTTTGTACATGTAAGACTGAAGTATTGGAATGGGCATTATCGGATCATACAGCCCAGCTGCTACAGTGTCCAGTACAAAAAAATTGTTCTATAAAGTATTGGTACGCAACTAGAAGGGAATATAATACGGAAAATATACAAAAAATTAAAAACCATCTCATGAATCTTACCTTTTCGGAAATTTATGACACGGATGACCCAAATGCGGCTTATAATTATTTCATTGATATTTTCAAGCTAATGTACGATCTGTGCTTTCCATTGAAAGTGGTTAAAATAAATACTACAAGAAAAACTAAGTGGCTGTCAAAAGGGATCAAATTGTGCAGCAAGAAGAAAAGAAAACTCCTATGGCAGTTTAGACTTAATCGTAGCAATATTAATAAAACCTTACTACACAAGTATTCTAAAATGTACAAAAAAAATATCCACTTAACACAAAAAGCCAAAAACAACTACAATATAAAAACATCTAAAAACAAATCGAAAACTGCGTGGCAAATTATCAATCGTGCAAAGTATAACGTACCTAAATGTAACATAAATAGAATTAAAATGGGTGGCTGCGTCTTATCTCATCCCAAGACTATAGCAGAAGCCTTTAATAATTTTTTTATTGATAAGATACAGCCAAAACTGGGTGTCGACTGCAGACCTAGGGCGTGTACATTAGACTACAATAATAAAACTATGTTTATGGCCCCTAGTATACCAAACGACATTAAAAAGATAATAATGTCCTTGCATAATACAAGCAGTGTGGGATATGACGGTATTGCCACTCATATTCTAAAACATGTTGCGGATGAAATAAGCGGTCACTTGAGTCATGTCATCAATCTCAGCATTAGTGCGGGCGTTTATCCTGATGCTCTAAAAGTTTCCATTGTCAAACCACTATTTAAGAAAAATGATAGGGAGATAATGGAGAACTATCGGCCTATTTCCTTAATTCCCATAATTTCAAAAATATTTGAAAAATACATTTACAAACACATAAATTCATTTATAGAAAAACATAACATTATATGTGAGGAACAGAAAGGATTTAGAATGGGTAAAACTATTAATATGGCCATTTATGATTTTTTATATAATGTTACATATAGCGTTGATAAGAGGAAACCGGTCTGCGGCGTATTCTGTGACATGACTCAAGCCTTTGACTATGTGCACTATACTACGCTCTTAAATAAACTTGAAGCATATGGAATTAGAGGAAATGTCAACAATCTAATTAAATCTTACCTACTTAACAGAACTCAAATAACTCATATAAACCAAATAAATACAAAAAGTAAACATGAAATTGTATTTCAGTCCTCAAAACGTATAGTTTCGTTTGGTGTGCCACAGGGGAGTGTTTTAGGGCCGCCTTTATTTGTATTATACATAAATGATCTACCGAAGGGCATCCCTCAACCTCTGACACTATTTGCCGACGATAGCACTATAACGATACCTTGTAAAAGTGTTGATACTTATGAAAGTGACATAAATGCTTCTATAAAATTAATGGTAAAGTGGCTGGATGATAATAACTTAAAAATTAACCTGACTAAAACTAAATTAATGCATTTTAGTCAACGGATCAATAGTAAAAGTAATTTAAAAATACACTACGACGACCAGCCTATAGAAGAGGTAGAAACAGCAAAATTTTTAGGGCTCTACATTGATAAAAAACTCAATTGGAAAACCCATATCGAAAACTTATGCAAGAAAATCAGTAAATCTGCCTATGCCCTGCACACATTGTCGTCTATAATAGGTGTGGAGGCATTACTTACAGCCTACTATGGTTTGACAGAATCCCATCTACGCTATGGTGTCATTTTTTGGGGCAATTCAACAGAAAAAGACACAGTATTCAAGGCTCAAAAGAGATGCGTGCGTTCTATATTTAAAGTTAAACCTACTGACAGTTGCGTGCCTTACTTTAAAAAATATAAAATTCTTGCTTTGCCTTGTCTGTACATTTTAGAGGTAGCTGTATTTGTCAAAGCAAATCCGCACCGATTTAAAGGATTAGATGAAGTTGTCCCACGTAACAGGCGAGACAACAGTAAGATATGCTCTCATACTGCGAGAACATCACTAATGCGCAAAAGTGTTTTTTGTATGGCTCCTGCGATATATAATAAATTGCCCAAAAGTTGGAGAGAACTTCCCTTGTCGCGTTTCAGGAACATATTGAGAAACTTTTTAGCTTATAAAGCGTATTATAATGTATTCGATTTTTTGAACGAAAAGGACTTTTCTATTCAGACTTCTAAAAAATAATAATAAATGTAGTGAAAAATAATGATTTAATAATGTTGTTTGTTTTTTTTTTTTTTTTCTCTCAATGATATTATTTGACTGCATGATAAAGAATATATACTGACATAATAATATACTTTAGTTGAACTATCTTGACATTTATTTCTCGTTTATTTTGTAAAATTTGTAATTAAATTCAAAATTACTGTATTATTGCTATACCTACAACATTTGTACGCCACTATTGGCAAAACATGGACGCTCACAACATATTGTTACTATCTTGCATGTCTGATTTGACAGTTCATGTATTCGCATGTTTTACAAATAAATGATTTCTTTCTTTCTTTCTTATGCACTTTCAACCGAATGAAAGGCCACATTTTGCCAGTTATACTATAGTAGTCTTTGGCCACATTATAAGGATTTTTAACTGATGTCGTGCGGTCGACTGTTTACAGATAAAAGCTACATCGAAGAACATTCCGCCGACGTACTGCCCCACGCCGACGAGCGTCGCCCTGGCCCGGGAGCGGCCGCCGCGCACGGCGGCACAGCGGGCCGCGTGCGGCGCATCTCTGGTCACTGGCAGTGCTCGTTTGCGTCGTTGAGCGCGCTGCGCCGCCAGCCGAACAGAAAGTAGCCGAGCGTAAGGCCCAGCACCACGGCCAGACACAGCCACACGTTGTACGTCATGAACACCAGCATCAGCAGGTAGCTCAGCGTCGACTGCAGCGCATGCAGCGCCGTCTGCAGCGCGTGCGCGCCTGAGCACAACAGCGCCCTGCGGGGGGAACGGGGAAGGGGTCAGACCTGGCACACACACACACACCGACAGTGCGACGCGGTCCTCACCTGAGCGAGCGGCCTGCGCCTGCGCCTGCGCCCTGCTCACTCTTGGCGATGTTTTGCTGCGAATCAGAGAGCGCAGGGGCCCGCGTTGTCAGCGTCTCGCGCCAGTACTTGAACCCCTCGTACAGTACGGCCGCCACAAAGATAGCCAGCGCCGAACCGAATAGCTGCAGCTCATTGCTTGTGTTCCAGCCCTTGAACAGGATCTCCGTGCACACGCACGAGTGGAACTGCAACATACGAGTCAGCATGAACCTCCCTCTTCGATAAAAAAGGTGATTCATAATTTTGCTTCTCACGACTGAAGCTCAACATCATATACATGGGCGCATTGCAAATGCCAAGTGAGGTAACGCGAGGAGGTTATCACACTAACGGCCTCGCGGCACTAATGACCAATTATTCAGAAGGTCTCAGATAAACGGAGCAAGCGTAATAGTTACTTGCTCAGTAAAGGTGAAGAGCATTCAGAGCTGATGCATGTGATGCTTATATCGTTTCCTTGTGAGCACTATGTGTGAAGCGCTGCATACTGACCACCATGGCGTGGTCGTGGTGCGCGCACGGGTCCTCGTGCCCGCCCGTGGGCGGGGCCGGGTGGCGCGCCGCCAGCTCCACGGCGCCCGCCATGCTGCCCGCCATGCTCACCATGCTCGTCATGCCCGACATGTTTATTGCTCTGTAACAACTAATCTTAATAATATTATTACCACACGTTACCAAGATACTCAATCGATACTTCAATGATGACCATCATAATCACATCTAGTAACCTACCTACAAATAATACGGGTCACCTGGAACTCTACCTACCAAGCATGATACGGAGTTTCGACAGAAAGATAAGTATAATTACGTATATAAACGACGGCCGACATGATGACCCCTCATGATGGTCCTCGAAGGGCACTTGTGCGCGCGTACGTCAAGTGCCCTGGGTGGACCTGGCGCACTGACCTCTGGTACACGATATTATCTATGGCAGCTGTTACCCAAAACTCTACTAATTCCTTACCGACTTACGATTAGATAAGGTACCTTTTATGTTAAGTATTTGTAATCTACCTAAGTCAGTGGCTTCGCCCGCGTGAAGATTTTGATTTGATATCCGACGAGACTGTCCGAAATACTGCGATAAAAGTATGCTGGGTAGGCATGTCCTATTCCTAATCCGTGTTATGGCACATCATTTGTACAAGAGCGGATTACATATTTGAACGCTCTCAATTATTAACATACGGACTTTCACATCTAGAGCTTAACTCTGTCTGTTCACGCTCTTTGGCTGGCGGGTTGCAATGCGCACACAGGCAGACCATGATCTGAAACAGGCCACTGGATTCCGTATTCTGTGCTCTGCGTTTCCGTCATGTATAATTTGCAAACTCCACTCGGACGGAGCCGCGGGCAGAAACTAGTAATTTATAAGTATTGATAGGATATGATTACGGTTACACTGAAAACTGGAGAATTTAATCCGACTTAGTACCCTGAGGGTTGGAGATTGAGACACGGCTTGCGGGCCATTCGGGCACGGCCACTTAGCTATAATGTATGTGACGAGGCGGGCACATATCCACATAACTAGTTATGTCCACACGTCATTCGCAGGCCAATTATTAAGTGGGTCTGCTTTATTGTAGGTATTAACAAGAGAATAAAGTAAGTAAGTACTGTACTAGCAACAAAACCCTCCTGCATGATGTTAATACAGCACATCACCTTGCGAATTCTTCACACATTTGTTTCGTCTATGGCTAGTTATAGTATGATCAGCGTGGGCCTGTGCGCAATGGCACCATACTGTGATGGCGCAAGACATCGAGTCCTCAACCAGTCGACAGAAACTCAACGACCGGGCACGCGGCTACGGCAATGTTTGTACAAAAACATTTTAATGTAAACAAAGAACTATCACAAACAAAATCTTAACACACACACACTTGACAACAAGTCATACTAGTAAGTTGTATTAACGACATGATAGTTATTATGTTTGACCTTTGTCAGATGTCGGTGGTCGATGGTGACTGTAGTGAGTATGATGATTGATGCACGTACCGGTTAGGTTGCAGCGTTGTGGCACTCGCGACAAGCGTCTGTTGTCGTGTCGCGTCCGACTACGCCGAGCGCCGCGCACCGCCACCTATATGGCGCACTGCTGTATCTATGTCAGTCAGGCGTGCAGGTTATCTCTCTTGATACTGTTCGTGCATCGCTGTGATCGCCACGGGCCGCCGATGATTATCGATTAGGCGTGTAAGCCCTTTGTGTGCGTACCTACTCCATCGACATCATCAGTTAAATACCGAGTTGAGGGATTAGGGACCATTTTCAAATAAGCTGAGAAAGTATCTAAGCAATTTGATTTACAATTGTCAAAAGTTCAGTTTTGAAATCAGGTGTTACGAGTACATTTTGACATTGACGGCCGGTAATGCCTCGAATAGTGAAATACGCTTCCAAGTTAAGTTACCTCTAAACCAGCCATACTCAACCTTTTTTTTATACGGGCTACAAACACGTTTCAGTCGTGGTGTCAAGGGCCGCAAGCAAAAATGATTTAGGTCTTAATTAAAACGTAATTCTAAGTTAACGATGTAGTTACTTTATTAATGAAAAAAGAAGTTTTAACAAAGATGTTTATATGTTTTAATGCGACTTTAGATACTGTGAACACCAATTGACTAAAAGTCTCTTTCCAAAAGAGTCTTCAAAACTTTATCAAGATCTGGCTTGTAAGGATAGCATGTAGCACATGCTATCCTTATAACATCACAATTAACTGCAATTACTAGGTGAGATTAGCTTTAATTGTAACCACCCCGTACCGTAGCGTAGGTACTTAAGGTGGATGCGCAAGGGTAGCCCGCGAAATTTAAATTTTCTCAAGTTTATTGCAATTTGCAGGTCAGTGTCAAGTTGTATGTTGATGAAAATATGAATCGCGCCAGTAACACGTATGGAATTACAGAATTATAATCATTCAAATCATCAATACAGCTCTCCAAGTTCATATAATCACATTCAATAGCTATTTAATGAAAAAGTCACTTTTTGAGATTATATGAACTTAGAGGGTTGTATTGATGATTTGAATGATTATAATTCTGTAATTCCATACTTGTTACTGGCGCGATTCATATTTTCATCAACATACAACCTGACACTGACCTGCAAATTGCAATAAACGTAAGAAAATTTAAATTTCGCGGGCTTCCCTTGCGCATCCACCTTAAGTAAACAAATTCAAAACAAGTTACGACCGGCAAACAAAACGACACGCGCAGGTTCGTGGATGGCAAGGGGATTCCCGTCGTCCATTCCGTCTCGCTCATGCAACCACAGATTACTAATAATAGGCTGCGTTCCGATTTACGCCAAAATCGCTGATAGCGCTCGGCTCACATTCCCGTCCTGAAACACCCATTCTCTGATGGGCGCGAAATTTAAAATGGTTTACACTAAATTTGTAACTTCAGATGGGCCAATAACAAAGGCCCGGCGGACAGCATGCGGCCCGCGGGCCGCATTTTGAGTATAGCTGCTCTGACTGAACCGTACGATAAATGGATAATATTCATTTAAAGTCATATCATGAAACTGCGGGATAATCGTCTAATAGCCGGACTACTACCACAGTCAGTATGGAAACTAGGCCTAGTTGTTAAAATAATTACCTACGCTCCATTGCAGCATTAGGGTTGTCACTCATGGGGTCCGTAAGGACCGATGCCTGCCAGGGTTGCGGGACTGTTCGAAAGAGATACCGCGGCCCTGGAGCACAAAGGGCAAAGGAAGGAACATGGATGGGTTTTAGTCAGTAAAAGTCTGACACTCCCTCCTGCTCAGCCCAGAGCGGGAGGGGTTATTTGATGATTTCCCATCGATAAAAAAAAAAAAGTGTTGTCACTCAGAATAAGAATAAGAATAAGAAATTTTATTTGCTCGAACATGTGTGTACATACAGAATTAAAGAATACATGCATGCAAGATCTTAAATAATAGTGGCTCACGACATGTCTGCCATTTTTCATGGCGTGCAAATATTTTAGGTACTATTATTATTATTGATTCAATGAATTTAAATTTACACTTATACATAGATATATTCAACAAAATTAAATTCAGTCATTTACATTACATTATACAACATATTACAATTATCACAATGAAGATTTACATCAATTTAATAGGCATTTAAGTTAAGGTACTAATAACATTTATAATAGAGGCATATTTATGTTCTCCACTACTATATGACCATAATTACTACAATGAGTCGTTTAAAAATTCCGTAATACTATAATATGTATTGGGATAGCCTCAGAAGTATTGCACAAATAAAATCCAGTAATATCTCCACAGCACTTTAATCACAAAATTCACCTCTTCCTTGTACAACGGCTATGCGATGACTGACTATCGCAACGACTGTCAGTTATGACATTGACTTCGATTAAAAATACACTATCTTAAATTAATGTAATGGCTATTTAACAAACGATTATTCATCTACAATTAGTTGATAATTAATAATACATTTAATTATTATCATTTAGATTAACAATGTAATATATTTCGTTAAATATCAAAACTGTTTAAACTTTAACAGTTGCTACTTAATACAGTCAATACAACATCTATATATTAGATTTAGAGGTATAATAATTCCAGGATATATAGAATAATATTAATCAGTCGTACATTAAACTAATTAGGCTTACAGCTCGGCCTTCCTGTGAAAGCGAGTCCCTTCGCGAAAAAGAAAATGACTTTACTATTATCAGGATAAACAGAGTATTATTAGTATATATATTCTTTTTTTTTCAATACTTTTATTAGGACTTGATTGAAAAAGGAATCATTGCTGTTCTAAATAAACCACATTACTATTAGCAATGAAATAATTATTGTCATGGTAATGGAACCCAAATCAAACAGGACCTGTAGCTTGTAAGCGCTACAGACTGATATTAAAACATTAATAATGTATAATGTTCTGACATAAACATCTATACGGATCTGACATCTAGACACGAAACAAGAACAAATGCTGATTGAGGCTTATAATTACACGAGACACTAATGTAATATAATCTAAATAATGTTATTTAATCATAGTACAATTTAATGGTAATTTATTTATATTAGATTAATATACATAAACACTTTAACGAACAAGAACATAACTTTTATTTATAAATTTATTTTTACTCATTATCTGAACCACTTTCTTCACAACTACTTTCCAAGTTTCTACTAAAATTTAACCAGGGCTGCATTTTGTCGATTGCTACGACGGCTTCGTAACGACGATTATTTTTGCGCGATAAGGGAGTGTCTTCGATGACATATCTATCGTTGGGAAGTACTTTTATTACCCGGTACGGACCCTGATATTTGACAACCAGTTTTTGTGATTGTCCATCGTTAGGAACCTGTCGCTCTACACGTACTAAGTCTCCTACTGAATAATTCTTCGCTGGTTTCCTACGACGGTTAAACCTTTCCCTATCTTTAATCTGAGTCTCACTTATTTTCTTTCCAGCTACGTCCCTTACTTCTACTAATTTCTCCGCCGATGTTACGGTCACGGTGTCGTCTAAAACCTCACTCAATATGCTTTCACTCCTACACTTAATATAAAATCCGAAAAGTAACTCTGATGGAGTCTTTTGCGTCGTTTTATGAGTCGTAGTATTTAAACCTAATTGTATATCGAGAATTTGTTCATCCCAAGACTTTTCGTCTTTACCGTGGGCTGAAGTAGAAAGGGCGTCTAATATTGTCCTGTTGAATCTTTCAACTTGACCATTGGCCCTGGGAGTTGCCACGGCATTCATAATGTGCTTAATGCCGTATAGCATTACAAACTCCCTAAAAACCCCGCTAGTGAAGCTGGTGCCCCTGTCGGTGATAAGGCGTGTTGGCACACCAAAGTAGCTGATATGGTCTTTGAGTACTTTTATCGTGGTCGCCGATTTGGTGTCTCTAACCGGCTTTACGATAACATATTTTGTAAAGCCGTCGACCAAAACGAGTAAATAACAATTGCCCTTTTTACTCTTTATAAATGGACCCAAGTGGTCAGCATGAACCGTATGAAACGGTACGCTTGGCCTTTCTATAGGGTGCAATTCACCTTCACGCTTACCACCAGGTGTTTTGTGGTGTAAGCATTCGAGGCAGGATGAAACTTATTTCTTCACGAATTTGCGCATTTTGGCAAACCAGTAATTTTTACGGATCCGCTGTAAGGTTTTATCATAACCACAATGACCGACGTCGTCGTGATTCATTTTTAAAATCTGCCAGCGAACGCCTTTCGGTACCAGCCATTTTATTTCATCCCCGACTATTCTGTAGACCCTATTGTTTTTTAATTTGTAATTTTTGTGAATATCCATCACTTGCTCTGAACCAGGATCCGATAACGTCTCTTTTATCTTCCTGACCTCTTCGTCAGCAGACTGTACAGTAGCAATCCAGTCTTGCTCGCAAGTTTCGAGGGTTAGGACATCAAAACACGTCGGCGGCTCTGATTCGCTTCCATCGACTGGATTGCGACTCAGCGCGTCGACGTGAGACATACGCAATCCCGAACGGTATTCGATGGTGCAGTCATATTCTTGTAACTGTATCCACCATCGGGCTATTCGTGGGATCAAATCGCGTTTGATTAACGTTGCGCGTAATGCGTTGCAGTCGGTGAGTATTTTAAAGGGAATTCCGATGAGATAGACGCGAAAACGATTGAGTGACGCAATTACCGCCAATGTCTCTCGTACGAGTGAAGTTTTTGTTCATCTACGTTAGTTTTTCGACTAAAGTACGACACTGGCTGGAACACACCGTTTGAGTTAGCCTGTAATAAGATACCAGCTAGTTCGGCTTTGCTAGCGTCAGTATGCAATTGGGTTTCCGCACTATGATTGTAGAGCGCAAGAATGGGTCTATCAACCAGGAAAGCTTTGATTTTGTTAAATGCTGAATCCTGGTCTTTGTCCCATGCCCATTTAATATCCATTTTTAATAAATCGGTTAGTGGAGCCGCTAATATAGCATAATTCATAATAAATCGCCTAAAATATCCCGATAGCCCAAGGAATTGTCTCAATTCATGTTGATTCCTGGGTGTCGGAAATTTAGATACCGCCTCAGTTTTTCTCTGGCCGGGTCGTATACCTTCGGAACTAACCTCATAACCGAGAGTCTATTTTTTCAAGAAAAAAGTGGCATTTGTTTAATTTTAGTGTTAGACCGCCCTTTTGAAGAAGTGTTAAGACTTCTTCCAATCGTTGTAACCCTTCGGTAACGTTCTTAGCTGGAATAAGGACGTCATCCATGTAGATTATTGCATATTTGATCTTAGCCTCGAGAAGTATTTTATTGATAGTGCGCTGGAAAACTGACGGCGCATTTACCAAACCAAACGGCATCCGATTATATTCATATTGGCCGTCTGGTGTCACAAAAGCGGTTTTGTGCCGCGACTCTTCAGCGATTGGTATCTGGTAATACCCAGAGGCTAAATCAAGCGACGTAAAAACTTTGTTACCTGACAGTTGATCCAATTGATCCTCAATCCGAGGGAGAGGGTAATGTTCTTTTTTAGTTTTGCGGTTCAAGGCACGGTAGTCAACGCACAGACGTTTATCTCCCGTTTTCTTTTGTACGAGGACAATAGGGCTTGCGTAAGATGAGGTAGATTCTCTAACAATACCGTGTTCGATCATTTCCTGCACCATATTTCTTACCAAAACGCGGTCCGCGTAAGACATACGATACGGCCTATAAACAACTGGCTCTGAATCCTCAAGCTCAATCACCATCTCTGTCAGATCTGTGAACCCCAAATCGTCAAGACCCTTTGAAAAGCAGTTACTATTATTATATATATTTATTAATTAGTTGTTTTAAATTTAATTTATCTTCTTCACTTAGAGCATCGTTACAGTTCAAAACGTCATTGTTTTGGGATTCACAGATTGTGACATTGCACGAGTTTAAGATATTTTCCAAATTGTCTACATGCTTATATTGTACTCGTGTCAAAAGGGTTCCTTTCTCAAGTGTGATTGAACTGGATGATGCATTGTGAATCAGTAGCGCGCTACGCCCACCCTTTATCTCATATTCTCCAGGCAGGAGGTAGTATTCCTTCCCTTCCGGACCCCGCAAGGAACCATTAACATAAACTCGTGCATCTACGCTAGGATCAGTAGAAACTCGCAAAGCGCGTAAAGTATTCGACGGGATTTCAGCATCATCGCTAGTTGAGAGACGCATTTTAACGCTCGGAATTTTGTTAAATATCACAGCGGTAGGGGTTTTCGTAATAACGATATCTGGTTTCTCGGTAAAGGAATGTCCTAATAGAACTGACTGGTTGATTACGAAATCGTTTACTACATATAAATTTATCGTCTCCTTTATGCCTTGAACTTTGACAGAAACAATCGTCATACCTACTGGCGAGATTAGGTTAGCGCCTATACCCCTAAGAACAGGTAAATCTTCCGGTACTACTATATCTAGGTTGAGTTCCCTAGCTTTTGTTAGCTTTATAAGAGAACATTGACTCCCTAAATCTAGATGACAATCTAAATTATGGTTATTAACTTTGATCTCAAGTATGTACTTAGCAGTCAAGTCTTCAGATAAACATAATTGGGACACTTGTTTTTCGGTTTTGTTATTGTTCTGACTAGTTCCCTTTTCGCGATCTTTGTTCAGGCGTTTGTTTTTAAAGCAGTGAATTGACAAATGACCCGATTTATCGCAAGTGACACACTTAGCAGGGGGTTTATCACAACGGAAACTTGGATGACCAATTTGATCGCAATTGTAGCATGTCATTTTCGAACCCGCTGGTTTTGATAAAATAGTTGTACCCTTACGTTCGTTTCGGGATTTAAAACTAGAATCAGGATTTTCCCGACTATGCCCTATTTTCACAGTTCTAAAATATTTCAGCACTTGCTCTGGCTCAGAGAATTGTGCAGCCTGCGCACCTATTTTAACAGCCCTATCTTCAACGCAAGCAAGCAATCGACAGCCTGACGCCCATAGATCTTACATCTATTTAGCAAATTAATTTTGGCGTAATAGTAATGTTCAAGTGACTCTCCATATTTAACCCTTTTGCCCAGCATTTCAGTCAAGAGTTCAGCATAGTCTTCGCGAACAGGAAAAGATTCAATCAACTTCTTTTTCCACTCACTCCACGTATACATCATTGTCGGCAAACTCTGATACCAATTTTTCGCCACTCCTGTCAACTTTGGCAGGGCGTAGTGAATTATTTCTCTATCTTCCCACCCATAAATTTCTGAACATTCTTCTACCTTTGTCAACCAAGTCAAAATAGTTTGCTCCTTTGTCATAGGATCAAACTCGGGAACAATATTAGTATTAAAAGGCAACTTCGACTTATCTGAACTCTTAACTGATTGCAAAATTGTCAAAAATTTATCTAAAATAATCTCAGTGGAGTCTACACTCCTAGGTTTCTTATAATTAGATGACATTTGTTGCTCACCCTCCTCTCCTCGCTCAAGATGATGGCTCCTCTTCCGGTCACGACTAAAACCCGGCCTTGAATCCTTATCGTCCTCCGGTCTCCTACCTCGTCGACTCGTACTTCTCTCTCTGGTACCCTCACGGCTATAGGGTCCATCGTTCGACGAACGGCTATGCCTTGATCTCGAAGGTGTGCGGAAAAATCTCTCCTTAACCCTTTGTGGACGAAGCACCCTTCGTCCTTGACGCTCTTCGTCAATATTGTCATAATTATTATCAACCTCAGTATCACGCACCCGTGATACCCCTGGTTGTTCCGAATATGTCCTCCTAGCCAGACCCTCATACATGGGTACTCTTGGGCAAGTTGCGTGGCTAGACTCACGTCTCAAATCTACCGCTTCCCGACCCTGACCCTCAAACCTGGGTACTCCTGGGTCCGGACTAAGAGTCCTATAATCTCGGGTTTGACTCTTCTCTCTCTCCATGTCGAGCACTGAAACTGACAGACGATAGCTTAGTAAACCATTATTTTTAACATCATTAACATAGATTAAGTTTATGCAGCAATATGTATATTTCTTTAAAATTTTCGGTAATAGTAACTGAATCACTCCTGATTAAGCTCGGTCTTTCTCACATAGTACTGCTACTACCACCGTAGCACACCACACAATGTTAATTTCGAAATACGCAATTTCAGAAACAGGGAGAAAAAAAAGAACACATTTACTATCTTCGATTGCAACAATTGAGCCCAGTACCTTTGCCAATCGCGAGCAATGATAAATAATGCTTTCCAAAATATTTGTATTAATTGCTTTGTACAGCAAGCACCGAAATTCTATATATAAAAAAAAAACAATACTCGTTACTTTCGACAAGCGTGGGTACTTACACAAACGCCAAATAGTTAAATGATAATTCCATTTATCTTATTGTGAATCAGTATGTTTAGTTGTTAAATACTCTTATTTACGGTAAACTTTCTAACCGACTAGCAACCCGTTAAAATTATCACTTTAAACAGGAGATAAATAACCTCAATTCGAATTCGTCGTAACTACTTATTGGTAATATTTGATTTACATATTTATTTCTATTTTATTTTTTAAAGACAACAGTCAAACATTTTTAACGCTATAAAATTCAAATCAAACAAGTAAGTTGTTGGTACAATACAAATAAATGTACTTACGTTTTTCTCGTAGGCGTAAGTCGAAAAGAGTAATACTTTTCGTTGATCCCACTTCTGAAGCTATTGGGATAGCCTCAGAAGTATTGCACAAATAAAATCCAGTAATATCTCCACAGCACTTTAATCACAAAATTCACCTCTTCCTTGTACAACGGCTATGCGATGACTGACTATCGCAACGACTGTCAGTTATGACATTGACTTCGATTAAAAATACACTATCTTAAATTAATGTAATGGCTATTTAACAAACGATTTTTCATCTACAATTAGTTGATAATTAATAATACATTTAATTATTATCATTTAGATTAACAATGTAATATATTTCGTTAAATATCAAAACTGTTTAAACTTTAACAGTTGCTACTTAATACAGTCAATACAACATCTATATATTAGATTTAGAGGTATAATAATTCCAGGATATATAGAATAATATTAATCAGTCGTACATTAAACTAATTAGGCTTACATATGCTTTTTGTGCCAAAAACAATTTCATTGTTTGTTTAAATTTAGGTATAGTTTGCTCTTTCCAGCTTTTGGGCAATTTGTTGTAGATAGTTGGTGCCATGCAAAAAACACTCTTGCGCATAAGTGCAGTTTTTGATGTATGTACACATAGTTTGCTATCATCACGTCTATTTCTTGGAAATTTGTCTGCTATACGAGGAAACAAATGTGGATTTGTTTTTACGAACATTGCTATTTCTAATATGTAAAGTGAAGGTAATGTTAATATACGATATTTAATGAAATAATTTTTACAGCTATCGGTAGTTTTTAGATTAAACATAGATCGCAAGCAACACTTTTGTCGTATAAAGATGATATCCCTATCGGTTGAGTTACCCCAGAACATGACACCATATCTAACGATAGCTTCAACTAAACCATAGTAGGCCGTTAATAGTGCTTCTATACTTAGAGTACGTGATAATTTATATAGAGCATATGCACCACTGCTTATTCTTTTGGCTAGAGCCTCAATATGTGCTTTCCAATTTAAGTTTCTATCGATTGCTAGGCCTAAAAATTTTGTAGTATTAGCTGTCTGTAATTTATTATTATTATATTCAATGTCAAGACCAGATAATAATGATGATCGTTGGCTAAAGTGCATAATCAGAGTTTTATTTATATTAATTTTCAAATTCATCTCTCATAATGTTTTTGTTACTACACAATATTTTCTAAATAAATTGAAATTTATTTATGACAATATTGTGCAGTGTAGTGATCAAACAATTGAGTTGAAGTAGTTTATAACACGGAACTGTTTAATATTAACACACAACAACTTGTAGACGTTACATATAAATTACACTTGGCTTTGTCAATATGGCGTAACCTTTTACATTTATTTTGGCGTGACCGCGTGAGCCGCGGTAAGACGAAAACGTTTCGTGCGCTCCTCCGTTGAAACTAAAGTTAGTCTTTAATAGATTTTCAACTGTATGCTCTAGGGTATAAAGTTGAAAATCTATTAAAAGACAAACTGTACCTCGTCGACGACGACTCATAACAGGGCGCATGTGCGGCGCCGATACCTGGTTAACCCAGCGGCTGCGCACCGTACCGCGTTACAACCCGAAAATGCGTGTGACAGTAATTAAAAAACTATTAAATAAAAATAGCTTTTATTTTACTCTGACCTTCTTAATACATAAACAAGTAATAACATTAACTTAAAACTAATCGGGTACCAGGTCAGGCTGTCTTGCGACTTAGGCCTCCTCTATTTCCCTCCACTTATTCCTGTCCAGAGCTGTTCTTCGCCAACCTTTTGGCAAAACATCGTCCCACCTTTGCACCTGCCTTCATCTACGTCTTTTCCATTTCTTGTCTACCATTCTGTGGCTTTTTTGGTTCATTTTTCCGCATTTGCTCTCATCATATGACCTGTCTATTTCCATTTTAGTGTTCTGGTTTTTACTCTAACGTCTGCCTACTTTAGTGATGTTCCTTATTTTCGTAGATTTCCACTTGTCTTGCAGTCTTAGATTCATCATGCTCCTTGGAAGGTTCCTCTTTGACAGACACACAGCTTGTGTTCGATGTTTCGTGATAATGGCCAGGTCTGGCAGCCGTACGACATGGAAGAATGCAGGTGTTGTATAGCTTCCTTTTTTCTGAAACGGGTACCGTTTTATTTTTCATCATTTCTTTAAGAGACCAGTATCGTTGCCAAGTGTTGTTTACTCTTCGGTTAACTTCTTTAGTGGATAAATCTCTTACAGCTATAATCTGACCCAGATATATATACTCGTCTACATATTCAATCTCTTCTTCTTCCACTTCTATCTTGACTTTTGCCCTATTTAACATTAATTTAGTCTTGCACGTATTCATTGATAGCACTGCTTTTTTGCTTTCCTATGCTAGTTGTTGAAGTATGGTCTGAAGTGCGGTAGGGTAAAAAAACTATTACATTTAAAAAAAAAAACCTTTTTCTCCATACTTACAAATTAGTAACTGAAAGATAGTTACGTCTACTACGACTCGTTCGAAATGCTTTATTATTATATTTTATGGTCCTTCTCATTCTAATAAAGAGTTTTTCTAAATAAACTATTGGGAAACAAGAACAGGGTACTTACTATAAAACCCTTCAATTTTTGCAGCCGCCATCTTGGATTTACATTTTGACAGCACTATCGGCTTCAACACCCTCGAAAACCAAGAAAACAATACCCATGATGAGAAATTTGTAGCAGCCGCCATGTTGGATTTACAAATATATTCACGAATTTATTATGATCGATCACACGGACTTTTAATTCGATATCGAGTAAAACAATAAATCATTCATACCGTTCTAAGAAAGCTCCGGTTTTGATAAAGCCGTGTTCAAACACCCATAGACTACGCAATA
Source organism: Eugnorisma glareosa (assembly GCA_947578425.1). Lineage (NCBI taxonomy): Eukaryota > Metazoa > Arthropoda > Insecta > Lepidoptera > Noctuidae > Eugnorisma > Eugnorisma glareosa. The sequence continues at coordinate 21,739,627 of OX387970.1, read as the reverse complement.
CGTAGTACGTGGCATTTTTAGTTAAAAAGATTCCGGAGAAAAACTTACTACGCGACCTCAGTAGCCTTGACGCGACAGTCACGACTGAGTGCACCGTGATGTCCGTCTCGGGGTGTCGTTGATGCGCGTGTTTGTGTGAGTGTGCCGATTCGACCGTTAGTAGGTAGGTACGTAGTTTCCGTACTGTTCTATATACAATGAGTAACAGAATAAACGCACAACCTCTTAAGGGGTCATTGTACTCATCATTATGAACAACTTTTACTATGGGACCAATCCCGAAATCGCGAAAAAAAAAACACCTGTTCAGTACATTTTGTCGAATTATGCGCACAGAAATGTTAGGGCAGTCGACTTTTTTTTCGCGATTTCAGTGTTGGTCCCATAGTGAAAGTTATTCATAATTATGAGTACAATGACCCCGTAAGAGGTTGTGCGTTTATTCTGTTACACATTGTATACTGAGCTATTTACTTTTTTTAATTACTCATTTCTATTCCGACAAAAGGCAATTCTCTGAAATATCGGGCCCGTAACTATTTCTGTTTCACAAGGGGGTTTCCCGATCAAAGTTAGGTAGTGAGGTACAGAGGTAGGTACACACGGCTACACTTCAAGCTATACATTTCCAGTTTATGCTGATCTCGCATTGTATAGGATTTCCGTACAATGCAAGGCGAAGAATATACTCATGGCGAAGATTCTAACTTTGATAACAATGATAATTTATATCTGGGAAACGTAGTGACGCTTTAGAAAATTGTATTAATTTGATACAAAATTTGTGTATGTAGTACCTACATCATACCAGCTATTACCACTTATTTGTTTTTTTATTTTATTTTTATAACTACATTAAAATGGCGGAAGTAAGGCAGGCCACGCTTCATACAAACATATTTCAAGCCCTTTGGTTTAAAAATAAAACATTCCTATTTAGTTTTATAAATAGTGTATTTATGTTTAAATAAATACAAGGTGTAAACGGACCCTGCACGAAGCTGCCAACCAACAGTTCTGTTCTGTACATCAAACTAACGTGCCTAAGCTAAGTAATTCTATGCAAAAATTATTGCTGGGCAACGATTTTTTTTTGGGAGTGTAAAATCAGGTTTTACGGTAGGAATCAATGTGGCGCACTCAAAACATTGTACTAATGGATGCATTGAATAGTACGGAGGTCGTGGAGGTATTTAAGAGTAAAGCTGTAACATTAAAATATTGTACTTAAATAAAAATAAAAAAACTTTGACCCCCAATAACTCCGTAACTAGAAGAACTTCTTTTTTCTAATTTACCACCAAAAGTGGCCCCCATGTTTTAAATTCATTAATTTACGTAACACGTCCGCCTTTGGGTCACCGACTAACATAAATATGTATACCGGGTGTAACAGGACCCTTCACGAAGCCCAAAGGTACTTGCTATCTCCGTCTTTGCTATCATTTTTTTTGCAACTCAATCGGTCCAGTTATAGTTTCGAAGTAAATTGGCTGTGACTGGCGGACAAACAGACAGATACGCAAGAGATGCTATAAGGGGTTCTGTTTTTTCCTTTTGAGGTACAGAACCCTAAAAATGATCCCAATGACGTGACGCGTGACGGGGAGAACAAGTGCCTTTCGGCTTCGTTACACCCATTGTGTCGGATTGTGTGGATTACATTCAATTATACTCGGACATCATGTGGGCCGAAGATGGGTTGGGTACGCTGCTTTTATTAAACTAACACATAACTTGAAATTACAATTGAATACAATAACACTGGACACAATTCCGCGATCAGACGCTGCATGTCATCGTTGCTGCGAACTCAAAACGTTACGACTGTGTAGAAGCTGTGGGTGTATGGGTAGACTGGTAAGTAGGTCGCGTGATGTTACCAATGACGCGGTTGCGATTAATTCTATGTCCGTACTATGGCCGTCCGACAAATCTAATACACAATTAATGTTGAGTTGGATTGTTCGATTACGACTAATAATGTTGGGACCAATGTGGAATGTAGTGTTTGTTTTTTTTCCTTGGCTTTAGGATGATTATTTAATTTTTGTGTTACATTTATTGTTTAAACCACTGTTCGACACAAATGTTTTGTTGATGAATAAAATAAATACTTCACAATTTACAACATTACCTAATCCGTAAAATGGTAAAATCATAAAAATATTTATTTGATAAAAACTTATTGCAAAGCATCCCATCTTTTTGACAGTACGAGCGGGAGTTCAGAGAGAATCATAATATTTTGATGCGCTTCTGTTGTAGGAAGCGCCAGGGTGGCCCGCGATATTGAAATTTTTTACGTTTTTTCTTGCAATTTTCCGGGCAGTGTCAGGCTGTATGCTGAACAAAATATGATCTGCGAGCGTAAAACGTATATATTTACAGAAAAAAAAAAATCATCAATACAGCCCTTGTAGGTTCATTTAATCCCATTGAATGACAATTTCATGAAAAAGTCAAAAAGTTTGAACTTCGCGGGCTACCCTGGCACTTTCACCTTATGGGAGGTAGGTACCAATATATATTATGCTTAAAGAGGTTAAAGATCTTTAATTGTGCTTATATTATCACATCCGACTTCACAGTCATCTTTTAGGCCAGTTTTACTTCGTTGCTTCGTCCTTCGAGATTTAGATAACAATGTAGTAATACGTCTGGGGTATCGCCTTTCATCCACTAAGTTTGTTTTTTTTTGTGGGTACTTTGTCTTCCTGTTAGCTAAGCCTGTAACGTCACTCATTCGCGTTTTAGTGCGTCGCCGATCACCTCATTATTTTCTTCCTTTTATTTCAATAGTGCAAAAAGATGCCAAAACGTAGTCACAAAAACGACGACAGTGATTATACTAAGAAAGAAGATTCGAAAACTCGAAAAGAAACTTAATAAACGCGACAGACGGTCGCGTGTACGAATTTGTTCCGAGAGTAGTCGTCGCACGTCGACGAATGTTGATATGTCGCCATCGCCAGTACGTACTATCGGACCATGAAGGTAAGCTGAAGTGTTATTTTTACAAACGGAAGATATTGTGAATAGTTTTTCGGACTATATCCGTATCATAATATAACATGATGTCATACCTTAAATAGCGTTGTGTACATTTGAAAGGAATGTTACCTTCACATTATTTAATGACCTACCTAATAATAATTGCATTTTATAAACGTGCGGACTAAAAGCACAATATAAATATATTAATACTGTGCTAAAAGATAGTGATGTGGATACTTTTGAGCACTATCGCCGCGCTTTATTCGATCCGATACCTACATTTGGTACATTTTATATTCCAGCTGAAATGGAAGTTCAAGCTGAAGTCGTGTCATTTCCGATTATTGACTCGGATGAGCCACAACCGGGTACGTCTACCTCGACGATACATGATGTCCCTGCTACAGACGCAGTACAGACAGTGCAGTCGGAACTACCTGTTGAAGTAACGCACCCTGAGCTGGACGAAGAGATTCTGAATCTCTTGGGCGAAACTCCATCAAAGGATATAAAATATGGACCAGATATTAGAGGCGAGTTATCTGCTCGCTGGGAACATATCGCAACGACAGGTTTGACTAAGTATGCCAGAAAGGAGCTCCTTGAAAAGCATCTAGTTCCGAAAAATTGCACAAAGATTGATGCACCGAAGTTAAATCCAGAGATAAAAGCCGCTTTCTCGGACATGCTAAGCTTTAGAGAATAAGCAGGCGCAGGTCGCAGCAAGTATATCTTGTATAAGTGAAGCCTTCAGTACACTCTTTTCTTCATCAGGTTATAAAGATCAGTCGGTTATAAAATAACTGATCGAAGCCGGTCGACTGATGTGTGACTCACAACACAGCAAGTCCATGACACGGCGTAGTTTTATATGTTCTACCATCAAAAAAGATGTAAAAGATCAATTGTTTAATACAGAAATCTATAATTTTTCTATTTGGTGAACATCTGACCGATACTCTAAAAGCTGCAAAAGCTATATCAAAATCAGGCGCTGAAATTAAAATAAACACACCGGTTAGAAGACCTGTACCAGCGCAGAGAGCGAGACAGGCCCCTGTCCAGACTTTAAACCAAACGCCTCCGTTCCCGACTGCTGCACAGGTCCCGAGCCGCGCTCGCGACCTGTGCAGCAGCAGCCGCGCTTGCAGCAGCGCCAAGCCCCGCGGCGCTAGACCTGGTATGTTCCGCAGGTCGTTATCCTACTTTTATGATCAATGGCAATTGATAACCACTGACCTCCTTGTGTTATCGTGGATAAGAGGTTACAAGATACCGTTTACTAAACCTGTCTATCAGTTACACGAACCAAGTTTACCTGCATTATCTTCATCTGAGTCTTTTAAATACAAGATGGCCATCACTGATCTCATAAACAGTGGAGCCATTTCACATTGTGAAGGACAGTTTCTTTCTAGTTATTTTCTGATTAAAAAACCCAATGGCAAAAACAGATTTAAGTATATTAAACTCAAAGTCTTTAACGTCGGCGTTTTTTAAGTCTTTTCGTCTTTATTTTTAGTCTTTAAGTTTTTTTTTTAGTTGGTTACATTTAATTGTAAAAATGTAAAACGTTCGGCAGATTACATCAGTGACTTGTGCAGCAGCGCGGATATAATTGCACTTCAAGAAACCTGGTTGCTTACTGAAGAGCAGTCATATTTGGACACCATTAGCTGTGAGTTCAGTTCGACGGGTACGTCAGGCATGGATTCAGCGTCACGAGTAATACGTGGGAGGCCCTACGGTGGTGTGGCTATTCTATGGCGAAAAGTAATGTTTAGTAATGTGTCGGTTATCGAGTGTCATAATCCACGCGTTTGTGCAGTGAAGATTACGCTAAGTAATAAATCTATACTAGTGGTGAATGTGTATATGCCGACCGATGACGTTTCTAACCTGACGGAGTTTGCGGACTGTCTTGGCTCGGTGAGTGCAATTATTGACAGTTGTAACTTAGAATGTTGTTATGTCTTAGGTGATTTCAATTCGCACCCAACGGAATTATTTTATACGGAACTCACAAGTTTCTGTGTTGAACAACAATGGACATGCATTGACACTGAGTTGTTGGGTCTCGGTTCGAATACCCACACTTTTATTAGTGATGCTCATGGATCGCAAAGGTGGCTTGATCACTGTTTAGTCACAAAGGCGGCTGTGCCTTCTGTTATACATTCCTATGTAAAATATGATGTGCAGTGGTCTGACCACTTTCCGTTGATTATTATGTGTGACCTTAGTTTTGTTCAGATTCTACAACCAAATGTTAGCATTGAAATGAATAGGGTGATCTGGGGAGAAAGAAGTCAAGAACAGATTCGTGCTTATAGCATAAAGTGTCATGAGAAATTGCGACTTATTGACTTCCCGGATGACTTTAGAGAATGTAGTGGTCAAACTTGTAATGACCCTCGCCACTTTCGTGTAATAGATGAAATGTATGGCAAAATTGTTAGTGCTTTGTGTGAGTCGGCTACCGAGACAATAACTTATGGGGGAAGTCCTAGAAAGCGAGGAGCAGTCGTGGGCTGGAACATGCATGTGAGCGGCGCTCATAGGGAGGCTAGGCGTAAATTTTTATGCTGGCTAGATAATGGTATGCCGACATCGGGACGTATTTTTGTAGAAATGCGTGAAGCTAAAAAGATATTTAAGTCTCGGTTGAAGTGGTGTCAAGACCATGAGACTCAAATTAAAATGGATATTCTAGCTTCACAGCACTCAAAGAATGATTTTCGATCTTTTTGGAAGCATACAAATAGACTAAAGGGCAAGCCTGGCCTCCCTGTTTGCGTCGATGGCGTGAGTGATGCTAAACAAATAGCTGACCTTTTTGTTGACCATTTTAGTGTGCCGTCACCATTAGGCCCATCTAGGTCGACGCTCAATGTTGAGACACGGAAAGACCTAGGAGTTAAAATAACAGCTAAAATGCTCTTGAGCAGAATTAACGCGATGCGTCGAGGAAAATCTCCTGGTCACGACGGTCTCAGCATTGAGCATCTCCGATTTGCTGGTCCGCATTTGCCGAGAGTGTTGGCTATGCTTTTCACTTTTTGTATGGGTCATGCTTATATGCCGAGTGACATGATAAAAACAACAGTGGTGCCTATCGTCAAGAATAAGACTGGAGACATGGGCGATAGGAACAATTACAGGCCAATATCTCTTGCCACAATCATGTCAAAAGTGTTTGACAGTGTGCTTAACGCGCAACTTAGCAGTCATATACGTGTTCACGATAACCAATTTGGTTTCAGTTCTGGATTATCCACTGACAGTGCTATATTGAGTGTGAAGCATACTGTGAAGTACTACACGGATCGCCACACTCCAGTTTACGCTTGTTTCCTTGACTTGAGCAAGGCTTTTGACTCGGTTTCCTACGACATTTTATGGAAGAAGATGGAAGAGGCACATTTGCCACCAGAGGTGATAAATATTCTGAAATACTGGTATGGAAACCAAGTCAATAGTGTGAAATGGGCTGGTGCCCTGTCTAGGCCGTATGGGTTGGACTGTGGGGTGAGGCAGGGGGGGTTGTGCTCCCCTACGCTTTTCAACCTATACGTGAATGATCTGATTGGCACGCTTAGCAGCATGCGTGTCGGGTGTCATATTGATGGCGTGTGTTGTAATAACATTAGCTACGCCGACGACATGGTGCTGCTGAGCGCGTCAATCTGCGGGCTAAGGACTCTCGTAGCCACTTGCGAGCAATTTGCTAGACAACTTGGTCTGGCATATAATGTTAAAAAGAGTGTAGTCATGGTCTTTGGGGCCAGGGGTAAATACCCAGAAGCAGTACCTTCAGTGAAGTTAAACGGTGTACCCCTTGTAAGGGTAGACCAATTTAAATATCTGGGTCATTTATTGACCACTGGCCTCAAAGACGATGAGGATATTGATAGGGAGCGGAGGGCGCTGTGTGTGAGAGCAAACATGATTGCCTGTAGATTCAGGCGTGCCTCTAAAGAGGTCAAGCGCACTATATTTAGTGCCTACTGCACGTCATTCTACACTTGCAGTCTGTGGAGTCATTATACTCAAAAGTCATACAGCGCCCTTCGCGTCCAATACAATAACGCATTCAGGGTGCTGATGGGGTTGCCCCGATACTGCAGCGCATCGGGGATGTTTGCCGAAGCTCACGTGGATTGTTTCTACACAGTGATGCGGAAACGGTGCGCATCCCTGGTCCGTAGGGTGCGGGGCAGCGCCAACAGCATCCTGTCTATGATAGCAAGTAGGCTAGATTGTGTGTTTGTGAACCACTGCTGCAAGGTTTCAGCTGGGCCTGTTACCTTGCAGCAATGATGTCGCAATCTGTAATCTATTTTGTTTGTAAGTGTGTTACTAACATAGTTTGTAAGTATATTGTTACTAACACTATGAGTCTTGTTGCTTGGAATAAATGTTTAATAATAATTAATTTAAACAAGTAGGTACATCGCAACAGAACATTTCAAAATTGAAGATCTAAGAACAACGTTAAAATTAGTATCAAGAGAGTAGACTAGTAGACTACTCAGTCTCCAACGAACGGACCTGCGAATTGTGGTGGGTATGCTCACAGGCCACTGCCCACTCAACAAACTTCTGATCACCCTCAACGCGACGGACAGCCCGCTGTGCAGGGCTTGCCTTAGCGCGGATGAAACGGCAGCCCACGTAATCCTGGAATGTAAGGGGGTTGCTGACCAACGGGCACAAATCATCGGTAGTCCGAGGTCGCTCCTAGAAGCCTGTGAACGTCCCAGGAGACTTCTGAGCTTCTGAAAGGAGCTGGGTTGGCTCCTGTAGCCAACCGTCCCACCCCACGCATAATGGACCGCCTTTGAGTCTAAATGCGGAAAAGGGAGCCCTCAACAATAACAATATTAGTATCAAGAGACAGTCACACATCGACACCGTGTTTTCTCGTATCTACAACATGTAACAGAGTAAACGCAAAACCTCTTAAGGGGTAATTGTACTCATCATTATGAACAATTTTCACTATGGGCCCAACAATGAAATCGCGAAAAAGGGTGCCGACCATTAGCGAAATCAAATTGGAAAATATGACTGTCAATGATAATCTTATACTGATCTAGATAAACGATTTATTAAAAACATCTCGACCTGGTTTATCTCAACCTTGTTTAAATATTCCATTTTACAAAGACCGGCCGGAAATATGTCCCGCTGAAGTTCTTAGAGAATATATTGATAGGACTAAACTTTTGAGAAACAATGTCAATAGCCTTTTTATAAGTATTAAAAAAACACATAAATCAGTATCCACAAATACCATCAGTCGGTGTAGTTCCCTTCAAAATGGTTGAGTTGAATGGTGCTGATCTATGCGTCATGTCCGTGAACGGGCGCTGTCAGTTGTGACTGGTCATCTCTTAGTTGCCACGGCTTATTTGAATTAATTATTTTATTTTATTTTTTGAATTGTGTTTTTTGTTTTCACTATGGACACTTTTAACGTGCACATCTTGCTACGTCGTTCTCACATAATGTACCATCTCAATATGAATGATGTAACCAAGGTTTTGTAACAATATGCTGATTTAAAAGAGTGTCCATGGAGTTTCTTGCCCGTTCTTCTCCATAGAGATCTACGCTAGGGAATGGGCAACTACAGTACTTTCACAGTTTTTATGCCTTGTGACTGGGACTGTAGCTACATTTCAGCGTTATCTTTGTTTCGACAGTTCAAAAGTGCCTGTAAGTGGCCTACTTGAAATAAATGCTTTGATTTTGATTTGAGTATTTTCTGCAAACTCCACCAGACACGCAGCCACCTCAGCTGCTCATAGAGCTGGTGTCAATATTGACGCGATACGAAAAGCAGCTGGGTGGAGTGGCAGCTCCAATGTTTTCGCTAGATATTATCATAGAGATGTTCAATGTGAACAAACTGATCAATTATTTGCCTTATCAATCCTAACCTCTGATTGATATTAGATTTGATTACTTTAAATTAATAACTTACTATATTTATCTACCCCTAGAGAAAAACTACAATTTAGTTACAAGAAAACAATAATATAATGTTTGATTAATATAGGTACGTGTACCTAACTGTAGCCACCACTGATCACAGCACGTTACTGCGTCTTCGACGTTCTGATAAGCAATATGGAAGCACACAGTTCTGATAAGAACTAAACCACGTTTTGACGCTCTGATAAGAAACAGTTCTGTAAAGAACTAGTTTAACGTTTTTGACGAATTCTGCAAGCAAATGGGAGTGTCATATTTTCCGTCAACTCGATCTGCGGATCGAGTTGACGGAAAATATGCTTGTGAAAATATACTTTCACTATGGGACCAAAACTGAAATCGCAAAAAAAAATCGACTGCCCCATACATTTCTGTGCGCATAATTCGACAAAATGTACTGAACAGCTGTTTTTTTTTTCGCGTTTCGGGGTTAGTCCCATAGTGAAAGTTGTTCATAATGATGAGTACAATGACCCCTTAAGAGGTTGTGCGTTTATTCTGTTACACATTGTATATGATGCTCTGTGATTTATGCCATCGGCGCGTTCTCGCCTGCCACGCGCCTCCGTTAGCACTCAAGCACCCCTCGCGGAAATAACACGACAACAGTGCTGTGACGTGATTGGTTGAAATTCCCCGATTCTTATTGGATTTTTATTTAGTAAATATTGATTCTAATCTAATGTACATTTTTTATTGGTTAGCGGTAGTTTGTAAAATAGTATATAAGACGACCTTTTTTTGAAATAAATTATCTCATTCCGCTCTCTGCAGCTGTCGAGTGCACTTGTGTGCTTGAATTGCTACGAAAAACGCTCCCGCGCCTCGTGCCCCGTTACTACTGACGCGCTACGTCGTAGCGCTCAAGGCTAAGCCACCGATTCGCCGGCCGCTTTGGCCCCGCCTACTTCGTAGCAGTGCTACGAAGTCGTCTACGTCGTAGACGGCTTCGATTCGTTCTTCAGATCGGTAAGTGTGTATACGCTTGTTACCGATTTACTACGATCGCATTCGCGTCATATTTTTTGGCTCCTTGAGAGCAAAATCCACTAGTTTCGGTGGTTCTTGGTGGAAACCTTACGGTGTCAACGAAACCAAGAGGGTGGTGACCCAATCCTATATACCCGCCAAACCCCTTCTGGGCGAGGCATTCCAATGGAGTCGGGAGCTAGGACCTTGGCCTTGGGGTGTCTCCTAGCCAAACCTAGTCTCTGGCTTCCTTCACAGCATTCCTACCCACCCGGGGAGTTAGGTAATAATTAGGTAATTAGGGCCCTTCTGGCCAATCGGACAACTGTGTAGCTAGCGAGTTTGTTTGTGAATAATATTTAGAGTAATCTACTTTCTTCCTGGGACGCTAAGAACGTGCTCGTGGCACAGGCGAGGTAGCCGATTCCTGTAGGACGGCCGAGGCTGGAGGAGCCTGACCTTCGGATACCTCACTAAGTGTCTGACATGCATGTTCTCGGCTCACAGTTTCAGTCACAGCACTTTGATTCCTGTCAGCTTCAACACCAGTTGCAGCCGCAGTATCAGTCGGTGCTGTGCCATCGCCCGTCTCCACCCGTTCCTCCGGAACGGCGCCAACTACTGTGCCAACACTATTTGACTCGCTTATACTCTCTGGCAACGGCAATGCTGGTGATCTAAGCGGAACTTGTGAAGACCTTGGACTACAGACAGAAAGTGAAGCTGATGGTTTAGATTCATCAGAATCGACTGATCTGGAAATATTCGAACATTTTCCGCTCTTACAATGTAGCAGTTGGTCAACATGCCGTATAGAAAATACGTTTTGATCTTCAATAAATATTTTAAACATCCTTTTCCTATCACTTTATTTACTACTCCTAATTTCCAAGACTCTTTCCTACCGCTACACCACCGGTGACCGGACCCATACCCTATCACCCACTTTAAATAGGGTATAATTATGCAAGAAATACAAAACTTTTTTCATTTCTTAAAAATGCCTTGTATTGGACCATAAAAACATTGTGGTACACTTGTTTAATTCTCTAATACAACACTTATTTTACAATTTAATATTTTATTTAGCGTGTTTTTAGTGAAACGGAACGCAAACACAAAATGCATCGATTCCGGTAGTGACGTCGAAATCCATGTGTCAAAGAAACACTTTTAATTGAAAAGTACTTAAAGTTTCACTAAGATTTTACTATGATATTGTTATTGCAATTTTTGCTTAAATAAAGCACTAACATTTTAGTAACACTAATCTAATAAAGGCAAAAAATTAGATTTAAACAAGGCAGATAGAGGTAAGTGACATCAAAGTCCTGTCATGAATGGCCGCGATAGTCATGGACGTTTGAACTGTCGTAGAAAATTGTAGAAGTTTAATATTTTTTTTGTGCGACAAGCAGTAGTTGAAATTAACTTTGCATTATTTTCTTGGGTTGATAGTACTACATATTATTGATTTAAGTGAAAAAAAAATTACATGCATATTCCCTATTCTCTTATCTTACATTAATTATTCCTTAATGACGTTTCACGCGATTTACATTCTGTAGGTATTAAATCAAGACGCGATCTCAAATCCCTCCCAAACATTAATTTTGCGGGAGAGTATCCGGTAGTACAGTGTACTGTGTTCCTGTATTCGAACAGATATCCTAATAATTTCTCTTGTAATATAATATGAGACAAGCTTTCACTTAGAATAATTTTTAACATTTTTTACAAGTTCTTACAGAGTTTTCAGCTTGCCCATTGCTACATGGATGATAAATTGGTAACGTCATGTAATTAATGCCATTATTGGAACAGAAGTTAATAAAATCCTTATAGCGCGACCTCTAGTAGCTACTTCGCGCACCTCTAGAACCCGTCGTGTTACGGTTACGTGACTAGTTACGGTTCGGGACAGCCCTATCCCGCCGCCCGCGCCGCACGGAGCCAGTCGACCACGAGCTCTCGCTAACCGCGCACGCGCACGACCCGTGCTTTCGTGAGTCGGCCAACCGCCATTGTATGTCTGTGTTTAAACTCTATGTTCTATGCTGTTCACTGTAATTTCGTGTCTCCGTTGTTAAACCTCCATTAAACAGTTTACACGCTTTGTAGTTCGGTGTTTTCTTTGCGTGAAAGAACCCTAACTATATCCTTAGAATTTATTTTAATGTCGTTATCTGAGACTAGCGTACTAGGTATACCGAACACGGAAAAAATTTGCTTCAATTTCTTTATTAAAGATTGGGTATAGTAACATCATTATGCATCCAGATACACTCCAACCATTTGGAGTATGCATCAATCACCACCAGGTAAGTTTGTTGTCCTATCGACAAATAATCAATATGGATCTGTTCGCATGGTGCTGCCGGACTCGGCCACGGTGCGGGCGTAGCTCGTGGTGGCGCGTGCCGCACGCTTGTGCATATATCGCATGCGCCGATACATTGCTCTATATCCTCGTCAATACCGGGCCACCACATCCTACTGCGAGCATTGCATTTCATTTTTACGATACCTAAATGAGTGCTATGAAGTTCACGCAGCATTCTATCCCGTAATGCCATGGGAATTACAACCTTATGTCCACGCATTAAAATACGATTTTCATATTGTAAGTCTGTTCTACACAAAAAATATGGTCGAATTGATGCACAAACAATCTTTCGGGGCCAACCGACATTGGTATATTTAACGACAGTTTGAATAGTTTTATCATTATCAGTGGCATTCTTTATATCCGTAAACAAAACGGCCGGCGCGATCCCATCTAGAAAATTTAATGAGCAGTGTGCGTCATATTCCTTATCTGTTTTGCACACAATATCAGACAAAGGCGCACGGGAGAAATAATCGGCAACTAAGTTATTCTCACTAGATGTGTACTGAACAATATAATTATAGGCGGATAATATAATTGCATATCTTTGTAATCGTAACGCTGTAGTTATAGAAATGCCTGTTTTATTATTAAATATTGACACCAAGGGTCGGTGATCGGTTTTAAGAATAAATGGCTCACTCCTACCGTACAGGTACTGATGAAAGTGTTTAACCCCAAAAATTATTGCCGTCGCCTCCTTCTGGATTTGGCTATAATTGCGTTCACTCGTCGAGAGCGACCGAGAGGCGTATGCCAATGGTCGTTCATGGCCATCGCTATCCCGCTGTGATAAAACTGCACCAAGTCCGTGTGGCCCCGCGTCTACAGTCAGGATCAGCTGCGCGCTCGGCTCGAAATGCGCTAGCACGCGCTCTGAGGCTAACTCGGCCCCGACACGACGAACTACGCGGCGCGGCGGCGCTAGCGCGGTCCCCACTCCCATCGAGCGCTGGCGCGCAGTAGCTCGTGGAGCGGGCTCATAATGCTCGATGCATTAAGAATGAAATTCCTGTAGTAATTAACTACTCCGAGAAACCTTTTGACTTCTGTCATGTTGGTCGGTTCCGGAGCGTTCAAAATGGCTTTTACTTTGTCACGGCTATACGTAAGCAATTTTTGTCGATAACATAACCTAAATAAGTTACGTTTTCCTTGAAAAATTCGCATTTTTCTTTTTGAAGGCGCAACCCGGCTTCGTCTAACCTACTTAAAACTTAACCTAGTCTCATCAAATGAAGCCTTTTCGTTGGCGCAGTTAAACAAATGTCGTCCAACCATATGCTTACTCCCTCGATACCCGACAATAATACCTCCATTGCCTTTTGGAATAAGGGAGGAGCATTGGCTAGACCGTAAACTAAACGCGTATATTTAAATAAACCCTTCGGAGTATTGGTCACATACCTGATATTAAAATTATGGCACTCCTCACAGCTTGCTTCTGTGTCGGTATCACTGTTATCGCTGCCCATTTTATTCACTCGGACACGGCCGTATTTATGCTTTTTGTCACACACTTTCTTTAAATGACCCTTTAAACCACATTTTTGACATTTATACTTTTTGTAACGACACTTTTCATTGTTATGGTTTTTTAATCCACACACCGAACAACGGAAATCTTCGTAAGATTGCTCATGGTCACGACTAGACGCGCACGACTCTCGCGCGCTCGCCCGAGCACCGCCCGCGCTCCCAGCATGCTTAGCGCTCCCATCGCTCGGCCGCTTGTATCCACCCTTGCACGATATCTTGTTCAATTCCTCTTCTTTTATCACAACTGCGTCAGATGTCACCGTCTTAGCTTCCCTGGCGCACTCAGCTTGCTCTGCTATTTCCACTGCTCTCGACAAACTCAACGCAGAAGCATCCTGCTCAAACAGTTTGTCGCGCTCGGGCCCAGATCCCAGCCAAGGACGAAACGATCAGTAAGGTTCGTATCTAAGGCAGCTCCAAACTCGCAGTAGCTCGCCAAACCTCGCAATCGCGCCGCCCAATCGCCCAACGATTCGCCTGTGTTTCTTTTCGCCCCGTAAAACTTCGCTTTGTCCGCTAAAGAACATTGCTTCCGTTTGAAATGAGTATCGAGTAACTCCACCAGCTTCTTAAAATCCAGCTCCTCTAGATCTTGCGGATATGCCAGATTACGCACCAGCCGATATGAGTCATCTGACAAATGCGTGATCAAAATGGCACCTTTATTTTCTTCCTTAATATCGTTGACTTTCAAAAATTGCGTCAACCCACCTTTGTAAATTAACCACTCGCATGATTTATAGTCAAAAGTGGTTAAATTGCCCAAAAAAGTCTTCGCCATTTTGTTTCTTTACACGCGAGGGTAAGAATCGATCTCGTCGCCAATGATGTGTATCTGACTAGGGAAGCACGAAGCAAACGAACGAGTGTACAGAACCAAAGCTAGTTTATTGCTGATTCTCCATAAGTAGTGAACTGACAATCTTAACAATTAGAACATGTGGGTAGGAGGACGGCAGATATGCATCAGAAGTTCTATCCAAATTATACGAATTATGCTTCGTCCGAAGAGATTAGTTCCCTCCCAACCCTATGAACCTGTAGTGACATAGTACCGTCACACAATTACCGCATACCTCTGAGCCAGTTACCACATACCTTCAAACCAAAATATTACCACTCAACACCGAACCAGTTACCTTACCACGTTTATGACGTTCCGCAAAGAAACAGAGAAGCAAGCATCTTGAAAAAGACGGGTTTGTAAAGAAATAGGATTGAAGCACGGGCACAGTACGGCGTCATCACAACACCGCACACGCCGGCCATTTCGCTTCGAAAGAAGCGGTTTTGTAAGCAGAGGCAAGCAGGCAGAGCAAGCTTAACACCGGTTCCCTCGGCATCTTCATTTCACACTCCGGGACTACGCAGATGGACACGCGGCGCTGACGACACACGGCGGAGCAACAGCAGAGCAGACGGTCTTCACTCGACGGCGGCGCGCGATGGAAAGGACCGCGCTTCGCGCGCCACTCCTATTTATCCCTTCGCGGCGATTGAGTGCCGCGGCGAAACAGCGCCCCGCGCCCCGCGCGCGGCTCGCCCTGCGGCGCGTCGCTATTGGTCGAGCGTTGGGGAACTGTATCGGTTATGCCTAGATGCTATCAAGTTGATATATATAAAAGTAGGGCTTTTGAACGTAGAGCCAATCTCCCCCCCATAGAAGACCCTGATGATCCTCTTCCTTCAGTCACGCCCGACGAAGTGAAAGACATCATTGATAGGCTCCAGCCACGGAAAACCCCCGGCGCCGATGGCTTCACCAATAAGGTGTTTAAACTCCTCCCCCTCCAGCTCATAGTCCTTCTGACAGCCATCTTCAATGGTGCCTTGAGCAACAATATCTTCCCCAAAGCGTGGAAAGAGGCCACGGTCATAGGTATTCCTAAACCAGGCAAACCTAAAGCCGAGCCTTCGAGCTACCGGCCGATCAGTCTCCTGAGTGCTCTCGGCAAAATCTACGAGAGGCTTATTTATAAGCGTCTCAAAGACTTTGCCGAGGCTAAGAGCCTCATCCCCAACGAGCAATTCGCATTCAGGACCGATCACTCGTGCATCCAACAGGTCCACCGCATCGTAGAGCACCTCAGCGCAGGTTTCCAGCGCGGCTCGATGACGGGTGTCTTATTCTTCGATATTGCGAAAGCGTTTGACAAAGTCTGGCACAACGGCTTACTATATAAGCTGTACCAACTCGGTGTGCCTGATCGTCTCGTACTCATCTTGCGAGACTATTTGTCGGACCGCACATTTCGCTATCGCATAGGTAATGCTCTCTCCTCTCCTCATCCCATCAGGGCTGGTGTGCCCCAGGGATCAGTTATCTCCCCTCTTATCTTCACGCTATTCACCAGCGACATCCCTAAACGAGTTAAGACTCACTTAGCCCTTTTTGCCGACGACACGGCCATTTATTACACTGGCGTTAGACCAGATGCCATCGCCCTCAATCTCCAAAGAGCGGCCAATGCGCTTGGCGCTTGTTTTCGCAAATGGAGAATAGAGGTTAACCCCGACAAGAGTCAAGCTGTACTCTTCCACAAGCTGCGACATCATCGCACCCCCCACCAGTCCAATCACCATGTTCGGCAAGCCTATCCCTTGGGAGAAGCAAGCCAAGTACCTTGGAGTCATACTCGATGAACACCTGACCTTCGCGTCGCATATAAGAGCAGCTCGAAACCGAGCGGCCTTTGCTATGGGTAGACTCCACTACATGTTAACGGATAAGAGCAAGTTGTCACTTAAGTACAAGTTGCGTCTCTATACCGCAGTCATCAGACCGATTATGACATATGCTTGTGTCGTATTCGCCCATGCCCACCCCCGCCACCTCCATAGGGTGCAGACCTTGCTGAACCGATTCCTCCGTAAGATCACCGGAGCTCCCTTTTACGTCCGCAATGAAAGCCTTCACTTAGATCTTAAATTGCCTACCACCCAGCAATTTATGAAACGTCTTTCAAAACGTTTCTTCGACTCAGCTGTCAAGCACAGTAACCCCCTTATCGCATCGGCCGCCCGATACGAGCCATCGCGTATCAGTAACGTTCGCCGTCCACGGCACGTTCTTCTCACCCCCGATGACCCCACCACCCTCCTCCAGGAAAGCAGTAGGGAAACCAGCACACTCAGGAAATACAAACACAGACCGCCGTCATTCCGACCCCGCCGCCGTGGTCCGTCGCGACGTCCCGTTTCAAACCCCCCCCGACCCTTGCATGAGCCAGCCCGCGATGCTGAGCCAGTAGCAATAAAACAGCCCCTAAATCGGCTTATTCCACTTTTCCCCGTTGGATGATCCCCATTGATGGGGATTAGTGAACTTTTTGTTCACTATTCCCCGTTGACCCAAAATTTTTATTTAATGGGGATAAGTGAACTAAAAAGTTCAATAATCCCCATTAGGTAGGTACGTTAAAAAAATAAAATATATGAATCATGTTACATTTATTAATTAAAAATATAACTTTCTTATACCTAATAAAATCACAGATTGTACAATTATTAATTTAAAATAAAAAATATAACTTTCTTATACCTAGTAAAATCACAGATTGTACAATTATTAGTTTAAAATAAAAAATATAACTTTCTTATACCTAATAAAGTCACAGATTGTTACAATCATTAATTTAAAATTGTAGCATGAAAATATTTCTTTCTTATACCTTGTAAAATCAAAGATTACAATCACTTAAGTTTTTCTAATTAGGTACGTTAAATAAAAACAATATAAAAATAAAATATATGAGTCATGTACTTTTATTTTTATAAGGTAAGAACAAAATTTTAAATTACCTACATACCTACTTTACGATTTTATTAGAACGAAAAACAGATTGTTGCCCCAACGAAATTGTTCTAACGATGTTTGGGAATAAGACCTTATATCTATCTATCTAATAAGATACACAATACTGTAAAAGATGCTCATTTTCTAGAGGCGCGCGCGCAAGGCGGTGGCGGAGCGGGGTGCGAGTTAGCTCGTATGTGATTGGTCGACCCATCTTTTGTTTTTGTTTCGTAGTCGTTAAGGGTTAGTAGTGTGTAGTGTAGTTCAAGCGTGCAGTTCTTATCAGTTCGCAGTTATTAGTTTAATATAGGAATAAATAAAGGAAATGGCTGGTAGTTCAACTGACGTTTGTTTAGAGTACGTTAAAAAAGGTAAAGCTACCATACTTCTCCGGGCCGGACATCAATACAGTAAAAAATGCAAATATAAAAATGGTGGAGTTTTGTGGGAGTGTACCACAAGAAAACAAAGTAAATGTGCCGGATCCATCACTGTCATGGTAAGTTACTTATTATATTTTGTGATTAATAATGACAATAATAACTCAGGTTATGTGTGTTATCAATATCACGTTTATCAATATCAAAATTTAAAAATCAACGTTAAAGTTTAAACACTGTTTCTGTCATGGCGGCACGTGTGACGTCATTCTTTTGTCAAACAAGTCTATTACACCTAGTGTAAAAGAGTGTAGCTGAAGTGAATTGTATATATTTAATTATTATTACATATTTTAGTTAAGCATAAAGTGAAATATGTTTTGTTGAACTATTCTGATAGGATAACAACAATTTGTTATAAGTTTTAAAGGTTGTTAAATAGCCTATTTAATTTTGTATTCTATGTAAGTGCAATATTGTTTACTTAAAAAATAATGTAAAGTAATTAATTATTATTACTTAATTTTACAGGACAATCAAGTTGTAGCTGAGAAACGACACAATGTTTGTGAACCTGATTTTGCGCGGAATGAAGTTACCTTGAGGTTATTCAAACTAAAAACTACACTTGCGGATCCAGAAGCACCTGCTATTCCCACTGCTTACAACGCGGCTGTGAGCTCACTAAAAGATACCGGAATTGACAAAATAAAAGAATTCCCTGCCCTGAAGTCTATCAAAACAACATTATATAAACACAGAAATGCAGCATTTGAAGTAAGTAAAATTGAGTTCAAAAATGTTGAAGAAGTTAAAGTACCTCCAGCTCATCAGGAATTTATTTTAGCAGACTACAATGACAGTGGTATCCGTGTAATAGCTTTTTGCTCTGAATTTGCCCGACATCAAATGAAAAATTTGAAGATGTTCTTGGGTGATGGAACGTTTTGGATCTGTCCATCTCCCTTTTACCAACTCTACACCATTCATGGGGATTTGGGCAGTACAGAAAAACACATAAACATTGTGCCACTTGTTTATGCCCTCATGAGCCATAAAAATCAACAAACATATGAAATTTTATTTAGTATGCTAAAATCTGCATTACCTGATTGGAATCCAGAAATATTTAAATGTGACTATGAAGTGGCTCCGATGAACGCAATGCGAAATGTTTTTGTAAATATATCTATTAGCGGCTGTTATTTCCATTTCACCCAGGCAATATGGAAGAAAGGAAAACAACTCAAACTAACAAAAGATAAATTAACCAGAAGACAAGTTGCACTTAGCACTGCTTTGGCTTTGTTACCATCAGATAAAATCATTGCGGGTTGGTTTTATGTTGCCTCTCAAAGCCCTGATGATGATAATAGCAAGGAGTTTAGAAATTACATGCTCAGACAATGGCTACAAGATGATTTTATTAAAACGTGGTGTGTATTTGGACAGACTCATCGCACTACGAATTTAGTCGAAGCATGGAATAATAAAATAAAAAAGCGTGTGAAAATAAAGAAACCCAACATTATGAAGCTCCTCACAGCGTTGGCTGAAGATGCATCGTATTACGAAGTTCTTGCATTGGGGGTTTCTGAAAATAAAGGTATAGCGGAAAAAACAAAAAAAAAGCATCAATCGCGATAATTATATACAGGAGGTCCAAATGGAACTCATTAATAATGAAATTACGATTGGGCACTGTTTAGAAAAACTTAAGTGAGTGTAATCTTTGATTTTACAAGGTATAAGAAAGAAATATTTTCATGCTACAATTTTAAATTAATGATTGTAACAATCTGTGACTTTATTAGGTATAAGAAAGTTATATTTTTTATTTTAAATTAATAATTGTACAATCTGTGATTTTACTAGGTATAAGAAAGTTAAATTTTTTATTTTAAATTAATAATTGTACAATCTGTGATTTTACAAGGTATAAGAAAGAAATATTTTCATGCTACAATTTTAAATTAATGATTGTAACAATCTGTGACTTTATTAGGTATAAGAAAGTTATATTTTTTATTTTAAATTAATAATTGTACAATCTGTGATTTTACTAGGTATAAGAAAGTTATATTTTTTGTTTTAAATTAATAATTGTACAATCTGTGATTTTATTAGGTATAAGAAAGTTATATTTTTAATTAATAAATGTAACATGATTCATATATTTTATTTTTTTAACGTACCTACCTAATGGGGATTATTGAACTTTTTAGTTCACTTATCCCCATTAAATAAAAATTTTGGGTCAACGGGGAATAGTGAACAAAAAGTTCACTAATCCCCATCAATGGGGATCATCCAACGGGGAAAAGTGGAATAAGCCCCTAAATCAGATCCAGCCTGTCCCCTTGCTGCCCTCCCCAGCGACGCCCTAAGCCGAGGCTCGTACCCCACAGGGGGTGCCCTTAGCGAGTGGTCGCTTAGTTTATAAGTTCATTTTGCCCCTGGCTGGAGGCCTTAAATTCTAGGCATCCACAGGGATAGACCGGTTAAGCAGTAGCCAGCCTCAGAGGCTGAACTGCGAGATGCCATTTCCTAAAAAAAAAAAAAAAAATTATTCGTTATTCGTTGTTCAACCCAGTTGGAGTACTGAGTTTTATTATCTACGGTGAATCCCTGCATCTCCTAAAAACCCAATACCTAAAGTGAAATATTAATAAAGGTTCCAGGCTTCACAAAAAAAACTTAGTGGATGAAAGGCGATACCCTAGACGTATTACTACATAGTTATCTTAATCTCGAAGGACGAAGCAACGAAGTATAATTTTGATAGAACTTCACTTCAGGTAAGTTCGTTTAATCTCCTAAAATGATTCGGGTAATTTCGTTTTCGTCAGTACCTCCAGTAGCAGTACTCTTCGCTACGGCTCGCATTGTGAGGAGGTTGCTGCCTCTGGAGCCCTCAACACCATTAGTTTGGACCCCGCACCCGACACTGGCGGAGAACTATCTTCTTCTTAGCGTGTCGATGACAATTTAAATTGAGTTAGCCCAAAATTTGGCGACAAGTTTGGCACTTTTAGTAGCGTCCATCAGCTCCTCTGATGTGCAAACAACAGGACAGGCAGGACACGATATCAAGTGTCCCAGCGTTAACACTCCAGGGCAGTCATCTATGAATCTCCACCTGAACAGGTTTTCCTTGCTTAGGCCAATCTGTGTCCCCAGACTTCCAGCCATTGGCAACTCATATCCAGGTCGGAGATTTTCAGCAAGTGACACAAATAGGTTGGGTAAGAAAAAACACTCTCTCGCCACAGCTTAAAGTCCAACAGTTCTTAAATTACCCAAAACGATCCATTTATCCTAATTTTGTAAAAAAATGTGTTAAAGTCGGTCCCCCCCGGTGGGTTCTCCCACGGCTTTGCCTTTCATAGCAGTAGACCTAGTAGGGACCGACTTATAAATATACCTGCCTGTTGCATGGCTTAACGGTATCGGTAGAGGATGACCTAATCACAATAAACTGCAACGAATGTAGCAGACACAGTTGCCGATCGTTACCTATAATAAGTTATTTAGCTTTATCATTTGTCTTTATCATTCGCACGAGGTTTTAAAAGATTACCAGTATGGTCCCGATAATTGCGCACGTCCGCTAACTCGCAAGGTCATGCTCTGACTAAATATACGTAGACAAAGCAAAATGTGTAATAATTACTTATAACACTGCCATCGTGTGTTCTAAGCTGTGGCACACGATAGCGAGGACCGCAGCAAGTTCTGGCAACGTTTCAGGAAATAAAAGCTCTCCAAGAAGGATCCGAGCTGCGAGGGTGCGACGTTGAAACGAGGGCCGCGGGGAGGGTGCGAGGGCGCGCGACGCGCCAGCGCGCTCTCAGGCGTCGAATCAATTTTTCTGCTTCAAATCAAATATTTATCTGATACCAAAAGTTAAAACTCGATAAAGAATTTTAATTAGAGTCGTGCGCAAAATATTTATAGATAATCCTAGGTAATCTGAACACCACCTCCCAGCTTGAACTTATATAGAAAAACAGCAGTGTAACAGTTTACAAATATTTTAAACTCTTTTGACAATCGATCCCATAGAAATAGATAAACAATCTATGACCGATCATGTTGCATATCAACATCATCATTATCATAGGGCTCCCCCAAGTGTCGATGATGCGTGACGGTAAAAGTATATAAAAATATAAGGGGTTCATTCCTTTTTTCCTTTTGAGGACTCAGCATTTAAGAAGCCACGACTCCCGCACTTCCGCGGGATATACAGTCTCATCACCGACGACCGTGGGTCAGCAGTGCGCGCACCCTCCTATCCAGGGCATCATAAATCATATTTATTTCTTAAATTGGTTTTACAAAACACTTTTACACGTCGATTTTAAAACTAAATGGAGCCAGTGTTTCGTACCTGACTACTCTGAGAAGAAACATCCGAAACAAAGTCAGAGGAGAGGGCACTGTCTCTTTTAAAGTCCAGACATTGGTCAAGTCATATGAGGACCATGCAGATTAATGTCCGAGATGGTCTTTAGAAGAAATAACCGCACAGATTTGAGTGGACCTGTCCAGTCAGTGCAAGCATTTGTCAGTGATCGTGTAGCTCGACTCATAACCGTGTAGCTCGATTCCATTTGAGTATGCCGAAAGAATACATCATAACCGGCAAGACCCAACCCTTGAAGGCGCGCACCTTGTTTCCACCTGACAACAGACTGTTCAGCACCTTATTCACATACCTACACGTTGTGCAATGCCCCCCTACTTAAAGTGGATTCTATTCGCGATATCGGTGTTATCCTTGATTCTAAGCTTTGTTTAGACCTTATAGGAAAGATTGTTACTAAAGCCTATCAACTATACGGATTTGTAATGCGTTCAACAGTCGATTTTAAAAAGCCTTCTTCCTATATTTGCTTATATAAGTCACTTGTACGCTCCCAACTGGAGTATGCCGTGTCCGTCTGGAATCCTTACTACAAAAAGTATGTTGAAGTCATTGAGTGTGTTCAATACAAATTCTTGCGTACTATGCACTGCAGATGCCACGGATATTATTTGCCATACAAAGATTTACTTGCTAAGTATAAGCTCGCAACACTTGAAAATAGACGCAAGTACTTAGAAGCAATGAATTTATATAATATTGCTTGAAATAAATTTGACTGTATTGAACTGTCCAATATGTTATGTTATGCGGTTCCTAGGACGGTCCATAAGCGAAAGGTGTGCGCTGGCAGAATATTTTCAGTGGGCACTTGCAAGTCCAACTCTGGCTTGCGTTCGCCTGTTCGCAGAATGGTCGATTCCTACAACAGGACCTTTGAACATATTGATATTTTTGCATGTGCTCCCTATAAATCTAAAAGTCTTATACTTAAGGAGCTTTCTTGATTATTTATACACCGTTTTACAGTTTTTCTCTTATTTTTTGTTTTACATATTTTTATTTGTTTTTTTAATGTATTTTGTATTAATTGTAACCCTAGCGATTATTTTCTCTGTTACTTATCCTGTAGTTAAATTGTGAACAGCGTTGTGGGCTGCTATATCGTCAATAAGTTTTGTATATTTGTTATCTCTATGTTTTATATTGCAGCTGTTTGTTGTTCCTTTCGAATAAAAAAAATAAATAAAAATATTTGTTTTTAAAACCATGAAAAACAACAAATCGTAAAATATTTCTAGCTCTTACTATGTTATTTTTGTTTTCAAATATCACAGAGACTGTACTATTTGTTCGGGTCAATCACCGAACAATAATAAACATGTTAGCGTAATTGCGACACCGCGCTCTATGCCTTGAATATTTTATGTATTACCTAAGTAAAACAGTCAGTACGTCTCGGACAGCATATCGGGCGCGACTCAATCTCATCTCATTAGTTTTAATCGTTATCCCATTCGTATTACTGAAATATAGTTATCTTTATAATCTTTAATCTTAGTTTTTCTTAATCTCACCCCAACCCCGAACATTGGTCCTTCGAGCCATCGGAGCGGGACCTCCACGCGTGTGTTTACTACCTGAACTGTGTGAGTGTCTCGCTTGGAACTTATTACCAGACCCTGGTAAACAGCCATCCTGCTGATCCTGATTGAACCTGGTTTCTACGAAAGCATCGCATCATCTCCTCGCGCTGTTACTCCAGGTTTGTTCTTGCAGCCATCGCAAGGACATTTGATCCCCAAAGAAGCCTTCAGTACAAGTAAGGTCTCTTTTTTACCTTTATAATGTCGAATATGGATGACATTCTAGCAACCCAACAACAACTAATCGAAGCCGTAGATAGGCTCTTCACCAATTTCAAGAAGGATGGTGCAGAGCGCAAGAACTCAGACTACTTACATCGTCGATTAGCCTACATCGTTGATTAACCTTGGAACAATACTTTACAGAGTTCCATAATAATCATATGACGTTGATATCATTTGGTGATCAATCCCATACATATTTTAGTACTAATCAATACGACCAATTGAAGGAAAAATATAACAACATTAAAACTACTATTCAAAGCTATAACCCTCTCGCAAACAGACCGCAAACCCCTGTATTGAAACCCCCTACGTTCCAACCTACTGCGGAATCTCAAACCTCGAACCTCGCATCTCACGCTGCTTCTAAAACCCCTGCTCTTGAAGAGAGTAAAGCCGAAGGTCTCTTCAAAAAGCAAGCTACTAACTTTAAGGCTTTCTTGAGAACATCTTCCAATATCGACCTCTCGACCTTGATCTCATCACGGAAAAGTGGGAGTTTGAAGATATCCTGAAGACTATACAATATCGTTGGGCGGCTATTGACTCGCATCATTGGGAGCTGGACAACGAGTATGGCGGATCAAACCCCGAGTACGATGAGCAATTTACTCATTGTGAGAAATATTATAACAAAATCAAGAAAGACATCAATAAGAAAATGTGGTCCGTGGCGCATATTGAAAAATCTACTCCTAAAATGGAGATAGTCACCTTTGAGGGAAACTACAATAAGTGGATTTCGTTCAAAGATCTTTTTACCGAAGCAGTGCACAACAACCCCTCTTTGTCAAATGCACTAAAGATGCAGTTTCTAAAGAGTAAGATCAAAGGTGAGCCTGAAAAATTGATCCAACACCTCCAAATAAGCTCCGACAATTATCCTGTATGCTGGAATATCCTAAACCATCGTTATAATAATAAACGATTGATCTTGTCTCAAAAACTGGACTCAGATACATACCAGGATTATCTGCATGCCATAAAATCCCCGCGAGAGTTACCCGTCTTAGAAGATTTCCTAAATTTTTGGAAACTAAGTTTATGATGCTGGAAACTTCACGTAAGAAGATTGAAAATTCCACGCAGAAATCATCCCCATCTCAATCAAACATCAATAACAAACCTTCATTTTCAAAGGGTTACAATTATCTAAATTATAACAATCCTAAAACGAATTACTCAACAAACCAAGTTTCGCAATCGTCAAAGTCCAAACGCAAAATTAACCATCGCAAGCAACATTGCTTGCGATGGTTAATATCCCTATTTGCAACTCCAACGATCATCGAATTCATGCATGTCAAAAATTATTGGAATTGCAACCTAATGAACGTAAAAATGCTGTTGCTAATTTGAAACTTTGCATTAACTGTTTGCATTATCACGAAGGCAAAAAATGCCTTTCCGAAATAAGATGCAAAGAATGCAATAAAGAACATAATACCATTTTGCATGAATCTTTTACGTCACGTCGACCTGAGACAAATGCAGCCACGATTATGAAAGTGCCATCTCAGCAGCAAGAAAGTAACACAGTAGCATCGCTTTTTAAAGAACCCTCAGAAATATTGCAGCCACAGCTATAATTAGCCTGCAGCGCTTTTAGATCAACGATCACAGACATCCATTATTAGGGAAAGCGCAGCTCAGTTGTTAAGACTACCGTGACGGAAATGTAACGGATATATCTCTGGAATAGGAAACAAGGAAAACAACTGTAAGGGCATGATGACCATCAAATGTTCATCATTGCTTAGCGATTTCACCTTTGAAACGGATGCCTACATTACGAATAGACTCATAAATAACTTGCCCATTTGTACGTTACCTTAGCCAAACTGGCCTGCTCTTAACCAAATAACTCTAGCAGATCCCGAATTCTATAAAAGTAGGCCTATTAATATCTTATTTGGGGCAGATATCAATTCCACTATCCTTATGGACGGTATCTGTCGGTCAGAAGGTATGTTGCCCATTGCCCAACAAACCCAGTTGGCATGGATCTTAAGTGGCAACTACAAAGCGTACCATTGCAATGCGATCCTAAATAATATTGAAGAGATTCAGCAATTCTGGGAAGTGGAGGACATACATGAATCTCCAGCGATATCAGAAGAAGATCAAAAATGCATAGAATTTTACCAATCTTCGACCTCTAGACGGGAAGATGGAAGCTACGTTGTTAAAATACCATTCAAAGAAAATTATGACTAAAACATAGGCGAGTCGAAAACAAAATCGATTGCTCAATTTTTCCAAATAGAGAGGAAATTAAGAAAGCAACCAGCACTGGCGCGTGACTATAAAACGTTTATTTCTAAATACCTAGAGCTCGGACATATGACACCCGTTGCGCCACACGTACAGCCGGATTGCTACTTATCGCACCATAGCGTCCAACGATCTGATTCAGATTCATTACACATTATAGGTAAGTTCTTATTTGGTAATACATTGAGGGCGCTATGTTTTGCCTCTAGGGCGTACAAAAGTGGTAATACATGCAATATAATTAAAACAGGAAATTAATATAGCTGTTAGAACAAATAAACAAGAAAATACCTATATTAGATCATCATATATCGCAACAAGAATTTACATTCACACCGAACAATGTCGATTAGACACTAAGATAAATTATGAGAAAAAATAAAATAATGAAAACTAAAAATGTCAGTGAATAATGTCATAAATTAAAAATAAATGTCAATGTGGAAGATCAATAATTGTTACTATGAAATGTCAGAAATTTTATAACAGCATGTCAGTCAAATATTCGGTGATTGAATAATAGCATTTTTCTATTAAAAAATTCTTTAATTTTCTCCTAAAGTTGTGCAAATTTTCATTCTTAATGCTATAAGGAATTTTATTGTATATAACCGGACCTATGCCTAAAATACACTTCCTTGCTAGTGCTGTTTTGTATTTACTTCTACACAACATGGTTTTGTATTGGGATCTAAGTTGAGTGGTTCGTTTTCTAGTATCTACTAACGCAGGAAACAAGTTCCAGTTACATTTCACAAACACTGCTACTTCAAGTATATATAGGCATGGGAAAGTCAAGACTTTTAATGATTTGAAGACAGGCTTACAGCTATCAGTAGATTTTAGGCCTACCATACATCGCATACATCTTTTTTGAGTTCTAAATATAGTTTCTCTTTCAGCACAGTTGCCCCAAAATATTATGCCGAATCTCAATACTGAGGAAACAATGCCATGGTATGCTATAAGTACTGTTTTCAAATTAACTTTCTTTGCCAGGATGAAAAGAGCATAAGCAGATTTGCTTAGCCGCGCACATTATGTCTTCTGCCTGCATTTTCCACGTTAATTGGCTGTCAACTAGAATGCCAAGAAATCTTGCTACTTTTACCTCTTCTACACTTTACCCGTTATCTGAAACATTTAAATGGTTGGGTTTTAGCTTTTGGTAGAAATGCAATAGCTTGGTTTTTTGAATATTAATAACCAAATTATTTCTGTCAAGCCAATCAATTATTTTTTCAAGGGTGCTATTTACATCTTCTTCATAAGTCAGATTATTGGAACACTTAATTATTGCTGTACTGTCATCAGCGAAGAGGATCATTGGATGTTTTATTTGTTGTGGCAGGTCATTAATATATATAAGAAATAATGGTCGCCCAAGCACACTGCCCTGTGGTACCCCATAGTTAAGTTTCCTACAGTTTGATAGGTATTTTATTTCCCGTTTCGTATTTAAATTGACTCTAGTTATTTCTGTATATTGATTGCGGTCACCTAAATAAGATTTTAACAGTTCCAAAGCGTTTCCCCTTACACCGTAAGCGTTTAGTTTTCCAATTAGTGTCTTATGATCTACATAGTCAAACGCTTTTGTCATGTCGGTAAACAGGGCACATACTGGCGTTTTACTGTCAACATTAGCAATTATATGATTGATAAGATCATATATTGCCTTATTGATGCTTCTATTCTTACGGAATCCCATTTGTTCGTCACATAATATCACTACATAGTATAAAACAAAGTCGCTTTCTCCGTCCCTATGTCCCTTTGTATGCTTAAATCTTTGAAACTACGCAACGGATTTTGATGCGGTTTTTTTTAATAGATAGAGTGATTCAAAGAAAGAAAGAAAAAAAATGTTTATTTGTCGCAGGGACATGACGTGCGTACAAGAGATAAATTAAAAATAATCATTCAATACATAACAAAAATATATGTATAAATATACAGGACATATAGGTACAAAGAAAAATAAATACAAAATTAACAGCTTGCACGTCGTGACCGCGACAAGCAGGTTACCACTCAGCATTATGCTGTGCTATGCCGCCCACAGCACAGCGCTGGTTTTCAGTGGTCACCCGTGAAAAAAACGTACGGAAGCCAAGACAGCATAAATATTGAACTACATTAAATAAGATAAAACAAACAGTACCTACTTGGATTATAATATAAAGAAATATAGGAAATATAATAAACACTAAAAGATAATAAGTATGTGCGCAGGCTAAACAAAACAAACATTAATACAGTGAAAAGGGTTTTTTTTTTTTTTTTTGTCTCGCTCCCACCCCGCATTCGCAGCGCGCCGCCGAACATACGACTTCATCACAGACGCGTAGCTACGCATAACTCCTCTCATTCAAGAGGAAGGGTTATATGTATAATAACATCCATATATTAAATTTGGTCAAATATGAGTTTAGTATTTCATAGATCACCTTTTCTATCACCTTCGAGAAAAATGGTATCAAGGCAATGGGTCTATAATTATACATTTGTTCTTTACAATCCTTTTTATGGAGTGGCTTTATGATGGTGGTTTTGAGGCCTTTGGGAAAAATACCAGTGCTAAGACATAAGTTAGTAATGTGGCAGAGTGGTGTTGCTATCACGCTACATACTGATTGTATTACGTTGGTTCTAATTTCATGGCATCCTGTGCTGTTTGTGTTGCGAAGGGATTTTATTATTCGTATTATGTCTTGTGGTAAGATCTGGGTCAAAGACAACTCACAATTTGGTAGTTGAACCAAATTGTGAGTTGTCTTTAATGCCTCGGCAAAAACCTCGAG
Source organism: Eugnorisma glareosa (assembly GCA_947578425.1). NCBI lineage: Eukaryota > Metazoa > Arthropoda > Insecta > Lepidoptera > Noctuidae > Eugnorisma > Eugnorisma glareosa. The sequence goes on along the minus strand of OX387970.1, from coordinate 21,710,239 downwards.
TGGACCAGCCTCAATGATCTTATGTGCCGAGGACCCAATTTACAACAAGACCTTCAGAGCCTTATCTTAAAATGGAGACAATTTAGATACGCTTTCACAGCAGATATAGAAAAAATGTTTCGCAAAATCTGGCTACATCCCGATGATCAGAAATATCAGAAAAATATCTGGCGGAACCATCAATCTCAACCTTTAAAAGAGTACCAGTTAGCAACAGTTACCTATGGCACAAAAGCCGCACCTTTTTGGCCATGATGACACTGAAGCAACTGGCCATCGATGAAAAGCCAAACTATTCACAAAGTTGCGCTCTTGACATCTTAGAACACTCGTTTTACATGGATGATCTCATGCATGGTGCACATTCATCTAGAGCAGCTAAACAGCTCAAAGCAGAGATGATCAACCTTCTCAAATGTGGCGGGCTTAATCTTAGAAAATGGCGATCAAACTTACCGGAAATACTAGATAATTCTGATGCACTTCAAAAGGAAGGCTTTGACTTTAAGCAACCGGAGTCAACCAAAACTTTAGGTCTTCGGTGGAAACTAAAAAATTATCAATTTATCTTCCATCCTATTTGTCTCTCAAGACATCCTTACAAAAAAACAATTCATAACTCAAATATCTAAAATTTTTGACCCTTTGGGCTGGCTAGCACCAGTCACGATAAAACTAAGATCTTGTTCCAAGAATTATGGAAATCGGACCTGGGTTGGGACCACCCTGTCCCACAAGAAATCGCGTTACAGTGGAATACTACTAAAGCCGATCTATCTCATATAACTAGATTTAAAATACCACGTTGGATTCAAACCAAAGAAAAAGATAGAATAGAATAATTTTTATTTGTGTAAAAACATGGTACATTATGGTCGTATAAATAGGGTTGTGAACTTACATGTTTCGCCATAGAATGGCATACAAATATTAGTACATCTTAGACGTAGAATTTTAATACGAAACATCAATTTGTTTAAATATTAATACAATAATATGTCTTGGTAATAAGAACACCACTTAACAATTTAGGATTCGTATCTATTCGAAATCTTAACATAAACAGATGCTTAAATTTAAAGAAAACATTAAAAAAATAAAACATTTTAAAACACTGTAAAACTCAGCAGCCATATCTATCGGTTACTTTTTTTTCAAGAAATTCTTTTACACTATAGAAACAATTATCAATAAGCCATTTATGTAATATGGATTTAAAATATTTTAAGGGGAGTTCTCTCAATTCTTTTGGTATGTTGTTAAAAAAAAATATTGCAGTGATTAAGCTATTTTTTTGGCATAATGTGCTTTGATGTGAAGGTATTCTTAATCTTGTGGGATCTCGACGAGTGTATTTCGAATGCAGGTCACATGCTATAAAAAATTTAGAGTGTTCCTTCACAAAAATACCAGCTTGCATAATGAAAAGACCTGTTAGGGTTAATAGTTTTAATTTTTTAAACAGTGGTCTACAGGGTGTTAATGGGCTGATACCGAAAATTGCTCTTAGGCATTTTTTTTGAACAATGAATGCTTCACTTACATTTGTGGAGTTCCCCCAGAGTTACATTTGTGGAGTTCCCCCTGGTCAAGAATGAGCCCAAGAAATTTGTAATCATTAACTTCGTTACCCAACTAACAAATTAATGTTTTATAATAGTTAAGTTAACGTTTTACATTTTCAATTAGTTTTTTAAGATTGGTCGCATAAACGTCAATATAAACGTTTATAAAACGCGAAATGGGCCCAAATTAAAAGACAATATAATCGTTTAGTAGTTATGTAGAAGTCAGCCAATGACCGTCGAATGTTATATACAAGTTAAGTAAAAGTACAAAAACCGACTTTTCGGTCCAATACTGGTTGTTATGAGACCCTTAAGTGACCGCTTATGTCACATAGCTGTTTTAATGAGGTTTTCAAATGACTGAAACGTTGTACTAGTGTCCAACAATACGACTCAACGACAACCGTTTTGATTCATCGTGTTATATTGTGCTCGCCGGTGTGTGTATAAAAAATATTAGAAAAAGGTAAGCGAAGTTAATTTCTATGATTACAAAATATCTTTAATGTTCATTATTTAAGCGAGTTTGATATAATAATAGGGGTTTATCTTTCAGGGAACTTTAGTTTTATGACAATGTATGTATGTGTTTTTGTGAAGTTTTTAACGCCCTCCCCTATTTCTTTGTATTTCAATAGTTTTAGTTAATTATCCAAAATATTTTTTCATAGTAAAGCTCCAACCATCTTGTTTACGTTACATAGCGACCTCTATATTACACTAATATAACAAAAACGTCGCGTAGACTTTTCCTTGAGACCATGACACCGGGCCATGTTTAGCCGACTTTAGGGTTCCCTGATCATTACTTGCATAGGATCTAATAAACATTGCTCATCTTGAACAGAAATCTAACGCGGCCCTTTATAATAAATTCATCTTATTTTCGTGTCGATGGCTATCTACTTAATGAAATAGTACCTACTTTTAACCCAGATTAATTTATATAAATGAAAAATTTAATTTATTTTCAGGTCTAACATAGGATATCAATGAAATATGGTAGTGTTCTTGGAAAACGTTTAAGCGTTGTTTTATTATATAAATGTTATATTATGATTCACACACAACTACGTTTGTTTTGCGAAACCTTTTATTTAACCGAAACGTTTAAATGACCAATACATTGTCCAATAAACGTCATAACTAGCATCATTATCCAACGTCATATAAGGTAGACCTGAAAACGTTTACTTAACATATGCACTGACACCATTATCCGACGTCGTAGAAGCTATTCCCGAAAACGTTTACTTGATATACGCACTCACACCATTATATGACGTCATATAACCGAGTCCTGAAAACGTGTAATCAACATATGCACTCACACCATTATATGACGTCATATAAGTTAGTCCTGAAAACGTTTCATCAACATTTGCACTCACACCATTATATGACGTAATATAAATCAGTCCTGAAAACGTTTACACAACATATGCACTGACACCTTTGTACGACGTCGTATAAGTTAGTCCTGAAAACATTTACTCAACTTTATATTAAGACATTACAGTCACGCAACTAAACCGTCGTAAGATAAACGTCTATATATCATAATAGTTAGCTACATACCACTATATAACTGTTACATAATATGAGTCTTATAAGACTGGAGTTATACGACGTTTTTGCTAGTTGGGTAATTTGTTGTCCTTGACATTTAACTTCATATTTTTTTGGTTTTGAGCTGTAGTTTCGAAAATTTATGTATTTGGTTTTACTTAGGTTTGCACAGAGATAGCTAATTATTTTCTAGCCATTTTAAAACTTGATTAACTATTGTATTAAGTTTTTTTTCGTGATTTATGTCTGATTTAACGTCATTAGTAACAATTACAGAAATATCGTCAGCAAAAAGTATGCACTATCAAAGTATGCACTATGCAACACTATATGCACATGATATCATTTAACTCCATGGCTTTTGCGACGCCAGTACAAAAGCATACGCTTGCGTCGTGTATTGCAAAATACAGAGAGGAAATGAAACCCTCGTGACCCCTATTTCAGGGAAATCAAAAGTAATACCGCTGAAAAAACCACAATCGATCCCGCGTTTGGAACTTTGCGGCGCTCTCTTGTTATCAAAACTTATGCGAAAAATCATCCTATCTTTATCTAGCTACAAGGTGCATGTTTATGGTTGGATCGATTCAATGGCTGTTCTAGGTTGGTTATGTGGAGAACCGGAGAAATGGAAACCCTTTGTTGCCAATCGAGTGAGGATTATCACTGAAATAATCCCGAAAGATAAATGGAGTTACGTAAAATCCAAAGAAAACCCCGCAGATTGCACAAGCTGCAGTTTACCTGCTGCTCAATTAGCCGATTACTCGCTGCGGTGGCAAGGGCCTGACTGGTTACCACAATATAAGCCTAAAGAATCGCATAAGATGCCGATTTATGATGCCGTTTTACTACCGAAGAACTCAGAAAAAGGAAGGAAGTAAATACGGCCATTGTTAATCCCGAACATTTAATAATTAATCAACTATTAGCAAAATATAGCACTCTACGGAAAGTAACTCGAGTGTTAGCCTACAGCAACAAGTTCATCGACATTGTTGTTTACAAGAAAAACCGCACATGATTTCTAACTCTGCAAAACATAAAGACAGCAAGAGAAATGTTAATTAAGCACGTCCAAAACGAATATTTCGACAAAGAAATATCGCGGTTGAAAAATAATGAACCACTACATAAGAAAAGCCAGATTCTTAATCTCAATCCTATACTAGACACTAATGAAATGCTCCGTGTCGGTGGCAGACTTAAACATTCAAATCTTGATCCTGAAATGAAGCATCCCATCATAATCCCGAATCAGTCGAAATTGGCAGACCTTATTATAGATGAATCTCACGAACTTGTATTTCACGGTGGAGTAAAAATTACTACTGGATTTATAAGACACCAATACTGGATTCTTGGAGGAAACAGAGTCACTAAGAAACGATTAAGAATGTGTGTCAAATGTAAAAGAAATAATCCTATACCACGACATCAAATCATGGGTGACTTATCTCCAGCAGGATTGATTCCTAACCGACCTTTTTACCATACTGGAATAGATTAAACCGGACACATCCTCATTAAGGCAAACAAAGGTCGTGGCATTAAAACCTGTAAAGGATATGTCGCAGTTTTTGTTTGTATGGTAACTAAAGCCATATATTTTAGAAATCGTCTCAGATCTCACAGCATCAGCATTTATTGCCGCGCTTCGACGAATATCGGCTAGAAGGGGAGTTCCTGGACACATCTATAGTGATCAGGGAACTAACTTCATAGGAGCCGACAAAATTTTAAAACAAGAGCTTGCCGAAATCTCCTACATCTTGTCTGACCAAGAAGTAACCTCGACAATCTCTGAAATGAATATTGAGTGGCACTTTAACGCCCCATCATGGCCATCTGCTGGCGGACTCTGGGAAGCTGCAGTTAAGAGCCTTAAACATCATTTGAAACGTGTCGTGGGAGAACAAAAATTAACCTACGAGGAATATATTACCCTACTATCTCAACTCGAGGCTAGTTTGAACTCCAAACCACTGTGTCCCCTGACAGAAGATCCTGAGGATCTGGACTTTTTGACCCCGGCTCACTTTTTAGCAAGCAGCCCCAACCTTACGATTTTTGAAACAGAGCATGATCTCCGAACACGGTGGCACTTGACGCAAAAAATCTATCAAGATATATGGGATAAGTGGAAGACTGACTACCTCTCGCAGCTTTCTACGAGGTCCAAATGGCGACAACATCAAATAGAAAAATCAATCTTAACGACATCGTTATTATAAAGGACGACAATCAGGCACCAGGAAAATGGAGCCTAGGTCGCGTTGTAGCGCTGCATTCTGGAAGTGACGGACACGTAAGGGTCGACACACTTAAAACCAAAAACGGGCTCTTAAAACGCGCAGTTGTAAAACTGTCCCTACTGCCAACAAATAAAAATGGTCAAGATCCACGTATTCCAAAGGTTAACAATAAATTGCCAGTGGCGAAGAAAAAACGCCCCATCTCATTCTCTGCTATGGTTTTATCTTTGACATTATTTTTGCTGGCACTAATAAATACCGCTTAAGCATCCTACAACTCCACCCTGCTGACAAACAATAGTGCCTACTTCGACAAAATATCCAACATGCATTTAATTAGAGATGATTGGCATTTAATAGTCTATTATGACACAAATCCATATCAAGATGGAACGGCGGCATTATTAAAGTATATCAAGTATCTTGAAACCTTGTGCTCTACGATTAGAACACAAACACCTTGCGACGGCGTCATGTTACAACTCGAACACGAGTTCGAAGAAATGAAACATTACGATAATATTATCATGATAAATGACCCCTATATGACTAATAAGAAACATCGGCGACGCGGCTTGCTAGACGGAGTAGGCTGCGTTGCAAATAGTTTGTTCGGAGTGTTGGACCAACGATTTGCAGAAAAATATGAGAAGGATATTGACCTTTTAAAGCATAATAAAAACCATTTATACAACCTCTGGAAAAACCAAACGTCGGTCGTAGAAGCTGAATTTAATCTCATGAAAAGGATAGAGAATACTATTAACAAACACCACAAAATGATAAATCAAAAGCTTAATTATCTCCAAGATTCTTATAAAAATCTCTCTCAACAAGTGCAAAACATAACTCTCATCACAGATTTCATAACTTTGGCTTTCACTGCCAAAACCCAAAACCTTCCCTTTGACGAATCCAGGACTCAATTTTAGATACATTAACTGATATTTATAGTGGAAAATTAGATTTCCATTTGATATCTCCGAAGCAGCTCAGATACAAATATCTGGAGATTTGGTAGTTCCTGTCGACAACTTTAATCTTAAAGATCTTTATGGCTTGCTCAAAGTAAGCGTATTACAAAACCCTGTGACTATTCTGTGTCATATCAGAAGGCCGATTCACCACATGAAAGATGATCATAGCCTTTGTGAGACGATCCCAGGCACGAGAACTTGTAAAACTAAAACTACCTTGTGCAAGAACGACTGGAGAGAGTTAACAACAGAAAACAAATATTATTATTTATGCTGCAATGAACGTAACGTCAAACTTCTGTGTGAAAATCAAGTTAACCCATATTATGCCCAAAATTTTTTATAACACCGATTTATATAATTTTTACATAATATGTTGTTTATTGATAACCACAAACAAGAACTGCGATAGTAATTTGTAACTTTCAGTTCTGAAAGTTGTTTTTTTTTCAGTGGGTCGAAAATGACCCTTTGGGCAGATAAGGTCGTACACTAGTATGGAGAAAGAATAATCAAAATAAAACAGTATTATATTCTTTTCAGTCTTTATTATTATTTTAGACAAGTAAGATAGGAACTATTAGGTAAGTAATTAAATTCGGTAAGTAAGTAACATTGACAAAACATCAGTTATGAATGAAATGCTGCAAAGCATTTGTCATGCAAATAAAATTGACGTCACATTTGTAGCACATTTTGACCATTTTATTTTTACACAGGGTACATCTTCTGATCTGGCTTGTAATAATAATATGTTCAGCAGAATGTTTTCCAACAGAAATAGGTACAGTAGTCTTTGCCTTCTTCTGTGGTCTAGGCTGAGTTCTGGCACTCCCATATTTCTGGAGCAAAGACCTTGCAATAGATCGGCGAAATTCCAGCGTTGTTGACGGCGACTTCAACTAGCCACGTCAACAGGGGTATATACCATTTTTTGCCTCTAATGGCAATCCTGTAAACTCCAATATTAGAATCTAGTCTATCTACACCTCCCATAAATCGGCTGTACTGATGTACAGCGTTTGGCTGATCAATGTCAATTTTCTGTTTGGCAGCAACTGAATATCGGCGTGCCTTTTGAACGGGGAGTACTCCAAATTTATTTGACTACAGTAGAAATACGCTGTTGTCATTCCATCGTACGGCGCAAATATTATCATTTGTATCCCAACTATAATCATAAAATCCTCTGGGGTGTTTCTTGCAAGACATTACTTTACAAATCTCGCTTTACCCATTTACGTGGCCTGACGTTGCTCCGTATTCCACGTCTTGAAGAAAGGTCCACAGAAGCATTGCAGGTCCTGGTAGAACGACCATTGAAGGAAGACTGTTCATCGGGATTAGCAATGATCGTCGGTTCTTCAACTTCTGGACTTGACGGTTCGACAAGACGAGAACTTCGTAACCAGTGTGTACTGGATCCGGATGCCGTAGAACTGGGTTCGAAAATTTGGGAACTACTAGTAGGACAGATTATAACGTTATCGATGGTGGTGTCATCATGATTGTCTTCTTCGCCTTGTAGTACTACCATCTCAGCTGGAGCAAGTAACTGATGTCGGTTCAAGCGATTTATATTGTTACAGTCCTCCTCATCTGAGTCACCGTCCGACATGGTACCCTCACAAGGCGGATCGATGTATACATCGAAGCCCTGGACACCTTCCTCGTACCTAAGTGACTCTAGGGCTTTAACTTTATCGTTTGTAGAGAGCACGTGAAAAATAAAAAATATGATTTAAAGCATGGTATGTGCCCACTGGGTCGTTCCCGACCCACGAAAATGTTTCGATTGATTGCAATTACTAAAATATATTTTATAATCAATATTTACATCTATATCTCTAAAACACATATTTAGTTTACTATAAAAACAATTTTGATTGTAAAACAACATAATTTATTCAAAATACTTACATTTTTATGTGCTTGGTTGCAAATTTTCTCGTGAAATGAACTTGTGCGATCTTGCACTGGCACTTGTCATTTGAAATTATTGTAAAGTAGGCATTATGTTGAGCTGTGCTTCAAAATAGTTCTTTTGACTATCAAAAGATAGCGCTTTAATAAGAATTTATTTATAAGTTCGCGTTCAGTGTGCATTGGAAGTAATCAACTACTTTCGGGTCATTAGCGACCCCCTGGACATATATGGGTTAAGGCAGTTAGGTTATCAGGTGCTGGTCTGTTGCGTGTTGGGGAAGGCTGTTTAGTAAAAACAGAAGATTTTTTGGTGTATTCAAACAACAGATTGTCTAGTAAAATTAGCACGACGACAAAGATTATCTCGCCAGAAATATCACCAATCAATCACATAGTAAATATCACTATGACAGAAATCTCATATGAGCTTAATCCCAATACCTCGGAAAACCTCAGGCAATTTGAAGCTATTAAGAGAAGTCATCAGTCAGTCAAGATCATGAAGCAGAGTGAACCTTTAAGCACCAATATCTCCTACCACGACATCCACCAGTATACTGCTATATATCTCATCATATCGGGAATCTTGCTACTGGTGGCAAAGGCATCGTAAAGGAAATCGTGCCACTTCTACAGCAGTGCGGTCGACGACAGCATCAGCGGCAACTGCGTTTCCACCTCCACACACCGTTACAGAAAGTGTTGTGATTAAGTGTAGTGAATTAGGGAAAATGGGCAATCTAGTAGTAAATCAGTGAAAAGTGATCCTAAGCGACTAGCGCTATCTAGTGAGTGCTTACAAAAAAAAAAGGAAGATAGAGGTTCTTCACCGATCTTTCGCGTGTGTCCTCTTCCTGATTTACATTGTAGCGATTCTGTTTGATTTGTAATGTTACTTTCACCCCATTTTTTAACATAACTAACCCCTCATAACTACATATTTTAGTTTTAGTTGAACATTGTTTTCGCCTTGTTAATATTAATTTCATTACCCATTTAACTAAATCTCCTTACTAACCTCATCTTTTCTCCCTCGGGAGCATGTTCGGGTCAATCACCGAAATAGTACATTTTGATATAAGTGGGGAAACTTTGTTATTGCATTCGAGCGCGGAATTAACACCCGAGCTGCAAGCGAGGGTGTTATGGAGCCGAGAACTGCAATAACAAATCCCCACGCGTATCAAACGAAGTTTTTCAATACACTTTCGAAGAAATAAAATATTAGAACGGAAAGTATTTTTGTCAGGAATTATTAGGAAACTATGATTTAATTTGCTTTTTTTCCGCGCTTTGCTTTCGCCAGGTTGAAGAAGATGCAAAGGTATGATGCTGTATACAGCCTACTATGACAAAAAGAAAATTCATTTTTTTTTTTAATTTTGAACACATTAAGATGTTAATTTGTCCATAAAAATAAATATTTGTTTTAAATAATCATTTTTATCTATGATATTCTATTTATAAACACAATTTAAATACTCGAAAAATACTTAATCCGTAAACGCATATCTCTTTGCAGGGATTAAAAAAAAAACAATCACCGCCGACTATAGATATAGTCATTGAACCCTTTAGACTTATCTGTGCAAATTTTTATTTCCGCACGTGTGCGGAAAAATATTAAAAATCGCACGCGTGTGAAATACATTGCATGTTGAACCTAATCGTAGTGCGATTAGAACCAGTTTTCGAGAAAGTGTATTGAAAAATAATAAACATGTCAGCGTAATTGCGACACCGCGCACTATGCCTTGAATACCCCGAACACTAGTTTTGCAACAAATACATTGCTCCAAGTTCCAAAGATTATTGCAAAGTGACTGGACAAGCAATGTAAAAATATCAAAACGATACTTTTTTAAACGGATGCATCGCTTAATACGGTCGCTGCTTCTTGCGAGGAGTAAGTGATGAGCTTGTGCAGATCCACTAACGTAGGCTATCGACAATGTCGATTGACGAATGAAATACATATTTTGATTATTTAACAGCGTAGTAGAGAAATGCGTAACCAACTTTCGTAAAGTAAGTTACTTAATTAAATTTCAGTTTAGTAATCGGTGGAGTGCTTTGAGTTATCGTAATATATTATGTCTTATCCTCGTGCTATTTCCTTACTTTTTATGTTGTTTTTGTATTTTACTTCCATTATAGCTTAGGATGCTTTATAGTAACTGGCATGGTTCAGATAATATAATAGTGACTTTTCCTTAAAATAAGTCGACATACTCATGCTATTTATTTGTTATGCATGGGTTTGTTTTTATTTATTTAACTTTTTTTTAATAACTAGGGTTTTTTATAACAAAAAAATATTACCCGCGGAGTAATTGCGTAACACACTTATAGTAGGAATTGATTTCATTATGTCAGTCCCTACAACAACATTCATTGATTTACATATTTACTTTGTTGCTCAGACCAATTTTTCGAACACATGAAGATTCGATAACTTTCCGATTTATACATCACTGGCGTAGGTATTAAATTAAATTGCTTTTGCACAGCACAACGATAGCGACCGATGTTTTTGTGTGCGTAAGTTGTACGGTGCATGGTAAATACACGCTGATGTGTTTGATGGGATAAGGTTTATAATTGATTGTGTAGTACGTTCTGTTTTAAGCAATGTGAGTGTGTGCGCTACTGCGTATCTATTGCTTTTACTGAACTGCATGTGCAGTAGTTGCCGCGTGGTGGGTGCGAACAGAAGACACACGGTCCCGATACATTTTTGTCTAACGGGCATATCTTCTTCTTTTAATATATCTATGGAACAAACAAAAAATTTATAAATTTAGGGGTTTTAAGTTGGCCGCGCGAATGTAACGTGGAGAATTGCGCGGCCATGGAGATCTCAGCTACTACTTGGGTTAGAGATCTAATTCTTTTTGTTAATTGAAGACTGAAATGGTGAAAAAATTTCGAAAAAAGAATTATAAGCTCTGGATGAATATTTTATTTATTTAACAATTTATGTACACACTAAATACAGAAAATAAAAAGGAACAGAAAATAGTACAAAGGTGATGCTTATTTCTAAAGAAATCTCTTCCAGCATACCTGCGAAAGGAGAATTTAAAAAAGAGATGTAGACACAATGTGTAAAAGAAGAAAAGAAAATGGAATACAAAACATAAAGCAGACCTATTTAAATATAATACCTCCTCATACCATATAAGAATATACTAACATAGGTACTTATAAATACAAACATATAAAAATACTATAAATACACCAAAACGAAATACGAAAACTACGAAATACGAAACACCTTACGAAATATTCACCTTGGAAGTTATGGCCACGCAATCCTCCACTTGTTGTTTCTTTATTGTTATTTCTTTAAACTTATGACGTCATACGGTAAAACTATTACAAGAAGAAAGGTTTTAATTTGTCGAAACTAACGAAAGCAATATACTTAAACTAAAGTTTCATTAAACAGACGAAATCTGTCCAAAACAAAAAGTACGTGGCCGCGCGATCGAACGTTACTTTGTACGCTGATATCATGAGATATCAGCGTAATATGCCGAATGGATCTTCACACCGAAATCCTAGCAATTATAGATAATAGCTGTAATTGCTAGGATTTCGGTGTGTAGATCCATTCGGCGTATTACCCTCATTAGAATGGCATATCGTTTTACCCTCAGAACAGTTTTCAACGCCTGTAATCTTTTATCTTTTCGTGTTGATTTGGAAATACCTCTAACTGGAGAATTTATATTGTGCTGGAGACTACCAATTATATTGGACAACATCTAGCTCAATCTGCAAAATGTATTATTATTAATTGATGATATTATTATCATATGCCTCCTCAAGCTTACTGACCCTGAGTTAGTCCCCATCTTTGTTGTGAGAGACCTGCAAAAACTACCACCGATTTCGTTTAACCACATCGACGCAACTAAGTTACTAAAGATATTTTAGTGCTGCAGTCTGATATAAATCTTCTTAAAAATGATTGTGCCACGTCGAGCCAGGTGCTGGAGCTTAGAACTGAAATAGATAATCTGAAGAGAGACTTTTTTTTTTCTGATATTATATTTTTTTTCGGATTATAAAACCCATCCATGTTCCTTCATCGCCCTTTTTGTTCTGGGGCCACAGTATCTATTTCGAACAGTCCCGCAGCCCCGGCAGGCATCGGCCCTTGCGGACCCCTTCCTATTGCTGACATCTCTTTGAGGCGCGCGTAGAACACGAACGCGCCGTTGACACGGCCTGTCGTCATAAGATGGACGGAGGGCGAGCTAGCCCATAGCTCACTGTCCACAGGCCCGCGTCTACGGTGGCCCCCGACGCCCAGTGCGTCTACCGCGGCGGCTGGGACGTGAGGTGCTCTCCCTCTCACGTTCCTCCGCCTCCTTCGCTAGCATGACTGCTTTGCAGAAGGAGGCGACGGCGTCCAATTCCGTCTCGCTCCGGACCATGGATTGAACCAAGGCCGGACGCGAGAGGTCGCCGCCGCCGATCGCCGCTACGAGGACACGGCAGTGCTCCGCCCACGCGGGGCAGACTTCCACCGTGTGCTCCACCGTGTCCTCCGGCCGATCCTCACATCTGAAGAGAGCCTCAATTGTGTTCAATAATTTTGATTTCGTCAACATAAGGCGAGGCGCCTTTACAGGTGATCTAGATACTCGTAACTTTGACAGTGGTCCTATTCAAACTCAAACTCAAAGCGTTTATTTCAATTAGACCTTAGCAGGCACTTTTGAAAGTCAGAAAAACAAAAGCGAAGCTACAGTCACAGACACAATGCATAATAACTTGTGAAAGTACTGTAGTTGCCCATTCCAAAGCGTAGATCTCTATGGAGAAGAATGGGCAAGAAACTCCATGGACACTCTTTTCAATCAAAATATTGTTACAAGATCTTGGTTACATCATTCATGTTGAGATTATACATATATGTGAGAATGATGTAGAAAGACGTGCACATTAAGAGCGTCCAGAGTAAAAGATTATAACTATCAGCGATTTAAAAACAAAGTAGTTAAAATAAACCGTGGCAGCTAAGAGATGACCAGTCCCAACTGACAGCGCCCGTTCACGAACATGACGCATGCATCAGCCCCATTCAGCTCAACCATATTGAAGGGAACTAAACGACCCAACACACCCGCCACTATCAGCGAGACATTTGAGTGAGCCTGACATTCTCTCAGCCACCTGGGCACATTCGAGTCAATAAAGGATAACTAAATGTAAATGGTAGGTTTACAGTACATAGTACTCACACATGTGCTATGCAGTTATATAATACTAAGAGATTGAATCTATACAATGCAAAGATATTTTTACAATCTTCTGCAGCTTCCACAATAATTTCACATGAGCTTCTGATTAGTTGGCCCCTATGGTTGTGGAGCAGGACCAGCATTGAGCCAAGCATTTTTATCATCGATGTAATCCCCTAACTTATAATATGCTTGCCTACATAGTGTGCGTTTTATACAAGATTTAAATTTTATCTCATTCAGTTGTTGAATGTGGGGAGGTATTTTATTATAACATTTTAAACAGTACCCCATAAAAGATGAGTCTACTTTAGCTAGCCTGAAACCTGGCTGTACTATGGCTTTGCAACAACACTCAAACTCCTAAAGTAAGGATATATCACCTAAATCCTTATCCTTATATCGTGACGGTGGTGGACATCTCGTTCGCTAGCCCCACTCTGTCACCGCGTGTCGTTGACAGGCGCGTCATGGAGGGGGTGGAGACCTATTCCGACCACCGGTATATCCGGTTCGACGTCTCCGCCCAGACCCCAAGAGCCGGCGCTCTTGGCTCCGGCGTCCTACAGGCCCCGAGTGGTCTGCGTTAGGCGCTGAAACAGCCGGACTGGGAGCTCCTCCTGCAAGCCTCGATCGTGCAGGCCTGGGTGACATCACCGGTCAGGCCTGCCGACGTCAACAATGAGGCGGGTTGGTTCCAGGAGGCCATGTCCGAGATATGTGACGTGGCAATGCCCCGGGTTCGGTCAGAAAGCGCCCGGCGTCAGGTGTACTGGTGGTCGCGAGAGCTGACGTCTCTGCGCGTGGCGTGCGTCGCTGCGCGGACCTATACGCCAGGCATCGCAGGCTCCGCATCCGCCTTACGGATGCGGCGGCCATTGAGGCGGAGCTGTATGAGGGATACAGAGCGGCGAAGACCGCCCTCCAAGAGGCTGTCCTGTGGGCCAAGGATGTGGCCCGCGAAGAGATGCTGTCGCGTCGTGACGCGAATGTAAATAAAATAATTGTAAATAATAGAAATGGCATGGCAATACCAACTCGATTGAGCAACGCATCACAACGAGATGTCGACCTACTCTATGATGAAGACAGAATGTTTGTCGACGGTAAGTTCACTCCTGAATGCAATACGTTGGAGGCAGCCATTTTTTCGGCGTCTCCTTGCGTGAACAGTCGAGTCTCTAGCTAGCGGACTGTTATAAAGCTAAGTTGAATAATTGTATAAATTGCCTATGTAGTTAGGTATGCCAGAGTAGTTGCTAATTAGAGAAATATTGCATGAGGCTAAAGTTGAAAGCTGGTGCTTGTAGCTCATTAGATATGATATAGAACAAGTAACGCTGTAATGATAAAGTCCGTGCCGAGCCGGCCTCGTTGGTAGCACGTGGCGGTAAGGCAGGACTAGCTTGTACTTAAAGCCTGCATGTGCGTACTCATCTCTGTGGATCATAGTATATGATTGGCGTAACGATCCGTTACAAGTATAAGGATGGTTCCCTAGAGAGATGGTGAGGTACGGGTGGTTGCAATCACTGGGTAACGTACCTATACGAGATCAGCATGGCGAAGATTGATCCCGCCAACCTGATATAAGAGCAGGCTAACGTGTTTGCCATAAAGTCAGTCACAGGTAGAAGAGGTGCGAGGGTTGACCGAGAGAAGGTCTGAACCTAAGCTGCTGCCTAAGACAGAGGCAGAAGGTGCGAGGGTTGACCAAGAGGGTCTGAACCTAAAGCGACTGCCTAGAGTTGGGAATGTATGATCCGATCATACAGGCCACACAATCAACAAATGAGATGATGATAATTCCTAAAATATTAGAAAATAAGGAGGCCTGCATGATCGGATCATACATTTCTCCTTATTTACTAATATTTTAGGAATTAAAACACGTTGATGTGGGAGTTTTTCACACAGAGCAATTTTTTTAATGGTATATGACAATGTCTAGTAGTCAGTACATTTATATTTGGAACATTAGGCGGCCAGGATGATTCTTTATTAAATATAAAACCAAATAGGTTCAACACCTCCCCGTAATGGAGCATCCTGTATCAAAGATATTCCATAGGTAAAAAAAATAAGATCAACCTGTATAATAATACATTCAGTACAAAAAAAAAAAAAAAATTAATTAATTTATTAATTTATTTATTAGTATGGAAGAAGAAGACATGCTGCGCCGACCCCAAGTAATTTGGGATAAGGGCAGGAGAATGATGACAAAAAAATATAATATATTGAAATTGCTAACTACTCTTAACTAAACCTAAAGCATTTGTAAATCTAGAATGTTTAGTTCTGGCTAGTGATTTAGTGAGTATGTCAGCTAGCATCTCATTTGTTGAAATGTACTGTAGGTTGAAATCGTTCTGTGAAAGTACCCTAATGAAATGATGTCTTATGTCTATGTGTTTAGTGCGACTATGAAAGGTATCATTTCGAGTGAGTTTGAGTGAACTTTGGTTATCCGAATGAATGGTAATGGGCTGAATGACGTCGAAAACTTCTTTAAGAGCCCCTATCAATTTCTTCGCAGTACTAGTTTAGGTAATTTCGGAGAAATGTGCGCGTGTGAGCGTTCGAAATATCGCTAACGATCGTAGTGTGCGTAGTCTCATGCAGTGCAGCGACTAATAAGTTATACATCTATTTTAAGCAAATCAATTTGCATACCTAAGCTGCAATTTTTTTAATGTTTTATACATTATCAAAATATTTTTTTTAATGTTTTATACATTATCAAGTGAAATTTTGGATGGGGATAATATATTAAAAGAAGGTAATGATATAGCAACATACTTTAACGAGTATTTTATCAACATCGCTAAAAAGGGTAACATTCAAAATCCAAAAAATAAGCATGTTTGCAATAAAACGGTTGTGAACTCAATTTATCTAGAACCAGCTACTTGTATGGAAATATTTATGACAGCTATGAAATTGCGAAACACCAACTCAGTCGGATATGATAACATAAGTACTTATATGATCAAACAAAATGTATCGACTTTAACAAAACCATTGACTTACATAATTAATTTATCTATGGAAAAGGGTACATTCCCCGAAAAATTAAAATTTTCTGTTGTAAAACCCCTTCACAAAAAAGGACCTAGATCTGAGGCAAATAATTATAGACCAATTACTTTGGTTCCCATACTTTCAAAAATATTTGAAAAGGTAATGAGCAAAAGGCTTCTAAATTTCTTAGAGAAACATGATGTGTTATGTAGTCAACAGAACGGTTTCATTAAACAAAAATCTACAACTTTAGCATGTTTTAAACTAGTTAAAGAAATTATGGACGCTATCAATAAAAAAGAAATCCCAGTAGCAGTATATTTGGATATGAGTAAGGCGTTTGATATGGTATGTCATGAAAATTTATTACGTAAACTTGAGCAATACCGTATACGAGGCGTTGCGTTAAGTTGGTTTGAAAGCTACTTAAGAGGCCGACAACAATGTACGGAGATTAAAAAAATGTGTTTTGAAACTAACACCCAAAAAACCTTTAGGTCACCGTACTTGGCAAACTACTGTGGTGTACCACAGGGAAGTGTCCTTGGCCCCCTATTGTTTATAATATATACATATAAACGAACTGCCCAACTCCACGAACCAATATACCATATTATTCGCAGATGATACTACCGTGTTGACAAAAGAGAAAACTTTAGATAGCAGTAAAATAGTTACGAATAAAGCATTGACAGATTTAATCAACTGGCTAGATAGGAATAGCTTAAAAATAAATACAAGTAAAACTAAATTTATAAAATATTTGACATATAATAACCACAAAAAATTAGGTAATGAAATGAAATTAAGTTTAAAATATAATAATAATGACATAGAAGAAGTTAATCATATAAATTTTTTAGGAGTAGTTATGGACAAATATTGCAATTGGAAAGCTCAAGTAGATAATGTTTGTAAGAAAATAAACAAATTCGTATTTGCACTTGGGAGGATAAAAAAATTAACAGACATTCAAACAGCCTTATTGGTATACCATAGTCATGTTTGTTCTGTTTTGAGGTATGGATTAACTGTATGGGGGAATTCAACAGATGCCCAGAGGGCATTCATAGCCCAAAAAAAATGTGTAAGATCAATTTTCAATCTTAAGTGGACAGACTCCTGCAAACCTGTATTTATTAAACAAAAGCTGCTTACCCTCCCGTCTCTATATATATTTGAAACCTGCAAATTTGTAAGAAACAATTACTCGCTTTTTGAAAAAGATGAAAAGGCTATGTCAAAGAGGAAAATAGCACAAAAGCCACTAGTAGTCCCTCGTAATAGACTAAGAGTATGCGACAAAAATTGTTATACTATGGCGGTGAAAATATATAACCACTTAGCTAAAGAATTTAGAAGTGCTACAGATCTAGAATTTCATAGAAAGCTACATAGCTGGTTGTGTGAGAGATGTTTTTATTCCATCAACGAATATTTTGATTGTAAAATGTAAAACTGACTTACTATAATTATTACTTATGACATATCTATAACTATTGCTATTTTTTAAATAATATTGAAATATTTCAATTATTCTTGCTATTTTTTATTGACACGACATCATTCGACAACGCTTTTTCTATTATTGATTGTTTTTTTTTGGATTCAACAAATACAATTTTTATTGACATGACATAAATATTATTGATCGCCGTTTTAACATGTATACATTATTATTTTAAACGAATCTATATTAAATTTATGAATTGGTTTGTAATTTGAATTATGTTATGTATTTAAATATAATTGCTAATTAATAAATGTGTGTGAAATGTAAAATCTCAATATTTGTATGGCCGAAATGCCGAATATAGTGAAAACTTATGTTAACTACCTATATTCTTGCAAATAAATGTATCATTCATTCATTAAAATAGAAAAGTTAAGACTATACAAAAGCAAATAATATTATAGGAAAAGGTTGAGTGAAAACTATATTTATTTTATCTATTTAGTGTTGTTTATTTTTATCGCTTGCGTATGTCTGTGTGTGTGACATCTTATTGCTGTTTTATTTAATTTTTAATTAGGCAAGTGTTTTTTTCAATTCAAGTGAAAAAAAAACAAGATACCTACTTATTAATTTCTTTATTATAAGAAGTGTCGGCGACAAGGCCATATCCAGGGAGCAGGGTGCAAGTAGTGGCGGTACGTAGGTGTGTGCACTTTCTATTGCAATTCGATTTAAGTTGATTAGTTTCAATTAGATTAACGTAAGGTTCTAACAAGAGTAAATAACTTATGATATATTTACATTCTAATTAGATTTATAGTTTGTTTTGTCTTATAAAAATAGCGATAAGACGAGGCGCGAGGAGATAGGCGCGTATAATTTCTATAAACGTAAATTTGTTGTTCAAATGTAAGGTTCCTGAATACGCTGAATATTTGCAATATTTATGTTCAAATTAGCTTAATTAAGGATTTTCTCAGGTAGTTTTTCTATTAGAATAACCGTAAGACTGAATTAATAAAGTTTTAAGCGAATTAATTAAGTTAAAAATTCGATCTCATAGAAATTACGTAAGTTGAAAATGAGGTTTTTTATTAATAGAGATATCTTATCGAAATTAGTGTCAAATGAAAGGATTATGTGTAAAACTAAATGTGTAAAAGGATTCATGTCGATAACTCTATTTGTTTAGGAAATATAAGGAAATTTGTATAATGAAAATTTGTTCAGCTTAATTTTTTGCAGTTTATGTTCTAGGACTTTTTTATTTAATTAAGATTTGTTAAAAGTTATTGTTTTATATGGTGAGCAAGGTGGACCTGTAAAATAAAATATAAAACATAAGTGTATTTTGAAGAAATAAATAAAATATGGGGTTCCAAAGTTTTCGGCTTTAGTCAAAATGACGCGTAAAATCGGTCCAAAATATGCGGTTCTCGCGATCGTAACCATGGCCCGTATAAAAGACGGGGCCCTGTCCGCTCAGTAGTCAGTCGCAGGACGGCCACCGAAGAGGCAACAAGAAAAGGAACAAGGAAAAGCCGAAGCCTAGGGAACCGCGGAAAAAAATATCAAGAAATAGTGTTTTATTCCTGTCTACCCCTCCGCTCAACGTTCCAGCGCTCTACTCCGAGGTCCTAGTGGATTGTGCCCAGTACCCATACTCTACGCATTCAGGGTTGCGTGGCGACGTGCGCCACCAGCGAATTATTGTCAGCGGACGTCAAACGTAGTGGGAGATTGTCCCAGGAGTCTGGTCTCCGAAACAAGAAGTAGGTAGGTATAGATATTGATACATTTTAACCTCCCTTTTGACGTTAATACGAAGTGCTCCGAATGTCCGAGCTTTCCTAGAATCAACGATTTTAAAATGTTTTTAATTTTGGTTCCGTTTTGTTTGCCAGAAGTCGTGGTCTTTTGCAATTCTTTCGACTTTTAGAGGCTTATCCGGTCCAGTCCACACAGCAAACCAACATAGTAGAACAAAAAAAAATATTCTCACAATATCAAAACTAGTCAGACGTAATACAAAATCACGCGCGATTCGCAAGTACTCTACGTCGGGAGCGGCATGAGTCGCAGCGACACAGGTCCGTCGTCGAGTAGCCCTCGGGCGCGACTGAATGCAACGATTTTTTTTTTTTTATGGGACCACTCGCAGCGCAACAACTCTCTGAGGTTGATGCTGCTTAACCGGACTATCCTGTGGTGGCCAAAATTTACTTTAAGGCCCCCAGCCAGGGCTTACAAACTAAGGATTTACATTAAATGAACAGACACTAAGGGCACCCCCTGCGGGGTTCGGGCCTAGGCTTAGTGCGTCATTGAGGGGGGGGCAACTAGAGGTTGGCTGGGTCGGATTATTTAAAGGGGAATTTAACGCTACTTGCTCAGCGGCGCGGGCTGGCTCGTCGGGCAAGGGTCGGGCTGTACTGAATGCAACGAGCAAGCGCATCGGCTTTTATGGCATTATTTAAATATTTTATTACAATTAAACGTGCAGTCAAAAAAATTAAAAAAAAATTGAATTGGATAGATAAACACCTTAAGTTTTATAATATTTCATATTTATTGATATTTTCAACATATTCTTACGAGTAGACAACGGTTTTGCGCATTATTTTATCGGGTTTTTTCGGCGTGAACCACATTTTTTTTAAAGTACTAATTGAATTTATTTTAAAATAAAAAATCGTAGACTTACTAATATACTATATGCCCAGTATGTACGTTTTTTTCAAATTATAATTCATTACCAGTTAGCCGTAAAAGCTATTGAAAAACCTGGTGTTTCGTGCTTTCGTAAAAACGTATGTTTGATTTTTATTTTTCCTAATTTATATTGAGTGGTTATCAAAATTATAATTCGTACACTTACTATTTACATAGGTGATATATAACTGTGCATTAAAAAAATTACCAGACACCTTATGGTTATTGAGAAATTTGCACTGAAAAAAGTAGTATTTTCTGTTTTTAGATGGATGGATAGATGGATGGATTTTATGGTTTTAATGGATAGGGCTCTTAATGAGTGATCTCATGTAAATGGCTTCCTTACAAGCTTCAGTAAGTGCCATGTACTCAGCCTCAGTGGTGGACAGTGCGGGTGTACGCTGCTTGCGCGATTCCCAAGATATGCACGCACCACTCATTTTAAAGGCGTATCCTGTGTATGATCGTCTGTCTTCAACATTACTGCCGTAGTCAGCGTCTACGTATCCGATAGGTTAGCTTTGTTCTTTTTTATTAAAACAAAGTTTTAAGTCCTTTGTTGCCTTCAGGTATCTGAGTACCCGTTTCGCAGCTTTCCAATGCACCTCCCCGTAATGTACATTGAACTGACTCAGATAAGACACTGTATGCGATATGTCAGGCCTTGTTCCTATTGAAATGTACATTAAAGATCCGATAAGCTGTTGGTACGGTAAATCAAGTCTCTCATCTTTCTTGGCAGTAATTGTGAGCTTCATACCAGCTTCCATTGGAGTGGAGATTGGAATTGCATCTTTCATTCCAAACTTTTCAATGATTTTTTCGATGTACTTAGTTTGGTCAAGTGTGATGTTATCAACATTTTGAATAACTCGCATGCCTTAGCAGTCTTTCAGAGGACCAAAATCCTTCACGATGAAAAGTTTTTTGAGTGAATTCTTGAAGGTCTCTTTCATACATTCATATATTATTACATAGGATGAAAAAATCGTCCACGAATACGGAAACTACAATTATGTTGTTACCGTCACGTCTGTAATAAACGCAAAGCTCGTTTGCTGCTTGTGTCATCGATAAGCTATTCATGGCTTCGCATATTTTTATATTCCACTGTCGGGATTGCTTTAGGCCATAAAGTGATTTTTTAAGTAAGCATACTTTTCCTTTTCGGTCGATTTCAAAGCCATGAAAGAAAGAAGATTTCCTTGAAGATTTCCTTGTTTTCTAAATCGCCATTTAGGAAAGCGGTTTCTACATCAAGGTGATCTAACTGGACGTTAAGTTGTACGGCAAGACGCAGTCTAAATGACGACAGTCGTGCTACAGGAGAAAAAGTCTCTCCGTAATCGATACCATGTACCTGAGTAAAGCCTTTTGCTACTAATCTTGCTTTAATTTAATAACTTCGCCGTTAGTATTCTTTTTAATTTTATAGACCCATTTATTTTTAATAATCTTTCTGTCTGTGGGTCTCTCTACTAATTGCCATGTCCCGTGTTTCATTAAACAGTCGTACTCATTTTTCATAGCTTTTTGCTATTCAGAACTGTGAACATCTTCTACGGCTTGTTTGTAGGTTTCCGGTTCATAGTCTGACACCATAAACATCGATGGACTGTATCTGCCAGGTGGTCGTCGTTGACGTTGCGGATATCTGGGTTCATTGATCGCGCTGTCTGTTTCTGGAGAATTTGGTGCTGATTCACTGGATTCGCTATCTGCAGTCAAATACTCCTGTGATGTTTCTGCTTCTGAAACTTCAGGCATACTTTCAATTCGTTCAGTATCTGTAAACAATTCTGGTGTTACTGGTTGTAAAGCTTCGACAGTCAAGTACTCCTTTGATGTTTTTGCTTCTAAAACTTCAGGTTGGCTTTCAATTCGTTCAGTATTTGTAAAGGATTCTGGTGTTACTGGTTGTAAATTTCCTACCCATATTTAGTCGTAAATGAGGGTACAGTCGGCAGTAGTAGTGGTAGGTTCCGCTGCTGTAGCAGGGATTCCCACTTTATCTTCGATGAAGATGACATCACGTGCGACAATGATCGATCTTGGATTATGAAGATCTATAAGGCGATAGCCTTTACTCTCACTTGAGTAACCAACAAAGATACAAGAATTTGTTTTAGAATCTAACTTAGTGCGCTTCTCTTTAGGAATTAAAGCATGCGCTTCGCAACCAAAAACACGAAGATGTGATAGATCAATCGGTTTTTCATACCATAATTCGTCAGGAATTTTATTGTTCAACGCTTGAGTTGGCGTTACTTTTTTTAAATAGATAGCTGTACCTATTCACAGCTTCACCCCAGTAAGCTTTTGGTAGCTTGGAGTCATGAAGCATTGTTCTTGCTTTTTCAATTACAGTTCTATTGACGCGTTCTGAAGTTCCATTTTGCTCTGCATTATATGGGACTGTTTTTTGATGAACTATTCCATTTTCCTTCAAAAAAGTAGACATCGGTCCGTTTACGAATTCTCCGCCATTGACTGATCGTAAAGTTTTAATTTTAAGACCAGTTTGGTTTTCAACATGATGCTTGAATTCGACAAACTTCGAAAAAACTTCACTTTTGCTGCGCGCCGACCTCCCTGACGGCGTCAGCGTAGTTTGCTACGCAGACAACACGCTGGTGCTGGCACAAGGGAGGTTGCACGAGGCGGCGGCCGAGCTAATGACACGCGGGGTTGCGATGGTCGTGGAGAGGATCCGGCAATTGGGTCTCGAGGTGGCATTGCACAAGTCCGAGGCCATGTGCTTTCATGGGCCTCGGAATGCGCCACCGTCGGGATCCATGCTCACAGTAGGAGGGGTTCCCATCGGCGTTGAGCAGACGTGGAAGTACCTGGGTCTCGTCCTCGACAGCCGGTGGAACTTCGTGGAGCACTTCCGACGTTTGGCCCCCAAACTGGAACAGGCCGGGGCTGCCTTCAAGCGGCTCTTGCCCAACTTGGGGGGTCCAAACGCCTCCTGCCGGAGGCTGTACGCGGGGGTCGTGCGGTCCATGGCCCTTTACGGGGCCCCGGTGTGGGCGCATTCCTTGAGGCGGCGAGCCACCCACTACCTGAACGCGCCCCAAAAGGTGGTAGCCGTAAGGTTGGTCCGGGGATACCGCACGATCTCCGGCGAGGCGGCGAGCCTCCTTGCCGGATTGCCGCCATGGGATCTGGAGGCGATAGTCCTCGCGCGCCTGCACGAATGGCGCGTGGAGGCACTACGCTGGGGGGTAACTCCGCTGCCGCGGCAAATTGTCGCTCAGCGGACAGACCTTCGGCGCGATCTCATGGCGACATGGAGAGAGCGACTGTCGCAACCCCGTGCAGGGCACGCCACAATAGTGGCGATAAGTCCGCTCTTTGAGGAGTGGCTAAAGAGGCGCCACGGCGCCCTCACCTTCCGCCTGACGCAGGTCCTCACCGGACACGGTTGTTTCGGGAGGTTCCTGCACCGAATCGGGCGGGAGGAAACGCCCGGGTGCTACCATTGTGAGGACCGGAGGACACGGTGGAGATCTGCCCCGCGTGGGCGGAGCACCGCCGTGTCCTCGTAGCGGCGATCGGCGGCGGCGACCTCTCGCTTCCGGCCTTGGTTCAATCCATGGTCCGGAGCGAGACGGGATGAGACGCCGTCACCTCCTTCTGCGAAGCAGTCACGCTAGCGAAGCAGGTGGCGGAACGTGAGAGGGAGAGAACCTCACGTCCCAGCCGCCGCGGGAGACGCACGGGCGTCGGGGGCCACATGGTGGCCCCCAGCTACCGTAGGCGCGGGCCTGTGGACGGTGAGCTATGGGCTAGCTCGCCGTCCGTCCGTCTTATGACGACAGGCCGTGTCGACGGCGCGTTCGTGTTCCACGCGCGCCTCAGAGAGTCAGCAAACAGGAAGGGGTCCGAAAGGACCGATGCCTGCCAGGGTTGCGGGACTGTTCGAAAGAGATACCGCGGCCCTGTAACACAAAGGGCAAAGGAAGGAACATGGATGGGTTTTAGTCAGTAAAAGTCTGACACTTCCTCCTGCTCAGCCCAGAGAGCGGGATTTTATTTGATGATATCCCATCCGAAAAAAAAAAAAAAAGTTATGTGTATGACAATGTCTAGTAGTCAGTACATTTATATTTGGAACATTAGGCGGCCAGGATGATTCTTCTTTATTAAATATAAAACCAAATAGGTTCAACATTATTTACTTAATGGTGCATGAGTATGTCACTAATGCTTCTTTATATTTACAGCTTAGAAGAGGTAGCATAGTCACGGGCTGGATTGGTCGCCCTGATGATGCTTTCTTCTCCCCGCCCGTGCTACAGAAGTAGTTAGTATCAACGGGCATTAACACCTACAGATGGTGGACAGCAGCGGCTAGCAGCTTGGCTGAAAGGCGAGGCAAGGGCAGGTGAAAGAGCTGTGGAAGGAAGTGAAATAAGGACGAGAACAATAAGGCGAGGTACGATACTCAAAGTTATTATTTATTACCATGATGAGATCATTAAATTATTCACCCGCCTGCTTATGTAAGCGAACCCAAGGCACAACTATTACATACCCCACAAGGCTTACATAATAGAGCAGAGCCGTTACGACATGGTGGAGATGCTGGGATAAAAGAACATCTAAGAGCGTGATGTACTTACCAACCCATCTATGTAATTTTGAATATTGCTAGAGTGAAGAGACCACTTAACCTGTGACGAGTCACATTAATTGTTCCTCATTACTATTGTACCACTCCGATGTATTCGCTTGTGTTTTTTGCTTAAAAAACCTTATCTTACTGTGTGATGCAATTTTAGACTTACGTACGTTAGAAGAAGGTTCTTGGTGTACCTATACCGCAAATATCAAAAAAATATAAAAAATCAAATTATTCTAAAATGGTTGACATTTGCACAGGGGTCATAGGAGGTAATTTGGTTGCAATTGCAAATGATCTCTCCTACATCTCCTCAACGGATTGGCGTCATATTATCAGTAACCCTGTATTTATGAAGAATTGCATTTAAATTGTATTTAAATTATGTATTGAATGGTTTATACTTTTACTAGTGGATAGTATTGCAGATTCTTCACTGGCAGATTCAATAAGAACATTTTTAATGGATAGTACAGACTGTTTCAGATTTTTTACAATGGAATGCCCAGAGCCTGAAGCCTAAATTGTTAAGTTTTTCGCAGTTATTAGTATACAGAACAAAATACATATTGCTGCAATTTCAGAAACCCTGGTTGTCCTTGTCACCTGACAATTCAGTTAGAATTCTTATTTTCGGAAAGTGTTTTTCTTCCCAGCCCTTAGACTGGATTTCAACTACATGTTACAGGCCGCAACCAGAGCAAATGTAGCGGTGTGGTGTGTGAGTTTTGTGATTGTTTGTGTTGTGAAGCGGTCCTATTTCGTCTTCTTCTCTCTGCATCAATTTTCTAACAATTCTGCACGCATTTAAAATCGCAGCTTTTTGCATTGAGATGTAGATACACACATCAAAAGTGTCTAGGGATCAACATATATTTTTGCAATAACTTTTCTCCTGATTGATATTAATTAAAATTTTCTTTAAGGATTCATCAAATAAAGTGTTTTCGTTTGTCACAGTAACGATAAACCAAGTCACCTTTGCATTAATAAAGAAATTTGCCATTTTCCTAATAAAGGGATTTTTGACATTTGAACCACTAACACAAAAGTTCGAAAAAAAGACTGAAATAACAGTTTTCTTTAAAATTTTATTGGGTAACTTAAACAATTAATAATCCGTGTTTCTAGCGCGAACACTAACAACACAAGAACATCGGTTTGGCATACTCAAAATGAGTTCATCCAAATCACGCTGTGGAATGGCCGCCCATGTTCGTTGCAACAACAAAAAAAGGTCTTCTTGCGACTGGATACCCTCCATATTCGGCAGAGCTCTTCTCTGTAGCATATCCCATGCATGCTCAATCGGATTCAAGTCTGGCGACTGAGCAGGCCAGGGCAGGACATTGATGTTAGCTGCGGCGAGAGTCTGTCTTACAACTCTTGCGGTGTGCGGTCGTGCATTATCATGCATTAACTGAAATAAGGGACCGATTTGCACTTGTAGAGGAACGATGACGTCTGATACAATCGTCTCAGCATAAATTTGAGCGTTGAGGTTGCCTCTGATCCAAATCAACTCAGTTCTTCCGCCGATCCAAATACCCGCCCATACCATGATGGTTCCACCACTATAAGGATGGACTTCCTGGCAGGATTTTAATCGCTGTTGGCGTCCAGGGGTTCTCCAGTGTCGTATACGTCTTGTATCCGGTCTCATACCAAAACGAGACTCATCAGAAAAGCACACGAAACGCCATTGTTCTTCTGCCCAATTTCTGTGTTCAAGAGCCCATTGACATCGTATCCTACGATTGTGCATTGCTATAGGTGGTACCCGTAGCGGTCTTCGGGAATGAAGGTTCACTTCATGCAAGCGGTTTCTGACTGTTTGGTCGCTAATTAAGTTCCCTGAAGAGTGATGAAGCCTCACGGCTAACATCATGGCGGTTATTGTTGGAGCTCTTCGAGTTAAGATTTGAATGTATCGGTCTTGTCTCCGTGTGGTGCAGCGATACCGTCCTCCATGGCGCTCAGCCACGGTACCAGTGCTTCGGTAACGTGTCCAAAGTCGACTGATAACACTCTGACTTGTATTCAGAGCTAAAGCCACAGTACGTTGCCGGGAACCAGCTTCTATCATTCCCACGGCTCTGAGCATTTCTTCCCTGCTTAAATGACGTCGCCGCTCCATAATAACGTTGGTTTTAATCAGTAGTAGGGAAACAGTAGCACTAATAATGTCTTCAATGCGTTGTATGTTTTTATAGGGAAAATATTGACAGCTGATTTTCATCTTTTACTCGAATTTGATTCACAGTTCCTGATTCAAATTATGAAATGCACCAAAAAGGATCCATATAAATTTATAAAATCATAAATTTATTACAAAGCTACATCTCAATCTCAAGAAATCCACATAAAAATGCTTGATCCCTAGACACTTTTGATGTGTGTAGATTCTTTTAGGTCGAGTAATTTTAAACTATGGAGAAGATGATTTGGTATAATGCCTGTTGTGGAAAGGACTATAGGCACTACATATCTATACTTTTTCTTGTCGCTAGATTCTAGTCACCGTCTTTGAGCTCTGCGTACTTACTATTTTTTTCTGTGATTGTCTTCCGTATGTTGTGTGTATTGGGAACAGCAATGTCTATAAGGTACGTTACTCTAATTTATCCTGTAGGATTATATCCGGCCTAATTGTAATGAATGGTTTAATCAGTGATAATAGCGCGACCGTAATAGTTTATGTGTTGTATTTTGCCCCCGTTCCATATATCCCTACTGACATATCCCTACTGGTAGGGATACTTGGAGATTTTTTTCCAAGTATCGCTACCGGTTGGGATATATGGAATTATTACTCCATATATCCCTACTGATCCGCACTGGTGGGGATAGTTGGATTTTATTTTCCATTTATCGCTACCAGTAGGGATAAGTTTTCAAGGGCTGCTTTATAAGATTAACTAGCTGCGCCCGCGGTGATAAGTTAACACTGCACGTACAGACGCCAGCACATCAAGCTACCCTACCCTACCTACCGAACTTCCTACCTACCTACCCTACCTGCCTGCTTACCTACCCTATCTACCTACCTCGTTTGAATAAACAACACCTTGAATGTATGCTGACCTAGTACTTTACCTTTTTTTTTTTCTGATGGGAAATCATCAAATAACCCCTCCCGCTCTGGGCTGAGCAGGAGGGAGTGTCAGACTTTTACTGACTAAAACCCATCCATGTTCCTTCCTTTGCCCTTCGTGTTCCAGGGCCGCGGTATCTCTTTCGAACAGTCCCGCAACCCTGGCAGGGCCTAGTACTTTACCTAACTTACCTTCCCTACATACCTACCTAACGTACTTACCTCGTTTGAATAAACAACACCTTGAATTTATGCCGACCTAGTACCTACTTTTGGTCGCCAAAAAGACGATTTTTGTCAAAATGCGGGAAAAAATTATTTGAGTTATTTGATCGTCCCAAAGGTATAGGTACATCGCATTTTTCCGTGATCAAAAGTAATTAAGCCGTTTGAGCGTGAAGGAGTAAAAACATACACACATACAAACTTTCGCCTTTATAATATAAGTGTGATTCACTATCACAAGTAATTCAGGAACCCCTAATAAAATTAATCATATAAAGAAGCCCTTGAAAACTTATCCCTACTGGTAGCGATAAATGGACAAAAAAAATCCAACTATCCCCACCAGTGCGGATCAGTAGGGATAAATGGAGTAGAAAATTCCATATACCCCAACCGGTAGCGATACTTGGAAAATAAACTCCAAGGATCCCTACCAGTGGGGATATATGGAACGGATTTTCTAGGGTAGCTTCTGGTTTATTTTTTATATTTTTACTTTAAACCCCTCCACGACCCCGTTAATATTCAATGCATCCATCAGCACAGTGTTTTGAGTGCGTTACATTGAGTTTTACGGTAAAACGTGATTTATGAGTCAAAAAAAGTCGTTTCCCAGCGATAATTTTTGCGTAAAGTTACTTAATTTGATGTACATAATGCTTGGTTGACGGCTTCGTGAAGGCTCCTGTTACACCCTGTTAGTGAGGAGAATGAGTTAGTTTTAGTGCTAGTTTCTGCTGAATGACATTGGCCACCTGAACAGTGAGTGTAGTCGGTTTGCGTGAGAGTGGTGCATACACCTGTTATGTGCCGAGTGGTTTCCGGTTGGCTGTGACATTTGCGACATTTATCATTTGTGACTGTAGGAACTTTATATAGTATAATAAAAGATTTGTAACTTTATTAGGTATTTATTGACATTAAATGCATTTTGGTTTCGTTTTATATAATACAATAGTATTATTCTATACACGTTAATATCTAAATAGAAGAGTGAAGAAAACCCCTCCCAGTGTTAGTCGTCCCGCAGACGTTCCACACGGCCGCGCCGCCACGACTGCTGCATGCTCCCCGTAGCGACCTAATGCCACCTTGTTCCACGTTAAGTTACTACCAGTACTTTAACATTTCTCTAAGCGTCTTACAGAAACAGTGATATTATTGTAAGCTCTTAAATTTGATATTTTATGACTATAGTTAAAGATATTTATATTTTAGGTTACCTACTTATTTCAAAAATAATTTATGACTGACTTTATACAGTAAAGTTCAACAAAGCGCACACTTCAAAAAGCGTTAATTGGTAAAGGAATCGCTCTCATTAACAATATTCGCTCACTAAACCCGAACGATACTTCTACTAGCTTAGGACATTAATACTGCATCAAATATGTAATGGCATCTGGGATTACCTCGTTATAAATAAATAATAATTCGCAGTTTAGCACATCACGCCTCAGTACCATAGTGCAATAATTATGCACTGTTTCAAGCTTTCGCGGTTTAAAACAATTATGCGTCATGTCACTCATAGCGCAGTCAACAGCCCACGTGAGGCATGCACTTGACGCATGCGCTATGACTGTTAAAAGCGTAGCGTGCGCTGTCATACACGTCTTTCCGCGTCAGGTGCAACAAGATGCCGGACGAAGAAAAATGAATTACTTTGAAGTTTATTGAAGCTAGTTTTGGCAATTTAGTTACTTCGTTATTGTAATAGCCTCGTATCCAAAACTTTCACTTGGTTCTTTTATTCTGGAATTTCTTATGATCAAGTAAGCCGCACATATTCCACCAAGTAAAATGTTCTCGTCGCACATGTTTCCACAAGCTTACAGAAGCTACGACTGAACTAAATGACTAATGGCGTTGCGGTCGTTAACGCATTCAATAATTGGAATAAGATGAAGATGAAAGGGCACAGTGTGGACATGGCTAATCAGAATCCGGGTACAAACATTTTTAAAACGACCACTATCAGATTGCGGCTTTGGAAAACAGTACTTCCCTCGTGGTCATTAGTATATTTAGAAAAAGAGGAACTGAAACTACTCGCACTAGGAACGTGGCACTTCGCACAAGGCGTTGCCAGGCGGCTGGCGCCAGCTCATGCTACATTATGTACGCATCTCACGCATCCTAACCGCGCACAAACATCTCAAAGCGGACCTACATAATTATATAATGATTTGTAGGCACAATACGTCAGCCAGTTGTTCAGCAGCTAAGTAAAGCTAAGCGCGGTCCTCGCGGGACGTTCAGAGAGCGGCTGTGCCAGTGTGGGAACACCGAGACGTGTGCCGCTTGTCCACGTCCGCATTGTTCGCCGGACATCGCGCTGGGATGTAGTCACTCGTATGTGTTGGACGCCGCTGTCCGCGAGTGCATATTTCCATAGTAAGTCACGCCACCACAACTCCGGTGGACAAACGGACGTGTACAAGCGGGCTTAGGGCGTTTGTGCACCACAAGGAATTTTACTGTCCGGCATCAGCAGTACGACTTGGCACGCCATAAATGTACATACATATACAATGTGTAACAGAATAAACGCACAACCTCTTACGGGGTCATTGTACTCATAATTATGAATAACTTTCACTATGGGACCAACACTGAAATCGCGAAAAAAAAGTCGACTGCCTTATACATTTCTGTGCGCATAATTCGACAAAATGTACTGAACAGCTGTTTTTTTTTCGCGATTTCGGGATTGGTCCCATAGTAAAAGTTGTTCATAATGATGAGTACAATGACCCCTTAAGAGGTTGTGCGTTTATTCTGTTACACATTGTATACAGGGTAAACTTTTCGAGTGGGCGTGGATGGCCAAATCCAAAACTATGATCAATAGCGAAAAATGCTCATAGGAGTCTCAAGCCCGCTTTTGATGAAAACTAAAACTGCATCATTGGATTTTTGAAAAATCAATATTCCTGGCCCGGAATCGAACTTGTTGGTTTTTAAAAAGAAAATATACACTGTATTTTTACACCATTCGATAGTGTAGCCAATAAAGGATCAAATTCTGGGAACTAATGACATGCGGCAAATTTAAGGAAAAAGTAAAATTTTATGTTTTCTCATATTTTAAATTAACGTCCTTGGTTGATGGCAACCGCACCACAGTCGTCTTCAAAACACCATAGCCTCAATAAAAAAATAAAAGGCAAATAATCGAAATTAGAACTGACAAGTGAGTTGGCGCCAATAGTGATTTTGTTCGAGGTTTCGTTGAATAATAATCCTTTGGTTTGTCATAATTATGTCATTACTTCCCAGAATTTGATTCTTAATGGCGACACTATCGAATGGTGTAATAAATTAATAATACAGTATATGTATACAGTATTTTTGAAAAAAAAAAAAACAACTGGTCGATTCCGGGCCAGTAATATTGATTTTTCAAAAATCCAATGATGCAGTTTAAGTTTTCATTAAAATCGGGCTCGAGACTGCTTTGAGTATTTTTCGATTTTCCTCACCGTCTCAGATTTGGCCATCCACGCCCACTTGAAAAATTCCCCCGTAATCTAGTTTGTGCACGATACGTAATGTTACCGTCCGACATTTTCCTTTTTCCCATTCCGGGCCTTTTTTTGGTTAGCCGATAGTAGTTCAAAACAAAATCTTGCGTCCTGCCTCAATTTATTGTGGTATACCTTGTCAGGTACCTTTCACTCATAAGGGGATGAACCCAATCATTTGATTTCTTCTACGTCTTCGCGCGTAGAGTAATAAAGCAAGCATCTGCCGACGCGCGACGTTCCAAGAAACTCTTCGTTCCTGGCGTAATGACGCGTGCGTGGCGTGTAGTTTAAAGACAGCTACCCTAAACTGCGCCGCACCGATCCGCGTAAAGACGAACAAGTGCACAAGCCAATCATGCGTTTCTTCCATGCCACATCGAACCGTAAAAAATCGGACTGCCGGACAGTAAAATTCCTAGTAGTACACAAACGCCCTTACAGTGCTCCACAATAATGTACGATACTAATAAATGACTGTTCCAGACAAAATGACATTCAGTGAAAACATTAGAATGGAGGTGTGAACTGTTTTTTCATCGACGATAAGAACTAACAAGTATTTTGAAATTTAAAAAGTTCAAAACTGGACGATCTTAGAAGAAGGAAGCTTCGTTTCTTATAATTTATATTAAATTCTAACCTTAATTTTACGGTTCGTGCCAGTATTAAATCAACACGATGTTGTACTAAATGAATATACATTTAAAGTCAGGTAGATATTTGTTCGTCAGTTTATAAATAAATCAATATACAAGTAAGCCACATCCCGGGGCGCACGTGACGTCACGCCGCCGCGCCGCGCTCCTCGCGGTGACCGGGACCACGCTCTGCAAAGTCTAAGCGTACAAATCTGAAGGCGTCCACCGCACGACCGCGACGCTACTAATTGCTATGTGAGCCTGTGGAACGCGTCCTAGAGCCACTTTGCCGTCTGTTGCCGTTTCGCCTTCGGAACTGTACCTCAAGACTTCACGTGTCAGCCGAGCACCGCAAATTCATTATAATATTACCTAAGTTTCGTTTATGATCCGCCCCATACTTCCAAGTGCAACGGTTTGATTGCCAACCGATATTACATTGTGACGAGCCACAAACACAACTTCTAAAGTATTTCAAAATATGTATATAAATTTCAAAACGATAAAAACATAAAATGAAATACAAGAATCGCATTCTTGTAACCACGGGTCTATGTGTATAAATTAAATATTAATTCTATAATGAATAAATAACGTGTAGTACACAAGAAGAAGGCTAAAACGTGCTCCGATGAAGTGTGTGAGTTATGACGTCGAACGTGGCCGGTGCGGAGAGCGCTAGTGACCGCGCGGGGGGCCGCTACACGAAGTCCTCGTCACTAGCGCGGGCCCGCACTCAGACGTAGTGCTGGTCGCGCGGCAGCATGGGCTCGCAGTCGGGCCCGTCGGGCCCGTCGCCCAGGCCGGCCGCGGCCCAGTCGCGAGCGCGCGGTGCCAGCAGGCCGCACGCGCGCACGCCGAAGAAGTCGGCGCAGTTGTGCAGCGGGCCGCGCGTGAAGGGCGAGCGCCCGCCGCGCGCCACGAAGTGCCGGTAACGGCTGCGGTTCAACTGCTCGTTGGTCGTCATGCCCAGGCACACCACCAGGTACAGCTGGCAGCACGTCAGCACCGTCACCCAGAACAGGTGGAAGCTGGCGTTGAGCATGACCCAGGCCAGCCAGGGGTTGCAGCGGCACCAGTACCACACCACGCCCGGCGCCCTGTCGTCGGTCACCGGGCACACGGCCGCGAAGTACTGCGCGCCGCCCCACAGCATCCACGCGCACATGACCAGCAGGCTCGCCAGGAACCCGATGAAGTAGCGGTGGTTCTTGGCACCTGCGGCAGAAGCACGACACGCGCTCGATAAACAGACCCACGACACGCGCACTCGGCGCCTCGTCCGGACACTCACCGATGCAGTTGCCCACCCAGGGGCAGTGGTGGTCGAACTTGGCGACGCAGCGGTTGCACACGGAGCAATGTTTGGAGCGCAGCGGGCGCCTCACCAGGCACGCCGAGCAGAAGCGCGCCGGCTCGAACCCGCCGCGCGACGACTCCGACAGCTCGATGATGGTCTGCAACACCCGGCGCGTGAGGTGGGGAGGTGGGGGCGCGAGGAGGCGCGGGCAGGCGGCACAGGCGAGAGGTACTCACGCGCAGCTTGTCCTGGCGCGACGCGGAGATGACGCCAGGGTCGGAGCGCCAGGAGCGCAGGAAAGTGTACCACAGCGCGGCCGAGCACAACACGAACAGCAGCGTGGCGCCGGCGCCCACCACGCCCGCCACGAACACTGCCCACGTGATGTAGAACCACACCTGCGCAGTGCAAACGCTCAAGCTTTACATCCTACATACTCAAACGTGTTCAACTACTTAAGCATCTAACATTCCAGGTTTCTCTGCTGAGAGTGGTTCATTCAACTTGTTGAGCATAAGTACTAACCTTGCAACACCCATTATACATATATAGCATTCAGACCACTTTGCCAGCTCGTCTCGATTCGTCATAATAATTTAAAATGAACATGAGATCGGGTTTAGTTAAATAAAATATCAAACCACACGGTGGACCACGAGCCACGACAGGCTGAGCCATATAACTTTGATCAGTAAATTTTCATTTGGTCTCCTTTTCGTCGTCGTCACAACACATCAGACAGCAAGATGCTGGAAGGCTTACCTTGGTGGCAAGGTACACACTGAGCGGGAAGATGTTCTTCAGGTCCTCGTCCAACAGCAGGTTGCTGAGGAAATGTAGCGCGCCGTAGAAGCACACCAGCATGAAGGCTTTCACCAGGTACAGCACGTCCATCTCTAGCACCAGCCCCGTTAGGTAGAACGCCACAAACGGTATCACCACCACACACCACCATCTAAATTTCTGTCGCCGTAAACCAAGTTTTGAGAACAATGTGTCAAATCTTATCTAATCTGTGGTCAAACTTTTAAACTGGCAACATTGGTCTATAACAGCCTTTCCCAAAGTGGGCGTTAACGCCCCCTTGTGGACGCTAACACTCTTATTAATAAACACGAAATAAAGTTATACCAGAAATATCAAAGGAATAACCATACATTTTCATAGGTTTAGGGTTTTTTGGAATAAATTTATTCTGTGTTTATTAATAGGGGGGTGCCCCTTTTTGTAAGAGACCCAGAAAAAAAATCGGGGCGTTGTGTAGAGGCTTAGGGGGCGATTTGTAATTTCATCTAGGACTCTAGGCACCGACAGAGCTCTCGACTCTCGACTACAACTTGTGAACATCAACTAATATTAAGGCACAGTATTACGCCGTTGCGTTGCCGCTGGGAATGCCCCGCGCACCCCCTCATCATAACTACGCGCGGAGCGGTCACGAACTTTCTATTTTGTAGGGCTGGCTGCCATAGTGCATATTTCAGAGCAGTGGTTCAGAATGTTTATAGATAAAACATTGTATGATAAAGACAAAAAATACAATAATAATAAATTGTCTGTAAATTACGAAAAAAAAAAAATTTTTTACAAATAAAAAAACTCGTTTGTAATACAGTGTGATTCTTCATAATGTGCACATATCGAAATGAGAGAAACTATGCTTAATTTTATCGACGGAAAAAATATTAAAAAAAATAATGTAAAATATTTTTTTTAATGTTGAATTTTTATTTGTAATATTGTACGTAGCCGTGTGCAATGCTTTTCTTTAACAGTTCATACGAAATGATGTAATTGAGTTATAAACATGCAATTTTTACTATTAAGTAGCAAGTACAATGAGGAATAACTTAAAGTAATAAAAAAGGTAGGCAATGCGGGCGTCTTATTGAGAAATTTTACGATTATAGTAAAAATTAATGAAAAAAATACAGATTTCCTAAAAAAAAACATGTTTATTTTCAATTGAGGTTTTTTTTTCACAAGTTTATGAGGACGCCTAATTATTTCCAATCGTTATGGAGTTTGTTTCATAGCGATAGATCATCAAGTTCAAAAGTTACACCGTTTTGTTTACACTGTGGTCACAGTAGCGAACAATTTTTTTTTAAATTCCATAAAAAAATATTTAGAATTTTTTTAAATATTTTTTAATATTTTTTCCGTCGATAAAATTAAGCATAGATTCGCTCATTTCGATATGTGCACATTATGAAGAATCACACTGTATTACTAAAACAGAAAATATTATCAATGTAAGCGGGCGACGGAATTTAGACAGTTATTATTATAGTCCGGTAAAAGCACTTCCGGAAATGCAACGCTGCGTGCGTTGCATTTTAGGAAGTGTTTTTACGCTGATCGATTGACATATTTTTCAATAGATCTCGAATGACTTATAACTGAACCAAGCGTCAGCTGACGCACCTGCGGTGGGTGTGGGTGTGGGAGGTTAGGGAAGCGGTAAAAAAAAAGTACGCCGGCTGAAACTTTTTTCATAGATAGTTCACAAAATACTGAACTGAAAAAACAAATCGTCAGCTGCATGGTGGAGGGGGGACTATGCGTCAGCTGTTCGCATGAACTTGTAAAAAATATAAAAAATAAAGTTATAGTACGCCGAATGAAATTTAACCAGGTGATTATTTAAATTATTGAAAGTACGAATACAACAATCAAAGGAATCAGGGAATGGGACGCCGTCACCTCCTTCTGCGAAGCAGTCATGCTAGCGAAGGAGGGATGTGAGAGGGAGAAAGCCACTCGTCCCAGACGTCGCGGGAGACGCACTGGGCGTCGGGGGCCACGGGGTATTTTTAAAATATTTATTAGTTTATTTTATGTGTATTATGTGTATTAGTATCACTATAAGTACTTACATAAGAAACGTAATCTCGTAGGTACTACTACTACGACGTATCTCAATATTATCTTTTTTTTTTTAGATGTTTGTTTTGTACCCTACCACAGCGTTTTCTTATTGAACCCTAAGGTTGACTGGTAGAGAATGCCTAATGGCATTAAGTCCGCCTATGTAGTATGTACCACTATTGTAAATGAAGTTTAAATAAAAAAATAGGCGCGGGCCTGTGGACGGTGAGTAATGGGCTAGCTCGCCATCCGTCTGTCTTATGACGACAGGCCGTGTCGACGGCGCACAGTGGGCTGAAAATAACGTTTCATAGACATACAAATTGTTTTTCTAATTTGACCTGTTTCTTTATTGGAATCTGTTAAGACATGCTTCTTATTGATATGTTCTAAGTATGAAGTCATATACCACAGGAAAAGATACACTTTCGATTTTTTTTCAGAAACTTTGTATGGAGAAAAACATAAAATAAGCTATATCTCGGCTGTCGCGTGAGTGCGGGTTATTTTCTTTCTTATTGATGTATAACACCACCCTCGCAGAAGTGCGATTTCTGAGAAAAAATAATAATTAAAAAAATATATTTTTGTTTCCATCTACATTGGCTTTATTAACAAATTTTAATCATATATCTCTAAAAATGATAGCATAGCGGTCATATAATAACTGCAGTGCTGTTTAGCTTTCACAATTTTATAATAATAAAAAATATGCGGCTTATATTATAGACAAATGTTTTTACCTAATTTGTTTATGACACACTAATGGGTCTTGAACAACCTTTTTGAAACAATGGATTAATTTTAATCAGTAAGTACCTACTTACCTACCTATTGTTTTGTTTCAACGAAATCATTAGACACCTGCGGGATTATTATGGCTCATTAGGAAGATGTCTAATGATTTTTAATCATTACTAAGATTTGCTACTTACATGACTAGTATAAATAGAAGTTTTTTGCAGTAATCTCTCAGTTCACCTCGATTTATTCTTGTGTAAACATTGATTATAAACCTGAAAATGGAAAGTTTAACTACTTACTTAGACTTGTTTATGATTTTGAAAAGCAGGGGGAAATACAGTGACAGCCTTGGGTTATACAATAGTATGGTTTCATGACTGAACTTAAATCTCTCGGATGAAGATAGTCTTACGTTAAAGGAATATTGTCGAAGATTTACTCAAAGTCTAATGACAAAATGGAAACTAGCTCATCGAAAATTAGACGTATTTTTAAAGGAATATGAAGACTGGCTTCAGTGTGATATTGATTGGCCAAGTTGCGTTGTAGAACCGAACGCTACAGATGTTGTGGCATCTGAATCTCGTATCACCCTCGAATGCCCGGTCCCTTCCACATCTTCGTCAAGTGAAGCACAGACAAATAAGAAGAGTTTGCCTCGAAAACCATTTCAAGATTTAGGAAGTAAACAAAAGAAAAGGAGGACTGAAAGTCATAAAGACTGTGAGTCCAGTGAGCTTGCATACGCAGCTGTGCAAAAGATGAGACAAGAAGGTTTGGAAAACATGGCTTCTGTTATTGAGTTTATGATGAAACACCCAGAAACTGCTGAAAAGTTAAACGCGATTACCAAAAAATCATGTCCCAAGCATCTTTTTACATCGGAGAAGGCACTTGGTATATTTTTATCGTTAAAATTGTCCAAGTGGCAATATATAACTTTAAGAGAATCAGCAGTTCGGGCAGGTGTAGTAGACTTGTACCCATCATACTATAAGCTCCAGCAGGCTAAATCTCAGTGTTATCCTGATAAACATACAATTGAAGTGACGGATACAACAGCCAAAATTTCCCTTCAGGCCCTTCTTGATTTAACTGTTAAGAGGATTTTGAAAAGTTTACCTGTATGTGTCGAAAAAAAAGACCTTTTTTTAGTGTCCAAGTGGGGTTTTGATGGTGCATCGAGCCAAAGCCAATCAATATAAACAGAAAATGGATGACGAAAATAATGATTCCAGTGTATTCATGACCTCGTTAGTTCCATTAAAGCTTACCGATGGCAACGAAATCGTATGGCAGAATCCAAAACCTTGTTCAGCATATTTTTGTCGTCCAGTGCAATTTAGTTTTTTGAAAGAAAGCAAACTAGTCGTTAGTGAACACTTGAAAGAAATGGAAGACCAAATTAAGTTGCTGTCAACTACAGACTGTAACGACAACAAAATCAGTCATGAACTCATGATGACCATGATAGACGGCAAGGTCTGCACTTACATCAGTGAAACCCGTTCTAGTGCAACGTGCTATCTGTGTTTAGCAAAGCCATCAAATATGAATACCTTAGATGAAATAATAAAAAGGCCTGTCTCTGAACATCTTTTGAAATTTGGACTATCTCCGTTACATGCCCGCATTAAATGCATGGAATGTCTTTTACACATTGCATATAGGCAAGATTTGAAGAAATGGGCTGTGAAAGGAGAGGAAAAGATAGCATTTGAGTTGCGGAAGAAACAAATACAAGATAGATTCAAAGAAGACCTTAACTTGTTGATAGATGTGGTAAAGCAAGGATCTGGAACTACGAACGACGGAAATACAGCCAGAAAGTTCTTTGAGAACCCGAGAAAAACTGCAAGTATTACAGGTCTGGACGAAGAATTAATTTATAGATTTGCTGTTCTTTTACAAGCCATAACATCTGAAGAGTATATCAATACTCAGAAATTTAAAGAGTATTCCATGGATACCGCAAAAAGGTATATAGAATTCTACAGTTGGTACTACATGCCTTCAACTGTACATAAATTATTAATACATGGCTCAGATATTATTGCCAGTAATGCAATAGTACCAATTGGTAGTTTATCAGAAGAAGCATCAGAGGCTCGTAATAAGGACTTCCGACGATTTAGAGAACACCATTCTCGAAAAATTTCTAGGAAGAAAAGTAACGAGGATATTTTAAATATGCTTTTGCTCTCTTCAGATCCTCACATTTCGGCAACCAGACCTGTAATGGACAAAAAGAAAAAGAAAAGTCTTTTTCCAGAAACATTAACTCTTTTAGAGAGTCAGGAGGAAACCGAATTAGAATTTTGTGATGTTTCGCAGTTGGATTCGGAATCCGAACTAGATTCAGAATTTAGTGATAGCGATGAATATTAGAGTAAGCTTAGATTTATTGTAAACATTAGGTTATGAAGGAATCGTTTGTTTTATATTAGAGTAAGCTTTAGTGTATTAATTATAAAAATAATATTATTCTATGTAAGAATTTTAACTTTGTTTTGTTGTATATTTTTTTTAATTTACTGTTAAATTGAAAAAAAAAACAAGTTATTGCAGGTGGAAATAAACAAATTACGAAATAGGTATGTTAGTTCTTTGGCCTTGAAACGTAATTCTATTTTCATGTACAATTTGTTTATTCTACCTGCAATAATCTGCTTTTCTAATTTAAATTAATTATGTACCTTTAACACAGTCGGCTTTTTCTTTATATGTGTCTTTTTTATTTTTCTGTTTTTTGACAAAATAATGGTATTTTACTATTTATATTAATGGTAATTCTTAGTAATGATTAAAAATTATTACGCACCTGCCTAATGAGCCATCATAATTCCGCAGGTGCATAATGATTTCGTTGAAACAAAACAATAGGTAGGTAAGTAGGTACTTACTGATTAAAATTAATCCATTGTTTCAAAAAGGTTGTTCAAGACCCATTAGTGTGTCATAAACAAATTAGGTAAAAACATATGTCTATAATATAAGCCGCATATTTTTTATTATTATAAAATTGTGAAAGCTAAACAGCACTGCAGTTATTATATGACCGCTATGCTATGATTTTTAGAGATATATGATTAAAATTTGTTAATAAAGCCAATGCAGATGGAAACAAAAAAAATATTTTTTTTAATTATTTTTTTCTCAGTAATCGCACTTCTGTGTGTTATACATCAAAAATTAGCAAAAAAATAGAGCAAAAATCATGTGAAAGAAAATAACCCGCACTCACGCGACAGCCGAGATATAGCTTATTTTATGTTTTTCTCCATACAAAGTTTCTGAAAAAAAATCGAAAGTGTATCTTTTCCTGTGGTTTATGACTTCATACTTAGAACATATCAATAAGAAGCATGTCTTAACAGATTCCAATAAAGAAACAGGTCAAATTAGAAAAACAATTTGTATGTCTATGAAACGTTATTTTCAGCCCACTGTGCGGCGCGTTCGTGTTCCACGCGCGCCTCAGAGAGATGTCAGCAAACGGGAAGTGCTCCGAAAGGACTGATACCTGCCAGGGTTGCGGAACTGTTCGAAAGAG
The DNA here is from genome assembly GCA_947578425.1 of Eugnorisma glareosa. Taxonomy (NCBI): domain Eukaryota; kingdom Metazoa; phylum Arthropoda; class Insecta; order Lepidoptera; family Noctuidae; genus Eugnorisma; species Eugnorisma glareosa. The sequence continues at coordinate 21,668,909 of OX387970.1, read as the reverse complement.
ATACCGCGGCCCTGGAACACAAAGGGCAAAAAAAGGAACATGGATTGGTTTTAGTCAAAAGTCTGACACTCCCGCCTGCTCAGCCCAGAGCGGGAGGAGTTATTTGATGATTTCCCATCCGAAAAAAGTACATTCGTGTGAAGGTTGCGCGTCTCCTTTCGAGCTAAAAGGAAATCTGTTATTGTTTCATATGAAACGATCTTGATGAAGTTTGTATCGTTGAAATGTAACGAAATTCTGTTTTTACCCGACTGGGTATGTAACCCGGAGGGTTATATGAGTTTGACCTTTATGTAAGTAATTATGTATGTACGTCCGTTTCGTTATTCCCTCGTAACTCCAAAACGGGTGAATGGATTTGGATAAATTATACGTCGTTAGATTGGTCTTAGTGGCGCGAGTGTCATTGGCTATATTAAAATAAAAACCCAGCCAAGTAAGAGTCGTACTCAAACGCACGTAAGGTTCCGTAGCAGCAAACAATATAATAAAAATATTTTGAAAGCTCTTTCATGTTGTAGCTATTGTATTACATTCAACGGCAAAACTTTTGTTTTTCAAAGTATGTTAATGAAAAACAAGTAACATTGTTTCAATAATTGCTTCAATTTGATAAAAAGTCCAATATCTCAAAAACTAATCATCAAATTTTATTTAAACTAATTTTTGTTGAAAGTTTTTTATGTTCTACAATCCTAAATTTTTTCAGAATTTTCCTCCTCTTACTTTAGAAATTAGAGGGGGGGATATTTTTTACCACTTTGGAAGTGTCTATCTTTAAACGATTCGACTTTGAAAAAAATGGTTTTAGGAACCTCTATGTCATTTTTAAAGACAAATCTATAGACACCCCGCACATACGTGTACGGGTTCATGAAAAATAATATTCTTTTAGTTTCAGTTCTATGTATGGGGAGCCTCCCTAAATCTAAATATAAACATCGACGTTTCATCGAATTCGGCTGAAAGCCAAACCACACACGACATCACAACTAGTGAATTGTCCCGGGGAATCCCGGAACAGAAAGTACGGGGAAATCCCGGAAATTTGCATCGTATAGGGAACCGGGATTTTCTAAATCAAATCCCGGTTCTTTCGGTACTTTCGGGACAAAATACTTCGCCTTAAGAATATGTATTTCTAATTTTATTGCTGAATGCGTGCTACACAACAATATGCTACCTATATAGTTGTACGAGAGCATCTAGAGCTACTTACGACAACAACATCCAACACATATTGGTACAGGCTGTAACAGGACCCTTCACGAAGCCATCAATCAAGCATTCTGTACATCAAACTAAGTAACTTTACGCGAAAATTATTGCTGGGAAACGACTTTTTTTTTTGGGGTGAAAAAATCACGTTTTATGGTAAGACTCAATGAAACGCACTCAACACGTTGTTCTGATGGATGGATTGAATAGTACGGGGGTCGTGGAGGTGTTAAAAGTAAAAATCATTAACTAAAAAGAAGTATTTAAAAAAAAAAACTTGTGAAAAAGTTGGAACTTTTTTACCCCCAATATCTCCGTAATTATAAGGTTCCCAGGTATGGTCTAGAACAAAAAAAATATCGCAATGACGAGGAGAACAAGTGCCTTTCGGCTTCGTTACCCCCTTTATACCTTAGACTAACATACGTATGATAAAATACAAATTGTGTAAGTAAATAAAAACTTAAAATTGTGTTAGTAACAGTTCACCCCCATTTCTTCTCCTTCTCCTTTCTTCTACTTACTAGCATTTAACTAGCATGTCTATACAAAAAGTGCATTAATATTTTACAGGCACAGAGATCAGTGAGAGCATGCTACCTGAGCAATGAGAGTAGAAAACAAGTATACTTATTAGTAACATGGGTGTTCCAGGCTTCAAATTCCATACATACAATATGTAAAAATAAATCATGCAGATACACGAAAAAGCACAACTGATCGGCAAAATCCAGAAACTATTAACAAAAGGCCATAAATTTTCTATATCTTTTGACGAGTGGACATCCATTCGTAATAGGAGATAATCTATGAAGTAGTTTTGAGCAATTTTGAAACAATAATTTCAGTTTTTATTTTGTCCTGTGATGTCATTTAGTCTCTCTTATTTTCTCCGTTTCAGAACTATCAACTCTACTATTTTAGAAAGGCTTACTTAAGTACCGAAAGTACCGAAAGTATCGAAAGTACCGGAAATCCCGGTTTTTTGGTCAAAGGTCTCAAAAATCCCGGTTCTTTAAAACGGAACCCGTTCTGCATTCCCTAATCACAACACAAGTCTGGTCAGATACGTCATCGAGGTACTGGAATTGGTGAACGACAAAAACGGCTGAACAGCTGATGTTGCTTTGAAAGGACCATGCTCATGGATATAATTATGGGATTCCGTACCATGCTGCATCAAAATCAAACTATGTTTTTTATAGTCTACACTTATCATGATTAACTCCCACAAAAGTTCTTTTTGTAAACAAAACCCGAGTTTCGGAGTAATTTTACAAAATCGGACAAATCTTCAAAACCAGGCAACTAGAAAATGAACAATTGATACATCAGTTTTGCCGGGTGACTGACAGCGTCACTCGGTTGAGGGGAGTCGTGGGGACGACTCGACATATTTGCACAATGAAACACATAGAAATAAGCTCACAAAATACAAACAAGTTCTACTTCTCAACACACAAATTAATTGATCTCACCTCTAAAAACACAGACGGAAGTAAACGTCAGATCAATTATCAGAAATGTGTCTGCCGGGATTTAGGGATGAGATCGATAAATCAAAATCTTTAGAAAAATCGATTTTGAGTCAATTAGTAATACTAAATCGATTTGGTGTACTGCTTTTACTTCATTGTAACTGTTATTCAACAAAAAGAAAGCAAAGGTAATACAAATAATTCGTAAAATATTTTTGAAGCAAACGTAATAGGTACCGTATTTATTATAAAACAGAAACGGTTGGAATAACTGGTTAGTCATAAAATATTGATGTTGATGCATGAGACTTTTTGGTAAGTACCACTTTTGGTCATTGTCCTTTTAGGGGTAGAAGCTTAGGTAGCCCGATGGTCGTGTTATGGGCTCAAGCACTCCAGAATCTATCTCGAAATATGTGTTTCAAAGGAAATATATGATCAAACGAACTTCCGCAAGTGAAGTTCGATCGATATTATATTAATCGCTTCATTCGAAGATATAACATTCACAACGTATTTCCTCTAACCTACAAGGCAACTTCGCACTTTATTTTTTAAATACCCTATTTTTTTTTTTTTGCTGTCTACGGTCATTCTATCAAATCTCATTCTTTTTAGAGTAAGTATTATATAGTTTTAATTAGTTTAGCAAAAGCTTCGATATAGGGAGAATGGGTGGGTGGGTGTTATATCTTCGAATGAAGCGATTAATATAATATCGATCGAACTTCACTTGTGGAAGTTCGTTTGATCATATATTATATTGCATCGCTTCATTCTTCAGATATAACATTCACAACGTAGATGTTTAGAGGTGAAGTTTTGCTAATAATAATGCATAAGTTGTTAATTTAATTTATTAACTTAACATAAGCCTTCGTTCCTATAATAATTATTAATCGGTAATCTATTGTAAATAATACAATGACATCTTAATATAGAATCAACTTCAATCTTAATTATTAAACAATAATATAGGCGCTAATCAGTCTCTATTCAATTATTGTTTGGTGGAAAAACAAACCGAACTTGCGAAATAATTTTCTTCGCGTATGGCCCGACAATAATATTTGGCAAACGTTTGGGAAGCGGCTGTCCAGCCAGCCGCCTTCCTGATGACGTCTATGGACAGACCAGCGCGGTGCGCCGAGGACGTGGCGGCATGGCGGGTGCTATGCGCGCTGAATGTCATCACGTCCACGCCGCTCGCGCACAACACTTGTTTTATCCAGCGGCTGATTGACTGCGCCGTGGCGCTTCTATAAGGCCGTTTAAACGTCAGGAATAAATTAGGTACGTTCTTAGGTCTAATTTCATTAGTCATTTGAAGGTAATCTTTTAATGTCTTAGCCGGGCAAATACTTGGTTTATCCATAAAGTATGGTAGAGATAAAATTGGTTGATCTCGGCCAGGTGCCGATGTCTTAATAATGTCGGTTATTATTATTTCGATGCCTCTTGAATTTATTTTTATGTTTGAGGTCTTGATAAGGGCAAACGTTTGAACTCTGTGAGCTATGCAAATAGCTAACAAAATTGCCAATTTCTTAGTGATCTTGTCAATTGTGAGATCTTTATTTGGGAACCAATTAGAGATGAAGTTGAGCACCACCTGGGGATCCCAAGTACTTGTGTACTTGGGTACACACGGTCTCAACTTGTATGCTCCTTTTAGTAACCTCTTTATACGGTCGTCTGCTCCTACACTGCTTCCTAGAAGTAGCGATAGGGCAGAGCGATGACTATTAAGTGAGCCGTATGATGCTCCCTTATTAAATTGCTCGGATAAAAAGGTCATGATACGTGGAATTGACCCCTCAAACACGCTAATATTATTAAATATACAAAATTCCCACCACAGTTTGAAGGTCACATTATATTGCTGTACTGTGTTTTGAGACAAAGAAGCTAACATTAAGTTGAGAGCGGTTGGAGGCGTCCCTCGCTGCGTGAACGCAAGCCCGAGAGCACCGCGGCACCCAGGGTAAGCGACTTGTAAAGTGGATGGTGTGTTCTGAAACGGGAAGATAAAAGACCTTTATTTGCTTTCAGAATAACTATTTCAGTAACCAGCATATTTTTTAACTGGGGATACCAGGCTTGTGATGGCCATATGGGGAAAACAAGGATACCTTCGGCTTGGTCTAAAACTATTTTTTGTAAGCATTTTAATATTACAGAAAAAGGCGGGAAGGCATAAAAGTGTTTATCGCGCCAGCTTAAAGTAAAGGCGTCGATTGCAATGGCGTCTGGGTCTGGTCGCCAAGACACATAGTTCTCACATTTTGCATTAGTGCGAGAGGCAAATAAGTCTATTTCTGGTTGGCCTAATGCTTGTGTTATCAATTGGAATGCGAAATTTGATAATTCCCATTCTGTGTCTAAGTTAATTTTTCTAGACTGTTCGTCGGCTATAACATTGTCGTGTGTGTTTATATAAGAAGCTACTAACCAGATATTTTTCCCCTCGCACCACTGCCAAATAGATCGAGATAAATCGTTCAAATGTGGGAATTGTATTCCGCCCATACGATTGACATAACTAATGGCTGTTGTATTATCAATGCGTAATAATATAGCACAGTCCGAGTAATTGCGAGCGAACCACTTTAATGCTAAAAATACTGCTAAGAGTTCGAGATAATTAATGTGAAACTTTAATTCTGCATTTTTCCAAGTGCCGTTAATGCGTTCATTATTGCAACAGGCGCCCCAGCCGGTCCTGGACGCGTCAGTGAAAACTTCTAATGTGAATGCTTGAGCCCTTATGGAATTGGAAGTTGTGGAAATATTTTTTGACCACCAATTCAGATCTTTCAAAATTATATTGGATAATTTAATTTTCGTATCAAAATCATTGTTTATTTTTAAGGCCAAGTATTTTTGTCGTTCTAAGATTTTGGTATAAATCCATGCATATTTTGCTGCGGGGCAAGCAGCAGTAAGAATCCCAATTAATTGTGCAAATTCTCTTATTGTGCAGCGTGGTAAGCGTAAAAATTTATCTATTAAACTAACTATATGAGCGCGTTTTTCGTCTGGTAAGAACATAATTAAACTTTTTGAATCATACATAAAACCTAAATATTTACAAGTTTGTTTTGGTTCTAATGAGCTTTTATTAAAATTAATTACGAAACCAAGGGATTCTATTAATTTCAAAGTTTCTGTTAAATTTACGCGACATTCAGAATAGGTATCACCGATACATAATATGTCGTCAAGGTATTGAACAGACTTATAACCCCGGTTCCTAAGATGCGACATTACCTCTTTCATAATCTTGGTGAAGGTTCTAGGTGCTGTAGATAAGCCATAAGGCATAGCATTAAACTCATACAAAAAGTTTTGTCCTTTATCATCCTCGAAATGAAAGCGCAAGTATTTCCGGTGACATTTAGCAATAGGAATTAAAAGATATGCTTCTTTCAAGTCTATGTTAGCCATGTAACCGTTTTGAGGTATTAATTTAGTAACGGTCCTGTAATCTTCCATTTTAAAATGAAACTTAGAGATAAACTTATTTAGCGGTTTTAAATTTAAAATAAACCGCTTGTCGCCGTTCGGTTTAGAAGTAAGGAAAATCTTTGATATGAATTGATTCTTGACAGGTAAACATGTTGATATCGCGCCTAAATCAATTAATTTTTTGACGGCCAACTTCATATCCACTTTCTCTGCCGTTGAAAGACAATTACGAGGTGAAAAGATTTGCACCGGAGTTTCAGAGAATGGTATGGAAAAACCCTTACGAATCCATTCGAGAACGATATCATTGGAAGTTATGTCAAGCCAGTGAGAATAAAAATGACGTATACGTCCTGAATGTACCTGTTCTATTGTTGAGGTTGAGCACGCGTCTTGTTCGTGTTCGAGTACCTCGGTTGCGCCGCAGTCTGTGACTTGCGGGTCGGGGGGGCTTGTCTCCTCTGGCCTCCGCGCCCCCCCCTGTTCGACAGGTAACGCGAAGGACCTGGCCAGTTTTCCTGGTAGCGAGGTCGTGCGACTGCCGATTGGGCTGTTTGTGGAGGTTTTTGAGGCCCCAAGGTCTTCTTTATTTGTAGGCCCTGCTTTTCAATAGCTTTTGAAGCTTTGATTTTTTCGGATAGTTTAGTACCGAATAAAGTACTGTCCCTTTCGTTATCCTTGATAACATTTAGGAATGATTTTTCCAAGCCGGGTGTCACCAATTTAATACGTGCTTCAGTATCCGTATGGTGAAGATGAGTTAAGATGCGACAACTGTCACTTAGCATTTTTATGGCTTGTATTTTTTCTTCGCCAGTAATGAGAAGAGTCATTGCCCTATTCATGGCTGTAATCCCAGCGCCGAGAAGTTGTTGCGATATCTCCATCTTCTTATCGCGATTTCTGGCCATATCTGTAATGGCTGCTGAAATTTCAGCATTAAGCTTTGGTGCTTGTAAAAGAACACAGTTGGAGGGGACAAGATATTCTTTTAATAATTTGTCCTTGGCTTCCTTTGGAAGTCCTCTTTTTAATATGGGCTGCCATCTTTGTGCTAAATTTTCGTGTATGTTTTCGCCAAACTCGGGAGTGTCGTCGGATTGCTCCCCTAATGCTGACAAAATTTCTGGGTCCAGTTCGTGTACGATCGAAGATCCTTCGGCTTCTGGTATCCCTGAATCGGGAAACGGTATCTCGAAAATATCGGGAACCGGTATCTCGGGAATATCGGGAACCGGTATTTCGGGAATATCGGTAACCTCCAAGACTGGTGGATTGGCAGGTCCATTGTTGTCCACTTTATCGGCATCTAATAATAAAATTATTTATTTTATATGTGTGGATACTTTTGACAAAAATACCTTCGTTCTATCTCTCGGATAGACCCCAGGCTATGTCTAATTTCGCAAAGATGTTAAGCTATCTCATGTAAAATATGTTTATTTTTTGCTTTTATGCCTTCGTGTTGACTCACGGCCAACCCCCAGGCTTGCCATGTTCGATTTCGAATCAAGGCATCATGATTTTTGAGGTTAAAATACCACATTAAAGCACTTATTCACCAAAATTAGTTAATTTAAATAGGTACTTACGATTATCGTTATTCTCGTTTGCATCAGAGTCCGAAGAATCCAACACGCGCACCACACGACGTCGATTTTGTCGTTCGAGTTTGCGAATCTTTCTATGGTAATGTTCGATTTTGTCTTTAGCGCTGCGCTTAGGCATTATTATTTTCTATTTCCTATGTATTTTTTCAAATTGTTAGATCGTAGAACGGTGCTATCGTTGCCTCGCACGGAAAAAGAATGAGATTTGATAGAATGACCGTAGACAGCAAAAAAAAAAAAAAAATAGGGTATTTAAAAAATAAAGTGCGAAGTTGCCTTGTAGGTTAGAGGAACTACGTTGTGAATGTTATATCTGAAGAATGAAGCGATGCAATATAACAACGTAGTAGCAATACTCTAATATTTTTAATCTTTACCGCGTTAGCTGACGGTCTTTCCACCGCTAGCCACGCAGCTGATTGTTGTTTTCGTACTTTCAATAATTTAAACAACCATCTGGTTAAATTTCATTCGGGGTACTATAACTTTTTTTTTTTTACAAGTTCATGCGAGCAGCTGACGCATAGTCCCCCTCCACCATGCATATGACGATTTTTTTTTTCAGTTCGGTATAGAACGATAGAACTTACTATTAGGGAGTATGTTTTAACTCTACTCCACTGCTATCTACATTTGGGAAGTAGAAATACAGTAACAAACGCCAAAAATTACTTAATAATATAAAATGTTTAAACCATTTTTGTATTGATATACATATATCATAAAATATCATTTGATATATATCGGATATATATATCATGATATATATTCATTGATATATATCCTCGAACCCTGGCAATATCACCTCAGCTGGAAGAAGAACTTATAGAATTGACTACGAACGAGGAAATAAGAATCAAGTTCAAAAATGGCTACCAAGAATTTTGGCTACAAAAACCGATCCCGCAATTGTACCCTGGATTGTGGTCAATCGTACAACAATTCTTGATAGCATTCCCGTCGTCATATTTGTGCGAACGTGGATGTAGTGCTATGGCAACGCTGCTTACTAAAAAGAGAAATCGTTTGCATGTTACCGAACGTGGCGACTTGCGGCTGTTCTTGAGTAAATTGGAACCTGATATCAACAAACTTATTAAACAGCATCAGATTCATCGTTCACATTAGTTTTTATATATAATCGATTAGGTTTGTTTTATTTTGAATAAAAGATACTCTCTCAGAATGCTATAAAGTTGCGTTTCAATAATCATTCTCATTGGCAGGTGTAGCCCATAAGAGTTAACTTGAGGCCTGAGCGCTGTTGTGTACTACCTACTGCGCTCTTGCGGGATATTGTAAAAATCTCGTTTAGAATGTATGTTTAATCTCCACTAACATAGCTCACAATAATTAATTTAATTTGAAGTTATAGTGGTTTTTAAGTAAGTGGAAAAATGGGGACGCTAAAAAATAATTTATTCTCAAAGTGGTTAGTAGACAAAATAAGTTTGGGAAGCCCTGGTATAGGGACTCTAATAGTATGTAGTTTTGTTGGTACAGAATAATAGATGTTGCCACCCTTAATTATTAGCAATCAAATTATTGTGCGAGTCGGCCCTCTTAACAGTTTGGTATAAGTATTCCAAAAACGACTATAAAGTATATGGAGATAGACATTACTCTCAAACGTATTTCCGTGACATGACGTGACATGCAGCGCCAACTATCCGTGGTGATGGCAAACTAAATCTATAAAAGCACAAAATCAAAATAAGTACAAAAAGTGAATCTCGACTGAGGTTTCTGATCATAGAGCAGTCGCTGTCACCGACGGGCTATTTGTTCCAGTGATTAACTGATTAAAAAAACTGTTATATTGTTAGTTTATATAATTTCCTTGGTTCTATTCTATTGCATGTTAAGACAGTTGTCAGTGTTATCAAACAGTTGAAAAATGTAGATTTATAATTTTAGTTTTAAAATATTATTAGAAATCTCGAATGAAATCAAAATTCTCCAATTTTTAACCTAAATTCTCAATTTCTTAACCTAAAGTATCTAATTATATTGTTATTTTCAATGAAATCTTATCACTGATAAAAAGTGGTAACCCAACCAGTAGTTTCTCACCAAGTGGGATAGATGGCGCTAGTTTCCATACAAAAGTTTCAGCCAGGCTCCAATGTTCTTAGAGAGCACAGCATGAAGTATGTCTTTGATCAAAATCGTCCCACGCGTTTGGTTCACTTTGGTCTCTAGAGGGCCACAAAGGAACAAACATACATATTATACATCTAAATAGGCTGATAAACACATTACCCTCCTCCAGTCTCATAAAAAGCAAGCTGGCAATCTACAAAGAAAATATCAAACCAATCTGGACGAACGGTATCCAGATAAGCACGGCCAGCCAAAGTAATATTGAGATTTTAGAAAATTTTCAGTCAAACATTCGTATTCCACAATATAACGGGTTTAAAAAAACCCTTATCGACGCCATCAACCAAACATTATGTACATCAAACTAAGTAACTTCACCCAAAAATTATTGCTGGGAAACAACTTTTTTTTTGAGTGAAAAATCACGTTTTACGGTAGGACTAACGCACTCAAAACATTGTGGTGATGAAAATCTTACGTTCAAAACATGCAGGTATTTAAAAAAAAAAACTTCTAAAAAAGTTGGAACTTTGACCCCACTTTGGTCTAGAACAAAAAAAATATCGCAATGACGGGGAGCACAAGTACCTTTCGGCTTCGTTAAGGGTCTTGTCTTGTCCCTTTATTAGTAACATGATACTATATGAAGACTTGAAAATATCTACAGTCAAAAAAGAGATAACACCATACAGCAACAATTGGTACCTGAAGACCCTCAAAACGAACTTGCTCTAAAACTAAGTGGCGATAGTGGCCTGCAATCTAAGAGATTGATAAGACAGCATCTAAACTCTCCTGGTCAGATTCATCTAATAGGAATGAGAAACTTAACCAAGATGTTCTCACTAAGCTCTGTTACCTCATAAAACCCAGAAATATCAAACAAAGAAGCAACTTAATGTCGTTAACTATAAATTGCGTACGAGTGCGAAGCAGACTGAAAAAAAGTCTACAAAGGAACTCCCGATTTCTGCAGAAATAGACAAAACAAACCCAGCTAATCTGAATGGGATGTAACATTTTGGAGCTTGCTTTGCTTGACCATATCATAGCATTGTTAGTATGATGTATGTAATTACAAACTTTATTAACTAATTTAAATAAGTTCAAGTATAATAAAGGAATAAGATTTTTTATTCTGCAAAAAAGAGTCATCAGAGCTATATATAATCTTCGTAAGTGCGATTCTCTAAGGGAACTGTTTAGGGACATTAACATCATGACGGTACATTGTCAATACATCTACGAAAACATAATGTACGTAAGAAAAAATCTGCATCTTTTTAGTAAAAGAGGTGACAGACACAATTACAGTACTAGAAATAGGGACCAATTAGTTCAGCCGGGCTTCAGACTCGCTAAAGTAGATTAATCTTTCATGGGGTACTGTTTGAGATGCTATAATAAAATTCCACAAAGTATTCTTGAACTCAATGAGACGAAATTTAAAACATGCATTAAACGCACACTATTACTACTACTATGTAAGCAAGCACATTACAAGTTGGACGATTATATCGCTGACAAAAATGCTTGGCTCAATGCCGGTTCTGCTCCACAAGGACAGGGACGCACAAATTGATAACACTAAATAGTATTGTTGGAGCTGCTGAAGATTGTACAACTATCTTTGCATTGTATAGAATCAATCTCTTTAGTATTATATAAAGCCCATATTGTGTGAGAACTATGTGCTAAAAAGCTATCGTTCACTGGAAACCTACGTCCATTCTCGACTTGAATGTGCCCTGGCGGTTGAGAGTATGTCATGCTCACTCAATGTCTCACTGATGGTGGCGCGTGTGTCGGATCATTTAGTTCCCTTCAAAATCGTTGAGTTGAATGGTGCTGATCCATGCGTCATGTTCGTAAACGGGCGCTGTCAGTTGTGACTGGTCATCTCTTAGTTGCCACGGCTTATTTGTTTTTCTTTTTTATTTTTTATTATTGTCTTTTTTGTTTTTACTATGGACACTTTTAACGTGCACATCTTGCTACATCGTTCTCACATAATGTGCTATCTCAATATGAATGATGTAACCAAGGTTTTGTAACAATATGCTGATTTAAAAGAGTGTCCATGGAGTTTCTTGCCCGTTCTTCTCAATAGAGATCTACGCTAGGGAATGGGCAACTACAGTACTTTCAGTTTTTATGCCTTGTGACTGGGACTGTAGCTACATTTCATTGTTATCTTTGTTTCAACAGTTCAAAAGTGGCTGTAACTGGCCTACTTGAAATAAATGCTTTGATTTTGATTTTATACAAACATGTGTGAAAAATGCTCCTTTCTGCCCAAAATAAATTTGAAAATAATCCCATGAAAGGGATTAATTGGGAGACAAACAAAACTTTGTATGGAAGTTTTTCATTTTTGACAATGGGAAATGCCATCAGCCATGTGGCTTGTGTTGACATTTTAAGCCAAAGCTAATGATGGGAGTGAAGATAAACTTAAGATTTGCCAGCTTAACTTAGCTCTAACTTTAACTCCATGGCAAAAAAAGTAAGTTTTGTTTGACTATTATTTCAATATTGTTGAAACTGACGTCATGTTCAGTTAGGGGTAAAACCATGAGCAATATCTGCAAAAGTCAACATAATAAACACTCTTAAATTATCACTGAAGAGTTTGTTTTTTTTGGTGTGGATGTGCTGATATCTGGAACTACCAGTTGGATTTGAAAAAATATTTTAGAAGAATTCCTGAGGAAAGTTTATGGGTTATTTTACATCAGGCTACGACACTTAGGAGCAGCTACTATAAGATATAGAAATATCGAAGATAATTAGGTTAAAATAGATACAATATCTTACCTTATCATACGTTAATCTCCTAAATAAGTTCCTTTTATTTGCAGCTATTGAGTGTTCTTTTATTTTATCAGCTACTTTGGAGCCCACCCACAGTGAGTCAGCGTTGGCCTGCAGCATGGCTAGCGGAGTCACTCCTCGCAGGTTGGGCACGTCTAAGCTAGCATCACCCTGTGCATGTTTCATTACACCATTAAGAAAATAAAAATCAATGTCTATTGGTCATTTAATGCTTCATTATTTAATAATTCTGCATGTATACACAAATTTGAGCAAATATATTTCTTATTCTTAATGGTTTTGGTTATTTAAATTATAGAGTATTAAAGTTGTAACAGAGCCTACTTCACCTCTACTGCCGTATGTTACAGGTCAATAGATTATTACAACTTATGGTCTTGCAGTAGCGTTCTCATGTATTTGACTTCCGTGACTATCCTAGCAGAAACACTGTATCTATCCTCCCTTTCATTGTCCGGCCCACATATTCTCTAAAGGGCTATCAAATAATCAAATCTTGGAGAAATTTTGAATAAAGGCATTATCAAGACTCACATATAGGATGAGGGTGGATATGGCAGTGGTGTTCCGGGCGAGGATGGCCCAGTGCAGCGCCGTGTTGCCGTGTGAGCGGTCGGCTGGACGCGGCGACGCCCCTAGCGTGAGTAGCAGGCGCGCCGGGTCCACGGCAGACACTTTCCAGCACGCCCACATGAGCGGCGTCATGCCGGCCGCGTCCGCCGCGTCGGGAGTAACGCCGCGCGCCACCAGGTACGCCACCACCGCCGTGTGACCGAACTGCGCCGCAAGGTGCAGGCAAGCGCAGCCCTCAGCGTCGCGTAGGGACGCGTCAGCGCCCGCGCGCACCAGCAGCACCGTGGCCTCCAGGTGGCCCTGGCGCGTGGCCCAGTGCAGTGGCGTAGACTGCAGCTCACCGCCCACCGCGTCCACCGCCGCGCCCTTCGACAACAGGTACTGGATGATCTCGCGCCGGTTGTTGATGGCCGCCCAGTGCAGCAGCGTAACGGTCTCATGGTCCGGCTGGTTCACGTCCCACCCCGCCTCCACGAGCTCCTTGACGCGAGCGAAGGCGCCGTACTGCGTCGCCTTCACGATATCGAAGCCGCTGTAGTCTCTCTCCAGGGGCGCAGGCGGGGGCTCACGTGGCGGCGGCCCGTCGCCGTCGGGCTGCGACTTGCCGCATTGCCCGCTGGCGGCGGCGCCGCATGTACTGTCGTACATAATCCTAACACTGACCAGGGGATATGGACATTATAGGTACGACTGGACGAGAATAATTGGTTCGATTAACTTGGGTGCACTACCACAATATACGCACAATTTAACACAATTCCAATGACTCGATTTTAATCGAAACTAAGCGAAAATATCACAACCAACTTCCAATCAAACCAAACACACACACATATTGACACTTTGACAGTTCTGATTTCATAGATGTATGATTGGAGAGTTGCCACTTAATTATTATTTGATTAATAAATACCGATTTCATGCTTTTGAGCATTTCACGAAAAGTGCGGTTTCATTTCCGTATTTTTAGTTTAACTTTTTACATTCTCGGGCCTTAAAACATTTGATTGAACCTACCCTGTGGCTGTAATGGAGGAAAACCTGGAAGCTCACTCACTTGTGCGATGGCAGGTTGGAAAAACAGTGTTCAGCAGATATTTTTTCGAACCTAAGAAGTAACTGATTGTTGACAGTGGTGTCACCAAAAATTTGTAAGTAGAAATTTTTATCTCACAATCATGAGAACAAACGCAGAACTACATAACATGACGTCACGTCTGTAATCCTATTATAGCAGTGAAATGTAGTAGGACAAAATCGCTTTTGAATTTTGTTGAGTAAGAGCACTTCACCCTCTCCACTTTTTTATTATTTAAGTGTGCAGTTCAAGGTGTCGCTACTTGTCAAGAAAAAAAAGCATCGATATGTCAAACTTGGTACGTTTAATTTAGTTCTCTAATTTCCCACCTGCACAGATGTTGGTTGAAATGTATATAATTTAATATGTTAAGTACTGAAAAAGCCCGAACTAACATTTTCCAGTAAAACGTAGGATTTACCAACGGCAGCGGTTTTTTGCTGACATTATATCAGTGTAGTAATATAATATCAACTCCTTGGTCAATATTGCACGTCCTATTTAAAGAAGAAACTAAGTTGTCAGGATTGATTGTGTCATTGTATCAATATGTTGAATTTTGTTAAATAAAACCTAAATATTACGGGTATATTCTTTACTACAATTTATTTAACAAAATGGAAAAATATCTACGACCAGAACGTTTCGACGGAGACCCGTCCTCAAGCCAAGATCTGTCCCCTCAGTGGACACATTGGAAAAACACATTCGAAAATTTTCTGACAGCTATAACTACGAACGAGAAAACTATTGCAAAAGAGACTAAATTCCGATTACTAACTAATCATCTATCCTCTACAACTTTTTTGCACATACAGGATTGCACTGATTACGACATTGCTATAAAGAGATTGGATGCACTATTTCTGAAGCCACCTAACGAAATATATTCCAGGCACAAATTAACAAAACGAGCACAACAACCAGGTGAGTCCATCGACCAATATCTACAAGTCTTGAAACTACTTTCAAAAGAATGCAATTTTAAACAAGTAACAGCTGAACAAAATGAAAGTGATTTTATTAGAGACGCTTTTATATCCGGACTTTCGTCGTCCATAGTTCGTCAAAGACTGTTGGAAAATAGCACACTCACTTTAGACGATGCATTCAAGCAGGCTCGCGCTCTCGAGATGGCGCAAAAATACAGTGATGATTACCAGAAATCTAGTATTAGTACCTTTGTCAATGCGGTTCCCAATAACAATCAGAGAACTCACAGCCAAGAACTATGCTATTTCTGTGGAAACAAGAGACATGCCCGGAAAAATTGTCCGGCTGCTGGTACAACCTGCCTGAAATGTGGAAAAAGGGGGCATTTTGCAAAAGTATGTAAAAGTGCAGTGACTGCGCCAATACAACGGAGTGCTTTTACTAATGCTATAGATGAACCGAACAAACACATGGAAAATAGAGAGTCGCAGAACTTGTTATCATGCATCGTAGCCGCAACAACTGATCTTGATAAAGCTATAATACCCATTAAAATAAATGGATTATTTGTAGCCAGAGCATTGATTGATACAGGGAGTACTGCTAGTTTTATAGATAGCCGACTAATTAGTCAATACAATATACAAAAAAGCTTATGCTACCAATATGTCAGTATGGCAGCTTCAAATCTAAAAACAAAGGTAGATGCACTGTGTAGCGTCAATATCGATCTGCAAGGTCAAAGTTTTCAAGTGAACTTATTAATAATGGAAAACTTATGTACGGATGTCATAATTGGTCATGATATTCTTAAGAAACACAATACATTAGAAATGCATTTCGGGGGATCTGGAGCACCATTGAAACTATGTGCACTATCTCAGGCCAACGTCGATCCAATCTGTCTATTCCCAAATCTCTTACCAGACTGCAAGCCAATAGCTGTTAAATCACGAAGATACTCAGATAGTGATATGCAGTTTATTCGTACTGAAATAAAGAAATTACTAGCTGAAGGTATTATAGAACCTAGCTCGTCACCATGGAGAGCACAAGTGCTTGTAACTACAAATGAAAATCATAAAAAAAGGATGTGTATAGACTACTCTCAGACAGTAAATAGATACACGCAACTAGACGCTTACCCTTTACCAAGTATTGAACAAATAGTCTCTAAAGTAGCTAAACATAGAGTCTACAGCAAAATTGACTTAAAAAGTGCGTACCATCAGATTCCCATTCTTGAAACAGAAAAACCTTATACAGCATTTGAAGCAGAAGGTAATTTATACCAATTTCGAAGAATACCTTTCGGGGTTACCAATGGAGTAGCGGTTTTTCAAAGAACTGTCAATAATATAATCGCAAACGAGCAACTTGAAGGAGTATACGCGTATTTGGATGACATAACAGTCTGTGGAACTAACCAAGCTGACCACGATCAAAAATTGCAGCGTTTTCTTGATATTGCCAAACGGTATAACCTTACACTGAATCTTGAAAAGAGTGACTTTTCATTGAAAGAGATAAGTATTCTAGGATATACTATAAACAATGGAGTTATTAAACCCGACCCAGATCGTCTACGTCCACTATTAGAGCTGCCTCTGCCTTCAGACTCGGCATCGCTCCGGCGAGCATTGGGATTATTTGCTCACTATTCTAAATATGTGCCAAGATTCTCTCATAAAGTTCAGTCCCTCGTTTCGAAAGGCACATTCCCTCTCGATTCTGAGGCAGTAAACGCTTTTAACACTCTAAAGCAAGAGATAGCCAGATCAGCGGTAAACGCGATTGACGACAACATACAATTTGTTGTTGAAACAGACGCTTCAGACTATGCTATCGCGGGAACTCTGTCACAAGAAGGCAGACCTGTTGCGTTTTTCTCGAGAAGTCTTCACAGTAGCGAACGGAATCACCCAGCCATAGAGAAAGAAGCCGCGGCTATAGTCGAATGTCTTCGAAAATGGAGACAATTCCTCATCGGACGAGAGTTCAAACTGATAACTGACCAAAAATCGGTCGCATTCATGTTCAATCGGCAGCATGCGTCAAGAATTAAAAATGACAAAATACAACGTTGGCGATTAGAACTTTCTGAATACAATTTTGACATAGTTTATCGCCCTGGAAAGGAGAATATAGCAGCTGATGCCTTATCAAGAGCACCATTAGTAGCCTCTGTACATAATTCAGAAAATGCACTCAAAGAACTACACAAAACTTTGTGTCATCCTGGAGTAACAAGAATGCTTCATTGGGTTCGAAGCAAAAATTTACCTTACTCCACGGAAGAAATAAAACGCATTACTGCTGCTAATTGTTCCATTTGTGCAGAAGTAAAGCCTCGTTTTCAACAAAACATAGGAAAACTAATAAAAGCGTTGGCCCCATTCGAAAGAATATCGATAGATTTTAAAGGTCCACTTCCCTCAGATGGTACTGGGAACAATCGATATATCCTTACGATTGTGGATGAATATTCCCGTTTCCCTTTTGCATATTCCTGCCCAGACTTGAGTACAAACACGGTAATTAATAAACTGACTGATTTATTTTCTATATTTGGTATGCCAACTTACGTACACTCAGATCGTGGCACTTCTTTTCTTTCAAAAGAAATGAAAGACTTTCTTCACGAGAAGGGCATTGCTACGAGCTACACTACACCGTACAACCCTCAGGGTAATGGACAAACGGAGAGATACAACGGAATTATTTGGCGAACAGTACAATTGGCTCTGAAAAGCCATGATAATTTATACAATATTTATTATTTATAATAAACCATAATCGAACTAGTAAATATGATCCATTGGTTGAAGAAGTAGAGACTCTGGAAAGTAATCCTCAGCATTCTCGTGTGCGTTTGAGCAGTGGTAGAGAAGTTGTCGTATCTAATCGACACTTAGCTCCTGCTGGGGAATCTTCTTTACAACAGGATGAAGCTGATGCCAATGATGACGACGAGTACATCGATGCAGTCGATGGCGATGAGCATGACACAGAACGCCAGCGAGATTTCCAGAATGAGATAGTCCAGCCTCAGAACATCATGACAGAGACTCTGCGTCGTTCTGAAAGAGTACGACGTCCGCCTGCTCATCTAGCTGACTACGTAGGATAATAAATAAGCACAGGAGAATGTAGTAATATAATATCAACTCCTTGGTCAATATTGCACGTCCTATTTAAAGAAGAAACTAAGTTGTCAGGATTGATTGTGTCATTGTATCAATATGTTGAATTTTGTTAAATAAAACCTAAATATTACGGGTATATTCTTTACTACAATCAGTCAACCTGAAACTTACGGACTTCACTATTCATGATTACTGTATGATTCTATGCGAAGAAGACTTTCAGAACCGATAATGAGGGCTATCGTTTTCGAGCTCACCAGATGGCGCCACTGTTGAGTAAGGTCCTGTCAATGAGGGCTATCGTTTTTGAGCTCACCAGATGGCGCCACTGTCGATTAAGGTCCTGTCAATAAATTTATTTTATACTTTATAGTACCAATAACTTCATAAAGGTTTATTTTATTACGTATAACAACTTATTGTAAACTTCAGGTTCATATATTTACAATATTCTCCCTAAAATTAAAAAGCATGAAACATTTAAAAATTATTTTAACTCCAAGTACTGAAAATTAAGATTCTAAGTTGCTACTTAAAATCTTCAAGACTTATTTAATCAGGAATGGCCCAATCTAGACCACAATCGTGAATATTTGTAAAATACGTACACAGCATGCAACGCGCGGACAATCTATGGCATCTGACATTTCGGCGCCCCCACGCTACACTAGCGCCTCTAGCGGCGAATTCATACGCGATAGCCCCCATTCTTCTATTTTATACTTTAAGGTGGATGCGCAAGGGTAGCCCGCGAAATTTAAATTTTCTTCCATTTATTGCAATTTGCAGGTCACTGTCAGGTTGTATGTTGATGAAAATGTAAATCGCGCCAGTAACACGTATGGAGTTACAGAATTATAATCATTCAAATCATCGATCTTCGTTGGTAGTGGTGAAGGCTAAACACGTGCTTTCGTTAGTGCTACGAATATTTTCGATCATATTGAACTTTTCTAGTGTGAAACTCGATGGAAAGTGTTGTTTGTGTTTGTGTTCTTGATTTAAGGTTTGCTTTTATTGTAATTGTCCTCTTTAACAGACTACTCAAGATGAACTCCAAAAAGCCCCCTGATCCTGACCCCCCTGATGAACTATTTGATCTCTCCCCCGGACTAACAGTTACCCTCCCCTATGACATCGAAATAACCCCACAGGACCCTAATATGGATACGGACATCCCTAGTCGCAAGAGGGTCGCTGGTTCGCCCCCTGCTGATTCAAATATTAAACCCAAGATTGCGAGAAATACAATCGGCAGACTTTCATATACAGCTAGAGATAATCCACCATATATTGTCAATGTTCCGCTTAAAGACGAACAAACCTCAGGCACCGTGCTACAACCTATCAAGTTTGGTATGTTTTTGATGGTAAACAACATAAATAACGTCCGTCTCGATGGGATCAAACGTATAGGCAGAAATCGTGTGTCAGTCGAGTTCAAGTCGCACCAGGATGCAAACAGTTTCCTTAACAATAAAATTGTATCCCAACACAATTATATAGCTGCCATTCCACAATTCAACATACCAGTTGAGTGGTCAGAAGAGGAAATAATTAAAAATATTCAGGTCCCTGAGGGATGTGGCTCTGTTATTAAAGCCAGAAGGATGAGCCGTAAGGTGTCCTCTTCTGGTGTGACCGAGTGGAGGCCTACACAGACGGTTGTGTTAACTTTTGACGGACAAGTTCTACCTAAGCGTGTGTACAGCTTCTACACGGCTCGCCCAGTTGAACGTTACACTTACCCAACGGTTCAATGCTACCATTGTTGTCGCTTTGGCCATACCCGCACACTTTGCAGATCGAAACCTAGGTGCTTTAAGTGTGGTGAAGATCATCCAGGTGATGGATGTGAAGTCACCCCTGAAATGAGTTTCTGTGTTTTGTGTACTGGCAACCATTTCGCAAATGACAGTGCTTGTCCAGAATTGGGCCGACAGAAGAGTATCAAAGCTCTGATGGCAGAGAAATCGATTTCGTATGCGGAGGCAAGTCAGGTTTTTCCACCTGTTTCCTGATCATATGCTGAAGTCTCCAAATCTTCCCCACGCAACAAGTTGACTACAAATAAATCACAGTCCCAGTCCTCAAGTCCCATCCCAGTAACCCAAAATTCATACCGTAAAACAGTATTTTTGAAACCCAAATCCCGGATCCCCCTTTCACCTGGCTATGATAGACAAGCTCACCTAAACCTCGCTCAAAATTACTCCTTTTCCCCATCAAAAAATGGCTGTGCCCTTCCAATGGAAGCTGCAGAGTCAATATGTTACAGACAGGAAGATAACTCAAAAAATATCTTAAACTTAATCACTGACATGCTAATGTCTGTTCTTGCAAGCCCAACTCAATCTATACCTTGTTGCATGATTTGTAATAATCTTGTATGTATGCGGGTGTTCGTAAAATAAACCAGTTTGTATCTAGCTATCTGGTAGTTTACTTCATGGTGACAGCGGTGCGCGAAATAAAATTAAATAAACGTATATTTCGTTATTTCGAAGTGACTATTGTGCTTAATGTGTTTAGAAATATTTAAAAATGTAATTTATATGTATATATATGAATAAAGGAAATAATAATAATCTGTGGCTCGGATGTCAAATTGACGTGACATAAAATTTTCTGAAACCCATTTATTTTAATATTTTTACCACATTTCCTTATCAAAACGGATTAAATAACGAAATTATGAGAAGAAAAAAAAAACATTATCAAAATAAAATGAAACACGACAGGAATGAACGAAAAATGAAAATACTTAAAGGAAAATCTATGCCATAAAACGTCATAAGATGCTGACCAAAAGCCGAGCCAAACAACAGGCACACCCACCATCTCCGGGCTCGTCGCTCAGCTCCGCCTCGCAGCCGCCGGGACGCGCCACATCCGTGAGCATCGTGTCGCCGGTCGCTGCAGTTGCGTCGAGCTCGAGCGACGAGTTTTTCTCCCCGCCGTCGACACCACCACCATCGCCTCGACGACGAGGATGAGGACGGCCACCAGCGGGCTTGGGACCTCGTGGCCAACCGGCCCCGAACAGGGTCCCCGCTGCCGGTGGAAATGTGTCGCGCATGCGATGGACTCATTCCATAAACGAGAATGTCATGCGCGCATATTATGGGGCTACAGATGGAGGAAACAACCTGACCGCGTACCGTGTTCGGATGCTCTCTCTGTTTCAGGTGCTTGAGCCAGCTGTCAACGTGTCGGCGCAACGACTGTCGGATCAGGTGCGAGTCATCCAGCGTAATCGTATGTTGGATGACACCGTACTTGATCGCTTGCGGAATGAAATGCAGAGTAGCCATGTCATTGCCACGCCGGCGCAGGCTGTGGTTCCACCACAGTCTAGCATAATACCAAATCGCAATAACGACGTAAGTGATGACATGGTTACTAATGTAAGTACCCAGTGCAATGAAGAAATGAGGAGTGCTTTGGAGGGTGCGATTCGGGAATATCGGTTCATGCCAGCCGACCTTAGGCCACGCATACCTCGTTTGCCCATGCATAACAAAAATAGGATGCTGGTGGCTGTTCTGGATTCGCAGTTGTCAAACTATTTTGATAACTGCGAAGACCTCATTGATGCTCATTCAATCCTGTATTGTGCGGCTGTAGCGGCATGTCGTGTAGCTCACGTTGAATTTTCTGACGACAGAGCTACACGATCTAAGCCAGCCGTACCAGCATGGCAGTACAGGATTGAACGACGTATTGGTGGGGCCAGAGCACTCATCGGCAAACTGATCTGCTTCAGGGAGGGCAATACACGCCCTAGAGTGATGCGTTTTGTGAGGCGGGCGTTCTCGGGGACTGATATCTGTCCTCGAGACTACATGTCCCGTGTCACAGAGCGCATCGACTTCCTGAAGCAGAAAGTGTATGCATGGAAAAACCGTATTCGTAGGTATAAACGGCGGGTGGACCGATACACTCAGAATCGCACATTCCAAAGAGATGAAAGGTGGGTTTATAGGGCTTGGGAGCGACCGGACCAAGGTGTGGCTGACACGCGCCTGCCGGATGATGATGCCATGAGTTCGTTCTGGCGCAGCATCTGGTCGGTGCCTGTCAGCCATACCGAGGATGAATGGACCCGGGGGGTCGAGCGAGCGTGCGATCCAGTACAAGAAATGGGGGCAATCACTATCTGCCCCCAAGACGTAGTTCGTGCAGTCCGTCCGTTACCTACCTGGAAATCTCCAGGGCCGGATGGGCTGCACAACTTCTGGATTAAATGGTTCACAAGGTCGCACGCTCGCCTGGCAACCCTGTTCAAGTCAGCCTTAGAGTCAGGGTCGCTGCCCGAGTTCCTGACAACAGGTATAACCCACCTGCTCCATAAATCGGGTAGTACTGCGGAGCCCAAAAATTATAGACCGATTACCTGTCTTCCGACAGTCTATAAAGTTCTTACATCCATTTTGAGAGCTAAAATTAACAAACACATTGATGATAATTCTATCATGTCCACTTCTCAAAATGGATGTAGGAACGGGTCCCGCGGTACTAAGGAGCTACTCCTCATTGATATGGCCATTAGCCAACAGGTTCGCCGTTCCCGAAGGGATCTGTCGACATGTTGGATAGATTATAAGAAGGCCTATGACTCCGTGCCACATACATGGCTCATGAGGGTGTTAGAGTTGTATAAACTAGATGCAACTCTGCGCACCTTCCTGATGTCGTGTATGGGACAATGGAGGACAGTCCTTCGCTATCCAGGATGTCGGCAAATCCAGAGGAATAGCGAGCCGATAAGGATAGAGCGAGGTATATTTCAGGGCGACAGTTTGAGTCCACTTTGTTTCTGCTTAGCCTAGAATCCTCTTAGCACGCTGCTGGAGGATTCAGGTCTAGGCTATCGGTTGAGGAGAGGTGGTCAAGTTGTATCTCACCTCCTTTACATGGATAACCTGAAACTTTTTGCCCCCAACGATTTGCAACTGATGGAGCTACTGAAGGTAACTGAAACTTTCAGTAGCGCCATCAGGATGGAATTTGGTGTGGACAAATGTGCGGTCATGCATGTAAAACGAGGGGAGATTGTGGAATCTGTGGGAACCCAGCTCTCGGATTCCATAAATCTTAGATCCCTCTCAGCAACCGAAACCTATAAGTATTTGGGTATGTCGGAAGCGCTGGGCATCAATGTTGCTGACATGAAGCAATCGTTGAAGGAACGCTTCTTTGGCCGCCTGAAAAAAGTATTGAATAGTCTTTTAGCAGGCGGTAATAAGGTGCGTGCCTTCAACGGTTGGGTCATGCCGGTTTTGATGTACTCTTTCGGCATACTGAAAAAATGGACTCAAACAGAACTAGACGCCCTGGATAGGAAGGTCCGTACATTGTTGACGGCATATCGAATGCATCACCCACGTTCTTCGGTTATGAGACTGTATATCCCGCGGAAGTGTGGGGGTCGAGGCTTTTTAAACGCTAAGACTCTCCACAATCGCGAGATATACAGTCTGAGGGAATATTTCCTAGAAGCCGACGTGGTGATGCATGGAGATGTGGTCGCGGTGGACAAGGGCCTCACACCGCTCTCCTTGGCTAAAGAGAACTGGCGCAAACCTGTAGTGCTTGACACTAACGACCGCAGGGAGGTATGGCAGAGTAAGGAGCTTCACGGACGCTTTTTCCGGGCCCTGCACGGGCCAGATGTAGACCTGTCAGCGTCCGTAGCCTGGCTACGTTCCGGGGACCTCTTCGGAGAAACCGAAGGTTTTGTCTGTGCAATTATGGATGAAGTTATGATGACGAATAACTACCGGAGATTTATTGTGAAGGACGGCACGGTTGACATATGTCGGGCATGCCACCGTCCAGGTGAATCAATCCGTCACATTATCTCTGGGTGTTCTCGTTTGGCTAACGGAGAGTACTTGCATAGACACAACCTTGTAGCCAGGATTATCCAGCAGCTACTTGCTTTAAAATACAGACTTGTGGAATCGGAAGTGCCATACTATAGGTATGTGCCCGACCCAGTTCTCGAAAATGGCAATATCACATTGTATTGGGATCAATCCATCATCACTGACAGGACTATTTTAGCCAATAAGCCTGATATAGTGGTGGTGGAACGATCAGAGCGCAATGATTGTTGACATAACGGTCCCGCATGATGAGAACCTCGTGAAAGCCGAGAAAGATAAGCAAATAAAATATCTTGACTTGGCTCGCGAGGTTGTCGACATGTGGGATGTGGACTCAGCGATCATTGTGCCGATAGTCGTATCAGCCCATGGCTTAATTGCTAAGAGCCTCGATGAATACCTGAGGAGGCTCTCGTTAGGCAGCTGGATCAAGGGCTTGATTCAGAACGCAGTACTCCTGGACACGGCTCGTATTGTTAGGAGGTTTCTCTCTCTGGAGCCCTGACCACCGGTAGCTTGGACCCTGTTCCCGATACCGGCGGGCAACAATTTTTTATATTTTTAAATGTTTTTTATATTGTTTTTTCTAAGGAATATTTAAAAATGTAATTAGTTTGTAAAAATGTGAATAAAGGAAATAATAATAAAAAAAACGTATATTCATCTCCACAAATTACATCGTTGTTAGATATATAGGTTGACAGGTAGTTAGGCAGAAAATTGTAATTTGTGGAATTTGTGTGTGTGTGTAAACTAAGCCTAGGCCTGTATTATAGAACTCCAGGCCCCCCATTACATCATAGATAGTTATTGTCAACGTGGAAATAGTGCGAAATTGGTGACGGTGTGTATACGTGTGTGTGTGTATACAAGTAAGTGTACATTTATTGCAAAATAAGTATTTTCATGAATATATATAATATGTAAATATACTTAGACTTTAGTTAGAGTATAATATATAATAATATGACTATAATCTTACCTACAATTATATGTATGTAAGTATGGACTGCTAAGCCTACTTACTTAGCTACCTCAAGTAATTTTTCTGTTTCCGTATAGTTTAACTTCAATAACCATTTAATAATTTTATTTTTACATTCAACTTTACTGCAATTTGCTATATTTAAAATTTTATTTAGTTTGTTGTACAATTCACCTCCCCGGAAAGGAAAGAATCTTTGCGCGAAGGAAGTACCAACCGCAGACGTCCTACATACTGCGAAATTTCTCCTGGAGAGACCTATGCGTTTTCTGCCATCTTCGGGTAGGTTCGAGTGTTGGAGAAGAGCAGTAAGCAAGACGTACAGCTGTCGTACAGTTAGCACCTGTGCTTCCTCATAAAGTGCTGAGGTGTTGAAAAGCCGTGGTTTGGATAAGCTTACTTTTATTATCATCCTTTGGGCTCTTTCTACTGTTATCAGTTTTGTTTTACATGCCCCGCCCCATGTGGTAATGCAGTAACCAATGATAGATTGCACCAGAGCCTCGTATACCATCCTCATCGTTTGTTTGTCTGCTACGTCACGGAGTCCTTTAAAAATGTAAGTGAGCTTCCGTATTCTTTTAGATAGAAAGCCAATGTGGTTTCCAAAAGTTAAATTTGCGTCAATTTCGACTCCAAGATATTTAAGACTTTTTGTAGGATTAATATTGGGACAATTACAGTTGGGAGTTGGAGGGAAATTACATTTATGTGCGAGGATATTGTAAGTAGTGAGATTGACAAGTTCAGTTTGATTACGAATACAGTATAAAATGTATTTGGTTTTATCTTCATTTAAAGTTAGGGAGTTTGAAGACAGCCAGTGACACACAGTGTTAAAACCATTTTGCGCGAGATTAAAAAGCTCCGTCCACGAATAAGCGTAAAAGGTTAGGGCAGTATCGTCTGCGTATGCGGAGATGCGGCAATTTTTAATCTCAAGGGAACAGAGTTCGTTTATATAACAGAGGAAAAGAGTGGGACCTAGTATACTGCCTTGTGGCACCCCAAAATCAACTGGCAGTTTATCACTAATGTGCTCTCCAATTTTAACTGATTGGGTTCTGTTTTTTAAATAATCCGATAGTAAGTCCAGTGGAACACCTCTAATACCATGGTCTTCCAGTATTTGCACAAGGCGGGGTACAGAAACAGTGTAAAAAGCTTTTGCTAGGTCGAGAAATATAGTCAAACATTTCTTTTTACTATCTAATTTATTTACTATAAAGTTAACAAGATCAAGTACTGCGTTGTTAGTTGAGCGGCCGGCTCTGAAACCGTATTGTGTTTCAGAAAACAAGTTATATTTCTCTAGGTATTTTGTAAGTCTATTGTTGATTATGCGTTCAAATATCTTCGATACTGTTGTTAGGATCGCAATTGGCCTATAATTGCTGACGCTGCCTCTGTCTCCCGCCTTATGTATCGGATGTACCAACTGGAAACCGGAATGGGCAACTACAGCACTTTCACAAGTTATTATGCTTTGTGTCTGTGACTGTAGCTTCGCCTTTGTTTTTCTGACATTCAAGTGCCTGTAGGTAATGGTCTAATTGAAATAAATGCTTTTTTTTTAATTTGATTTTGTATTTCATGCACAATCCCTTCCTGTTGTAAATAATTATCAAAATTTTTATTGCATATTCCCCGCGATTATCTGTTCGCAGTCTCTTTATTCTAAAACCTGTCTGTTCCTCCACTGTAGCCTTAAATAGGTTAAACTTTGACATGACTTCAGACTTATTCTTATGTAAATACCCAAGTCTTTCTACTAAAATCATCAGTAAAGGTGAGTAGGTATCTAGCTCCACCAAGAGAGCTGACAGGCATGGGCCCACAGACATCCGAATGGACAAACTAAAATCAGCGTGGAACGTTTAGCTTCACCCTTAGGAAATTTTGACACTACTAATTTTCCTTCAACACAAGATACACATGGATTCCCCAATGCATCAACTTGAAACGCAACACCAAACACTAGATTCTTAAGAGCACACACACGTTACTTAAGTGTCCCAGCTTCTTGTGCCACACATCCGTTGACACCTGTACAGCAGCCTCTTCGTTACTAGTCGGAGTCCCATCTAGAGTTGCTGGAGAACCACCTGCAGCACACTATTACCACTGTCAGTCTTGAAATTATTCTTCTCATTCTTCATGAATTTATAACATTTGCCTTAAAGGTATGAAGCCGCTGAACAGCGCTTTGGTCGGTCTCGGGAATGATCCCACGGGAACGTTGTACATATAGCCTGTGGCACTGGGGGATAATGTAGCTTCATAATATAATTCGTGAAAGAATTATCAAAATCGGTACAGTAGATCCAGAGATTACCCCCTACATACATTTTACCTCTTTATAATATTATATTATTATTATAAAATATTATATATAATTTAGGTACCGCTTTATAATATCATATATTAGCATAGAAGTATAGATAGATAGATAGGTGTATATATAGATTTACTTTCACGCCATCATTCGAAAGTGATGAATCTCCAAAATACTTCGCAGATTGCATGACCGTTCCCGCTGTCCCGCAGCATCCAGAGCACGTTGTGCGCTGATGTTGGAGAAGAAAACAACCAGGCTAAAGTGGGAGTAGGCGGGCCACGTCACACGAATGCACCCAAAGGCAATCTTCTGGGTAATTTTGCCCAATGGCAAAGTTCGTCACCCACTGGACGCCTTGCGCAGAGAAGCGTCAGGGTCGACCACGGCGCAGGTGGCGCGGCGATCTTTGCAGGGCTAACATGGCTAGAGATCGCACAAGATAGAGAGGACTGGAAGGAAATAGGGGAGTTGTTTGCCCAGCAGTGGGAGTGTTAAACAAATGATTCTCATAAAGCTTTCAATTTATTAGTTAAACAAATATCACTTTTATTTACAACCAAAGCGATCACAAATTATAAAGTAAAAACTAATCGTAATCACCTAAAACTACTTAACAGATCGAAATATTTACAATAGAATTAACAATTCTTTAACTCGCGTAACAGTCGCTACGGGGCGGCATGCGGCGGGCGCGAGGCGCAGGCGGACACGGGGCGGCGCCGGGCGCGCTCACGCCGTGGCCAGCGGCTGCGTCACCACGGGCGAGCGGCGCCGCGGCGACGCGTCCTCGGCCTCGCCCGCGCCGCCCGCGCCCCCCGCGCCCGCGCCCGCGCCCGCCGCCGGCTCCGTCAGCCGCAGCGCCACCTCCAGGTCGCGCAGCACCTGCCGACGAGACATCGTTTTAGATATATGCACACGGTATACCTACTGAATGTTGTCTTGAAAGCTTCAAAATGTCTTGAAATAGGATCAGTGCATAGTGGCGAAGTGCGAGTAGGACTAGCGTACAGAGGGTTCCGTAGCACCAAACAGTCAACGGTGTAAACGGACCCTTCACCAAGCTGTTATGTTTGTTTGTTTTTTTTTTCAAAACCCGTACACCCTTCCCACACTAGTGTAGGGCATACATCATGTAACCTTTTGTTTCTTTTTAGCATTTAATTTTCCCAATCCACTAGGTCCCCACGACGCGCGACGCTCGAGCAAATCCCTATTTAGCCTCTTGGGCTCCCCTACTAAAAACAATCATCCGCCCGAATCGATGCCTTTTCGGGCACGAGCTTTCCATCAGGAACAATTAGAACCGCGATTAAAAAAAAAATGATTTATTTAAACTTCACGTACAAAAGTTGTACACAGGCGAACTTAATGCCACAAAGCATTCTCTACGAGTTAACTTTTGGGCCAAATAGGTCAGCATTGTGATAGAGTAAAAAAAATCTTTTTTCATCTGAAAGGATATGCTTCTCGATTGGTCCCATAGAAATTCCATCAAAATCGGTTTAGGAACATGGTTGTTTTCCTCACGTTAATTGTCACATAACGCGACGTCGCGTGCGGGCGCACGGTGGTTCGAAATCGACGCTCCGTGGACATTGAAATCAAAATTTCTTTAGGTAAGAAATAAAAATCGGAACGGCTTTATTTCAGTATTATTTATAATATTTGATAATATGACAGCTATACACAGCACCATCTCCGAAAAAAAAAATATTTAATATTTTTTTGTATGAAGAAAAACACAAAAGTCGTTTTTTCTCGCAACTTAATAAAACTTAAAGCCTGCAGCTTATATGGGGTGTTGTCCCACATGAGACAATTCTGAAATGCTATAACACGCACACCCATGCGCGCCGCTTCACTCACAGCAGAGTGTTGAATTTCGAGAAATTCAGTTAGAGATTTTTACGTTGATTTAGGTATGATTTTGAAAATATACAAAGTAATTGACTTTAGTGTGCTAATTTTATTAATTATAATGAGAAATAATGTAATATACAATATAAAAATACAAAAAAGCACTCAAATAGAGACTCATTTACAAAATAAAAAGAATTTGCAATATTTCTTATGATAATTTAATTCGTATGTTAGTAGATACAAAGTTTGACTTCGTAATTAACGTTAAAAAAAAATATTTTTTAGTACAAAAACTTATAACTAAAACAGAAAAATACTAAAAATAGGCAATTGTATAATACACACATCAAAAGTGTCTAGGGATCAACATATATTTTTGCAATAACTTTTCTCCTGATTGATATTAATTAAAATTTTCTTTAAGGATTCATCAAATAAAGTGTTTTCGTTTGTCACAGTAACGATAAACCAAGTCACCTTTGCATTAATAAAGAAATTTGCCATTTTCCTAATAAAGGGATTTTTGACATTTGAACCACTAACACAAAAGTTCGAAAAAAAGACTGAAATAACAGTTTTCTTTAAAATTTTATTGGGTAACTTAAACAATTAATGATCCGTGTTTCTACCGCGAACACTAACAACACAAGAACATCGGTTTGGCATACTCAAAATGAGTTCATCCAAATCACGCTGTGGAATGGCCGCCCATGTTCGTTGCAACAACAAAAAAAGGTCTTCTTGCGACTGGATACCCTCCATATTCGGCAGAGCTCTTCTCTGTAGCATATCCCATGCATGCTCAATCGGATTCAAGTCTGGCGACTGAGCAGGCCAGGGCAGGACATTGATGTTAGCTGCGGCGAGAGTCTGTCTTACAACTCTTGCGGTGTGCGGTCGTGCATTATCATGCATTAACTGAAATAAGGGACCGATTTGCACTTGTAGAGGAACGATGACGTCTGATACAATCGTCTCAGCATAAATTTGAGCGTTGAGGTTGCCTCTGATCCAAATCAACTCAGTTCTTCCGCCGATCCAAATACCCGCCCATACCATGATGGTTCCACCACTATAAGGATGGACTTCCTGGCAGGATTTTAATCGCTGTTGGCGTCCAGGGGTACTCCAGTGTCGTATACGTCTTGTATCCGGTCTCATACCAAAACGAGACTCATCAGAAAAGCACACGAAACGCCATTGTTCTTCTGCCCAATTTCTGTGTTCAAGAGCCCATTGATATCGTATCCTACGATTGTGCATTGCTATAGGTGGTACCCGTAGCGGTCTTCGGGAATGAAGGTTCACTTCATGCAAGCGGTTTCTGACTGTTTGGTCGCTAATTAAGTTTCCTGAAGAGTGATGAAGCCTCACGGCTAACATCATGGCGGTTATTGTTGGAGCTCTTCGAGTTAAGATTTGAATGTATCGGTCTTGTCTCCGTGTGGTGCAGCGATACCGTCCTCCATGGCGCTCAGCCACGGTACCAGTGCTTCGGTAACGTGTCCAAAGTCGACTGATAACACTCTGACTTGTATTCAGAGCTAAAGCCACAGTACGTTGCCGGGAACCAGCTTCTATCATTCCCACGGCTCTGAGCATTTCTTCCCTGCTTAAATGACGTCGCCGCTCCATAATAACGTTGGTTTTAATCAGTAGTAGGGAAACAGTAGCACTAATAATGTCTTCAATGCGTTGTATGTTTTTATAGGGAAAATATTGACAGCTGATTTTCATCTTTTACTCGAATTTGATTCACAGTTCCTGATTCAAATTATGAAATGCACCAAAAAGGATCCATATAAATTTATAAAATCATAAATTTATTACAAAGCCACATCTCAATCTCAAGAAATCCACATAAAAATGCTTGATCCCTAGACACTTTTGATGTGTGTATTAAGAAATATATGTCGGAGACGGTCATTGGTACGGGCTTAAAATGAATCACAAGTACACGGTGGTGACATCACGCAAGCTACTTAGAAGGCTACCCACACCACGATGTCACTTGTCACAGAGTCAAGATGGTAAACTCTGAGCCATGACGACAGTCAGTCAGTGTCTGATCGCGGCCGAGTTAAGACCCCTTGGAACTGTACCCGATTCATTGTGCCCCGTGTTATTTTGCTAACTTGTAATCTCAAATAATTCGTTAGTTTTGCTAGAAACAATGTATCGCTCAGTGTCTTTTCATAGCACGAAACCCATCGTCTGCCCACATAATGCAGAAGCCTAGCGGAGTAAATCCAGACACCCCGACATCAGAATTGGGATGAAATCGTGCTAATGAAATCATTCGCGGGGACAATGACAATAAAAATCAGTGACGGTTACTTTTTGAAATAGGCGAGTGCAATTACAAAAAAATACTCGAAAGAAATTGCAAGCTAGTGTTGCTGCTAGTGATGTGTTAGTGGGGTGTGTGTGCTATGTAGTGTTTGTGCTGTGTAGTGTGTGTTCTGTTTAGTGTGCGT
Organism: Eugnorisma glareosa; assembly: GCA_947578425.1. Taxonomy (NCBI): domain Eukaryota; kingdom Metazoa; phylum Arthropoda; class Insecta; order Lepidoptera; family Noctuidae; genus Eugnorisma; species Eugnorisma glareosa. Next base: position 21,636,916 of record OX387970.1, on the reverse strand, counting down.
GCTGTGTAGTGTTACTAGTGTAGTGTTGTGTGTCACTCGGTTCGGCTGTGATCTATTTCGCTGTTGATTATAATCCCCATAAGCGTGATTCGTGATCAATTCCCGGCTCGTGAGTTGTTCCTAGTTGTGTGCTATTGCGCAAAGTGCTGGTATCGTAAGTTTTTTTTTTTTTTGTGTTTTTACGTAAGTTTTACTTGCATTAAGTGAATTTCGTTAACTACAGCGGCGGTACATCGGTGAGTACATTTATTTTCTTTGTTGTGTGGGTACCTCGAAATAATTTTGTCGACCGTTAATCCAAACCGGATCGAGCGTGATTTATCTTCTATACCTCCTCTCACTGTGGCCAAGACACCTTTAGCCGTCATCGATCCTATGACACTGTGGGATCGGCAGAGAGAAAATCATTTCCTGTGTACATTGCACGACGTACACAAACCCTATTTCCTACCCCAGTTCCGTCTGTTACCGTAGGTCTCCTTGTAACAGACTTCCCTCACGTAAAATCAACGTAACTTACGATTGGTATGGTTTGTATGATAGGCTAGGGCGTTAGGATAATTAGGGTGCTAGATAGGTAATTACTATACGACTAAGATAACTACGGTGCTATGTAATTACTGTAGGGCTAGGTTTATAGTCGGTAGGGCCTTAGGTACTGAACCAGGCGCAATTGTTTCAAACATAGCCACATCGTGGCAACATGGAATAACGGCCGTACTAACCTGTAAGTCCCGGTGCATATATTTTTGTTTTTAACGTTGTGATTCGTTTGTTTGAATTTCATAATTTTTAATATGTTGTGTTGTATTTCTTTGAAACTTTATCTACCTACACGTAAGCCTAGTGACGACGGATTTCAAATTGTAGGCGTTAAAACAAAAGCCGCGGAAACTAACGTCGTATTGCGTGTCGCTAATGAAAACCAAAAAAAAAAAAAAGTTATTCGGTCGATGCTATTAGGTCCGCCGACGACTTGAAAACCCGAAAGGTCGAAAGCAGTCAGTCAGTCAAGGATCCATCTCAATAGAAGACGAGCTTTTCTAAACGCGTTATACCGTCAAAACGTTAAAGATGAGCCGCTAGTAAATGAAGATGATTTTACTAACGGCGGTTTTCAATACTTACTAGCGGTTGGCTGTGGCTGCCGGATCTGGCGTAAGCGGAGGATGGCACCTCTGGTCGTTGGTGGGCGCATCCCTCCAAAGCGTTTCGTTTGCAATTTACAATGTTCATCATGTTTCCTAAACTAATTAATTTGTCGACCTAAACCTTTTTGTGTGTCTGACGCTATTTTCATTAAAGTATCTGCACTAGTTGAAGTTCACATTTTTAAGTTACGTAGTAGTGGATTCGCAATTCACTGAGAAGAATTTTTCGTTTTTTTTTACGTCATAATAAGTCAACAAAAATTATTCGTAGACGTTATTCAGATAACGGTCGCAAGTGGATAGGCGATGAAACGGAGTCTGTTGCGCGCTCGTGGCGCGACATCGCTGACTTGTTTCTTGTTGTGAGTGCAGTGGAAGGAATCCAGTTTATTTTGACATTAAGCAAGGCGTTGAACGGCTTCACATCTACATGGCTGTGGCCTAAAGATGGGTCGTCGACGTATTTATCGTAAAGGAAACTAGACCGTACACTACAGTTAATCGACTAGTAGATGAACGAACATCTACTAGTCGATTAACTAGTCGACGTCGTCGACGGCTGGGCTGGGCTGACCTGTTGGTCTGGCGAGGCTGTCGACGGCTCGACATAGCTGCACTAGTCTAATTGCCGCGTTACTTTTAAATTTAAATTACACTCTCAAACATTTAAATGCTTTACCACATGCATGAACTCTGACCTTGCGCGTTAATAAATAAAAATGAAATGAAATAAAGAAAGTTTAGCACAACAAACAAAAATGTACTGAACAGCTGTGTTATTTTTTTCGCGATTTCGCTATTGGTCCCATAGTAAAAGTCGTTCATAATGATGAATACAATGACCCCACAAGAGGTTTTGCGTTTATTCTGTTACACGTTGTATATTATATTGTCATATATACAAACAAATAGTACGAAATACGAGAAACCTTATAATAATTATTATGACTAGCTTGTGAACAATTTAGTCTGATTTCAAATAGTACTTCCGAACTGTTCTTTTGAAAGCCATTGCTTTCAGCTTTTTTAGTGCCAAGGAGTAGCGCGTTCTAGACCTTTATAGTTGAGACAGCGTTAGAATAGGACGCAAAACTCGTTTAGTAGCTAAGGGCTATACACAAATGGAAGGTGTAGATTACTATGAGACGTATTCTCCAGATGTACGTAACTCTTCTTTACGGACACTACTTGCCATAGCGGTGCAGCAAGGCTACAAAGTTCAACACATGGATGTTGACACTGCATTCCTGAATGGTGATTTAGATGAGGAAGTGTACATGTTACAGCCTCAAGGATCTGTTCGAAATGGGGAGGAAGATAAAGTTTGTTTATTGAAAAAAGCTTTATATGGCCTCAAACAGGCACCTAGATCTTGGAACACAAAGCTTAAACAGACTTCAGCTACTTTAGGTTTTAAACAATCCCCTTCCGAGTCTTATGTATTTTTTTTTAATATTTCGAACAAAACCTCTTTGATACTTGCAGTCTATGTCGACGATGTAGTCATCCTTTATAAAGATGATGTGACATTTGACAACATCAAAGGTCAATTTGGAAAATATTTTTCTACGAAAGACCTTGGGATTATTAATTTCTTTACGGGGATGAATGTGTCTTGCTCAAATAATACGATCAAATTCACTCAAAGGACTTACATAGAAAGTTTGTTAAAGAAATTTAATATGAGCAATTTTAAACCGGCTTATACGCCTCTTACTCAAAAGAACCGGAACCTGGTACAGGTGAGTCTAGTTATCCATATCAAGCTTTGATTGGATCTCTTATGTTTCTGGCTGTTAATACGAGACCAGACATAGCCTTTGCAGTTAGTTATCTGAGCTAGTTTAATACTAGAAATGATTTGTCTCACTGGAATGCTCCTAAGCAATGTTTAAGTTACCTGAGTTTTAGAAAGTATGTTGGTATTACTTATTGTAAGTCAAGTGATAGTACACTGCGAGCATTCAGTGATTCGGACTTCGCAAATTGTTCTGAAAGGCGAAGTTCATATACCGGTTTTTACTTTGAACTGGCAGGCGGTCCAATTTCTTGGGAATCCAGGAAGCAGCCTACTGTTGCCTTGTCATCGGCTGAAGCGGAATACATGGCCTTGTCTTCAGCTACTAAAGAGGCTTATTTCCATAAGAGATATGTTGGCGAAATAACAGGTAAATTTCCAAATGTTGTTATATTCTCTGATAGCCAGAGTGCACAGAAGCTTGCATTGAATCCGGTCCATCATAATAGGACTAAGCATATAGATGTTAAGTTTCATTTTGTCAGGGAAAGGTTAACGACAAAATTGTAGAATTAAGGTATATGCCCACTGATGAGCTACCTGCAGATGTGCTTACTAAACCTCTTGGTGCTACGAAACATGTTAAATGTTTAAAGCGTATGGGCGTAACTTAATTTATATAGGTGTTTACTTGTGTTTTTTGTTTGTTTATTCTTATTTAGATGAACTACATGATTAAGGGAGGAAATGTTGTAAAACCTCTTTGCATAATTATTTTAATCATATTTAGTCTATAAGACTAAAAATATAAAAATTATGTCATCCTAATTAAAATATACCATGTGTGAATTCCTGTTTTTGCTTTGATTTATTACAGTTTTAGTTTTAATTGATATTAAAACACCACAGATGTTAATTTCCTTAAACAGTTCCCTTAGAGAATCGCGCCTACGTAGATCATACAGGGTGTAACAAGACCCTTCACGAAGCCGTCAACCAAGCATTCTGTACATCAAACTAAGTAATTTTACGCAAAAATTATTGCTGGGTAACGACTTTTTTTTTGGTATGAAAAATCTGGTTTTACTGTAGGACTCAATGTAAAGCACTCAAAACATTGTGCTTATGGATGGATTGATTAATACGGGGGAGGTGGAGGTGTTTAAAATAAAAATCTTAAATTAAAAACATGGATAAAAAAAAAAAGTGAAAAAGTTGAAACTTTGACCCTCAATATCTCCGTAACTAGAAGGTTCCCAGGTCTGGTCTAGAACAAAAAAATGATCGCAATGATGGGGAGAACAAGTACTTTTCAGCTTCGTTAGGGGTCTTGTTACACCATTTATATGGGTCTGATGGCTCTTTTCTGCAGAATAAATATAGACTCGATGTCTGCAGCCCGTCCCCATAGTAAAATACCGGACAGCCGTCCTGCAAAAGATGTTATATACGGACCCCATTGTAGCCTTGACTCGAGCGTGATCCCCAAGAAAACAGTATTTTCGACGAATTGTAGTTTCTCTTGATTCAATACAATGTCACACTAGTTTTGACATTCGGTAGAGTAAATCTTATGCACTTCGTTTTTTTCCCATTTAATACGAAATTATTAGCGGTGAACCAATTATGGACCTGCATTGGGGCGTTATTTACGTCGTCAAGATTAGTGGCACGTCTGTTTATATTAAATATTAAAGAAGTATCGTCAGCAAACAATACCATTTGTGGTTGGTTTTTAAATTAATGGGGTAGATAATTAATGTATACCAAAAAGAGGAAAGGACCTAATATCGAACCTTGTGGTACACCCATACATACTTTTAAACCCATTGAATGGACACCATTTATTTGTACTTGCTGATGTCTATCGTTTAAATAAGATTTCACTAAACTGAGCGCAAGTTTCCTTAGGGTAACTTGCGCGGGTTACGGGTTAGCCCGTAATGTTCAAGGTTTAAGAGTAGGGTTTCATGGTTTACGCAATCAAATGCTTTCGATAGATCACAGAAGATTCCTATGGCATCTTGTGCCTCTTGCCACGCAGTAAATATGTGTTTTAATAAGGTGACACCGGCGTCAGTCGTACAACGTCCTTTGATGAAACCATACGGTACTGTTTCTCATGTAAGATTTTATTGGTGTTAAAGTGGTTGAGCATTTGATTAAGCATTACCTTTTCAAACACCTTGCTGAAAACCGGCAACACGGATACGGGCCTATAGTTATTGGTGGCTTTACTGTCCCCGGATTTGAAAAGTGGTATTAAAAAGTACTACAGAGCCATCTATGACACATAATATGAAGAACTAACATCAAATTTCTACATAGTGCAGTTAATGTTATCTGCGAATTAAGATTATATAGGAAAACCCGACAACAACTGTCGGCTGTAGCCCACCAAACATAACACCCGTTTGGTCGGAGGATCCTCTCTTTTATTCTACGGGGGATGAAGAACTTTACGCCCTGTTCTTCATACCCTAAATCCAGGGGCGTGCCGTCCATAGAGGCAATTAGGCCTAGCCTACCCTACCATTCCTACCAACAACACAACAAATGCATTTATTATAACTATATTAATCAAAAATAAAAAAAATAAAACGCCTGTTATAATACTTAAAGCAACTTGTCGCGGCCGTGTGACGTAACTGGTAATAATATTACGACGCTCGCTCCCGGCCGTCTAGGCAAGGCCCCAGCCGGCCTAATTTTCATTGATAAATTTAAGCACACTGATAAGTATTTTCGTGTATATACACGGAAATACGAACGGCACACATAGTAAATAGGGGCGTAAACTCCTGCGAGTGTAGCTGGCTAGCTGGCCACTGATTGGCTGCCCCACAAAGTACTATCCGGCTAAAACGGTATGCGGTGATGCAATTATATTTGGTAGTGTTTTTTTCATTGACAAAATAACAATTGTATTTTTCTTAGAAGCCATATTTGTTTCATGTGACAAGCAAAATTTATTTCGTGATCTTGAATGTTTTGATTATTATAATATCTGACGGTTGTAATTCGTTTTGAAACGTACAGTAGTGTAAATATTATTTGTTGTATTTGTTTATTTACTTAAAAATAGTGTTCAGTTGTGAATTTTGCGCTGATAATGTGTTTGTCAGAAGTTAAAAACAATAAGTATTCACGATTGTTTGATGTTAAGATTCAAGTTGTGTCTAAAGGAAAATGTGTAGATACCCGAATTACGAGAATTAACCCAAAATTCATCTCGTACTCGGTAAATGAATCTTTTTTCTGTTTGCATTGTCAGAAAATCGTGATTTGAACCTTGATTAATGTGGTGAGTTCTTGTATTTATAACTTTGGTTTTTACAGGCTTATTTTCAATGTTTGTTTTTCAAATATTCCGGTGAGACGCTCAAAATTGGGTACGGAACGAAAACTAAACTATTTTTTTTTTGTTTACAGCGCCCTCTGTTTTATTTTTTAGGTTTTTTTGTAACGAATCGACATCCTTCGTTCTTGTATTGACAGAATACCATTGAAATTCCTTATATTTAAGCTAGATGGCGTTGTTTCTCATACGCTTACTAAAAAGACGATGAAGAAGACTAGAAGACAGATGCGGGGGCCTGGGAGGGTTAGTGAATATATCAATAGATGTGACTACTTTGAGGGTCATCCTAAGTAGAGCGACGCTGTGATGTTGCGAGTTTTTTTTTTTTGCTTGGCCTGCCCGCCTTCGGGAAGCACTGCACGCCACTGCCTAAATCTTCATAACGTATTTATATTTGTTTTGTGTACACTACTATTTTATTTCATAACTTTTGTTTTTATTAAAATCCAAATACTGTTTATTTTATTTTCTTATTTATGTTTATCTAATATTTATGTGTCTTGACTTCTGCAGGTTTTGTCAGGTGACCACTGAAAACCAGCACTGTGCTGTGGCCCCCCCATAGCACATCATCATGTTGAGTGGTAACCTGCTTGTCGCAGTCACGACGTGCAAGCAGTCAACTTTTTTAGTTCCGCTTCAACAGGCTAGTACATCGACGGGGTCGAATATGACGGGAGCTTTTGTAAGTCCTTCGCCTCGCACGTCAGCACGTCGTCCTTTAGCAGCGTGATGATGTCCTGTATGCTTTGCCAAGCCCGGCCGGGCCGGTGGCGGCGGAAACCAATCTTTAATACGCGTCAGCAATACGTTCGCATCGAAACGCAGCTACTGCAAGACTTGACTTTTTCTTACGCCTAGAGTAAATAGAAAAATGCCCATTGTTCTTTGTTTCATAATCTTTGGTTACTGTACATTTCTTCCAGAATTTATGCGCGACCGAACTTATTCTACCCCTTTCATCTCATTCTGATTGTCGCGATGCAAATTCTGTTAAGTAAGTACACACCCAGGCCCCGTTCACACTGGGTACTGTAAGATATTTTGCATTATACTTTTGGAATCACATGGCAGTTTTATACTGCATTTTTTTAACCGTGTGAACATTGTGTTATTGACGTGTGATCCCAACTTTTTAAAGTAATTTATCGTCATGACAGCGCCGCGCACGGGCCCTGTGTGTGCGTGTGGGTAGTCACCTCGGTCTCCTTGTGGTCGAGCAGCGCGAACCGGCGGTCGAGCGCGGTGAGGTGCGCGAAGGTGAGGTGCAGGTGCGCGTGCAGGCGCAGCAAAGCCAGCTGGCGGAAGTGCGCGGCGTACATGTGCGCCACCACGTGGAACAGTAGGCGCACCACGCGCCGCACCACGCCCTCGAACTGCGCCGGAAACTCGTTCGCTGCAACATCGCGCCACAATGGTTACTCTCTACGCGTAACCCACATAGCTACAATGCAAAGCATTAAACACGCAGTCCTTATTAAAGGGGTTTGAATTTAATGCCCTGCCTAACTGCCGCCATTTTTTAATTAAAGATCCGGCCACGCGTATGACTTGTATTTATAGACAGCGGGTATAAAAATATAAACGAGTTTTGTATGAGACACTATCTTCTAAGCCGTCGCGATTCCGAGATAATATGAGCTGTCAAAGTTAAAATCATTCACCGATGGCACCCTGACTACAACCACAGTATAATATACTGTCCGTATGGAAACTAGGCCTAGTTGTTAAAATAATCACCTACGCTCCATCGCAGCATTAGGGTTGTCACTCAGTGTTTTTGAAATTGAAATGTATTTATGAAAATATTGTGTAGTGTAGTGATCAAACAATTGAGTTGAAGTAGTTTATAACACGGAACATAGTAATATTAACACACAACAACTTGTAGAAGTATATAAATTACACTTGGCTTTGTCAATATGGCGTAACCTTTTTACATGTTTTGGCGTGACCGCGTGAGCCGCGGAACGGCGAAAACGTTTCGTGCGCTCCTCCGTTGAAACTACAGTTAGTCTTTGATATATTTTCAATTTAATGCTCTAGGGTTAAAGTTGAAAATCTATTAAAAGTCAAACTGTACCTCGTCGACGACGACTTAGAGAACAGCATAACAGGGCTCATGTGCGGCGCCGACGCCTGGTTAACCCAGCGGCTACGCACCGTACTGCATTAAAACCCGAATATGCGTGTGACAGTAATTAAAAAACCATTACATTTAAAAAAGACCTTACTATCCATACTTACAAATTGCAGCCGCCATCTTGGATTTACATTTTGACAACACTATCGGCTTCAACACCCTCGAAAAGCACGAAAACGACACCCATGACAAAAAACTTGACAATTTTTTGCAGCCACTATCTTGGATTTACATTTTGACAGCACTATCGGCTTCAACACCCTCAAAAACCATGAAACCGACACCCATGACAAAACACTTGTCATTTTTTGGAGCCGCCATCTTGGATTGACATTTTGACAGCACACTATCGGCTTCAACACCCTCGAAAACCACGAAAACAATACCCATGATGAGAAATTTGTAGCAGCCGCCATGTTGGATTTACAAATAAATTCACGAATTTATTACGATCGATGATTGATCACACGGACTTATAATTCGATATTGAATAAAATAATAAATCATTCTTACCGTTCTAAATCAGCAGGGAGTGTAAAAAATGAAAGCTCCAGTTTTGATAAAGCCGTGTTCAAACACCCATAAACTACGCAATATGTAGGTACGTGGCATTTTTAAAGAGATTCCTGACTCGTCTTGACGCGACAGTCACGACTAGAGATGCAAAACGAATTTTAAACGTTTTAAACCATTTGGTTTTAAACGGTCTTTTTGGTTTAAAACGATTTAAAACCACACTTAGCGGTTTAATATGGTTTAGAATGTTTTTTTTTGGAATGCACTGAGGCTTTACACGAAGTTATCTAGACCACACCTCCTTCCTGATTTAGAATATATAAAAGGAAAATAAAATAAAAAAGGTTTAAAATAACCTTCATTAACATGACAGACAAACATAAAATCGATCCCTACCTGCCCCATCTCTCCCCGTTGCGATTTTGGTAGCAAAGTGAAAAATAAAAATGCGGCATTGCCGTTTTGTTTTAATAAATACCCAAAACATGATTGTTTTCAGTGTCTAATCCTAAATAGTAGTATAAATATGATATATGACTTCACATATATTAATAAAAATGGTAAATGATTTCAATTAGCCTTTTAAACTATTTTTTTTTAGTAATTCGTAATCAATGTACGGCCCACGTGGTCGTGGTTTTAAACCGTTTTAAACAAATTTAAAACGGGTTTTAAACCACTGATTTTGGTTTAAAACGGTTTATTTACAACTATAGTCACGACTGAGCGCACCGTGATGTACGTTTCGGGGTCTCATCGATGCGCGTTTTTGTGTGAGTGTGCCGATTCGACCGTTAGTACGACGTAGTTTCCGAACAGGTACCTCTACCATGAGATGTCATCGAAAAATTACTCGCTAGCGTGCTAACGTGGATCGAATAGCTTTCGATAATGTTTCGGTAAGCTCGATAGATACTGTCGTCTAGCTAACTTCACTCTACTAGTTAGAAAACTTTCGTCTATGCTTCACTAATTATGTTTTATTTCTTTCTTTCTTTCACTAATAAGAAGAGAGAACGGCTCGTAAGCTCAAAATGTAGTGTTATCGCTATGCTAAAAATGTTAAGACATATCACAAAATAAACACACTAAATAGAAAAGTTGACGGTTAGCGGACTACTTATGGTATTCAGTGGGTTTTAAATTTTTATTCCTTAAAATGTCACTGACGTCTTAGATAAGATAAGTCTTCATTTGCTTTAAACATGGTATACAGGTGTTACAGTTTTATGCAATGTCCACATGTCTAGCTATACAGAATATCAATTGCATGCAAAATAATTATCATGTCAAAACAACAGTAAATATCAATTAAATCAATCAAATTATTGGATGGATATAATATTATAAAATGTCAAAGAAATCTTTAATGTCATAGAAATTATGTCCAATCAGCCACTTATACAGTTTATTTTTAAATGAATTACAATTATTTATACATTTGAGCTCTTTTGGAACTTTGTTGGAAATGCGTACACACATCACAAGGCAGCTTTTTGCATACTTGGCTGATTTAGGATTATCCTTCGTTACAAGTCTGTGTGGATCCCTTGTTGGACGAGCGATTACTTCATGAGCTTTTCTGAACAATCCCTTATTACTGTAGACAAAGTTACAGATTGCGTATATGTAAAGTGCAGGGAGTGGTAACAGACCAAGCTTTTTAAAAAATGGCTTACAAGATTCATCAGAACGAAGTCCGCAAATGGCCTTGATGCATCTTTTTTGTGCAATGAATGCTCTGTCTTTATCTGTACTGTTCCCCCATACGATAAGCCCGTAACTTAAAATAGATTCGATATATGCATGGTATGTAGTAATTGCCGTTTTAACGGTTGTTACGTTCTTTACTTGTCTGAGGGCGTAAGTAAATTTATTAATCCTATTGCACAAATTATCTTAATGACCTTTTCAATTTAAGTCTAGGTCTATGAGCACACCTAGGAATTTGGTTTGCGTTACTTCTTCTAGTCTGACAATATTAAGATTGTATTTGGCATGTTTCGACTTATTAAATTGGATATAATTCGATTTCTCTAAGTTAATTTTTAATTTATTAGTCTGTAGCCATTGTAATATTTTGTCAATAGTATTATTAATGTCTATTTCATGATCAGAAGGTGATTTTTTGTCAGATGATACGATTATTGAAATGTCATCTGCGAATAATATAAATTTATGATTAGTCACCAGTGGTATGTCATTTATATATAGTAAGAATAATATGGGACCTAATACACTTCCTTGAGGGACACCACATTTATTTACCCTAGAAACAGAACAGTAGGAAGTGAGTACGTTTCCATTTACTTTATCTATAACAACGTATTGTTTTCGAGCACTTATATTATAAGACGAAATCCACTGCAGTACAACTCCTCTTATTCCCAGTATTTCCAACTTTCTCAATAATACGTCATGTGCTACGAAGTCAAAAGCTTGTGATAGGTCGAAAAAAAGACCTGTTGTTAATTTATTATTGTTTAAGTTACTCAGGATATTGCCCACCAGAGTAAATATTGCTTGTGTTGTTGATTTTTGCTTTTGGAATCCAAACTGTTCCTTTGCTATAATATTAAATTTGCTACAGAAGTCGACAAGTCTCTTGAGCATACATTTCTCGAAAACCTTTGACAAAATAGGAATCAGAGTAATCGGGCGATAGTTTTTGACGTCCTTTTTATTGTGCCTTTTGTACAGTGGCTTCACGACTGATAATTTTAGGGCATCAGGAAATGTACAAGTATGTCAAGATGGGAATTAATTCTGCACTGCACGCTTTAATTATTTTCGTGTTGATTCCATCATAACCTTCAGAGTATTATTTAACGCCATTATTTCTTTTTTAACTTCATCTTCAGTCATAGAGCTAAGAAACATGGAGTTAGGAATTGACTTAATATTATTGTCATTATAATAATGTCGATTATTGGATGTCAAGGTATTAGTAGAGTCAATAAAATGATTATTAAAAGCATTCGCTATGTCAGGGGGATTTGTCAGAACTTTCTTATCTAATTGTATTTCAGAAATATTATTACATGATCTGACATTCCCAAATTCATGATTAATAACTGACCACGTTGCTCTGCATTTGTTCTTGCTATTTTTTATAAAGTTTATGTTAGAATTCATTTTCGATTAAACAATACACTTTTTCAATATATTTGAGTATTGTTTATATCTTATTTTGTGTGATAATGTTTTATTCTTGTAATAGTGATAACGCAAGAATCGTTTAGTTTTACAACTGTTTCTAAGACCCTTACTTATCCATTTCTGCTTAAATGCCTTAGAGTTTTTAATCTTTATCTTTGGGAAGCACAAATTATATAACAAACACAAAAAATCATGGAATGCATTGAAAGCTTTATTTGTGTCAGATTCTGAGTAGACGAAATACTTGTGAGATATGCTTTAATTTTTTTAATATTTTCGTTGCAGCAATCATTCTTATATATAAAGTACGATTTACCCTTTGAACTTTGTTCTTTTACCTGAAACCCTACCCCCAGTTGTGCTGTATCATGGTCAGATAAGTGAAGAGGCAAAACTTTAGAAGATGTTGTCTTGATGTTACTTACTATGTGGTCTATACAAGAGTCCTTACGGGTTGGGACATTAATGTGAAGTTACAGCTTGTACGTATTACATAGATCTGTTAAATAGGTTGTAACTTTCCCAGGTTTCAGAGTATTTATATTAAAATCACTAGCAATAACTATTTTTACACTTGGCCCTTATTTTTTGAGTACTTCTCCCAACAATAGGTCCAACTTATTAAGGAATACTTTAGGGTCAGATGTCGGTGTTCTATACACACACACTATTAATAATTTATGCAATGGGCTTTCAATACCACAGGCCTCGAAAGACTTGAGCGTTGAATATTTTTTAACGCAAGTAAGCTCAGTACAAGTAATGCCCTTTTTTGCAAGTATACAAGTGCCCCCTCTCTGCTGGTCTCTACTAAACGCAGTTGCCAGGGTATAGTTATTTAGTATAGTTGTTTATTTTGAGAAACTTTTCGTTTCCGGCACGCATAAAAGTTTCAGAGAAACATAAAATATCAGGTTCATTGTTTGCGTCTCGTAATTCTAGCAATGTTAGTTCTAAAATTTCTTGCTTAGATAAAACGCTAGCGATGTTTTGGTGAAATATTTTAAAGGTGTTTCTCACCACTATTTTTCACGAAAAAGCCTATTCCTGCTCACAGTTTTAAAATAGAAAGGTATAGTACCCATTTTTCTAGTAGTAGGGTTTCCAAAACCGGGATCATTCGTGGTATCGTGTTCAGACTGTTTTCTTGCAAAGTAATATGGGATTGTTCCTTTTCGATAGACGTCAAATTTATTGGCAGATGGGTACGCCATACTAATTTCTTTAGTGCTTTAACATTTAAATATTTTTTCTTATAATCGTCATAGTCAATAACATAATTAATAAATTTACATGTATTAAACAAATTATAGTTAGAGTCAACAAAGTTTGAATTTTTGAATTCATTGCAAATATTTCGTATAGTTTGGTTTAGGTCATTTACATTTATATATATATTTTTCAGTAGACTCAGAACTATCACATCATTATCGCGGAATTCATTGAGGAATTGACGAAGTTGAGTAGACAAAATCTTTGTGTCGTAGTCATTTTCGCCCACACAAACTATGAGCTTGTCATTCAACGATAACTTAATATTTTGACAGTTTTTAAAGAACTCACTGGTAGGCGCGTGTGGTTTTGTTTCAGAACGTGACGGTATAATTTACATAAGGTGTGTCTACTCTTGATTGTATCAATGCAGATGATAGTCCAACAATTTGTTGTGTGCCATAAATATACATTTTGTGCACGTGATCTTCCTTCTGAGCATCCAGGGAAAGGTTTTTTTTTTGGGGTTTTCTAACCTTTCTTTTGCCTTTACTGTCTTCTCAAGATTTTGAATTTGATCCTTAAGGTTTATTATTTCATTTCCGGCTTGTTTTAACTGGTTTTCCAGATCTGCGATATCCTTTTGCAGGTTCGAGATATTGAAATAAAGTTGTGTTTTCGTGTTACTGGTAGCCGCATATCTAGGTGGAGTGGAGAAGGCTAGCATATCTGAGTGTAAGAAAGAGTATGTATGCACATTTCTATTAGCTGCTGAATCCACACTGCTATTTTCTCTCTGTGGGGGTAGGCCTAGGAATCCTTTTAATGTTGCATTATACTTGAGTAATTTGTCATTCTGTGTACGAAGTTCGTTGTTTTCGAGTATGATATTTTCAAGTTCATTTTGAGAACTACTGAGTTGCGTCTGGAGTAGTTCAATCGTATCCTTAAATTCTTGAGCATTGATAGTCAATTTCTTTATAGTCCATACTTCTTGACAATGTTTTATCGGTGAACGGCACCCTCATCTGATGTGTGATCTATTGTAAGGATATGAGAGTCGTATATTTCAGAGGTAGTGCTTTTTGGAGTAGCCCAGGGTGTAGTCTCCTCAGGGGCGTTAGAGATAGTAGCTATGGATGACTTAGGAGACGAGCGCTTTTTCCTCGTTGTGACATTGGATATCCCAAAGCTGGGTGAGTTCTGCTGTTTTACCTTCTTACTGCATGTTTTGCATTCCCATCTGAATTTTTTCCTCTCTTCGAAATTTTTTAAGCGGTACACTTTTTCAGGATAACCAGCACAATCAAATTCAAAGTGGTTTTTACATACGGTGCATAACAAGGTACTTCTATGTTCAACTTGATTTCTGCATCCGTGACAAGTAACTAGTAAAAGCTCCTTATGGCAACTATTATTATTAGTTTTAATTTTCGAAGTCATTTTTTCACTTTTTGAGATGGTTTCGAGATTCAGCAAAATTACTACCAACTACTACCACTACACTACTACTATTATTTTTGAGTATGGTCACACTTTAGTTAGGCCAAAAGTCCAAGTCTCAACACTAAAACAACTATCACTAAAAATGAATTGAGTTTTTGTCCTTGGAATGAATTAAATTTTAGTCTTTGGTTTGAGACTAATTTAAAATTTGAAGATACAACTGATTTATTATGTTGTTTTAGTTATTATATCAATCATTATGCACTGATTTTAAGTTGTTATTGTAGTTATGCTAGTCCACAACTTAGTTTTGTTCCTGTGATCAGTAAAGATCACTCTCACTAACACTGATATTGTTTTTTATACGATATTGTGATTGACAAGTTTTCTAAGATTTATTTCACTTGGGTCCACTGTAGCACTCTGCGAACATTTATTAGTGTTTATGTTCACTATACACACAACTCAATTACTTTACTAGTTACAATTATAATAGATTTCTATTTTTTTAAATATCTTATTACGCGGACTTTGTTTACATCAGCACTGACAGATGACGTTTTTTTCAATTAGTCGAGTGCAACTAGACAATAAGGTGGAACGAAGTTTACAGTGGTCGGATTTTCATGGGACTTTTTTATTGAGTTTCTAGAAGAGTGGAAAAGAAAGTAAAAAAAAAATTTGCCTCTCGCGAAGAAAATCCCAGATGTTTGGACATTTTCCAGGTTTAAGCAAAGTTATCACTTTAGCACTCCTCCAAAGATATGGGATTTTCTTTTTTTTAAAGGCAGAATTTGAATAAGGATAAAATCCAAGATACGGCTCCTGGTAGGAGCCTGGTAGGAGGATTGAATAATACAGGTTTTATGCAAGGCTAATAAAAAATAAATTAAATTATATGTCGTGATGACCCAGAGGTTAAGGCCTCGCCTCTCATTCATGAGGTTGTGGGTTCAAATCCGGGCAAGTACCAATGTGACTTTTTCAATTCATATGTACTTTCTAAGTTTATCTTGGACATCACAGACATCGGTGAAGGAAAACATCGTAAGGAAACCTGGACTTATAAAAGTCTGAAATCACCAACCCGTCTTGAGCAAGCGTGGTGATCAATGCTCGTGCCTTCTCTGTTGGGAAGAGGCCTTTGCCCAGTAGTGGGACAGTAATAGGCTGGTATGATGAATAAAAAATAAAGTTGCATTGACATCAGTGAATTGATTCTTACTTTGTTGGCTTATATTTCGGAAACGTGATGCTTTAGATGATTTTGCCATATACAAAACTATGTCTATAGACAATAACGGTAATAAAGTGTTTGCTTTTTTTTTAATCAACTGGTTGATTCCTGGCTAGGAATATTGATTTTCCAAAAATCTAATTATGCAGTTTTAGTTTTCATCCAAATCGAGCTCGAGACTCCTTTGAGTATTTTTCGCTATTCCGCATAGTTTCGAATTTGGACATCCACGCCGGCTTGAAAAATTCACCCTGTATACTAGTTTGTATTGACAAGCAATCTATAGTCATTCCCATACACAAGAGTGGTAGAAGAGACTGTGTCAATAATTATCGTCCAATTTCATCTACCTTCGCTGTCTAAAATCTTGGAAAAGATTATTAATCGGAGGCTCATCAGTTTTTTGGAAAATAGAAACTACTTGCGGATGCCCAGTATGGCTTTAGACCAGGAAAATCGACAGACGATGCAGTACACAACTTTACCGAATTCATCGCAACGAAATTTGATGAGAAAAAGAAATGCCTGACAATTTTCCTAGACCTTGCAAAGGCCTTTGACACAGTCTCTTCTGATAAACTTTTGGCAAAGCTAGAAATATGGGTATAAGAGGGTCGGAACTACTCCTTCTTACATACTACCTTACAAATCGCACGCAAAGGGTAAGGATAGGCGATACTGTAAGCGGGGAGAGCTCGGTGATCTACGGAGTCCCTCAAGGCAGTATAT
Source organism: Eugnorisma glareosa (assembly GCA_947578425.1). NCBI lineage: Eukaryota > Metazoa > Arthropoda > Insecta > Lepidoptera > Noctuidae > Eugnorisma > Eugnorisma glareosa. Next base: position 21,620,224 of record OX387970.1, on the reverse strand, counting down.
TGGGCCCATTGCTTTTCCTATGCTATATAAATAACCTCTGCAAACTTAATCTCCAAAACTGCAAAATTCCCTCATACGCTGATGACACAACTCTTACCTTCTATGGAGACACCTACGACGAAGTCTTTAAATATGCCCAGGAAGGCTTCGACACGGTCTGCCACTGGTTTGCCTTAAACCTTCTAACTCTTAATACCACTTAAACCTTTTATCTGACTTTCTCATTACGGAACACTCCCATCCCATCACACAGAATAATCGCACATTCTTGTCCTCAACAAATAGCCTTAACTTGCAACTGTCCACATATTAATAAATCTAAATCCGTTAAATACCTGGGTGTAATAATAGATGACAACTTAAACTTCAAAGAACATATTAGTAATGTCTCCAAGAGAATCCGTAAGCTTACTTATGTCTTTAAAAATCTTCGGCACGTAGCGGACTCTAAAGTCATGCGAACTGTGTACCTTGCGCGATGTCAGTCTGTCCTCACCTACTGCATCTCTTCATGGGGCGGAGCAGCCAAAACACACCTCCTTGAAGTGGAAAGAGCTCAAAGACTCATCCTACAAATCAGTCTATTCAAACCGCGCCTTTTTCCTACGACACACCTATATCAACAAGCTGAAATTTTAACGGTTAGACAACTATACGTCCTAGCAACTATACTACAGCATGCCTCACTGAACTATAGTAGTTTTAATCCAGTCTTAAAAAGAAGGCATTTTCATCAAGTCTACCAAGCTGGGCCGGCTAGGACCAGTTTCAGCCGATATTTCTTCTTTTTCCAAGGGCCACGTCTGTATAATATTGCAAATAAGCTTCTTACAATTTATCCACTAACGAAAATTTAATGCAGGCGTAAGGTCTCAAAATCCTATCACTTACTTATGACGATACGGAGAAATTATTAAACAGTTACAGAGAAGTACAACATACACATGCACTACAATACCCAAAGCATCACAAGCACAACTCGTACTTATAACATCCACAAAACCACCACACCCACAATACACACTCACAAACAAAATCACAAACTTATCGAAACACCACTTCTTATTATTTCTTTCTTAATTTTCATTTAATGTTATTGTTCATTAGCCGTAAACGCTCCCTGTTGCTATTATTTATGTCCTTAGATTAGCTCTCAATAGTGTGTTCGAGATGAGGAGACCAGGAGACCCGTAGTACGGTTTTTACTTAGTATGGGATCCTGTCTCCCATCCTCAAACAGTTTGTATCATATACTGTGTACATATTAATATTTGTGGGAGAAAATAAATAAATAAATAAAATAAATAAATTGATACCAGCTATTGATAATACAGGTCATATTCGTGGCCGCAACTTTGAGAAAATGTTAAAATAGCGGAAGTTAGCAGGCCACGCTTTATACAAAAATCTTCCAATCCCTTTATTCTGTTAGGAATCTCCAATCATTTTGTTACAGAATTCATTAGTCGTGCTATACACCACGCAGATTCTTGCTGTATTCTAAATTTCACACACATCAGAAGCTCAGTATAAATATGTAACAGTACGGAAACTACGTACTAACGGTCGAATCGGCACACTCGCACAAAAACGCGCATCGACGAGACCCCGAAACGTACATCACGGTGCGCTCAGTCGTGACTGTCGCGTCAAGACGAGTGCTCGCGTAGTAAGTTTTTCTCAGGAATCTTTTTAAAAATGCCACGTACCTACATATTGCGTAGTTTATGGGTGTTTGAACACGGCTTTATCAAAACCGGAGCTTTCGTTTTTTACACTCCCTGCTGATTTAGAACGGTAAGAATGATTTATTATTTTATTCGATATCGAATTATAAGTCCGTGTGATCGATCATCGATTGTAATAAATTCGTGAATTTATTTGTAAATCCAACATGGCGGCTGCTACAAATTTCTCATCATGGGTATTGTTTTCGTGGTTTTCGAGGGTGTTGAAGCCGATAGTGTGCTGTCAAAATGTCAATCCAAGATGGCGGCTCCAAAAAATGACAAGTGTTTTGTCATGGGTGTCGGTTTCATGGTTTTTGAGGGTGTTGAAGCCGATAGTGCTGTCAAAATGTAAATCCAAGATAGTGGCTGCAAAAAATTGTCAAGTTTTTTGTCATGGGTGTCGTTTTCGTGCTTTTCGAGGGTGTTGAAGCCGATAGTGCTGTCAAAATGTAAATCCAAGATGGCGGCTGCAATTTGTAAGTATGGATAGTAAGGTCTTTTTTAAATGTAATGGTTTTTTAATTACTGTCACACGCATATTCGGGTTTTAATGCAGTACGGTGCGTAGCCGCTGGGTTAACCAGGCGTCGGCGCCGCACATGCGCCCTGTTATGCTGTTCTCTAAGTCGTCGTCGACGAGGTACAGTTTGACTTTTAATAGATTTTCGACTTCTAGATTTTTCTAGAGCATTAAATTGAAAATATATCAAAGACTAACTGTAGTTTCAACGGAGGAGCGCACGAAACGTTTTCGCCGTTCCGCGGCTCACGCGGTCACGCCAAGACATGTAAAAAGGTTACGCCATATTGACAAAGCCAAGTGTAATTTATATACTTCCACAAGTTGTTGTATGTTAATATTAGACTGTTCCGTGTTATAAACTACTTCAACTCAATTGTTTGATCACTACACTACACAATATTTTCATAAATAAATTTCAATTTCAAAAACATTGAGTGACAACCCTAATGCTGCGATGGAGCGTAGGTAATTATTTTAACAACTTAGTGAACTCAGTAGTTTCCTTACTGTCCATATTTATACTGTGTCAGAAGCTAGTTGTTGGATATGGTTTCTCCTCCCTCTATTCGTGTGAGTAAAGACAAACTCATTTTTTTTCGGATCAGTACAAAGGATGGTGTAGAAATCTCTTTTTTGGAATACTCCTTGTCAAAAGATAGAACATGACCCAGATAAACGATCAACCATTTCCAGACGCTCTTTTCCAACCATAACAGCCGAGATAGAGTCGTCCGGAATACCTGACATCACCTTCGTCTTGGACATGTTCATTCTTAAGCCAACTTGTAGCGAAACATCGAAATTTGTTTCAGCATGCATTGAAGGTCTTCCAGGGATTCGGCGAACAACACGAGGTCATCCGCAAACTTAAAGTGTGAGACAAGTAGACACCATTAATGTTTGTTGTGTGTGAAAAGTTTAGGCGAAATGGTATCTCCTTGTCGCACTCTCCTTTTGATCGAAATCGGTGCGGTGAGTTCATACAATCTGACCTGTATGGTTGCCGCATCGTACATCTCCCTGGGTACATCTACATACCGACTGTCGATATAGCAGCGATGGAGAGTTAAACACGGCCCAATGCTCGACACTATCGAATGCCTTCTCATAATCGACAAAAGCTAAACACAATGGCCGATTGTATTCTGCACTCTTCTCTATCATCTGCTTCACGGTATGAATGTGGTCAATCGTGGAGAAGCTACTTCGGAAACCGGCTTGTTCAACGGGCTGGCAGTCGTCTAGTTGGCGGGTGAGACGATTACATCTAGTTTTGGACTTTTGGGAAACAGTTTATAAATTTGAGAAAAGAGAGATATAGGATGGTAGTTGCTAGGGTTTGAATGATTTCCTTTCTTATGGAGTTTAACCCTTCGTATCGAACGTAGATCTACGCAAGACACACGTTTTTCATTGGTCTATATACTCGACGTGCGAGTGGATAGGCGACTGTCGCCTTCTTCCAGGCATCTGGTGACGTGGCACTGAAAAGGACGCAATAATTAAACCATGATTCCGTCCTTACCAGGTGTTTTGTTATTCTGCATTTGTGACAGTGCCTTTTCTACCTCGTAAGCCATGATATTCGGCAGACTTTCAGATCCTCGGTGGTCTTTCTAGGGTCGTTACCGGATGATGACAGTTCTGCAGATTTTGAAATATAGAGTTCTTCGTAGAATTTCTCCAGATTACGATCTGTAACAATCTGACCATCTTCAGCTCTCAGTTTGAGAATTTGTTGTGTATTTATTTTCTTCCTAAAGACTTTCGGCCCACTATGTTGTTCTATTGTATTTTTAATATTTTTTTTTTTGTGTTATGTTTGCAAGTGTCCCTTTGATTGATTTGCTTATTTGCCGATTAATTTGTTCTATATCTCTTTGATTTTATATGGTGTGCTGTTGCACGGATCTTCTCTGTTCAATAAGAGTTAAGGTTTCAGGTGTCAGTTTACCTTCCTTTTTGCGTACATTTCCAACGTGTTTTTGTCTTGTTTCAGTTTTGGCCTTGCATAAAAATTCGTTGAGTTGATTGGCATCTAGGTTCGATTACTAAAGTCCCTGGAATCGGTTAGTCAACTCCAAAGTATATTGGTCTTGAAGTGAGAGTATTTCTTGTGTCTCATACTTAGGATTAGGATTCGACCTTCGTATCATTTTTGATCTTTTCTTCTTTAGATCGAACCTATACTCCGCTCTGACTAGACGATGATCGCTTCCGGTCTTAAAGCGAGTGAGGACAGAGTCATCTGTGACTATTTGTTTGTGTGAGCTTATTATGTAGTCGACCTCGTTTTTGGTCTTTCCGTCTGGGCTCGCCCAAGTCCGTTTTCTTGGAAGCCGCTTTCTAAGGAATGTATTCACAGGGTACTTGTTCTATGCTCAAGAAAATTGACTAGTGTTTACCCGCTTTTGTAACGCAGACCAAGGCTAAATCTACCGATAGAACGTTCGTTCGTGAGCGGCTGGCCAACTCTTGCATTAAAGCCCCATAATGGTGTAAAAGTGTGATGGTATATCGGCAAGGGCTTTTTCGATGTATTCGTAGAAGGTGTCCACCTCTTCATCCTCGTGTTGTGATGTGGGGGCGTAGACTTGAACGACTATAAGGGAGTATCGATCATTCTGTTTCAGGATAACAAAAAAAAACTCTATGTGAGATGCTTTTGATATTTTGAACCTTTTTATTAATAAGATAGCCTACGCCACATCGCCACCGTAAGAGGAATCTTCATGACCTCTGAAGAAGAAAAGGTGACCTGACTGTAGTTTTAAGAGCTCTTCACCTTTTCGACGTACTTCTTATAGGCCTATCCTATGAGATCCCACTTGATAGATTCGGCCTCAACCTGAAACTCCAATAATCGTTCGTCCGTTCTTAGCGTCCTGGCGTTGTAACACGCCAGGGTCAGGGTCGTCGGGATTTGACAGCTGGGCGACATCCAGAGATTCTTAGCACCCTCAGCCCCGCTGTTACCAGACCTGCTGTCGGAACTTGGAATAGCGGGGCTGCTGGGAACTGAGGGCCGGCGCTTTTTGGCAGTGTTCACATTTCAAAGGAGGTGGTTGGCCTTAAAACATCACGCTGGCCAGGGCGTCTTGGTGAGTTTTAGTTATATCCTCGTTCGTCTGTCAGCAGGGGTACCACTTGCAGGTGAGGTTTGACTTGGGTGGCTAGATGTTCGCACCTAATATTTACATACTTCATTTATAAAAGCCATTTTTTTTTTTACAGGGTGATCGCTTAATAGATTATCCTAATTATAGGTATTTTTATATTATATAGGACCTATTATGACATATGCCTGTGTCGTATTCGCCCATGCCCATCCCCGCCACCTCCATAAAGTGCAGACCTTGCAGAACCGATTCCTCAGTAAGGTCGCCGGAGCTCCTCCAAGAAAGCAGTAGGGAAACCAGCAGACTTAGAAAGCACAAACACAGACCGCCGTCATTCCGACCCCGCCGCCGTGGTCCGTCGCGACGTCCCGCAAGAGCCAGCCCGTGATGCTGAGCCAATAGCAATAAAACAGCCCCTAATTAGATTCAGCTTGTCCCCTTGCTGCCCTCCTCAGCGACGCCCTAAGCCGAGGCTCGTACACAGGGGGTGCCCTTAGCGAGTGGTCGCTTAGCTTATAAGTTAATTCCGCCCCTGGCTGGAGGCCCTAAATTCTAGGCATCCATAGGATTAGACCGGTTAAGCAGTAGCCAGCCTCATAGGCTGAATTGCGAGATGCCATCAACGTCATCATTAATGTTTGTTGCTTTACTATTATTATGTTTGATTGTTATTGTGTTGGATATAATAATGAAAATGGACCATTATTTATATAAATAGTTCTGTAATATTCAGTACAAATTTAAATTTATATTTTACTATGAATTATTACTGTTATCTATGTACTAGAAATGTGTGTTATAATATGGCTTATATTGCTTAATTTTTATCTACACTGATAAACTGCTATAACTTGAGATAATTGTCCTGACATAATATTCTTTAAAAGATGTTACCGTGGAGTTTCTTGTCCATTCTTCTCCATGAAGACCTAGGTTTGCGAATGGGCGTGGCTTGATAGGTATTTACCTATTAATAACTCACAAGCCTAATTGAAATAAATGAATAGTCTTGTCTTTCTGTGCTTTTCTTGACAAAAACCCTTTTCCCTACACCTCTTTAGAGGTACTTTTGGACACAGTAAATAACAAGTAACCTTCCTGACACACAAATAATGATAATAGTGGATATCAATACTTAATACATTTAGTTTTTCATCTACTTGTTACATATTACGCTCGTCTTCTCGACCGCACTAATAGGTTGAATTGATTTGGTTGCTAGCGAGTGAAGTCATGGATTAGGAATGTCCTTTAAAATGTATCATATAGTCATTCAAAGAGTTACTCAATTTAGGTGTTGTGTTGGACAGTTGAGCAGCTATAAAAATTAAAATACGGTGTAGCCCGTCAGCCGGTCACCCAGTCAACAAGCGGCAACTTACCATATTTAGTAGGAAATACAGTCTCGTCGTTGACGGTTTTCTGCGTGAAGGTCATGACGTAGTCGACGTATTGCGGCGCCGCGACGCGCGACTTCTTGCCGCGCTCGTCGTACCAGGCGTAGGTGCGGCCGCCGGGGCCCGTCATGTCAGGGCAGCTGGCGGCCGAGCAGAACTCCGACACCGTGCCGTACAGCAAGTTCACGTGGTCGAACAGCGCCAGCGCTGCAACCAATCGCAACAACAGCTCAAATATTATATTAACACTTGAATGTTTGTATAGAGGTGGATTTTTTATGATGTAAGATCCCATCTTGTACAATGTACACATATTATTATTTGAATAGTAGGTACGCCTGCGATAGTGGACGAGCTCACGACCGACGAGGATGTGCGACACGGAACGACCGCGTCCATCCTCCGCTGCCGTCTACGTAGTGACGTCAGCGGCACAATCAATATCTTTAATAGATTCCGAATCAAACACAAGGAAATAACAGCATTTGTCCTTGTATTTGGCCGCGAATATACGGCACACTTTTTCAAAGTCAACAAAATAAAGGTTTTATTATTGCAATGTATAGGCAGCGTTCTTGGTTTGCTTTGAAATATGGAGAGCAAGGATTTATTTTATTAGGAGGTGAGGGCAGGTGGGCAAAAAAAATCTTTCTGCGGAAACAAAACCGATTTCTAAATAAACACTAAAAAAGTCTAAAATAACTTGACTTCCGGAAGTCGGTGTCTTTGTTTGTATCTTTTTTGCCACCGACTTCCGAAAGTAAAGTTATTTTAGACTTTTTTAGTGTTTATTTAGAAATCGGTTTTGTTTCCGCAGAAAGATTTTTTTTATTTTACCCTTTTTAGTATACCACACAAATTCTTGTCATGAATTAGTTTTTACATTGTAACTAGAAGTTCGTTAAAGTACTCGTCATGACGAATCATACGAGCCCAAACTCGATGAGGTTTTGTCGTTTTATAATGGTGTTCCTATGGCCACCGTCCAGCTCCATCATCAGACACTGGATACCATTTAGGACCAAAGTACTTGTCAAGACGAATCATACGAGCCCAAGCTCGATGGGATTGTGTCATTTTATTACGGACTACCTATGACCACCTTCCAGCTCCATCACCAGACCCTGGGTACCATCTAGAGACAAAGTACTCGACAAGATTAATTATACGAACCCAAACTCGATGGGGTTATGTCGTTTTAATGGAGTTCCTATGGCCACCTTCCAGCTCCATCATCAGACCCTGGTTACTATTTAGGACTACAGTACTTGTCAAGAAAAATCAAACGAGTCCAAACTCGACGGCGTTGCGTCGTTTTATTACAGAGTACGTATGGCCACCTTCCAGCTCCATCATCAGATCAGCTCCATGTCATCATATTATTGCATTGTCTTGCGATTTACACATGCGTGCAAAATTTCAGCTCAATCAGAAATCGGGAAGTGTGTCAAATTTAACTAGCAAGTATCACGCGACGTCGCGTGATGTACATGAGAGCACATGTACACGAGAGCGCCAGCACGCGACGGCGACGTCGCGTGATGTGACAATTAACGTCAGAGGAAAATAATCAAATGCCTAAACCGATTTTAATGAAATTTCTATGGGACCAATCGGGAAGCATATCCTTTCAGATGAAAAAAGAATTTTTCAAATCGGTTTACAAATGACGCAGTTCTGAGGTAATAAACATAAAAAAAAAAATACAACCGAATTGAGAACCTCCTCCTTTTTGAAGAAAGTCGGTTAAAAAATTAATAATCAACACTGTTTCACATCTCCCGTTGACGGAAATTTCTGACAGGAACAGTACCTAACATTATTACATTTACATACGCTTACCCTCCTATTAATAAACACAGACTAAAGTTATTCCAAGTTTAAACCTTTGAAAATGTATGGTTATTCCTTTGTTATTCCTGGTGTAATTTTATTCCGTGTTTATTAATAAGAGGGTTAATGTTTTTTCTTTTCAAGTTTTAGCAGGCGGGACCTGTTTGAATATAAAATTATAAAAATGGACTGGGTCCCGCCTGCTTCCAACTTTTATTTAATTTTAAATGTGCATGTTTTCAGCTTTTCAGTTTTTGTAGGTAATGCAGTCGGGTTTTTAGGTTTTTTAATAACTATTTTTACATTTTCATCTTTTTAGTTTATTAATATGAAAGATTTCGCGTACGATTTAACTTTTATTTCTTTTAAACATATAAGTTATATATATAGATAAAATGGAAACTTTTAGCGGGACGTAGCAGTAACGGGAACTCGGTACCTTATTCGTTGTAGTTTTAGGAGACTATCATAGAAATATAAAAAACAGGAGAAGTGGCAAGGGGGCGTGTCGGTGTCGCCACGACGGGCCCACGTTAAGCATGTCATAGGCAAATGACCGTCTCCGCGAACTAGTGAGCTTTCGACCGCGAACGTAACAACTTATAAGAATGCCGTGTTGTTCAGTGGTTTCTTGTAAAAACCGAAGCATAAACCAAAACTTTGTAAATCATAGAATCACTTACTATGTACAAATATTTTACTATATTTGTCTTTAAAATCATAAAAAACAACAAGTCGTAAAATATTTCTTGCTCTAACTATGTTATTTTTGTTTTCAAATATCACAGCGACGGCACTATTTTTGCAATAAATACATTGCTCCTTAACCATTACCAAAGTTTGTCGCTAAGTGACTGGAAAAGCAATGTAAAAATCACAAAACGATACTTTTTTTAAGCGGATGCATCGCGTAGTAGGGTCATAAGTCAACATATTCATGCTATTTAATTGATATGTATGGGTTTGTTTTCATTTATTTTAATTTGTTTTTATTAGCTAAGGTTTTTTTATAACAAAAATCTGTTACCTGCGGAGTAATTGCGTGACACACTTACAGTAGGAATTGATTTCATTATGTCAATACTACAACATTAATTGATTTACATATTTGCTTGTTGATCAGACCAATTTTTCGAACACATGAAGATTCGATAACTTTCCGATTTAGTCAATCACTAGTGTAGATATTAAAATAAATTGCTTTTGCACAGCACAACGATAGCGACCGATGTTTTTGTGTGGGTAAGTTGTACGGTGCATGGTAAATACACGCTGTGTTTGATGGGATAAGGTTTATAATTTATTGTGTAGTACATTCTGTTTTAAGAAATGAGAGTGTGTGCGCGACTGCGTATCTAATTATCCAAGTTCTCATATGCTCTCCGAGAAATCAAGAAAACAACAGACCTCAAAACAGCACTAGTTACTTATAACACGTACGCTTTTGCCTGGCTTAAATACGGAGTTATCTTATGGGGAAATAGTACAGACGCGTCTACATTATATACTCTACAGAAAAAAAATAGAATTTTAACAAATATCAAAGATACAGACTCATGTAAACCCCACTTTAAAGACCTAAAAATATTAACTCTGCCCTGCCTCTACATACTTGAAATTTGTAAATTTGTACGAAAATATCCGCAATTCTTTACCAAGAGAGGAGATATCCAAACAAAAATTGCACTTAGACATGAAAGCAGATTAATCGTGTGGACATGAGTCCATTAAAATATACAATAAGCTACCAGAATGCATAAAAAATATAAGTAAAAATAATATCTTTATCAATAAATTAAAACAATTCCTAATAACCAAAACCTACTACACCAGTGACGAATATTTCAGTGATAAATCTCAACAACAATAAAAAATAAGTTTTCATAATACCAACATTCTATTTTAGTAGTTTTATATTTTATTTTAGTTTCCAGCGCCTTCATCCTCTCTCCTAATAAAAACTAACTTTGCTATGCCCGACAGGATCCATAATTGATTCGATGTTTTAACATACCAACTGTTATATTTATGTAAACATTATGGAATGCAGTGCATAAATTATTGAGTATTTCCTTTACTGAACTACATGTGTAGTAGTTGCCGCGTGGTAGGGGCAAACAGAAGACACACGGTCCCGATACATTGTCGTCTAACGGGCATATCTCCGTGTTAAATATACAGGGTGTCCCGTAAATAATGGATCAAACGTAACGGGTAGGTAGCTTACCTCATTTCCAACAACTAATTTGAACAGTAAAAAAAGAACCGATAAGGTAGCCAAGATATTTTTTATTTTTGGATTTTTACTATTTTCTGTACCAGCATTCAGTGTTTTTAATGCTGTTGCTACAAATGGTATCATATTTAGGTGTGATTTTTGTCAAACATTTCTGAATAGTTTACTAATGTTATAAGAAACAATTTTTTTAAATAACATATTATTTGCCTTAGAAAAAAAATCTTGAATTGAAAAGTTTTGTTTTTACGATGAAAAGACCAGAATTGGAAAAATTCTCCTGTAAAAAAAATGTGACACCAAAGTGTACCATTATTTTAAAAACTTGTAAAATTACTAAGGTTTGCAAATTAGTATAAAACTTACGTCTAGTCCTTGCGGTTACAAAGATATTGCTATGAATGTGATGAAGAAGACAGAACAGAAATTAAAATGGTACAATGTAACTTTTCTTTCTCTTAATGGCTTATGCTTGTAATCTAAACATGTGGTTAAGCGTGTAGCGTAATTCCGAGCCGATGACGTCATCTGTTCGGAATTTGGGACTGCTACCTGCGGAGTAGCACCTCACTCAATGTGAAAGGGATAGATAGCGCCGCTTTTGTATTTTTGGTAAATCGGTGTCTTTGTGCAGGTATTTTTTTTCCTTCACCCTTCACTCATACAGGGCTTCATTGTTGCATGATTTTATTTGTTTAGTTGACACGAATCTCTCTTCGAGTTGATACGTACGTCAGACTACTTTCGCTCCCGCTGTGCCTAACTGTTGTGTTCCTTAAAATTAAACTTGTACTGTGTATTTGGACTTTGCTTTGCCTAACGATTTGGAACTGTTTGTGTTTTGGACGAATGACTTGGCAATCCTACGGACTTCGAAAACAATCGTTTGTGTGTGGTTGTACGTGTGTGCAGTAGTACGATGCCTCGTTACGAGTACACGCCACGGGAGTATGCCGAAATGCATTTTATCTACGGAGAAGCAAGAGGTAATGCCAGGGCGGCCGCACGATTGTATCGTGAAAGATACCCGAACCGGGATCGACATCCCGACTATCGCGTATTCATTAGAGTGCATAACGCGCTGCTTGAGGGAAGAATTCTTGGCACCGGAGTTGGGGGTGAAACTTTGTCTTTTAAACATCCCCAATGTTTAAAAGACAAAGTTTACAAACAACGAATAACGTCGGAAGAAGAATTACGTCAGCGCATCCAATCTGCTGTATCAGAAATAAACAACAGCCATTTTGTCCGTCGGATAAGAGCTTCCTTTATTAGGAGGTGCAGACTTTGAATTCTCGTAGGGGGACGTCAGTTTGAACATTTACTGTAAAAACAAAATAAACGATTTATTTGTATTTTTTTTTTAATTTAACCTCCTAATTTTTTTCATACGCTGAGATACCTAAACATTTTTAAGAAAATAGTTGAATTGTGCACACTTTTTCAAATTTTATTTTATTTCGTAATTTTGCACCTCTGTCAGATTCATAGCAATATCTTTGTAACGACAAAGACTAGGCGTAAGTTTTATACCAATTTGCAAACCTTAGTAATTGTACAAGTTTTTAAAATAATGGTACACTTTGGTGTCATACATTTTTTTTACAGGAGAATTTTTCCAATTCTGGTCTTTTCATCGTAAAAACAAAACTTTTCTGAAAAAAAAAAAATACCTGCACAAAGACACCGATTTACCAAAAATACAAAAGCGGCGCTATCTATCCCTTTCACATTGAGTGAGGTGCTACTCCGCAGGTAGCAGTCCCAAATTCCGAACAGATGACGTCATCGGCTCGGAATTACGCTACACGCTTAACCACATGTTTAGATTACAAGCATAAGCCATTAAGAGAAAGAAAAGTTACATTGTACCATTTTAATTTCTGTTCTGTCTTCTTCATCACATTCATAGCAATATCTTTGTAACCGCAAGGACTAGACGTAAGTTTTATACTAATTTGCAAACCTTAGTAATTTTACAAGTTTTTAAAATAATGGTACACTTTGGTGTCACATTTTTTTTACAGGAGAATTTTTCCAATTCTGGTCTTTTCATCGTAAAAACAAAACTTTTCAATTCAAGTTCTTTTTTCTAAGGCAAATAAAATGTTATTTAAAAAAATGGTATCTTATAACATTAGTAAACTATTCAAAAATGTTTGACAAAAATCACACCTAAATATGATACCATTTGCAGCAACAGCATTAAAAACACTGAATGCTGGTACAGAAAGTAGTAAAATTCGAAAAAAAAAAAAACTTGGCTACCTTATCGGTTTCTTTTCTACTGTTCAAATTAGTTGTTGGAAATGAGGTAAGCTACCTACCCGTTACGTTTGATCCATTATTTACGGGACACCCTGTATCTATGGAGACTATCTATAATTTTTCGAGAAACTTTGATCCTCATTCACAGATTTTCAAGTGGGACCAACCTAGGTTGGAGTACTAAGTATGTCAGAAATTGCAAAAAAGTTTTCCCGTACATCATACATTTCTTAGGAGTCGTTATTATTTATCGAAATCAGTCCAAATCAGTCATCAGTCTTTGGAGTTACCAGGGAACAAAAAAACAGACATACATACCCGTATGTATGTATGTCTGTATACATAGGTCAAACACATAACCCTCCTTTTGGGCTTCACCGCAGTCGGGTAAAAAGGAGGAGGTTCACAATGCATCTATCTATATTTACTTGTTAACTATAACAAAAGAAGAAGGTTCACAATTCATCTCTATTAAGTAAATAGAGATGAATTGTGAACCTGAATGTTAACTATAATACTGAATGGTAACTATAATACTGAATTGTTAACTATAACAAAAGGAGGAGCTTCACAATTCATCTCTATTTACTTGTGAACTATAACAAAAGGGGGAGGTTCACAATTCATCTCTATTTACTTGTTAACTACCTATAACAAAAGGAGGAAGTTAACAATTCATCTCTATTTACTTGTTAACTATAACAAAAGGAGGAAGTTAACAATTCATCTCTATTTACTTGTTAACTACCTATAACAAAAGGAGGAAGTTCACAATTCATCTCTATTGACTTGTTAACTATAACAAAAGGAGGAAGTTAACAATTCATCTCTATTTACTTGTTAACTACCTATAACAAAAGGAGGAAGTTAACAATTCGTCTCTATTGACTTGTTAACTATAACAAAAGGAGGAAGTTCACAATTCATCTCTATTGACTTGTTAACTATAACAAAAGGAGGAAGTTCACAATTCATCTCTATTGACTTGTTAACTATAACAAAAGGAGGAAGTTCACAATTCATCTCTATTGACTTGTTAACTATAACAAAAGGAGGAAGTTCACAATTCATCTCTATTGACTTGTTAACTATAACAAAAGGAGGAAGTTCACAATTCATCTCTATTGACTTGTTAACTATAACAAAAGGAGGAAGTTCACAATTCATCTCTATTGACTTGTTAACTATAACAAAAGGAGGAAGTTCACAATTCATCTCTATTGACTTGTTAACTATAACAAAAGGAGGAAGTTCACAATTCATCTCTATTGACTTGTTAACTATAACAAAAGGAGGAAGTTCACAATTCATCTCTATTGACTTGTTAACTATAACAAAAGGAGGAAGTTAACAATTCATCTCTATTTACTTGTTAACTACCTATAACAAAAGGAGGAAGTTCACAATTCATCTCTATTGACTTGTTAACTATAACAAAAGGAGGAAGTTCACAATTCATCTCTATTTACTTGTTAACTATAACAAAAGGAGGAAGTTAACAATTCATCTCTATTTACTTGTTAACTACCTATAACAAAAGGAGGAAGTTCACAATTCATCTCTATTGACTTGTTAACTATAACAAAAGGAGGAAGTTCACAATTCATCTCTATTGACTTGTTAACTATAACAAAAGGAGGAAGTTCACAATTCATCTCTATTGACTTGTTAACTATAACAAAAGGAGGAAGTTCACAATTCATCTCTATTGACTTGTTAACTATAACAAAAGGAGGAAGTTCACAATTCATCTCTATTGACTTGTTAACTATAACAAAAGGAGGAAGTTCACAATTCATCTCTATTGACTTGTTAACTATAACAAAAGGAGGAAGTTCACAATTCATCTCTATTGACTTGTTAACTATAACAAAAGGAGGAAGTTCACAATTCATCTCTATTGACTTGTTAACTATAACAAAAGGAGGAAGTTAACAATTCATCTCTATTTACTTGTTAACTACCTATAACAAAAGGAGGAAGTTAACAATTCATCTCTATTTACTTGTTAACTACCTATAACAGAAGGAGGAAGTTCACAATTCATCTCTATTTACTTGTTAACTATAACAAAAGGAGGAAGTTCATAATTCATCTCTATTGACTTGTTAACTATAACAAAAGGAGGAAGTTCACAATTCATCTCTATTGACTTGTTAACTATAACAAAAGGAGGAAGTTCACAATTCATCTCTATTGACTTGTTAACTATAACAAAAGGAGGAAGTTCACAATTCATCTCTATTGACTTGTTAACTATAACAAAAGGAGGAAGTTCACAATTCATCTCTATTGACTTGTTAACTATAACAAAAGGAGGAAGTTCACAATTCATCTCTATTGACTTGTTAACTATAACAAAAGGAGGAAGTTCACAATTCATCTCTATTGACTTGTTAACTATAACAAAAGGAGGAAGTTAACAATTCATCTCTATTTACTTGTTAACTACCTATAACAAAAGGAGGAAGTTCACAATTCATCTCTATTGACTTGTTAACTATAACAAAAGGAGGAAGTTAACAATTCATCTCTATTTACTTGTTAACTACCTATAACAAAAGGAGGAAGTTAACAATTCATCTCTATTTACTTGTTAACTACCTATAACAAAAGGAGGAAGTTCACAATTCATCTCTATTTACTTGTTAACTATAACAAAAGGAGGAAGTTCACAATTCATCTCTATTGACTTGTTAACTATAACAAAAGGAGGAAGTTCACAATTCATCTCTATTGACTTGTTAACTATAACAAAAGGAGGAAGTTCACAATTCTTCCTATTGACTTGTTAACTATAACAAAAGGAGGAAGTTCACAATTCATCTCTATTGACTTGTTAACTATAACAAAAGGAGGAAGTTCACAATTCATCTCTATTGACTTGTTAACTATAACAAAAGGAGGAAGTTCACAATTCATCTCTATTGACTTGTTAACTATAACAAAAGGAGGAAGTTCACAATTCATCTCTATTTACTTGTTAACTATAACAAAAGGAGGAAGTTCACAATTCATCTCTATTGACTTGTTAACTATAACAAAAGGAAGAAGTTCACAATTCATCTCTATTTACTTGTTAACTATAACAAAAGGAGGAAGTTCACAATTCATCTCTATTGACTTGTTAACTATAACAAAAGGAGGAAGTTCACAATTCATCTCTATTGACTTGTTAACTATAACAAAAGGAGGAAGTTCACAATTCATCTCTATTGACTTGTTAACTATAACAAAAGGAGGAAGTTCACAATTCATCTCTATTGACTTGTTAACTATAACAAAAGGAGGAAGTTCACAATTCATCTCTATTTACTTGTTAACTATAACAAAAGGAGGAAGTTCACAATTCATCTCTATTGACTTGTTAACTATAACAAAAGGAGGAAGTTCACAATTCATCTCTATTTACTTGTTAACTATAACAAAAGGAGGAAGTTCACAATTCATCTCTATTGACTTGTTAACTATAACAAAAGGAAGAAGTTCACAATTCATCTCTATTTACTTGTTAACTATAACAAAAGGAGGAAGTTCACAATTCATCTCTATTGACTTGTTAACTATAACAAAAGGAGGAAGTTCACAATTCATCTCTATTGACTTGTAAACTATAACAAAAGGAGGAAGTTCACAATTCATCTCTATTGACTTGTTAACTATAACAAAAGGAGGAAGTTCACAATTCATCTCTATTGACTTGTTAACTATAACAAAAGGAGGAAGTTCACAATTCATCTCTATTTACTTGTGAACTATAACAAAAGGGGGAGGTTCACAATTCATCTCTATTTACTTGTTAACTACCTATAACAAAAGGAGGAAGTTAACAATTCATCTCTATTTACTTGTTAACTATAACAAAAGGAGGAAGTTAACAATTCATCTCTATTTACTTGTTAACTACCTATAACAAAAGGAGGAAGTTCACAATTCATCTCTATTGACTTGTTAACTATAACAAAAGGAGGAAGTTAACAATTCATCTCTATTTACTTGTTAACTACCTATAACAAAAGGAGGAAGTTAACAATTCGTCTCTATTGACTTGTTAACTATAACAAAAGGAGGAAGTTCACAATTCATCTCTATTGACTTGTTAACTATAACAAAAGGAGGAAGTTCACAATTCATCTCTATTGACTTGTTAACTATAACAAAAGGAGGAAGTTCACAATTCATCTCTATTGACTTGTTAACTATAACAAAAGGAGGAAGTTCACAATTCATCTCTATTGACTTGTTAACTATAACAAAAGGAGGAAGTTCACAATTCATCTCTATTGACTTGTTAACTATAACAAAAGGAGGAAGTTCACAATTCATCTCTATTGACTTGTTAACTATAACAAAAGGAGGAAGTTCACAATTCATCTCTATTGACTTGTTAACTATAACAAAAGGAGGAAGTTCACAATTCATCTCTATTGACTTGTTAACTATAACAAAAGGAGGAAGTTCACAATTCATCTCTATTGACTTGTTAACTATAACAAAAGGAGGAAGTTAACAATTCATCTCTATTTACTTGTTAACTACCTATAACAAAAGGAGGAAGTTCACAATTCATCTCTATTGACTTGTTAACTATAACAAAAGGAGGAAGTTCACAATTCATCTCTATTTACTTGTTAACTATAACAAAAGGAGGAAGTTAACAATTCATCTCTATTTACTTGTTAACTACCTATAACAAAAGGAGGAAGTTCACAATTCATCTCTATTGACTTGTTAACTATAACAAAAGGAGGAAGTTCACAATTCATCTCTATTGACTTGTTAACTATAACAAAAGGAGGAAGTTCACAATTCATCTCTATTGACTTGTTAACTATAACAAAAGGAGGAAGTTCACAATTCATCTCTATTGACTTGTTAACTATAACAAAAGGAGGAAGTTCACAATTCATCTCTATTGACTTGTTAACTATAACAAAAGGAGGAAGTTCACAATTCATCTCTATTGACTTGTTAACTATAACAAAAGGAGGAAGTTCACAATTCATCTCTATTGACTTGTTAACTATAACAAAAGGAGGAAGTTCACAATTCATCTCTATTGACTTGTTAACTATAACAAAAGGAGGAAGTTAACAATTCATCTCTATTTACTTGTTAACTACCTATAACAAAAGGAGGAAGTTAACAATTCATCTCTATTTACTTGTTAACTACCTATAACAGAAGGAGGAAGTTCACAATTCATCTCTATTTACTTGTTAACTATAACAAAAGGAGGAAGTTCATAATTCATCTCTATTGACTTGTTAACTATAACAAAAGGAGGAAGTTCACAATTCATCTCTATTTACTTGTTAACTATAACAAAAGGAGGAAGTTCACAATTCATCTCTATTGACTTGTTAACTATAACAAAAGGAGGAAGTTCACAATTCATCTCTATTTACTTGTTAACTATAACAAAACATCATAGCATCCCGCCTGTAATACCCAAATTGCCATCAACTTTTACGACGACTTTTAAGCACCAACCCTGCTAAAACTGCAACGGTCAAACAGAAGAGAGTTACAGCTTTCACTTGTGCTAAAGGTTCGAAACGCAGTGTCGTTTTGTACCTTTAGCACAACTGACCAAATTCGCAATAAGCAAAATATGTACATACTACCTTGTC
Organism: Eugnorisma glareosa; assembly: GCA_947578425.1. Classification (NCBI taxonomy): domain Eukaryota; kingdom Metazoa; phylum Arthropoda; class Insecta; order Lepidoptera; family Noctuidae; genus Eugnorisma; species Eugnorisma glareosa. The sequence continues at coordinate 21,601,485 of OX387970.1, read as the reverse complement.
AGGAAGGAACAAGTGGAAATGGGTATCGAAATGCCATTTTAGAAATCTAATAAAACAAGGAAGTGTTGCCTGTAATTTATATAAAAACGAATCAAATTCACTTTCGTGAACCACTACATGCACTGCCTGCACACTGCAAAGCAACTTTATCTTCCTTACGACAACATAATCAGAACATACAGGGTGATTGGTGGAACGAGGTATACTAGAGATAATCTGCAACAGGACCCCAACAACTAGCGTCTTGAGTTGTTAAAGTTTCAAACCCTATGAAAAATCTGCTCAACGCTCGAAGCAAATCTAATACTTTTCGAATCGTTCATGAACAATTGAATCCTCTGAAAAAAAAAGTGCCTTAGAGTTATGTTTGGTGAGAACAGGGTTGAATAGGAGAGGAAGTCATGTGATACTGACTGTGCGAGGCGAGCCATTCGTTGTAGTCGAGGCCGAGCGGCAGGTCGACGAGCTGGCGCATGTCCAGCTCGGGCAGCTTGCGCTCCAGCAGCGCCTCCTGCAGGTATAGCTTGGGGTCGCCCGCCGGTTCGCCCTCCCGCTCCTTGCGCCGCGCCTTCCTGCAACACCACACACGCCACTGTTACAACTTGCCGAGTGCCGACCTATTAACAAAGCTTATCATTTCATCGTACAACAGGTGTATTTCGGTCGGTGCCTCTGAGGATATGCATTAACCTACCAATCCGTTTCGATCCGATTGCCGGCTTCTCAGTTCTCTTCGATCGGAACGGATTTGGGAACAACCACTCTATGTAGTGTAGGGGCTCTACTGTACCCTGTAACTAGCTTGTATCTCGCATTCTTTAATCTTTTTTTGACATCTTACAAAAATCTGTTTAGTGGAACGACGCGCGACGTATCACTGAACACGTTTAGTATTTTGTCAATACGGGATATCGTAATATCCTCCTACAGATTTCACGAAATGCATGGTTTCCTCATTTCCCTGCGACTTGTAAATAAAACGAAATGGTAAATGTACAGCGTGTACCAGAAAGGTGTGCTCAAATTTCAGTGTGTGATTCAGACCATAAACTGAACAACTTTACCATCAAAATCGCAATAAAAAGTCCAGTACAAAACTTCAATACCATTACCTACTCGACTCAAATGTATGGGACACGGACAGCTGAGTATGGGGGAGCTTTGAGATTTGATAAGACACCGTTTGACCGGTTACCATGACAGTTAATAATAAATAGGAATAATATATAGTCGGCACATTATTATTTATGGTAATTTTCATGAAGAAGATTAATAAGCAAAGGTTCTTATCCGAATTCGCGGACTATAATGTGTAACTGGGTATGGCATTGGGCACAGGCGCACAGTTGAGGTCGCAGTGCGCAAGTGTTGGTGCAAGAGGTCAGTGGAAGTGGTCCGTGCGCACGAGCCATTGTGTGCAGTCTTCCGTCCGAGTCCGTGACAAGCCGCGCGCCACCGTCGGAGTTCGCACTGCGATCACGACACGCATTGTTCAACATCAAAAAACATTATTGTTACTTATATTAGGTACTATCAACATCAACTTTCGTGAAACACATCAACATCATATTCCGAGAAATGGTCGAGACTCTCGTACTCGTACGTAGCGAGAGTACGAGGTTAAGCTTTTGCCCGCAGCTTGGCCCGCGGGCAGGTCGGAAGTTATAGACCAGTGTAACTACCGATCTAATACTACTACGTGCTAACCAGGTGTCTACGTGAACCATCGAAATCCGTTAAGGCGTGAAGAGGCAACAGAGTTACTCTCGCCTGTTTACCCGACTACGGCGAAGCCAAAAGGAAGGATAATAATTTTGGCTGTCTATGTATGTTCCACCGTAGCGCTTAAACTGCTGAACTGATTTTAATGAATGAGGTGTCAATAGATTCGTAATAATGGCCCGGATAACGGCTATATAAATTTTATCAAAATTTTATATGACGGAATTTAAACCTAAGATTCCAACCTCGAAAAAATTAAACTGAGATAATCATCACGTATTTGGTATCAAAAGAAAGGTCTTGTCGAGCACATTACAAATATGTACATATGTATCATATTGTTTGAGTCAAAATATACATATATTATGTTATAATGCGGTCGTAAAGCACGCCTGGCATGACCAATTCCATCTCTATTGTACCAGGAATTGACAAAGCTCTTTCTGTACAACTCGTCTTCTGCCCGAGCATGGGCCGACCCGTAGACTCGAGTTTCTACGAAGACAAAGACAAAAATCATTTCCATAGCAGCGGGGAAGTAGCTAGTGATGTAGATATTCTACGAATCTTGATGTTCGTGTCACTTAGTATTGGTGTAAACAGGCATTACGCTTTGAGTTAGGTGTTACATAGTGTTGTTGAAAACAGGAATAAGGCATTCAGATAGGTGTCATACGAAAGCTTTATTCCTGTTCCTTATTGCTGTGTTGCAGTACACAGGGAGATCAAGAGCCCCGGTTAATGCTCGTACCCCATTCTTTCAGAGTTACTTTCATTCTTCTCGGCCTAGAAACTGAGGAGACGGCGACGGTAGGCGTCTAGGTCCGATGTGACTATTTGACATTATTGTGTTGAGAAGAAATGTTTTTTTTTTGGTTTCCAAGAGTCAAAAGTAGAGAAAAGGTTGTCATTAAGCTTGACATTGTAGACTTTTGTCAACTGATTTTTTTTCTACATTTTTAACATCGCCATGCTTACGACGATAGAAATCTTCCACAATCTTTCATTTTGTCGGTCCTTCCATGGACCAAACTCGTTTGGTCACGCTACGCGAGCAGTTCGCGCGGTCCAGTCATTTCAGTTATTTACTTGATTCAGTAAATAAGAAAATAACATTACGTTAAAATTTGAGATTATAATGGTATTATATATTTATTATACAATAAATAAAAAGCATAATAAAGTAAGTCAAGTATTAATCAATTCGAAAATGCAGATGCAACAAATTATTAGCACTTTGATTAATGCATCGTTCGATAGATGGCTCTGTACGGATCTTAGTCGGGTCGGCTAGTGATATGGATCGGGAAACGGAAAAGTACCTATTAAACAAAAAATAAAGTTCATAGACTTTCGTCTTGAGACACTGCCGTTTGTCCCAGGTAGACTTGATCGTCTACACTACAACTTCGAGGACAGAGTCTCCGATCTTCATAGGAGTGGGTGTTACATGGGCATTCAACATGACCTTGGTTTTGTCCATGGTCATTTTAAGACCCAGAGTGGGTCGCGGAAGCTCTACTGAGGTCATCGAGCATTGTACTGAGGTACGGCTCTACTTTGACCATGTTTGTGCCTATGCATTTCTGGATTTCTATTTGAATTATTTTCTTGTTTCGTCGTTTTTAGACCCCTATTGTTTAGTTTATTATCTAATACTACCTATGGATGGATTACAATGTATAAATCACCAAAGAGCTTTGGTGCGGCCTGACTCAGAGACTCGTCGTTATGTAAACTGTCGCTTTTAATCTTTACCTTTCCAGACGGAGGTTGGATTCAAACGGAAAACCGATTTTTTCAATAAATTTTTGACCTTCTGTTCTGTTATCTGCTAGCGCTCACTTGGGTAATCAGTTGAGTCGCAGTGTCGAACCACCCGCTGATAAGTTTATCAGCAAGTACTTGAACGTAGCACAACTAGCTGATAGAAAAGGCTGATCTGCTGCTAATGAGCGTTACTTTGTGGGGCACTAAGTACTTGTGCAGAACCGATTCGCTTGTTCGCACAAATTTGAATCAGTAAGTACAAAATAAAACAACCCTCGTAAGTACGCAGACAGAAACCGGAGCAAGATGTTGATTAGGCTTGAAGTGCTAGCGACAATGTTAGGGAGGCCGAGTCATCGCGATACTAACTTGCCGAGGACAGTGTCGGCGAGCATCAGGGGCTCCAGGCAGGAGTCCGTGTGGCAACGGGACAGGCCGGGGCGCCGCGGTTACGTAACTCGAGCCCGGGGCTAAGCTAGCCGGCTCAGTCTTGGAGTCCGCACTGCCCGCAGCCGCGGCCATCGCTCGTGACCGCAATACTCAATGCGTCAATCCGTATGCGTACCGTGCACACTGATTCATTATAAAATCATTAACCCGACGCGAATTAGGTATATCACAATGAGTAACATCCTTCGGGTCCTGATAATTTTAGAAATTTATTTCTAAGATATAATAATGCACATTGTTATAGACCGATTGAAGGAAGTTAATCGTCATTTACGATCAAATTAACCATTTTAAGAATATGAGAACATAATTATCGTTGCAAATGTCCAAGAACACACAGACATACACAAAACGGCAGCGAGACCGCAGTGGCACACTGGGACGCGGACGCGGCACGTGCGCAGTACTACATAGTCCGGCACTGTGCTGCGATGTATACTGCGGCACACACCGCACACATGAGCGAGTACCGGGCGATCAACAACAGCGAGTTCGTGACGAGCTCACCTGAACGGCACGGCCGAGTACAGGTAGGACGGCAGCGAGAACAACACTCCGAGCACTACTGCGTGGCACATCGCGCCGCCGACTGCGTCGCGCGCCCCCTGGCTGCACTCCGTCCGCACATACAGAACGAGGGGGGCGCTGCGCTTGCGCATGCCCCCCGCGACTCACGCCCGCTCCCCGTGAGAACGAGACAAAATGACATTGGGAATGTCTCTGTCACGCATAAACAATAAACTTATCGTGTGACTGTGTGACGTACGCACTGCGTTGGGCCATGAATCGAGGTGACTGGAACGCAAAAGCTTTCATTTTATTAAAGTTTTCAATGTAGAGCCGCAACTTCCCACGTGTTTGCGTGCTTTCGGAACTGACGCTCCCGAAAACGATTAGTCAGAAATACTGCCATAGGTAACTGCGTAGTACTTTTATTTTTACCAAGATCAAATTCTGAAAAGAATAAATTGTAACTCCCTATCTCAAAGTCGTGGATTTAAATAGCTGGTACCTAGATAATATGATTGAAGGGTTTATTCTAGGGATGCATAGATACGCGCTTCAGCCGATAGGTACGACATCGATACACTTATTTATGAAAGATCAATTAAGATTCAAAGAAAGCTATAAAAGCTGTGGCAGAATTACTCATACCTATATGAATATTTATTTAGAAATGATAAGCGATAACAAATCAGAATAAAAAACTTAATCATTAAAATTCACAGCTGATAAGAGATCTTTATCTAGGGAACCCAACATTCCTAATCGGTAGAAGCCTACATGAACTTAATAAGACGAAATGCGGTAGGTATTTGAAGAAACTATTGCTGTCCCTCTACGAGCGCGATTTCGACATTGGTGCGATAAGGACAACTACAGATCCGTAAAAAGTCATAATTCGAGGTTTGGCTGTCGACTATTTCCTCCTTCAATATTCGACCAATTTAAAAGATATTTCATAAACTGAATAGGAAGGATATTTACGGAGTCCCTATGTTCTCCTTTTTTTATGGTATAGTTGTATATTTTTTTTGTAGTAATAGTCTGTTGTCAAATTTGTACACTAGGCCTCTGTTGACAGCGGCAGCGCTCCAAATTGGCCTTTTTTGAGCATTTTGTTAAGGTTCTAGTGCTATACAGATTATGTATCATCAAAAAGGAAAACAGGGACATAGAAAAGGTTGATATTTAATAAACTGTAAAAAATCATAGCTCTAAAGTCATCTATATTAATATTATCTATATCTATCTACACTAATATTATAAAGAGGAAAGATTTGTATTTTTGTGGTGTGTATGTTTGTAATAAATAAGCTTCACCCTGAGTAACAGGCACCCGTGCGAAGCCGGGACGGGCCGCTAAACTTAATATTATGAAGAGGTAACATTTTCTTTACTTAATAATAATGTATTTTTTATATTAATTTGTTTAGGAATATTTAAAAATGTAAATAATATGTATACATATATATGAATAAAGAGAATAATCTACATATACTAATATTATAAAGAGGCATTTTTTTTGTAAGTTTTTATGTAGGGGGTAATCTCTGGATCTACTGAACCCCCCAGACCCCTCCCATTCTGGGCGGAGTGGAAGTACCGACTAAAACCCATCCATGTTCCTTGTTTTGCCCTTTGCGTTCCAGGGTCGCGGTATCTCTTTCGAACAGTCCCGCAGCCCAAGTTTGATATCCTGAAAATCCGCCAAGTCTACAAATAACTGTTCACAAGGGACCTCTTCCAATCTGTCAAAATACATTTGCAATTTTACAACGAAGGGTAAAATGCAGTTACCTTTAAAAATCTATGAGAGACAAGTTAGACATGTGCCGTTGCGTCGCTCGCATCAAGTATCTAACTAAACACACAATGACACAACGCTTTCCACACGGAACTCGCGCTCACATACAGGCCGCACGCCGCACGCCGCCGCGCCGACACACTTGATAGATGTGTGGAAATTAAATAGCGATACAGACAAAAACAAAGCGATTGCATCGATAAGCAGCACCGCAGTGGAACAGGCCACTCAGCCCTCAGTGAGCAGGTCTCAGTCGAGTGAGTGGTATCGATCTGGGTGCGAGCGCTAACATCTGCAGCGTGACCGCGCCGGTGTGCGTCAAGGTCAGCGTCTGTTTATACACCTTCTAGCCGCGGCGCGCCTCGACCTCACACAAGCCTGCACACGCTACACACCATTCATGGCATATTCAAAAACTTGTTTTGTTTATTGCACAGTAGCCCACTCTGAATCTGAATATATAAGTTTACACTTTTTGCACTTCGTCTCTCCGCAGACATTGCTCACCTTTCATCTTGTGCTGGATGTCCTGTCACTGTAGGTATGATCCGGGCGTCTATTCCAATTTCAATTAGCTCGTCAAGCTAGATGCAATCTCAAGCGCGAAAAATATTTACTTATTTTCCGCATGTTGTTCAGGCAAAATGAGCTTCGCTATTTGAAGAGAAACAAAATCAATAACAGATTTGTGAGTTAGGGAATACTTAGCACTTTAGCAGGTGTTGTCTAGCGCCGTCGGGCGTTGCCGGCACGTTCTGATGCAGTCACTGACTCGGCCTGATAGTACAGAATAAATAGTCTGCCAACTAAGCTTGTGTTTGTGAGCACCACGATGGCATTAGAATTAACACAGACCAGAGCTCGCTCTGGAATCTGAGCAGCTAATAATAAAAACTCCAATAGAATGATCGGCATAAATATGTGGCACATTAGCTGGCAGCGCAAAACTACGTCGCGAATCGCGATGCGGTCGTGCCTCTCTGTGAAAATAGTTGTACAAAAGGTGCTGCTGAGCAGATAATTCATTAATTTTATGAATTCGTGTATCTCGCAACGGTCAATTGTGTACAATAATCACTCTCATTATATTGAACACTCAGAGCCATCCATTGAGGGTGGACAATAAATATGTAAACACAGTCCGAGTGGTATTTGAAGTATTGTAAAATACTCGTATAATAACAACATAATGGATAGAAAAACGGGAATATTTTGTTAGTAGGGCGAGGTATAATATACCATGCGGAGTAAAGATAGTGACAGTTCAAAGTATAGCGGATGACGTCATTGCGTGGGTGCGGGATGTCAACGGGAGTGGAGGGTGGACACCTGTTGTTCAGTGCCGACGGCACGCGGCGCATGGCGTGGCGGCGCTAGGGGAAGGGGTTGCGGGATGGCAACTTTCCGACCCAGTTCATAAGACATCGAATAGCTCATAACAGATAGATAAAATATGGGCGGCAGCTGGTGGTTCACTCAGATACACACACGACACATCAACGACGAGCCTGGGGTAAGTGCGCCCCGTGCACCAAGCACACTACATTAGCAGCGTCGGCGCCAAACCGCAGGCGAAGCGGTGCGACCCGCTTGTAGTGTACGATGGTTCTTACCAAATGTACTAAAATGATGGTAGAACAAGGATTATTTGTTTATTTCTATACGAAGAAGCCTGAAAGTGGCACCGGTGAGTGGTGACTGAAAAGTTAGGTGATAATGGGGTGTCATGGTAAAATATCGCGGTGAAAGGTTTGAGTAAGACAATGGTTGACTATAGGAGAGAGGAAAGACCAAAGAAACGATGGATGGACTGTGTGAAGGACAATATGGCCAGAAAGGAGGTGACGGCTGAGATGATGAGTAATCGAGAAACATGGAAGAAAACTACATGCTGCGCCGAGCGCAAATATATTGAAATGATGAGGCTAGGCTGAAGTACATTTTGAATTTAATACAAAGTGGGCAAAGTTTGTGATTGCGGTCGAAGTGGGGTTGCAACCTGAGCTGTAATGGGGCCAAGACTGTTAACGCACACAGCGTTTCGTTTTTTGTATCTTAGCCATTGGCAGCCAGCCATTGTTCCGTGTTGACACAAATATCTGCCGGCTATACTGTTCATGTGGATAATAAATATACATAATAAAACGTTTTGTTGGGGTTCGTTAGGACATTTTATTTAAGGTGGAAGCCAGGATATCCCGCGAATTTTAAATTATTTTCCTTTTTTTGCAATTTCCAGGTCAGTGTCAGGCTATTTCCAGGTCAGTATCACTATCACGAATGTTGAACAAATATGAATCGCAACCGACACGTAATCACAGATTTATAAACACCACAATCATCAATATAACCCTCTTAGTTAATTTAAGGGTCCAGTCCCGTAACATTGACAGCCCGTCGAAATGTTCGTGCAGGCTTACAATGTTTTTTTGACTAAAGTTTCACAGGAATTGCAATTATTTTTAGTGCACCCGATTATTGGATATATGCTTTATAACTAAGTATTTTTTAAAGTTCATAAAACTCGCTCTTGTTGCGTAAATCTGGCGTTGAAAAGAGGTCTTTCACGCCCAGCGCGAGTCCGAGTTGTTTCGTCTAAAAATGTTTTATTTCTTAATCTGATTACGATAATATCGTCAAATTTCACGGTTTTTGTTCCCAAAATACGTAGTTTCTGTCAATAGATTTGATTTTATCAATGGGCTACTGTTGAATGACACAACAAAATAAAAAAATAAAAACATTAAAATTAACGTAAACTGAAAATCTAAATATTGTGTGCACAGCAAACCGCTGGGTCTACAGATTCCAAATTAGGCAAGTAGGTTCCTTATGTGGTCTAGGGGTGCACTAAGAAAGGATTTTTCAAAATTCACCCCCTAAGGGGGTTAAACGGGGCTCCAAAGTTTGTGTGGGGAAACAAGATTAGTTAGACTATTTTATTCGAAACTTCACAGGAGTGCTCCTATTGTTAAATGAGTAGAAACGGGTTTCAGGTTTTTTCAGAATTCAACCCCTAATATGGAGAAATGGGGTGACAAATTCTGAAAACCAACTCATAACCCAAACCACTGGGGTCTAGAGATTCTAAATTTAGCACGCGTAGGTTTCATGAATATAACGGTGCACTAAGAAAGGATTTTTCAAAATCCCCTAAGGGGTGACACGGGAGTCGAGTTTGTTTGGGGAAACAAGATTAGTTAGACTGTTTTATTCGAAACTTCACATGAGTACTCTTCACAGGAGTACTCCTATCCATAAATGAGTAAACATTAGTATTTCCGGTTTTTTTAGGATTTCAATCCCTAAAGGGGGAAATGGGGTCACAAAGACTAAAGAGAAAGTGTATTACAAAAACAACGATTTTAAGATAAAGAAATAAACAAAGATAATGAGATAATGATGATGAGATAATGTGGCGGACTGTCGGCGGGTGTCGATTCCAAGATTATCAGGGGTGCTGATTACGAATATGGCATTTATTGAGATCCAGAAGATGACGGATTCGACTTCTATACAGGTTTATTGTTGATTTAGTGTGATGATTTTGATAACGATGATGATTATTATGATAATGATGATTGTGATTACGATGATAATGATTATGATTACGATGATGATGATTACGATGATGATGACGATGATAATGATTGTGATAACGATGATGGTGATTGTGATAGTGATTATCATTGTGATAGTGATAGTGTTGGTGTTGGTGATAGTGGTAGTGATTATGATGGTGATAGTGATCGTGATAATGCCAGTGATAATGATGGTTATAGTGATGGTGATTGTGACAGTGATAATGATGGTGATGGTGATTGTGGTGGGCATTTTAATTATCTTTATTTTGAGACACAGAAGATGGCGGATTCAACTTCTATGTATACCTACAGGGTAAAGGAAAAAAAACGGTTCAGCAAATCACGAGAAACAGCTTGGCCTCTCTTTTATATGCATCTTCCTAGAACGCACGGGTCTTGATATGCTGGATAGCAGTTTTACTTAATTCATCAACGATCAGATCACGCCCCAGGGGGGTGATGACAATAGATTTTGATATTGTGTCTGCTGTCGGTTCGTTGAAGGGTTAAAGATAGGTTATTTTGGTGAATCATCATCATCATCATCATTTCAGCCGAAAGACGTCCACTGCTGGACATAGGCCTCCCCCAAGTGTCGCCACACTGACCGGTACCGTGCAACTCGCATCCAGCGGATCCCCGCCACCTTCACCAGGTCATCGGTCCACCTAGTGGGAGGCCTTCCAACGCAACGTCTTCCGGTTCGCGGTCGCCACTCCAGAACTTTTCGGCCCCATCGGCCATCCGTTCTGCGAGCAATGTGCCCTGCCCACTGCCACTTCAGTTTGGCAATTCTTCGGGCTACGTCGGTAACTTTGGTTCTCTTGCGGATGTCTTCATTTCTGATTCGATCACGCAAGGAAACTCCGAGCGTAGCCCTCTCTATTGCCCTTTGGGTGACTTTAAGCCTTCGAATGAGGCCCATTGTGAGCGACCACGTTTCGGTCCCGTTTGTAATCACTGGCAACACACACTGGTCATAGACTTTCGTCTTGAGACACTGCGGTAAGTAGTACCACCACACCCCTGCACCATGCCTGTGGCGTTTTCCCCTCGAGTATGACGGAATCAAACAGCTTCTGAAGGGCCTTAAGTACCGGTTTTCCCCCCGCCTTCAGGAGTTCGGCCGTAATTCCATCATCACCCGGTGCCTTGTTGTTTTTAAGCTGTTTCAGAGCCATCCTAATCTCGTACAGGCTGACGTCCGGTATGTCTTCAGTATAATGTCGGGTCAGTCTAGCTCTTGGGTCGTTTGCTAGATCTACAACGGGTTTACTGGTTGACGTGTACAACTGCCCATAAAAACTCTCGATCTCTCTCAGAAGCTCCGGTTTGGCGGATACGATCCTGCCATCGTCGGTCTTCAGTTTCGTGAGCTGGCTCTGCCCAATAGCCAGATCTCTCGCAAATACCTTGGAGCCTTTATATTATTTTTTGGTGAATGCACATGATTTAACATGATAGGTATGATTGGTGTGTTCTTTGGGATAAGGGCTTAACTTAGATTAAGAAAACTAAAACTACTAACAAATAAATAAAATATTATGTACATTTATAACGTTATTTTAAGGGTAATGGGAAATAAAGGCTTTTTTTTTATTTAGGTGTGATTGGAATTGTATTGTATCTCGTGTCACATTGTTTGTTATCGAAGTCCTCAGAAACGGCGCTCTAAGCGGGCACAATCAAAATCAAGTTCAAGTAATATCAACGCCTTTAGGATTTCGGTGCGGCAATGGCTACCCCGTTTTTGTAGTGCTTCGGGCATGTTTGCCGACGCGAGGGTGGATGACTCCGTCCGGCCTTGGTTCAATCTATGGTCCGGAGCGAGACGGTATGGGACGCCGTCATCACCTTCTGCGAAGCAGTCATGCTAGCGAAGGAGGTGGCGGAACATGAGAGGGAGAGCACTTCACGTCCCAGGCGCCGCGGGGGATGCACCGGGCGTCGTCGGCGTGGACGGTGAGCTATGGGCTAGCTCGCCGTCGGTCCGTCTTATGACGACAGGCCGTGTCGACGGCGAGGTCGTGTTCCAAGCGCGCTTCAAAGAGATTTCAGCAAAAGGAAGGGGTCCGCAAGGGCCGATGCCTGCCGGGGCTGCGGGACTGTTCGAAAGAGATACCGTGGCCCCGGAACGCGGGCGATGAAGGAACATGGATGGGTTTTAGTCAGTAAAAGTCTGACACTCCGTCCTGCTCCGCCCAGAGCGCGAGGAGTCATTTGATGAATTCACGACCGAAAAAAAAAAAAAAAGAGTGTGGATGACTTTTATGCTATAATGCGCAAAAAGTCAGCCTCACTAAATCGCAGAATTCGAGGTAGCAGCAGCAACGGAATCCTGAGGATGATTGCGAATCGACCAGTATCGCCAGCGGTGGGAAGGCTCATCAGGCTACACGTCGTCTGATGATTTTAAATGTTTAACGTTATTTTTATTTTTTGTTGTATTTGTTAAATTTTTTTATTTGTTTCAATGTAACTTGACATAATTAGTCTCAATTCAATTTTAATTTATTAATTTATTTGCATTAGTTAATCTTTTCTATTTCAATTTAATTTATTCTCAATCAGTTTATTTTAATTCGAATTCAGCTGAACTACATAAATGCTACTAACTTAGTCTTAAGATAATTAATTTGTTACTAACAAATTATGGACATTCAAGGTCATCCAAGTCTGAAAAAAATAAAAAAATAAAATTATTTAACGTCAAGCGTAATGTTATGTTTTGTCTCTCACGGGCTGATAGACGCGCAAGTGTTCAGCCGCACAAGTGTCCGTTCGCGCAAAAGTCTATTCATAGTCACACAGGTGTACTTTTGCGCTAAAGTGCTTGCGCGCAAATATCGTTCCGCGCAAGTGTTTTCAAGCAAAAAAAATGTTCGAAAACTACTCGTATGTATCATGAATTTTAATAATAATAATAATTATTTATTTATCGGACAACAATAATCCATTGTGTTAGTAAGCAATACAAAATAACTTATTTCTAGTGTTAGTAGCTGAGATACATTATAAAAGGCAGAGTAACTAATAGTATTGTGAAAAGGGCATCCCCAGATTAATGTTCTGTGATTGTCCTTGTAATAATAACTACCCGATTTTTTTTTTATAACTTCCATTGTGTGGTGGTTCCTAGAAATAAGAATATATGGGTCCGATTGATAACCTTCTTTTTTTTAAGTCAGTTAAAAAGCAGGTACAACAACTTCAGCATCATCTATATACATATAATAAAACAGTAAAAAAACTGTGTCTGTACATTGAATATATTAAAAAAAAAATTTTTAGGGGGGTTTGGAAACAGTAATAGAGCACGAATCCAAAAAAAAAATTCTGTCTGTTTGTCTGTTTGTTTTTACACGCTAATCTTCGGAACTACTCGACGGATTTAAATGATTTTTTTTTGTTGTATAGGTATTAAATCTGGGCAACATATAGGCTATAATTTATCTTGGAAACTTGAACATCTGATGCAGCACCGCAACAGACCAGCTAAACTATAAGAGATACAAAAATGGTACCATAACAAAAATAATAAAACAGTAAAAAAACTGTGTCTGTACATTGAATATATTAAAAAAATAATTTTTGAGGGGGGTTTGGAAACAGTAATAGAGCACGAATCCAAAAAAAAATTCTGTCTGTTTGTCTGTATGTCTGTTTGTTTGTACACGCTAATCTTCGGAACTACTCGACGGACTTAAATGATTTTTTTTTGTTGTATAGGTATTAAATCTGGGCAACATATAGGCTATAATTTATCTTGGAAACTTGAACATCTGATGCAGCACCGCAACAGACCAGCTAAACTATAAGAGATACAAAAATGGTACCATAACAAAAATTGTTCCACGTGATAAGCATTTTCTGCTAAGAGAATAAATTTGAAGATCTGGAACACCTGAAGTGGAACTCCCAGAGCCCAGCTACACTATAACATATATAGGAATGACGTCTTAGCAAAAGTTGTTTAGTCTGATGGGCATTTCCTGTGGACTTACGAAAATGAAAGATCTGGAACGTCTTCAATCGTCTCGCTCATTCCGTTGTTTTCCCGTCCCCGCGCCTCAGAATTCTACATCAGACGTTTCAGATCTTCGATTTTCTTGACGACCCCGTTGTCGCTGGCAAAAGCAACAGGATCCGCGTACGAAGTCGCGGGCAGAAGCTAGTCTCAAATAATTTAAGTGGTGGTGTACGACTAGGTGTCAAACGGGGAGACACGATTTGTTTTTACTGTGAATTTCCGAGTTTTGCACAAGCAGACCTTAAAGTACGTTAAGTTTATAAATTTGTTACGGTCGCGAATCATATTCTAAAGGCCTGCGCAAACGAGTAACAACCCTCGGCGTACTTATTCGTCCTTCAAAATAGTTCCCATAGAACTGTATTGAATAACGCACACAATGGATTAAAGGTACCGCGTACGAAAAGTCCTCCCAACCACCGCAGGCATCGATAGACCGGACTAGACAAAAGTACGCGGAGGAGTCTCCTAAAGAAATAAAACTAACGTGACTATATAGGCGCAGCAACGCAAACAGCGAACTTTATCGAGCCGAAATAAAGGGATGGACCCAATATAGAGAATAGTGGGTCCATTCTTTTATTTCGGCTCTAAAACGTCTTCAGTTTTTCTTAAACCACATATAACAACGTAATATGAGAATTTGCTTCCATAGCGTGCGCTTCACAAAATTTTCGAGCAATAAATGATCGCACACCGTGTGATGAAGACGTACGCGGTGGCGCCGCACGCGGCTAGTCAGCAACAGGCAATCAAACGAAATGAAAAGCAGGAACCAGTTCGTCGTATCGTATATCAGTAAACTAGTTATCACTTCACTAGCTTCATTGCTCTCTCGGCGACAACAGAATAAATGTCGAAACTTGTTTAAGGATGCTTCCGGCTGACTGCTGTGCTAGATAACATCAATAATACCGTTGCTACACTTTATTCAGACTCAAACAAAAAAAGTGGTAGTAAATGATGTCGATGAGCAATGATTAATGACAGTCTGTTACAAAAGGCGCAGACGTAGCTCACAGGTGTCTGCATGGTGCTCGAACCTACCACAGCAACACTAGCGACGGGCGGCGCGGTGGTGGCGCTTGCACAATGGTGACCCACTTCCCACACGCTGCGCGCCCCCGCACCGCGCGCCTTCCCCGGCACTAATTGCTGCGAGCGCGAGTTTGGAGCTTCTGAGTGACCAGTTCTGAGTATGACGTGTTACTTACTGTAGGAAATAGCACAGCGTCCTTCAGTGAAAAATGCGCGAAATTAGCGACAATCTTAATTTGGTGTACAATCGACCTCATGTCGGTGGTTACACTGGCCTAGCGTACAACAACACGAAACTCTACTAAAAAGACTGCTCTGCCATACCACGTTTAATACCTTTGCCTCGTAAACAGACGACCAATAAAATAAACAGATCGCTGATCTTCCTAATTTATCTTGCGTTTGTCTGTTATTCACATTACTCACTTAAAGATGTGGGCCACCGCGCCAGCTCTACTCCGGGCAATGTCAATACAATTGCAAATTCATATATTTTAATAATGCTCGCCGTTCAAAGTCAGGAAATTGGTCAGTAGTATGGATGTCTCAAACTGGCATTCACATGTAGGTAAAATCACTCACCGTCCCAAGTGTTTGTGACTTCCTTAGAGTTTGTTAACGTCAACTGGCCAATGTTTGTTGCGCTACACGGTTACTGGTTATTGTTCACAAACTGGCATTCACATGTAGGTAAGTAATCGCTCACCGTCTCAAGTGTTTGTGCCTCAGAGTTTCTTAACGTCAACTGGCCAATGTTTGTTGCGCTACACGGTTACTGGTTATTGTTCACAAACTGGCATTCACATGTAGGTAAGTAATCGCTCACCGTCTCAAGTGTTTGAGCCTCAGAGTTTTTTAACGTCAACTGGCCAATGTTTGTTGCGCTACACGGTTACTGGTTATTGTTCACAAACTGGCATTCACATGTAGCTAAGTAATCGCTCACCGTCCCAAGTGTTTGTGCCTCAGAGATTGTTAACGTCAACTGGCCAATGTTTGTTGCGCTACACGGTTACTGGTTATTGTTCACAAACTGGCATTCACATGTAGGTAAGTAATCGCTCATCGTCCCAAGTGTTTGTGCCTCCCTTAGAGTTTGTTAACGTCAACTGGCCAATGTTTGTTGCGCTACACGGTTACTGGTTATTGTTCACAAACTGGCATTCACATCCCAGCCAGCAAAAAATAATGTTACAAATATCCCAAGACCATATTTTTTTTTTTTCAGTTTTATATCATATAGTTTGGGCGCACTTGATACCTTTATAATGACAAATAAACTTCAACAAGTCACTTACAATGGCGCGCTGTAAGGGTAAATAACCTTAAAGCCCTCTTACAAATAAAATAAAATACTATTTTAAGTGTAATATCGCTTATAGTTTCCTTTGTGATCTCCTAATAAGAGTGTTATCACAAACCGCCGTGGGTTGAGACGTCCTCGAAACTTTTGTAAAAAAAATAACAATCGCATAAAAACATAAGTATTATATTTAAAATTGACCTTTCCTACAAAACGCTAGTGTCTTACTTGTCTCGCACTATATGCAATTATGTATTTGGTTTTCTCGATTACTTTGAAATTATAATAACAATATTTTCAAGGACCTTTTTTTAAAAAAATCTTTTACTATATTATTTTTTTAATTATATGTAAAATAATATCAAAATGTCGCCATTACGACCAACCACGACTCTTATGTGCTTTATTAGAGCCATATAAGACCAGTACTCTGGTGTGAGGTTTATATCGCACTCGTAAAAGTCAAATTAAACCTAAAACCACTGTCTACACGGCCATGTTGCTCATAATTTTAGAATTCCTTAATAAGTAAAAGGATTTAAGAGAAACTAAATGATAATATTTATGTACTAAATATTAAAATGGTTTACCTGATTTTATAGCAATTTCTGGAGTCAACACAACAAAGAAAATAAACAACCCTTAATAGGGAATTCTATAAGACACTTGTAGGACTTTTTAAGGAGTTTGCGAACATGTTCATGTTTTAGTGTAGCCTCGCGGCTTCAATCGGAGGAACGGTGTTATGTCGCTGAGAGTAGATTGTCTGGTGTTCCTACCAGTATCTCATCAAAAGAGATACGGGACATCATACAGTCGATGATCAGGGGCAAATCTCCGGGTCACGATGGCCGAGTCTTATCTATGCTGTATAATCTTTGTGTGAGGCACTCGTACCTACCAACTGATCTGATGAAGACGATAGTTGTGCCCATAGTCAAGAACAAGACCGGCGACGTCTCAGACAAGGATAATTATAGGCCAATATCGTTAGCTACTGTAACACCAAAGGTTCTTGATGGTGTGCTCGAGCGGACAGTAACTAGACAGCTCAATCTACATGATGCACACTTGCACAGTTCGGTTTTAGAGCTGGGCTGTCCACGGAAACTGCTAATCTGGCGCTCAAGCACACGCTCAGGTACTACACGGATAGAAACACACCTGTTTATGCTGCTTTCCTGAACCTCTCCAAGGCTTTTGACCTGGTTGATTATAAGATCTTATGGTCGAAAATGCGTGAGCAAGGTCTTCCAAATGAGCTCATTAAGCTCTTAGACTACTGGTATGACCACCAAATCAACCAGGTCAGATGGTCGGGTGCTCTGTCGGGGGCGTACGGATTGGAGTGTGGGGTGAGACAGGGAGGTTTGACTTCCCCGGCGCTTTTCAATCTATACGTCAATAATTTGATTAAAGAACTCAGCAGCACTGGTATCGGATGCTCTATTGATGGTTACATATTCCAAATGAGCTCATTAAGCTCTTAGACTACTGGTATGACCACCAAATCAACCAGGTCAGATGGTCGGGTGCTCTGTCGAGGGCGTACGGATTGGAGTGTGGGGTGAGACAGGGAGGTTTGACTTCCCCGGCGCTTTTCAATCTATACGTCAATAATTTGATTAAAGAACTCAGCAGCACTGGTATCGGATGCTCTATTGATGGTAACATAATTAATAGTATAAGTTATGGTGATGATATGGTGCTGCTGAGTCCCTCGATTGATGGACTCAGACGGCTGCTTGAAATTTGTGATGGGTACGCCACGTCTCATGGTTTATTGTACAATGTGAGGAAGAGTAAGCTTGTGGTATTCAGGGTAGGTACAATAAAGCCTAAGACAGTTCCTCCGGTATGCCTATATGGTGTACCACTAAATAGAGTGTCGCATTTTAGGTACCTTGGCCATACAGTGAATGAGGACATGAAGGTTGACAGTGACATGGAGAGGGAGCGAAGAGCGTTGTCGATCCGATGTAATATGCTGGCCCGTAGGTTTGCACGATGTACTAGAGAAGTGAAACTCACACTGTTCAAGGCGTTTTGCACGTCTTTCTACACGTGCAGCCTGTGGGTTAGACATACGCAGAGGGCCTACAACGCTCTTCGCGTACACTATAATAACGCTTTTAGGGTGCTGTTGGGGCTCCCGTGGTTCTGTAGCGCATCGGGCATGTTCGCTGAAGCTAGTACAGATAGTTCGCAAGCAATTATGCGGAAAAGAACAGCATCCTTTATGCAAAGGATTCGGGGGAGCTCCAACAGCATTTTAAAGGTGATAGTGGATAAGCTTGATTGTCCGTTCCTGGGGCACTGGACCCGTATGCACAGCTGCAGGTCTGGTGCAGCGGGAAGCGGACCTAGTTAGGTTTTTAAATTAGTTTTATTTTACTTTATTTTAATGAGAAATTTATTTTAATTTACACGGCAAATGTTATAAGTATATAAGTGGTACTAACAACAATATGAATCATTTGTGTTCGATTTAAATAAATAAATTAAAATAAATCACACTTTTAAAATACTAGTTTTACGGAAGTCTAATAAAACTCTTATTATAGTCACTTCTAAGGTTAACTGTACTTATAAAATGTATTTATAAGTATGAATTAAGAATCAAAGGCAATTAGACTTGTAAAAGGCGCTTATAATACCACTGCTGTTATTAATATTATAAAACGTTTTCTTATATAAGTCTATAAGAATATGTTACAAGTATGAATGCTCTTACAACTTAAATAGACTTATAAAATACCACTATTAGAGTTCCTGCCTTAATCAGAAGACATATAAACCTTATATGAAACTATAGCTCTTACAAGCTTTTGTTTGTAAGGGTATTAAGAGTTTCTGACTTAATCAGAACACGTATAAACCTTGTATGAAACCATCGCTCTGAAAGCTTTTGTTTGTAAGGGTATTTTGCTAGCTGGGATGTACGAGTAGGTAAGTAATCACCGTCCCAAGTGTTTGTGCCTCCCTTAGAGTTTGTTAATGTCAACTGGCCATTGTTTGTTGCGCTACACGGTTACTGGTTATTGTTCACAAACTGGCATTCACATGTAGGTAAGTAATCGCTTATCGTCCAAGTGTTTGTGCCTCCCTTAGAGTTTGTTAACGTCAACTGGTCAATGTTTGTTGCGGTACACGGTTACTGGTTATTGTTCACAAACTCACGATCCTGAAAGGGTACTATAAAAATCCGTAAAAATACCAAATCGCTCATATACATACCTACACACATCAAAAAAAGTTTGAGATCACTTTAAAAAATCGTTTTTTTTTTGTTAGGGCATATTATGATTTCTTCTTCTTTTTAGATTATTCAAAAATATAGATTTGGATTAAAAAACAATAAAACAGTTCAATTGTTTTTCCATATAAAAAACCGAGTCGTACTCACACACACATAGTGTTCCGTAGCACCAAACAATATAATAAAAATATTTTGAAGAAATATTTTGTTCATGTTGTATTGTTTTACATTCATCAACAAAACTAAATTTGTTTTTCATAGTATTTTAATGAAAAACAAAGTTGTTGCTGCAGTTTGATGAAAAAGTCCCATATCTCAAAAAATAAACATTTTACCACTTTGGAAGTGTTTATCTTTCAAACGTTTGACTTTGAGAGAAAATGGTTTTAGGAACCTCAATGTCATTTTTACACCTATCTATAGACACCCCGCATGTATATTATTTTTTAGTTTCAGTTCCATGTATGGGGAGACCCCTCTTAATCTTATTTGTTTTTTTTTTGTCTATAAACCTTATAGCGGTTCACAGAATACATCTACCTACTAAGTTTCAAATGTGTAGTCCTAATAGTTTCGGAGTAAAGTGGCTGTGACATACACGGACGGGCGGACAGACAGACAGACTTGGCGAACCTATAAGGGTTCCGTTTTTTGCCATTAAGCTACGGAACCCTAAAAGGCTCTGAGTCCTAGGTTAGGCTCATTCAGAAATCTGATTTAGTCAATTTTAACGTATTTAAAATACTCTTTCGCAAAAAGTTGTGATTGAAAAAATGCCAAGAGGATTATCAGAAGCTTTACTAGGAAGAATAGTAACTTTGAGGGAAGATGGTGTATCCTACCACGAGAGAAATAGCACGCAGAGTTGCTATATCCTGTGTCGTGACCACGTTGCAGAGGTACCACGGGATGGGTAAATTAGTTGACCGACCCAGCAGTGGTCGCTCAACTGTTTTGACTGCAGCCCAAAAGCGCTATATTAGATTGCTGGCAGCGCGTGACCCAACAATCAACGCTACTAAAATAAAAGCAGATGTCGGGCCCCCTCTGGGCATGAAGTTAGCACTCTGCATTCGGAATTACTTGCACCAGGCTGGATTACGAGCACGGAGGTCTTGGCGAGCTCTTCTGAATTCCCGGCAACGTCAACATCGGAGATTGCAGTGGGCTAGGCTTCGGCAAAATGAAGAAGAAAAGATTTGACAAAACTGTCTCTTCGTGGACGAATCGCGAATCAGTACTCATCCAGATATCCGACGTGTCCGTGTCTGGAGAAGACCAGGAGACCGTGAAAGGCAAAGAACGGCCACTAGAACAGTTCAGCAAGGCAGGATATCGGTATCATTTTGGGGTGGTATTATGATTGAAGCTAGAACGCCTTTGATCCCATATCGAGGCTTCATGACAGCAGTTGCTATTGATGGAATTGTCAGACCATTCCGAGTAAACCATGTGCACCAATTTGTACTGGTCAATGATAATGCACCCGCCCATCGAGCTCAACGAGTCAATGCTGCTCTCCGAGAATACAACATCACAAGATTACACTGGCCTGCCGGCTCGCCTGACTTAAACCCAATAGAGCACGCGTGGGATGCTCTTAAGCGAGCTGTTTGGAACCGTCAGCCACGTCCCCAGACAGTGCCAGAGCTCAGGAAAGCCGCTATTCAAGAATGGGACTGATTACCCCAAGAAATGCTGGATAACTTGATTCTCAGCATGCCCAGGAGGATCTTCGCATGTGTTCGAGCCAGGGGAGGAGTTACACTATCTGAACGCGCCCCAAAGGGTGATAGCCGTAAGGCTGATCCTGGGGTACCGCACGATCTCCGGCGAGGCGGCGAGCCTCCTTGCCGGATTGCCGCCATTGGATCTGGAGGCGATGGTCCTCCCGCGCCTGCATGAGTGGCGCGTGGAGGCACTACGCCGGCGGGAAACTCCGCTGCCGCGGCAAATTGTCGCTCAGCGGACAGACTTCCGGCGTGATCTCATGGCGACATGGAGAGAGCGACTGTCGCAACCCCGTGCAGGGCACGCCACAATAGTGGCGGTAAGTCCCTCTTTGAGGAGTGGCTAGAGAGGCGCCACGGCGCCCTCACCTTCCGCCTGACGCAGGTCCTCACCGGACATGGTTGTTTGCACCTATTCGGGCGGGAGGAAACGCCCGGGTGTTACCACTGCGAGGATCGACCGGAGGACACGGTGGAGCACACTGTGCAGGTCTCCTCCGCTTGGGCGGAGCACCGCCGTGTCCTCGTAGCGGCAATCGGCAGCGGCGACCTCTCGCGTCCGGCCCTGGTTCAATCCATGGTCCGGAGCGAGACTGAATGGGACGTCGTCACCTCCTTCTGCGAAACAGTCATGCTAGCGAAGGAGGTGGCGGGACGTGAGAGGGAGAGAGCCTCACGTCTCAGCCGCCGCGGGAGACGCACCGGGCGTCGGGGGCCACCGTAGGCGAGGACCTGTGGACGGTGAGCTATGGGCTAGCTCGCCGTCCGTCCGTCTTATGACGACAGGCCGTGTCGACGGCGCGTTCGTGTTCCACGTGCGCCTCAAAGAGAGTCAGCAAACAGGAAGGGGTCCGAAAGGGCCGATGCCTGCCAGGGTTGCGGGACTGTTCGAAAGAGCCTAGATACCGCGGCCCTGGAACACAAAGGGCAAAGGAAGGAACATGGATGGGTTTTAGTCAGTAAAAAACTTTATCCAATAGCTTTTTCGAGCGTATTTAGTAATCTTTCTGTTTGGTGTTACCTAAATGTTTCTTTTTTGCTCTTATTTTATTTTTCTTTTACGTCATATTATTTATATATGACATAACTACATATCCTACATGTGGAAACTTATAATTGGCCATATTTTGTTTAAATTATTACTCACTATCTGTTTAGCTGTAAGCTTTCCTAAAAATGTAATAAATAAATAAATAAAAGTCTGACACTCCCTCCTGCTCAGCCCAGAGCGGGAGGGGTTATTTGACGATTTCCCATCCGAAAAAAAAAAGCGGAGGAGTTATAATAATATTAATTGAATATAAACCGTTTATTAATACATTGTTGTTTAATTTGTTTATTTTTAATTTGCAACAGGGTATTTGTATCAAAAGAAAACACACAAAAAAAATTATATCAGCTTATGCTAGTGATCATAAACTTTTTTTGATGTGTGTAGGTATGTACATTTATTAAGAACTTTAACGTGGTCGAAGTACGGTTCTTCATAAAACTGACTTGTAGGGGTACAAGTTATTAATTATGAATAATGAACATGCATGACCATGGTCTAAAAATTATTGCAACTGTTACCTTTGTGGGATAAAGTTTTGTAATAAAACGGAAAGTGTCTGAGAACGGTTTCAGGGGATGGTGATCCAGTAACGCTGCAGCTGTAGTATTGATGCATATAGCACAACTAGCAACTGGTGAAGGGAAGGCGTCTCGGGTTTTATGGTAATAGGCAAAATGAACATAGAGAGAGACGAAGGTCTTACGGTTTTGTTGAGTTTACATATTCTGTAAATACATCAGTTGTCTTGTCACGAACCATGTTAAAGTGATTTCTAAGTGCACATCAACCCCCCCCCCCCCCCCGACACCTGCAACAGTTGCCAGGGCAAGCTCAGCTAACCAAACTGCCAATTCGGTAAAACTTAGTAATAAAGTACAACAGTCGATTATTCGGTGGTGACTTACAAAACCGTTGAACGTCCATCTCACTTGGGCAGGGTTGAAACAGCAACTTACCTGCAAAGATAAGCAAAAGTTGAGTTGAAATTGAGTGAGGAACTAGATTAAATAATGAGCAATAGCTAAATAACAAGAAGTCGCTGCAATACATTACAAAGCCTCCGTGTTAATGATGTACCTGACGGTCCCGACTAAAGAGCGGTAGGTCCTGGGTTCGAACCCGGCCAGGCGCATTACTTTGTGTCATTTTTTCATCACCACTGCCCTCAAAACGGTGGAGGCAAACATCGCGAGGTACCTAACAGGCACGTCAGATATAAGAAAGAAGTTATGTTATATTTCTATGGCAGCATATCATATCACTATGCAATAAGGGCGCTTTCAATTTAGACGTTTCGTGACGGACCGGTGCGGTGCCGCCAACGTGCGTTTGTCGGATTGCGCACGGACGGTTGTTTGTTTTCATACAAAGCACGCGGTGCGGCTGCAGTGCGTGAGTGCCCTTGTGCTTTTGAATATGCGTCGCGTCGTGTAACTCGTCTCATACAGTTAAAGACGGTTGTGTTGTCTACATCGGGTAACGCTTATGTCAGCAAACACGTGACGCACGATCAGCCGATCGATCGCCCGCCGCACCCGCCATCGATCGCGAAGGTCGCGCCGCTTATCGCCAGCGCACGCGTCGCTGGCGCACACACACTTGTTACACAATAATACACGCCGCGTGACGTGGCCGCTTGCCACAACATCAAACACTTTCACAACTATTTCGACTGTTTCAGTCATTTTACCTTGCACTTATTGAAAAACTATCCTCAAAATATGGTGTTATTTGCTGATGACACTTTCCTAATTTTTAAGATAAATAGACGGGTCCAAAATCTAGATGACGTGAATTATGCCCTACTTCAGGTCTATAATTGGTTTACAGCAAACTTAGTATTAAACGAAAAAAAGACTAAATGCTTACGATTTGCTTTACCGAATGTTAAAAGTAGTCTATACTAATATTATAAAGAGGTAAAATTTGTTTGTAGGTTTGTATGTAGTGGGTAATCTCTGGATCTACTTTGAAAATTCTTTCCGATTTTGAAAATTCTTTCACTAATAGGAAGCTACATTAGCCCTTCTCGAGTGTCATTGGCTATATTTACAACGTGCCTGTGGGATAATTTCCGACAAAAACGCGAGCGAAGCCGCGGGTAACAGCTAGTATTGTATAAAGAGAAACTTGAATTCGTAGATAAAACGGTTTTCCTGGGGATTACGCTTGATTCAAGGCTACAATGGAGTTATCATTAATTTAACATCTCTTGCGGGGCGGCTAAGTTCAGCAGCATATGCTATTAGAAAAATCCGTCAATTTACTGATTTAGATACCGCTAGACTGGTCTATTTTAGTTACTTTCATAGTATAATGTCTTAAGGCATTTATGTATGAGGACGGGTTGCAGACATTCATCTGTTTTATTCTGCAAAAAAGAGCCATCAGAGCCATATTTAATCTTGAAATGTTTAAGAACATTAATATCATGACGGTACATTGTCCATACATCTACGAAAACATGCTATACGTAAGAAAAAATCTCCATCTTTTTAGTAAAAGAGGTGACAGACACAAGTACAGTAGGTACTAGAAATAGGGACCAATTAGTTCAGCCAGGCTTCAGACTCGCTAAGTAGACTCATCTTTCATGGGGTACTGTTTGAGATGCTATAATAAAATTCCACCAAGTATTCTTGAACTCAATGAGACGAAAGGAAATCGCCAACAAAAATAAACTTATTTTTTAGATAGAGCATAACATAATAAACACTTTTTATTATTACACCTAAGTCGTAAGTCAATTCACCGAGAAGTTATTCAACCTCAAAATATCTGAGATCACACAGGTTGAGCAATTTTTTTTTTTCGTCTTTCTTCCCGATTTGTGTATTTAGCCAATCTCATGTCCGGCAATTATGATTGTTCAACTCATTGCGTTTAAAAATAGGGTTAATAAATAAAAATAAATATGATTTAGATAGTTCATTGATTAATAAATTGTAAAGATTTAAATTCATTTGGGCGTAAGAAAATTATTAAAATCATAGTGATTTTGGCTTCATGCGGCAGGATCGTTGCCTGCACTATTAAACAAAAATGGCGTTTTCTATGGGCTCGTACATTGTTGCGAGAAATAAAATCATGGCAATTAGGTACCAAGTTCTGTAGGTTTTATTCCGCAGACAAATAGGATCTTTTGCATTTATTATTATTACTATTTATACTTTTTTCTTCGGATTGGAAATCTTCAAATGACTCCTCTCACTCTGGGCGCAGCAGGAGGGAGTATCAGACTTTTACTGACTAACACCCATCCATGTTCCTTCATCGCCCTTTGTGTTCCGGGGCCACGGTATCTCTTTCGAACAGTCCTGCAGCCCGGATACAGTACCAGAGATTCACACAGTGCGGCAAATTATACTGAAGTTCGAAGAGTGTAATCGGTTTTTGTGTCTTCCATTTGCGGACTATGAGAGAAGCTATAGCTCTATCGAGACTTGGTTTGTTCTTGAGTATCTGCAGCGATGCCAAGAAGACTGGCGATACTTTCAAGTACTGAAAAGTCTTTAAGAAAACGCCATAAATATTGACCGTCCAAACTCAGAACACAGAGCTGATAGAGCATATCCCATTGTGTCGGGGGGAGCGGCAAGGGGACGTAATTTCACCGATATTGTTCACCAACTAACTGGAGGATGTGTTTAAGACGCTGAACTGGGAATGGCATTAACATCTACGGCGAGTACACCTCATATTTGAGATTTGCAGATGACATCATCATACTGACTGAATCGCTGCACGACTTACAGCAGATATTAGATGGCCTAGTTGATTCTTCAAAACGCATTGGTCTCAGGGTGAACTTGAAAAAACCCAGGTTATGTTCAACGAACTCGTTGAACATAACCTGGGTGGGGCGAGGCTGTCCGAGAATCTATTTACTTCGGGCAAACTCCGCAGTTTGGTAAGAACAACTTTGAGATGAAGGATAACAGAAGGATCCAGCTGGGCTGGGCAGCATTTGGGAAGCTTCGTCGAGTCTTTTCGTCCAAAAATTATACAACGGGTACTTTAAAATGAGAATTTTACCAATTATATTTATTTTTGTGAGAATAAAATTTAGATCAATAAGTCGTGGGAATAAAAAAAAAATGACGTACTCATGTTTATACATTTTAAAAGACCTGCCACGTGTTGTGTGTCTGATCTGCGAAGTTCACAGATCAATAATTAAAGGATTTAAAAAAGAAGCAAAAAAATCCGAAATCCCGAAAAGACCGTGTTTTATACGACAGAACCGGTTTTTTTTACAAATCTAAAGCCCGGGAATTCCTGGTGTTTTCAGAACCGGGAAAACCCGGTCCGTATGCCCTAGTAGGAACCCAGACTCTAAGGATGACTGGAATTGTGATACCAGGCAAGTGTGTTAACTACTAAGCTATTTGAGCCAGGAATTCTGCAGTCCATCCGGTCCCGGTGATTTCCAGTTCGGTAACGGACAAACTGCTCTGGCTAGATCTAATGGTAGTATTGAAATTGGTTCCATGTCTGGAATAGATTCACTCACTCGCTCGACATGTCGCATCCAGTCAAATCGTGTAATAAACATTAAACTGATTTAAATACACTAAGTTGTCTGTTAATTTGAAAGTTTTTATTTGCATGCTTTATGTGGGTGATAAAAGTCCACAAAATGAATTAAAATAGTCGCCTTTATACACTTGGATGAATCTATTCTAAGGTGAACAAAGGCCTCCGCTTATGTCGAATTATTTCACCTGGAAGATATCACCTAGGTGAAATTCTTCCAAGATGAAATGAGGACACCAAAAAATTTACTTTGTTTACCCGGGTGATATCACCCAGGTGAACAAGTGGAATAAACCGGGCGAGCGGGCGAACGACGCATCGTTTTACCTCTTTTCATACTTTGGTTCACACCGCGAACTACCGAGCTAAGCTACGTCAGCGATACAAACGATGCGATCGACATATCCGACGACGCCAGCGATGCGATGGTGAACGACTTGTGACGACTGACGACGTTGTCCGCGTCACCCGGTGTGAGACGGAATGAGCCGGAACGCTCCCGTCACTCTCCCGCCCGCCCCCTCGCTCGCCCGTCCGTACGTAGTTTTCGGTGTATAGTTTAGTTCGCGTATCTTCGCGTTGTTTATATAGTTTCCAACGCCTCGATTCGCCCGCCAGCTCGTTCGCCTACTACCTACCTACTACACCTGGGTGAATCTATTCTGAGGTGAACAAAGTCCTCCGCTTATGTCGAATTATTTCACCTGAAAGATATCAGGTGAAATTCTTCCAAGGTGAAATGAGGACACCAAAAAATCTACTTTGTTCACCCGGGTGATATCACCCAGGTGAACAAAGTGGAATAAACCGGTCGCCCGTCCGCCAGCTGGCGGCGTGGCCTGCGCTTTAAACGCGAATTTAGACAGTTTGTTTGTTCATTGTTGTCGATGAAATGCTTATTTCACTTCAAGCTTATTTTATTTAAATTCCCTATTTTCTTTAATTCTTTCTAAAGTACCGAATTTTAAGACAGATTGCTTTCCGTTGGTGACTGAAAGTTTTTCACAGATAAGTGAGAATCAAATGTTCAAGAAAATCACATTTATCAGTAACTATCGACCCGCCCCGGCTTCGCACGGGTGCAATGTTATATAGGGTGACTGGCAATTAGTGTACGATACTTAAACACGTGATTGTGCTCATGATAACAAACAATTTTTATTGTGGGAGCAAAGCCGAAATCGCGAAAAAAATATCAGCTGTTCAGTACATTAGGCAAACATAAATGTACTGAACAGCTGATTTTTTTTTTCGCGATTTCAGGTTTGTTCCCATAGTAAAAGTTGTTGGTTATCATGAGCACAATCACGTGTTTAAGTATCGTTCACTAATTACCAGTCACCCTATATACACTCAGGGGCACATTTAACCGTTCACCCATCTCAAATCACTTATCGTTTGTTTATGTTAACTTACGCTTTGACTTCTGGGCGTAATTTGGTAAGTGGGTATATCTGCAACAATAAAAAAACAATCATACCCGCGTTTTGTTTACTTCTGTGTCTTTATTCAACAATAATCAGTTTAGTGGAATTTTGACATTCTCTCCGGTCGTTTTGTGTGAAGGATACATTCGTTTTAAAACGTTGTGATACCATTTCTTCGAATAAAATCAGGGTTTTGGGGTACTGTAAAAAAAAAAATGCCTCTGGACGCAGCTGGTGCAGCCAGGGCTGTGGCACTTGCCGACGCTGGGTTTATTCCGAAACTATTAGGACTTCACAGATGAAACTTAGTAGGTGGATGTATTCTGTGAACCGCTTTACGATTTTTATACAAAAATTAAAAAAAAGTAAAGATTAAAGGGGGCTGCCATACATGGAACTGAAACTAAAAAATATATTTTTCATCAAACCTATACGTGTGGGGTGTCTATAGATAGGTCTTTGAAAATGAGATTGAGGATCCTAAAACCATTTTTTCTCAAAGCCAATCGTTTGAAGGATAGACACTTCCAAAGTGGTAAAATGTGTCGTCGTCGTCGTCCCTAATTGCTAAAGTAAGAGGAGGAAAATTCTGAAAAAAATTAGGATTGTAGAACGTAAATAAAACTTTCAACCAAAATTGGTTTTATTAAGATTTGATGTTTAGTTTTGGAGATATGGGAGTTTTTTATGAAACTGCAGCAGTAATTTTATTTTTCATTAACATACTATACATATAAAGCAAATTTGTTTTGCTGTTGAATGTAAGACAATACAACAAATGAATGAGCCTTCAAAATATTTTTATTATATTATTTGGTGCTACGTGGTGGCCGGTTTTTTAACTTTCTTCCCAACTCCTCTAGGAACTCAAAAAAACAGTCCCATCAAAATCCGATCACTGTAAACTTCGTTCCACCTTTTGGAGATTTATTAATAATTAGCTAATTGCACTCGACTATTATATTAATTAGGTTTTACGATTTACGACTTGTCCAACAAAACTGACGCCATAAATTAAGAAAATTAACCTTAATCGTATTGTTTCATACGAACATCGTTGTACAAGAGTTGGCGAAACAAATGTTACGCCACAACATAAGCTACGAGAGCAAGCGAACCGAGCACAGGAAACGCGGCGTATGTAGAGCGAGAACAGTCGAGCACACCGCGCACCACTGCCACTCCACAAGTACAGGCTAGCGAGTAGCGTTGCGACACCAACGAGACGCACTGCACTCACTGCACATTTTAACTGGTGTCAACCGAAACTTTCTTCTTAACCACTTCAGGTTTTTTACAACAGCATCAAAAATCAAGTACACGGGTTCTTTCACAACTTTAGCTTTATTTTCTCAAAGTTTCGAGTTTTCGCCGAAGAGAGCACGCGGTTTCTTTGACGCGCAAGCACCAGGCAATAGCTTCACATTAGAAGGCTCACTTGCTCGGCAAGGTGGAGTTGTGACCAAGCTGACGCTTACACTCTAAACTAGACAATGACGTGATATCTATGCAAATATCTGAAGTCGTGACAGTCGATGGCGTTGTTTATGCTTGAAATAAATCACATTTCTGTTCATATTCGGTGCTACATTGAACTTGACAGTGCGGTCGTGAGCCGTGGGTAATATTCGGTATCTCGCCGAGTGCACCGCCCGATTATGCGTAACTCTTCTCTGGGTGTTTGCATTCATGCCCGGAAACTTACAGTTCTGGAGTGACCATGACCATCTCATTGGTGGCTGTCCAAGCGTCCTATGGAGTTGTTACCACGGGTCAGGTGGATAGCCAACAGTGAGTATAATAGACGGCAATCGCTGTTCAGCCTCTCTCTCTCTCGCTGTGCCTCAGTGGGTGGAAGCGTGTGCTGCGTGTGTGTGGAGCACCGCTGCGCAGGAGGCTTGCGCTCTCGCTGCGGCGCACACTGTATCGATAATCGCGTTTCGAAGACTTAGAAATTCTAAGGCTCAATATAGCTTCTGTTTGGTATCACTATGGCCAAATATGACACTATAGTAGTAAGTTAGCTGGAAAACTGAAGACATATATATATATATATATATTTAAATGTATAATTTTTATTACACATCAAAGTAAAGCAATCTTGGACACCAAACGGAGACGAGCGGAGATGTGCGAAGCGGAGAAGAGAGCAGATGTGCAACCCGACACGCCGCGGCCGTGCACAGCACACCGCACCGCTCACGTATCTTCTCGTCTCCGATGGCCTAAACAATTACGAGACATCTTTAACATAGGTTTATTTTCACCGCCAGCCTACGAAATCGTCACCTGACCACAATACAGGTCCAATAACAGCTACGAAACTTTTATAGTTGAACTGTTACCTTCTGGCCACAGCCGAGCGCGGCGCGGATTGCGGCGCGGCGTGCGGCGCGGCAAGCGGTGAGCGGCGAAAACAAATGGTAGACAATGTATGAAGTAGGTAAGCCACATGCCACAGCTACCGGCGGCGCGGATTGCGGCGCGACCTGCGGCGCGGTGAGCGCCGCGCGGCACGCGGCGGCGACGGGCTGCGCGGTGTGCGATTGAAACAAATGTACTAGCGAGTATCGAGGAGGCCACAGCTCAGAGCGGCGCGCGCGGCGGCAGCGGTGGACGTATTCAACATCGCACGATTGAAACAAATAATTTTGTTTTTATCGGGCGTTGAGCTTATATAAATAATGGATACTGAACAATTTATTAGTGACATACTGAGTAGATCAGGGGGCCTAAAATGGAAGCTTTATCAGAATCATAATATGAATCACGTTAAAAATTTGAAATTCTTAAAATGGTCTTTATGGTTATGACCACAAAGTCCATTTTAAGAGTTTTAAATCTTTACTTTACCGTGATTCGTATTATGATTCTGATAAAGTGGTGATTTTACGTGACGGAACGTGGAGTTAGGCAGGGTGGGTTAACCTCCCCTACTTTGTTTAATTTATACATAAATGACCTCATTGTCGAGCTCAGCAGTTTACATGCTGGATGCTATGTCGATGGGGTTGCTTTTAATAATATTAGCTACGCTGATGACATGGCGTTGCTGAGCCCGTCAATGGCAGGTCTCAGGAAGTTAATAAGAGTCTGTGAAAGTTACGCTGAGGGACACGGTTTGAGGTACAATTCGGTCAAGAGTGAGTTGCTGATCTTTAAGGCGGCTAACAAGGTCACAGAGAGCTACCCAACTGTCTCGTTGAGTGGTTGTGTCTTGAACCGTGTTCGTCAGTTTAAATATCTAGGGCATATTGTTACGGAGGATTTGAAGGACAATCTAGATGTGGACCGGGAGCGCAGAGCATTGTCGGTGAGATGTAATATGCTGATCCGAAGGTTCTCACGCTGCACGGGTTCAGTTAAAATAACTCTTTTCCAAGCATACTGTCAAGTATTTTACACCTGTAGCCTCTGGACTAGCTTTACACAAAAGGCCGTTAATGCTCTTCGCGTCCAGTACAACAATGCATTCAGGATGCTGTTGGGGCTGCCACGTTTCTGTAGTGCCTCTGGGATGTTCGCGAACGCCCAGACTGACAGCTTCGCTGCGATCAGACGCAAGCGAGCAGCGTCCTTGTTGCGTAGGGTGCGTGCCAGTACCAACAGTCACCTGAGTGTAATTGCCAACAAACTGGATTGTCCTATTATCTGGTATCTAAGTCAGCTTCATGCTCCTGTAAATATAGTTAATGTCTACTAACATAGTTGTTAAGTTTTAATGTTACTAATATCGTTGTATTTGTGCTGTACGCTAACATAGTTTTTAAGTGAATATGTACTGAAAGAAAAGACACTGAGACTTGGATACACACTTTATTTGCACTGTACAGCTCGACGGTTACAAAAATACTAATTCCGAAAAACAATATTCCATCTACTCGACAGCTCTGTGTCTATGTTACCAAAGAGAGGGGAAAGCGCGCCATTTTTAGCCAATAGGATGACGAAGTTAATCTTAGTCGAAAGTATTTGCTAAACATTTAATTTTAATGGTTTGAAATTGAATTTACGTTAATTTATAAGTATCATCATTGAACAATATTTAATAAATTTATCTAGTTTTATTGAACTCAATTAATTACTTTTACTAGTCAAATTACGCACTTTTAACACTTTCAAATGCCTGTACTTACTTAAATTCATATTGAAATATTATTATTGAAATAGTAATTGCTTACATTCGTCCATCCTGACCAACAAGTCGCGCCCTCGCGAAATTTATACATAAAAAAAAACAAACAAAATTTACAAATAAAGCTGTACATGAGAAAAAAAAATAAAGATAGAATATAAGACCGTGGATAAGAACACTATCATGCAATTTTCTTAATAAGCGAGTAGTAATAAAAACTGAAAAATGTATACATCTTCCATAGATTTAAAGTTCATAAAAATAACATAACATAATCAACAATCTGTCAATAACAGTCTACCAAGTACATTAACAATCAATTTTGAAGGAATCCTTTTTGACAATACAAATTCACAATTTACACATCTGATTCCACTTGAATCATACAACCTTTCCACAATACAAATTCACAATTTACAGTTTTCTCCCTTGAATCATATAACCACATCAAATTACAAATTCACAATTTTCACTTTTCTGATTCCCTTTGAATCATATAACCACATCAAATTACAAATTCACAATTTTCACTTTTCTGATTCCCCTTGAATCATAACCATATCAAAATTACAAATTCACAATTTTCACTTTTCTGATTCCTCTTGAATCATATAACCATACCAAAACACAATTTTCACTTTTCTGATTCTACTTGAATCATATTATTCTCTCACCAACTAGTGGTGCCTCACCTTACTAACCATACTAACCATATGATTCCACTTCAATCATATCGTATCTCACCAAACAGTGGTGCCTCACCTTACTAACCATACTAACCATATGATTCCACTTCAATCATATCGTATCTCACCAAACAGTGGTGCCTCACCTTACTAACCATACTAACCATATGATTCCACTTGAATCATATCGAATCTCACCAACTAGTAGTGCCTCACCTTACTAACCATACTAACCTTACTAACCTTACTAATCATAATCTAACCCGTTACAGGTGTTTCACTTTTACTACCATACTATCTGATTAACCAAGCTATACTTTTCAGAAATACGAATAACATAAGAATTCTTCTGTGCGAATCTCTAAAATAAATCACTTAGGATCTTATAGTATTCAACATAGCTGCGTTACAATACATCAATTAAATATATTCACAATTTATTGATCTGTATCCATATCAGAATTATTATTATCGTCATCATTAGTCTCGTCCACCGACTGATACACAAGCCAAGGGTAAATTTTATCGACCGAAAAGATTCCTACATACTTTTGTTTACCTCTCTTTTTAGTGATAGGCGTATCCTCTACTTCGTACCTGTCATTCTGTAGGACTTTGGTAACGCGGTAAGGACCTAGACATTTTGGAACTAATTTCTTACTCTTCCCTTTCTGACATATTTCTCTTTCCACCCTGACTAGCTGTCCGACTACAAACTGACGAGGGGGAATTCTGGCTTTATCAAAAAGTTGCTTTTGTTTTTCTTGAGTACGTACTATTTTGTCCAATGCTTCGTTTCTTATATCTTGAATATTACTTATATTAGTATCATAATGTTCCTGAACTGGTAAGGCCAGTCCACTCTCAGTCAACCCAGTTAATCGCAACCCAAATAATAATTGAGCTGGGGTTTTACCTACCGCTTTATTGGTTGTATTATTTAAGCCCCATTGTACTTGTAGTAAGTACTCATCCCATAATCTCTCATCTTTTCCGAATGTCATGGCTGTTAATGAATCTAATACCGTCCTATTATAACGCTCTACCTGACCGTTTGCACGAGGAGTTGCGACAGCATTTAAAACGTGTTTTACACTTTTTTCCGACAAGAACTCTTTAAATTTTGAGCTAGTGAAAGTAGAACCTCTGTCCGTTATTATTCGGGAAGGTACACCAAACAAACTGAAATATTCTTTAAAAACTGAAATAGTTGTGTGAGTTTTCGTATTTTTAACAGGTTTTAGGATAATAAATTTCGTAAACGCGTCAATAACAGCTAATATATATTTATTCTTCTTTTTGCTCTCATTGAAAGGACCGAGATGGTCCGCATGTAAGGTATGGAAAGGTTCAGAAACTTTTGGTATTGGATGCAAGAACCCGGACCTCTTTCCAGCCGGTATTTTTCCGTGAGCGCATTGAAGACACGCTTGACAATATTTTTTGACAATTTTGTTTAATTTTGGGAACCAATAAATTGTTCTAATTTTGTCCAAGGTCTTTTCATAAGAAAAATGACCTATGTCATCATGACAAGCACGTAAAACTTGCCATCTGACACCTTTTGGCACATACCATCTAAGTCCTTCGTCCGTTATTTTATAAACTACCCCTCGTTTTAAAGTAAAATTTTGTTTAATATAATTAATTGTCTTTGAATCCTTGTCATCTAAAATCCGTTTAATCCTCTGCATCTCATCATCATTCATTTGAACCGTGGTCAACCAATCGACAGTGATATGGAAAACTTGTAAATCAACGGGTTCTAAATTCGTATTTTCTTCTAGAGGATTCCTACTTAGTGCGTCTACGTGCGACATAGAAGTCCCTGGTTTATAAATTATGTTAAAATCAAATTCTTGGATCATACTCCACCAGCGAGCAACACGTGGAATCATATCCCTTTTAGTAAAAGTGGCCCGCAACGAGTTACAATCAGTAACAATAGTAAATTTTAACCCTATTAAATAACATCGAAATTTAGTCAAGCTATTTACAACGGCTAGAGTTTCTAACTCGTATGATGAAAAGTGTTGCTCTTCTGGTGAAGTGCGCCTACTAAAGTAAGCGACTGGTTTCATAGCTTGGTCATCTTGTTTCTGTAAAAGCATACCACCTACACCATGTTTACTGGCATCCGTATGCAACTCGGTAGCACCATTTGGATTGAACAATGTTAGAATTGGTCGGGATACTAATTTTGCTTTTAAGTGAGCGAATGCAGTTTCTTCTTCTTTCCCCCAAGTCCAACTGACATTCTTTCGTAGCAATTGTGTCAATGGGCGAGCTATTATCGCGAAGTTTTTAATAAAGCGCCTAAAAAAACTAGCTAGGCCCAAGAACTGTCTAACATTGTGGACATCTTTAGGTGTAGGGAACTTATCAACCGCATCTATTTTGCACTTCCCCGGTTTTATACCATTCCCAGAGACTTCAAAACCAAGGAATTCGATTTTTGAATGGAAGAAGTCGCACTTCGAGAGTTTTAACGTAAGCCCTGCATTTTTAATTTTCTCAAGTACCGATTCTAGTTTTTTGAGACCGTCATCAAACGAAACTGACGGTACAAGGATGTCATCCATGTACACGACAACCGTGTCAAATCTTAAGTTATCAAGAACTTTATTTATAGTTCTTTGAAACACCGCTGGTGCATTTGTCAGACCAAAAGGCATCCTATTAAACTCGAATTGCCCCTCTGGGGTTACAAAAGCAGTTTTTTGTTTATCATGTTCAGCCAATTCTATTTGGTAATACCCTGACGCAAGGTCTAAAGTTGTAAATAGATTATACCCCGCTAACCTATCCATCTGATCCTCAATCCTAGGCAAAGGATAGTGTTGTTTTACAGTCTTCCGATTTAAAGCCCTGTAATCTACGCAAAGACGTTTCTCACCGCTCTTTTTTTGAACTAGAATTATTGGACTCGCAAACGGAGAGCAAGATTCTCTTATAATACCACATTGTATCAATTCATCCGTCATACCCCTAACTTCTTGTTTTTCTTTGTGAGACAATCTATAAGGCCTGTAAACTACCGGTTGGGGGTCCACTAAATCAATATTCATTGTCTCTACATTGGTACAGCCTAACTCAGTTAATTTAGTAGCAAAACAAGTTCGGTACCGATTTATAACATCCAACAGTTGCACTTTCTGAATGTTATTTAAGCTTTCATCTAAAGACAAGTTATTTAAACTAAAAGGTTCTAAAGGACTGACAATATCAATTTTATTTACAGAAGGACAATTTACAATCTTTATCTGCAAATATTGTCCTCTGGCTATCAGCTGGTCTTTATTAAAAGTAACTGCGTTTGAAGAAATATTATCGACTAATAATACGCCTTTGCCATTTTCAATTGAGTAGACCCCCTCTTCTATATTATGTTCAAAATTAGGGATGGGTCTAAAACTACCGTATACTAATATGGAACCTGTTACGTTTTGAGAAGAGTAAACTTCTACATAGGAACATCCGGGGAGAATTGAGCAGGACTCTTTTAAAAATAGATTAATCACGCTAATAGTGTCTGGAAATTCACGTGAGATTATCAATTCATTATTCGTTTTTAAGATTTTTACCCCCAACGCATCGGTAAATGACTGGCCAACCAATAATGGATATTTCAAAAAATGGTCAGGGACTACAATAACATCTAATTGGACAATAACTCTTTGAATTTCCAGATCTACTGAACATCGACCTATCGCATGAACTACCGCTCCACCAAATCCCGTCATTGCCACTGAATAAGTTCTATCCCATGTTCCGAATACTTCAACCGCATCTATTTTTCTAATGAGCGTACATTCGCTACCTGAGTCTAAATAGCCAACTTTTTCGTGGCCGTTGATCAAAACGGTTTGTACATATTTATCGTTAGGTTTAGACTTGCTAATTGAAATTTCTAAGACAGCTTTCGCGTCTTCCTTCTTTCGATAACAGTCATTAGCCTCGTGACCAACTATTGAACAGATTGTACATTTTTTTATTGGTTTAGTACATTTACTAATAATATGACCCTCTTCTTTGCAGTTATAGCACCTTAATGGTCTATTATTACCAGGTTGTTTATCCTTGGTTGGAAATTTCCTATTTGAAGTTCTTTGCACATTATCGTTCCTTTTAGTACCTATGCTTTTTGCATTTCGTAGGTATGCCAAAAGTTTATCGGGGTTATCAAATTGAGCTGCCTCCGCTCCTATCCTAATGGCCCTATCATCTATGCCAAAGATTACACATTCTACTGCCCTTTTGCCCTTAATTTCGCACCTATTGAGTAATGCAATTTTATCATAAAAGTAATCCTCTAAAGATTCCCCAAACTTTGCTCTTTTGTCCAACATATCTGAAAGCATTTGCCCATAATTTTCATCAGACGGAAAAGCTGCTTTAAGCTTCTCTTGCCACTCAACCCAACTATAATTGACGGTTGCAAGACCTTCATACCACCGCTTTGCATTACCAGTAAGTTTAGGTATTGTATTATGTATGATTTGTCGGTCTGTCCAACTGTATATGTTTCCTATTTCATTTACTTTGTGTATCCAATTATTTATGTTCTGATTTTTTGAAGATGGATCAAACTCAGGAACGACATTAAAGTTACTTATTCGCTCACTACCCCTACTAGAAATTTTATCAAGAACATCGGTAAGTTTAGAAAACATGTCAGGAAATGACTCACGTGCGCTGGTACTTTTGCTCGGCGAACGGGTGTCTCGGTGACGACGTGGATTCCCGCTTCGCCGGTAATTTCGGGTGTTACTCCTGCTGCGTCTTGACAGTGATCTGCGATTTTCGCTGAGCTGCTCCTCCTGCTGATCCCTGGTTGAGCTGCGGCTCCGATGTGTAGCAATCCGCCCTAGCGGCGGCGTCTCGAGCCGTCGCATTCGATGATCAGGACCCCGCACACGACTGCGGCTCCGCTTGTGGCTGCGCCTGTAGCTCTGCCTGCGGTTGCGACTGCTGCTCGGGCTGCTGCTCTGGGTGCGGCCCGGCTCCCGGCTCCGCTTGCGGCTTTGCCTGCCCAAAACTGCTGATGGGGATCGCGGCAGTGGAGCCAAACTTCCATCACCATTGCTGTCCATTTGTAAACCTGATCAACAGAAACAGTATACGGACACAACAATTCTTTAATCCGATTAACACATTTACACACTTTAAAAGAAAATATTACAGCAACGCATGGATGGACTATGCATTTGCACCACTACTGATCTTGAAAGTATTGTTTTATTCTTCAATATAAACCATAAACTGGATAACGGCGACATAGTGTAACTATATTTCAAATTACAACGACTATTGAAAAACCACAATCGCATCTAGTATTATTATAATTCCTAGCTTGGCAAGCAACTTAAATTTGAAATAACAGCTGTTCCAACAAGAATACATCATGTATTCGTGATGTAGCATTAATAAACACATTTTATTATTGAGTTATGAAATCTAACCATCAATATGCGCAACTTTATTACGTACTTTTTTATTTTAGCATAATCACACATTATTAGCAATAAAATATAGCGAATAGCGATAGAATATAAGACAAATAACACTTACGTGAATTCATCACACTTCTGAACTGAAAGAAAAGACACTGAGACTTGGATACACACTTTATTTGCACTGTACAGCTCGACGGTTACAAAAATACTAATTCCGAAAAACAATATTCCATCTACTCGACAGCTCTGTGTCTATGTTACCAAAGAGAGGGGAAAGCGCGCCATTTTTAGCCAATAGGATGACGAAGTTAATCTTAGTCGAAAGTATTTGCTAAACATTTAATTTTAATGGTTTGAAATTGAATTTACGTTAATTTATAAGTATTTCATCATTGAACAATATTTAATAAATTTATCTAGTTTTATTGAACTCAATTAATTACTTTTACTAGTCAAATTACGCACTTTTAACACTTTCAAATGCCTGTACTTACTTAAATTCATATTGAAATATTATTATTGAAATAGTAATTGCTTACAGTACTAACGTAAATTTATGGAGTTTATTCTGAAATAAAGAGATTATTATTATTATTATTATTATTATTTTAGACCCCCAGTAATATGGATATCAAAACATGTTATAAAAATTGTGGGACGACAACAATTTAAATACCGTGCCACTTTTGATAGGGCCATTTTAATAGTTAGCCGTTCTCTAAATACGTCCACCGCCGCCGCCGCTGCGGTCGCAGCTAGTCGAGCTGTGGCTTACCACCGCAAGTCGCGCCGCCCGCCGCGCCGCTCGCCGCACCGCGCACCGCGCCGCCAGTAGCTGTGGCCAGGACGTTAGAATGAGACTCGAAGAAAGTGGCCTTAAACCTCATAAGCCAGCCAATGGGCCCGATCACACGACCGGACACGATCGCACCGTATGGCGCTTTGGACTCAACATCAATGGAGCCAGGTTCTCTTTACTGATGTAACTAATATTATGCTTTATGGCAATGATGGACGGAGAAAGGTCTACTGATTTAAAATATATAATACAAAGCGATTTATGCAATGTTATATTATATATTTGCAGCTTACAAATAATTTATATTGCTTTCATGTGAGTGTTTTAATAATATTAGAAACACGTCGTTAAACCAGTGCAGTGCCGCCAAACTCACACATTTGCAACTAAAAATGTACATTGCATTCACAGGAACAGTAAACGATGCTAATAATGGATACAAATTATAAATGCAACTTTGGCGAAAAGTTTATTTCTTGCTGTTCAAAAGTGAACCTTATTAAAACTCTTGAATGTTGTTATTATTTTGCATGTCAAAATCAATAAAGACATTTTTCCATGTGACAATCAAAATCAACCACTCAACGCTAGAGGGCGTTGTAAGTTGTAACCAAATAACTCTATTTAGCACGCGAACGACTTTGAAATAGATGTCATATTCGCATCTCTCATCACAAGTAAAAGTCTAATATTTTAGTAAACATAAGTCTTTTGTCTACGCTGTCTCCTAAATTGAACAAAAATAACCGTCTTCAATAAAAAATCGCATTAACATTAGGGTTAATTGAAAAAAAAAAAAACATTAAAAATAATTATTCTTCGTTACGAAAAATCATTTCAAATATCACCTGAATAATTTTTTTCATGATACAATGTTAATTTTGCACAATACCAAGGTGAGCTGCCAGATGTTACAGACTTATTTTGCGACTACCGTAAGGCTCACTCGTTTTTAGGGTTCCGTAGCCGAATGGCAAAAAACGGAACCCTTATAGATTTGCCATATCTGTCTGTCTGTCCGTGTGTGTCACAGCCACTTTATTCCGAAATTATTAGGACTACAAAGTTGAAACTTAGTAGATAGATGTATTCTGTAAACCGCTTTACGCCGTTTATACAAAAAAAAGAAAGATTAAGGAAATCGCTCCATACATGGAACTGAAACGAAATAATATATTTTTTTACCTATACGTGCGGGGTATCTATAGATAGATCTTTGAATGACATAGAGGTTCCTAAACCGTTTTTTTTCAAAGTCAATCTTTTGAAAGATCGCCACTTCCATAGTGGTAAAATGTGTGTGTCCCCCTTTAATTTGCAAAGTAAGAGGAGGAAAATTCTGAAAAAATTTAGGATTATAGAACGTAAATAAAACTTTCAACCAAAATTGGTTTGAATAAGATTTGATGTTTAGTTTTTGAGTTATGGGACTTTTTTATCTAACTGCAGCAGTAACTTTGTTTTTCAATAAAATACTATGAAAAACAAATTTAGTTTTGCTATATAATGTAAAACAATACAACATAATTATGGATGAGCCTTCAAAATATTTTTATTATATTTTTGGTGCTACGGAACCTACGGCTGTGTGCGTGTGAGTACGATTCGCACTTGGGCGGTTTTATTAAACTGCATTCGAATGGGAGCAACGGTTTTAGATATTTCGAAATATCACAGATATATCGAATTCTATCCTATCTGAAGAAGAACAGAATTAGCAACAACAACTGCACCGCGGACATCAGCAACAACACTTAGCTTGAGGTTGCAAACGAAACTAACCTGTAACCGTTCTTATTAACTAAATACGGATTTGTATAAATAATGGTATTATGATTGATATGAATGTCATCATCTGTGATGGCCGGGTTATATTGTTAGCGAGCCTCGTTGTTTGGTAGCGCGCGGCGCGTATCGGGGCCGACGCGGGCGGCGCGGTCCCGTTACAACTGTAACTTCGTCACCGCGCCGCGCGCCGCCCGCGCCCGCGCCCGCGCCTCTGCACAGGCTCACCAGCCGACCAAACAATTCTACACAACTTGTCAAACAAATCTACCCAACAACGAACTTATACGGGGTGGAAGGGACACCGCCGCGAAAACGTTTACCTACCAAGTATTCTGTACATTATTATGAGCCCACATATCAATTTTTCATCGGTTATTAAAAAAAACTTCCACCAAACGTATACAAACTGGAATGATGGCATGCAACTCATAAGCGTTACGAGCCAGAGAACTTCAAGCGTGGATATCATTGCTTTCTAATAGGGTATCCAATACTTGTACTAACATTTGAGACAGTTATTTTTGTGTTATTACTTCCTAGCACCCCGCCCCCCGCTTTGCATGGGTAGCAGGTTATTCAAAATTATGGGGTGTAAAGACTTGACGAGGTGAAGCACTGTTCATCAAAGACAGAGACATTTTGAAAAAAAAAATGGAAACTACCTACTTTGTTTTTAGGTATCATAATAATAAAAAAACCTCCTTTGCCTGCTGCCGGCAATTTAACGGCAGTAACGTATAGACTCCATAACCTTTAGTTTTCCAAGGGTACCCCAGTTAAAATATGATAGGTTAATATGGTGGGATAGGTTCGTGATGTGAAAGATATGTGACACTTGTTTTTGTTCAGGGAGTCTACATGTTAGGTTACATCCTT
This sequence comes from Eugnorisma glareosa, assembly GCA_947578425.1. Taxonomy (NCBI): domain Eukaryota; kingdom Metazoa; phylum Arthropoda; class Insecta; order Lepidoptera; family Noctuidae; genus Eugnorisma; species Eugnorisma glareosa. The sequence continues at coordinate 21,559,534 of OX387970.1, read as the reverse complement.
CGTTTGCCCAAAGATTATAAGCCATACAGAGTTGCAATATTTACATACGACGTAGCATGAGCATCACTACATAGTATAAAACAAAGTCGCTTCCCGCTGTCTGTCATAGGGACAGACAGCGGTATACTTAGATCTATCCTTTAAAACTACGCAACAGATTTTGATGCGGTTTTTTTAAATAGATAAGAGTGATTCAAGAGGAAGGTTTATATGCATAACATTCCACCCGTGCGAAGGCGGGGTGGGTCGCTAGTGTAGCATAATTTCAAAAAAATAATAATAGGTAATCATAAATAAATCATATTTATTTCTGTAATAGTACATTATGATATACGTGCGGTAAGTTGAAAATTACAATTAGTTATTTAATTTAAGGCGAGGGCTACAAGAAAGCAGAGGATGCAATTATCAAAGCGCACGTATGTCGTACGACGTTTTATAACATATTTGCGAGGAAATAAATAACTGCCTCTGATATTCATCATTACTTTACTTGACGACATTTTCAAATAAAAACAATATAGCGAAAAGAAAAAGCGCGCGGAATAAAAACAGCCAGTATTACTAATAAAGTAAATTCATATTTTTGTGCTTTTGTTACAGATAAATGGTTGTAATTTATTGTCAAAATTAATTAAATGAATTAAATGTTTATTTATTTTATTTTATCTCTCAAAGTTAATTTTATTCATAAAATTTTGACCACTTTTCTGACATAAAAACTATTTGCTAAGGTTTAAAAAAATACCGTTCGTTTTAGACGGAGCATCTTGATAAACCGTGCGTTTTACATTACATTACCGCACAAGTCCGTAATGAGATACAATACTATATTAAGTATATTGAAATTGGTGAAATAAGAGACCCTTTACGAGCAAATGTGTTCTAAATTGGTTTTACAAAACACTTTTACACGTTTGCGTCAGCATCGCTGGTTGTCTGTATCGGTTCGCGTCAGGCTGGTGACCAAAAATTGCTACATTTTACTACCTATAGTCAATTAATTGCTACCTAACTTGGAAACAAAATAAAGAGATTTAAAAATGACTAGCCATTCTGCTATCAGGATGGCTGGTCAACTCTCCGTTTGTGTAAACTATTCAGATTCGTGTTATTATGTTTACTTGCGCAATAATAATTGCTATCTGATTGCTACCCACACGTCTTTCAATGTCCACCTTAGCTTTAGCAAGTAAAAAGTTAAGAACGTTTGAAATTTTTACAGAGAATGGATTAAGGTTATTGAATAAAGCAATTTAAAACGATTACAACAATGTTTCTTTTTATTTGTTTTATTTGAATACACCAACTAAAACTATTCTTATTCGTTTTTATTTACTCCAATTAGTGATGGGCGACTCGGAAAGTTTCCATCATTCCACCCGGAATATTCCTGGGAATATTCCCAAAACGGGTATTTACCCGGGTGCGTTCCCAAATCGTGGGTAAATTAGTTTCTATGACGATTGAATTAGTAAGTACTGAATAAAAACAAAAACATCAACTCCAAAATCATTTAATCAACAACCGGATGGTTCAGATATGAAATTTATTGTTTAAATATCAGGTTATGGGCGACAAAAATCACTTCAAGTCTAATACTCTTATAATAGGTCACTGTCGTAGATGTCTTCAATCACTGTCTAAATCACTGTCATCGGAGAATGTTTTTGTTATATCGCAAAACTCTATTTCTCTTGTACTTCCAGAAGTTGATGGTTGAGGTTCAATATTGTTTATGGTCAATGGGCTAACCATAAAAGGACTTGAAATGGGTTCCTCTTCTTCTTCATCTACTTCTTCGTCTTTTTGATTGTGTAACAAATTCCAGTTATATGATATGTAGGCCAGCTTTGCAGCTCTTTCTGTTGTTAACCTATTCCGTTTAAGGCTGTGGATACTTCCATGAACGCTAAAGGTACGCTCTGTTGCAGCCGAGGTGCAGGGAGCAGTTAAAAGACAAGCTGCAACTTTGCTCAGAGGTTTGTTTTTGCAAATTCCTTTCCACCAAGTTAAGGGATTCATTTTCTGGAGGCTGGTCCAAACAAAAGATTTTCCCCATAAACCTTCTCTTGCTCTATAATTAGCTAAATCTGTCATTATTTCCAAGTGTAACTGCCTTCCTTTCTCATGAATAAAATCCATGGCAATTATTTCTTCATCGTCGTTCAGTTCGATGCCTTGAGATTTTGGATCTAGCATATAGGCTGCTAGATGAATAGGCTTTATGCAGTTCCCTCTGCGTTTATCAACTGCATTTAAAATCCTCTCCCTGACATTATTGTCAACCAAAGAAGAAAAACCAGGAAGCAGAAAGACCAGACGTGATTTTATATCTTTGAATGACATGTACACGTCATTTATGTACGCTTCGTTTCCTTCTAGTTTAAATATGTAATCTGTTATTGGCTCTAAAATTGCAGTAGATTCGTCGATCATTTTCCAAAATTCTTCGTCTAGTAAATTTGCTTTAATATCAACTGGGATCATTGTTGCATCTTCATGTACTGCCAAACATTGCAGAGCCGCCTTGCTATTTTGCAAACTACGCACAGCATAAAGGTAACTGCCCCAACGCGTCTTGCTGGGCAATTTTAGTTGCTCGCCAGAACCTTTTTCTACAATTATCTGCCTGAATAACGCGCTCAGAATTTGACTTTTTCTAATACATTTGATTACGTCGACGGCAACTGAAATGAAGGCTTGTATAGCATCTTCTTTCATTATATCATGACAAAGTAAATTCAATGTGTGCGCCACGCAATTAAGTGTGATTACGTTCGGATGTTGCAGTTTTACTAAATCAAAAGCTTTTTGTAGGTTTTTTGCGTTATCTCCTATTAAAGTCACAAATTTATACGTTCCGTAGGTTCTCATTACTATTTGAATTTCTTCACTTAGGTATTCGGCAGTGTGACGATGGCCAGTTGTAGCTAAACTTTTCACAAAAACGGGTTCAGGTTTCGCAATAACAAAATTAATAATACCCTCGTTCCGTCGGTTACTCCATCCATCGCACTGAAGATGTAAATTGTCAGTCGACTTCAACTCTTCAGTTATTTCTCGTTCCATTTGACTGTAAATTGTTTCTAAATGTGTTGTGGAAACAGCTTTCCGTGTTGGTAGTTCGAACAGAGGCTGTAGTTCTTGAAAAAACTCTCTCCACAGAGGATGTTCCACCATAGACAGAGGCGAGCCAGTAACATAAATTGCCTTTGAAAGCAATTTTGTAAGTCGTAGTTTTTTTTCCTCTGTAAATTCGAGAAAAGGAGTAGCGTCACTGATCGGTGTTGAGTTTTCAATTATTTCTCCTTCTGTAGTTGATGAGTTCGATGTATTTGATGCTAATAACGATGTTTCTTCACAGCTTTCCGTTAACTCATTTCTTATAACCAGCGGACATTTGGGACACTTCATCAAGTGATTACCCATTTTGGTTACATTAGGTACTCGGTACATTTTTGAACAAAATGTGCATTTGACTGATTTGTCAGGTAAGCTGTGGTAATGTCTCCAAACTTTTAGTTTTTTCTGTTTCGGCATGATGATATCTATAACAATAAAGTTAATCAATATTAATATTTTTAAATGTTTTTAATAACATTTAGGAAATATTTAAAAATTTAATTTAAAAAACAAATTATTAAATTTTATTTATAATATTTTTTTTTAATTTATTTATTAATTAGATTCTAATATGGCAGGTTTTTCTATCAGAGGAAAAGAGAATCATAATAATTATGAGATAGAAATACAATCAATAAAATATATTTAAAGGATAAATGTAAGTACTTACGTAAATTCGATATGATCGCCTCACTAAATTTTACAGCTATACCACAATAATAATATGTACACTCAAAATCCGTTATTCGTTGCTAAAATTGTCAGGTTGAATTTAAGAAATTTCCAAATACACAGCATACAAGTTTCAACACAAAACACCAGAATTAACATATAAGCACGTCCGCAAGTTCCGATACTCAAGTGAATACTAAACGTGGCCACGGTATTGGAGTCTACTGTTTTACCAGGCAAATTAAATGCACCAATCGAAAAACACCACGCACCGCCGCCGGCGTGTACCTGCTTGGTCATTCAAACAAAGCTACCCGTTAAGCGCACCAGTTATTTATTAATGATTAGTTTAATTATTGAATTATGGTTATATTATATTAATAAATAACAACGTTTCTTGAATAAAACAGTGTAACACAATTTTATAGTTGTTATTTTTGTACAAGGAAATCGAAAACTCGAAAACCTTAAGTTTCATAAATCGATTTATGCGAAATATGTACAAATTGATCATAAAAATATAAATACCCGAATAAATACCCATTGGGTGGATTCAATGGGAACATTCCCGGGAATATTCCCATTTTAGGAATTTACCCGGGTAGAATCCCATCACTAACTCCAATGGTTATTTTTTTTCATTTAAGTTTATTTTTATAAAAGCTTTTTTTTTAATTAATAATTTTATTTTCAAATTTTTAGTTTCATCGTAATTATTTCTGATAACGCATCATTACTCCAACACTTTTTTCGTATCCGTGCTATTAACCGTTGATGACTTCCCTCTTGAGGACATGACCCTGGGTGCAGGATGAGGTCATGATTGTTAATTGACTGTATATTATATAGTGCAGATGAAGCTGAATCCTGTTCCAATACTGATTGTCCGATCAATAAAGGGACTAGGAAGGTACCCATGTACCAGTTCCGAATGTGGACAATTGGACCTCTATAGGCCAATTAATGAGCTGCTGATGAACTAATTAACAACGAGCAATTTATGATTCGATGTCGTAGTACTGATTGTAATGGCATAAAATCATTTACCTTGACCTTACATGAGTTATTGCCTTTGAATTTAATTCAAACGAATATAACTTCATTAACTATGTGCCTTCTTGTCTTACTTTGACTAATAATAATTATCAGTTACTTTCAATTATCGAGTACGTTCCATCTCAAGGTGGCGGAAACATTAGCCATTCTAAAGCTGACTGCAAACGAGGTTCGGTATGGTAGTTTTACAGAAAAACAAAATTTAAAAATTAAAGAAAGTTGTAGAAAAATGATTTCTCACTGTGTATTGTACGCAAATACTGATTATTTTGCGTACAAATACACTTTATGTAAAAATAGATTAATTATTTATTTGTTAGGTAAAATGCAGATTAAACATTTACAATACCTAACCTTTTTTTTTGTAATCCAAATAATGTTATCGTAAAAGCATTTTTTTTCAATACTCTTCCTCGTATACTGGTTCTAATCGCACTGCGATTAGGTTCAACATGCAACGTTTTTTAGGCGCGTGGATTATTGTCATAAATTATCACAACGTGTGCGGAAATAAAAAAAAACCACAGACAACTATACCTATACTTAGTCCAACTTCATTCAATGTTTGTCGGACGTGATTGTTTTTTTTTTTAATCTGGGCAAAAGGATTTATGCGTCTTTAGCTAGCGGCTAGCAAAAAAAAAAAGCAAATTGAATCACACTTTCCTAATAATACATGACCAAAATACTTTTCGTTTATTGCAAAACGTCGTTTGATTTACATTGATTTGTTACGGCATTTGTTACTGCAGTTCTCGGCACCATAACAATCTCGCCTGGCGGCTCGGGTGTGCATTCCGCCTTGAATGCAACAACAAAGTAAAATAATAGAAACAATAATGAATAATTACTTTATCAAAACTTCCATTATTTATACTATAATAAATAAGCTGAGGAGTTGATTTTTTATTTTTTGAACACGTTAATTTCTGGAAACCCACACAGAACACAGCTAGTCTATGATAAACAAATATCTCGCACCATTTTATAATGAAAGTTACAGAACTTTAAAAAACTTGGAATGTTTCTTTTTCCAACAACAGCGTGTAGGTATGTAAACATTTATATGTTCAATTAAGATAATGGGTGGGTGTATTCCATAAAAAAAACATTGTTGTCATTGTTTAAAATTGCTATATTCAATAACCTTAATCCATTCCCTGTAAAAAAATCAAATGATCATAACTTTTTACTTGTTAAAGCTACAAGGTGGACATTGAAAGACGTGAGGGTAGCAATCAGGTAGCAATTACTCAAGTAAAAATAATAACACGAATCTGAATAGTTTACACAAACGGAGAATTGACCAGCCATCCTGATATCTGAATGGCCATTTTGAAATCCGTTTATTTTGTTTTCAAGTTATGTAGCAATGAATTGACTATAGGTAGTAAAAGGTAGCAAATAGGTAGCAATTTTTGGTTACCAGCCTGACGCGAACCGATACAGACAGACAACCAGCGATTCTGACGCACACTTTTACACGTCACTTCATGTTACGAAGATTATAAGCCATACTGAGTTGCAATATTTACATACGACGAAGCATGAGCATCATAGTATGAAACACAGAAACCTAGATATAGTGCACAAAATACCTATTAGTTCAAAAAATTAAAAGAAAGATGTGTAACATCGGCATAATCACGTACGAGCGTTTGTATGAAAAGTATGACGGGTTGGCAGCTCTTAAAACTAGATGGGGCCGGTGTTTCGTGCCTGAATACTCTCAGCGATTCAATAAAAGTTACTATTTCTCTAACCTAAACTGAAACGTTTGGTGAATTATTGACGAAAATAAAGTTTTTTAGTGCTAACATAGTGGAATTTTACAAAAAACCAGTGTAAGTGTACTTTAATCTTTCTTCTAAAGTCTAAAATACCTATTTTACATGCCTTTTTAACCGACAACCCACACAACTTTTTTTACTCTGGTACGTTCGAAACATTAAACATAATTTGTTTTATTACGTCGAAATAAAAATATTTCTTTCGTATAATAAACAGCAAAAGGTATATATCTACTTTGATTAGGAATTATTTTAACAATAGTTGCCGCATTAACGTGGAATCTTAAAAACAACTGTTGAGTGTCTTTTTTACTTTAAGTAATGATACCGAGTTAAAAACAATTATAACATTACTTGCTTCTGAGCGTGTCTGACACTAAAATGTGAGCGAAACAAAGTTATTCGATCATAATAGCGTTATCTCTTTTTCACCAAAAACGTTTCAAACACGGTTCAGCCACAAATTGCGATCTTTCATTCACTTTTAGCGATCCAAGTGCCGCTGAGCGAATTGGATGTCATGGTACGATTTGAAGCGATACAGTTTAGGAACCTAAACTGAAATGTCTTGCTTTTGAATAGTTTTTAATTAGATCATGGTAGGCCTCCAGGCCCGCGCCTATGGCGGCCACTCCAATTTAGTCGGCGGCGGCGCGCCGGCTAATACAACCGGCGGCGGCGGCGTGATTATTTTTTTGTTAGAAATCTGGTCCAGTGGTTCCACGTTAACATAACTGTCCCTGGTTTAATGAAATAAAGCAATACTTTTTTCTTGGCCAAATAAGGTATTTTTTTTTAAATCCTCATTATATCGACCCAATTAGTTGGCATAATATTCGCCATTGATTGTTTTACCCTTTTGAAGGTAGTCAATGTGGATTATACTTCGTGCATCCCAAAAAACAGTCAGCATGACTTTATTCACTGACAAACCCACCTTGGCCTTTTTTGGCGACTATTCACCCCAAGAAACCCACTGTTTGGTCTTTGGCGTGTTGTGGTGGATCCACGTTTCGTCCATGGTTACAAAATGGCGCAAAAACTCGTCCATATTGCGGTTGAACAACGCCAAACACTCCTGCAAAGTTGTCACACGATTGCGTTTGAGGTCGATTGTGAGCAAACGCAACAGCCATCTTGCGAAAAGCTTTCTCATACCCAAGTGATCATTAAAAATTGAAAACACTGAGCCATGTGAGATGCCTCTGGCTTCCACAACCTCTCTCACTTTAAATCTCCGCTCGGCCAACACCATATGATTGTGATTTTTTTCAATTGTTTCCGGTGTAGAGACCGCAACTGTAGTATCTCTGACGAAGTAAAATAATAATAAAATAAAAGTTTTACTTGCGATCCCAGAACCCTGGTTATTTTCAACGAACACGTCACCCCAGGACATGTTGTTGTCAATGGCGGGTCACTCGAGGCTGTTCGAGAATATGTTTACCTCGGGCAAACTCTGCAGTTTGGTAAAAACAACTTTGAGAGGGAGGCTAACAGAAGAACCCAGCTGGGCTAGGCAGCATTTGGGAAGCTTCGCCGGGTCTTCTCGTCGCGTATTCCACAGAGCCTAAAGACTAAGTGGAGACCGCGAATCGGCAAACGTATAGAGGGACAGCCTCAGGCTCGGTGGAATGGCGATCTTCGCAGGGTAGCTGGTGGCAACTGGATGAGAGTTGCTGAGAATCGAGTTGAATGGCGTGCGATTGAGGAGGCCTATGTCCAGCAGTGGACTGCTGTAGGCTGATGATTGGCTTTGCTTCTGATAAGCAGACATTACAGAACACTTGCTCCTCCAGAACAATCACTTTTTTATTTTCTTTTGTAGAACTAAAGTTCCAAAATGTTTCTACCCAAAACTGTTTCGCCTTCGTGCATCGTTTATCGCACGCACAGTTTAAGTTTACGATTCGAATCTTTTGTAAATAACTTTTATCCACGCCACGGCGTCACCAACCGCCGCCATTTTGAACACACGAAAACTTACGTTCACTTCGACCGGAATCACAAACGCGACTAGATCGTGTCGTCATGCGACCCGCGCCAAATCTAGATGGCGGCGACGGCGTGAGTTTGGTCGGCGACGGAGTGCGATTGGTCTGCGGGGGCGGCGCGCCGGCGCGGCGCACACCTCTACCACCGACCGAGATACTAAACTAAACCAAATTGGCATTTTGTTTTTTTTTTTTTTATTGTTGTGTTTTTTTTTTTAGCATTTGTTTCGGTTCGGTACGGGTCAAGAGTTCAAGACCATGACTTTATTAAAAGTGCGTGCTACTTTCCCTCCCGTATATGTATATGTTATACAACCGGTGTGCTAGGTGTGAAATCCCAAGCGATCTTCTCAGCAGAGCAGTTCCCTCCCATATGTTGTGATCAATTATCATATCACCACGATCTTTTACGAAGAAGTAATGTAGCATAATTGTGCAAGCCGCTAGTGGTGGCGTGGTGGCGCGTCACCGTGGTAGCTATTGTGGTAGTGGGTGGTGCAAGTCGCGCACGGCGGCCGCTGATCGATAGCCGTGATATTGCCGCATAACGACTGGCCTGCCAGCCGATATAAACGTGCTACTTGACTCGCTCACATTACTTCATACGTGTCATAATATATACTTTTTTGCTGTACTTGCTGTGCAGCAGGCTCAAAAGTGTAACTTACTATTATTCTCTGTTTAATGTCAATGTTAATCTGCTTTACTGAAACATATTGGAATCCGAGAAACGTCGTTAACCATCGTCATCAAGAGTGTAGTGTTTTGTAGCCTGGTGCACTAAGTGCGAAGCACTCATCAACTATCTCATTTAACTGTGAAAAGCGAGGAGTGACGCCTAGCCAGACTCGGCGTCAGAAGGCGTGATGTTTTGTTACGCGTGAGAGCTGACGGTGACGGCCTCATCCAATGTGATGATGTGGGTGATGGCTACTAAAGATTAAAGGCGTGATGTTTTGTTACGCGTGAGAGCTGACGGCCTCATCCAATGTGATGATGTGGGTGATGGCTACTAAAGATTAAAGGCGTGATGTTTTGTTACGCGTGAGAGCTGACGGTGACGGCCTCATCCAATGTGATGATGTGGGTGATGGCTACTAAAGATTAAAGGCGTGATGTTTTGTTACGCGTGAGAGCTGACGGTGACGGCCTCATCCAATGTGATGATGTGGGTGATGGCTACTAAAGATTAAAGGCGTGATGTTTTGTTACGCGTGAGAGCTGACGGTGACGGCCTCATCCAATGTGATGATGTGGGTGATGGCTACTAAAGATTAAAGGCGTGATGTTTTGTTACGCGTGAGAGCTGACGGTGACGGCCTCATCCAATGTGATGATGTGGGTGATGGCTACTAAAGGCGTGCTTTTGGGTGCTGTCATTCTGGGCGGCAGAGGTCCGAAACAATATTAAATGACGTTGAGGCGACTTTAAGGCTTTAGAAACCGGTTTATTTAGGCGCTATAACTCTTTGTTCAAAGGGAACCATCAAACGAATTGTTGTGCGCTATTTATTCTAATACCGTTCTGTATACAACATGACTTATTATTTTCCGCAAGCACGTGCAAGTTTTGGGCACTGAACAAACCACATATATTTGCCCATGTGACAAGCATGGAGTGTACAATTGAATGCCTGTCACGTTTATGGTTTGGCCCTGGCATCTGTTGATCGAGATTGTAAAAGCCAATTTTATGAACATCTTGCTAAGAAATGGCAAGTTATTTGGAATTAAATCTGAGATGTCACTCATTTTATTCTTTTCTAGTCCTATTCAAAACGATATCATTTGTGATTATCATAAACTGGTAATAATAAAGATTTTATAAGGGGGCTTTCAAAAATTCATTCTATAGTTTTACAGAAAACGATGGTGAATGTGGGATAAACAAACATGTACTTATAAGAATATTGTCCGAAATTTGGTATTTAATATGGTGATATGTGAATACCAGGTTTAACGTACTATAAGATATTGTTTACCACGGAAAAGCGTCACGGATACCTCCGTGACCCATCTCTCCCATCCCAGGCGAAAATACAAAAAAACATATTCGAGCAATAACTTGATGAAACTACTTACTTATGTAAGTGTTACTGTAAAAAATAATAATTTGGTTGTGTTTTCTGTTTGTTGTGTTATGTATACAAAGTAAGTCATCAATAAATATTTGTTGAACACATAGGGTTGCGAAAGCGATTATATTCCCTTAAACCGGCCCTGTCGTAAAATCTGTTCCTACCTGACATGTCTTAACGATATTCTATCTCTCTACCACAAAAAAGAGGTTTTTGAGGAGTTTTTTGGTACAAAAAGGCAAGGATTTCATATAAACTTGCGAGAGCCCGGATTTCATATACACTTGCGAGAGCCCTTAGACCTCCTAAATCCGGCCATGTCGCAAAATCCGTTCTTAGCCGACGTCTACTAAGTATAAATTACCTCCCTGCCAAATTTCATCTTTATATGTCAAGCGGGTTTTCGATATTTCGTGATGAGTGAGTGACCTTTCGCTTTTATATATTTAGAAGAACCTTAAACCTTATAGTTTTGAGCTATTAGGGATCGGAAAGCTCGGGTCATGGGGCCCGAGTCTACACATCGCGTGACAGGCGGCTGGCACTTTCTTTGGCCAAAGTATTAGTATTGCCATTCAACGAGGCAATGCTGCCAGTCTTCTCGGCGCGTTTCCGGATGACAGCGATGCAGAGGAGTACTTTGACGCCTAAGTGTCCTAAAAGTAAGTACCAGTAAGTACTAACTTATCTTTTAGATCTATTTGTAGTTGAATTATTATACAATATTTCAGTAAGTTGGTTTAAAAAATAACTACAAGTGACCGATTTTTCGTACCTACTCTGAGAAAACAGCTTTTTGTCTTTTTTAAAGTGCAGACACAATCTTGGTCAAGTCACATGAGGACCATACAAATAAGTGTCTGAGATGATCTTTTTGTCTTTTTTAAAGTGCAGACACAATCTTGGTCAAGTCACATGAGGACCATACAAATAAGTGTCTGAGATGATCTTTTTGTCTTTTTTAAAGTGCAGACACAATCTTGGTCAAGTCACATGAGGACCATACAAATAAGTGTCTGAGATGATCTTTTTGTCTTTTTTAAAGTGCAGACACAATCTTGGTCAAGTCACATGAGGACCATACAAATAAGTGTCTGAGATGATCTTTTTGTCTTTTTTTGCATAAAGTGCAGACACAATCTTGGTCAAGTCACATGAGGACCATACAAATAAGTGTCTGAGATGATCTTTTTGTCTTTTTTAAAGTGCAGACACAATCTTGGTCAAGTCACATGAGGACCATACAAATAAGTGTCTGAGATGATCTTTTTGTCTTTTTTAAAGTGCAGACACAATCTTGGTCAAGTCACATGAGGACCATACAAATAAGTGTCTGAGATGATCTTTTTGTCTTTTTTAAAGTGCAGACACAATCTTGGTCAAGTCACATGAGGACCATACAAATAAGTGTCTGAGATGATCTTTTTGTCTTTTTTAAAGTGCAGACACAATCTTGGTCAAGTCACATGAGGACCATACAAATAAGTGTCTGAGATGATCTTTTTGTCTTTTTTAAAGTGCAGACACAATCTTGGTCAAGTCACATGAGGACCATACAAATAAGTGTCTGAGATGATCTTTTTGTCTTTTTTAAAGTCCAGACACAATCTTGGTCAAGTCACATGAGGACCATACAAATAAGTGTCTGAGATGATCTTTTTGTCTTTTTTAAAGTCCAGACACAATCTTGGTCAAGTCACATGAGGACCATACAAATAAGTGTCTGAGATGATCTTTTTGTCTTTTTTAAAGTGCAGACACAATCTTGGTCAAGTCACATGAGGACCATACAAATAAGTGTCTGAGATGATCTTTTTGTCTTTTTTAAAGTCCAGACACAATCTTGGTCAAGTCACATGAGGACCATACAAATAAGTGTCTGAGATGATCTTTTTGTCTTTTTTAAAGTGCAGACACAATCTTGGTCAAGTCACATGAGGACCATACAAATAAGTGTCTGAGATGATCTTTTTGTCTTTTTTAAAGTGCAGACACAATCTTGGTCAAGTCACATGAGGACCATACAAATAAGTGTCTGAGATGATCTTTTTGTCTTTTTTAAAGTCCAGACACAATCTTGGTCAAGTCACATGAGGACCATACAAATAAGTGTCTGAGATGATCTTTTTGTCTTTTTTAAAGTGCAGACACAATCTTGGTCAAGTCACATGAGGACCATACAAATAAGTGTCTGAGATGATCTTTTTGTCTTTTTTAAAGTGCAGACACAATCTTGGTCAAGTCACATGAGGACCATACAAATAAGTGTCTGAGATGATCTTTTTGTCTTTTTTAAAGTGCAGACACAATCTTGGTCAAGTCACATGAGGACCATACAAATAAGTGTCTGAGATGATCTTTTTGTCTTTTTTAAAGTCCAGACACAATCTTGGTCAAGTCACATGAGGACCATACAAATAAGTGTCTGAGATGATCTTTTTGTCTTTTTTAAAGTGCAGACACAATCTTGGCCAAGTCACATGAGGACCATACAAATAAGTGTCTGAGATGATCTTTTCGCACAGATTTGAGTGGAGCTATCCAGTTTTAACGGAAGACATTGCTTTGATTAAAACAAATAAGGCCAATTTTCACAAATACTACGACACCTAAATTAGCGTTGAAAACCCAACAGCAGCGTGCGTAGGCGTTATTCGTCAAGTGGTAGGACTGGTAGTCCCAAATTATTAAAGTTTTTGTCGGGGCGCACTTGAATGCAGTTTTAAGAGGCCGGCGACCGATGCGTTTTTCATACAAACGTAATACCAAAATAACTTGTAAATCAAAAACATTCTTAAGGTACTGTCTCTTTATTCCGATTGGAATACAAAATATCTAGGTTCCCAATGAAATATTTTGAAAGGACAATGATATAAAGACGAGATATGAGGAATTTAAAATTTCTATAGAAAACTTATTTTTCTCATAACTCTTGTTTAAATCAGTGTCCATTCAAAATATTTCATTGGGAACCTAGATATTTTGTATTTCGATCGGAATAAAGAGACAGTACCTTAAGAATGTTTTTGATTTACAAGTTATTTTGGTATTACGTTTGTATGAAAAACGCATCGGTCGCGGGCCTCTTAAGTGGTGCTAACACAACAGGAATGTATTGTACAACTCGAACTTTAAGTGGATATTGAGAGTAAAATGTGTATTTGTTTCTATAATTGCAACGTAAGAGGCGCAGTGTACTTTAGACGCTAATGAACTCAGTGAAAAAAAGAAAAAAGTGATAAATTTTAACCGACTTCTAGAGTAGTAGTTTTTATGTATGTTCTCCGTGCCAAATTAAAGGGCACTACCACAGTATGCACTACCCTACTACAATGGTACGAAACCCTTCACGCGCGAGAACGACTCGCTCGCTCGCTCTTGGCCGGTTTTATTTTACTTTTTCATGAAGCCTTTTTTACTGCTTTTGAAGAGCTGTTAGTAATGACATGTCCAGACAATGCACTAGGATATCCTCCGAATGTTGGCATCGTTAAACTACTAGACTCGACGAGCAGGCAGGTAAATACCCAGACCATGACAATCGAGTACGCTTTACATGTAGGTACTTCAGTTTCACAAACTCTTTCTTAGGACCTGCAATGATTTCCTACGAAGTTAATGAGAAGTTTTTTTTGCGATTTCTGACCTTTTTTGATATACAGCCACGATGGTTGGTCCAATAGAAGTTTTTGATCTGTACCTACTAGAAACAGGATCGATTGGCATCAATAAAATGTTTTGTGTAAAATGGCTATTTTCGTGCGGACTGTACATTTATTTGAAAATCTGTAAATGGTGATCAAAATTTCACGAAACATATAATAGATAGTCCCATCGGTCCATTTTTGTGTAACTGCAACGGTTAGGGTAGTTCCCATTACTGCCCCGCTGAAAGTTTCCACCCTGTATGTATTTCTACTTTATATTTTCGTGAGCATACAAAAATTTTCATAAATATGCTGAGAAGACAGTCACACTGAATGATGGCACTTAGATACAGTTGTTTATCAAATCATCTCTTTAGGTTTTTGTTCCGTATGAGCCGTAGGAGCTTTGAAGCAAATAGCAGTGACTCACGCGACTAGGCCTCCTAGGAAGGCGACGGGTCCGCCGCCGATGAGCCTGATCTTGCGGTGGCACGAGTCGAACAGCGAAAGTCTCGCGTGCGGCGGCGGCGGCAGGCCAACCATGCCGCCCGTGGTCGCGGAACGCAGCATCAATCACTAGCACATGAGCACGAGCAGAGCGTGCCCGGCCTCCAATACAACACTAGCCTGGCGCGAGTGCGCGACAAACAACAGCTGAGAGCGCGTCCGCTCCGCCGCGCATCGCAACACATGTGGCTGAGCAGGCGGCCTGCGCGGAACTGACTGCCGAGCCGAGTGCCGAGTGCCGCCGGCTGCCGAGCCGATCCGTCCGTCGCCCGCCTCTCCACCGCGCTGCCATACATACCCCCCTCAGCCCGATCCCACTCCTAATCTGTTTGACATGACTTTGAAACAGTGTTCTATTGATTCTTGTTTTTCTGGCTTTTTAAAGTGAACGAATGTTTTTTGTTTTATTAATTTCAATTCAAGTGTCAATGGTCCGCTACAACAAGCATTCAAAAGAGGCACAACAAAGCCATAAGGAAGTGTTTGGTCAGTGGGTCGCGTCGCGCGTCGCGATCAGCTGACGTTGCGGAGAGTGGCGCGAGCCGCGAAGCGATGAAGGGATACGGTGAGCGAGGGGAGGGGGGCGGATTATTGCAGTCGAAGTCGAGGCGCTTCTACTCAACGTGACGTCATTTTGAACATAAAGAAAACAATTAACCTCTATTATTTATTGTCGCGCCTACAGGCGCCTAACGTGATTTACGTTGATAGTTCGAATAAAGCATTGATTTCCTAAATGTGAAATAAATTTTGACTTGTTTGCATGTGTTAATACATACAATCATATATTATGGTAATCAAATGCGTTAATAATTATATTGTAATAATTTGTATTTTAATTTACAATGTTTATAAACATGCAAGAAAGGAGCCTGCCCGAGCGGCGCAGGCGGCGTTGAAGATAATTCGTACTACAATTCCAAACGCCCCGCCCGGCGCACCCTAGACAGCTAGCACTCGTTAACGCAGAGTCTAGCTAACTATTCCTCTCACCACGACTCAAACTCAAAGCCAACATCAAAGGCACTTTTCAGTGCCAGCCCCAACGGTATCATCACCCGCCAACTGTGGTATGTCAATTACTGAACCAGTTTTGAATGTTATCTCTAATTCTCTATTAAAATAGAAGGTTTCTCTGGCAGCAAGGCCCAGCTCCTTGCGAATCTATGCCAGAACTAACGTTGCGACATTCTTTGTATTCTAGAAACACGCGATATTGAACAACCTAGGCCACAAGCACCTGGCATGATCCTCACTGCCGAAATTCCTCATGCAAAGTTCGGCAGCGCTATTTCGTACGATCAAATGACGCTGTACTGACAACTCCATCGAAATAATCACCTATAAGAAGAAATATTACTAATGAACTAACTGAGATTAACTTACTGTGCAATGGTTCCGTTCGTTTCTAGTTCTTTACTAGTTAGTGGTGGCCAAGGTCAAACATCTTACTCCATCAATGACCATTGAGTAATGGACATAAACTTAGAGAGGAGGGTTGCGTCACAGCGATGAAACGGTTGCGTTACTCACTGGCATTGCGGGCGAATACAAACATTACACCAACATACGCCAAGTTACATGTTGTGATATTTTCTGCTGTAGAGTGTGGGTATACGTATGTTTACTTAACATCACTCCGTTGCCACTGAGCTAAGGTGTTAGCACTTAGTTCTCCACTTTATTTAGTGAACGGTAGCTTTAGTGAAAATAATTTTCAAATAAATAATGTTTCAGCAGTGGTGTAGATGCGGGGTTGTGTGCGGGGAGGGGGCAGTGCGGAAACACAAATGTCAAGGGCGCGCCGCACAGCCACGGCTGGCGATGGCGCAAGTGACATCACTTCTCTGTGGCAGCAGCGCTCGTGGCGGACCGCACCGCTGGCATTGACCACAAGCGGATGAACTGCGGGACAGCATTTCGTGCAATGTTCCGATATATGTTAGACTTGAAGATTCTATTGTTGATTTAGATAAAACATTGGATAACCAAAACACCAGACGAAGTAAACCGTGTCGCACTTTGTCGGTTTCATTGCAGTTTTTTTTTAAACCAACTTTCGTCGTGATCTATCCAGATCACGACGAAAGTTGCAGCTATCCAGCTGGGTGGATAAAATTTAACTCGCTTCGACGCTACATAGCAATGTGTTCGAAAAACCTTTAAATTAATTTTGGCCCGCTTCTGTTGTCAAAATTATTATCTTGTAATACATTTTACATTTATTTTTGCTTTCGTTTCAATTTTCGCTGTTTCGATTTTTTTCTTAGCATACAATGAAATGAACCTAACATGAGACAGAGTCAAAGGGCATGAAACTAAACTTGGTCACTTGCACTCATGTTTATGGACAGTTCAGGGTAGGTGGTGGTTTGGTTAATTATGAACACTTGACCAAGACAGAGCTAAAGTTTCCCGCTATCTCATTTGGATACGGATTTCCCCATGTTGTCACTATTAAAAGAAACACCAAGTAAGTAGGTATATAAAAAATCGGCCAATTGTGAGTTGAACTCGCGTGGAGAGGGTTCCGTAAAGAACAGTGGCGAACTCTCAAACAAATTTTTGTTGACATTTTTTTTTGGCGTCTGCCTATGAAAAATATGTTAAAATATTGAGTTTGAATTCCTGAACAATTTTGTCTTCAGTTATACTTTTGTAGGAAGTCAGGAATTAAAGATATTCCAGTTTGAAGTTTTAGAGGTTATGTTTATTCTTGTCAACAACAGAGTAATCGAAAAAGAATTATAGAAATGCATTTATACAAAATAAACTACGCAATGCGTATTCAGAATATTAGGTCCAACCGACAGGTCTGGCACATAGCCCACATGGCCACATCAGACGTAAGTAGGTACTTATTTATTTAATAATCTTAGTCAACTATCTTAAGAGCAGTTAGTTACTTATATGATTAATTACCATGGTAAGGGTCAGGTATAGAAAAAAAAGAAACGTATGTTTTTAAATATTTATTCCTCATCTTCTCTAATCACAGTGTCAACAAGAAAACCTGCGGGTGCTGAGATATTTGGTTCAGCTGTAGTTAACTAGAGCTCGCCTTTTAACAATGATTCTGGTATGAATGGTTTTTGGCCACATCCTTCCAACAATGCAATGCTATCTCTAAAACCTCCTAAAATAAAAGCCAAAGTCATTTTTTCTGAAATGAAGCTTCAGAGCAGAATTCTCATTACTAAATAAATTAAAAAAGATTTTGTAAAAGTTCAGTTGTCAGTTCAGTACAGTACATGTCATTAAGCATGTTTTTTTCGTTGGGGATTTTGATACGGTGTCATTTTTATGAATAAAAAAAAGTTTAACCCCTATATTCTTAGCACAAAAAATATTTTTTATTATAACATTTTTATTCTGATGCAGAAATGTATTTACTAAGTATAAATTAATGCAATACATAAATCCAAGCATTTTATGTAACTTGTCTAAGATTTATATTCCATGGCAACATTAAAAGTATAGCTGAGCCAAAAGTCATGAATTCAAGCCAGAACGAAAAAAACTAAGCCATGATTATACAATAGTCTGCCGTCAAACGGTGAATGGCCATAACTACTTTAAAGTCTATTTTGAGTAAATGACAGTTTCGTCTGAAGTGAAGTTTTAAAGCACTGTCGATAGTTTTTACTTGACTTATTTTATATGATAATTTATTTGTGGCTACGAGCGAATTGGAGCTTTATTAGCTAGACAGAAAGATAGAGAATTTCTTGCTGAATCCGAATCAATTTTAACTCATTTTTGATAAAATATTAGTTACCTCCTTTCACCGTATGACGGCAGTATTATCATCAATAATCTAGTCAATAAAGCTCTCAATTATGACGACTTTTTTTCCAGACTTTGACTTGATTTGATAAAACTTTGTAAATTATTTCGTCGGTATCTATCACAGTGACATACGTAGACGCTTAATAATTTAATCAGCAATTTGTTCGCCACTGTTCTTTGAGATCATCAAAACGAGACCTTTCATTTGATATACAGGGTGTAACAAGACCCTTCACGAAGCTGTCAACCAAGCATTCTGTACATCAAACTAAGTATCTTGACGCAAAAATTATTGCTGGGAAACGACTTTTTTTTTTGGGGAGAAAAATCACGTTTTACGGTAGGACTTAATATAACGCATTCAAAACATTGTGCTGATGGATGCATTGAATAGTACGGGCTCGTGGAAGTGTTTAAAGTAAAAATCTTACATTCAAAACATGTATTTGAGAAAAAACTTGTGAAAAAGTTGGAACTTTGACCCCAATATCTGAGTAACTAGAAGGTTCCCAGGTATGGTCTAGAACAAAAAAATGATCGCAGTGACGGTGCCTTTCGGCTTCGTTAAGGGTTACACCCTTTATATGATGTATGACACAGTAAGGTTTGCAAAACTTTTTTTTTATTTCCTAATTTGTCCCCTTTATTTTCAATCAGGGCTATCGTGTTTGAGCTCACCAGATGGCGCCACAGTCGATTAAGGTCCTGTCAATAATTGTATTTTATACTGTAGAGCAATGCTGTAGAGTACCAATAACTTCATAAAAAGTTTATTTTATTATGTACTAGCTGATGCCCGCGACTTCGTTCGCGTGGAAATTCTGATGTGGCTGTGAGAAAATAAAGATAGCCTTGTCTTTCCCCAGGATATAATTTTGGTGGTCATGTCTGGTGGGCTACTGCCCGCCAGTTGTTGTCGGGTTCTTCAATATAGTTTTAAGTCGCGGATAACTACTTGTACGATGTAGGATTTTAGATGTATAGAAATGTTCATGTTACTTTTTGTTCTATGTTGCTGTACTGTACTGTACTCTTTGTAGTGCAGCTACATAATCTACCTTCTTGCCAAATTTCATTACGATCCAATCAGCCGTTTTGTCGTGAAAAGGTTACAAACAAACAGAGTTGCTTTCCTTCGGCTTCACTCACGTGAGCGCGTATTCTTTTGGCATTATCAGGGAACATTACATGGGAACGTGAAGTCGTGGTATATTCCTAATATCCTCTCCAAACTAATATACTAATAAACTGACTGGTGTTAGTTTAAATTAACAGGAAATCAGTTAACTTAGATTGCCATCGACACGCTAAGAAGAAGTTTATGAACAAAGCAAATAGATGCAATTCAAGATCTATCTTAGGTCCCAACGCTGAGTACCCTAAAAAAGTTTAAAAAAAAATCCTTTCAAACCCCGTTACTGAAAAATACTGTAAACGCTTGAATTTAATGTATTTAGTAATGGAACCAGAAACAGTATACGCTTCGGTAATCTTCATGTTTCATTGCGCACTTATGAAGTCTTTCCACTTTGGTCACACTTCGTCTTATTTGTGTTACTCAAAAGTTTTGAAAAGATTTTACTCGTAAATCTGTAATTTTCTAACCATGGTGATACATAATTGACGAAATGTACTACCATGGTTGCAGCAGCTCAATGTGCATACGCGGCTTCCGACCAGACCATGCCCGACTTGCTGGAGTGTCCAAAGTATCCCTGTAGCTGCTTTTTAGAGGACTTACTGACAAAATCGCTATTGACGCCGCGATTAACGTATCCACCTAATGATAAGTTTTCATATAATTTGATATGAAAACTTATCATCAAATCAAATCATATTTTATTTGTTAACATAGGTAAAAAAGTACAGATGTTATGTTTGATAAACAGAGCTCTATGTTATGCCAGGAGGCGTACAAATATGGTGTGCAAAGCTAGCTGAGGATTACAAATTATTTACTAAAATATTTGAAAATCATGCAAAATTATGGTATTAAATTAGAAAATAAATTGAACAATTACTCCAATCATGTCAGACCTAAATGAGGAATTATTAAAATGTCAAACATCTATGTAAAAATAATTTAAATGTCAACGTTATTCAATGTCAATATTAATAATTGTCTCAGTGTATCTCAAACCTCAATATTTGCAATTAAATTAATTCGTCATTCAAGTATTCGTTAATAGTATAATAACATTTATCAATTAGGAACAATTTCATTTTTTTCTTAAAATGTTTAAGATCAACATCGATACGAAAGAAGAAGAAGAACCGGGTAATAATATTAGATCTCGTATTTTCAAAGGTATAGACCACGATTACCGAAGCGTATACTTTTCTAAGGAATCTGATGAACGGTCAAAAAACAAATGATGAGTAGACGCAGCTCGATGAAACAAATACAGTCAAAGCAAGCCCTTCGTCTATACACCAGATTGATGTCCGAAGTTCACATGCAAGTGCAGGCCCGCGAGTGAAACAGTTACTTTTATGGATACAATTCCTCTTCACTGTGTGATCTATCCACAATTGTAAATATCTACTGACTAATGCCTAATCTGGCTCCATCTGTGTACCGAGTGTAAAATATTTTGAATATACCTACATGAAAAAACATAATTATAACGAATGGGTTGCCTGTTGCATTAAATCAAGACTATTTAAAATTGCGACAACCGTGAGTGAAGCTTCAATGGTTTTACTTAGACAACGTTACACCATCGTGTTGTTATAGTCTTTTATTAGGTAGATGTAAATTATCTGTTTTTTTTTTTATACAATCATATTTTAATAAGAAAACAGATGAGTGTATAAAATTATAGCATCATCTCATCTACCCTACAACCCTGTGGTAGGGACAAAAAGATAGACAGACAAAGACAAACCAACATATTCTTGGCCCTTAAGCTTTATAGTTTCATTCAATTTTGATTTCGTTTGGTTTGGAAAACACATTGGTTCCGTTAATTTTAATAAAAGGTAGCCTTTACTTAATTTTATCAAGCAACCCATTTTCAATTTGTTCATGTAAGTCTTAAAAATGTTGTTTTCATTCGGTAGTCACATGAGTGAAGCTCGATCTTAGGCGGGATATTGAACTAACAAAACATCTCGCCTGTAATTCGTGAGGCAGAGGTATACCTAATAGTACACCCACATGCCGCCAGTTATGTTTAAGCCCAATGAAATAGGAGGCCAGCCTATTGACATCAACCGAGCACAAATTCTGGGTTTGTCGCTACTACTGAGAATTCCCTGGTGGAAAAACTCAACAACACTTTGCCCGACCCGGGAATCTAACCCAGGACCTCGTGCTTGCTTCCGATCACTATACCAACAATACGGTCTACACGATTTGCGGTATCAATCCCTACACATCTTGAAGGTCTATCGCTAAAAAATGAATGCCTCCGTCTTCTCATAATCCAGGCTTATTTTTTTAAAGAAATTCTTATTTGTTTGTAGCATACGATTTACATTCAAAATGCTTAAAAGTGATAGCAACAAAATCAATAAAATTCCAAATAAATTAAGAATTCTTCGTGACATATTTAAATCCAAACTGCGTATAGATATTGATAATTTGCAAATAGCTAGCGCAGCAAGACCTCTGTTCCTTATAGTACTTTTTAGAGGAATCATCATCATCATTATTCTGCCCTTATCCCGATTTATTTGGGGTTGGCGCAGCATGTCTTCTTCTTCTATACTTTTCCATTATTTTGCAAAGAAATATTTGAAGAAAATAAATGAGAAATATACAAACGATGTCAATCCAATAAAAAAAATGGAAATCTCACAGCATCAAAAAATTACAAAAACAAATCACAAAAAGTGAAAATCTTAGTGGGGTTCGAACATGCGACTGATCGTTTACAGCAGGGATTCCCAACCAGTGGGGCGCGCCCCACTTGGGGGGCGTAGAGTGGTCCAAGGGGGGGCGCGACGAACGCCTTAGGTATTTATTAAAATTCATAATTTCTGCTGTGCACTGACCAATATGAAGCCAAGAATTCATCAATTGGTTAATAAAGTGCAGGCACAATGTTTTCACTAATCATTAATAGGATGTTGTACTTCAGTTATTTGATTACTTATATAGCCACTTATGGGGTTTCAAAATCTTAAAGGTCCATTGGGCTTGAATTTTTGGGTCAGACCTGACTTTAGCGAGTTCTTTTGTTCTTCCAAAGTCAACGTACAGCCACCGTTTTTATACTGACAGGTAGCTTGTATCATGGTTACTTTAGAAAAATTGTGACATTTCAGAATTTCAAGATGGCGGCCGTGCCATTTCCGGATTCCGAAACCTTGTCCTGGGGTCGTTCAAGCGGTCCATCCCACTGCGGCGGGATATGAGTTTGTGTCGAATTTTAGGTTTTTAGGTCTTTGAAGAATAATTATTTACTTGACCGACGGCTGTGATTCAAAATGTAGTAGTAAAAAGTAATTAAATGTTTAGCAATTATAAAATTTGGTGAGTCACAAAAAAACAGCATTTAAATAATTTGGTCGACATAAAAAGATGTCGTTTACAATTAAAAAATCAGGCAGCAATCCTTTTTCCACAAATAATTTTACAATAACATGAGTTTGCATAATAAACATTCCGTCCGCAAAAAAACTACTTGATCAGCAAGATTTCATGATTGATCAGCAGAGAAAACATGTCTATAGGCAGTATATTTGGGTTAGTCACCAACTGGACACGAGAGACTGGACACACGTGTGTCCAGTTGGTGAAACTCAAAATTAGTATCATTTATTATTTCGTCATCTGGACACACCAAGATTTTGACGTGTGTCCACATAGTGAAACTCAAATTAAATCACTTTTATGTTTTCGCCAACTGGACACACGCAGTTTTTTTTGTGAAAAAAGGGTACAGTCAGCTTAATAAATCAAAAACACACATTGATTGGTATGCATATATAAGACATGGTGAGCAAAATAACTAATTGGTCCCAAAAGTCCGATTTTGGGACATGAGGAGCGTAGGCCGAAGGCCGGCGGAGCTCCGACGACATGTCTGACGGGAGATAGGGCGGTTGCTTTTTTTTATTTACGCCCGATCCGATCATCTGTTCAGCGTAATTTCTATTTTTAGACAAGTAAATTATTTTTGCTACTTTTATATGCAGCTCAAAATTATTTTTTTTGCTTACCCTCTGAGTGGTTACCAAAATTTTATTAAACAGGAGCAGCTCATTGCAGCTTATATATATAATTAATATGCTGTACAAAAATAACTACATCCATCCAGAATGACATAAATTGTTGATTGATTTTGGAATGTTTGCTGTCCATGAGTTGCTGATCAATTAGCTATTTCTGCTCACAGATTATATTTTTCTGCTCACAAAAATACGAATACTATGCTAACCATTTAAACACCCTTTTTTAATGGGAATAGGTCAGAGTCTTTAAATAAGGTTTAAGATTGTATTAGGGGTTCTTAAGGGGTTTCAAAATCTTTAAAGTGCTCAAATGGATTTTAAAATTATTTATTTTATTTTAAGCCGATAGTGAGGTCTAAATGAAAATCCAAGATAGAGGCTACGATAATTTCCAAAATTTTCATCATGAGTATCGTTTTTCGATGGTGCTAAAGTACATATACTCACATCATTTCTAAGTTTTGGTTAATTGTACAAGTTCAATCAAACAACAATAATAGGTTTTCCTAGGCTTTCTCTACACTTTTACTAAATCTAAGAGCTTAATCAAGTGGAAACCTTTCGGGTCCTTTTGGGCTTTATTGGGCATTTCACTAGAGTTTGCAAAGTGAAAGGCTCTATGGTTATGTTTGACATTTTTACTACACTTAGGGGTTTTAAAAGTGAAAAATCTACCAATACTAACACGCGAGGTGCTTGCACCTCGCGCAACACGCAACTACTGGTTATATTTATAAAATTATTTACGTACTCATGGTTTTATGAAGGAAGTCTGTTATGTCCTAGCCGACTACACTTGTCAAATGAGATGATTATATGGCCGCAAGAAGAAAAGATATTATTCGAAAATTCGAAAGGAACACTACTGTGAAAACGAGCTGACGAACCAGTCAGAATAGAGAGATTCTTCAATGTGAGAGGTGATCCAACTAAATGATTCACCTGGGACCTGTACCCCCGATCTTCGGAAACTATCTTCGTGCCTGCCCTGACGTTTGTCTCGCAGAGCTGCCTTGAAGTCTGACCCTGTAAACTGCACTGATACCTTCATGCGGAGCATATAGAGTGCGGGTTAAGTCGTTTTTTCAATAATCAGTTGTATTTTTTATCTCATTTGAAAATTAATTATTCTTCTCTATTAAATTTTAAATGTACAAGTCTGCTTATATCCTTTAACATAAATAGGATCAAGTAGATTTGTTACAATGTCCGTCCGTCTGTCACAGCCAATTTGCTCCGAATCTACTGGACCAAATCAGGTAAAATTTGGTAGAATGGTGTAATCCTATGACCCAAACAAAGATGTGTAAAGTAATTTTTTTTTTTTAATAGGGGTTATTTTCGGGGGACATATTAGTAGTTTAGCGGTAGATCCGCGGTAGACCTCTTTATAATATTAGTAAGTATAGAAGAAAACGAAAATTGACCATTCCCCCTCTGATCTCCGAAACTACTGAGCCTAAAATTTTGAAAAAAATGCACAATATAGTTCATTGCTTGTAGATTACAGGAAAACCTATAAGAATTCTATCAATTTGGGCTATCGCGTATGAATTCGCCGCTAGAGGCGCTAGTGTAGCGCGGGGGCACCGAAATGTCAGATGTCATAGATTGTTCGCGCGTTGCGTGCAGTTTTAACATGTATTTTTACAAATATTCACGATTGTGGTCTAGATTGAGTTATTCCTGATTAATTATGACTTGAAGATTTTAAGTAGCAACTTAGAATCTTAATTTTCTTGGAGGTAAAATTATTGTTGAATGTTTCTTGCTTGCTTAGGGACAATATTGTAAAATATCTATACATATAATAAAATCGTAAAAATCCAAATGGTTGTTCCGAGTTGGCTCAAAAACTTCTTAAATCCTGTTCAAATTTAGCAGAAATATTCCTTATTCCTTCTTCAAACCTTAGGCTATATATTATCACGCTACTTGCTTAAGGGGGTGAGCAATATTGCATTATGTCAGTATTATTCAATTGTTTGACGTTTCAGCCATCACGTGCATGAGAGCAGCTATTTTAAACTTATGTCAACGGTTTAAACAGCCGCTGGTTTACAGAGTATGAATCCGCTATCATACTCTGTAAACCAGCGGTTCCCAACCTATTACCCTATGCGCCTCCCTCAAGTTTCCGGTAAAAAACTACGCCCCCCTTGTCCCAACCCAACTACGATGGAAATAAAACAAATGATAAAAACTTTAATGGACTTTATTAACCCATAAGAACCCCTAATTCAATCTAAAACCTTTTTTTAAAACTTAGCCCTTTACCCACTATAAAAATACCCTAAAGTTTACTTGTCGTCGCCCCTGAGTTACGCTTCACTCACTCAACCTTCGTTACGCTACGGAAAATACAACCTAAAATTCGATACAAACTCATACCCCACCGCAGTGGGATGTACCGCTTGAACGACCCCAATCGGACAAGGTTTCGGAAACCGGAAATGGCACGGCCGCACTCTTGAACTTCATATGTAGTATGTACTTTAGCACCATCGAAAAACGATACTCATGATGAAAAATTAGAAAATTATCGCAGCCGCCATCTTGGATTTTGATTTTAACCTCACTATCGGCTTTAGCATCCCCGAAAATCATGAAAACGACTCCCATGATGAAAATTTAGAAAATAATCGCAGCCGTCATCTTCGCAAACTGATTGAAGTGATTTTATTTTGACCTAATGGATGTGTTTATTTTAGAGTGCCGCCGACAATTTATTAATGATAAATGATGTTTATTTTGCAAATAGGTTTTTAAAAACACTTTTACACGTCCCTTTTTTAAACTAGATGGCGCCGGTGTTTCGTACCTGACTACTCTGAGAAGAAACAGCCGAAACCAACTCAGAGGTCTTTTATATTATTTTAGGTCAAAATAAAATCACTTTAATCAGTGTTTTTTTGGCTTGGATATCATTTTCTCCAACTAGGACGAATAGGGGGAACCCTAAGTACTGATTTTTGTATCAAAGTCAATAATTATTGTTGGTGGCAAGGGAAATCTCAAAAAGCGCTCGGCTTGTACGTTTCCACAATTGTAAGACGGCGCACGCTGCACCTATACGTAGTGGAAGGCAATGAAAGAGAAAACGTAAAGTAAAGTAGAGAGGCGCAGGCGGAAAGCCAGGACTTACCAGAGGCAGTCCAGCATGATAGAGACATGCACGTGGCGCCCGCGGGGCTGCACTCACCTGCAACAACAAACGAGCACCATTCATACGACTGCTCGCGCGCTCAGTGGGGCGGAGGGGTGGGCGCATTACGTAACACTTATAGCGTCCCATCTGGTCTGATGTCTCACACAATGTTAGGACTATTTAGTAGAAATACTGAAATAAACCTCCAACTGCAAAAATTGTTAGCGTCTTTATAAATATTTATGCGGATGTGCATTCGCCAAGAAAAACGCGCAAATCCAGACTACTCGTAAATCTTTGAATTGAATGAAATATTAACAGAATATGCTATTAAGAAAACAATATATTGTTTCAGATGAGTCCATAGACGCAACTGAGAAATAGTTATCAGTTCCAATTTTAGGCAGAGCATTATTCGTGCTTGATGAATTGATGATAAAGCAGGCAGGCAGATCAGACAAGAAGGTGCCAAAAGGTATTACACAAGGCAGATGTGAGTAGCGTTACCCGTGTGGTTTCCGGTTAGTAGAATAGTATCAGTCACTCATCCCGTGGGCTAGAGCATGACCTGGGTGGACGAACACCGTTATATTTATGAACCCTGAGGCAAGACAATAATGATCGCCGTACTCCACGGCTATTGTTTCTAGGGAGCGACAAGAGAGTGGACTAGTGGAGTGTGATTGAAAAAAGTAAATTAACAAGCGTTTCATTACTATACTTACGTTTGGCATTTTCGGAGTACGCTTCACTGACTTACGGAAAAAGAAATATTTAGGAACCTCGATATCATTTGTATGCATTGTATCAAGGAAATTATTTAAACTAACTGGAATGATGACGTACAATGCAAAGGCGTTTCAAGCGAGAAAACTACAAGAGTGGATGT
The DNA here is from genome assembly GCA_947578425.1 of Eugnorisma glareosa. Classification (NCBI taxonomy): domain Eukaryota; kingdom Metazoa; phylum Arthropoda; class Insecta; order Lepidoptera; family Noctuidae; genus Eugnorisma; species Eugnorisma glareosa. Next base: position 21,531,657 of record OX387970.1, on the reverse strand, counting down.
CACCCCTTTCTAATAGGATGTCCAATATTTGTACTTACATTTGGGACAGTTATTCTAATGTAGCTTACTAGCACCCCGCTTCCCATTTTTCATCGGTAGCAGTTTATTCAAAATTACGGGGTATAATAAAAAAACTTGGCGATGCCGAAACCTACGCATGCGGCTCATGAAAGGCAGAGCCATTTGTAAAAAAAATACCTACCTTATTTATAGGTACAATATATTTAAAAAAAACTCATATGACTGCTGCCGGCAATGTAGCGGCGGTAAACTTTAGTTTTCCAAGGGTGCCATAGTTAAAAAACTGTAATGGGATAGGTTTATGATGTGAAGAATACGTGACACTTATTTTCGTTCACGGTGGTCCAAATGTTAGGTTACATCCATTATTTGTCGATGGATTTTAAAGCAAATAGGACTGCATTATGCACATAGACGAAGCATGAGTATGTAGCATATTCAAACAACATAATTGTATTTGATAAATTTATTAATCACACTACACATACACATATAACGTATGGTTTTATGTAATTATTGTTGGCTTTTTGTATGAGTCAGTAATCTTATAATTAAACTAGTATTAGCGTGATTTAATTTTTTTTTAAAGAGGGGGTTGAGGGGGGGGATTTTTGAAAGTTATTTTGACCAACTCTGGGCCCCTTTTCACGAATCTGAAAAAAAAATGTTCAAAGGGGGGGCGGGGGGCCATTTTGAAAAATGGTTTTTACTTTTCCGAGCCTTCCCTATACGAATCCGTAAAAAATAGAACACGGGTCTCTTAGTTTCCGAGATACCATGTGGAGAGGGGGAAGGGGGGCGAAAAGGGGGGTTTGGCACTTTTCCCATACTCGCGAGAGTTACTTGTTTACGAATCTGTCAAAATATACCCACCTCCCCCTCCACCATCTGGGAGAACAATTATGTCAGTCAGTCAGTGGTAATCGAGCTTTATACAGTCTAACTAGTATTTGTGTGCGTTACGCTACGGAGGTCGCCGGCTCGCTTCGCTCGCCACCTCCCCTCTTCGCTCCACTCAGGTTTCGACGCCTACTATAATATTTGTTCAAACACATAATGGCTATCTCTAACCGTTACGAAGTTACAGCCCTTTCAATTTTAGGGGAGGTTGGGGAGTGGGGGAGGAGAGGGTACACAAATTTCAACGACCCTCAATAATGAAGAATAGTAAAAAAAAAACAAAAAGCTGCAACGTGTCCTAGTTTCCGAGATACGATGGGGGGAGGGAAGAAGCGGGCAAGAGGGGGCAATTTTGATAAATGTTTTTTACTTTTCCGAGCCTCCTCTATACAAATCTGTAAAAATACAGAACACGGGTCTCTTCGTTTCCAAGATACGATGGGGGGAGGAGTGAAGGGGTGGAGAAGGGGGAGCTTTGCAAAACGTTTTTTACTTTTCCGAGCCTCCTCTATAAGAATCCGTAAAAAAAAGAATACTTTTTCCGTACTCGTGAGAGTTACTCCTTTAAGAATCTGTCAAAATATACCCCCTCCTCATCCACCTTCTGGGAGAACGATTATGTCAATCAGTGAGTCAGTCAGTCCGTGAGTGGTAATCGAGCTTTATATAGTATAAATAAATAATATAATAATAATATAATAATAATTAAAGTACGAAAATGCTGATGATGGATGATGGCTGCAAACTAGGCAATAGGTTGAATACTTCTTCTTTAAAGGGACAACTTCAAGCCACCGTTGCTGAAGATTCTTATTATTAATCATTGGGAATCTGGATAAAAACAACAATATTATCACATTTAAAGTGGAAGATTTCACTTAAATACAATAAAAAGCACTTGAGAAAGCAAAAATACGACTTTAACGCGAAAGTATATCGGCCATATTATTAGTGTTTTTTTTTTTAATTTCATGACCATAAAGTTTTTATATGAGTTTCTTGAATTTTGGCAATCATAAATTGCAGAATTCAATTTCGCAAGAAATTACTATTTTAATATTTGATATTTGATTATTAAATTAATCCCGTTACGATTTATGTGCTAGTTTAGCTATTATGATGTCAAAGATCACTTGGTTGACAAAAATATTGTATTTTAATGACAGCAAAGGTCTGAATAGCAAATAATGTAAAATATATATACATATATATACATATAATAATAATAAATATATAATATAATTCATTGTAAATTTAATATATTATTGGACATAAATAATTTTGATGAATAACATATAATTTTTGACTAACTTATAATTTGCATGACATTATTATTTTGAACTCTTTATTTTATTATTATTTTGAACTCTTTATTTTTGTTGTCTGATCTGTATTTACGATAGTTTTATTCTCAATGACATTGTACTTTAATTGTGAAATTAACATTGTAAAATTTTTGTTTTATATTTGCACTCCTCATATGGTTATTAACAGTGTACCGTTCAACCTTTTGTAACATCCTCTGAACCTGTTTTTTTGCAAATAAATGAATGTATTTTTATTTTAAGGTATGGTTTTCGTAATGTTTTTGACATTATAAACCTTATTTATAGGGAAGAGGGTTGGGGGGGGGCGAGTTAAATGTACGTTCCGTTTCGCGTTTAGTTAGTGATTTACCAATATCTTTTTAAAATAATTTTAAATATTTCGTCGCTGCTCCGGCAGCTAAATCGAATGGGGGCGCTTCAGGTACACCACCTTGACCTCCCCACAGTGACAGAGTCGTCAAATTCAGGCGACTCGATTCCAAACCCAACCCTAACGGATAATATCATAATTACGTCGGGCGCGCTGCGGTCAATCTTGCAGCGCGCTAAAGGTCTTCATTTTAGTCTAAAAAAAATACGAAATTGTAGGTCTGAAAACGCTCTATAAGTTTAAAACTATTTTTTTTCGATAATAGCAAAAAACAATTGCTCTACCGGCATTTTTGGTTTTTTCGATCAATATCTCAATAACGATGAACGACAGGTAAAAAACGTAAAAGAAATTGAATTGATTCATTTGATTGATTTGGTTTTGATTTTTTTTTTGTTTTGTTTTTTGTTTGATTTGATTGCTTTTTGTTTTTTTGATTGATTTTTTGAAGGAATTGTAGTTCGTAAAATAAGCAACAAAAAAGTATTGCATCCAAATTTTCGGTTATCTCAACGGAGAACAGAGTTTACGTACTTATGTGTGTGTGACATCTTATTGCTCTTTTATTTAATTTTTAATTGGGCAAGGGTTTATCTAACCAAAAATTAAATTATCCTACGTGTTTTTCTCATTTCAAGTGAAAAAAAAACAAGATTCTTATTAATTTCTATAATATAAGAAGTACCGTTCGTACATATTGATACATTTTAACCTCCCATTCAACGTTAGTACGAAGTGCTCCGAATGTCCATTGACCTTGTTTCCTGTAAACAACGATTTCGGGCAAAACATTTCATGTCTAATGTTTTTAGTTTTGGTTCCATTTTGTTTGCCAGAAGTCGTCTTTTGCAATTCTTTCGACTTTTAGAAGCTTATCCGGTCCAGTCCACACAGCAAACAAACATAGTAGAGCAAATTAAAATATATACCCACAGTATCAAAACTAGTCAGACGTAATACATAATCACGCGCCATTCGCGAGGACTTTACGTCGGGAGCGGCAGTCGCAGCGACACAGGTCCGTCGTCGAGTATCCCTCGGGCGCGACTAAATGCAACGAGAGTCGAGAAGTCGAGAACGAGCAAGCGCATCGGCTTTTATGGCATTATTTAAATATTTTATTACAATGAAATAAGTAGTCGAAAAAAATATTTAAAAATTGAATGGGATAGATAAACCTTAAGTTTTATAATATTTCATAATTATTGAAATTTTCAACATAAATTTGGTTTTGCGCGTTATTTTATCGGGTCTTTTCAGTATGAACCACATTTTTTTTAAGTACTAATTAAATTAATTTTAAAATAAACCTCGTAGACATAATAACATTTATTTATTAACAATGTTTGTAATTTCTTTTTAAATTGGAGAATAGGTAATTGTTTTATGTCATCAGGCAATTTATTATACATCAACGATGTCATGCATGAAATACTTTTATTTAATAGTGCCGTTTTACCATAGGGTATTTCAACCACTTAGATTTTTTCATCTCTTAATTTTGATGATAGCTTTTAAATGCAGTCTTATAGTACTCTGGGTTCGATTTTACAAAAATATTAGTAATTTTAAAGTGAGGTTGACAGCTTGTTGTACTATCTATTTCGCACATTGCTCAGATGCGAAATAAATAGTACAACAAGCTGTCATTTCTTTGAGCTCTAATATAATTTCCTTGTCTACCTCAAAAAGAGATTAAAAAAAAAAAAAAAAGACTATGCTCCCCCGGCAGGGGGGAGAAATGGATATCGTAGGATATCGTTACAAAAAATGTCGTAACCTCCAGTAATATAATAAATAGGTACCCACTGAAGTTGATAAAATATGAATGTATTTTTTTTTTTTTCTTGTTGGATTTTTTCTTGATATTTTTTCATTGTTTGTCCTGTTTGAGTCCAATAAATGTTTTTCTTTCTTTTATCTACATCATCGAGCCACAGTTTTCCCGAGAGTAGTGAAGACAGCAGATAATATTCTGATCAATTGAAACTCCGCGGCTGTTCGCTAAGAGCCCAATCAATCAATACTATGGGTATGGACGCAGTATTTATTAGGGGCTTTTTGCAAATATTTAGTGCGGGCGGCAAGAAGTACAATACATTTCTGATGGCAGTTGGCAGTGCTAGCGCTTACGGCGAGTACCTTGTTGCGTACAAAGCATGTAAATCGTGTGTGGGGCAGAAGAGTGCGCACTTGATGTGTGAGCTGTGAGGGCAGCGGTCAGCGGTGTCGCAGTGGCTACATTGTGTGGGGCACTTACGTACAGCGGGCGAGCAGCGAGCGAGCATGCGACTCACCTGCAACAGAAACATTCTCATTTTAGCATGTTGTTATCACAGTTTAAGTTGTTGTTGTGAAGTGGTCGCAAGCGGGCTGCCGAGTGTGGCTTCCTTCTATATGTTTTCACCAGCTCGGGTAAGGGGTATATAAAAATAGGAAATTTTAAGTTAAGCCACAATTTTTGTTTTGTCCGGGGAACCTTACCTCTAATTTTATATGTAAGCAACGGAAAAATAAGAAATCTTCTAATAAACTAATTCGTCTTTTTTACAACACAACTAAATATTTTAAAGAAAGCGTTAAGTAAAGAGCAACAATTATTTTTACTTGTCTCCTTGATTAATTTATATACATATGTCGGGGTGTCAGGATTTACTCCGCAAGGCTTCTGCATTATGTGGGCAGACGATGGGTTTCGTGCTATGAAAAGACACTGAGCGATAGACTGTTTCTAGCAAAACTAACGAATTACTTGAGATTACAACTTAGCAGAATAACACGGGGCACAATGAACCGGGTACAGTTCCAAGAGGTCTTAACTCGGCCGCGATCAGACACTGACTGACTGTCGTCCTGGCTCAGAGTTTACCATCTTGACTCTGTGACAAGTGACACCGTGGTGTGGGTAGCCTTGTAAGTAGATGGCGTGATGTCACCACCGTGTACTTGTGATTCATTTTAAGCCCGTACCAATGACCGCCTCCGACACATACAAGGTGTCTCAAAAGTAAGTTCACATTTGCTTATCTTATTACGCGAAAGCAACTATTCTGAGGGGCGCGGGGGGTATGTCAGTCGGTAGTCTGGCTCTTGGGAATTTAGTCGCTATGGAGCGTTTCTCTGGTGCGGACCGTGCGTTGTGCGTACGTGAGTTTTACAAAAACGGTAATTCGGCGACTGTAGCGCGTAGAAAATTCTGCAGTATTCGACATATTCGTCACTTAAATGATGCGCCTAGCACTCGTCTCATTGCAAAACGGGTTGAGAAGTTTGAAGAGACTGGGTCAACTCTGGAGAAACCAAAATCTGGGCGACCAAGAACATCAAGAACAGCCGAAAACGTGGACAGTGTTACTCAGTCTATTCGAGATGATCCAAACCTCTCGATTCGGAAGCGTGCTGTTGCTTTAAATGTGCACAGATCTTCATTATGCCGCATTTTACACAAAGATTTAAAGCTGCACCCGTACAAAATTCAGTTAGTGCAAGAACTGAAGCCTCAAGATGCTGGTCAGAGGCTTGCCTTTGTAAATCAGATGATTGAGCGCTTTCCAACGTTCACCAACATCTTGTTTTCCGATGAAGCCCATTTTCACCTGAATGGGCATGTAAACAAGCAAAATTGTCGTTACTGGAGTGCAACCAACCCAAAACAAAAACATCAGAAACCGCTACATTCACCCAAAGTCACCGTATGGGCAGCGATGTCGGCGCGAGGAATTATCGGCCCTTACTTTTTTGAAGATGGAAGGGGACGCACACTCACAGTGAATTCAGAGCGTTATGTGGAGATGTTAGACGAGTTTTTCGTACCCCAACTGCAAAACTTTCCTGGTTACAACCAAAGAACATGGTTCCAGCAGGATGGAGCAACTTCACACACGTCCAACAGATCTCTGCCTCGAGTTCGAGAAATTTTTCCGAACAAATTAATCTCCAGGCGAGGTGACATAAATTGGCCTCCACGGAGTCCCGATTTAACGCCTATGGATTTTTTCCTGTGGGGTTATGTCAAATCAAAAGTTTACGCTAATAAACCGACTTCCCTGGCACAATTAAAAGAAAATATCCGTAATGAAATGGCAGCCATCACGGAGACTACCTGCCGAGCTGTCATAGGCAATTTTAGTGCCCGACTAAATGAATGCCGAGAGCGCAACGGTTTACATTTGGACGATGTTATTTTTAAAAAATAAATTCCCAAACAGTGTACTTCAATATAAAATAAACATTTTTTCAATAAAGCTAAGACTTTTCTTTTAAAAAAAGATTTAAATGTGAACTTTCTTTTGAGACACCTTGTATAACACTAACGACCCACCCCGGCTTCGCACGGGTGCAATGTTATACATATAAACCTTCCTCTTGAATCCCTCAATCTATTAAAAAAGCCGCATCAAAATCCGTTGCGTAGTTTTAAAGATCCAAGCATACATAAGGACAGACAGCGAGAAGCGACTTTGTTTTATACTATGTAGTGATATCACCATCTAATTTAGGTACTCAGTCAGCCACGGATTTTACATATCACCAACATTTTACAGATCAAAACAAATTTTAAAAAAAACAGGCTTAAACTCGAAAATTGCATCAATTTAACTTAGCTTGTAAAATAATGCATCGTATTCTTTTAACATGAAAATAGCAACTGCAACGATAAAGCGAGACGGGCGCCACTGGCCGCTACCACCAATAAGAGACCGCTATTCGATTGATGCGGGGGCGAGTCGTTCCGTGTCGTCAGAAAAGTAATGGTCCACTAGATTGAAGATATTTTATTTACTTAAAATAAACAGTGACTCTCGTCAACATCGTAAAAAAGACATTACGGTATGGAGAACATAGCAGGCAAGAGTAAGCGAAGCGAGCTAGCTCGGGACTTGGAGCACCCCGACTTGGGGAGGTTAGGTTCGAAGCGTATGGAGCTGCTGAGCGAGTGAAGTGAGCGAACTAGGACCCCGTTCATCGCACTTCGTAGTACGTTCGTTACTTTAAACTCTGCAGACAGTACTACGCCTATTACAAAATATTGATGTTTACCATGAACCTAGAACTTTTGGTGAATTTAAACACTAAAAAGAGTCTATTCTACCCAAAAAAATAAAGGCTACGGTTGTTTCGTTGCGATTGTTTAGTGGCTATAGTTAATTACTTGATGATCATTTTCAGTACATTTTATGATCAATAAATTAAAGGAACTAATAATAATAACAAAAATACTTAACTCGGTTTTAAACGTACTAAGTTATAAAATTAGAAGTCGATAGAATTAATTTGCTTGAATACTTATAATATGTCATAAATATAGATGCTATGAAACAACAACGATTACAGTAGCTTACATGGATGATATAATAATATGGTGAGTGAGATAGTACTTTTTAGATGCACATGGATGGTGGCTGACCTAGTAATTTAGAGGACGTGGTAGTTTTTTTGGAGGAAAAAAGTAGTCGGTTTAATGACTATCCTTTTTTATATTTTTAAAATGTTTTTTTATTTTTTTTATTATATCGAAATGGCAACAGGCACAGCCACCATCTCCAGGCTCGTCGCTCAGCTCCGCCTCGCAGCCGCCGGGACGCGCCACATCCGTGAGCATCGTGTCGCCGGTCGCTGCAGTTGCGTCGAGCTCGAGCGACGAGTTTTTCTCCCCGCCGTCGACACCACCACCACCATCGCCTCGAATAGGAGGAAGAGGACGCCACCAGCGGGCTTGGGACCTCGAGGCCAACCGGCCCCGAACAGGGTCCCCGCTGCCGGTGGAAATGTGTCGCGCATGCGATGGACTCATTCCATAAATGAGAATGTCATGCGCTCATACTATGGGGCTACAGAGCGGGGAAACAACCTGACCGCGTACCGTGTTCGGATGCTCTCTCTGTTTCAGGTGCTTGAGCCAGCTGTCAACGTGTCGGCGCAACGACTGTCGGATCAGGTGCGAGTCATCCAGCGTAATCGTATGTTGGATGACACCGTACTTGATCGCTTGCGGAATGAAATGCAGAGTAGCCATGTCATTGCCACGTCGTCGCAGGCTGTGGTTCCACCACAGTCTACCATAATAAAACCAAATCGCGATAACGACATAAGTGATGACATGGTTACTAATGTAAGTACCCAGTGCAATGAAGAAATGAGGAGTGCTTTGGAGGGTGCGATTCGGAAATATCGGTTCATGCCACCCGACCTTAGGCCACGCATACCTCGTTTGCCCATGCACCACAAAAATAGGGCTCTGGTGGCTGTTCTGGATTCGCAGTTGTCAAACTATTTTGATAACTGCGAAGACCTCATCGATGCTCATTCAATCTTGTATTGTGCAGCTGTAGCGGCATGTCGTGTAGCTCACGTCAAATTTTCTGATGACAGAGCTAAACGACCTAAGCCAGCCGTACCAGCATGGCAGTACAGGATTGAACGGCGTATTGGTGGGGCCAGAGCACTCATCGGCAAACTGATCTGCTTCAGGGAGGGCAATACTCGCCCTAGAGTGATGCGTTTTGTGAGGCGGGCGTTCTCGGGGTCTGATATCAATCCTCGAGACTACATGTCCCGTGTCACAGAGCGCATCGACTTCCTGAAGCAGAAAGTGTGTGCATGGGCAAACCGTATTCGTAGGTATAAACAGCGGGTGGACCGATACACTCAGAATCGCACTTTCCAAAGAGATGAAAGGTGGGTTTATAGGGCTTGGGAGCGACCGGACCAAGGTGTGGCTGATACGCGCCTGCCGGATGATGATGCCATGTGTTCTTTCTGGCGCAGCATCTGGTCGATGCCTGTTAGCCATACCGAGGATGAATGGACCAGGGAGGTCGAGCGGGCGTGCGATCCACTACAAGAAATGGGGGCAATCACTATCTGCCCCCAAGACGTAGTTCGTGCAATCCGTCCGTTGCCTAACTGGAAATCTCCAGGCCGGATGGGCTGCACAACTTCTGGATTAAATGGTTTACAAGGTCGCACGCTCGCCTGGCAACCCTGTTCCAGTCAGCCTTAGAGTCAGGGTCGCTGCCCGAGTTCCTGACAACAGGTTTAACCCACCTGCTCCATAAATCGGGTAGTACTGCGGACCCCAAAAATTATAGACCGATTACCTGTCTTCCGACAGTCTATAAAGTTCTTACATCCATTTTGAGAGCTAAAATTAACAAACACATTGATGATAATTCTATCATGTCCGCTTCTCAAAATGGATGTAGGAACGGGTCCCACGGTACTAAGGAGCTCCTCACTCCTCATTGATATGGCCATTAGTCAACAGGTTCGCCGTTCCCGAAGGGATCTGTCGACATGTTGGATAGATTATAAGAAGGCCTCGACTCGGTGCCACATACATGGCTCATGAGGGTGCTAGAGTTGTATAAAGTAGATGCAACTCTGCGCACCTTCCTGATGTCGTGTATGGGGCAATGGAGGACAGTCCTTCGCTATCCAGGATGTCGGCAAATCCAGAGGAATAGCGAACCGATAAGGATAGGACGAGGTATATTTCAGGGTGATAGTTTGAGTCCACTTTGGTTCTGTTTAGCCTTGAATCCTCTTAGCACGCTGCTGGAGGATTCAGGTCTAGGCTATCGGTTGAGGAGAGGTGGTCAAGTTGTATCTCACCTCCTTTACATGGATGACCTGAAACTCTTTGCCCCCAACGATTTGCAACTGATGGAGCTACTGAAGGTAACTGAAACTTTCAGTAGCGCCATCAGGATGGAATTTGGTGTGGACAAATGTGCGGTCATGCATGTAAAACGAGGGGAGATTGTGGAATCTGTGGGAACCCAGCTCTCGGATTCCATAAATCTCAGATCCCTCTCAGCAACCGAAACCTATAAGTATTTGGGTATGTCGGAAGCGCTGGGCATCAATGTTGCTGACATGAAGCAATCGTTGAAGGAGCGCTTCTTTGGCCGCCTGAAAAAAGTATTTAATAGTCTTTTTGCAGGCGGAAATAAGGTGCGCGCCTTCAATGGTTGGGTCATGTCGGTTTTGATGTACTCTTTCTCAGCAACTTGCTCTAAAATACAGCCTTGTGGGATCGGAAGTGCCGTACTATAGGTATGTGCCCGACCCAGTTCTCGAAAATGGCAATATCACATCGTACTGGGATCGATCCATCATCACTGACGGGACTATTTTAGCCAAAAAGCCTGATATAGTGGTGGTAGATCGATCAGAGCGGCGCGCAATGATTGTTGACGTAACGATCCCGCATGATGAGAACCTCGTGAAAGCCGAGAAAGATAAGCAAATAAAATATCTTGACTTGGCTCGAGAGGTTGTTGACATGTGGGATGTGGACTCAGCGATCATTGTGCCGATAGTCGTATCAGCCCATGGCTTAATTGCTAAGAGCCTCGCTGAATACCTGAGGAGGCTCTCGTTAGGCAGCTGGATCAAGGGCTTGATTCAGAAAGCAGTACTCCTGGACACGGCTCGTATTGTTAGGAGGTTTCTCTCTCTGGAACCCTGACCACCGGTAGCTTGGACCCTGTTCCCGATACCGGTGGGCAACAATTTTTTATATTTTTAAATGTTTTTATATTGTTTTTTATAAGAAATATTTAAAAATGATTTGTATAAAAGTTAATTATAAGAAATAATAATAATATTTTTTTTATATTTTTAAATGTTTTTATATTGTTTTCTTATGAAATATTTAAAAATGTAAATAATTTGTATATATATATATAAAAGTTAAATAAAGGAAAATAATAATAATAAATTTATTTGTTAGAATATTGTTGTTACACAGGTGTTACATATAATATGATATTCTGCTGTTTCCAGCTTACAAATATTTCACAGAATTAAAATTAATAATAAACCATACAATGTCGAGACAAAGGAAAACGTTAACTACTATCAAATACAATGTCAGGAGTTATTAATTATAATGTCAAGAATTATGAAATACAATGTCAGGGGTTATTAATTATAATGTCAAGAATTATTAATACAATGTCAGAGGTTAGTAATTATAATGTCAAGAATGATTGAAAAAATGATGCCTGTCGGTTCTTCGTGTTAGTTTATGACACGGATCCAATAGTTGATGTTCAACAGCGCATTAACATTTAGGCATCTATATCGGTGTCGCTTAGCGAAAGCGGGCATTTTCCTTCCTGCAGTGCAAGTACGTAGGACTCGATTCGATAAATCTAATATTATTCTCGATAAAATGAGTTTTTATCAAATCGAATCGATATCGCAAATACGTAAATACTGTTTTAGCGATCGGTACATAAATTCTAAAATTTTAACAAAAATGCACGTACGAAACGACATTTTGACAGTTGAGATCTAATTTACGCTGTCGAGCTCGGTAATTTATCGACACTTTCTAAAAGCGCGATAAGCAAATCGATCATTAGTACATACAATGGATTTAGGACTTATGCTTTTATTGCTGGATGATCAGGAAGAACGGCAGCACCATCACAATGTGATGCGTATTCGGAGGCGACATCTCAGAGACACGAAAAATCCTCTGGAACTTCCAGAAGACGATTTTTTTCGTTTTTTTCGAGTGACTCGAGAAGTGGTAGTCATTTTAGTAGAAGCAATAGAGATGTACAGAGGACACGGTCCACAGGACTGAGTCCAGTGGATCGCCCTGTCCATAATGTGTTATAGTGATTTTACTATAGGTGCCTACTTCATTCAAGATCTAGAAAAAACATACCTAACCTAAAATATTTTTTTTCTCATGCACCACATTTTCTAAATTAAATTAATTTTACCTATTGAAGTACTTAGGTACCTATTAAAAGTAACTCGCCCTTTCTAATATCTAGATTTTCTAGTCAAAATAAACATTTAACATACATAATAGAACTTCATGACAATAATTGCATGTTTTAGGTTTTGACAGCCTTACGGTTTTATTCGGTTGGGAGCTACCAAAGTTGCAATGGGCAGGTGAGTACAATCTTGTCCTTGGCTGAAAATTGTGAGTAAGGAAGTGTCGAGGGCAGTAGTTCGCCGCCACTTCCACACCTACGTGAAGTTCGCAGGTACTGCAGCTGAAAAAAGAACCTTCATAGGATTCCAGCACAAATTAGAATGCCAGATTGCCTTGGTTGTGTCGATTGCACCCATGTTTCAATTGAAATTAAAATATTTTTATTGTAAACACGACCGTATTTTTATCTTTCTCAAGAAAATAAAGTAATGTCAACTACACAAAAATGTCAACTACAAACTTTTTTTTTTGCAATGGTAAACACGACGACGCTAAGAAAATGGAATATTTTCTATATTTTTACCAAAATAAACGGAAATTTTGGTAAATACTGATAGTTTCTCTAACATAAACGCTTTGTTTACAATGCCATATTTCTATGAAAAAAAGGATTTTCTAAATATCTCGGACATTAGTCGATTTAGTCGTGCCAAAGAAATCTCACCTTAAATGATTTGTCTTTGGACGTCCTCAGTGTTGCCATTTGACAAGCGATCCTTAGCAATTCGATTCGGCCCAGTGCCCACGATAAATGTTATCGTCGCGTGTTACGTACTTGCACTGCTGTTCCGATTAGGTTCGTAAGCGTAATTATTATAAGCCAATTCTTTCAGCACGTTATTCCTTTCCCAATACTTTTAACGGTGTGTACGGTAAACCACAGTTGACTTTTTCAATTGCCAAGAGCACAGTAATCGTATAGCAAAACTGGTAGGTAAGCAATATTTTACATATTATATAGGGTGACTGGTAATTAGTGACCGATACTTAAACACGTGATTCTACTCAGATAACAAACAACTTTCCCAAAGAAACTTTTTTTTTAACTTCATTTAATTTTTTCACAATAACACAGCAGCTTATGAAATTCCCACGCGCGCGCTTTTGACCAATTTTAAAATCGGTCATATCTAATTCTACCCTCTCATTGAGAGCCTGTGGGGTGTGGGGTGCCTGTTTCAAAGCAGTGGGAACATTACATGCTGATTATGTTTATATTTAGAGATCGGGCAAAATCTCGATGGTAAATCTCAGCACGAGATTGCAATCCCTATTTACGACGGTTATGTTATGAACTGGACAAGTGTGTGTTGTGTCGGCGCGCAAGTGGCACAATTAGTGGCGCGGCGGAGTCAAGTGGTGGCAATCATTGCGCACTGCTTCACAATCTGTACTCGTGCGCACGACACTGCTCTCACTACAGCAAGACTAGTGTTGCGCATATAACAACCGTGTGTCACAGGCGCAGGCGGCGCGCTGCTGGACTCAGTGGAGCCGTCTCTCTACAACTGTGTGTCACAGGCGGCGCGCTGCAGTCAGTGGAGCTGTCTCACTAACAACTGTTTGTCACGGGCGGCGCTTTGGTTTCAGTGGAGCTGTCTCTCTACAACTGTATGTCACAGGCGGCGTGCTGGTCTCAGTGGAGCTGTCTCTCTAGAACTGTGTGTCACAGGCAGTGCACTGGTCTCAGTGGAGCTGTCTCTCTAAAACTGTGTGTCACAGGCGCACAGTGGACCGTCTCTATACAAGAGGTTGGACATAGAATCTAAAATTGAAAAAGTATTTCATTTCAAGAAAATAAATATAAAGTTGAATTCCTTTAATGAAAAACAACGAAACTTGTTCCTACGTTTTTTTCATTTGACCAGCACTTTAGGAGCAAATCGATAAAAACTGTTATTTTCTGTATGGACACGAACACGAAAAAAAAAAAAAAACAAAATGAAAAAAGTGGCGCATTAGTGAGTAGATTTTTCAATATAATATAATAATATATATATATTGAAAAATATCGGTAATGAGTTGTGACTTCGCATTATATGTTTAGCTAATAACAAGTCAAGAAGAAAATAAAAGTTTTATGATGAATAAGAAAATATTTATTTAAAATCTTTAAAATTAATATACCTAATATAACACTGTAAAATATCATTAAACCTTAAAGTAAATTACAATTAAACCTATATTAGTTTTTAAATAAAAAATAAAACAACTACTAATAACTAAATTATAAATATAAACTAAGACAAAAAATAAATTAATTAATGCTACCATTTAGTTACTAACAAATGAATACAAATTTTGTTCATCTTCATCAATATCGACATCATGATCATCATTGTCGTCATCTTCTTCAATGTCACTAGTCTGCATTCCGAATCTGCTCCAACTCTATCAGTTGAAATGTCAATGGGCTCCAATTCACTCCGATCATGTATGAGCAAATCGTCCAGTTCTCTAAATAAAGATTTTTTAACTTGATTGGTCATCTTCGGTCGTAGGCTCGTAAGAGGATCGGAAGATAATAGAAGATTATGAAGAATGTAAAAAATAATGTTTAAAAAAAATGTGTGTGTGTGTGTGTAATGTGTGAATGTATTTTAATTTATGTAATAATTTGCACGCAATAAGGTAGATTGAGTTCACTTTGCTTTCTGTTTTGTTTTGTTGACATTGTTTTGATATTATTATTATTTTAATTTATGTAATCATTAGACTGTAGCCGATCTCATTAATTTATGTACAACATCTTATACCTGTACCTACATTCAAAGCAAATAAAGATTTGATTGATTGATTGAATGTCTTCATTAGTGGCGATGCTACTGTGCTTTCGTGAATGGTTTTCTCTAAATTTACGAAAATCCTTGTTTCTTGCTCCAGATGCTTCTTCTGACAAAAAACCTATAGGCACTACTGATAGGTGCTACACTATCTGCGAGCCATGAATCAGCAATTTATGTAAACTTGATGGCATGTTATACCATGGATATAACTGCACGAATAAAGCTGTTTCATCACAATACAATTTGAATTTTAGGATTTCAATTTTTTCGCCTGAGGAAATACATTGCAAAATTACGGCGAGTCTTCTAATTGACGTCTAATTTTGTTATTTCCGCTGTCGTTTCAGGGTCTGCAAAAAACCATCTAGTCAGTGTAGTCAGTGTTTGTATTGCCACTACCCTGCTTTACAACATCCAGAAGTAAGCCTGTTTTTCCTCGGAAAGCTGCCTGAATAGCTTCTTTCTTAGCTTGAACTATTTTTTTATTGTCGTCTCCTTTTGCTTGCCATGATTTTATGTCCATTCTGTAGGCAATGTGTAATAAACCCTCCATAGAACGAATCCAAGCATGCAACGAACTAAATCCATGCTTGTATAAAATAAATCTTCATTCACAGGTTTAGCTCTCACTTCTTCCAAATTATTTATCTCGCTTGGGCGAGCTTTGCACAAATCACACACTGCTGCCTAAGTTCCAGATATGATTGAATGCACCTTACCATCAATGATGGTTATCCCCAGATTGTGCGTAACTGTAGCATTGCCGCAATCAGTTGAGTTCAGTCCACGAATCTCGGTCTCAAATAAATCCATTTCAGCCTTTACTTTGCTTCCGTTTGTTTCACAAACGTAAATTAAATCGGGCGACAACATGTGGTTGACGATGGCCGATCATTCTGCCACACTGTGTTTCTTCTAGAAGTCACTAACTTAACGAGGTACAGGACTTGCCATAAAAATACTGGATAAATATTGTTCACTTGTTGTTGTCCTTTGATGATAAATACTTTGACTCGAAGCTCCATCAAAACACCATTTACTGTGAAGCACAAGTTGTTCATCAGCATCAAAATTCGATTTAAGTGAATCGATCAGCCTGCTAACTGTGCGATCAAGGCGGGCTTGGAGTCGTATGCGGTATTGCGGAAGTATCAGTCACAGTTAAGTCTTCTTTTGCCTGGTAACACTTAAGTTTTTCTTTCACTAACATGTTATAGCTTGGGTATTTCGCATGACCTTCTTTAAAAGTCCTGAGTTTCTAAAGTCCCTAAGTGGGATGTAACGCCACTTGGATAACTGCATGTAAACGTAAAGAGCAAGTGCTTTGTGAGTAGGAACTTCACGAAGCAAATAATTCGGTTTAGTTTCCAGGATATTCAAAACTGTTGAGACGTGTTCAGGATTTTTCATCAAATGTTTCATTATTCTGGCCATATATATTTTTTCCGGCAGACTTGTGCACTTTCAACAGTATGTAAAAGCTCATCTGGACGACTGCAACTAGCAATATTTTCATCAACACGTCTTCTTTTCTGTTTACTCGATAAATCTTCAAAGCATTTGCGAGGAGATTTAGATGTTGAAGTTGATGCATCCAATTTTGATGGACTGATTACTTCTTCTGCCTCATTTTCAGCTTCTTCAGTGTGAACAATATTTTCCTTAAAGCAATTTGGCTAAAAATTTATCGGAACTTAACCAGTCTCTGTTCTTGTCCATGAACTTGTCAACTGTTCTTCTTGATTGCACCCGTTTGGAGTAAATCCGATAACAAAATCGTCGACACCAGTTCTTTAGATCCGGCACATCATTTTCACTTAACTGGACGTTACTATTCGACTTCAATGTGTTAAATAAATTATCGTAGTCACGTAGGTCTTTATGATTGCAAAGAGAGCAACATTAAACATAAAGATCTTGATATGTATAAAACCCACGGAAAGCCATAATGACAACACTTAGTAGAGGTTATAAATTATTACAACTGAATTATATTTTCAAAACGCACTAAAATATATAGGGCAGCAAGTTTGCAACTAGTAATAAATTTGAGAAGGTAATGATGACATGAGCCAATCACAATGCGGAGCTTAAGGGCTGAGAACATAGTAATTACAATAAACTAATTAGATTAAGCAAATACTGGTAGTCGTTACTTAATGCCTTATTAATGCTTTTGATAAATTGCAACAAAAGCGTTAATAAGTCATTAAAGTACTCACTAATGCACCTGTTATTTAAGGAACTGCTTAGTGATGACTAATTCTCAGTAATAAATATACTAAATGTGACTCTATTCCATTAGTAATACAATAACAAAGATAGTTACTATATTTTACTGCAAAGAGGTTCACCGATAACCGTAAACCAGTAGGTACCAACCATACATACATAAAGATGCAGTTGAGGTTTTTAGAGTTGGCAAGTTATTTTTTAAATAAATTGTACCACGGAACTCTTAAAAGGTGATGTGATCCAACTATTTTTAAAGTTGGACAAATGCCCCTAGTAAAGACCCATGGTCCAACTAGTAGGACAGAGCAGTTGGACCACTGTCCCGCACTGAAAAAAAGCGTAGTAATAAGTTTTGTTGTTCTTCATTAAAGAAATGCAACTGTATATTTATTTTTTTGAAATTAAATACTTTTTCAATTTTTGATTCTAT
The DNA here is from genome assembly GCA_947578425.1 of Eugnorisma glareosa. Taxonomy (NCBI): domain Eukaryota; kingdom Metazoa; phylum Arthropoda; class Insecta; order Lepidoptera; family Noctuidae; genus Eugnorisma; species Eugnorisma glareosa. The sequence goes on along the minus strand of OX387970.1, from coordinate 21,513,842 downwards.
GGCCAACCTCTTCCATGGGCACGATCCACTGTGAGTGTCTAACAACTGTGTGTCCAGACGGCGCGCTTGACAAGTGAGCGATGCAGAAACTGGTGTTGTGATTACTGACACTGCTGGGCTGTTTCGTACCGATCGAGAACTGATTGTACTGTCGACTGTATATGTGCTGGTGGTATCACAAGTGGCAGCGAGCATGCCGCAAAATTGTAATGATGCAAATTTCCAATGACTATGTCGCGAGAGCAGTTATAGCCCAGTAGTAGCGGCCTCTATTTACGAGGTCGTCCAATTTGTAGGTCGTGGGCTCGAACGCCTCGAACTTAAGTGCCCCGAGTTACTTCACAGGAAGTCTGAAACTCGATCCTAGCAGTGGAAACATACAAACAGACTGATTATGTCCATAGCGGAAAATGAGTGGAAACTCAAAATAATGAAGACAATGCAGACTAACTGAATGTTATTAACATAGTAATAAGTGGCGTATGACGTCACGCAGGTGTAGTGAGTGATAATGATAACACACGATAAGCGCGCCTCTCGGCCGCGATGCCGTTGCGCCGCCCGCCGCAAGTAGGCCGATGTAATCACCACCGCTACGTCAACACGCGGAAACAACAAACGGCCACAAACCGGTATAGTTAGTCATTTGTACATTAATCAATTACATAAGAAACAAATATGGCGCCCACTTGCCACTACGCATCGATCCATTTCTGAAAATCAAGCTAGAGCGCCTTGCCTATGGTAAGACTGCATAATACTTGCAACTAAGTCACTTGTTTGCACTGTTGAAAACGACGTTGGATTAAATGACTAACATAAAAGACAGTCATCTATCTAGTTTTCGGTATATTGTTACAGATAAATTGTATTGCAGTGCAGAGCACACTTTTGTTTTGTACCTCATAGGCCAAAAGACAGGGACACACCTGCAGAAGCACGACACTGTGTCGTCGATGTCGAGCGGCAGCACCGGCGGTGCCGGACTCGGCGCGGGCGACGGGGGCACGCTGCGGTACTTGACGTGCAGCACGCGCCGGGCCGCGCGCGCACCGCTGCGCCGCAGGATGCCCACCGGCCAGCGCGCGCCCGACCGCCCGCTGCTCTCCTCGCAGCCGCCGGCTGAACTCATCCTGCACCACCATGCACCTCGCGCTCACTGCACGACCCACTGACACCGTCACACAGTCACACCGGCGCACCGCGACCGCGGAGAACGACACTATCCGCGAGGAAGTCTGGTCTGGCGCTCACGTTTGCGCACCGCGGCCGACTGAGACGGCGGCGGCGAGAGGACGCGCCGGCGCCGCGCGGTGACATCACGCCTTATCAGCACACCTGTGAGCGCGGGGGGACACCGACACACACCAAACAACGCTATGTTTACACTGCACAACGCACTGCTAACTCTAAACATGTTTTCCCTGACGTTGACGCTACTTCATATTGTTTATACGCCTGGTTAACATTGGCTTGGCTGATAAGTTGAATAATGTCCTTAGCTGCCATATAGAAGCACCACCGATGAATGATCTGTAAGCATCTGTGTGATACGCACCCGTATTATATTGTTAGGTGCTACGGAACCCTATGTGCGTGTGAGTACGACTCGCACTTGGCCGGTTTTTTGCTTTTACTATGGACTAGGGCTTGCATTCGAATATCCGAATATTCGAATTATTCGAATAATCAGCTGTTTCAAATATTCGAATAGAAATTTTGCGATATTCGAATATTCGACCAAATTCCTAGAAACAAAACTCAACAATCTGATGTGCACAGTCACACAAAATTCAACGTTCAAGCACGCCGTCCAAACAAGGTAACGTCGTTCGACGCGCGGGCGCTACGAGTTTACGACAGGATTCGAAAGGACAGAAGTTTTCCGTCTCTTTAGACGAATGGACTTCAGCCCGTAACCGACGGTACATGAACGTCAACATCCATTGTCCAAACTTTGCAGGCAAGAGCTTTAGGAATCTGGGACTAGCAAGAATAACTGGCCGGGGAACAGCAGAACGCTGTGCCAATATTTTGAAGCACAAACTAGCATCCTATAATCTTTCTCTAGAAGTGGACATAGCATGTTTGGTGACTGACGGAGCAAGTGTGATGTGTGCTATGGATCGACAATTGCCTCCGTACCATCAATTATGTTTTGCACACGTCATCCAATGTGCAGTTTTGGATGTAATTTACAAAAAGACACAAAATGCCCAAGAAGAAGAATGGGAAGAATCTACAGAATACTCAGAGGCGACAAGACAGGATGATGACTCTGACAGTGATGAAGAAGAAGGTGGATTTGTAGTTGGGACAGGAAGACAACTGAACAGAAACCAGTATGTATAAGGGGATGTAAATAAAATAAAAATGTTATAGATATAGTGAGAAAAATTGTTATTTTTTTAGGAAATCACCCACCAAGATTGAGTGTTTCTATAACTACCTTCTAGAAGAACAGAGAAATGGGCTTGATCCTAGACTGTAAAACTAGGTGGAGTAGCTTGGCTGATATGATCACAAGGTTTTTAGTACTAAAAGAGCCTATCATGAACTCTTATTGATTTAAAGAACGAAATCACATTTAGTTCCTCTGAGCTAGCTTTACTACAAGAATTGTCCACTTCTCTCAATATTGTAAAGGTAACAGTCGAGGCGTTGTGCTAAAAAAATGCAAATCTGCTAACTGCAGAGACAGGACTACCATTCATGGTTACGAATCTTCAAGCGACAAACAGTTTTACAAGTGATCAGCTACTCCAGGCTCTGAAGAAAAGAATAACTGAGAGGCGCTTACAAAATCTAGTGTATACGTTAAAATATCTACACAATCCCACAATATATTACGCAGAGACACCTTCGGATATTTTCTCATCTCCAGGAAACGACACGATTGCTAAAGTTATAACTGAGATTAACGTTAGATACTTTAGTCAAATACACGAGTTTGATGATAATGAAGACAGATCCTTATCTGATCACCAGCAGCAGCGACAGCGACAAAATGATGCAATTCAGGAAACTGCAATAAGCTTCAAGGAAGAACTACAAAAAAAGATCGAGGACACCATTTTAGCAACTTCTTCTATATCTACCGCAAATTTATCATGCAGAGAAGAGTTGGAAACGTGAATCCTAATGCTAATGGCGCTATTTGATAGAGGAGGTCCTAGAGAATTTGAGCCAAGCATACGACTTTCTGCAGTGTATACCACCCAACAAGTGTAGAGTGTGAAAGGGTGTTTTCTTCCAGCAAATATATTTGCAACCATCTAAGATGTGCCTTAAACGATGATTCCATGGATGCTCTAAGTTTTCTTAGGTCTCACTTCCAAGGAAAACGTTGAAGGACAAAGTTTATGATAGGATTCAAAATGTACTGTAATTTTTTGTACTAATTGTAGCGTGCTACTTAGATCTGATCTGAACTCGTGATTTTTATTTTTGTCATTAAGATTCACTAAGATTTAATGTTAAATTATCAATCTCACACATTGTTATTGTGACATTGACAATTTAACATTAAGAAAACGATTTTACATCAAAGGTTTAGCGTTACTTAGTTGTTATTGTTTTGTTTGATTTTATTATATTATTACAATACTCATAACTGATTTTATAAGACTGTGTTGTGTTTGTGTCGAGGGTGGAAAAACAAAACAAGATTATTTTATTTTGATAAATATTGTTTGTTTTAAAATATTTTAAGCACTTGTTTCTACTTTCTAATTTTTGCGAATATTATATTAGAATAACATTGTAGTGTATTAATATAGTATATTCAGTCAGTTTATTATTAAATTGACCAATAAATTCTTCAAAAAAAAAAAAAAACTAAAACGTAACTGCAATAGCAGTTATGCCTATTTCAATTCAACGTTAGCTGCTGTCTAATAACAAAAAAAATATTATTTTAATTGTTTTTGTAAGACTGCGTTAAAATAATATTAGTTAAAACTAATATTATTTTGATTTAAAGAATTAAGACTATTTAGAAATTAAAGGACATGATTTCTATAAAACTTATTTTTTTATTTAATATTCGAAAAATATTCGAATTATTCGAATATACCCCAAAAAAATATCGAATATTCGAATTCCAAAATGATCGAATATTTGCAAGCCCTACTATGGACACTTTTAACGTGCACATCTTGCTACATCGTTCTCACATAATGTACCATCTCAATATGAATGATGTAACCAAGGTTTTGTAACAATATGCTGATTTAAGAGTGTCCATGGAGTTTCTTGCCCGTTCTTCTCCATAGAGATCTACGCTAGGGAATGGGCAACTACAGTACTTTCACAGTTTTTATGCCTTGTGACTGGGACTGTAGCTACATTTAATTGATATGGCATTTTGTTCATCATTGGCAATTGTTACAATGAATTCAATTTCGCACGAAAAACGCATTAAGTAACATAATTCAAATCCACTATAAAAATGGTCGTTCTGTTAAAGTTACATTTCGTAAAATTCGTGATATTTTCGGACAACCTAATCGTCCTTCTATTCTGCTATTAAGAATTTGGTCGCGAAATTTGAGTCGACAGGCTCGGTACAAAATGTGCCAACACCAACACGTGTTCGACAGGGTCGTTCAACAGAAAAGATCGCCGCGGTGAGCCACAGTGTTGAAGAAGATCAAAATTTGACAATTTCACGACGTTCTCAACAATTGGGGTTATCCAAAAGCACAACATGGCGAATTTTGCGAAAGGATTTGGCTTTGAAGCCTTACAAGATTCAATTGGTACAGGAATTGAAGCTGACCGACCATTAAAATCGCCGTAGATTTGCTCAGTTCATTCAGGAACAACCTGCTGGTTTTTCTAAAAAAAAAACATTTTTTCAGACGAAGCACAATTTCATTTGTCAGGGTACGTCAACAAGCAAAATTGCCGCATTTGGGCTTCTGAAAATCCTGAAGCAATTATTGAGAAGCCTTTGCATACTCAACGTGTCACTGTGTGGTGCGCTATGTGGTCTGGAGGCGAGATTGGCCTGTTTTTTTCGAAGATGAGGCTGGAAATGCGGTAACAAGTCAATGGATCACCCTATAACCTTAAGAGGGCCCTTCCCGGCGCGTCTATCGTCAATGCGAGCATGGTCGAAAAGCTTGTTGTTTCATCCAGAGCCACAGCGGCGATTTTCTTTCAACTCCCCTGTCTTATCCCGCCCCGACCCCGCACAACTCGTCTCCCGCGCACCTCATACCGCCTAACGCGATGACATTGAACGAAAAATAGGGTTCGAAAATTTCTTAATCTTGTTCCAGGAAATACGTGTTTTTGAATAAGTCTTACAAGTGTGTGAAATAAAAAATTGTCATTAAGAATCTTCATTACATGTGCTAGGTTTCTATCGTGATGATTTCTTTACTTTTAGAGTTTATGAGTACATTATGAACGGCTAAAGTTCAGGTAAAATTTGTGCAAAACAGCCATTTTTGGAGGCTTATACTGAATTTGTTTCTACATTTTTTTTATTTTTTGCTCCCATAGAAACCTAGATATAGTGCACAAAATACCTATTAGTTCAAAAAATTCAAAGATAGATGTGTAACAACTGCATAATCACGTACGAGCGTTTGTATGAAAAGTATGACGGGTTGGCCGCTCTTAAATGTAGCTTTAACCAGGACACCATATTATTAATTTTGATAGGTAACAGAGGAAATGTGAACAAAGGAGAGTTGCTCCAGTATCATAGAACATTGTCAAACTTAAATTTAAGAAAAATTGTGTTGTTTACATTTCCATATAGTAAAAGTTTGCCACAGGAAGAAAATTTCTTTAGATATAATATTAATAACACTTTGCATAATTTGATATCTAATAGTAATTAATGTATTTCATTTGATTGACATTAACAATTATATTAGACTAGCTGACCCGCGCAACTTCGTCTGCGTGCGTGCGTACATAAAAGAAAGAGAGGTTAGAGAGAGTGTGCGTCAACCTTAAAAGTTAGACATATGGCCATTGCGGATATTTTTTTAGAGCTTTTTAAGAGGGACAATTCCGACATACATGATAATTGCGTAACTTTAACCGTTCACGCACAACGGAAGCTCTCAAAAGGAGTAAATCCCTATTATATACTATTACCGATGGATAATCATCAAATGACCCCTCCCACTCTGGACGGAGCGGAAGGGATTGTCAGACTAGGTCTAAAGTTCTCATCAAGGTGCATGAAATGAGCCCAGACACGATATAGATGCTGTAAACTCTTGAGGACCACTTGCAACTGCTTTCCTTCTCCATCGTCAGACATTCGATGAAAGTCATACTGACAACTCAGTATGGTTTAAAGTTTTCATCAAAGTGAATGAAATGAGCCCAATAACATTATACCTGCTGCAAACTGTTTAGGACCGCTTGCAACTGCCATTTGTCTCTATCGTTTGACCGTCGATGACAGTCATACTTCAGCAAGGCCTAAAGTTCTCATCAAGGTGCATGAATTGAGCCCAAACACGTTATTGTTGCTGCAAACTATTGAGGACCTCTTGCAAGTGCCTTCCGTCTCCATCGTCAGACCTTCGATGACGTCACACTCCAGCTAGATCTAAAGTTCTCATCAAGGTGCAGGAAATGAGCCCAAACATGATTTCTCAATTTAAAAAACAAAAGATCATGTATATCGGACTTCTCTGTAAAAAGTTATGCGTGGTCAGGTCATACATAAAATAAAAAAATATAGACGCGTCGAATTGAGAACCTCCTCTTTTTGTTTCGTTGGTTAATAAACCAAGCTTCAGACATTTGACACGGGCGAGGGTCATTCTTTCACGGAAAACTTAACACCGCGACTCAGAAAATGGAGTGAAATTAATAGCGCCATCTATCGAGCACGAAATTTAACCGTTAAAATATAATGCATGTAAAGCGATCGAACACACACTCTACAGGGTTATAGCGTCATGTAGACTAATCTAGAGTACTTTTTGCTCTCAGACCCGATTTAAAAGTTATCTTGTGAGCACATTTTTATTAATTAGTACCATTTTGGTGCAATAGATGTCGTTGCATGTATCTTACACAATGATGGTAAGTTCTTCTTGAACACTTTAAATTTATAAATATTTTGATAGAGAGCACTGATTACAGCATGAAACAAAAATTAAAACCTCTAAGTTCCCCACAATATTTGTGCATTGAATCTAATCACATTGGTTTTCCCAACAACATGAACACCCGCCTCGCAGCGCGCGCGGGTCATTATTTTGATGCGGAGTTATTTTAAAACTGTGATATCTCCTAAGATATTCATCTAAATTGAATAGTGTAAAGGGCAATTTTGGTCACAATTGAATGCTAAAGATGACTAACATATTTATTTTGATAAGGATTAATACTATGTCGGTAAAAATACCTTCGCAAATAAAACATTAATTTTGACCAAATTTTAAAATCATAAAAATGGTTATTGTGAGTCAACCTTAAAAGATAGGCATGTGCCGTCGCGGACTTTTTTTGAGACCTTTTTAAGAGGAATAATTCCCTGCTACATTATATTTGTGCAACTTTAACCGTTTACGCAGCGCACGCAACGGAAGCTATCAAAGAGAATAATTTTTCCCCGTTTTTGCAACATTTGTCATTGATGCTCCGCTCCTATTGGTTGTAGCGTGATGATATATAGCCTATAGCCTTCCTCGATAAATAGGCTAACCAACACAAAAAGAATTTTTCAATTCGAACCAGTAGTTCCTGAGATTACCGCGTTCAAACAAACAAACAAACAAACAAACAAACAAACAAACAAACTCTTCAGCTTTATAATATTAGTATAGATCAGACAAAAGATAGATATCTTGTAGATCGGTGCTATCTAACAAACTATTGTAGAAGACAGGTAGCTGTATCGCTATCATAATGTTTTTCTATTACAGCCAAGAACTTGGCTAATCAAGTTGCCTCCGTTGAGCACTGCAATATTCAGTTAAATTACTCTGCCAATAATTTGATCACAATTAATTAATCAGTCAATCATTTAAATTAGAAAATGAGACAACAGAGGCAACCTCTTGCAATATTTTAAGGAAGCTAGATAATAAATCAGGAGAATCAAAATATTCAAGGATTTTTGAACAAAGAATTAGAAGTAGAACTTTTCCTGAATTGTAACAACGTAGATATTCTTTGTATAACGGAGCATTGGTTTAAGTGTCACCAATTAATTTTCAATTTTAGTAATCACCAGGTTGGTAGTTCATTCTGCAGGGAAAATGCTATACATGGCGGCGCATTAATCTTAGTAAATAATCAGCTTAAATTTAAAGACCGCAAGGATATTGTAAGCCTATCTGTTGAGCGAACAGTTGAAATAGCCTGTATAGAATTGGAGCAGTTTATCATATAATAATAATAATAATAATTAAACGAAACCACCGGAATATACCAAAAATGAAAATACCTAAAGGAAAACCAATCCCATAAAACGTCATAATATTAAGATGCTGACCAGAAGCCGAGCCAAACAACAGGCACACCCACCATCTCCGGGCTCGTCGCTCAGCTCCGCCTCGCAGCCGCCGGGACGCGACACATCCGTGAGCATCGTGTCGCCGGTCGCTGCAGTTGCGTCGAGCTCGAGCGACGAGTTTTTCTCCCCGCCGTCGACACCACCACCACCATCGCCTCGACGACGAGCAAGAGGACGGCCACCAGCGGGCTTGGGACCTCGTGGCCAACCGGCCCCGAACAGGGTCCCCGCTGCCGGTGGAAATGTGTCGCGCATGCGATGGACTCATTCCATAAACGAGAATGTCATGCGCGCATATTATGGGGCTACAGAGGGAGGAAACAACCTGACCGCGTACCGTGTTCGGATGCTCTCTCTGTTTCAGGTGCTTGAGCCAGCTGTCAACGTGTCGGCGCAACGACTGTCGGATCAGGTGCGAGTCATCCAGCGTAATCGTATGTTGGATGACACCGTACTTGATCGCTTGCGGACTGAAATGCAGAGTAGCCATGTCATTGCCACGCCGTCGCAGGCTGTGGTTCCACCACAGTCTAGCATAATACCAAATCGCAATAACGACGTAAGTGATGACATGGTTACTAATGTAAGTACCCAGTGCAATGAGGAAATGAGGAGTGCTTTGGAAGGTGCGATTCGGGAATATCGGTTCATGCCAGCCGACCTTAGGCCACGCATACCTCGTTTGCCCATGCATAACAAAAATAGGGCGCTGGTGGCTGTTCTGGATTCACAGTTGTCAAACTATTTTGATAACTGCGAAGACCTCATCGATGCTCATTCAATCCTGTATTGTGCAGCTGTAGCGGCATGTCGTGTAGCTCACGTCAAATTTTCTGATGACAGAGCTACACGACCTAAGCCAGCCGTACCAGCATGGCAGTACAGGATTGAACGACGTATTGGTGGGGCCAGAGCACTCATCGGCAAACTGATCTGCTTCAGGGAGGGCAATACACGCCCTAGAGTGATGCGTTTTGTGAGGCGGGCGTTCTCGGGGACTGATATCAGTCCTCGAGACTACATGTCCCGTGTCACAGAGCGCATCGACTTCCTGAAGCAGAAAGTGTATGCATGGGCAAACCGTATTCGTAGGTATAAACGGCGGGTCGACCGATACACTCAGAATCGCACATTCCAAAGAGATGAAAGGTGGGTTTATAGGGCTTGGGAGCGACCGGACCAAGGTATGGCTGACACGCGCCTGCCGGATGATGATGCCATGTGTTCGTTCTGGCGCAGCATCTGGTCGGTGCCTGTTAGCCATACCGAGGATGAATGGACCCGGGAGGTCGAGCGAGCGTGCGATCCAGTACAAGAAATGGGGGCAATCACCATCTGCCCCCAAGACGTAGTTCGTGCAGTCCGTCCGTTGCCTAACTGGAAATCTCCAGGGCCGGATGGGCTGCACAACTTCTGGATCAAATGGTTCACAAGGTCGCACGCTCGCCTGGCAACCCTGTTCCAGTCAGCCTTAGAGTCAGGGTCGCTGCCCGAGTTCCTGACAACAGGTATAACCCACCTGCTCCATAAATCGGGTAGTACTGCGGAACCTAAAAATTATAGACCGATTACCTGTCTTCCGACAGTCTATAAAGTTCTTACATCCATTTTGAGAGCTAAAATTAACAAACACATTGATGATAATTCTATCATGTCCGCTTCCCAAAATGGATGTAGGAACGGGTCCCGCGGTACTAAGGAGCTACTCCTCATTGATATGGCCATTAGCCAACAGGTTCGCCGTTCCCGAAGGGATCTGTCGACATGTTGGATAGATTACAAGAAGGCCTATGACTCCGTGCCACATACATGGCTCATGAGGGTGCTAGAGTTGTATAAAGTAGATGCAACTCTGCGCACCTTCCTGATGTCGTGTATGGGACAATGGAGGACAGTCCTTCGCTATCCAGGATGTCGGCAAATCCAGAGGAATAGCGAGCCGATAAGGATAAAGCGAGGTATATTTCAGGGTGACAGTTTGAGTCCACTTTGGTTCTGCTTAGCCTTGAATCCTCTTAGCACGCTGCTGGAGGATTCAGGTCTAGGCTATCGGTTGAGGAGAGGTGGTCAAGTTGTATCTCACCTCCTTTACATGGATGACCTGAAACTCTTTGCCCCCAACGATTTGCAACTGATGGAGCTACTGAAGGTTACTGAAACTTTCAGTAGCGCCATCAGGATGGAATTTGGTGTGGACAAATGTGCGGTCATGCATGTAAAACGAGGGGAGATTGTGGAATCTGTGGGAACCCAGCTCTCGGATTCCATAAATCTTAGATCCCTCTCAGCAACCGAAACCTATAAGTATTTGGGTATGTCGGAAGCGCTGGGCATCAATGTTGCTGACATGAAGCAATCGTTGAAGGAACGCTTCTTTGGCCGCCTGAAAAAAGTATTTAATAGTCTTTTAGCAGGCGGAAATAAGGTGCGTGCCTTCAACGGTTGGGTCATGCCGGTTTTGATGTACTCTTTCGGCATACTGAAATGGACTCAAACAGAACTAGACGCCCTGGATAGGAAGGTCCGTACATTGTTGACGGCATATCGAATGCATCACCCACGTTCTTCGGTTATGAGACTGTATATCCCGCGGAAGTGTGGGGGTCGAGGCTTTTTAAACGCTAAGACTCTCCACAATCGCGAGATATGCAGTCTCAGGGAATATTTCCTAGAAGCCGACGTGGGGATGCATCGAGATGTGGTCGCGGTGGACAAGGGCCTCACCCCGCTCTCCTTGGCTAAAGAGAACTGGCGCAAACCTGTAGTGCTTGACACTAACGACCGCAGGGAGGTATGGCAGAGTAAGGAGCTTCACGGACGCTTTTTCCGGGCCCTGCACGGGCCCGATGTAGACCTGTCAGCGTCCGTAGCCTGGCTACGTTCCGGGGACCTCTTCGGAGAAACCGAAGGTTTTGTCTGTGCAATTATGGATGAAGTTATGATGACGAATAACTACCGGAGATTTATTGTGAAGGACGGCACGGTTGACATATGTCGGGCATGCCACCGTCCAGGTGAATCAATCCGTCACATTATCTCTGGGTGTTCTCGTTTGGCTAACGGAGAGTACTTGCATAGACACAACCTTGTAGCCAGGATTATCCATCAGCAACTTGCTCTAAAATACAGACTTGTGGAATCGGAAGTGCCGTACTATAGGTATGTGCCCGACCCAGTTCTCGAAAATGGCAATACCACATTGTACTGGGATCAATCCATCATCACTGACAGGACTATTTTAGCCAATAAGCCTGATATAGTGGTGGTGGATCGATCAGAGCGGCGCGCAATGATTGTTGACATAACGGTCCCGCATGATGAGAACCTCGTGAAAGCCGAGAAAGATAAGCAAATAAAATATCTTGACTTGGCTCGCGAGGTTGTCGACATGTGGGATGTGGACTCAGCGATCATTGTGCCGATAGTCGTATCAGCCCATGGCTTAATTGCTAAGAGCCTCGATGAATACCTGAGGAGGCTCTCGTTAGGCAGCTGGATCAAGGGCTTGATTCAGAAAGCAGTACTCCTGGACACGGCTCGTATTGTTAGGAGGTTTCTCTCTCTGGAGCCCTGACCACCGGTAGCTTGGACCCTGTTCCCGATACCGGCGGGCAACAATTTTTTATATTTTTAAATGTTTTTTTTTATTTTTTTTATAAGAAATATTTAAAAATGTAAATAATTTGTATAAAAGTTAAATAAAGGAAATAATAATAATAATAATAAAAATAGTTTATTTAAAATGGGATTGCAAGGTTTACAAATATTGCATTTATATAATTTTTAGGTTCAAGTATATACAATATAAAGATGGGTGAAGTACTGTACTCCTAGATAGGCTAGAATTTAGCCTGTGTTAAGGAGAGGCAGTGCCGATCCCCTAATTGGCGGATTATTATATAAATATTGTGTGTTTAAAAGATGTTTTTTTTTTTTTTTTGACTTTGAAATAGCATCTGAACATAAGTGTAGTTACTGCACAATAGTTGTCTATAATAAATAGATAAGTTTTGATTCATCTGATTAACTAACAACAATTTACAGTAACAATACCTAAATGTGATAAAAGAATAAATTCAACCAAAATTTAGTTCATAATCTCGAATTCACAATCAATATCAAAATTAGAATTAAAAAAAAACAAAACAAGATCAAGATAGAATCAAAACCAGATTAAAATCATAAAACACAAAAAAAAAAAATATTACAAAAAAAATAAAATAATATATTAAGTGTATATAGACCTCCTTCAGGGTTGTATGATAGGTTTGAAAAGGTAATGGATGAAGTGTTGCATAAAATCTGTAACTCTAAGAAGTCCATAATCACTTGTGGTGATTTTAATATTAATTTGTTAGAAAAATCTGGACTAAGTACTAAAATTATAAGCCTGTTTCAGTCATACAATCTTGAAAACAAATTTCTGGAGCCCACTAGAATAACCCCCACTAGTGCCACTTGCCTCGATAATATTTACACAGATGTTATACCTACCCACACAGTAATTATTAACTTAATAGATTCAGATCATTGTGGGCAATTGATCACAATTCCAAATGTAAACAAGAAAGTCACTAAGAAGAATATCATTGTTAATCCAAAAACTAAAAATCGCCTGGAAACTTTTAAAACTAAACTTTTGTCTAAATTACCTCTTTTGTCAAATGATGGTGATCCCAACCAACAATATAACGATTTTTCAGTATGTATTGCACACAATTTGTTAAAACCACGTTTGTTCCTAGACAATCTCGGTTAATAGTAACGCTTCTTTCAACGACTGGGCCATCATCGGTAATCATAAGAGTCGAAAACGACTTTATGAGCTGTATGAAGGGCGGACGTATATAAACACTGTAGAATTTAAGTTATATGTTAAGAATTATTCTAAGGTATCTAAAAAAAGTTTGTTTTATAGCTAAGTCACGTTATTTGAGTTCAAAAATTAAAAACAGTAGTAATGTAATTAAAATGACATGGAACATTAGCGAAACGGGAAAGTCTTGCAATCGAGATAGTGACTACAGCCTTGCTATTGGCGATAATATTTTAAATTCAGACACTCAAGTTGCCACAGCATTTGAAAATTTCTTTGCGGATATTCCCGTATCGACTACTAAATCGCTAAACTCGTCACCTGCTGCTGCCGAGTCTTTATTAAGGGAAAACGTTTCAGTCTGTGATTCCGAATTTAATTTTTCAATATGTCACCTGTAAAGATATAATTAAAACTTTTCACACGTTAAATGTTAAGAAGACCGCCGATCTATGGGGCCATTCTGTGGACGTTGCTAAGTCCATTATAACCATTGTAGCTCCTTCTTTAGCTGTAATATTTAACGATTGTATTGACCGTGGTGAGTTTCCTGATCTAATGAAAAATAGTAAAATAATACCATTGTTTAAATCGGGTAGTAAATCAGACCCCACTAATTATAGACCCATTTCTGTACTACCCACCTTCAGTAAAATTTTCGAAAAACTAATTTTAGAACAAATGCAAAGATTTTTCAATAAACATAAGTTATTGCATAAGAAACAGTTCGGTTTTACAAGGGGTCGTTCAACTACTGATTGAACTTTGAACCACTCACACACTTCTCTGCTTCTCTTCTCTTCTTCTTCTTCTTCTCTTCACTTCTTCTCTTCTCTTTCTCTTTTCTCTTCACACTTTTCTGTGTTGAACTTTTAGGGCACATTCATAATGCATGGGAAGATAAATGCGATGCTTTAGGCATTTTTTGCGATTTGTCTAAGGCTTTCGATTGCGTTCTTCATGAAGATTACAGTGTTCTTAGGCATAACTTTGGATGCCAAGCTTCAGTGGGGCCCCCATATAGACAAATTGTCAAAAAAACTTAGCTCTGCAGCATACGCCGTTAGAAAAATTCGTGATTTAACTGATTTAGAGACAGCCCGTTTAGTTTACTTTAGTTATTTCCACAGTGTGATGTCGTACGGTATTCTCTTGTGGGGCAATGCCGCCGATATTCAGACAATATTTGTTTTGCAAAAAAAGGGCAATTCGTTCAATTTATAAATTAAGTCCTAGATACACTGATATGTATGAAGCCAGCGCGCGCGCCGCCACGGGCCATTCGACAGTATTATACTAGTGTCCAAGCAAGTCGGTTGTTTCTTTTATCTCCCGCTCCACATACGTTTCATTGGCGACGAAGAGTACGAACGGTACCCACGCATAAATATATAAAAAATGAACGCGTATCTTGGAAATTTGTCCTTATTTGACCACAAAACCAACGAATGGCAAATATATAAAGGAAAATTAACGCAGTTCTTGAAAATCAACGGTATTAAAGAAGATGTGAAGAGTGGAATATTGCTGTGCCATCTCACGGAGGAGACGTACCGGCTACTACTTAACCTAGCGTTTCCAAAGAATTTGGAAACGCTGAGCTATGATGACCTAGTGACATTACTCGACAGCCATTTCAAACCAAAACAGTGCACATTTGTGGACAAAGCTAAATTTTTTGGTGCCAGCAGAACATCAGGCGAAACCATTGGAGAATGGGCGGCGCGATTAAGAGGTTTGGCAACTTATTGCGACTTCGGCACCGCTCTAGAAACGAACCTGAGAGATCGTTTCGTCCTCGGTCTGAGTGCAGGTCCAGAACGCGACAAGCTGTTCGAGCAGAACCCGTCGACGCTCACGTTGTCGCGAGCTATGGAAATGGCGGAGCAAGCAGCGTGTGCCAAGGAGGCAAAGGCCTTGTTAAGCAGCAGTTCAGATGCCATTCCTATCAAGGAGGAGCCAGTATACCGCGCGAAGCTCCAGGGTCAAGCTAGCCGTGGACGTGGCGCAGGTGGCGCTGATGCAGCAACTCGCCGCGACACGGAGCGTTGCGAGGTTTGCGGCATGAAAAATCATAATGGTGAAAAGTGTCGTTATAAGGGTTACTCGTGTCAAAAGTGCGGTGTAAAAGGCCATTTAAAAAAAGTGTGCGGTAATTTAAAAAAAAACCGAGTGTATCATGTAGACGCAAATGAAGGAAGCAACGGTAACCAGCCCCAGGACAAGTGTTGCGAGGAGTGCCAGAACTTTAATATAAGGTACACGGCTGGCAAGCCCATTGAAATTGAATTAGAGTTAGGTGATCAATTCATTAAAATGGAACTAGATTCAGGATCGGGTAGCACTGTTATTTCTGATAAATGTTATATTAAAAAGTTCTCGCAATATCCGCTACAAAATTGCCATGTAAAAATGTGCTTGTACAATGGACATAAAATCTCTCCACTAGGATTTTTCGTTACTAAAGTAAAATTTAATCACATACAAAGAAATATTAAGGTTTTCGTAGTTAAGAATGGAGGTCCTCCATTGTTAGGTAGGGATTTCATGTCCGCTTTTAAATTAATAATAACCACTAACATTAACTCTTTAGTAACTAGCGATAATGATATACAGGAACTGATCGGAAAATATCCGGATCTATGGCGAGATGAGTTAGGTTCATTTAATAAATTTAAAGTTACCCTACAACTAAAAGAAAACTCTGTTCCAAAGTTTTTTAAGCCACGCACTGTACCCTTTGCCCTAAGAGATAAGGTCGAACAGGAATTAGAGCGGTTAAAACGTTTAGGTATTTTGGTGTCGATAGACCACGCACAATACGCCACTCCGATAGTGCCTGTGTTAAAGGAAAACGGACAAGTCAGAATCGCGGGAGATTTTTCGGTAACCCTAAATAAAGACCTTGTAATTGAGAAATACCCCTTACCTAGGATTGAAGAGGTTTTTGCTAAGATTGGAGGGGGCGAGCTTTACAGTAAAATTGATTTAAAAAATGCATACAATCAATTTATTTTCGAAGAGTCATCACAGAACCTAACAGCCATTAATACTCATAAAGGTCTATACAAATATACACGTTTAGTTTACGGCCTAGCAAACGCACCTGCTATTTTTCAAAAGTCCATGGAGACACTATTAGCGGGAATAGACGGAGTCAGTGTCTGGCTCGATGACATATGTATTACGGGACCCGATAGAACCTCGCACATTAAAAGGCTAACAGAAGTTTTAAGTAGATTAAGCGATGCCGGTCTACGTCTTCAAAAAGACAAGTGCCAATTTTTCAAAAAAAGCGTACTATACTTAGGTTATGTGATTAGTAAAGCGGGTCTAATGACTAGTCCAGAGAAGGTTAAGGCAATATTAAACGCCCCCGAGCCGACCAACGTCACCGAAGTAAAAAGATTTTTAGGCGTTGTTAATTATTATAGGAATTTTATTCCTAACGCTTCGTCAGTACTCAGCCCACTTCACGAACTACTACGGAGCGAGGTACCCTGGGAGTGGGGAGACAGGCAGCGGCAAGCTATGGTGGCAGTGCGCCGTGAACTAGCTTCGGAGCGCGTTCTGGCGCACTTCGAGCCGACGGCGCAGCTCGTGCTTACGGTGGACGCGGGGCCGAGCGGGCTCGGCGCCGTGCTCTCGCAGCGCGGCCACGACGATCCTCATGAGCGACCGCTAGCGTATGCATCTCGCTCGCTTACCGCTAGCGAGCGAAACTATAGTCAGATACAGAAGGAGGCGACTGCTATCATATTTGGTGTGAAAAGGTTCCACCAGTATCTGTACGGTCGCAGTGAGCCATTTATTTTAAAAACCGATCATAGGCCCTTGGTTTCCATTTTTAATAACAAGACGGGTATACCAGTAACCACAGCTCTAAGACTACAGAGATATGCTATTATTTTATCGGCTTATAATTATGTAGTACATTATGTATCCGGTGATAATAATTTAGTAGCAGATTATTTTTCCCGCGCGCCTTTAAAGTGCGAAAACAAGTCAGCAGAGACCGATAGTAATGTAGATGTAGATACCTATTACGCGCTCAAGTTTTTGGATGAAGCGTCCCCCGCTATTACGACACGCGACATAGAACAGGCAACGGAGAACGATACGGTGATCCAAACTGTCACTAGGTACATGCAAAGGGGATGGCCTCGAAAAATAATTTGTAAGTCTGTTTTCCCTTATTTTCAGTGCAAGTCCGATTTGCAGTACGAGAAAGGTTGCCTTTTTAGGGGTCATAGAATAGTTATACCGTCTACACTAAGAGATAAAATGCTACGTGAATTACATGATACTCATTTAGGTATAATTAAAAGTAAAAGCAATGCACGAAGTAGGATGTGGTGGCCCAGCATCGACAGCGACATCGAGCGATGGATAGGCTCCTGTGCTACGTGCGCGGGCCTACGGGCCGCGCCACCGCGTGACCCCCCCGCGCCCTGGCCCGCCGCCGCTGGCGCCTGGCAGCGCGTGCACATCGATTACATGACCGTAGGGCAGAGGGTATATCTCGTGGTTGTAGATTCTTTCAGTAAATGGGTAGAATGTCACCACATGAATAATGGAACTACTACTAAGGCACTGATAACTAAACTCAAGGGAATTTTTTCTACTTTTGGTATACCGAATTTATTAGTATCAGATAATGATGCAAAGATAAACTCGGTCGAGTTCAAGACATTTTGCTCAGCTAATGGTATCAAATACATGACGACGCCCATTTATCATCCGCCGAGTAATGGTCAAGCCGAAAATTCGGTAAGAAA
The DNA here is from genome assembly GCA_947578425.1 of Eugnorisma glareosa. NCBI lineage: Eukaryota > Metazoa > Arthropoda > Insecta > Lepidoptera > Noctuidae > Eugnorisma > Eugnorisma glareosa. The sequence continues at coordinate 21,495,748 of OX387970.1, read as the reverse complement.
TTGTAAAAAAATGCTAAAATGTATTTTAAAAGAAAATTTATCAACGAATCAAATCAATGAATTATTGTTAGGCTACATGTTTAATTACAGAAATACCGTGCACTGTACCACTGGGGAAACGCCAGCAAAGTTAATGTTTGGTAGAAACCTACGATCACGTCTAGATTTAGTAGTACCATCGAGCGAAGCTGTGCACGTTGATATAACGGCGGAACCCGGAAAAAGACAATTTATGACAAGTGATGTGGTTTGGACCCGATGGTACAGCGCACGGAAAGAAACATGGCAGCTAGGTATAATAAAACATAGAATAGGTAATAAAATGTACAAAATATATATACAGGACTTAGATCAACACTGTATAAGGCATGTAGATCAGTTACTGAAGTATACAGGTAGTAATCAGCCCACAGACATAAGAGAGATTAATGTGCCACATCAACAGCAGTCACCCGATATTACCAGTACCTCTAGTTCAAGACAAAATACAGCATTACCAACAGTATCTAGCGAGCAAATGGCTACTAATTCACCTGTGGTGACTGAAACTAATGTCGCACCTGTAGCACCAAATGCGGAATGTGTCGCAGATGATGGTAATGGGGACGAGTGGGGTGATTGTGAGGTGTTCGACGGTGAGGGAGGGGACGCTGATAATTTAGCATCACCGCCGTCACCGACAGCGCAGCCCGAGGTACTTGGGTCCGAGGGCAATGAGTCACGAAGTACAGGGGAGTGCAATGTTAACGTACCGAGTGCACCATCACCCACACTCTCGCGTCAAAAGCGCAATAGGAAGGTGGTTGACTATAAGAAATACTTTTAATGGTTTTGTTATTGTTTTTTTTAATATAGTTAGTTTAAGCAGTGTTATATGTTGTCACCAGGTTTCAAAATCTAAATGTGAAGGAGTGATATGTATGAAGCCAGCGCGCGCGCCGCCACGGGCCATTCGACAGTATTATACTAGTGTCCAAGCAAGTCGGTTGTTTCTTTTATCTCCCGCTCCACATACGTTTTACTCAGAGAAAAATTTAAAGAGATTCATATAATTACTGTCCCCTCTCAATTTATTTATGAAAACCTTTTGTACGCACATAAAAATGTTAATTTGTTTAAAAAATACAGTGATATCCACAACATAAATACGAGGAACAAACACAAATTTGTTGTTCCTGCAAAGAGGCTAAAAAAATAGGGGGTACGTTCAGATGCCAATGTATACGTTTTTACAATAAAATTCCGAGTCATATTCAATTACTAAGCCTAAATAAATTCAAATCGTTTATAAAACGGAAGCTATGTCTGAAAGCCTACTTTAACATTAATCACTATCTCGAAGATAAAAAGGCTTGGGATTAAGCTGCTCCAATTAAATTACTCTGTGAATGTCGAAATTTCGGACTTCGCTTGTTTATTATTGATTCCTTTCTCATATACACTGTGACATTTAATTTATTTGACATGAATACTTTTAGTATTTTATTATTATTTTTATTGTTTTTTATTATTTTGTTTTATATTTTTCTTATTGTTATATTTAACGATTTGATTTGATTTGAAAATAAAAGTAAAATACTTAACAAAGTAAGTATTCATTACTTACTTTGTTAAGTATTTTACTTTTATTTTTTATTGTTAATGTTCACATTTAATGACATTTATTTTGTATTGTGTATTAATTTTATTTGATTATTGTGAATGTGAGGACCATGTGGGTTTTTTTTTATATTTTTCGTTTTTTATTTTTTCCACGATTGTCTGGTAGTTTAAGTACTATAAGCGACCTACCCAAATGTCCTTTCTTTGGTATTGTTCGTCGTGTCGTTGAGCTCCTTGAAATATAAGTCGAGCTACACGATAACTGACAAATGCTTGCACTGACTGGACAGGTCCACTCAAATCTGTGTGGTTCTTTCTTCAAGAGACCATCTTAGACACTAATCTGCATAGTCCTCATGCGAGTTAACCAAGATTATGCCTGGACTTTAAAAGAGACTATGACCTCTGAGTTTGTTTCGGCTGTTTCTTCTCAGAGTAGTCAGGTATGAAACACCGGCCCCATCTAGTTTAAAAAAAAGAGACGTGTAAAACTGTTTTTAAAAACCTATTTGCAAAATAAACATCATTTATCATTTATCGCGAGATGTTAATCACAAAATTTTGGCCTATTATTGATGACATGGATATCACTGAAATGTGGTTTCAACAGGACGGTGCCACATGACACACAGCCAATGAAACGATCAATTTATTGCAAACCAAATTTCCCGATCGCATAATTTCGCGAAATTCAACTGTTAAGTGGCCAGCCAGATCGTGTGATTTAACACCACTGGATTATTTTTTGTGGGGCTACGTTAAAGACAGAGTCTATACGGAGCTAATCGAATTGCAGCCTTAAAACTCAAAATCCGTGATGTCATTAACGAAATAGACCCTCCATTTTGCCAAAAAGTGATTAAAAATTTTGATGAAAGAATCAACATCTGTCACCGTGGTCGTGGTGGACATTTGCCAGATATCATTTTTCATTTATAATTGCCACTTTTCTCTTTATAATACAATAAAAAATTTATTCATTTTCCTCTAAATTCTTAGTTTTATTTTTGTTTTAGAAAACAAAGTTCTTGTTGAAAAACCCTGTATAAACTTTATTTCTGTTAAACTTAGCCTATGTTTACAATTATATAACAACATGTATAACGCGTCTAAAAAGAACAATTTTGCAATTAAAGTAGGTATTTGAAACTTATTGGCTAGTTTTGTGACAAACAAATTAGATAACTACCCTCCGTACTAGTTATAAACTGTACGACGCACGGTGGGCCGAAAATCGGCGTTCATAGACTTAGGGATTTTAATTTGCAAGTGCCGGATTTTTTGCCAGATATCGCTTCTATTAGTTATTACTATATACAAAAATGACAACCGAGTTAATTCTGCTCAAAACCGAAGGAATTATAATTTGTTTACGAAAAATTTGTATGAAGCTAGTATGAAAAATCGAATTATCTCTTAAACGGAAAAGAAAACCGTAATATCCTTACAGGTGCTTATAGTTCTAATTATTTATTCTTTTTTAGTCGCCGATTCCCCGAAAAATATATTGCGGGTTTTTTTTTTTAAATCTTCAAAATATTTTTATTTATTTTTGCATATGAAACGGTTCCTTTGAGTGTTTAAGTTGAAAAACACAGACTTTTAACAACACGTAACATAAAATAGCATCACCCCTATATCCCCGAAAGAGCAGGCAGAGGTTTATAGTAAACCCCCACTTAGATATTTATTTTTGAGCTAGATATTTATCGACACAAAAGTAGTTTTAAAACTTTGCCCTCAACCATAATACAAAATAACAAATTATTTAGTCTTGCAATGAGTCTGAAAACAAGTGAAATTAATTACAATGATTTAGTCTCCTACTGACAGACATAGATAATACTGTATGGACGAACCCAAAACCATGCTCAGCTTTGTAATGTTTCCAGTTCACTTTACTTTTGGGAGAGCGAAACAGTTGTCATTGATCTCAAAAGACAAATGGATGGTAAAGTTAAGGCCCTTATCCCCACAAAGTGCAGTAATAGTAACAGGATGATTCATCAACTAATGATGACAATGATCGACGCTTAAGTCTGCACTTACCTTTCTGAAACCAGATCAAATGCATCGTGCTACCTGTGCTTAGCAAAACCTACAGAAATTAACCGCTTAGATGCTGTAACATCAAAGACTGTGTGTTCTGACGACATGTACGAATTTGGTTTGTCATTCTCTTCATCCAACCCGGTTATAGCTGCAGTTTTGTTGGGAAACTCGAAAAACTTTAGTAGCGTAGTTTCCGTGCCTTGTTTCTATATCAATCAACAGATTAGGCTCATCTTTGAATTTATTATATTTTTTTCTTGTCTGCAAAATTTCTTTGTGCTCATTACTTCTCGCTGCCCACCGTTTGAAGTCGAGCCTGTACGCAATGTATAACTCCATGCAATTTATACGGGTGTGTAGGAATGACAAGCTAAATTCGTACATTTCGTCAGAACACACAGTCTTTGATGTTACAGTTTTGCTAAGCACAGGTAGCACGATGCATTTGATCTGGCTTCAGAAAGGTAAGTGCAGACTTAAGCGTCGATCATTGTCATCATTAGTTGATGAATCATCCTGTTACTATTACTGCACTTTGTGGGGATAAGGGCCTTAATTTTATCATCCATTTGTCTTTTGAGATCAATGACAACTGTTTCGCTCTCCCAAAAGTAAAGTGAACTGGAAACATTACAAAGCTGATCATGGTTTTGGGTTCGATCTGTCAGTAGGAGACTAAATCATTGTAATTACTTTCACTTGTTTTCAGACTCATTGCAAAACTAAATAATTTGTTATTTTGTATTATGGTTGAGGGCAAAGTTTTAAAACTCATTTTGTGTTGATAAATATCTAGCTCAAACATAATTATCTAAGTGGGGGTTTACTATAAACCTCTGCCTACTCTTTCGAGGATATAAGGGTGAAGCTATTTTATGTTACGTGTTGTTAAAAGTCTGTGTTTCTCAACTTAAACACTCAAAGGATAAAATGGTTCCTTTGAGTGTTTAAGTGTGTTTATGCAAAAATAAATAAAACTATTTTCAAGATTAAAAAAAAAAACCCGCAATTTATTTTTCAGGGAATCGGCGACCAAAAAATCATAAACAATTAGAACTATAAGCACCTGTAAGGATATTACGGCTTTCTTTTCCGTTTAAGAGATAATTCGATTTTTCATACTAGCTATATACAAATTTTTCGTAAAAAAATTATAATTCCTTCGTTTTTGAGCAGAATTAACTCGGGTGTCATTTTTGTATATAACTAATAGAAGCGATATCCGGCAAGAAATCCGGCACTTGCAAATTAATATCCGTAAGTCTATGAAAGCCCATTTTCAGCCCACCGTGCGACGGCAGAGTAGTGCGGCCAGTTTGCTGTCTCAAGCTGTATAAGCAAACTAAACAGATTAACTGCATGTTATGTTTGCAATAATATTACTTAACTCAGATAGTGCAACAAGTTTACTAGACTTACTTAACTAACACAGTTATACTCATAATTCTTCAACATTACGGATTATTAGCGGAGCATCAATGAAAAATGTTGCAAAAACGGGGAAAATTTATTATTTTTGAGAGTTTCCGTTGCGTGCGCTGATTAAACGGTTAAAGTTGCACAAAAATAATGTATGAGGGAATTATTCCTCTTAAAAAGGTCTAAAAAAAAGTCCGCGACAGCACCTGACTATCTTTTAAGGTTGACTCACAATAACCATACTAACCACCACCACCACCAAACCACGGACAGCTGCAAACCCTACTTTATAATGCATACAATTTTAACATTGCCATCTACACACATCAAAAGTGTCTAGGGATCAAGCATTTTTATGTGGATTTCTTGAGATTGAGATGTGGCTTTGTAATAAATTTATGATTTTATAAATTTATATGGATCCTTTTTGGTGCATTTCATAATTTGAATCAGGAACTGTGAATCAAATTCGAGTAAAAGATGAAAATCAGCTGTCAATATTTTCCCTATAAAAACATACAACGCATTGAAGACATTATTAGTGCTACTGTTTCCCTACTACTGATTAAAACCAACGTTATTATGGAGCGGCGACGTCATTTAAGCAGGGAAGAAATGCTCAGAGCCGTGGGAATGATAGAAGCTGGTTCCCGGCAACGTACTGTGGCTTTAGCTCTGAATACAAGTCAGAGTGTTATCAGTCGACTTTGGACACGTTACCGAAGCACTGGTACCGTGGCTGAGCGCCATGGAGGACGGTATCGCTGCACCACACGGAGACAAGACCGATACATTCAAATCTTAACTCGAAGAGCTCCAACAATAACCGCCATGATGTTAGCCGTGAGGCTTCATCACTCTTCAGGGAACTTAATTAGCGACCAAACAGTCAGAAACCGCTTGCATGAAGTGAACCTTCATTCCCGAAGACCGCTACGGGTACCACCTATAGCAATGCACAATCGTAGGATACGATATCAATGGGCTCTTGAACACAGAAATTGGGCAGAAGAACAATGGCGTTTCGTGTGCTTTTCTGATGAGTCTCGTTTTGGTATGAGACCGGATACAAGACGTATACGACACTGGAGAACCCCTGGACGCCAACAGCGATTAAAATCCTGCCAGGAAGTCCATCCTTATAGTGGTGGAACCATCATGGTATGGGCGGGTATTTGGATCGGCGGAAGAACTGAGTTGATTTGGATCAGAGGCAACCTCAACGCTCAAATTTATGCTGAGACGATTGTATCAGACGTCATCGTTCCTCTACAAGTGCAAATCGGTCCCTTATTTCAGTTAATGCATGATAATGCACGACCGCACACCGCAAGAGTTGTAAGACAGACTCTCGCCGCAGCTAACATCAATGTCCTGCCCTGGCCTGCTCAGTCGCCAGACTTGAATCCGATTGAGCATGCATGGGATATGCTACAGAGAAGAGCTCTGCCGAATATGGAGGGTATCCAGTCGCAAGAAGACCTTTTTTTGTTGTTGCAACGAACATGGGCGGCCATTCCACAGCGTGATTTGGATGAACTCATTTTGAGTATGCCAAACCGATGTTCTTGTGTTGTTAGTGTTCGCGGTAGAAACACGGATTATTAATTGTTTAAGTTACCCAATAAAATTTTAAAGAAAACTGTTATTTCAGTCTTTTTTTCGAACTTTTGTGTTAGTGGTTCAAATGTCAAAAATCCCTTTATTAGGAAAATGGCAAATTTCTTTATTAATGCAAAGGTGACTTGGTTTATCGTTACTGTGACAAACGAAAACACTTTATTTGATGAATCCTTAAAGAAAATTTTAATTAATATCAATCAGGAGAAAAGTTATTGCAAAAATATATGTTGATCCCTAGACACTTTTGATGTGTGATACACACATCAAAAGTGTCTGTCTTACAACTCTTGCGGTGTGCGGTCGTGCATTATCATGCATTAACTGAAATAAGGGACCGATTTGCACTTGTAGAGGAACGATGACGTCTGATACAATCGTCTCAGCATAAATTTGAGCGTTGAGGTTGCCTCTGATCCAAATCAACTCAGTTCTTCCGCCGATCCAAATACCCGCCCATACCATGATGGTTCCACCACTATAAGGATGGACTTCCTGGCAGGATTTTAATCGCTGTTGGCGTCCAGGGGTTCTCCAGTGTCGTATACGTCTTGTATCCGGTCTCATACCAAAACGAGACTCATCAGAAAAGCACACGAAACGCCATTGTTCTTCTGCCCAATTTCTGTGTTCAAGAGCCCATTGATATCGTATCCTACGATTGTGCATTGCTATAGGTGGTACCCGTAGCGGTCTTCGGGAATGAAGGTTCACTTCATGCAAGCGGTTTCTGACTGTTTGGTCGCTAATTAAGTTCCCTGAAGAGTGATGAAGCCTCACGGCTAACATCATGGCGGTTATTGTTGGAGCTCTTCGAGTTAAGATTTGAATGTATCGGTCTTGTCTCCGTGTGGTGCAGCGATACCGTCCTCCATGGCGCTCAGCCACGGTACCAGTGCTTCGGTAACGTGTCCAAAGTCGACTGATAACACTCTGACTTGTATTCAGAGCTAAAGCCACAGTACGTTGCCGGGAACCAGCTTCTATCATTCCCACGGCTCTGAGCATTTCTTCCCTGCTTAAATGACGTCGCCGCTCCATAATAACGTTGGTTTTAATCAGTAGTAGGGAAACAGTAGCACTAATAATGTCTTCAATGCGTTGTATGTTTTTATAGGGAAAATATTGACAGCTGATTTTCATCTTTTACTCGAATTTGATTCACAGTTCCTGATTCAAATTATGAAATGCACCAAAAAGGATCCATATAAATTTATAAAATCATAAATTTATTACAAAGCCACATCTCAATCTCAAGAAATCCACATAAAAATGCTTGATCCCTAGACACTTTTGATGTGTGTATATTCTCGAAACTGTTATGTTTGTCAGGAACAATCCTAAATTATTTCCGCGCAGAGCAGATCAATATCCCAGGAACAGGCGTGACCAAACCCAATTATGTGTACCTCCCTGTAGGACTGCACTTATGCGCAAAAGTGTTTTCCATATGGCTCCAACTATTTACAATAAGTTGCCTAAAAGTTGGAAGGAGCTTAAGGACGCTGTTACATTTTCGATGGACTCAAATTTAGGTATCTAAAATCGCACACGGTAACATTACGCGTACGCACACAACGCCCACATTAAATCACTCTGAGCGCTCGATTTTATACTTCACTTATGAAATCTTGGTCCTTGATAATATTTATTTTATTTGATTGAAATTGATTCCGGAAGATTACTTGGACCTTTGAAAATGCATTTGGTAACTGTTAGTATCGTCGTCGTAATAAGTAGGTTAGTATTTTCAACCAACTTCAAAAATAGAAGGTTCTCGACCCGTATGTATCCGTGATTTTCTCAAAAACTACTGATCCAATATTGATCGGGTTTTCGTGTACAAATGCAAATGTTTTCAGGGAAAGTTTTTATTGTTTCATCAGGGGCGTGCCGTCCATAGAGGCAATTAGGCCTAGCCTACCCTACCATTCCTACCAAAAACGCAACAAATGCATTTATTATAACTATATTAATCAAAAATAAAAAAATAAAACGCCTGCTATAATACTTAAAGCAACTTGTCGCGGCCTTGTGACGTAACTGGTAATGATACTACGACGCTCGCTCCCGGCCGTCTAGGCAAGGCCCCAGCCGGCCTTATTTCCATTGATAAATTTAAGCACACTGATAAGTATTTTCGTGTATATACACGGAAATACGAACGGCACACATAGTAAATAGAGGCGTAAACTCCTGCGAGTGTAGCTGGCTAGCTGGCCACTGATTGGCTGCCCCACAAAGTATTATCCGGCTAAAACGGTATGCGGTGATGCAATTATATTTGGTAGTGTTTTTTTCATTGACAAAATAACAATTGTATTTTTCTTAGAAGCCATATTTGTTTCATGTGACAAGCAAAATTTATTTCGTGATCTTGAATGTTTTGATTATTATAATATCTGACGGTTGTAATTCGTTTTGAAACGTACAGTAGTGTAAATATTATTTGTTGTATTTGTTTATTTACTTAAAAATGGTGTTCAGTTGTGAAGTTTGCGCTGATAATGTGTTTGTCAGAAGTTAAAAACAATAAGTATTCACGATTGTTTGATGTTAAGATTCAAGTTGTGTCTAAAGGAAAATGTGTAGATACCCGAATTACGAGAATTAACCCAAAATTCATCTCGTACTCGGTATTTCAAATGAATCTTTTTTCTGTTTGCATTGTCAGAAAATCGTGATTTGAACCTTGATTAATGTGGTGAGTTCTTGTATTTATAACTTTGGTTTTTACAGGCTTATTTTCAATGTTTGTTTTTCAAATATTCCGGTCAGACGCTCAAAATTGGGTACGGAACGAAAACTAAACTAAATTTTTTTTGTTTACAGCGCCCTCTGTTTTATTTTTTAGGTTTTTTTGTAACGAAGCGACATCCTTCGTTTTTGTATTGACAGAATACCATTGAAATTCCTTATATTTAAGCTAGATGGCGTTGTTTCTCATACGCTTACTAAAAAGACGATGAAGAAGACTAGAAGACAGATGCGGTGGCCTGGGAGGGTTAGTGAATATATCAATAGATATGACTACTTTGAGGGTCATCCTAAGTAGAGCGACGCTGTGATGTGGCGAGTTTTTTTTTTTGCGTGGCCTGCCCGCCTTCGGGAAGCACTGCACGCCACTGTGTTTCATGTATTATGATCTGAGATTATCGGAGAGACAATGGAAATGGAACTCTTCAATAATTTAATTGACATTTTATATTCAAATACAGTTTTTTTTTTTTCAGGATATTAACTATTTTTGGATTAAACAATCATAATTTGGTGTTGGTTACTTTAAGTAGGATCACAAGTTGTAAAAATTTTTGTTCTAATTTCACGCTAAAATGGGGATTTAATTTTGGTGATCATTTACAATTTTTGGCAATATAAAGTGTTTTTTTGCCGTTGCACAAAAAAACAGATGTACACCTTTGAACTCCTGGAATGGAAAGGACTTGGCATAAATATCAACGGCGAATACCTCACTCACCTTCAATTTGCCGACCATATTGTAGTCATGGCTGAGTCACTGGAATACCTAGGACAAATGCACGGTGACCTCAATAGTGTCTCCCAGCAAGTTGGTCTGAAAATGAACACGGACAAAACGAAATTCATGTTTGATGTCCATGTTGCACCCACCGTACTCGCAGTCAGGAACACTATTCTCGAAGCTGTCGACTAATATATCTACCTAGGACAGGCGGTCCGGTTAGGTAAGTCCAACTTCGAGAGAGAGGTCAATCGTCGAATCCAACTCGGCTGGGCAGCATAAAGAAAACTACGCGATGTCTTCTCGTCCCAAATACTTCAGTGCCTCAAAAGCAGGGTTTATAACCAATGTGTGCTACAAGTGATGACTTACCGATCTGAAACGTGGTCTCTCACAACAGGTCTTATACAGAAGCTCAAAGTCGCTCAGCGGGCTATGGAGACGGCTATGCTCGGCGTTTCTCTACGTGATAGAATCATAAATGAGGGAATCCGTAGACGAACCAAGGTCGTCGACATAGCCCAGCGGTCAGTGGATAAGCAAGCTGAAGTGGCAGTGGGCAGGCCACATAGCGCGAAGATTGGACGGCTGATGGGGCAAACGGATACTGGAGTGTAGACCACGCATTGGAAAGCGCAGCGTTGGACGGCCACCTGTTAGAGATGGATTGACGACCTACCGTACGTACAGTATCTGCACTGTACGTTGGAAATGTATTGGGGAGGCCTATGTTTAGCAGTGAACAGCAACGGGCTGAAATGATGAAGTTTCGGGTAGCTTGATGTGCTCGCGTCTGTACACCTAATATATGATAGTTTAAAAAAAGTCTAAGTGAAGTAGGTAGGTACCTGCCAGGGTTGCGGGACTGTTCGAAAGAGATACCGCGGCCCTGGAACATAAAGGGCAAAGGAAGGAACATGGATGGGTTTTAGTCAGTAGAAGTCTGACACTCCCTCCTGCTCAGCCCAGAGCGGGAGGGGTTATTTGATGATTTCCCATCGGTAAAAAAAAAAAAAAAACAAAAAGTAGGTAGGTACCTAAAATAATACGAGCATCTAAAAAAATAAATTAAACATTTTAACAAAACAACGTAAATGAAAATTAAATAAATGCAACAAACTACAAAGGTCCGCTGCCCAGGCCCGTTTTATTTGTCAAAAGCTACATCAGCAATGCTATATTTATGAAATTGGCACCAATGACGAAAACTGGTCAAGTTTTCGTGGGCGCCAGCTTGGATTTTGGTTTTGATTTCATATTCATTATTAGCGACCCCAAAAATATTATATTTTATATCGAGGGACTGAACGAAGCCATAATATACCAGAGGTGGTTTGACTCCCGAGCGTGCGATGGGAGTCAATGAAACTGAAGGTATATTAAGTAGGCGTTTAGTCTCGAGGTGCAAACTGTACTTTTCACTTTGAGTGCGAGAAAAATAGTCAATTTAGTAAAAAAGATTTAATAAATGTTCTTATTCCTCCAGCCCATAAAACTTTCGAAAGTTTTTAGGTAAATCTTCCGCGATTTTGGCGGCAATGGATTATCTTTTATGTCTTTTGCTCTTTGCTCGACGTCAAACTCTTCACTGTAACTGGACATTCTTAATAAATGTATTAAAAATAAAACCAAACCCAACAAATTTACACTCGAAAAAATTCTGAAATTTTCGCGGTCAGTTTTTCTTCTAAACCAGTCACATATTAACAATTTAAAACACATGGCGCCACCTTCTTTGCTGAAAAACCATGTAACTAAAACTCCCAACATTTTCACAATGAAGATGGTCCACACGCCACAGATAATAGTATATTTACTGGCTGTTTGAGTTTGTCTATGTCACATAAAGGAAATTATAGAACTAATTACTTTTCACTCCCTGGAGACTGAAGTGGTCACTTTAGTCCCGCTTCGTAGGAATATATTGGTGTACTTTTAGAGCATGAGAAGTGAAAAAGACATGAAATTGACACCCATAACAAAAAGTAGCTGAATTTTCGTCGGAGCCATCTTGGATTTTGGTTATGACCCTATATTCGTTGTTAGCGACCCCAAAATCCATGAAATTGACACCCATAACGAAAAATGGCCAAATATTCTTCGGTGCCATTGGATTTTGGTTTTTACTTCATATTCGATATAAGCGACCCCAAAAACCATGAAAATGACACCCATGAAGAAAAGATGTCAAAATTTTTGTCGGCGCCATCTTGGGATTTGGTAATGATCATATAACCGATACAAGCGACCACAAAAACCATGAAAATGACATGACACTCACGACAAAAAGTTGTCTAGTTTTGATCGGCACTATCTTGGATTTTGGTTTTGTCTCTTTGGTCATACATACTTAAAAACCGGTTAAAATCATAACCCTCCTCTCACCCATCCACTTCCAAACCTCACCACCGACAGCTTGACCTTATCCATACAAATCCTAACCTTACTAACCCTACTAATCCATTTCGCAACCTTGTCAACAACTGCTTAACCTCACCCATCCAAATCCGGATCTTACCCACCATAATTTAAACCTACTAACTAATAATAAAAGTATGAAACTCGAACTTATTTTTATTGCAGTCCGAAAAAGTATCAACTCCTTCCCATTACGCTATACAACGACGGTACTCACACGCATGCACACTACAATATTTTCTAGTAATTTTATCGTATTTATTTTTTTCGCGAGAGCGATACACCCGTCCTTCCTCGAGCGCTTCTGAGCGCGGAATGATGAACCGCGAGTGCAAAATGTATGAAGAAGTTGGCAAATGTTTTTAATTTAGCTAATAATTGGAAAATGTGTTGATTTTGATACAAAATAATTAGCTGAACCTATAAAGGACTATATATACCGCAATTTGTTATAATTTTTAAGATAAAATATGCTGTAAATTTACTTAAAATGGTACCTATTCTGACCCTACTTTTTAAGGTTTTTTGCGAATATTGTGATGGGAAAAACGTATTTGTGCGAAAATTTTGTATGACGTCACACCATTTTTCTAATGCCAATCTGGAGATGAATATATTATCTTTAAATTAAGACCATGATAGCTTCACATTTGTGATTGCTTATACATTAAAATGGTACCTGAAAAACACTTATTTGTAGAAAAATGTAAAAGCATCCTTAATAATGTGCACTTGAAAAGAAAACTTAAGACATATTTAGTAAATAAAGCATACTATACCATTAACGAGTTCCTAGAGGAAAGATTTGTATTGACATAATAGCTTATTTGATTTGATTAATATTATTTTTTGTGTTTTTTAATTTACAATGGAATAGTTTAATTATTTTTGGATCCTTTTATTATTATTTTTTTTATAGTTGACATGATTATTGTATATTAGTCTTAATAACTTATTTATGTTTTTAATGTTCTGTTTCATTTTTGTTATTTTAAATTTATTATTCTTTAATTATTTAATTTATTGTTGTTTTATGAGAATGTTTTAATTAGTAATATTTCTGGACATTTGCACGTCACATCACGTGGCAAACATGCCTGTACCTAATAACGCTGTTCTTGTTACCATCTAGCATGCATGTATTTTCTTGTATGTATGACACATGTTTAAGCAAATAAATATTATCTTATCTTACCATTTTATGATTTTAAAATTTGGTCAAAAATAATGCTTTATTTGCAAAGGTATTTTTACCGACATAGTATTAATCCTTATCAAATTAAATATGTTAATCATCTTTAGCGTTCAATTGTGACCAAAAATGCCCTTTTCACCATTCAATTTAGATGAATATCATAGGAGATATCAGTTTTAAAATAACTCCGCATCAAAATAATAACTCGAGCGCGCTGCGAGGCGGGCGGTCATGTTGTTGGGAAAACCAATGTGATTAGATTCAATCATGATTCAATACACAAATATTGTGCGTAACCATAGATATATAAAACAAGGAGATATGCCCGTTAGACAAAAATGTATCGGTGCCGTCTGTCTTCTGATCGCCCCTACCACGGGGCAACTACTACACATGCAGTTCAGTAAAAGCAATAGACACTCAGTCGCGCACACACTCGCATTGATTAAAACAGAACGTACTACATAATCAATTATAAACCTTATCCCTTCAAACACCTGACTAGGTCAGTAGAGTCAGGATAGCTCCCCGAGTTCCTGACAACTGGAATAAACCACCTGCTCCATAAATCGGTTAGTACTGCGGAACCCAAAAATTATAGACCTATTACGTGTCTCCCGACGGTCTATAAAGTTCTTACCTCCATTTTGACAGTTAAAATCACTAAACATATTGACAAAAATTCTGTTACGTCCGCTTCTTAAAATGGATGTAGGAACGGGTCCCGTCGTAGTAAGGAGCTACTCCTCATTGATATGGCCATTAGCCAACAGGTTCGCCGTTCCCGAAGGGATCTGTCGACATGTTGGATAGATTATAAGAAGGCCTTTGACTCTGTGCCACATACATGGCTCATGAGGGTGCTAGAGTTGTATAAAGTTGATGCAACTCTGCGCACCTTCCTGATTTCATATATGGGCCAATGGAGGATAGTCCTTCGCTATCCAGGATGTCAGCAAATCCAGAGGAATAGCGAGCCAATAAGGATAGAGCGAGGAATATTTCAGGGTGATAGTTTGGGTCCACTTTGGTTCTGCTTAGCCTCGAATCCTCTTAGCAAGCTGCTGAAGGATTCAGGTCTAGGCTATCGGTTGAGGAGCGGTGGTCAAGTTATCCTTCCACCTCCTTTACATGGATGATCTAAAACTCTTTGCCCCCAACGATTTGCAACTGATGGAGCTACTGAAGGTAACTGAAACTTTCAGTAGTGCCATCAGGATGGAATTTGGTGTGGACAAATGTGCGGTCATGCATGTGCAAAGCGAGGAGAGATTGTGGAATCCGTGGGAACCCAGCTCTCGGATTCCATAAATCTTAGATGACTCTCAGCAACCGAAACCTATATGTATTTGGGTATGTCGGAAGCGCTGGGCATCAATGTTGCTGACATGAAGCAATCGCTGAAGGAGCGCTTCTTTGGTCGCCTGAAAAAAGTATTTAATAGTCTTTTATCAGGCGGAAAAATAAGGTGCGTGCCTTCAACGGTTGGGTCATGCCGGTTTTGATGTACTCTTTCGGCATACTCAAATGGACTCAAACAGAACTAGAGGCCTTGGATAGGAAGGTCCGTAAATTGTTGACGGCATATCGAATATATCACCCACGTTCTTCAGTTATGAGACTGTATATCCCGCGGAAGTATGGGGGTCGAGGCTTTTTAAACGCTAAAACTCTTCACAATCGCGAGATATGCAGTCTCAGGGAATATTTCCTAGAAACCGACGTGGGGATGCATCGAGACTTGGTCGCGGTGGACAAGGGCCTCACCCCTCTCTCCTTGGCTAAAGAGAACTGGCGCAAACCTGTAGTGCTTGACACTAGCGACCGCAGGGAGATATGGCAGAGTAAGGAGCTTCACGGGCGCTTTTTCCGGGCCCTATGTAGACCTATCAGGGTCCGTAGCCTGGCTACGTTCCGGTAACCTTTTCAGAGAAACCGAAGGTTTCGTCTGTGCAATTATGGATGAAGTTATGATGACAAATAACTACCGGAGATTTATTGTGAAGGACGGCACGGTTGACATATGTCGGGCATGCCACCGTCCAGGCGAATCAATACGTCACATTATCTGTGGGTGTTCTCGTCTGGCTAACGGAGAGTACTTGCATAGGCACAACCTTGTAGCCAGGATTATCCATCAGCAACTTGCTCTAAAATACAGCCTTGTGGAATTGGAAGTGCCGTACTATAAGTATGTGCTCGACCCAGTTCTCGAAAATGGCAATATCACATTGTACTGGGATCAATCCATCATGACCGACAAAGCACAAGCAGAGAAAGATAAGCAAATCAAGTATCTTGACTTGGCTCGCGAGGTTGTCGACATGTGGGATGTGAGCTCAGCGATCATTGTGCCGATAATCGTTTCAGCCAATGGCTTAATTGCCAAGGGCCTCGACCAATACCTGAGGAGGTTCTCGTTAGGCAGCTGGATCAAGGGCTTGATTCAGAAAGCGGTACACCTGGACACGGCTCGTATTGTTACGAGGTTCCTCTCTCTGGAGCCCTGACTACCGGTAGCTTGGACCCTGTTCCCGATACCGGTGGGCTACTATTTTTTATATTTTTAAATGTTATTTTTTTGTTTTGTGATTGAAATATTTAAAAATGTAATTTATATGTATATATATGAATAAAGGAAATAATAATAATAATCTTTATTTCCAGCTTACAATTCCAATGACAGTACCTATATACATGCTTCAATAAAATATTGTTTAAGTTGAGAATTGTACATAACACATATTTATACACCTCTGACACCCAAGCTAAGATTAAACTTGTGTTATGAGTCCTTGTGTCAAGGCTCTCTAAGTTCACTGTGACAGTAAATACAAGAAAAACTTCGGAGTTAGGTACACGTCAAACGGGAAACAAAGACAAGGTATAATCAGTGCTCTCTAAGTCTCTATCAAAAGATTTATGAATTTAGTGTTCAAGAAATTACCATCATTGTGTAAGATACATGCAACGACATCTATTGCACCAAAATGGTACTAATTAATAAAAACAGCCGGCCAAGTGCGAGTCATACTCACACGCACATAGGGTTCCGTAACACCAAACAATGATATCAAAATATTTTGAAGGCATTCGTTACTATGTTGTATTGTTTTACATTCATCAACAAAACCAAATTTGTTTTACATAGTATGTTAAGAAAAACAAAGTTGTTGCTGCAGTTTGATGAAAAAGTCCCATATTTCAAAAAATAAACATCAAATCTTATTCAAACCAATTTTGGTTGAAAGTTTTTTTACGTTCTATAATCCTATATTATTTTCAGAATTTTTCTCCTCTTCCCCTCTCCTCACTTTGGAAGTGTTTATCTTTCAAACGATTGACTTTGCGAGAAAATGGTTTTAGGAACCTCAATGTAATATTTAAAAATCTATCTATAGACACCCCGCACGTATAGGTTTAATGAATAAAATATTTTTTAGTTTCAGTTCCATGTATGGGGGACCATTTCATTTCATTTCATTTATTCAATAACAATTTTTACATTGTGTCTGAATATTACAATCTACTCACGCAATCAATTAAATAAACACATAATTCAGCTCAACACATTACACCCCTTAATCTTATATTTATTTTTTATTTTTTGTATAAAAACCTTTAAGCGGTTCATAGTACATCTACCTACTAAGTTTCAACTGTGTAGTCCTAATAGTTTCGGAGTAAAGTGGCTGTGACATACACGAACAGACAGACAGACAGACTGACGGACTGACAGACTTGGTGAATTTATAAGGGTTGCGTTTTTTGCCATTCGGCTACGGAACCCTAAAAATGTGCTAACAAGATAACTTTACAAAAAAGTTCTGATAGCAAAAAGTACTCTAGATTAGTCAACATGACGCTATAACCCTGTAGTGTGTGTTCGATCGCTTTCCATGCAGTATATTTTAGCGGTTTAACTTCGTGCTCGATAGATGGCGCTGTTCATTTCACTCCATTTTCTGAAACGAATGATTTTTTTATTTTATGTATGACCTGACCACGCATAACTTTTTACAGAAAAGTCCGATAAGCATGATCTTTTTTTTTAAATTGAGAAATCGTGTTTGGGCTCATTTCCTGCACCTTGATGAGAACTTTAGATCTAGCTGGAGTATGACGTCATCGAAGATCTGACGATGGAGACGGAAGACAGTTGCAAGAGGTCCGCAAGAGTTTACAGCAGCTATATCGTGTTTGGGCTCATTTCATGCACTTTGATGAAAACTTTAAACCTAACTCAGTATGACTTTCATCGAATGTCTGACGTTGGAGACGGAAGGTAGTTGCAAGAGGTCCTCAAGAGTTTACAGCATCTATATCGTGTTTGGGCTCATTTCATACACCTTGATAAGGACTTAAGACCTAGCTGGAGTATGTCTATCATCAAAGGTCTGACGATGGAGACGGAAGGCAGTTGCAAGAGGTCCGCAACAGTTTACAGCAGTTTTATCGTGTCTCGGCTCATTTCAAGAACTTTGATGAGTTTCGTCGTAGCTAGTGTATGACTGTCACTGACTGTGTCTAAAGATGAAGACGTAAGGCTGTCGAGGGTCGCGGGCCTGTGGACGGTGAGTAGCTCGATGTGGCTAGCTCGCCATCCGTCCGTCTTATGACGACAGGTCGGGTCGACGGCTCGTTCGTGTTCCACGCGCGCCTCAAAGAGATGTCAGCAAACGGGAAGGGGTCCGAGTGGACCGAGGCCTGCCAGGATTGTGGGACTGTTCGAAAGAGATACCGCGGCCATGGAACGCAAAGGGCGTCTCCAACCCATCCACGTTTCTTCAAAAAGAAGAAACGTGGATGGGTTTTAGTCAGTACAAGACTGATACTCCCTCCCGCTCCGCCCAGAGTGTGTGTCATTTGATGATTTCCCATCGGTAAAAAAAAAAGGCTGGCATATGGAAAAACATAAAAACTGAAAAACATTTCCCAGCAATAATTTTTGCGTAAAGTTACTGGAGGTGAAAATACGCAAGGAGGTGAACAACAAAACCTCACTTTTCCACATTAAAAAAATAAACATTAGTCTATGTGCAAAAAAAAATATTTATTTATTTACCAACAATTATAACATCCTTACAGACTTGTCCAATACGATGCTATACGACATACAATATTTAAAAAAATGTAAACAGTTAAAATAGAAAAACATAAAATATAGACATGTGAGATTACACACAGAAAAATAATAATAATAATAACTTAATTAATTGAGCATGACAAAATGTTAAATTGATTAAAGCAAATAAGTAAAACCTTATCAAAAGCACCCCTTTTCTTATATTTTCACTTGAAATTCAGAGTTTCGAAAAAAAACACACTTTACACTCGAAAAAAATCAGTCTCCCTTGATTATATTCAAAAGCTCACTTTATTTGGAGTAAAATTGAATGGTATCATTAAGACTTCGTCGAAACCACATAAAACATTGAGTTTAGTCTAAAGGTGCTAAACTTCTAATGCCTGGTCTTTTTGCTAAAATTTAGTAATAATCATTTATTTAAAAGTTTATGGTAGTTTTACTTGTCATTTGCTTGGCAATATTTTTCAGTTATTAGATGTTTTTTCAGTTATCCTCACTTTACCTCCTCTTTACCAGAAGTCTTTATCAAAACCACACTTTACCAAAAATGTTTAAACAAAACCTCACATTTCCAAATATTAGCTAAGATTTTTTATCATTTCTGTCAGCCATTTGGTACATCAGATTGACTGAAACATTAGTTTAAATGACACAATTAAAACAAAATGCAGATGTTGTAGTCAGTTAATTATTTACATTTTACAGTTTTCTCTAAAATTAGAAAAAGTGGAAAAGTGAGGTTTTGTTCTTCACCTCCTCCTTAGTTTGATGTGCAGAATTCTCGGTTGCAGGCTTCGTGAAGGGTCCTGTTACACCCTGTATACAGTACCGTAACCAAAACCGCAGTGCAAGTACGTACTTTGCATCGATAAGACATCGAGATCGCTAAGGTTTGCATTTTTATCTGACGCAAACGCTCATCATCCTCTGTGGGGCATGGACACGCAAAACGCAAGGGGTAAGGCTCTAGTAGATTACTTATTTACAACAAACTTAACCCTGCTGAATACAGGCTCCGAACCAACCTTCGTAAACAGGCGTAGCCAAACAATCATAGACCTCATCAGGCATCGGAGGGTGCTGCGGCTATCGCCACCGGCTGGGAGGTCTCCAAGGAAGCCTCCTGCTCGGACCACAGGTGGATCCGCTTCGACATTCAGGTCTGTGTAATACCAATACTGCCACGGCGCAACCCGCGCAACACTAACCGTGCTGCATATACACGCACCCTCGAAACTAAGCTCGCGCCAACAAACTACTGGATGACCTACGAGGACACGCCGCAGATCGACGAGCGTGTAAGTCATCTCACGAAATCAATGCTAGACAGCTACCATTCAGCTTGCCCGGAAACCACTCCGCCCACAACACCAGAGAAGCAACCTTGGTGGGGAGCGGATCTGAAACGCAAGCGCGGGAAGGTAAGGGCTGCCCTAAACAGAGCCATGAACACATGTGCTGACGAGGATTGGGACGTGTACTACGCAGCCAAATCCGCGTATAAAAAGTGCATTAGATTCAGGAGCTCCACCGGATGGCGGAAATACTGTGGCAACATCGAATCCTGCCAACAAGCAAACAGGGTAAGGAAAATATTGGCACAGCAGAACCCGGTTGGGCCCGCCGTTCTCCGAAAACCCGATAACATACTTACCATACCTACCATACCTTACTTATATTCTGTACACTTGCAAATATGATATTCGTGTTACAACTCACAATCATTACGTTTATATATTTATTTTCCATATATACATACATTTAATATTAGTACTTACCATTATTCTTATTAGTGTATAAATAATGACAGACACCATAGCACACACCATGGCGGCGTCAATATGTCACTCCTTTGGTCTTTGCTGAAAATCAGCGCTGAGGCTTACGGTCTTACGGTGTTACGGACTTACGGTCCGTCCGAAGCCACAGCATTTAGCTGAGCATCGACCATTTTTGCACGGATGGGACGCGCAGATTCATTTATGTTTCACATAGTTATCTTGCCTTCATATTTATTGTAACGTTTTAAGTTTAGTTTTGTACATGCACTGATGTGATGTGAATGTTTTTGTTTTGGGATCTCCTTATGTCAACGTTGCGCTTTCGCACAGGCCATTGACTGGTCAGAGGTAACTCAAACACCCTCAGCAAACGACTGGCGCTACGCACGCAAAGTGATAACACTGGAGAAACTCCAGTGGGCGATCCGGTGCTTCCATCCTTACAAGGCGGCCGGTCCGGACGGAGTCTTTCCCGCCCTACTGCAGTGGGGTGGGGCCTCTGTCGCCAGCAGACTGGTACCCATAATGAGAGCGTGCCTGGCCTTTAGACACGTTCCCAAAGGATGGAGGGAAGTGAAAGTTATATTCATTCCTAAGCCAGGTAAGAGTGACTATACTAACGTCAAATCCCACCGACCGATCAGCTTGACCTCCTTTCTCCTTAAAACCATGGAGAGAATCTGCGAGAGAGAGCTGAGGGATGGCGTTTTAAAAACGATCCCACTCCATGCGAATCAGCATGCATACAGCTCGGGTAAGTCTACTGATTCCGCTCTCCATCTAGTGGTCGGCCGGATAGAAGAAGCGATACATCAGAAGGGCACCTGCCTGGGCACTTTCATACACATCGAAGGGGCCTTCGATAAAACTAATTTCTCCAGCATCAGCACCGCCCTCTCCCGACACGGAGTAGAACAGGTACTGATAGACTGGATTACTAATATGTTAAGCAAACGAGTGGTTCGCCTTGCAGAGGATCAGCAGATGGCCATGATAGCCCGAGGATGTCCCCAAGGAGGAGTACTATCCCCTCTCCTCTGGAACCTGGTGATTAATGATCTTATTACCAAACTCAACGCGAATCATTTCTATACTATAGGGTACGCCGATGACCTC
This sequence comes from Eugnorisma glareosa, assembly GCA_947578425.1. Taxonomy (NCBI): domain Eukaryota; kingdom Metazoa; phylum Arthropoda; class Insecta; order Lepidoptera; family Noctuidae; genus Eugnorisma; species Eugnorisma glareosa. Next base: position 21,473,975 of record OX387970.1, on the reverse strand, counting down.
GCCATCCTCATCTCGGGGAAAGTGACGGGGCAATCTGCAATCTCACTCAACAGGCACTACGCATCGTTGAAAGGTGGTGCAGAGAGTTCGACCTCTCGGTGAATCCCATGAAAACTGAACTAGTTATGTTTACCCATAAGCGTGTACTAGGCCCCTACTGCCTACCCAAACTTTTTGATACAGAACTCCAGTTAGCTGACGAGGTTAAGTACCTAGGAGTCATCCTGGACAGTAAGTTCAACTGGAGCAGCCATCTTGACACCAAAATAAACAGGGCCTGCATCACCTTTTGGCAATGCCGGAGGATGATAGGTAAGAAGTGGGGTCTATCCCCCAAAATTATACTTTGGTTATACTGCGCGGTAATCCGACCCATGATTACCTACGGGGCAGTGGTCTGGTGGCCCCGGACCAAACTAGCTACAGCCTCCATCAAACTGCAACGCTTGCAAAGGCTTGCCTGTATGGCGATAACAGGTTGCATGAGGACTACTCCGACAGCAGCTCTCGAAGCCATGTTGGGGCTCCCACCGCTCCATCTGTTCATACAGCAGGAAGCGACGATGACGGCAGTACGCCTTAATACACTCCAACTCTGGGGTAAGAAAGAAACTCAGCATACCGCAGTACTGGAGGGATTCTACAACGAGTTCCCCCTAGCGAAAGCAGCAAACGATCGGATACCCAAACAGTTCGTATTCGATAAAAAAATACAAAATCCAACTCCACGAGGACCACCGCTGCGAGGGATTGAGCCCCGCAGAACTGCGGATCTTCACGGATGGGTCTAAAACAGGTACTGGCACTGGAGCTGGAGTCTTCTCGGAGGATCTCAACATCCACATAGCCACACCACTGGGGGCCCACAACACGGTATTTCAGGCAGAATTGGTTGTGGACCACTCTATACGTATACTCTCAGATAGCATGGCGGTACTGCTAGCACTAAACAACCACACAGTCAACTCTGGGTTAATACACGAGTGTCATCAACGCCTGAACCAGGTTGGTAATCTCAATAATATAACCATCCAATGGATCAAAGGACACAGCGATTCTCGAGGCAATGACGCAGCGGACGAACTCGCTAGAAGGGGATCGAGCATGGCAGCAGTGGGACCCGAACCCATCGTGCCACTCCCTTTCGGGTACCTACGCACACTGGTAAGGAAACGAACCAGTGAACAACACCACAAGCTGTGGCTAGACCATGGTGAGTGCAGGCAGGCCAAGGAAGCACTTCCTACTATCGACGGCCGCTTCACCAAACGAGCGCTTCGACTGACCAAGCTACAGCTGCGCACAGTTACAGCCGCCATCACTGGACACGGCTCTTTTAACAAACACCTCTCTGTCATAGGAGTCACAGACAGCCCCCTGTGCCGAGCCTGCATGGAGGAGGACGAAACGGCAGCCCACGTGCTTCTGCACTGCTCGGTGGTTGCAACATACAGGGCAAAGTACTTCGGTAACCCAGGTACTCTCTGCGAGATCGTCAGCAACATCAAGGCGCTGCTGGCCTTTCTCGGGGAGCTAGGGTGGATCGAATAAATTTCCCACCCGCACGCAAAATACGCGCTTAGACGTGGAGTTGCGGACACCAGCCCGCTATACAATACAATACAATAGTCTAAAGGTGCTAAACTTCTAATGCCTGGTCTTTTTGCTAAAATTTAGTAATAATCATTTATTTAAAAGTTTATGGTAGTTTTACTTGTCATTTGCTTGGCAATATTTTTCAGTTATTAGATGTTTTTTCAGTTATCCTCACTTTACCTCCTCTTTACCAGAAGTCTTTATCAAAACCACACTTTACCAAAAATGTTTAAACAAAACCTCACATTTCCAAATATTAGCTAAGATTTTTTATCATTTCTGTCAGCCATTTGGTACATCAGATTGACTGAAACATTAGTTTAAATGACACAATTAAAACAAAATGCAGATGTTGTAGTCAGCTAATTATTTACATTTTACAGTTTTCTCTAAAATTAGAAAAAGTGGAAAAGTGAGGTTTTGTTCTTCACCTCCTCCTTAGTTTGATGTGCAGAATTCTCGGTTGCAGGCTTCGTGAAGGGTCCTGTTACACCCTGTATACAGTACCGTAACCAAAACCGCAGTGCAAGTACGTACTTTGCATCGATAAGACATCGAGATCGCTAAGGTTTGCATTTTTATCGGTCTTATTAACGATCGTTAAGTACGTAACACGCGATGATAAGATTTATCGTGGGCACAGCAGTGCAAGTACGTAGGACTCGATTCGATAAATCTGACATTTATTCTAGATAAAATGAGTTTTTATCGACTCGAATCGATGTCGCAAGTACGTAACTACTATTTGAACGATCGATAACTAGACTAAAAATTTTACGATTTTATCGAAAATGCAAGTACGAAACGACATTTTGACAGTTGAGATCGCCTATTTACGCTGTCGAGCTCGGTAATTTATCGACATCTTGTAAAAGTGCGTTAGGCTTATCGATAATAATTATAATGGATTCAGGACTTTTGGTTTTATTGCTGGGTGATGAGGAGGAACGGCAACACCATCACAATGTAATGCGTATTCGGAGGTGACGTCCCAGAGACACGAACAGTCCTCTGGAACTTCCAGAAGAAGATTTTGTTCGTCTTTTTCGGGTGACTCGAGAAGTGGCAGTAATTTTAGTAGAAGGGATAGAGATGTACAGAGGACACGATCCATTGGACGCCCTGTCCATAATGTGGTATCGTGGTTTTACTATAGGTGCATACTTCATTCGAGATCTAGACAAAACATACCTAACCTAAAATTATGATATTTTTTATCATGCACTGGAATTTTTACCTATTATAGTTCTTAGGAACCTATTGAAAATAACTCGCCCTTTCTAATAACTAGAGTTTCTAGTCCAAATACACATTTATTACATACTAAAACTTCATGACTTAGGTTTTGACAGCCGTACGGTTTTATGCAGTTGAGAGCTACCAAAGTTGCATTGGGCAGGAGTACAATCTTGCCCTTGGCCAAACAATTCTGAGCAAGGTTGTGCGAGAAGTGTCGAGGGCAATAGTACGCCACCTCTTCCACACCTACGTGAAGTTCCCAGGTGCAGCTGAAAAAAGAGCCATCGTAGAAGAATTCTAGCACAAATTTGGAATGCCAGATTGCCTTTGTTGTGTCGATTGCACCCATGTTTCAATTGAAATTGGAATATTGTTATTGTAAACACGACCCACTGACCGTATTTTTATCTTTCTCAAGAAAGTAATGTCAACTGTCAACTACAAACTTTTTTTTTTGGCAAAGGTAAACACGACGACGCTAAGAAAATGGAATATTTTCTGTATTTGTACCAAAATAAATGGATATTTAGGTAAATACTGATAGTTTCTCTAAAATAAATCCTTAAACATTGTTTACAATGCCAAACATCTATGAAAAGCAAGGATTTTCTAAATATCTCGGACATTAGTCGATTCTGTCGAGCCACCGAAATATGTTTTGTCTTTGGACGTCTTCAGTGTTGCCATTTGACAAGCGATCCTTAGCGACTCGATTCGGCCCACGATAAATCTTATCGTCGCGTGTTACGTACTTCCACATTCGTTAACAAGATCGATAAAAATGCAACCCTTAGTGATCTCGATGTCTTATCGATGCAAAGTACGTACTTGCACAGCTGGGCCGAATCGAGTCGCTAAGGATCGCTTGTCAAATGGCAACACGAAGGACGTCCAAAGACAAAACATATTTCTGTGGCACGACTAAATTGACTAATGTCCGAGATATTTAGAAAATCCTTTTTTTCATGGATGTTTGGCATTGTAAACAATTTTTAAAGGTTTATTTTAGAGAAACTATCAGTTTTAACCATAATTTCCGTTTATTTTGGTAAAAATACAGAAATTACTCCATTTTCTTCGCGTCGTCGTGTTTACCTTTGCCAAAAAAAAGTTTGTAGTTGACAGTTCACATTACTTCCTTTTCTTGAGAAAGATAAAAATACGGTCCGTGGGTCGTGTTTAAATTACCAATAATTCAATTTTAATTGTAACATGGGTGCAATCGACACAACCAAGGCAATCTGGCATTCCAAATTTGTGCTGGAATCAAATCAAATCAAAGCATTTATTTCAAGTAGGCCAGTTACAGGCACTTTTGAATTGTCGAAACAAAGATAACAATTAAATGTAGCTACAGTCCCAGTCACAAGGCATAAAAACTGTGAAAGTACTGTAGTTGCCCATTCCCTATCGTAGATCTCTATGGAGACGAACGGGCAAGAAACTCCATGGACACTCTTTTAAATCAGCAAATTGTTACAAAATCTTGGTTACATCATTCATGTTGAGATGGTACACTATGTGAGAACGATGTAGCAAGATGTGCACATTAAAAGTGTCCACAGTAAAAACAAAAAAGACAATTAAAAAAATAAAAATAATTAATTCAAATAAGCCGTGGCAACTAAGAGATGACCAGTCACACTGACAGCGCCCGTTCACGAACATGACGCATAGATCAGCACCATTCAACTCAACCATTTTGAAGGGAACTAAATGATCCGACACACGCGCCACCATCAGCGAGACATTTGAGTGAGCATGACATACTCTCAACCGCCAGGGCACATTCAGGTCAAGAAAGGACGAATCCTTCTACGAAGGCTCTTTTTTCAACTGCAGTACATGGGAACTTCACGAGGCGGCGAACTATTGCCCTCGACACTTCTCGCACAACCTTTTTGGACAAGGGCAAGATTGTACTCCTGCCCAATGTAACTTTGGTAGCTCCCAACTACATAAAACCGTACGGCTGTCAAAACCTAAGTTTTAGTATGTAATAAACGTGTATTTGGACTAGAAAATCTAGGTATACGAAAGGGCGAGTTATTTTTAATAGGTTCCTAAGTACTTTAATAGCTAAAAATTAATCTAATTTAATTTAGAAATTAAAGTGAATGACAAAAATAAAAAGAAATGGTTAGGTATGTTTTGTCTAGATTTCGAACGAAGTAGGCACCTATAGTAAAACCACGATGTTCTTTCTTTGTCGTTTCACTCTTGACAGAGTGGTCGTGGTCAGCATGTCGCAGCAAGACACCGTGCTGCCATGATTCGCCATACGATGCGGCGCCATCCCTCCCTGTCGGCTGTAATTCGTGTGCACTCATGCAGCGGACCACCCACTGCAGACTTGATCTGGTCAGTCCATCGCATGGGTGACCTGCCACGCGCTCTCGTGCCTTCCACCTTCCCCTGGACAACAAGCCGCTCGAAAGAGTCATTGCCTCTCCGGGACACGTGACCAAAGAACTGAAGAATTCGAGCCTGGACTATAGCTGACAGACGCTGCTTGATGCCGAGTTCTTGGAGAATGGATATGTTGGTGTGAAATTCAGTCCAAGATACTCCAAGCATTTTACTTTTTTCAGCTTCTCTCAGCGTCCAGGTCTCGGCTGTGTATAGAAATATGGGGAACACCAGTGCCCGTATGAGCCGGGTTTTCGTGGCTTTGGTGACGTTGCGGTTCCTCCATACTTCCTTCAGTCTATCCATGGCAGACCTGATGATAGCCATGCGTCGCTTGATCTTGTCCACGCAACCACCGCGGTTCGATATTAGGGCGCCTAGGTAGACATATGATTGCACGACGTCGCAATTCGCGATTTGAGTGACTACGGACGAGTTTTCGTTGATGCGGTCGACAATCATAATTTTCGTCTTGCTTCTGTTGATCCTCAAACCGAAAATTGAGCTGGTTTGTTCCATCTTGGACAACAAATCCTCCATATGGTGAGCAGAAGTTGCGAACAGCGTAGTATCATCCGCATAGCGCAAGTTTGACACCCTCACACCTATTGATACACCGTCTGTCCAATCTTCAAGGGTAATCCTCGTTATCAGTTCGGTGTAGATGTTGAATAGGAGCGGCAAGATTATACAACCCTGACGAACGCCCGCACTGGGATGAAAGTCACTCGATAATACGCCATCCGTCCTCACTGACGCGGTTCCATCCTCATAAAGACGCCTCAAAAGGTGCACAAGGTGTTTGGGGGTGCCCATAGCAAGGAGGGATCCCCACAGCACTGGCCATTTCACAAAACAAACGCTCAAACGCCTTAGAGAAGTCAACGAAGCAAAAATACGTTGGCTTGTTGAACTCACGGGCTTTCTCAATGATTTGGCGAACTATGAAGATCTATTCTCGAGTGCCTTTGCCTTTTACAAACCCTGCCTGTTCAGGTGCAATTTCTTTAGATAAGAACGTCTTTAATCCTGCCCAATGCAACTTTGGTAGCTCCCAACTACATAAAACCGTACGGCTGTCAAAACCTAAGTCATTAAGTTTTAGTATGTAATAAACGTGTATTTGGACTAGAAAATCTAGGTATACGAAAGGGCGAGTTATTTTTAATAGGTTCCTAAGTACTTTAATAGGTAAAAATTAATCTAATTTAATTTAATTTAGAAATTAAAGTGCATGACAAAAATAAAAAAAAATTGGTTAGGTATGTTTTGTCTAGATTTCGAATGAAGTAGGCACCTATAGTAAAACCACGATACCACATTATGGACAGGGAGTCCAGTGGATAGTGTCCTCTGTACATCTCTCTCTTCTACTAAAATGACTGCCACTTCTCGATTCACTCGAAAAAGACGAAAAAAATCTTCTGGAAGTTCCAGACTGGTTGGTGCTGCCGTTCTTCCTCATCACCCAGCAATAAAACCATAAGGCCTAAATGCATTATACTAATGATCGCTATTTTTTCAAATCTTTATTTATTAGGGAGGGTGTGTTCACATAGCGAACATGTCACCCTCATAGGAACACTTTACATACAAAACTTAGAATCTACGCTTAATTCCTAAATTAACTCATTTGTAAATTATTCTTTCAGTTTTAGATGACGGGAAGGCTAGAATCATATTGCAAGCTCCTAATTCTTGCATATTTATATTAAATTGGTCTTGAATCAACTTTCTTTCGGCCTCATTCCGGACACACTCCACTATAATATGGGTAACGTCTTCGACCATATCGCATTCCGTGCAGTTTGGAGACGTAACTTTGCCCATCAATGCAGCAAAACTATTCAATGGGATGTGTCCGGAGCGAAGTCTCAAACTTGTCACAATTTCTTGCCTACTCATATCGGCATTATCAAACCATGGATAGTTATGGATAGTCGGCTGCATCGTGCGATACCAAATACCTTTTGTCAATGACTTCTCGTCGAAATATTCTTTCCAAATATCGTAACATTTCAATTTAACTTCATTTAAAATCTCAGTCCAGTAAGGTTTATATGTCACCGGCACCCCCTCAAAGCACGCGTCTTTTGCTAAATTATCAACTTTTTCGTTTTCTTCAATGCCGATATGGGAAGTCAACCATTGTAAAACAACCTTTTTATCTTTATATCTTAATCTATGAATATGAAGAAATACTAGTGGTTATCCGGTAGCATACCAAATAATAATTTGGTATGCTACCGGATAACCACTAGAATTTCTTATACACTTCACCAAATGTTGGAGTGCGCTTTTACAGGCAGAATATATTACGGAATCATGAAAATTCACCGATTCAAGGTATGATATAGCTTCAAAGATAGCGATTAACTCGGAATGCATGACCGAAATTTTTTAATTTAATTTAAACTTACAGGCAGTATTACCTTGGGGGTCCGAAAACGCGGCTCCAACATTAGCTCGGACTTTAGATCCATCTGTATAAATACTGTAATAACCAGGATAGCTACTGCTAAAACTCGTTCTACAAATAGTTCGAAGTTGAGTATTATTGTATGATTTCTTAGCTTCGGTAATCTCTTTAATTTGAAGTTTAATGCTACAAGACAAGTTAACACTGCTTAGCCACGTGTTAAGCGAAAATAATCCTAATTCCTCACTACAGTGGACTGATAAGTTCTTAAATGTTTCAGACACGTGAGCTATTTTGATAGCTAGGTTTCTTTTTGTGTCTCCAATAAGTATCCTAGCAACAAATATTAAGTTTCGTAACAATTTCACACGTGTCCCCATTTACAAAAAAATTGAGCTTCAAAAAATAGTTTCCAGCTAAGTAATATCTACGAACATGTAACGGTTGCAGATGCGAGTTCGCATTCCATTACGTATATGGCTGTACTTTTAATAAAACCTCCAATGACTCTCAAACATTGGTTTTGAATTTTGGTTAATTTATTTAGATGGGTTTGGTAGCTATTATCGTACAAAAAACTGGCATAATCTATTCTACTGCGTATAATGGCAATGTATAAACGACGTAAATGGGTAGGGTGTATGCCCCAACCTGGGCCAGTTAGTATTTTAAACACATTCAGAAATTTTGATGACTTTTCTTTTATCTCATTTATATGTTTCGACCATCTTAGAGATCGATCTAACCTTAGTCCCAGATGTTTATAGTTCTCAACTACTTGGAGGGATCTATTATTTATTTTAATATCAATAGTATCTTTCCTAAAACCATTTTTAAATATACAAATTTTACTTTTACTTGATGAAATATTTAAACCAATATCTTGAATTAATTTGCTAAACAAATTCAACGCCAATTGTAGTTTATGGGTTGCCTCTAAAATGTTGTTGGTAGTAAAATATAAAACAAAGTCATCTGCAAACTGCGATACACAAACGTTATTTATCTTTTTACAAATATTGATAGTAGCTATATTAAATAACAATAGTGATAAAGGGTCACCATGGGCCAAGCCACGCGAAGTAGTTCTACATAGTGAATCAGAACCATCTAGAATTATTAAATTTCTGGCCTTTAAAAGTTCCAGAGATAGCTGCATATTTTTAGTCCCACACCTAAGCCGTCCATTACACGTAATAAGCTATGTACATCCACATTGTTCTATGCATTGTCCAGATCAATAAAACAGCATACAGTTACTTGTTTTTCAGAAAATCCTGTTTGAATTCTCGAAACTAAACTAGTGAGATTATTTAAAGTAGATCGGCACTTTCTGAATCCCACTGTATTCTGGTCTAAAATACGGTCTTTTCTATAAACCACTCTAGTCTATTGAGTAGAATGTTATGGAAAGTTTTGCACATATATGAGATCATAGATATCGGGCGAAGAGAAGAGACCAAAGAAGGGTCACGTCCAGGTTTGGGAATCGGCACCACCACTATATCGCGCCACTGTTTGGGTACAAACGAGTATCTTAAAAATGAATTAAATAAATTGAGTAGAATTTGTTTCCCGTTCTCAGGTAAGTATGTTATCATAGAATACGAGATCTTGTCACAACCAGGGGCAATATCTTTATTTTTAGACATATAGTAAGCTCTTGGATTGTAATAGGTACTTCCAGGTTTGGATTGTCCGATGTAAATAGAGGGTAGTCGCATGACACGAAATCTGGGGCTAAACTGCATAGTAATTCGCTGGTTTTAATATTGTCAACATGGGAGTTTGGTGAGGTATATCCCTTAATCCATCGCATTTTACGCCCCAACTTACTATGTGTCGATGTTTGATCAAGAGTACTACAAAAGCCCTGAAATGACTTATTTCTAGAGCACCGAATGTTTCGTTGAGCCTCACTGATTTTACTTTGGAGGAATGTAAGGTTATCTGGTGATGGATTGCGACGGAACTTGGAAAGTGCTAAACGTTGTTCTGCTACAGCCTTAGAAAGGTTAGGACACCAATAAGGTTTAGGTGTAAAATTTCTATCTGGGCTCATATTCATTTTACTATATGGTATAAAAAGGTCTGCAGCCATGTCTAAATAGTCTATAAATAAATCATATCCTTTTTGTAAATCATTTGGAAGTATCAATTCATCAAAAGGTCATTCAAAAGTTTTTGGTATCCTATCCAGTCTGCCTTTTTTATAATTTCGACGAGACATGTAAACATTAGTAGCTTCAAAGTATGTTGCAATTTTAATAACACAATGATCGCTTCTCAACGTCTGATTCAACACTTTCCAGTTGAAAGTTAGGCTTATATCGGATGATACTAACGAAATGTCGGGGGACGACTGTTGCAAAACATCATTGACTAGCTTAATACGCGTGTGATCGCCAGCTTAATGAAACAAAGCTACTACCAATAAGTGCATCAACGATTTGATTATCTCCTGTCTATTCTATTGGACCAATTGGTATGGAGTCCATTGAAGTCGTCACCCAAAATTAAAGTTTTATTATTTACCTGTAAAAATAAATGATCCCAGTCTGACTGGCTAGTATATGTGAGTATAGCTACGCCTCCATACGAATCCATTCTGTCTTTACGAAATACATTATAATCTTTAACTTTAAAATAACTGTCTGGTTGTAACCATGTTTCGCTTAATACGGCAATGTGAATCTTGTCTTGTATTAACAGATTCTGAAACTCACATAACTTTGGCCTGATGCTTTGTGCATTCCATTGGATAATATTTAATTTAACAGTATTTGTATATTTATCTGCCATTTGAGAAATAATCAATAATTAATTTAAGAACAGGCCGATCTGCCACATTGACAACTACAACTAAAATTAACCACTCCAAAATTCCAGGCCTAGGGTAACCCAAACCCCACTCCCATGATCCCACGCCCAATCCCTCCCTCCTTTTTCCTTTCTTCCTTCGGTCCATGTGGAGGGGTAACCTCTTATCCAAAAAGCCCACAAACCCCAACATGTCTCAGAATGAGGGAAGGATGTCGCAGGTGGGTCCCGGTAATGCCGGGGAATCCCATGCCGTCACGTCGGTCAGCTCCCTTCGTAATCTGGGGGGGGCACCAATCTGCCATTTAGGGCCGCGCCTTCTGCGCGGCCGGCTGCTTTAGCGCCAACAGCACTGGCTGCGGCTCACGCGCTAGCTGACACTACCATGGCTGCGACCTCTGCGCCACTTGATACGACGGCCGCGACATCCGCGCCTACGACCCTGACACCCGTTATACTTTCCACGAGGGCCTGGCAACAGAGCATCGTTCGGAACAGTATAACGAACAACCCTGACAATAACACCGACAATGCACGACTCTCCAGTCTTCACGGCGAACTCTGCGCGCTGGCACTCCAGCGCGAGAAGATCGAAGCAAGGCTGAGAGACATTGACTCTCGACACCACGGGGACGGGAAAGGAAGTTGAATCCGGTGGCCCTGGATTCATCTCTGTGGACGAAGTACGCTCGCTGAAGCGTAAGCGCGGATAAATCCGAAACAGAGAGAGAGATCTCAACAACCGTTTGAGCAAGATCCGCGAAGGCAATAGCCAGCGCGATGCGAAAACGGTTGGTTGGGAGTACGCGACCAGCCGCAAGTACGCGAAGGGGAAACCCAGCGCGAAAAGCAGCCGGACGCGGAAACATGCGGGCAAGGACCATTACGCGAAGGGGTAACCCAGCGCGGAACGTCACTGCCCGCACCAGGATCATCCGGGGGAAACAACCGGAACCGCACCGAGGCGACCCAAGACGGACCCAAAACGAAGCGAGGCAAGCGATCTGGATTGTCGCGCAGGGTGTCCCTGGCACTAAACACCGTGCCAAGCCCTTCGGAACCGCAACCCGGGCCAAGCGGCCAAGGAACGGCGAAGAGGGTGCGCCCGGACGAAACGGCTTCGCCGAGTACGCTCCAGGGGGACGCCAAGCGCGTCAAAATCCAGACCGCTCAAGGGGAGCAGAGAACCTACGCACGGGCCACAAAGGATATTCCTGCGCGGCTCGCCGTAGCGATCTGCCTCTCGCCACCATCCCGCGACATGACACTGACGAGGCTGAGCACATCAAGCTCAGCCTCGAAGACCTCGTCATGGACGCTGATCCCTCCAAACCACTCCCGGCCTTCCGCGGCTACCCACGGGTAGCGGATGGCACAGTTCACATGTGGTGTGAGGATGACAGCGCCCTGGCTTGGCTGACCGAGAACGTGCCCACGATTAGACTGCCTAACACAGACGCGACCCTGACAGTCATGAAGCAGTCCGACGTACCGACCCGTGTCCGAGCAGCGCTCTTTGTGCCCAGGTACAATGACAACAATTGGTATGACATAGGGAGGTGGTCGCTGTACAGGGCGACATCCATCGGTGGTGATAACCATGGGACACATTTGACCCTGGGTATCCCACCGGAGGAAGTCGAAAAGGTCTTGGGGAGGGAGCGACGGGTATCGTACCTACTTGGGTCGATATACGTGCGCTTTTTCCCCAACACCCAACCCTCCGACACCCAGACCATGACTACAGAGACTGTACAAACAAGACCGACACCGACAGAGCTTGACCTGACGATGACACAACTGGAGGAGGAGATGGCCAGAACGGCGATAGCTGATGCTGACGCTGTGCGCATGCCGACCTCACCAGGGTGGACAGAGCAGCGGCTCACTTCCTCACCGACACTGAGCGACGACCGGCATGAACTGGAGGATGGGGGGGATTTATCCGATGGATCCATCTCCTCCTAACTCCACCCCACTGCCGCCGGCGCCCCCGCCCGCTGCCCTAAACATCATCCAGGCCAGACTGCCACGGCTTGCCTACGCAGGACGCTGGAGACGAAACCCCGAACTATCGTCCTGATCCAAGAGCCGTGGATTCGAAATAATAGAGTATGCGGCCTTGGAAACATTGGAGGTAAGCTAATTCTCGACACACAGGGCACAGAAAAACAACGAACCTGCGCCTACATACCCAAAGATGTACCTACGACAACACTCACACAACTATGTTCCAGAGACCTGACAGCCGTCAGACTCAAGACAGACGGCGATGCACCTGACATCGTCTTAGCCTCGGTTTACATGCCAGGCGCGGATGAAGACTACCTACCTAAAGAGATGGCCGACCTGGTAAGGTACTGTGAGGGCGCCAACCTGGTCCTGGTCATCTGCACGGACTCGAACGCCCATCACCCGCTTTGGGGTTGCGTCAAAGCCAACACTAGAGGTGAGGTATTATGCACATATCTATTCCCCACTAACCTTAACATCGTAAATCGCGGTTCGGAACCCACTTGGGTCACAGCTCGCGGACAAACGATAATTGACCTAACGCTGGCTTCAGAGAGCGCGACAAAACTTATCTCTAATTGGCACGTTTCCAACGAGCCTTCTTGCTCTGATCATAGAAGGATTTGTTTCTCACTAGTAGCTAACACAAAACTACCAGATCCAAACACCAAGAGCAAGGGAAAGTCTTGGTGGAATGCAGAACACAGCAAGCTCAGGCAAACGATGCGCAAACTATTCAACAGAGCGAAAAACTCCAGGCTCCCAGAAGACTGGGACTTACACAAGAAAATACAATATATCTTCAAAAAACAAGTCAGGCATTAGCAGAGCAGCCTGGCGGAAATTCTGTGAGGACATTGAATCAAACAGCGAAGCCGCGCGAGTAAGAAAGATCCTGTCCACCAAACAGGATTGCACCCTCGGATCGCTGAAAAACCCAGACAACACTTAGACAAACTCGGACCACGAGACAAGTAAAATTCTTCTGGAAACCCACTTCCCAGACTGCAACCTCTCCGAGGACAGAGCATGGCCAAGCGAGCCAATGCACACGCCAAACGGCCGGGACTGGTCCAGAGCCCGTACAGTACCAACCGAAGATATAATAAAATGGGCAATCAAGACCTTTAAACCATACAAATCCGCAGGCTTAGATGAAATTATCCCAGCCCTGCTGCAATGGGGAGTAAACGTCCTCACGCCGTAGCTGGCTGCCACCTTCCAAGCCTGCTTAGCACATAACTATATACCACTTCAATGGCGAGAGGTTAAAGTCATTTTATCCCTAAGCCAGGCAAACCTGATTATACACAACCTAAAGCATACAGACCAATAAGCCTGACATCATTCCTACTGAAAACCCTTGAGAGACTCTGTGACTGACATTCGGGACGGACCTCTTCAGGAGATGCCACTCCACAAACAACAACACGCCTACTCCACAGGAAAATCAACGGAATCCGCACTCCACAGTGTAATCTCCAAGATCGAATGTGCAGTAGACCACAAATGCTCCTCACTAGCTGTTTTTATTGACTTAGAAGGCGCTTTTGACAAAACCATTTTCCATAGCATCATCGCAGCCCTCGAGGAACACAGCGTGGGTTCGACCCTGCGAGGATGGATCACAAACATGCTCAGACTGAGAGCAGTACAGGTTACGGTGAACGACACCACTAGAGCCATCGTGGCGAAGAGCTGCCCCCAAGGGGCGTCCTCTCGCCACTCCTATGGAACCTCGTGGTAGACAGCCTCATCAAGCGTCTCAACGACAGAGGCTACTTCACGGTGGGCTATGCCGATGATACAACCATAGTAATAAACGGAACACACGAAAACACACTGTGCAACTTTATGCGTCAAGCCCTGAAGATGGTAGAGGACTGGTGCAAGGAATACAAACTAGCAGTGAACCCTACCAAAACTGAACTCATCCTCTTCACGAAGAAAAGAAAGTTGGCAACCCTACAGTTACTACGCTTCTTCGGGACCACCCTAAGCCTGTCGACTGAAACCAAATACCTGGGTATCTATTTGGACCAACAGCTGAATTGGGTAAAACACACCGATTACATCACCACAAAAGCCAGTATAGCCCTATGGCAGTGCAAAAGACTGCTTGGCAGAAATTGGGGCCTAAGCCCCAAAATCACCTACTAGCTATAGTAGCTATACACTACAGTTATCCGACCAATCATCACATACGGCTCCTTAGTTTGGTGGCCCAGGACCAACCTGAGCACAGCTCAAAAAAATCTCGAGAAACTACAAAGATTTGCCTGCGTAGCAATCACCGGAAGCATGAGGACATCACCCACTGCCGCTTTACAGGTGATGCTGGGGCTGCCACCTCTACACCTCGTCGTAAGAGAGGAGGCGACCCTACCGATTTCCAGGCTCGAAATATCCGGTACCCTGAGTAAGGACTCCAGAATCAAACATACACGCATAAAAGATGATGCAATCAAACAACAGCCCATGATGGCATCACCCTGCGACAGAACCCTGAAGACCCACTGCTTTAAAAAACACTACAACATAGAGCTCACAGCGGAGATGTTTGACTACTCTAGTCCAACAGAGCTAAGGATCTACACTGATGGACTACTCGGTCTACCAAGCCGAGTGCGTAGGCATTATCCAAGCGGCACACGCCATAGAAGTCAGGGAGGTTACGGATACCCATATTCGTATACTCTCCGACAGTGCCTCAGTTCTTCAATCCTTGAAGAGAAACCAGATCACGTCGAGACTAATACTAGAATGCCATAATGCCCTCGAACGAGTTACGGTACTAAACCGCAACACGGTGACACTACAATGGATCAAAGGACACAGTGGATCACTTGGAAACGATGCAGCTGATGAACTCCCTAGAACGGGATCCAGCACTAAAGCCTTCGGACCCGAACCCATTGTGCCCATTCCTTTCCAGCAGCTAAGGAGATGGTTAAAGGAACGTACTCAAACAGAAGCGGAAAAATGGTGGACCTGCACACCAGGGTGTAGGCAATCCAAGGAATAGCCTCCTTGGATTGCCTACGCCATCCCTGGATACACAGCTGACCAAGAGCCTTCTGCGCCTGGACAGAGATAGTCTGCGACTGGTGGCGGGGACAATCACTGGACACTGCTCACTGAATAAACACTTCCACATTCTAGGTATCACTGACAGCCCCCTGTGCAGAGCGTGCATGGAGGCGCAGGAAACGGTAGCGCATGTACTCCTCGAGTGCACCGGCGTCACCCAGATCCGCGAGGAGACTCTTGTAGCACCGAGATCCCTTGCGGATGTCCTGAGAAGACCGGGAAGTCTGATCTGCTTCTGGAGGGAGGTGGGCTGGTTGGAGTAACGGCCACCAAGGCTCACGTACAATGGTTCACTTTAAGGACTAAGTGCGGAAACCAAACCCATAACATAGAACATATCCACGACTAGTAGTGCTGGCTTTATAGCAGTATCTTTTCTTTCCATGTTCACTTCCTTGTGAATCGGTTCGTCTTTAGGGACATAAATAGTCAAGGTTTTTTTATAGGTACAATTAAACTCGGACTTGAGTTCCCTTAGTCTTTTTTCCTTTAAAAAGATTGGACATGTTTTTGAGAGGGAAATATGTCCTCCATTCCAGTTAACGCATATCATGGTTGTGGTTTCGCAATTGTCATGGTTTTTTCCGCATTTGGGACACACCACTTTCGTACTAGGACACTTTTTCAGAATATGACCATATTTCCAGCAGCGCGAACATTGCGACACTGGAAATACATATGGTTCTACCTTTATTCTCAAACTATGAGTATAAACATAAGGTGGTAAACAGGGCCCTTTAAAACAAAGACGAATCGCTTCACTGGGTGACCACCCTTCTTCCTCAAAGTTCTTGCGGTTCAATCGATGTACACTTATAGTTGTAAATAAACCGTTTTAAACCAAAATCAGTGGTTTAAAACCCGTTTTAAATTTGTTTAAAACGGTTTAAAACCACGACCACGTGGGCCGCACCTTGATTACGAATTACAGTTTAAAAGGCTAATTGAAATCATTTACCATTTTTATTAACCCTTCGTGTGCCGGGAACGTGGATCTACGCGAAACACAATAGCTTTTTTGTGTCTATATACTCGGCATACGAAAGGTTAATATATGTGAAGTCATATATCATATTTATACTACTATTTAGGATTAGACACTGAAAACAATCATGTTTTGGGTATTTATTAAAATAAAACGGCAATGCCGCATTTTTATTTTTCACTTTGCTACCAAAATCGCAACGGGGAGAGATGGGGCAGATAGGGATCAATTTTATGTTTGTCTGTCATGTTAATGAAGGTTGATTTTAAAACATTTTTATTTTATTTTCCTTTTATATATTCTAAATCAGGAAGGTGTCGTCTAGATAACTTCGTGTAAAGCCTCAGTGCATTGCAAAAAAAAAATCATTCTAAACCATATTAAACCGCTAAGTGTGGTTTTAAATCGTTTTAAACCAAAAAAACGGTTTAAAACAAAATGGTTTAAAACGTTTAAAATTCCTTTTGAATCTCTAATGTACAGATACTAGCTTGGTTGGCTCAGGACAAAATATACTTTCCAAACTTACTTTTTTTACTTTTTTCTTGTTTTCAGGTCAACATCTCGTATTACACCGTATAAGAAATTCTTCTACATTGCTCTGTGAATATTTCATCCCTTATCGATAAAGACTTCACATGTCTCTAATTTCTCGGCGCTAATTTCGCTAATCAATTCTATGCGAACTCGATAGGGATTGATAAACTTCACCCTGCTAATATCTTTTATATTCTGTACAGATCTCATTCATAGAATCATTATTTAAGTCATTACTAGTCTCATTAGTATCACTCATCGTACTCGTGAAGACGTCGCATCTGCGGCAGCGAGCAGGTAACCGGCCGGCCGGGCACGTGCCGCACCTTTTAAGCTTGTACGAGTATGTACTTGCTTATCAGTGATCCGATTGCTTAGTCGACGTAAACAACTGACACACGACCCGCTCGCAGGAGTGCCGCGACGAAACTGAATGATCGCTATGCTTATCGCACTTTTACAAGCTCGACAGCGTAAATTGGCGATCTCAACTGTCAAAATGTCGTTTCGTAAAAAATTGCATCGTTTGATAAAAACTCATTTTATCGAGAATAATTGTCAGATTTATCGAATCGAGTCCTACGTACTTGCACTGCTGACCCGTGAAATATCCCGGCAACTATATCAAGGAAGCATTGTGTCCTTTCACCTTCTCGTACTTGGATTAGTCGTTGACAGATATAACTTCAGAACTAGATAGAACTTGTGAGAAAAAAAGAGTTTTGTTTGCAACCCCCTGTGCCATAACCTATGATAGGTTATGGCAAAGGTCTGCAGAACATCCAAAAAACCTGCCGTAATCCTTCTTCTCCAAGGAAATTCTGATGATCTGACACACTATTGGTCTGATCAATTGTTGCGTGTTCTCGTCGGAAATTAAATTGATGGTCTGGGATTATTGACGTTCCAGTGATCGCATCTAGAAGCCTCTCCAGCAGAATCTTCTCAAACACCTTTGACATAATTGGCAGCAAGGATAGAGGCCTGTACAAGGTGACTTCGCACGTCGGCTTGTCGGGTTTGGGAACCATGACTATTTGGGATATTTTCCACAGATAAAAATATATGGCCAGTTTTTAGGACAACCATTGAGCGCAGGCCATACCGCCAGCTAGCGAGCGAGCGAGGCGGGCCACTTTTCATACTTTGGTTCACACCGCGAACTATCGAAAGAGCCGAATGAACTATGAAAAAGGCCTCGTTCGCCTCGCTGGCCCGCCCGCCAGCCGGCGGCGGCGCGCGGCGGTGTGGCCTGCACTTTAAACAAGCAAGCGTTAAAAACTTTAATTTCACTTTCACACGTCTTGTTCGATGTGCTGCCCTCGGTTTCGAATACATGTTCTTATTCGCTTCCTCATTTCGGTTTTTGAGATTCTTGATGTGATTGTTGCCCTCATCTGGTCCGCCGCATCTGTTATTCTCTCCCTTAGTTCTTCAATTGAATTTACTGGGGTCACATAAACTAGGTCTTTCATATGACCCCAAACGTAAAAGTCTAGCGGCGTAAGATCAAGGCTTCGTGCAGGCCACGGAATCGGCCCACCGCGCCCTATCCATCGGTTTGGATAGGTTTCATCCAGCAATTGTCGAATTGTGATTCGGAAGTGGGCTGGACATCCGCCATGTTGATAGATCATGTTTGCTTTTCTGTCTTCCGGTACATCCGTGAGCAGTGGTGTTAAATGATTTCTTAGGAAATCTTCATAAAGTTCCCCATTTAGTGTTCGGGGTAAAAAATGTGGGCCAATTAATTTGTCGCCGATAATACCCATCCATACATTAAGCGAGAACCTACGCTGGGATGCAGTTGGTTTCAGTTTCTTAGGATTTGCTTCTGCTTTCGGTGCCCAGTAATGTAAGTTGTGGTAATTTGTGATACCATCACGGTTAAAACATCATCTCCATCATCATCGGTCCACAGAATGTTTTTTAAAAAGTTTTCGCCTTCGGCGTCGGCACTTAAGGACGCGTTCTCAAATCCGACAAAAATAAGCTATTTTTCGGTAGAGTTTGGGATGAAATGGAACTAAATCAAACAAAACTAACAATTGCCACAAATAGATTACTTCTTGATCTCCAAATGATGGACAATTTTGGTTTGAAATTTTGGTATTTGATATCGTAAAAACGATTTTCCATTACCTCTTCACACAAAATTGCGAATTGCGGCTTCATTCAGGATCATTTTTCTGCTATTTGATACATAATTTTGTTTCTTGAAAAATACCTAGTTAGGCAGATATAATGTTTTCAAAATCATGGACAAAATATTCATGAAAATGTTATAATAATGTCAGAAAAAAATAAAAACGCACCGTCTAATTTTGCACGTAATTTGCTCTTACGCATGAACCTTAACGTGTGGTTTTAAGGGTTATTTTATTTTGTCACTGTCTGGAGTATTGCATAAAAAGTTCTAAAGAGAAAGCGTTAGTCTGCGGTCGGCCGCCGTCGTGAGTGAACTTGCTATCAAAATCAGTTTAGTTACTCATTACTCCCGCAGTTTACCTTGCG
The DNA here is from genome assembly GCA_947578425.1 of Eugnorisma glareosa. Classification (NCBI taxonomy): domain Eukaryota; kingdom Metazoa; phylum Arthropoda; class Insecta; order Lepidoptera; family Noctuidae; genus Eugnorisma; species Eugnorisma glareosa. The sequence goes on along the minus strand of OX387970.1, from coordinate 21,454,353 downwards.
TATGTGTGTGTGTGAGCCGTGTCAGTGTAGTGATGCGATTCGATATCTATCTGTTTTGAGAAAGCGCCCTTAACATAAAACGACAAAATTCAAGCCCTCTCGGCGGATCTCCCTCTTCTAATGACTGGACAGGTTGATAGTGGTATGGATGTCGGCCTGATAAATGAACTACAGACCAGACATTCCACTGTGACATACCAAGCTCACGCGCTAAGATGTTAGCCGATATGTTTGGGTCGTCAATAAAACGTTGAAGAATCAGCTCCTCCTCCTCAGCCGTGTCAATTTGCCTGCTTCTTTGGACGCTGCCAGTTTCAGATAATCGCCGATAAGTCGATCTGATATTTATTATTATAAAAACACTAACATGTGGGAGTCGGCGGTTGGGAAAGCGAAGTTGATATTCTCTCCGCGCCTGAGCAGCGTTACCGTCACTAAGTCCGTAACAGTACATTATGTCAGCGTAGTCAGGGTTAGAATATGCAGCCATAGTCAGCACTTACGAAGGCACAGCACAGGACAAGAGCAGGATACGCGGCAACAGTTAGGGAAATAGCTAGATAACAAAACACGAGCTTGCGCGACGTACAGTTGAAACTAACTAACGCTTTCGATCAGATTTCGTAAAGTACACAGTTTTGTAAGGCACCCCGCGTCATGCCGAGAGAACAATAGTGACCAATCACAAAGCTTGCCGAGTGTTTGGAGTTCAAGCGCAGGTAAAAACTACGAATAATAGGAATACGAAACAATAGGTTGACCGTCTCACAATTTACCTGCTCGCCATAAAACTCTTCCCTTCCCTGTCACACATGCAAAAGTATTGACAATCATACCTTTCTAAATAGCTGATAAGACAAGGATATTTTCCTAGTAATTTGTACATCAGGCGTAGTATTTTTTGCACTAGACTACATTTTTATGGAGCAATAGCAAAAATTACTAAAAATTCTGTCTGGTTTCTAGTAACTGGGGAGCAGCACCCTATGTCATTTGCACAACAGGCATGTCTTTATGCGTCTCTGCTGGTGAATTTGCGTGTCCAATGTGGCACCGGTCTACTCACACCAAGCAAGTAGACACTGCATAAAATGTATGTCGTGCCATAGAAAAATAATTAGTCACTTTTAGACAATTGACTAATTATGCTACAGCGGTGCTTCTGACCAGATCATGACCTTCTTGCTGAAATGTCCTGTATCCTGCAGACTTAAAAAACGCTTCAGATGCCGCGATTTACGTGGCCACCTACCGGGCCCATGAAATTTAACAAATCTGTCAACTCTGGGTTTCACTATGAAAAAGACATTCGACTATTTTTGGTTATCATTAACACTAGAGCACTAGAGATATTTACCATGTTTTCTGTTCATTTTGAGTTCCCGATATTTCGGCGCTGTTGCAAGCATCATGGTGTTTAAGAGCAGACAAATCGGTCTAACCTCTTTCTAGTTCGTTTTTTGCACTCAGTACCGCCACTACCACTGTCACTCGCAACTCGATTCTGTTCCCGACACACGAAACTCATTATTTCCGCTTGCGAACTTTTTTCGGCACTTTTTCAGTTTTTACAAAGCTGAACCACTGGATTCCAGGCTCTCGACAGTTGAAACCCATCCTCCCGGTTGAAGTTCCTATGTTTGGTAATTTTAATAGCTTCTCTCACCAGTTTAGGAATATAGTGGCGTTCTGTCGAGATGACCTGAGGGTTATGTAACTCAATCCAGTGGTTCGATCCTGATTCTAGAAGATCAAAGATCAAAGAGAGTCAGCAAACAGGAAGGGCCCCGAAAGGACCGATGCCTGCCAGGGTTGCGGGACTGTTCGAAAGAGATACCGCGACCCTGGAACACAAAGGGCAAAAGAAGGAACATGGGTTTTAGTCAGTAAAAGTCTGACACTCCCTCCTGCTCAGCCCAGAGCGGGAGGAGTTATTTGATGATTTCACATCCGAAAAAAAAGGCGTAACAACGGAACCCTATTACTAAGACTCCACTGTTCGTCCGTCTGTCTGTCACCAAGCTGTATCTCATGAACCCTGATAGCTAGACAGTTGAAATTTTCAGATGTATTTCTGTTGCCGCTATAACAACAAATACTAAAAACAGAAAAAATAAATATTTAAGGTGAGCTCCCATTCAACAAGTTTTTTTTTGGATTATGTTACGGAACCATTCGTGCGCGAGTAGGACTCGCACTTGGCCGGTTTTTAAATATAATGGTTTAATATAGTAATAACTCATTAAAGCCTCTGCACAACAAAAAAAATTGTCTTTATTTCGATTTTTATATTTTATCTTGTTTTGTAATGTTCAAAGAGTATATTATATTCAGTCAAAAAAGTATTAGTCCAGTCATTACATCCGAAGAAACGGGTTAGAAATGCATGTGAACCGAAAAGCCTAGGTCCTTTGGTCTAGAAAAGCTTAACTTCAAATTGTCGACCAAGATTTCCTAAGTGCATTTTACGCCATCTTGAAAAAAGGGTTAAATTCAGTTTTTTTACAATAACTAGGTTCTCCGTCGAGATTCAAAAATTTAGATGCAATACCTTTTTGTTGCTTTTATTTCGATCTACAATTATGGTCCTTTACATTTTTCACCTATTGTTCATCGTTATTGAGATATCGATCGAAAAAGCCAATAATTTCGGTAGTGAAATTTGTTTTTTGCTATTTTCTTCTCGTGATAGATATCGAAAAAACTTGTAGAGCGTTTTCAGACCTACAATTTCGTTTCCTTATTTGTTATTTTCGTCAAAAATTACGACCTCTAGCGCTCCGCAAAGTTGACCACAACGCGCCCGACGTTATTATTATATTATCCGTTAGGGTTGGATTTGGAATCGAGTCGCCTGAATTTGAGGATTCTGGTACTGTGGGGGGGTATTTCAAATTAATTTCTAAAAATATTGGTAAATCACTGACTAAACGCGAAACGGAACGTACATTTAACAAAATTCTAACGTTTTTGACGTTGCATCTGTCAAAATCATCTCAAAATGCGTAAAATGAATCGCTAGGCCGGCCATTTTGTTGACAGTGACAGATATACCTACTTTATGTCAAACTCAAACTCAAAGCATTTATTTCAATTAGACCATTACAGGCACTTTTAAATGTCAAACAAAAAAAAAAGCTAAGCTACAGTCACAGTCACAAGGCATAATAACTTGAGAAAGTACTGTAGTTGCACATTCCAAAGCGTAGATCTCTATGGAGAAGAATGGGCAAGAAACTCCATGGACACTCTTTTTAATCAAAATTTTGTTACAAAATCTTGGTTACATCATTCACGTTGAGATTATACATATATGTGAGAACTATGTAGAAAGACGTGCACATTAAGAGCGTCCAGAGTAAAATATTAAAATAATCAACCCTTTCAAAATAAAGTAATTAAAATAAACCGTGGCAGCTAAGAGATGACCAGCCCCAACTGACAGCGCCCGTTCACGAACATGACGCATGGGTCACCGCCATTCAACTCAACCATATTCAAGGCCATTCCGTTGCTTCCGAGTTTACGTGAATGTGCTTCCTATCTTTTTAACTGGCTTTTCCTATTTTTCACCGACTTCGCTACCCCTCTGGACACCGAGTAATTATAAAACTAAAAGTTAATATTTTTGTGTTGTTGAGTGCAAGAGCAAGCGTAGGGAGCTCGGGATTGGGACACCCCGACCCGGACAGGTTAGGTTAGAAGAGGATGGCGGGGTCAATTGAGCGAGCGAAGCGAGCTAATAGACCTCGCCATCCCCTTCGTGGATATTTTTTTATAAAACATTCAGAAGTAGGAGCCCCGCGAAGCAGGGCTCCATCGACAAGGGCTTCCCTCGACAGCACCACGTTGAGTGGCGTAGGGGGGGGGGGGCTTCTCTCCCCCCATAAATCAGGTTTATGTCAAAAACATTACGAAAACACAACCTCAAAATGAGCTTTTCAAAATTTTATTTAAAAAACTATGCACCTCCGCTAGGGGGGGGGAGTGGGGGGCGATTCTACAACTCCAAAGCAACAAAAAAGTATTGCATCAAAATTTTCGTATCTATCTATATTTCATATCTATAACCAAGTTATTGTAAAAAAACTGAATATAACCCTTGTTTTCAAGATGGCGGAAAATACACATAGGAGATCTTGGTCGGCAATTTGAAGTTAAGCTTTTCTAGACTTCCTCTACGTAATAGCTCGTAATTCTCGGATTACATGCATTTTCAAATGTATATTATAATGACTGGACTATATCGGGAATGGATGTTTTGTATAAGGTTCCAAATTCAATTCAATCCATTTCAGTTGTTTTTTTTTTTGTTGGTACATTGGCACAACTGTCTTCCATTTTGGCGCGGAGTTTGAGTTGCATCTGTCATTTAGATTAACTTGAGTTCGTCGAGCCGAGTGCAATAAGAAAAAAAATACTCAAAAGGTGGTACGAAATTTATAGTGATCGGATTTCCATGGGACTTTTTTTATTGAGTTCCTAGAGAAGCGCAGTTAAAAATAAAATTTCGCCGTTCGCGACTTTTTTTTTGGTTTATGTATAACTTCAAATTCGACGAATTCATATTGTGGCGTAATAGTGTGACCTGCATTCATTCATTAAACGCCAATTTAAGAAAACCACTTACCGAGTGAATTGATTAAAAATTAATTCACAAGTATCAGGAAATCATCTATGTAAAAGTTAAAGAAGGCCATTTTTCTCAAAATATTTCTGGGACGGTCAACGTAAATATTATCCTGCATAAATCCTTATTATAACTGCTATCCACAAATAACAAAAACTAGTAAAAAAATTTGGAGGTACTCGATAGGTGTTGATTATTGCTGACGAAGGTGGAAAGGGGCCGCTGGTAAATTTAAAATAAAATATCGTAATTCTAAAGTAACCATTACTCACGATTTATAGCAAGATTAGTTGCAAGCTTGGGTTTCTGCGCACAATTTAATATCAATACCGATACCGATACCGCCATTGTAGGGCGTAGTTAACTACTATTTTGTAATCTGGTTACTAACTACGATTAAAAGTAGTTAACTACATGTAGTTATGATTACATGTAGTTAGGATTACATGTAACTTAACTACAGTAACCAAACTACATTAAGTAGTTGATAATTTGATTGCTGCAATCTAGTAGTTATAATTACTGATTATTTAAGTTTTATGAACTTATATTTTGCAATTAAATAAAAATGTAATGTGTAGTAATATATGTTTTGGAGTATGGCTGCATAGAAAAAAAAAACAATTTATTGCACATACCTATGTTTATTTTCATGAATATCAAATGCAAGGATTAAAGTCGTAGATATTATGTACCTATACTTATCAGATTGATTATTCAATTGAATACACAGCCCAAAATGTGTTAACATTATTTGTACGCCTTGCAAGGCAGCACATAGTCAGACATAACTTCTATAAAACACTTACTTTTACCGATGTCTCACAAATAAACATGAACGACTATCGCGCGTGTTTGCTTTTTTAATGACGCAACATCACAAATCTGTAGTAAAAAAAGTAATCAAGTAATCGTGATTGCAACTACAATTAGTAGTTAGTAGTCAACATTTTTAACTACATTTTTCGTGTTTTTTTTAGGTAGTTTGTAGTTATGATTACTAACTACTTTATGTAGTCGTAGTTAGTAATCAGTAGTTAGATTACATTTTGCCCAATACTGGATACCGCTCCCCATTCGTAGCGATAGAGGCCTTTTGTCATGTTTTACTTTTTCAGCAGTAGGTAACTAATGTTTAACAAGTATCCTTAAATGTTTTTCTAGTTAATAAACGTCATTAGATAGCTAATAAAATGAGGATTTGGACAATAATTTGCACATTGAGTTTAATCGAAAGATTTTGAAAAAAATATCCTTGTTTAACATAGACGATTTTCTGCTACTTGCAAATGAAATTTTAGTCACTAGTCATGAATGTGGTTTTCTTGAAAAAAATATAATATACAGTTATTCGTGAACAAGTGTCAAATCTTTTGTTTATTAATCAGTTACTTATGCCAAATCACCATGGCAAGTTACACGATTGAACAGCACGTTCAAATTATAAAGCTTTATTATCAATATTTGTGTTCGTTAGTGCAAAGGTTGCGCGCATTGCGCCCATTTTACGGTAGACGTGGTGAACCTTCACAGTCTCAGATGAATGGCTGTGTTAACAAGCAGAATTGCCGTATATGGACGACACTAAGTACGCGAGGTTCACCAAGTGATAATGCATCTTCAAAAAGTAACCGTTTGGTGTGGATTGTGGGCCGGCGGCGTTCCTTCATTGGTCCGTGCTTTTTCGAAAACGACGCTGTTGTGGCGGTCACCGTCAACGGCGAGGGCTATAGCACGATGTTAACCAATTTCTTATGGCCCAAATTAAATCATATGGACCTAGACGACATGTGGTTCCAGCAGGACGGCGCACTATGGAAAATCGTAGAACAACTGCTGATTAAAAGTGGTTTTTGTCAATGTCGCTACTGGCATGCTTTTTTTATTTTACTCAATAATTTAAGGACCAAACTAGACTATAATATCAAAAATTTCTAAATATTAAATGAAATGATTTTTTTACAACACCACAAACTTTATAGTTTTGACGGACGTCCATGTCAGGCCCGTTCACTTCATCACTTTTAAATTGATTTTATTGTTATACGTTACAGGAAAAGGTATAATGTATTATATATTTCTGGAAACCTCGTCTTTTGAAGAATATGAAACAGCTAATATGTATTTAATGTTATGTTAAGGTTCACCTTAAAATAATTGCAAAATAAAATATGGTGAAAAGAAAGTTTTTTTAAAGTTCAACGAGACTTTTGACAGTTTAACCCTGCTTTACATTTAATGTTGATTTGTAGCCTAACTATCCATAAACATAATCAAATAATAACAGCTGCGGATATTTGCGGGTTTCGGAGTAATTAATAAAAATGTGATAAGAGTCAGAAAACGGAAAACCGCTCGCTATCTATTGCGGTTTGAAATGTTGCTGTTTATGTTGTGTGAGGAACAGAAGCTAAACTTGTGGAAACATTAAGTTTTGCTGACAGTGAAAATAAGACCTTATTTTCGAGTCTCATAGAAGACGCAAGGCAGACCAAAATGTTAACGGATGAAGAAGCATTGAGCGGATTTATTGACTTGGATTTAACGAAAGCACAATATTTGTACTTTTAAACGAACGAACGAAAATGTTTTGTGCTTCCGCCATATTACAAAGAGCAAGAAGTTAAAACTACTTGCTATCCACCGTCTTCAGCCATAGAAATTACAGACACAAGTGCAAAAATAGTAAGACTTCAAGATTTATTAGATCACACTGCAGCTAGAATATTGACAATAGATTCAGTCTATAGGAATGGATTGAATAACTTACTTCTGTATAGTATGGGGCTGTGATGGCTCATCCGGTCAAAGCCAGTACAAACAGAAACTGCCAGAAGAGTCTGAACTTATTTCTGATTCGAATTTATTTATCACTTCTTTGGTGCCTATTAAGTTAATTAACGAGCTAACAGGTGATGTTGTCTGGCAAAATCCGGTACCTTTATCTGTTCGTTTTTGCCGGCCTATATTAATAGAATTTTGTAAAGAAACTCCCGAGAAAACTAAAGTCGTTGTGGATGAAATAAAGGGTCAAATAAATTCCTTGAGTCCATCATTAATTAACAAAGAAGGTGAGGGAGTGCAAGTGAAGCATGATCTCTTCGTTACAATGATAGATGGTAAAGTAGCTCAGGTATTAACAGATACGCCTTCGGGTTCCACATGTACAATATGTGGAGCTACTCCACGCCAAATGAACGATTTGACAAAAGTGACAGCTAGGCCTGAAAATGAAGATTCTTATCAATACGGACTGTCTACTTTGCACGCCTGGATTCGTTGTATGGAAATGATTTTACATATTTCCTATAATCTGTCTTTCCAAACATGGTCAGCCACAAGTGAAGAAAAGAAACGACTAAAGCAAGAGAAGAAAACCCTGGTACAAAGGCGTTTCCGTGAAGAGCTAGGATTGATCATCGACAAACCAAGACAAGTAAGTGGTAATTCTAATGACGGTAATACTGCCAGAAGATTTTTTCACAATGCAAGCTGCTCTGCTGAAATTACAGGAGTGGATATAAATTTGATTAAACGACTTTACATAATTCTGTAAGCTCTTTCATCGGGTGTAATGATAAATGCTGAAAAATTTGGCAGTTATGCTATGGAGACTGCTAGGATCTATGTGAGCAATTATGAATGGTATTACATGCCATCTTCAGTTCACAAAATTTTGATTCATGGAGAAAGTGTCATAAAGCATTTTGCAGTAGGTACTTCCTATTGGTCAACTTTCGGAAGATGCACAAGAATCTCGCATTAAGGATTATAAAAAATTTCGTCTTCATCATGCTAGAAAATGCTCAAGATCCGCTACAAACGAAGATGTATTTCATACTCTTCTTTATACTTCAGATCCTTACATTACCAGCATTAGAAAACCGTATACTAAAAACGTGAAGGAACTTGATGAAGACACCTTAGATCTTTTGAAAGTGAACGAATTAATTTTAGATCCCGAAGTTAATCAAGTATAAATAACATAACATTTAGTAAACAGTACAATTAATTAATTAATCTGTGTTCGATTTTATCTTTAAAAAAATGCTTTTTTTATTTTATTTGATTTTTATTTTGATGTACTATATGATATTTGGTTTTTGTAAACATTAAAATAATAGTATTCATTGTTAAGAAATAAACATTGGAGATTTTTTACAATTTTGAATTTGTTTTATTTTTTAATTTATTATTTTAAAACTCAATCGCATAAGTGTCGCTGAGGACATGCTTGAACGAGTAAATACCATCGAGCAACCACCTTATGCACCTTAAGGCTCCAGCCGACTTCTTTCTTTTTTGTAAACTCAAATTACCACTTTGTGGCACCCTTTTTCAATCAGTAGATGACATATGGGAGAATTCGCGGCGAGAACTGAACTCAATTTCAGAAAATGCTTTAAATAAATGTTATGATGATTGGATTATTCGTTGACGTAAGTGTATTGTTTCTGAAGGAGCCTACTTTGAAGGCAATAAAATAATTTTGGATGAATAAGTAACACTTTGTGTATTATTGATTGTTTTATTATTTTAGCTTATTAATATATTACAATTATTAAAAACGATTTAATTAAGATTAGGTAGGTAGTAGCATTACATTTTGTAAGCAACATGGTAAAAATTAGGCAAATATTTCCAAACAATTTGACTGCATTTTTCACGTTGTGTCTCAAAGCCACCAAGAGATACGGTTGGAAACATACATTTCGGAATTATTGTAGGTAATCCTCCGATTACTTGGTAAATGGTAAATTATATTTGAAGCCCTAAAATCATGCTTTAAATTAAGACATACTTACATCTTTGTGTCACCCTATGTTTTATATCTATACTAAGTACATTAGTCACCTGTACTATGCCCTTTAGATATTTGTTAAATTAGGGACAAACTTCAATCTGATAACAAACTTCAAATAAACTGATGTCTCTAGAATCAGTTACAGTATTTATTTCAATTATACCTTTAGCAGTTACTTAAAACTTTCAGAACATTGTACAAATCTCTATAGAGAAAAATATGACAAGAAACTTCATAGACACTAATTCAAAATCTTATAACCACAGTTGATACAGAAGTTCCACATGGTTTAACGGAGGTATCCTTCTTGATTCAATAATTGTAACCATTGCGAAGACAATAGATTTGCAGCAACCAAGTTTTTTGGTTTCCATCCCTACATTACAGCAATGCCAAAAGAAACTTGAGAAAATCTTGTAGAATTAATTGGTCCTAACAAAGAGAACACAATGTTATCAGAATTGTTCAAAAATAGTTGATTGGCTTTTATTTGCCACTTTGCATGTATTTTGTATTAGATTTTTTTTTGTCCAGGTTGCAAAGTAGTTTATTCCCTTCTCCAGGTCCCAGATGACCAATCTATCCAATTTCACAACAATTGGTTTAGTTATTAATTTAAATGTGAAAAGGTAATAGATGGACAGAGTTAATCTCACATTTCAAATAATAATGAAGTCATTACACATGTCCACCGGTTATACTTAACAAAGAAGAAATCCCACAAGATGAAAATGCAAAATACTTGGGCATGCACTTGGATCCAAGACTGACATGGAAAAAACACATATGGACAAAGCGGAAGCAACTAGATTTAAAAAAATCTAAGATGGTTCCACTCTTCTTTTTTTCAACCTCTTCAAAAAACTTTTTAGACAAAAGTTGTAGAGGTATGAGCAGAATATTATAAATTTTAAAGCAACTTGATATTGTGCGTAGTAAGGGAGATATGAATTTTAGCATCAAAAAAATTTTAAATTAACAGTTGTCCGTATTCATACTCGGAATGATAAAAATGTTAAAACAGTCCAAAAAAAATCTATAGGAAAAAAGTAATAGCCAAAAAACAGATTTTCGAAAAACCGCCCCTCCGTCGCCCCCAATGGATGAATGCCGTCCATTCACGAACTTAACCTAAGTTTGACCCTTTCGATTTTTTGGCCAAGTTTGAAAACAATCAGTGCATAATTGCGACCGTGGAGTGTGGCTAAATTTTGCTTGTCGCCTCACATACATACATACGAATATGCATTTGTATAAACTTTTTACCCAGCGGTTGATTTGGGCTCTAGGGGTCATAACTAGATCTATGCTGAAATTTTCGGGAAACTCGACTTTAGGACTTTAGGTGCAAGTAGATTTTTGCTGATGAAATCTACCTAACTACGCAGTATGTACTGGTTAATAGAACACACAGCAAGTTGAGAGTTTATAAAGCCATTTTGAAACCAATTTGGACCTATGGCATACAGCCTTGGGGTACTGCTAGTACAAAACACTGAGGAACATATTGAACATCCCTCAATATATCACTAATAAGAACATATATATATCTTGACTTAAATTTACAATTGTCAAACAGGAGATAGCAAAATATAGCACAAACTACCAAAAAATACTCTCAAACCACAAAAATCAGCTTGCCCTCAAACTCAGTGGAGATCAAGGCCTTCAACATACAAGATTGAAGAGACATGTCATAGTGTCTCAACCCTAAAAGATAGATTCGTCAGGATGGAATGAGACACCCACTAGAGAAGTGTCCCACCACGCTAAAAGTCTAAATAGATACACTCATATCAGACAAAGCAGTGGCTTATGGTTGGGTCCAACAGATTGCCACGGAGCAGGAAAAAGAAAGAAAGAAAAAAAGAAACGGTTAATGGACTAATAGCTACCTCAACCAACATCTTGGTTGGCTGTCATTGCTTGGCTGGGTCGAGGGTTTGATTGAGAAAGCAGTACTCCTGAAAACAACACACATAGTGAGGAGGTTCATCTCTCTGAAGTTCTGGTCACCAGCAGTCTGAACCTTGTTCCTGATGCTGGCTACTATGTTATTTATGTTTAAATGTTTTTTTTTTTGTTTAGTTTTCAAAAATGCATGAGAATAAAGAATAATGTTACTTATTAAGTATGGTTTTTACTACACCTGGATTAGATATATCAAATTTCTTATTAGAAATGAATGCTAAGCGAATGAATAAGGCAAAGTGTTTTCGGAGGTTTCAACGATTTGAGAAGTGTCAGTTACCAACTTGACACTAGTACCTTATCTTCTACCCTATCAACTTACTATAGGCAACATTCGTGAGTGCATGACTCGCAATCACTTAAAGGAGGCATGAAGGAGGTATCGAATGGAAGAAATTGTGAAAGGAGCGCACTGAACAACAAGTTATGAACAATGGCGTGCGGCCACTCACCCCATGAACCAGTCGACGGTGTCGCGCAGGTACTCCGGTAGTCGCTCCAGCTTGACGGATTCTCTCCGGCTTGCTTCTCAACCAAAAATAACAGCACTTAAAAGCAATTCTCACGATAAGTCCGCGCCTTAGACGCACAGAACCACTAGCTGTCTCATCACACTGCGCGATGTTATTCGACAGATTAAAACTAACTGTACTCTTTGGACGAGTTGAAATCTGATGTTAAGTAGAGCGTGTCGCTGTCGCAAAACCCTATCATTGAAAATGTTCACTGCAAATGATCAAAGCAGCTGAGCCTTAATCGCCATGTTGCGCAACTTAAACCATTTATTTTTAGAAAATATTGTTCGCCACCATAATACCTTCAATGAAATGTTTTGCACAACAAAGTTAACATTTTTTTAAGATAATTAAAATTTATATTGAAAACTGAAACATCAAACACTTATATCGAAAATGATACACAAAAAACAGAGACAATTGGAGAAGAAATAACATTCTTTTTAATTTTTTGCTATAGCAACACTTTGTTTGCTGTCAAATTGGAACTTGTGGGAATTACTAAACAAACTGGACTGAGCACTTTACCAGAAAAACGTGACGGGAGAGATATTTTATCCACCCTATTATAAAACTGAGGCTGTTTATCTCTTTCTAATAGGGTGACCAAACATTTTTATAAAAAATAGAAACTTAGTTTTGAAAGAGATGGTTTGTTTAGGTTAACACATCAGCGATTAAAATAATGAAATTATGATATATGAGAAAACAAAAACTGTACATTTAAAATTAGAGTTTTTCTCGAAAACTCATAGGTATTTGAAACTTTGACATGTGTATGTTGTTTGTCGGTGGGGAATCGTGTACCTTCCCACGTTTTTTTTCAAGAAAAGAAGTTATGATAGTTAGACTACAACATTGTTGAGCCAAGTGATCATCACTATGAACTATTAACAGAGAAACGCAATAGCCTTGCTGTTAGGTATGCGTGGCTTATGATAAAGTACATAAGGATGCATGCAGAATTTTGTTTGGGACTAAGGCCTCTTCATGCTCTTTTTTTTTAATGGAGAAAAAAATACTATTATTCCCTTCGTTACTGCATCATGCGTGAACGGCTGGATCGATTTCCCTAATTCTTTTTTTTTTTGTTGTGTTTTATTATCAGGAGAAGGTTCTTAGGAAAGTAGCTAGTAGGTAGGCAGTAGGAAGGCGGTACGTAGGCAGTAGGTAGTACGTGAAAAAGGTAGTAATCATAATAACGTTTAATTTTACTCAATATAAATTAATTAGTGTTATGTGCAGATTGTAAACCTACAAAAGAAAATAATTAAAACTAAAAGCCAAGAAAAATTATAAACTTGCTTATCTAAATTAACTTGGTGACTGTCGGTGTAATACTTTTTAGCATCTTTAACATTTTTAACTGTTGGCAATTAATTGAAAGGGACAAAGGGCTCCCTTCTGGCTCTCTCTCGTCGCCTCTTTTATTTATATGATAGCCTGACAAAAGTAAACTTGCGTCGTGACTATTATGGTTTATATTTGTGTGTTACGAATTTGGGAGTACTCAGTCTTGTTTGTGTACTTAGTGATTAAACGAACTTACCTGTAAGTGAAGTTCTATCATAATTATACGAAGGGCCTCGTCCGAAGAGATTAGCATTTATTTACAAATGTAGTCCCTCATAAAATGTCGCCACTCATGCACTTAGTTTGTATTTATTATTATTTTTTGTAGGTATCCATTGAATCTTGCTTATCGGTTCACCGTCGATATGTCATTAAGTTTAGAACTATAATAACATTCAACTGATATTTTACGTATTTGGGTTGTACTGAAAGGTAAAAAAGGGGGGGCGGGATGCTAATCTCTTCGGACGAGGCCCTTCGTATAATTATGATAGAACTTCACTTACAAGTAAGTTCGTTTAATCACTAATTATACTCGTGCCTCGAGTGCTTTTGCGGGGCGTATCTCTGGTTTGTTTTCAAAATATGGGAGTACAAGCACAGGTTGTACGAATCCAGGCCGAGATGTTTTAATGAGATAGGGTATTTTTATTGATATATCATTAGGAAGAATATCAATATTTTTTATTAAAATTTTTGAAAACGTTTGATCTCTATGAGCCGTTACTAAGGCGAGTAATGTAATACATTCTTTGGTGATTTTTTCTAATGATAAGTTCTCAATGATGTTTGATACTGATTGCATCGTAAATATAAAAACCTCTTCTTTGACAGAAATAAAACCATTTCTTCAAACAGGAATCATATTGCTTGAAAGATTTTTCGTAATAACGTCTATGGCGGAGGGTGAAATGCCCTTCTTCAATAGAGATGCCCGGATAATTTGCCATAAAGGTACTATGAGTATACCTCTAGCTTTATCAGAAATGATCTTCCTTAAGGTTTTAAGGATAATAGAAAAAGGTGGAAAGCCATAGAAAAAATAACCTGACCAATTTACAAAAAATTATATTTGTTATAACAGTACTTATTCTTCTCAATCAGGGTTCTTACCCTGTAGACTAATAGAACAGAAACGTTTTCCTTTAGTAGAGACTCGGCAGCAGCAGGTGACGAGTTTAGCGATTTAGTAGTCGATATGGGAATATCCACAAATAAATTTTCAAATGCTGTGGCAACTTGAGTGTCTGAATTTAAAATATCGCCAATAGCAAGGCTTTAGTCAACGATCTCTAAGAATATTATTGATCAAACGCTGTAATCAAAAGCTCGATTGCAAGACTGTATAGATATACTCGTAGAGTAGGTATATAATTATATTCTGTGGTTCAAGGGTTCAAGGTTCATGTCGTTTGACTTGACATTAAAAAAATGACTTATTATAATCACCCTGGATTTGACACACAGATTACTAATATCGACGGTTGAAAGGCTAATTGGTCTAAGCGACATTTTTTGCGATATTAAGTTATACACATATTCGGAATCAGCAAATTTTTCTCCGTCGTTTGAGCCAGGTTTCAAATTTTTTTGACTACTTTTTTGGCGCTTAGGGCCTGTGGGTCCTAAGCGCCAAAAAAGTAGTCAAAAAAATTAAAATTAGCATAGAAATTAAGCCTGTTTTGCCACAGCAAAACAGGCTTAATTTCTAAATTTGAGGACCCGATGACTTAAGCTATTTGGATTTTTCGAACTTTTATAACGTGTGTCGATTAAGGCATTTGGCTTTTTCGCCATGGTTGTGGTTTTGTCGTTTGGCCTATTTTGCATTAAACCAAAACAATAAGCTATGTCGTTTGGCCCATTTTGCATTCAATGATGGGGGAGACGGGAGGCGGAGACCAGAGGGGGGAGGCTCTGGCAGGTGCCCTCGATGAACAGATCCTGAGCCAAGGAACAGCACCTACCTTCGATGTGATCAGAGGAGGACAGAGGTATTGCAGCTGTGTAGACATAACGACCTGTACAGAAGACATGCTTCGGAGTGTGGCAAATTGGAGACCATCCGGGGACGTCAGACCTTCGGACCACAAGGCAATCCTGTTTGAATTAAAACTGGAAAAATCCAAAGGTATGGACATAACAAGAACTACGAAAAAAATACAAAAAAGACAAAACAGGTACAATTTTTTGGGAAACTTAACGAAGTCTTGGAACAACAAAACAAAACAGAGTTGGACAGGGTAGCAAAAATATTATACAGAATCAATAGAGAAGGCATGTGAAGGGACCATACCGACCGTTAAAAAAGGACCCACACAGGATTGCCTTGGTGGACCGAGGAACTGACACAAATGAAGGAAGAAGTCAAGAGATGGAAGAGGAAAATCTCTAGTGCTACTCCGCGATACCGAGCATGGGTTTTGAGCTTATATACCGCAGCTAATGAGGAGTTAAACAGAAGCTCGACATCAGCGTGCTCTCCACGCTGATGTCGAGCTGGAAGGAGTTTTGCAGAAGGCAGGAACTTGAAACTATGTGTAATAAGTATGGGTAATAAGCCACATTAACACTAGACAAGAAGACATACCGCTAGTACAAGACAACAGCGTACTCAGCAGCGAGGAGTCAGCCCGGATGCTTGCGAAGACGTTTTATCCTGAGGATAAAACACAGGGCGACAATGCGGACCACAATAGGATAAGAGAGTTGGCGAATAGAGTCAACGTTAACGAGAATGGTGAGACATTTGACCCTCTATTAACAACGGAGGAACTAAAGTTTTAATCCAAAGAAAGCTCCTGGAATCGACGCACAGGCCAATTGGGCTACTGCCTGTACTGGATAAAATTCTGGAGTTAATGCTGGTACGCCGAATCAGATGGCATATATCTCCACAAGCGAGCAGAAACCAGTACGGACTACGGATTCGCCCCCAGCGCAGCATCGAGGACTTCCTCTATGACCTGATAAATCACATTAGAGACAGACTGAAAGAAAAGAAGATCGTCATCGTTATCATATCATTGGACATGGAGGCAGCCTTTGATAACGCCAGCGATGAAATGCCGACTGGTAGAGACAAAATGCCTTGTTAACTTGTGACGACGTCTCGTAGATCTACGGGACAGGGGAGTAAGGGTACGCCACGCAGGAGTAAAGCACGTACAGGAAACAACCAAAGGCTGCGTACAAGGCTCTATAGGAAGGCCCAAGTTTTGGAATCTGCCTTGGATCCCCTGCTTAAAGAGTTGGAAAAACGAAGAGAGTACTGCCAAGTGCGGGACCGAAACGTGGTCGCTCACAATGGGCCTCATTCGAAGGCTTAAAGTCACCCAAAGGGCAATGGAGAGGGCTATGCTCGGAGTTTCCTTGATCGAATCAGAAATGAAGATATCCGCAAGATAACCAAGGTTACCGACGCGACGTAGCCCGAAGAATTGCGAAACTGAAGTGGCAGTGGGCAGGGCACATTGCTCGCAGAACCGATGGCCGATGGGGCCGAAAAGTTCTGGAGTGGCGACCGCGAACCGGAAGACGTTGCGTTGGAAGGCCTCCCACTAGGTGGACCGATGACCTGGTGAAGGTTGCGGGGATCCGCTGGATGCGAGTTGCACAGGACCGGTCAGTGTGGCAACACTTGGGGGAGGCCTATGTCCAGCAGTGTACGTCTTTCGGCTGAAATGATGACTGCCAAGCATTTGCGGATGATGTGGAGCTCATATTTTCGTGACACACAGCGTTTCATGTACAGAGACAGGCAAATGCGAGTCTCCTGCATGTCTAGAGGTAGGGAGTCGGAAATAAACTCACCACTTCTGCACATGGGTGGGGAGGACATTGCCCTGTCTCAGGATATTAAGATGCTGGGGCTCACAGTTGATGACAAGCTGATTTTTAACGCTCACGCCTCGAAAGTCAGGAGAAAAGCGTTAAATGTATACGAACAGCTGTCAAGAGCCACCAAAATCAGCTGGAGCCTGAAGTCCGAAATTATCAGGACCATATACACCGCAGTCGTGGAGCCGGTAATTATGTACGCAGCTAGGGCTTGGGCACCGGCCGCGAATACAGATACAGGTATTAAAAAGCAGCTCAACACTGTCCAGCGGGGCTTTGCACAGAAAATTATCAAGGCGTATATGACAACGTCGTGGAACTCGGCCTTGTAATTCTCCGGACAGCTTCCACTGGATCTTAGGATTTGGGAAGCAGTCTCTTTTTATAAGAGAAAAGACGATACTCCCGGAGAGTAACAGGGGCCGAGGGATCGAAATACCATCCTGCCAGTCAAAGTTGTATAGAGTTCAAGTACGTGATGAACGATGCAGAAATGGACCAGCAAGGACTCGCACGGTGCAGCGTTAAGCGTTTGGAAAAATGGGACAGAGGTGAAAGCCCAAAAGTTGAAACTGAACTATTTCTGCAACTTTTATCAGGCCGAAATACTGGCTGGAGCTGGCTTTGAAACACCCTGCAGCCGTTTTCGTAGTCTACTGTGACTCCAAATCGGCCCTGGAAACGGTTACCCGAGGCGTTTCCCTCCATGTTTCCAACTGTTCTGGATTGAGGTGCATGCGAGGATAGGTAGGAGATAGGTAGTCTGATGCAGATGCCCATTTTGCTCTAATGGGCATTTGCATCAAACTACTTCACTCTGGTGCAACACCATCCTGTTGCATAAGGTTCATTTGGCATATTCAACTGTCAGTTGACTTGGCGCTAAATTCATTTTTCTCGTATTAGGTATTTTATACTAAGTCGATGCTTGAGGCAGTTTATTTTCAGCTATTTTATTTACGGAAGGCATTTGAACCATTTTGCCTTTCTGAAAAAATAACTAAATTTGATGCATTTTGGGCTAACCGACATAAATTTTCTAAAATAATTCATAATTATCAACAGTAACAGCTTAAAAAACTTCGTTACTTAATTAGGAATAGACTATTAAATAAATAAAACTCTATTAAATAATTGTTTTTTTATGTTTTTTTTTTCCAAATGTCGCTTACATCAATTAGCCGTGTATTTGACAAAAATGGATATGATGATATGATAAACGTAATGGGTTTACTAAAGACAGTTTAAGAATACGAAAAAACTAGATATGAAAATTTAATACGAAAGACATTATTGTAAAAAACTTATTTCGAAAGAAAATACTTAGACGTAAGACTAGGTAATAAGGGTAAAAAAAAAAAAACGGTGACAGCACGAGCATTTGTCAAAATTGAAAATTGAATACCAGCAGGTAACTAACCTACAGGCTAAATTATTTTTGACATCTTTGATCTTGACTTTATTTCTACATTACAATCATGTTCCGTCTACCTTATGGGGAAAGAGTTGACCCTATGGAAGAGAAGCGCCAGGCGCGTGAGAACACCATTAGCAGCGTAATTACCTTTGCTATACTATGTGCTGCTATCAGAGTGGGTAAGTTCATAGAATGCAAACAATCACAATGATCTCTTTAGCTCCTTAGTTATTACTTTTCTACTAATCAAATGTTAATAGGCAGGAATATAGCACTTACATTCTAAAAGGATTGACCGTACTTAGTCATATATTTTTGTAACGTAAAATCTGCAAAATTAATTCAAAACCGAGCATCCTTTTAGAATTTAAGCCTTAGATCCTAAACCTGCTCTAAAGTTAAAGCCCGATGAATGATAAAGTCAATTTAATGGAAACTTTACCTTCAGTTACACTCAGTTTTGATTTGATGAAAGCCTTTAGCTGCCAGAGCTCCTAACTTCAATGATAATTCATGTTCATAATTCTCATGAATACAAGGTTGGTCTTCAACTAAAATAATCTATGAGTGCATTTGCAAGAAAATAATATTTAAGTGTGTGTATGTATGAAGATTTTTGTTTACAGCTCCCATCATTCTGGAACATAGCGGTCTACAATGACTGGATCCACGTAATACCAATTACAACTAGGCAAAGATTATCAACAGAAACACAGACTGGGTGATTTAGTCAGCAGCTCATGCTGTGTGATCTATCAGTTCTATTAGAAATTAATTCATTAATTTAAAATAAATCCTTATGTAATAATTTGTGTTTCCATATGCAATTGACCTAAACTAAATCAATTTTATTTAGGAGTACCTAGTCATCCATTTGGCGGTTAGGTGTTTTCTTTGGTTGGCTACACCAAGTGCCTAAATAGTTTGTTATGCATGCAGGAATATTTGAAATAAATGATTTTTTAATGAAATTTGTTATTATGATAGAGAGATTTGAACATGTTAAATTGTGTCATAAAATGAAAGGTTCTTTTTAATTTAACATTTGTGTGTTAGGCGATTCTGTCACGACAGCTGGTCCATGTGGTTGGGCAGCGGCAGCTAAGTAAATGTTGCAGCTGCGCACGTCAGCACCTCATTGATGAATCATAAAACTGCCAGACTGCAGCTACAGACTATACTGATTACTAACCTAGTCATTAGTTCAATCACTATTCAAACTATGTCATTTTGAATTTGATCTATAAGCAAATTATGGCCTAGTAAAACAATTGTAATTATGCTGACAGAAGATATAGTTTAATATAAATTATAACAGCCAGAGTTCACTAGCTATGTACAAATATTGAAAGGGTTTGTTGAATAAAAATGTGTAAGTTATAAATCTTGTTTATTGGTATTTTTACATAGTTTTTATTTTATATTTTTCAATATTGTTAAACAAAAAAATATTATCTAAAAAGGAAGCTGGTGCAGTGATAAGGTAGCTCTGGTGTCTGGCTTAACCCTTATACCAAAATATGTTCATGACATGAGGGCAACAACCCACTATGTTTTATGTTAGGGGTTTGGTTTCCGCACTTAGTCCCTAAAGTGGACCATTGTTCTAATATTTTAGGAATTAAAACACGATGTGGGAGTTTTTACACAGGGCAATTTTTTATTGGTATATGACAATGTCTAGTAGTTAGTACATTTATATTTGGAACATTAGGCGGCCAGGATGATTCTTTATTAAATATAAAACCAAATAGGTTCAACACCTCCCCGTAATGGAGCACCTGTATCAAAGATATTCCATAGGTAAAAAAATAAGATCAACCTGTATATAAAAAATACATTCAGTACAAAAAAAATATAATATATTGAAATTGCTAACTACTCTTAACTAAACCTAAAGCATTTGTAAATCTAGAATGTTTAGTTCTGGTTAGTGATTTAGTGAGTATGTCAGCTAGCATCTCATTTGTTGAAATGTACTGTAGGTTGAAATCGTTCTGTGAAAGTTCCCTAATGAAATGATGACTTATGTCTATGTGTTTAGTGCGACTATGAAAGGTATCATTTCGAGTAAGTTTGAGTGAACTTTGGTTATCCGAATGAATGGTAATGGGCTGAATGACGTCGAAAACTTCTTTAATGAGTGATCTCATGTAAATGGCTTCCTTACATGCTTCAGTAAGTGCCATGTACTCAGCCTCAGTGGTGGACAGTGCGGGTGTGCGTTGCTAGCGCGATTCCCAAGATATGCACGCACCACTCATTTTAAAGGCGTATCCTGTGTATGATCGTCTGTCTACAACATTACTGCCGTAGTCAGCGTCTACGTATCCGATAGGATAGCTTTGTTCATTTTTATTAAAACAAACTTTTAAGTCCTTTGTTGCCTCCAGGTATCTGAGTACCCGTTTCGCAGCTTTCCAATGCACCTCCCCGTAATGTACATTGAACTGACTCAGATAAGCCACTGTATGCGATATGTCAGGCCTTATTCCTATTGAAATGTACATTAGAGATCCGATAAGCTGTTGGTACGGTAAATCAAGTCTCTCATCTTCCTTGGCAGGAATGGTGAGCTTCATACCAGCTTCCGTTGGAGTGGAGATTGGAATTGCATCTTTCATTCCAAACTTTTCAATGATTTTTTCGATGTACTTAGTTTGGTCGAGTGTGATGTTATCAACATTTTGAATAACTCGCATGCCTAAGCAGTCTTTCAGAGGACCAAGATCCTTCACGATGAAAAGTTTTTTGAGTGAATTCTTGAAGGTCTCTTTCATACATTAATTATTACATAGGATGAAAAAATCGTCCACGAATACGGAAACTACAATTATGTTGTTACCGTCACGTCTGTAATAAACGCAAAGCTCGTTTGCTGCTTGTGTCATCGATAAGCTATTCATGGCTTCGCATATTTTTATATTCCACTGTCGAGGGGATTGCTTTAGGCCTTAAAGTGATTTTTTAAGTAAGCATAGGTACTTTTCCTTTTCGGTCGATTTCAAAGCCTGGCGGCTGTTCCATGAAGATTTCCTCTTCTAAATCGCCATTTAGGAAAGCGGTTTCTACATCAAGGTGATCTAACTGGACGTTAAGTTGTACGGCAAACGCAAGAAGCAGTCTAACTGACGACAGTCGTGCTACAGGAGAAAAAGTCTCTCCGTAATCGATACCATGTACCTGAGTAAAGCCTTTTGCTACTAATCTTGCTTTAAATTTAACAACTTCGCCGTTAGTATTCTTTTTAATTTTATAGACCTATTTATTTTTAATAATCTTTCTGTGTGTGGTTCTCTCTACTAATTGCCATGTCCCGTGTTTCATTAAACAGTCGTACTCATTTTTCATAGCTTTTTGCCATTCAGAACTGTGAACATCTACGGCTTGTTTGTAATTGTAGGTTTCCGGTTCATAGTCTGACACCATAAACATCGACGGACTGTATCTGTCAGGTGGTCGTCGTTGACGTTGCGGATATCTGGGTTCATTGATCGCGCTGTCTGTTTCTGGAGAATTTGGTGCTGATTCACTGGATTCGCTATCTGCAGTCAAATACTCCTGTGATGTTTCTGCTTCTGAAACTTCAGGCATACTTTCAATTCGTTCAGTATCTGTAAACAATTCTGGTGTTACTGGTTGTAAAGCTTCGACAGTCAAGTACTCCTTTGATGTTTTTGCTTCTGAAACTTCAGGTTGGCTTTCAATTCGTTCAGTATCTGTAAACGATTCTGGTGTTACTGGTTGTAAATTTCCTACCCGTATTTGGTCGTAAATGAGGGTACTGTCGGCAGTAGTAGTGGTAGGTTCCGCTGCTGTAGCAGGGATTCCCACTTTATCTTCGATGAAGATGACATCACGTGCGACAATGATCGATCTTGGATCTATAAGGCGATAGCCTTTACTCTCACTTGAGTAACCAACAAAGATACAAGCTTTTGTTTTAGAATCTAACTTAGTGCGCTTCTCTTTAGGAATTAAAGCATGCGCTTCGCAACCAAAAACACGAAGATGTGATAGATCAATCGGTTTTTCATACCATAATTCGTCAGGAATTTTATTGTTCAACGCTTGAGTTGGCGTTACGTTTTTTAAATAGATAGCTGTATTCACAGCTTCACCCCAGTAAGCTTTTGGTAGCTTGGAGTCATGAAGCATTGTTCTTGCTTTTTCAATTACAGTTCTATTGACGCGTTCTGAAGTTCCATTTTGCTCTGCAGTATATGGGACTGTTTTTTGATGAACTATTCCATTTTCCTTCAAAAAAGTAGACATCGGTCCGTTTACGAATTCTCCGCCATTGTCTGATCGTAAAGTTTTAATTTTAAGACCAGTTTGGTTTTCAACATGATGCTTGAATTCGACAAACTTCGAAAAAACTTCACTTTTAGACTTTAATAAAAAACCAAAAGTTTTTCGAGTAAAATAGTCCGTAAATGTAAGCAAATATAGGGCACCATGAATGCGTACTCATTGGTCCGAATAGATCTGTATGAATCAATTCGAGTTTATTTTTTGTCTTACTTTTGGACTTTTTAAACGGTCTTTTTGCTAATTTTCCTTGTACACAGGGAATGCAGGTTTCATTCAACGTGTCATCAAAGTTTATGCCTGACGTAGAATACTTTTTTAAAATATTCGTCGCTTTGACGTTGATATGTCCAAGACGTCTATGCCATAACATAGCACAGCTGGTAGCTTTCTGTCAGTAATCAGCTGAGCTTGAGTGTCGGAAATGTCAAGCTTATACATGCCTTGTTTATTTGAAGCATTAGCAACTGTTATTCCGGAAACTTTGCATTCTTGTCTGAGAAGAATAGTCGCACCTTTAGGCGAGAATATAACTACAAAACCTTTTTGAATTAGCCTACTGACTGATAATAAGTTAGCAGTTAGTTTGGGCACAAAGAGAACGTTAGAAATGGAATGAACACTATTAGATACATTTAATTGAACTGTACCTGTACCTTTACATGCCATTTTTTCATTATTGGCTGCAGTGACATAGCTTGAGCTGTGCGCAAAGTCACTGAACATGCGTATGTCGTTGCATATGTGTGCTGTTGCACCAGAATCTAAGTACCAGGATGAGATGGATGTGGGTAGCTGAAAAGGAGGCGTAGTAAAAGATAATAAAAATGTAACATCAGTAATATTAGAAACTAAGTTAGATACATTCTTCTTGCACTTCCTTTTACGACATTCTGAGATGAAGTGTCCTTTCTTCTTGCAGTATGTGCAAACTGGTGGGCGAGGGATTGAGTTCTTAGTAGAATTAACGGTCAACGCAGCATCTGGCTCTTTCAATGGGGAATAACGTAGGTCTTCTTTTAATAGGATCGTAGCTACAGAGTCCGACGTAAGTTTGGTTCCAGAGTTTTCGATCGCCATGACCATTGGATTAAACTTCTCGGTCAGGCCTGTCAGCATAATCAGTCCTACGAACTCATCTACTGGCTCGTTAGCTTCGATGAGCTGTTGCTGTGTGGCTCGTATCTCTCTCACATAAGCTTCCATACTGTGAAATGAGGAGAGCTTGTAATTAAATAGTTTGCGCAAGAGGTTCATTCGTCGCAGTAAGCCGCTGTCTGCGTATGCAGCTTGTAGCTTCTTCCACATTCCTTCTGCTGTTGTGTCGCTCATCACGGTTGGATGTACTCGTGGTGTCAACGAGAGGCAAATTTTCGCCATAGCTTTCGCATCTAGGCGTTTAAAGGTATCGTCATCTCCTACCTGTTTTAAATTTAGCAGCGCTATTGTGAAGCTTTAATATATTCGTAAAGCTTAAAATTGTTGTTGCCGTAATGCAGAATTAAAACATTATAATAAAACTTTGTTTTATTTGAAGGAACTAATATATTTTCGGTATAGTGACAAGACAGATAATTATATTTTTGACAGATATAAAACACAATATGAAGGTCGTATACCTTCAGATATATCAGACCCAATATGAAGGTCGTATATCTTCACAGCTATTTACGCAGTCCCAGAGGTCGCACACAATGAGAGTATTCTTCATTATGAAGCTCCATGAAGTATAGTTCTTCGCTCCCTCCAGTTTCTCGATATTTGGAACAGCGGTAGTGGTTCCAAAAATCGTTGCATTTGGTGCCGACGCCTTTGTGGTCGTCGATGGTGACGAGGAATCTCCGCTCGCTTCCATAGCACTAGCAAGGGGCCATAACCTTCTAATATTTTAGGAATTAAAACACACCACAGAGTACATTTTTATATAGACGAGAAAACACACGTTGATATGGGAGTTTTTACACAGAGCAATTTTTTATTGGTACATGACAATGTCTAGTTGTCAGTACATTTATATTTGGAACATTAGGCGGCCAGGATGATTCTTTATTAAATATAAAACCAAATAGGTTCAACACATTGTACGTAAGCCATGGTGACCGTTACTCCAACCAGTCCACCTCTCTCCAGAGGCAGATTAGACTTCCCGGTCTTCTCAAGACATCCGCAAGGGATCTCGGTGCTCCAAGAGTCTCCTCGCGGATCTGGGTGACGCCGGTGCACTCGAGGAGTACATGCGCTACCGTTTCCTCCGCCTCCATGCACGCTCTGCACAGGGGGCTGCACAGAGCATCATATATGGGGGGGCTGTCAGTGATATCTAGGGTGTGGAAGTGTTTATTCAGTGAGCAGTGTCCAGTGATGGTCCCCGCCACCAGTCGTAGACCATCTCTGTCCAGGCGCAGAAGGCGCTTGGTCAGCTTTGTATTCAGGGATGGCATAGCCTCCTTGGATTGCCTAAACCCTGGTGTCGAGGTCCACCATTTTTTTGCTTGTGTTCCTTTAACCAACTCCTTTGAGTGTGATCCTTTAACCAACTCCTTAGATGCTGGGAAGGAATGGGCACAATGGGTTCGGGTCCGAAGGCTTTAGTGCTGGATCCCCTTCTGGCGAGTTCATCAGCTGCATCGTTTCCAAGTTATCCACTGTGTCCTTTGATCCATTGCAGTGTCACCGTGTTGCGGTTTAGTACCGTAACTCGTTCTATGGCATTATGGCATTCTAGTATTAGTCTCGACGTGATCTGGTTTTTCTTCAAGGATAAGAACTGAGGCACTGTCGGAGAGTATACGAATATGGGTATCCGTAACCTCCCTCACTTCTATGGCGTGTGCCGCTTGGATAATGCCTACACACTCAGTTGCTGTCTATCACAGCAGTATATACAAATATGATACTCTGTGATAGACAGAGTTGAGCATTCCCAGGGGTCTGGATGACGGCCCTTGCTCAGCGTCATTTTGGTATACTGTCAAACCATTTATACAATAAAATAAATAAACTCTGCTCCATTGCTCCCATGTGTCTAAATGGCTGCAAAACCAAGGTCACGAAGTGGCTCTTGACATTAACTTATAATGAAACTGAAGACTTGCTACGGATATCGATCGCTTAACCTAATTTAGTAAAATGTATGTTTATAATTATTTTTATACAGACTTACCTAAACACAGGTTTTCACCATATTTATATATCCCTAACACTCTACACACCCACACATAGGTACATTAATAGGCAACATTTTGGTTGCATTAGATATTAAATTATAATATAGTGTAGTAATTAAGTAATGCTGTGCTCGTCTTACAACTACTGTAACATGTTCAAAGTATAGGCGAAGACGCTGGCACCCTAAACACAAGTTAAATCTTAAATTGGGTGCCAGAGCTCATCGAAAACACTCTTTCCCCTAGTTGTAATGCTGCATTAGTGCTTAGATAAGTGTTTCTTGTACAATGATTGAAGGTAATAAACAAATTTTTTTTTTTTTTTTGGATATTTTAATGTTTAGGTCGTCAGAGAAGACTCCGACACCTGTCCCTTCGTCGGTCTTTGATCCATCAGTATAGATCCATAGCTCTTTTGGACCAGAGTAGTAGTCACACATCTCCGCTGTGAGCTCTATTTTGTTGTATTTTGGTCTTCATGGACTACTGTTTGACTGCATCATCTTTTATGCGTGTAATAGATTATCCTAATTGTAGGTATTGTTATGGTTATCATAAGTATTCCTTTTACTTTTAAAAGTTGATAAAATAGTAATGTTTTGCATAACCAAAAACGTATAACAACTATGTAATACCTAAATAACATTGTTCTTTCCTTATTTCAGTAGGTGTGTAAAATAAGTAGTTTAAATATTAAGGAATAATGTAGCTAAGCATATAAAATATTCCAAACGGATATCCACCTTTTATGTCGTTGATATTTTGGATGGCGGTAGATAGAAACGTCAAAGTTGTTTGTTCACGACTATAAAAGGGGGTGCTCCGCCTCCGAGTGACCGAGGCCCGTACCCCACAGGGGGTGCCCTTAGCGAGTGGTCGCTTAGTTTTTAAGTATAGTTTTAAGCCCCTGGCTGGAGGCCTTAGATTCATTTTAAGGCATCCACAGGGAATAGTCCGGTTAAGCAGTAGCCAGCCTCAGAGGCTGAACAGCGAGATGCCATAACCAAAAAAAAAAAAAAAATGACAGAAGCCATTCTTGTTGGAGACATCTACCAGAACGGAGCTCTGGCCTAAAGGTAAAAGTTAAGTTATTCTATTGCTGTTATTATGCTTTTATGATGTGATACTATTTTTTAATGTTTGTTGCTTTACTATTGTTATTATGTTGGATTGCTATTGTGTTGGATATAATAATGATTATGTACCATTATTTACATAAATAGTTCGGTAATATTCAGTACAAATTTCAATTGATATTATACTATGAATTATTACTGATAACTATGTGCTAGAAATGTGTGTTATAATATGGCTTATATTGCTTAGTGTTTATCTACACCGATAAACTGCTATTACTTGAGAATGGTCCTGGACAACGGATAGTTGTCCTGGCTTAATACTTTAAAAGATGTTGCCGTGGAGTTTCTTGTCCATTCTTCTCCACGAAGACCTAGGTTTGCGAATGGACGTAACTTGATATGTAATTAACGTTACTTATTAAAGCCTAATTGAAATAAATGAATAGTCTTGTCTTTCTGTGCTTTTCTTCACGAAAACCCTTTTCCCTACACATCTGTTTAGAGGTACTTTTAGACAGTAATAACAAGTAACGATCCTGACACTCAAAGATTTATAATTAGTGGTTACTAATACACAATACATTATAGTCTTTCACCTACTTGCTATTACGTGTATGTTTGATTCTGGAGTCCTCACTCAGGGTACCGGATACTTCGAGCCTGAAAGTCGCTAGGGTCGCCTCCTCTCTTACGACGAGGTGTAGAGGTGGCAGCCCCAGCATCACTTGTAAAGCGGCAGTGGCTGATGTCCTAATCCTTTCAGTGATTGCTACGCAGGCAAATCTTTGTAGTTTCTCGAGATTTTTCTGAGCTGTGTAAGTTTGTCCTGGGCCACCAAACTAAAGAGCCGTATGTGATGATTGGTCGGATAACTGTAGTGTATATTATAATTGAATGAAATAAGTAAAAATTATTGCCCACAGTCCCCGTTTTTTCTTGTTTCTGTAGTATTATGTGTGAGTCGGCAACTTTTACCCAGCAAACAAAGTGTATGGAATATTGGTAGATTAGTCTTGGTACCCGGTAGATTAATATAAAGGATTTAGACCTTGTTTTCAAGTAGTTTTTTTATACAAGAATTTGATCGAAATAGTAGATTATTGTGAATGATAATGCCCTTTTTTTTTTTTTTTTTTTTTTATCGATGGGAAATCATCAGATGACCCCTCCCGCTCTGGGCTGAGCAGGAGGTAGTGTCAGACTTGTACTGACTAAAACCCATCCATGTTCCTTCCTTTGCCCTTTGTGTTCCAGGGCCGCGGTATCTCTTTCGAACAGTCCCGCAACCCTGGCAGGCGTCGGCCCTTATGGACCCCTTCTTGTTTGCTGAGTCTCTTTGAGGCGCGCGTGGAACACGAACGCGCCGTCGACACGGCCTGTCGTCATAAGACGGACGGACGGCGAGCTAGCCCATAGCTCACCGTCCACAGGCCCGCGTCTACGGTGGCCGGGGGCCACCACGTGGCCCCCGACGCCCGGTGCGTCTCCCGCGGCGGTTGGGACGTGAGGTCCTCTCCCTCTCACGTCCCGCCACCTCCTTCGCTAGCATGACTGCTTCGCAGAAGGAGGTGACGGCGTCCCATTCCGTCTCGCTCCGGACCATGGATTGAACCAGGGCCGGACGCGAGAGGTCGCCGCTACGAGGACACGGCGTTGCTCCGCCCAAGTTGCTCTTGCCCATTCTTCTCCATAGAGATCTACGCTTTGGAATGGGCAACTACAGTACTTTCACAAGTTATTATGCCTTTTGACAGTATAAGTTTAGTTGTACACCGTGAAAGCTTAAAACAGTGTTTGATTAAGTTAAAACCCAAAATAAACCCATCATAAAAACAAAAAACACAAAGCATTAATTGTTTTTTTTTAGTGGAACAATATAGCGTCACCTTAACACAGTATAAGCGCACGAACTAATAGGCCTTTTAACTTTTTGCTCTGTCATGCCGCTAACAATCAGGTACAGGTTGATATTTTGCAATGTTGATATTTTGGTCGCCACTGTCACGCAGATGTAAAACATCTGCTCTGTGTATTTAAACTGTTTATAAATTGATAACCTCAGTTTAGTGAATAAAACAAAGTAAAAACTGTAAAAATTGGTGCATTAGAGGAGTAATAGTGTTATCAGGATGAAACTCTTCGTGTAAAATGTGTAAAAACTGTTTTTACAAGTGACAACGAATTATGATACCTAAACGTTGAAATAATCAGTGATAAAATTACATTAAAAACATAAAAACAATCAGTGCGGTGTAATTCATACATTTTGCTTCCGTTCGAGTGACTAAATACTAAAAACCTAAAAACTATAACTTTTCAATAATAAGGAATTCCTAGTTCAAAATTTGCCAATCATCCTGTCCCAATTCTAGGAAAAGTGCCATCTAGTTAATTAGCGTGGTACCGCTAACGGCCGCTACGCAATCGCATTCAAAATCATGATCATTGACTAATTGATTGCCTGACATAATATAGAAGCATTTCGATAGAGGGCGGTAGCTGTATGCAAACAAGTGAAAAACTCAACGAAGAGATGCTTAATTCGACACATCCATTAAAGAAACATTTGGCTTTACAGTGTAACACGTTGGGTCTGTTAATGTAAGCTAGCAGTCGTGAGTTCAAATCCAAGTTAATAATCAATTTTTGTATCTTCTTTACATTTCATAATGAACTTTCTTGACAATATTACGTTTCGTAGGAGACGTACAAGTTCAGATCCTAACACGAAAAATGAACAATCGTCCCGTTCCATAGCGGACAGTGACAGTATGACAAGTTTACCTGACATATCTACAGATGAAACATATAATGAACACTTAAACAATCTCAAACAACAAATCAGCAAATTGACGCTTGAACTAAGAAGCGCACATCAAGAGATTGAAGTACTATCTTTAGAAAACTCAAATCTCAAGCATTCCAATGAAAAATTAATGACAGAGAATGAACTCTACAAAAAAGTTACCCTAAGCCCCAGGAAAAAATCGAGAATCTCCTCACATAGGACTCCAATAAAAATCCAGGAGAAGGTGAAGACGCCCAAGACAACAAACCAAAATATGAAACATGAACAAACGCAAACAACACCTAAATCACAATCCTCTCTTTGTGCAGTCCAAGACGCACACTTAGATAACCAAGAACAGTTACGAAAACTGGAAGAACAACAAAGTGATGACCATTCTTCGATTCCCCTAAAAAGAAAACTGTGCATTGTTAGTGCAAATAAAAATAACAAAGTTTTGTCCACAGTTCAAGAGATATTTAAAGACTTTCAAGTATGTCATTACATCACGCCGAATTGTAGTACACTTCGACTCACTAAAGACTTAGATAAAAAACTAATTGATTATTCTATGAATGACTATTGTGTTGTATTAATTGGAGAAGAAGACTTTTTACATACTGAAAATTATGTTAATATTATCATGAAACTAAGAGA
The DNA here is from genome assembly GCA_947578425.1 of Eugnorisma glareosa. Taxonomy (NCBI): domain Eukaryota; kingdom Metazoa; phylum Arthropoda; class Insecta; order Lepidoptera; family Noctuidae; genus Eugnorisma; species Eugnorisma glareosa. The sequence continues at coordinate 21,423,821 of OX387970.1, read as the reverse complement.
CACATTGATGACAGTCCAGAATACGAATATAATCTTGTGTGCTCCTACTTTTAAATTAAGTAATTACTCGACAATGTTTAATTGGCGTATAGAGACATTTAATAATTTATTGCATCTAGACTTACAAACATATAACTATGCAACTGCATTTGATTCTAATTTAAATCTTTTTTATGACTTTACTATGTTCTCTAAACTCAATAGAAAAGTTAATGACTGTGGTATGCGTAATATCTTTCAAAATTTATTGTTAACCTTAACAGAGATATCATCGACCCAATGTGAATCTTCTTCAAATGAAAAATTTTGTGAACAAGAAAACTTTTTTCGTGTATAAAAATATTAATATTCTGCATCAAAATATAAATGGTCTCTTGAACAAATCTCATACGTTTACTGTTGCACTTAATGAACTATTCAATTCAGGTAAAAGTATTGATGTGCTGTGTTTTTCGGAACACAATATGATATTATCTGATGTTAATTTGTTACATATTCCTAATTTTACGCTTGCTACACATTTCACTCGGAAATCCCGACATGGTGGTACATGTATAATGATACGAAATGGAATTAAGTATAGGGCTTTGGAGTCGGTGGAAAAGTACTGTGTTTCTAATATAATTGAATGTTGCGCAGTGGAACTCACTGACCACAACATCATCGTGATGTGTGTATATAGGAGTCCACTTAGTAGGGACATAAAAAGTAAACTTGAGATATTTTTCAATAACCTGAATATTCTCTTAAAGTCTTTTTCATTACACACCAACAAAAAACTTATTCTATGCGGTGATTTCAACATTGATCTTTTAAAAAAAACCACATGTTTAGAGCAATTTAAACATCTTATTACGGGTTACAATCTTAAATTTGAAATAAATGTTCCAACAAGATTAGGCAGCGGGACTTGCATAGACAACATAATCCACAATGTACGAGGATCAAAAGGGGAAGTCTTAGAGCTGGCGGTATCAGATCATACGGCACAACTTTTACGATGTCCAGTTAGACGAACATGCATCTTAAATTACTGGTTCTCAACTAAACGAGATTACTCAAAAGAAAATATTCAGAAATTCATAGACAACATCAAAGCTATCACTTTTGCTGACGTATACGAAGAAACGGATCCCGCTAAGGCATTCAAATTATTCTATGACCTGTTTAAGTTACTATATGATTTATGCTTTCCAAATATAAAAATACGGATATCGACTAAAGAAAAAGCAAAATGGATTAGTCGCGGCATTAGGATTTGCAGTAAGAGAAAAAGAGAATTGCTGTGGAAATACCGGTTATTACCAAATAGACAAAATAAAACAAACTTTAAAAAACTCTCAAATCGACTGAAGAAAGTTATAAATCTCACACAGAGAGCCCATAATAATCGTTTTATACAATCATCTCAGAATATAAGTAAAGCAACATGGAAATTAATAAATAAAAATAAGAATAAATATAATTTACCAGACGAAACCATAATAAAAATCAAATCAAATGACAAAACCGTAACTAATCCTCTTGAAATAGCACAAGCTTTTAATGATTACTTTGTAGATCAAGTGAAACCAGTTACCAATATAGAGATTAATAAAAATAAATATAAAATAAGCAGTAGAATTACTTCCATGTTTATGTCGCCTACAATACCTCAAGAAATTCACCAAATTATTATGTCGCTAAAGAATACGTCTAGCACTGGGTATGACGATATAAGTACAAATATTGTTAAACGGGTATCCACGAAAATTGCTCCTGTGTTGAGTCGTCTTATCAATATGTGCATATGCCATGGTTACTTTCCAGAAGAATTAAAAATAACAATTATAAAACCTCTCTTCAAGAAGGACAACAGAGAAGATATGTCCTGCTACAGACCTATAGCGTTAGTGCCGATTTTTTCAAAAATATTCGAGAAAGCAATATATTATCAACTTACTTCATACTTTGAGAAAAATTGCCTATTCGTTGATAACCAGAAAGGATTCAGGAAAAGCAGATCTATTGACATGGCCATCTACGATTTCTTACATATGGTTAGCAGCAGAGTGGATAAGAGGCTACCAACCCTGGCGCTTTATATGGACATGTCAAAAGCATTTGATCGCGTAGACCATAAATTACTGTTAAATAAACTTAACGCATACGGAATAAGAGGAAATATATCAAATTTAATAGAATCTTATCTTTGTGATAGGCAACAAATAACGACGATTAATAGAATATCTAAAAAAAACGAAATAACATATAAATCTAGCCAGAGAACGGTGAATTATGGAGTACCACAAGGTAGTGTACTCGGCCCCCCCCTATTTATTGTCTATATAAACGATTTTCCGACAGCATCATCATATCCTATGACAATGTTTGCAGATGACAGTACCTTACTTTTTAACTGTGACGAGGTAAGCACATTGGAGGCTGAGATTAATTCTACCTTACTATCGGTTGTGAATTGGCTGCAAAATAATAATTTGGTTATAAATCTAGATAAAACAGTATTAATGAAATTTCAACAAAGAATAAATTACAATCTGGACTTAAATATTAAATACAAGGACAAAACTATTAATGAAGCAAATGTGACTAAATTTCTTGGACTAAACATAGAAAACACTTTAAAATGGAATTCACATATTGACAAAGTATGCAGTAAGCTAAACCAACATTCCTATGCTTTGCACATGTTAAGTAAGACGGCCAATCGAGCAACAGTTTTAACGGCGTACCATGGCCTGGTGGCTTCAACATTGAGATACGGAATTATGTTTTGGGGCAATGCCACGGGTAAAGATATGGTATTTAAATGCCAAAAAAGGTGCATAAGAGCTATATATAATTTGCAGACAACAGACAGCTGCAAACCGTTTTTTAAGAATACTAAAATATTAACTATGCCATCGTTGTACATCTTTGAAACGTCTATGTTCGTCAAAAAGAATTTACATAAATTTGACCGAGTTACTAGTCAGCGCCGTTGTGATCTGTTACAAACAGTCGGATCTAGTACTGCACTATACAAAAACAGTATTTTTGTAATGGCTCCAAAGGTCTATAATAAATTACCAAAATGTTTAAGGAGTGAAGATAATGTTCGCAAATTCAAACGTAAATTGTATTTATTTTTAATAGAAAAGACGTATTACTCTATCGAGGAATTTTTAAATGATAAAATATGACATTACCAGCCCCTTAAATTAATTTAACATTGACATGCATGTAAAATTATATTGTTATTGATTGATTACTTATTCTTATTGCATATAATTGACATTATTTACAAAATGATAAAATATGACTTTACTAGCCTTAAAGATAATTTACCATTGACATGCATGTAAAATAAATTATATTTGATTAATTATTTATTATTAATACATTTAATTCACAATATTTACTCGAACTTGACTTTGTATTGTATGGATTCAGACCATTATATAATCAAAGATTCAGACTTATTATTAAAAAACTAACATTTGTACACCAATGTCATTGGTAGGACACAGAGCTCGACTAAAATGTATACATAAGACCTTATTGTAATACCTGTGTTCACAAATAAAGATTGATTTGATTTGATTTGATTTGATTTGATTTGTGTCTGTGACTGTAGCTTCGTCTTTGTTTTTCTGACTTTCAAAAGTGCCTGCGAAGGTCTAATTGAAATAAACGCTTTGAGTTTGAGTTCAAGCGGAGCGGACTATCGCCTCCAGATCCCATGGTGGCAATCCGGCAAGGATGCTCGCCGCACTATGGGACCAACCGGTATTTTCCATCTCAAAAATCGATAACTCTGTTGTTTTGTGATTTATCTCCTTGATTTTTTTTTCACGTATTTGTGAATATCTAGACAATAAAAGAAATCAAACATCATCATTCTAAAAAAAATATTTTTTCCGAAAAAAAATGACAAAGATAAAGTTATACGAAATTTCATACAAAAAATCATACAGTTATATTAAAATAGCAATAAAAGTTACACTTATGCTTAAAATAAGTTTAAAACTAAATTATTATTATTAAACAAACAGTTACATGACAAAAAAATAATTATTACTTAAACTTATCCTACTCATCACTTTCTATTTCCAACAATTCTTTAGCTTCGTCAAATAATTCTTTGGATATTAGAAAACTTGGTTTATTTAAGCTAGATATATAAGGATCAGATGTATATAACAAAATATGCAGAACGTCTTCGTTTGTTGCTGATCTGGAACACTTCCTAGCGTGATGTAACCTATATTTCTTATAATCTTTATTTCGAGCTTCCTGGGCATCTTCGGATAATTGTCCTATAGGCAAAACTGCATAATGCTCTATTATTTTAGCACCATGTATAAGTACTTTATGGACCGAAGATGGCATGTAGTACCAGTTATATTTGCTTACATATAATTGCGCGGTTACCAATGTATACTGACCAAATTTTTCTGCGTTTATAGGAAATCCCGATGACATAGTTTGAAGAATTACATATAGTCTCTTGATTAATTCTTCATCAATTCCGGTTATCTCTGCAGAACATTGGTAATTTTGGAAAAATCTCCTTGCCGTATTACCGTCATTGCTATTACCGGAACCTTGACGTGGTTTATCAATATGCAAGCCAAGCACTTCTCGGAAACGTTTTTGGACAAATTTTTTCTTGTCTTCTTTAAGTTGCTTATTTTCTGGAGTTGTTGCAGACCACTTCTCAAAACCTAAATTGTAAGAAATATGGAGGATCATTTCCATAAATCTTATCCATGCGTGTAGCGTCGACAATCCGTATTTAAACGCATTTTCATTTTCAACTCTCGTTGTAACTTTTAAAAGATCATTCATTTGTCTGGGAGTTGCTCCACAAACAGTGCAGGTAGCACTGGATGATGTGTTTGTCAACACTTGAGCAACTTTCCCATCAATCATTGTCATAAACAGTTGATGTTTAACTTCGATGACTTTGTCTTCTATTGACACAAGAGTTGGAATCAATTGATTAATTTTGGCTTCAATTTCACTGACAACCGCTGTAGTTTTTTCGGGAGTTTCTTTTGCAAATTCTAATGAAATTGGTCTGCAATATCTAACAGATGAGCAAGTAGGGTTTTTCCATATGACCGTAGAAGTTTCTTCGTCTACTAGTCGCAGTGGTACAAGGGACACTATAAACAAATTAGCGTCCGATATTTGTTCGTTTTCTTCCGGTAGAGTTTGTTTATACTCACTTTGCCCGGAGGATCCATCACATCCCCATTTAGTGAAAAGCTTGAGACGATTGTAAGTCGATCCTGACTTTATCCTTATAATACGGCAGACTGTATGGTCTAAGAGATCTTGCAGGTTGATTTTTGCGCTTATATTTGTCACCGTAATGCTGGATGCAGGCGGATAGCAAGCCTTTTTTGCTTCACTTAGTGTTTGATACGAAGGCAATACAGAACTTAAATTCTTATCAACGAGCCTTTTTCTTAGGTACGCATATTGTGCTTTGGTTAAATCAGTTTCAATGCATATACTCAATGCGTCCTCTTTTGTAAAGGAAAGTGCGTTATCTGGATTGAGTATATTTTGTAGAATAACTTTTTTCTCTTCTTTTTCCTTATTTCTGATAATAGTCACAATCGACGCTTCGTCATTTTCCCCCATGGATCTTAAACCTTGCACATAAGCGTTACGGACATGTTCCATTCCATACTCCTGGACCAGCTCCATATTTTTTCGTTTCTTTGTGTTTTCCGAGCACTCGTCATATTGTTTTGTTGGTCTTCCACGTTCACCAGAAGTATTCAAACCAGAATTTACAGTGGTTGAGGTACTGCAAGAATTCAATGATACTTTAAACTCACCATTTAACCAATTTGAGTATAGGCTCTCGAACCGGTCCGGCTTTCTTTGAGCTTTGGTCCATTTCTGGTTGCAACTCGATGTTAGATTTTTTTGAATACTCTCTATTAGAGTATTAACGTCAGTTTCCGATAGTTGAAAATTTTCCAATAATTTTATTATTATTTTTTGAGGTCTGAAGTACTTTTCCCTTTTATTATTTGATCACAAAGATCGCGTCGAACACAAACGAATTCACTCATTGTTAGATAATAATGTTTTTTATGCGTTAATTGTTATTGAAAAGAAGTATCTGAACACTTTGATGAATCGTATGCTGAACATACACGGGTATTTAAAGGACTAATATTTTAGTGCCTTGTGCAAAACCATGGGACAATTGATTATAACAGTTCTCATCGAAATAGTGTAATCAGTACTGATTGTAATTATTTACCACAACAGATAAATAGAACTTCCGCAGCAATATAGTTTATCATACTTGTGGTTAAGGTGACCACCCCAAACAAAATTGCCATGGGAAGATTCTTTCAAATATAATAGCAGTTTTTTTAATTTACAAATGTATGTTTTTATCATAGAAATAGAAAAAACAATATAGACATCAAAGGATAATAACTAACTATAATATTTCATAATAAAAAAGAAGAACCGTAATTTTCGAGGATTTTTCCCCGATTGACATTATTGCTTCAAAATCACCTCTGGCGCAAAAAACACGCAAGTTTTTTTTAAATCCTCATATTACTGAGTAGATAAGGTCTCTAATAGAGTAATTAACTTGACACCGGCTGCTTTCGGCAACAACGAAAACTCCAATTGAAATTAACAAAAACTAAATTTGCTTTACTTCACTAAAAAAATATTAAAAAATTAAATAAAAATATTTTTTTTACAAAAACTGAACGTGGTTGCAAAGTGTATATTCTAAGCTATCTAATGATGTATAACACTAATATGTTTCCTTGGAAAACTTCCGAATAATTATGTGTTGAACTCCCTTAACGGTAATTTAATTGGCATGAAAATATTTATGCCCAATGTTTGAGGTTCATTTTATAAACGTAAAACTTTATATTTTTTTATATTTTGTAATTTATTCGTAAGTTCCATCTTTTGAGAGTATAAAACCATAAAACAATCTATGGATTTACGACTTTCGACAAAACCATTTTTGAGATGGAAAATACTGTTTGGTCCCATAGTGCGCCGCCTCGCCGGAGATCGTGCGGTACCCCCGGATTAGCCTTACGGCTACCACCCTTTGGGGCGCGTTCAGATAATGGGCGGCTCGCCGCCTCAAAGAACGCGCCCACACCGGGGCCCCGTAAAGGGCCATGGACCGCACGACCCCCGCGTAGAGCCTCCGGCAGGAGGCGTTTGGACCCCCCAGGTTGGGCAAGAGCCGCTTGAAGGCAGCCCCGGCCCGTTCCAGTTTGGGGGCCAAACGTCGGAAATGCTCCACGAAGTTCCACCGGCTGTCGAGGACGAGACCTAGGTACTTCAACGTCGGCTCGACGCCGATGGGAACCCCTCCCACCGTGAGCATGGATCCTGACGGTGGCGCATTCCGAGGCCCATGAAAGCACATGGCCTCGGACTTGTGCAGCGCCACCTCGAGACCCAATTGCCGGATCCTCTCCGCGACTATCGCAACCCCGCGAGTCATCAGCTCGGCCGCCGCCTCGTGCGACCTCCCCTGCGCCAGCACCAGCGTGTCGTCAGCGTAGCAAACTACGCTGACGCCGTCAGGGAGGTCGGCGCGCAGCACCCAGTCGTAACCGATGTTCCACAGGGGCGGCCCCAGAACCGATCCCTGTGGAACACCGCACGACATCTCTCGCCGGTTCCACTCTCCGCTGCAACCAGGGTAGATGACGTACCTGTCCGTCAGGTAGTCCCCGACCACACGACGAAGGTAGGTCGGCACCCGGTGATACCGGAGTGCCTCCCTAATGCAGCTCCAGGGCATGGAGTTGAAGGCGTTGGCGATGTCGAGAGACACCGCCAAGACCACCCCACCCCGGGACACCGTATCCCCCGTCGTGAGGGCTCTCACGCGCATGATGGCGTCCACCGTCGAGCGCCCCCTGCGGAAACCAAACTGGTGTTCCGCAAGATCCGGCCCAATCCCCGTCAGGTGCCCGGCGAGGCGGTTGGCAATAACTCTCTCGAAGAGTTTGCCCACCTCGTCGAGCAACACAATGGGCCGGTATGCGGACGGAGAGTCCGCAGGGCGCCCCGGCTCCCGGATGAGGACCAGCTTCCCCGTCTTCCAACGAAGCGGGAACTGGCCTCTCTCCAAGCATGCGCTTAGGAGCCCCTCCAGTCGGGGCCCGAGAGCCTGCAAGGCCAGGACCCAGGCTTTGCCAGGTAAGCCGTCGGGTCCTGGGGCGGCAGTTTTGGCCTTAAGCCTGCCTACCGCCACTCTCAAGTCTACCCCAGTCACCTCTGGAATGTCGTCATCGTTCTCAGTGTGGTCCGCTTCCGGCACCGCAAGTGGCGGAGCCATGGGCGGGGGAGGATGTTCCCCTCGCGAAGGGAACAGAGCGCTCACCACGTCCTCCACGAGCTCAGGCATGATAATGCCCTCAATTTTGCCTAAAAAATAGGTAAGTACACAATCATATAACTAATTTAATTACATGTTTATTGTTTTAAATGTATCGTAAATTCCAAGTTAGTTTTCTAATAACTATGATAAACGGAGCGGCTTTGAAAATGATGCGCCGGCGTCGCGCGCGCCCTTGCAGCTGCGGAACAAAAGCGCAGATAACATTGTTTTTGTCGAGCTCTCATTGGCTCATGCAAAATCCCACTCCAGAATTCGACAAAGGGATCTACTTAGTTATTGTAGTTACTTGTGAACTTCATATTGAGAACTGGTGATGTTAGTGATAGTGTTCATAGTGTAAATGGGAGCACATTTAAGAAGTTTCTTTTTAATATCTAACTAAATCTATAATATTTTCTGTACAGCATTTATAGGATGTTTAGAATGCTGCGAAATGCAGATTTAAGAGGACAACGACTCGTGAAAAGTTTACTTCCCGTTGTCCCCGTTAGCCGAATGTACGTTATGGGGACAACGGGAAATAAATTTAATCACGTCCCGCTGTCCCCGTGACGGGGATATGGCATACGGGGACAACGGGAATAAACGGCGTCAGAGGCTGATCCCGCGCCATTCTAGTTTTAAACTATTCGAACTTTGTATTCCAGAGACACTGCCCGTGTCTTTTGACAATAATACACTTTTCCTTAGACCTTGATAGTATCGAGGCTCCACCTCCAACATACTGGTACAGCAGCTCCACAAATCGTAGAGAAGTTGCTTGAAGTTGAAGAGACGGACAGAGAACGTATCTGTATGGCCGGCCAAGGCCTGTCACGAACTGTGGCAAGTTTTATAATATCTACCATTTTCTGGGCATCTTTCTGCAGGATCACTGAACTGGCGCGAATCAAAGTAGGCGCCGCTGAAGGGTGCGGATATGGAACTACATCACAGTCCGCTTTGTGTCACATTCACCGCCGGGCGCCGACGCGTGGAAGTGGTGTCATAAAACTTAACAGTACCATTGACACGCAGAAGAGCGGCCTAATCTCAATTTTACCGAAATGAAACTCGGAACTGTTTTTGTAATAAATTACACTGAAGTTTATTTTTCATCCTGAATACATATTGACCAAGGTTACTTATTTAATGTTGCATTTGCATCAGTTCACAACTTTATTACAACTCACTCAACATACATTTCTTAAGCCTTAGGGCAATTTTTTTTTGTTTTTATTTATCTAGTTACAAAATTCTAAAATTTGATAATACAATGAAATTTAAGCATTCTTACAGTTATCACTAAGTCCATTTAGCATTGAAAATAAATGATCATGATATTATTAATAAAAATTGATTTAAGTTTTTCATATATATATATTTTTTTACAATTTCAACTAAAACACGCTCACTGCAGGAAGGGGCAGATCGGGGTGCAATCATACGTCCAAACGAACACTATACATTGTATACATTTGTAAAAAGTATCAAAATCGAGTAAAAGGCCTACAAAAAATTATCTCGAGATACTAATATTCGTTTACGTAGTAACCTAAAAATTGTCCTATTTAACACTGGAATCGCCGACGACGGCAGTGGCGCGCGGCGCGTCTAGCGTTAAAGGGTAACAAACGTAGGTATTTCAACTATTTGGCTTAATTATATTTATATAATGAAATGAGCGCGAAATAAAAGCAGTGCGGCTCATGAACCGGCGAGCGCGGCGCGGCGCGGGCGGAGTCCTAGTCCTCCGCCTCCTCGTCCTCAGACTCCTGCTGCTGCAGCCACGTCAGCCACGTGTTCACCTGCAGGCACACACACATCACAATCAACTATGTAGCGAAGGAAATGCGTCAGGTCACGGGAAAATACAACTTCGATTTATAGGGCCCCGTAACTAAATCTACACTAATAATTATAAACACATCTACACTAATACTGTAAAGTTAACTTGATATGCCAGTGGCATACATACAAATCATTATGAAATTATATTTTACTAGCGGCCCGTCCCGGCTTCGCACCGGTGCTTATGTTACTCAGGGTGAATGTAGCTTTCTAAAAGTGAAAGAATTTTTGAAATAAGCGTAGTAGTTTTTGAGTTTATTCATTACATACACACACACAAAAATACAAATCTTTCCTCTTTATAATATTAGTGTAGATTTACATATTTAAAGGACAATGCTCATGGATGTATCGAATCACGCAGTACCATGGTGAATCAAAATCAAACTTTGTTTTTATAGTCTAAACTTATCATTTTAATAATGATAAGTATAGATTTAAAAAAAAAACAAAGTTCCGATTAATGGTATAAAAATACAGGAAGTTACTCGTACTTTCCCTATCGGTGGCATTGAAAAATTCCACCTTGTATATAGTTTGTTTGGCTACCAGTTACAGATACTTTAAGGGCATATTATATACTCATTTCTATCTACAAATACACGTTTATAAATACTCCTAGCCCCACGAATGGCAGCCATTTTGTATTTTCGCTCTTTCTCTTTGATCGCTTGATCTAGGGTATGTAATGTTCAATGAAACGCTATTATCTTTGAATCTAAGATACCTAGAGACGTGCAAATGTTATTGCAAAGATAAACACTGAGGCTATTGAATTAGTAAATAAATTTTCCTAAATAAAATGCAAAAATCGGCAAAAATTAGACATTACGAAATTTTACATTAAAATTACATTTCTTACGTTTTCTTCTCTAGTTCAATATAAACCCCTGAATGTTGCATATGTTGTTATGTTTAATTCGAAGTATTCGAGTGAACCTACAAAATGATATCAAAATATTGAATCAGCACCAATTATTTTACGAGTTATAGCCCTGTCCCAGCGCATACACTCCTCAATGTTGAGGGTACCCCGTTCTTTGTTTGAGCAGGCAGATAAGTGAGTGAAGTGACTAAATAATAGCAGCGAAGTCCAAAGTCGGTCCGGGGATGGGTGACCGACTATTACGTACCGAGTTTCCTCCGTGCCGTCTACTCACTTACCTTACTTTGCATCTCACTCCCACTCGCAAATTTTGTGCCTTATCTGTCTGTGTGGGAGTCTATGTGCTGGGGCAGGACTATAATCAAATGACAATAACTCTAAAATAATTGCTGTTGAGTCAATATTTTTATATTATTTTGTAGGTCCAAATATCAAAGTGCCGATGACACAACTCTCATTGTGAAATGTGAAAATGCAGACACATGAACAAGACATACACAAAGCAACAGACCACATAATACACTGGTTACATTGTAACAACTTACAAATTAATATAGAAAAAACTAAAATGACCCAATTCCAAACCCATAAAAGAAAGCCATTGACGTTAAGAGTCCGTGTACGAAATCGACTCATTTTGAACAATTTTGATCACTACTTGTGAGAAAGGCCATAAGAATTTGAACCTTCTTCTTTGTTATTATAAGAGTCGAGTTCTGATTCTTGGGGTCAAACAGAAACAATTTTTAAAATAATGTCTATAATAATGGCAACAAACCAAATTCAAAATCCTTCCGCTAAAATGACGAGCGAGTGATGTTTGGCTTAGTAGAACAAAAAACTACAAAAGATTCTGAACATTAAAAAAATATTAGTAACATCATTATAATGGTCTACTTGCAGTTTAGATGAAAACATTATTGACTTCAATACGAAATATAGCAGAAAAAAAATGTTGAAAAAACGTAATTTATGGAAAACGTCTTGACAAATAAGTACTTTTTTCTATACATTAGAAACACTAGAGAAAATTTTAAAGTTGCACATTAATCTCAAGGTAACCTTTTAAAAGAATCTAAATTTTAGAATAGTAAAAAAAAAACAAAAACTTCATTTCGTAAATTAAAGGCAAAGTGAACTATATCATCGACCGCGCAAATCCGATCCCGTCAGTAACGACCGGGTTCTCCGGTTGCTCCCGAGTTTTACGTAAATATATTTCCGAGTTTGTACGCCGACTACCACATTTTGATCCAGTAAGTATTAATTTTGATAAGTAATTTTTTTACTTTGCTTGTTAATTAAAATTTCTTTAGTCTTCAATATTAATATTATGTAGAGGTAAGTTGTAAGTTTGTTTGTTTGTTTATGCATTTGTTGTAAGTATATGTAGACGTAAGGGTAATCAGCGAAACTACGATCCCATTCCGAAAATTCTTTCAGATATGAGAAGCTTAACATTATCCCCGAGTGTTACAGACTATTTAAAGGATGTTTATATATTTATGGTTACCTATTTTAGATACCTAAAATTCGCGTTTTCGATTTTGGATTGATACTATTTTTTTTATTATATATTTGAATTACTCGAACGCCTCCGTTGACTTAGATCAAAATACAAGGTCTGGTTGTCTAAATATTTTGACATCTCTAATTTGTTGTAAATAATGCAGCCGACGAACTCGCCAGAAGAGGTTCCAACACGAAAGCCTTCGGTTTCGAAGCCATTGTGCCCATTCATTTCAAACAGCTAACGAGTTGGTTAAAGGATCACACTCGAACACTCCTCGACACCAGGGTGAAGGCAATCGAAGGAAGTTATGCCATCCCTGGATACTAAACTGACCAAACGCCTTCTGCGTCTGGACAGAAATAGACTGCGACTGGTGGCGGGCACCATCACTGGACACTGCTCCCTGAACAAACACTTTCACACCCTAGGTATCACTGACAGCTGTGCAGAGCGTACATGGAGGCGGAAGAAACGGTAGCGTATGTACTCCTCGAGTGCACCGGCGTCATCCAGATCCGCAAGGGAACTCTTGGAACACCAAGATCTCTTGCAGATGCCCCGAGAAGACCGAGAAGTTTGATATGCTTCTGGAAGGAGGTGGGCTGGTTGGAATAACGGCCGCCAGGGCTCATGTGCAATGGTCCACTATAAGGACTTAGTGTGGAATCACAGTATAAATATCGGACAGTATCCATGGAAACTAGGCCTAGTTGTTAAAATAATTACCTACGCTCGATTGCTGCCAGCAATAGGGTTGTCACTCGTAATGTTTTTGAAATTGAAAATTTATGAAAACATTGGTGTTCTGTAGTGATCAAACAATCGGGTTGAAATAACGGTTGTAATGTAGCCTTAGGGGCGCTATGGAGCGAGGACTTAGCAAACTTTTTTTTTTCGGAAAATTCCCAATTTTCTTGCAGTATCGGGTTGTTTAATTCCACTTATTTATATTGGGACGCTGCTTGGTGAGGGGTTATACAGAAGGAGAGAATTTTGGTTATTCTTTGCCTGCATTTATGCACCGTTTTCGAGATAATCGAGAAAATGCGAGCGTAAGCGTTTAATGGTAAACGATTTTCAACTTTATGCTCTAGAGTATAAAGTTGAAAATAATTTAAAGACAAACTGTAGTTTCAGCGACGACCAACTTTTTTATGAATGAAAAACAGGTTTTTTGACCAAAGTCCTATTTTTTGTTCGGCACCTACCTTGTTTTAATTCGTACATAACTAGCCCGCGCGGAGACGCGTCTCTGGACACCTCGCACGCGCGTTTAGCTAAAATAAAAATGACGCGGCACTCACGACAGTCCCCAGAGTGGGAGGGGTCATTTGATGATTCCCGATAGGAAAAAATAATTATAAAGTTACTGACTTTATACATAATTATATAGTTACTGACTTTATAATTATGTAACTTAAAATAATATCGTCTAAAGGATCAAAATTGTTTAAGCGGTCACTACGCTCGATCTTTACCCGAGTGTGCGTGTATCTGTATGAACGGTGCACACAAACATAGCATCTCAACGAATTTGCCTAAACTCGAGCGAGTGATTTTTATGCACGGCCTCTTATATGTTAAATATAATGACACTAATAACGAACAAGTTGCAAGTACTACATTTCTGGTTATAATTTTGGATCAGAATTGCGACTGAAACATGTGGAAGTTTCTCGAAGGATGGACTGTGAAGAAAGTTCGAGAAGGTTGTAGATCTTTCTCGAAGGATCGGTCGTCATATAAATAGACGTCGTGTTTGCGAGAGCAGTCAGTCCTCCTCATTTCTTTCTTCCAGGACATTCAGGGTGGCGGTTGACGACGCGCTATCGAGCGCCCGGACCATCGCCGCCGGAGCGCCGCAGGGCAGCTGCGTCTCCCCGCTTTGCTACTCGTGCTTCACCGACGACATCCCCACCACTGCTGACACCACGCTCGCGCTGTATGCCGACGACGCCGCGTTCATCTCCACCTCACTTGACGTGAATCACGCGGCCGTCAAGATGCAGCGCGTGCTCGACCTACTGCCGGACTGGCTATCGAAATGGAGGTTGTCGGTGAACGTGGGTAAGACGCAAGCACTGACCGTAGGTGGCTACAAACAGCCGCCACCCCTCCGACTCCAAGGAGCTGACGTCGCGTGGTCAAACCAGGCCAAGTACCTGGGGGTCACCATCGACAGTCGGCTCACCATGGCGCCACACGTCCGCACAATCGTCGCCAAATGCAGGAGCGCCCGCTACCTGCTCTACCCAGTGCTCAGGAGCCGCCTCCCGCTGCGCGCTAAGCTAGGCGTGTACAAAACCTACAACCGCCCGCTGCTCACGTACGCCGCCCCAGCTTGGCTCGCCCTCACTAGCGAGTCAACCAAAAAAACTCCTCAGAGCGCAGCAGAACATCACGCTGCGCAAAATAGTCGCCGCCCCTCGCTACGTGAGGAACGCCACAATACAGCGGGACCTTGGCATAGAGAGTCTGGAGGACTTTTGCCGCCGCCTCGCGTCCACTATGTTCGCGCGGGCCGACGCCTCAGCTTGGCCCCACGTCAAGCACCTGGCACCTTGGCACGCGCGGCCACCTGACGCGAGGCGCCTTCCGCGCGACCTTGTGGCGGACGTGGACGCCACAATACCGGACTGACGCACCCGGGTAAGTCGTTTTCCACTAACACGAGACTTACTCAAACACTGAAACTCTACACTCACTACATACTCCCGGCGTTCACCGTGTGCTAAGTTAATATAGGCACGTCGAGCGCCGCCTCACACACTCATGACTCCACAATCGATCAAACTCACGCGTTGAATGTGCGACGCGGGCACGCCATTCACTCGCCTACATGAGCGGTGTTACACATCACACACTACCGCTCACACATACATACTCGGCCCCCGGGCTGGAGCGAGCTCGGCTAGACCAGACGGGGTCAGCAGCCTGGTAGGTGCGCCGACCGCCTCTGTTGCTGGTCGTCATCCGCTGGGCCTCTGATCTCTGATCTCACCGCCAGGTGACAGACCGCCGAGGCGGCGTGAAGAAAGCGGCGCTGTCGTCGTAATGGTACAGCACCGTGGCGCCCATACCGACACTTTTTGGCAACTACACATAGGCAAACCGCGCGCAGCGCGATTGCCATCGGCCGGGCCTACAAGGCCACACAATTGAAGGTGCCCGTAATTGTACGGGCACACATGGAACCCGCGGGACCAAGGGCGCTGCCCATAACCCGCCAGCCGCGCCCCCCTACGGGGTCGCAGCGATTTTCCACGACGACGGAGCAATCAGTCTGATTTTGGCTACTCAACAAAACGAATCGAAGTGAACTAGAGAGATATCTCAGTAAATAGTGATCAGTAGTATATTTGTGATTAAGTTTTAAGTGTTTTGTGATTATAAAGTTATTTGTTGTTTAATCGGTAGTATTTCATTTATCCCACACCCAGTTCGTAACACTATCATTCACTGGAAACCTACGTCCTTTCTAGACTTGAATGTGCCCTGGCGGTTGAGAGCTCACTCAATGTCTCGCTGATGGTGGCGCGTGTGTCGGATCATTTAGTTCCCTTCAAAATGGTTGAGTTGAATGGTGCTGATCCATGCGTCATGTTCGTGAATTGGCGGTGTCAGTTGTGACTGGTCATCTCTTAGTTGCCACGGCTTATTTGTTTTTTTTTTCATTGTCTTTTTTGTTTTTACTATGGACACTTTTAACGTGCACATCTTGCTACATCGTTCTCACATAATGTGCTATCTCAATATGATTGATATAACCAAGGTTTTGTAACAATATGCCGATTTAAAAGAGTGTCCATGGAGTTTCTTGCCCATTCTTCTCCATAGAGATCTACGCTAGGAAATGGGCAACTACAGTTCTTTCACAGTTTTTATGCCTTGTGACTGGGACTGTAGCTACATTAAATTGTTATCTTTGTTTCGACAGTACGTTGTCGTTGTTTTTGACTAAATATGGATTTATTTTAACAAACAATGCTGTTTTTAAAATATGGAATGCAACTATCAGTTGTTTTTAAACCACACTTACATCGCAGACATCTTTCCTGCATCCTGAAAACAAGTTCCCTATTAGTCATAGTCATAATTATATTCATGAACAAGTAATTTGTATCTGAATTTTTAAACACAAACATTACACAATTACAATTACATTTATTATTTGTTGCCAAAAAATAACTCCATCCGCAGAACTGAGGCGACTAGTCCATGATATGCCGTTAACAGTGTTTCAGTATTTACTTCCTTTACAAGTTAAGATAACAAATATGCTGATTTACTTAATCGCTTACAAATTTTTTCCAAGTCAGTTTTCGCGGTACTAACTTCTCCTATTTCATAATTATCAGAAGCCACATTAACCAGTGGTTTCTCAAGCCGTTGGTGAAAGTGCATTATTTTGTTTGGTTTTATTTAAATGCATTATAAGATTATTATCATTAAGGTCACAAGGGTAGCCCGCGAAGTTTAAATTTTCTTATGTTTATTGTAATTTGCAGCTCAGTGTCAGTTTGTATGTTGATGAAAATAGGAATCGCGCCAGTAACACGTACGGAGTTACAGATTTATAATCATTCAAATCATCAATACAACCCTCCAAGTTCATTTAACCCCATTGAGTGACTTTTTCATGAAATAGTTTTTAAACGTACGAAAATTTAAATCTCGCGGGCTACCCTTGCTTTTCCACCATAAGTCAATTTGTTATTTTATTTAAAGAATATTTACGTAATTTTGATAATTGTTTGGATTATTAAATTCTATAGTAGCCGTGCTATTGTCTGCAAAGAGTACCATTTTTTGCCCTATGAACTTTGGGAGGTAATTTGTATCAAAACCAAAGTCAAAGCTTTATTTCAAGTAGGCCAGTTTCAGACACTTTTCAGGAAGAAAAGCTTCTTTGCTTGCACCACAAATATATAATAAAATACGAGGGTTGCACTAAAAGTATCGGGAATGGAATATTTCCACTGTTCCAGTCACATTAAAATCTTTTTAATTGAAAACTCCTTGGTTTTAAAAATCGAATACCATTTATTTATTTTAAAAAAGATTCTCGGTCTTGTCACAAGGTTTTGTCAAACTTGTTTAGTCGTTGAGAAAATGGAATTGACTCGAGAAAATTCAAGAGCGATGATTTATTATGACTTTCGAAGTGGTTGAACAGTGTGTTGACCGGATGATTTCTGCATTTGGTGATGATGCCCCATCCAAAACCACAATTTATTGTTTACTGAATTTCAACTTGGACGTGTCAAGCTCAGTGATGATCCCCATCAAGGTCGTCCAAAAACTGCAGTCACCCAAGAAAACGTTGATGCTGTGCGTAAGCTGATTGAGGAAGATCGACATGTGTCATACCGCGAAATTCAGGCAACTTTAGACATTGGCATGAGTCAAATACAAATAATCTTGCATGAACAATTAGGTGTAAAAAAGTTGTTTTCCCGATGGATACCGCGTTCGCTCTGTTAAGAGCATAAAGCGGCTCGCGTTACTTGGTGCGTCAGAACTCTCGAAAGGGGCCCACGCAGGATCCTCAAATGCTGTATACAACATCGTATCAGGTGACGAATCCTGGATATACGCGTACGAACCCGAAACAAAAAACCAGTCACGAGTTTGGGTGTTCGAAAATGAGTTAAAGCCAACAAAAATTGTTCGTTCACGGAGTGTTGCAAAAAAAAAATGGTGGCCACGTTTGTCTCCAAAACCGGCCATGTTACGGCTATTCCTCTTGAGGGACAAAGAACGGTTAATGCAGAATGGTATGCTAGCATTTGTTTGCCACAGGTCGTTTCTGGACTCCGTAAAGAGAACTGCAACCGCCGCATCATCCTCCATCACGACAATGAGAGTTCTCACACTGCGCACAGAACAAAAGAGTTTTTAGAGCAAGATAACAGACCGTCCGCCGTACAGCCCCGACCTAAGCCCTAATGATTTCTATACTTTCCCTAAAATAAAGAATAAATTGCGAGGACAGAGATTTTCATCACCTGAAGAAGCTGTGGACGCATACAAAACGGCCATTTTGGAGACCCCAACTTCCGAATGGAATGGTTGCTTCATTGATTGGTTCCGTCGTATAGAAAAATGTGTCAAATTTCGCGGAGAATACTTCGAAAAGCAATAAATACATTTTTAAATAGTAATGTTGTGTCTCTTCCTTGATTCCCGAAATGTTCAGTGCCGCCCTCGTACCTGATGAAATAAAGTGTAATACCATTGCACAAGTTTAAGAAAACGCTTGACGGGTTACTGCTTGAAATTTTTTATTATACTCTAGATGAGCTTCATAATGACGAATCTCTATAACTGTATAGTGCTGACATATATTTTAAATTAATCTTAATCTTCAGAATTGTATAGGTAATAGTAGGTACCAATGCAATTGACATAACATAGCGCACAACCTAATTTTTAAGATCGTGTATGTTATTATTACCTATTTTTATAAATAAATGATTCTGATTCTATTTTTTTTTACTATAAGACTTGCTTATTTTTCAGGAAAATATTTAATCATTTGATAGCTTCGCCATTTACCCCTGCAGTAAGATCATTTGCACGTATCTAGACCTCTTCGATTCAAAGATATTAGCGGTTCATTGAACATACCCTAAATTAGCTGTCAAAAAAAAACAAGATGGGTGCTATTCGTAGAGTGGGGGGTTAGGAGTATTTATAAACGTGTATTTGTTGATAGAAATTAGTATATAATATGCCCTTAAAGTATCTGTAACTGGTAGCCAAACACACTATCTATACGTCGACGATACGAACACACTATCGTACGATCGTATAATTGTAACAATATAATTTCGCAAATGTTTACCAACAAAGCCCTCTCCTGACAATGTCATTCAAGAGCCAAAAGCTACTTGCAGCACTGTACTTGTTTACTTATCATTGCATTGTCGTAATTAAGTAAATGAAAACACGAAAATCTAAATTTTACGGGCTAACGCTGAAGGCCTCATAGGGAGCATGCGCCTGTAATGTGTCGATACATTTTGTAATAACAAATTACAGGTGAATGCTGCCTGACCGGGTCATTTGTAAAGCAATGCTCAAAATCGAATCTTAGATTGTTACATTAAAGGGGAATGCCCTGAAGATATTTTCCAGTGTTATGATTGAGTGTGTAGATTAGCGTGGGTGCTGGTGTGTAGTGGTAGTGTTACCTGAAACAGCGCCTCGCCCTTGCCGGGGTAGGCGTCCGTGACGTCCTCGCGCCAGCGCAGGAACGCGTCCTCCTCGCACACCTCCAGGTTGTACAGGTACATGAACCAGCGCAGCAGCATGCCTGCGTAACGAACAACGTACTGCCTTACACAAAACAACAACAATGTTATACTTGTTACTTTTGCTGGTTTAGTTGTTAGGGTCCCGTGCCCAAATGCATGCACGGGACCGTCCATCCCATCCGTAAGTCTGTCACAGGGCCGTATCTTTTGAACCTTAACGAAACGAGCAATGAGATGTTTACACGCTGCAACTTTTTAGTAGTTATTTTGTCCTACTGTATTGATTACCGTTTTCGTGAAGATAGTATTTTGGAAGCTACATTATGAAATAGGTCTTTCTCAAAGTAGAAACCGTTATTTCACGAGAAAATGCTTTGAATTTTGCTAAATGTATCTATTTCATTGCTCGTGGCTGTACCCAAGATATTTTCACAGTGTGTATTACTATGGCGGTATGGCACCATACAATGTTTGCGTACAAAAATTGTCTGGCAAAAAAAAGGTTAAACAAAAGTAACCACTTCCGAAGCTTAATTTATTTTCCACTCTTTGCTGTTTGTTTAATGAATTCAATTTAATTTTTGCAAAAAAAGTTTTTTCATTTTTTAGTTTTAAAATAACAATTGCAATTTTTAAGGCGAGGATGCAGTGTGTAGCTATGAACGCACGACCTCACCCCCCGCAGCGAGACGAGCGTGGCCCCCGCGCGCTATTTCGTTCTTTAATGTTCTACGCTACTCAATTAGTGATGTAGTTAGGTTGGATGCAGATTGATCGATAGATATCGATAAAATAAAATTGTATACTTTTTATTTCAAGGACAACAAATATAAAGTCAAAATAACGTATCTTTTATTTTAAGTTTTAACTCATTAGAATTATCATATAGAAAAACTGATACAAGTAACCTTAATTAGGTAAGTATTTATTTGTTTGGGTTTGGTTTGTTGAATAAATTAATTTATGTCAGATTTAAGTAATTAATAAAATATTGTTGCAAGTATTGTTGTGTAGGTATTTACTTGTATTATTGTGACTAAAATTGACACTCACGAACACGATTTAATAACTGCATTACGCTACGCTGTAGCATACCTAAACGTCCCACCGCGCGATACGCTATTACTAAAGCGTAAACGCGAGGGGAATTTTTGCGTAGCAAACGACTTACGTCCAACCTCAATCACGTCTAGGCGGGCACTGACGAAAGGCAGCGAGTGCAGCGACTACCGAGCGAGCGATATAATGCCTATATTTTTATTGTTGTTTCTTCTTGGAGAAAAATAATAATGACACTATGAAATAGTATCGAGCCAATTATTCTAAATCCGGTTTCTATCTTGACGATTTACTTGAGGGTATGTTCCATTTTTATTTATTAAAAACTCATATATAATTCGATTTTCAGCCGCCCAAAACTCTAAAAAAACCTCGCCATATGCAGTTAATGCATACTTTTAGGGTGTACTCACTACCTACATTTTTCTAGACATCATTCCGAATCGAATGAGCCATCGCTCATATTTTTAGGTCAAGAATTAGCACGTTTTTGAACTTGTTGAATAGCCTACTACAATAAATTTAGCGAATTTCCACGCAAAGTCCTTGGTACCTTATTTGCGTGTATATTATAAAATAATAACTGTACACTACTGTAAGTCAATATAAATTGATGATAATATGAATCTGTAAAAAATAATATATGTTTGTATAATATCTATACAAACATATATATTACATATTATAGGGTGTAACAAGACACTTCACGAAGCTGTCAACTAAGCATTATGTTTACGCAAAAAATTATTGCTGCGAAACGACTTCTTTTAGGGTGAAAAATCACGTTTTACGGTAGGACTCAATGTAACATACTCAAAACATTGTGCTGATGGGTGGATTGAATAGTACGGGGTACGTGGAGGTGTTTAAAGTCAAAAATCTTACATTAAAAACAAGTACTTATTTTTAAAAAAAAGTTGTGAAAAACTTGGAACTTTGACCACCATTATATCCGTAACTAGAAGGTTCCCAGGTATGGTCTAGAACAAAAAATATCGCAATGACGGGGAGAACAAGTGCCTTCTGGCGTCGTAGGATCTTGTTACACCCTTTACACACACAAATAAATAAAATGGAAGTTAATAATACCAAAATAAGCCTTTTTTACGGAATGCTTATGAAAGTATAAACGTTACTTAGAACGGGACTTGTACTGGCAGATAGCTGATGCTAGAAGGAGTAGCTAAGGTTACTTTTATTTTAGAATAAGAATTAGAGTTCCGTGAAACAAATTAAAACCCTTGAAATCGGTATCGGTAAAATTCGATTACAAAAGGGAAGTGATATTTTTTTTATAATAATTTAACGCGAACGATGTTAACGAGTTAGACCACCTTATCATTTATCAGCTGCTATGAATGTTTGATCGAAATAACAAAGACGAGTTTTCTATTACATTCAATCATGACAATAAAAAACCCCGTGGCAAGTTTCAGTTTCCCGTTTTTTTTGTATAAATAGTCAAAAACTAAATAGACGTTGATATTATTTAAGTAACTAGCACTTCGCCCGCGTATTTGTCAATATTTCAGAATTAGGGTTTCATGCAAAAAAATTAAACACTTGAAATAAGTAACAAAATTCGATTCAAAAAGGAAAGTAATATTTTTATAATAATTTCACGCGAACGAAGGTCGCGGGCAACATCTAGTAATACGTACATCAAAACCTGCAATTCATCTCCATAGCGATAGACAATTATGCGCTTGTTGCCAGGTTAAGAAGTCAATCTTTACCATTTGGAATTTGTTTTATAAGGTGGAAGCGCAAGGGTAGCCCGCGAAATTTAAATTTTCTTACGTTTATTGCAATTTGCAGGTCAGTGTCAGGTTGTATGTTGATGAAAATATGAATCGCGCCAGTAACACGTATGGAGTTACAGAATTATAATCATACAAACCATCAATACAACCCTCCCAGTTCATATAATCCCAAAGAGTGACTTTCATGAAATAGCTATTACATTAGTACGTGTTACTGGCGCGATACATATTTTCATCAACATACAACTTGACACTGACCTGCAAATTGCAATAAAATTAAGAAAATTTAAATTTCGCGAGCTACCCTTGCGCCTCCACCTTAAGGGCTTATTTGCAGTATTTTAACTGTGCCATTATCCTTATCCTTATAATATTATAAATCCGAAAATAAGTAATTCCGAAAAAAAAGTACTGTTCCCGAGGAAAATAACGATCTTGTAATAATAGATGTGCGCGAATTATATTATTACAAGCAGAGTGGGCAAAAGCTAGTTGTCTTATAAATAAATAATGTGTAAATCACTGAAATGCTTACAAAAAAACTTAAAAAGAATCAGTAAAAATACGGTCTTTGCAGTCAAACGCAAGCTGCGTTTGGCCACAACTCGCCTGGTATGAAGCGATGATGCGGCCTAGGGTTCAACACGCTTGTCTAGAAAAAACTGATTCACTGAGGAGATCAGATTTTACGAATGTTAGAAGAATTGCTAATGATCTGCTGGGAATTCGGGAAATGCATCGCTTTTAGACGAATTGCTTAAAGTGGCCATTTTAGACCTCCAGGGGTTCGAACCCCCGGTGCCTGTCTCCCGGTTTAAGGTAGTCGAGTAAGGCCCCCCAGCGCCGATGGAGCAAGTCGGACTCACCCTTGGGGTAGCGGTGCTGGTGCGCGTGCACCTGCACGGCGTACACGGCGGCCAGCTGCAGCTCGGGCTGCCCCTCCAGCAGCGCCGTGAGCAGCGGCGCGTAGGCCTCCAGCAGCGCCTTCTCGTGCTCCAGCGCGCCCTTGTCGGGCGCCGCGCCCGCCGCGCCCGCCGCGCCCAGCGAGCCCGCCGCGCTGCTCACGTGCGCGGCCACGAGCGCCACCAGCGTGGACACGAAGGCGCCGTTGGCACGCACGGCCGGCTCCACGTTGGCCTGCGACGCGCCAGAACTCCATCACACATTGCGTACGCGCACGGCGCGAGCGAGCAGATTCATCTTTTGGCATTAGTACATACTAGTGACGATATTGGTAGTGATGTGTTTTGTCAGTATAAGCTTGATGTTTTCCTGTTCTTCACCATTCTGTTTTTATAAGTGAAGACTATCAGTTTCACTTACTATTTTTATTTTGTTTAGCTGTTAGTCTTCCATCTATCTATACTAACATTATGACGAGGTAGAATTTGTTTGTAAGTTTGTATTCTCATACAAACTTATCATTGATCATAAGTTCCGGAGAATACCATACAAACCTAACTAATGATCCAATTCCAAACATTCTTTCACTGGCAGAAAGCTACATTAATCGTGGCTATAAATTATAACTATATCATGCTTAATAGCCGAGCTGTCACATTTTCATGATCATAAATTAAAAAAAATGAGTTAACAGTTTTTAAGCTGTCAACACTATTTCATAAAATAATGATTTCATCGTATCAGAAGAATAAAACCTAGAGACAGTGGATGTGGGCAAAATTTTATGAAATCGTCTTTCATACAATTTGTATTGATGAAGTAAAATTGAGCTTTTTTTTTGCAATTTCACAACATTGTGAGTTGAACGACATAAAAAAATGTTTGGTCAATTTTGCTATGTAAAGCCGTCGAGTTCGACGAGCGGACGGCGGCGGTACCTTGATCCAGCGGTAGAGCGCGTGCGGCGCCGGCTCGGCCTGCAGCTGGCGCGCCAGCTGGGCCTGCACGCGCAGCTGCGGCACCAGCGCCGCCAGCCCGCGCGCCTCCAGCGCCTCCAGCGCCTCGGCCGCGCCCGCCTCGCCGCCCGGCGCCACGTGCGCGCACACGTTCAGCTTGCCCTCCTCGCACAGCGCCGCCAGCCGCTCCACGCCCAGCGCCTCGGCCAGCGCCTGCAGCACCTCCAGCAGCAGCGGGTGGTGCGCGCCCGCGTCGCACCACGCGCCCACGTCGGCCAGCGCCACCAGCTTGTGCTGCACGGCGGCCGCCAGCAGGCGCGGCAGGCGCGCGTGCGGGTGCGCGGCGTGCACCAGCGCGCGCAGCGCGTCGCCGGCCGGCGAGCGCTTGATGGCGCGCACGACGCGCACGCACGCCAGCAGCTGCGGCGCGTCGCCGCGCGGCCCGTGCAGCGCGTGCTCCAGCACGGCGGCGATGCAGCGGCGCAGCACCTTGTCGGGCGGCTGCAGCTCGCGCAGGCGCCGCAGCGCCGGCAGGCCGGGCTCGGCGTCGCCGGCCTCGTCGTCGGGCGCCGCGTCCGCCGCCGCCGCGTCCGCCGCCTCCACGGCCAGGCGACACGCCTCCTCCTTGTTGGGGCCCTGCGGGAGAGCAGAGGCATCGTCAGCGCCCGCGCCGCCGGCCTGGTGCGGGGCGCGGACGTCGGTCTCTCACCTTGTCCTTCTTCGGCTTGTCCTTCTTGTCGGCGGCGGGCTTGATAGTGATGGCGGGCTCCTTGAGCAGCGGCGGCGCGCTGGCGAACGAGGGCGTCAGCACGTCTGCGGGCAGAGGGGCGGGTGAGCGGGGGGCTGACGGGGCGAGCGGGCGGCCGAGGTACAGGTACTCACTCTGCTGCACGGGCGCCAGCGGCAGCTGCGGCTGCGGCTTGGACAGCTTGTTGGCGGTGAACATGAGCGAGTTGGCAGCGGGCCGCATCTGCACGTCCTGCAGTGCGCCCGCCGTGTACACGCGCGCCTTGTTGGAGCGCGATGACCCGTCCTGACGCAAACCACACAACATTATCAATTATTCACCATATCTATATAATATGCAAGTGTGCATTCAAAGCGCAAGGGTGGCCCGCGAAATTTAAATTTTCTTGAGTTTATTGCAATTTGCAGGTCAGCATCAGGTTGTATGTTGATACAAGCTGACACTAAAAATATGACAAAAAGAATCGTGCCAGTAACGCGTATAGAGTTACAGAATTAAAATCATTCAAATCATCAACACAGCCCTCCAAGTTCATATAACCCCATTCAATAGCTATTTCATGAAAAAGTCATACATTGGGATTAAATGAACTTGGAGGGTTCAAGTGAAAACTTAAAAGTTAGCCAATATTAAATGAAGTGTGTTTACGACTATATTGCTTTAGTTGCCTAAAATAATAATTTAAATGTGTATTATGAAAAATATAGCTATGATACTAAATTTAAACGAAAAAAAAGGATAAAGAATTTTAAATCATTATTTCTGGTTATTTTATGAGACTTAAGAGTCCCTATCAATTTCAACGCAGTACTAGTTTAGGTAATTTCGAAGATGTGTGCGGGTGTGCGTTCGAAATATCGCTAAAGATCGTAGTGTGCTTCGTCTCATGCAGTGCAGCGGGAGCCAACAATCTTGGACCGTAACAGTATTAGTTAGTTATATAATAAAAGCAAATCAATTTGCATTTATGCTGCATATTTTTTAATGTTTTATACATTATCAAAACAAATTCGTATGAGCTTGTGTTTCAATCTATTCCAATCCTAACATTATAAAAATTGGTACACTTATTAGATACATAGGTAAAAATACCGTATGGTTATTGAGAAATTTGCACTAAAAACGTAGTACTTTCTGTTTTTAGTCTTCCGCGAAATTGATAAGGACTCCAGATATAGTATCGTTTGGATAGAATTTAAATTGTCTTTGTGGTAGTTTTTTGAGACTTGTAATGTGAGGATCTGATAATACCAAAACCTGGTAAAACAAATCTTTCACAGTTAGTAAGTTGGTTTTCTAGAAAATTCCCGGGAAAACCTTCACGATATTTCCTAATATTTTGTCCTTACTTTCTTGGGCCTCTTCCGATAAAAGGTTATGGTAACTACTGCATTCTGTTTCCTTCAAAACACACAGCATTGGTTGAAGAAGCTGTCATTAGATTTTGCCTTTAATGCTTTAAATACTATGAAAAGACTTACTAATTTCCAAACGTTACCTTAACATCTTTCACTATGGCAGTAGCTCGCGGTAATCTATGGTAGCGGCGAGTTGACATCTGTCATTCATACCGTCTAAAAAATTTGCCTCCAACTTATGGAAAAATTTTCACTCGTCAATTTTCTTAGAAATTTTTGTGTATGGTGGTGTAAAGTTTCAGTTAAAGCTTTATAGATAGAATTAAAGAACTTGTGATAATTAATTTCATATTATCCTTGATTATGAGTGAGCGTGATACGGTGATATCGAAATGGAGGGCGAAAGCTCTCACCGCAAGGTCGCCGGTGCTCCTACCCTACCGGTTCTTCGGACGGAGATCGGTCAGAAGAACCCAGTGAACCCGAGCGGCGGTTCTCTTATGAGAGTGAGGAAGAGAGCTCTTCATCCTCGGAGGATGAGGGCACTGCTTCCCCACTGCCGAACAAGAGGTTAAAGAGATCAAAGCGATTACCCTGTGCGGGCCCCCGCATCAACAATTTAATGAACCAAGTAAGTTTTATATCTGGTTATATGACACAATTGCCACATTACAACAGTAACTTTAGTCAGAAACAACTAACTACTAATGTAAACTGTTCTGACCTTAGTGTTGCTAGTACTTCTAAACTGCACTGTAGTTTTCTAAACAACCTGGTTGTGACTAAAGAGACAGAAACTTTACTATTTGGGGATTTAAGTGTACAATATAATGATAAGATAATTATTCCTTAAGCTAATACAGAGGCTCTTGAGGAGCTACAATTACTATAGCAATTTGACACTCCAGTGTGGAAAAGAATTCGTTACAAGAATACCTTACGAACATGTTCAGCCACACCAGGTTTTACACAATTAAAGGTAAATGAGGAGTTACGTCACTTGAACAAAACCAGGGACTATTTAACCTCTGCGAAGGGAGTTTTGGCTGGACTTTCTAATGTAGGTCTAGAGCAGAGAGGACTGCTCAAGCAGAGACTGCAACATCTTGTTAACTGGGCTGCAGCTCACCCACAAGAACTGACTCCTAACACACTTTTTGAGAAAGTCCCCACTCTATTTGGTCCAAACTCGTGTTGCTCACAACAAGTGCTTTGACAATCATATGCAGATAATTTGTGGCAGGAGAAGTGAATCAGAATCCTAAAAAAGATCAACAGTCAAAACTTAAGGACGTTATCATTAAATATACCACGAAGTTCAGAGTATTTCTTTAGCCGAGAGGCATTGCAACCTTTTGTGCAATAACTAGGAGGGTCTCAAACATGGTAAATAAAGGACAATGATCAAAAGTGTTACCAACAAGTCTCATGCTTCAAGATCAAAAGTTTATAGTAATCATTTTCATAATTTTTAAGACATTACGCGTCATGGGTTTGATTTTTTGAACAGGGGTTTTAATTTAAAGGATAGAAGTATGAATATTGTTATACTCCTAATGCTACTAATATTGTTGAATATTGTTTTACTCCCTTTACATGACGTTCACACAACCGGTCATAGGGATGTAGAATGTACAGAAACTTTTTTGATAAATCGACTAACCGATTCTTTTTATAATAAATACCTAAAAGGTTTGCTTCAAAAACATTTTACGAATTAATTGTAATACCTTTGCTTTCTTTTTGTTGAAAAACAGTAACAATTAAGTAAAAGCTGAACACCAAATGGATTTGGTATTAATAATTGACCCAAAATCGATTTTCTTACTAAAGGTTTTGATTTACCGATCTCATCCTTAAATTCCGGTGCCTAGATTTCAGACATATGTTCCGACGTTTACGTCCGTCTGTGTTTTTAGAGTTGAGATTCATTAATTATTGTATTGTGTGTTGGGAAGTAGAACTTGTTTGTATTTTGTGAACTTATTTCTGTGTATTGTGCAAATATGTCGAGTCGCTGGGTCAACCGAATGACGCCGCCAGTCACCCGGCAAAAACGATGTATCAATTGTTCATTTTCTAGTTACCTGGTTTTGAGGTTATATCCGATTTTATAAAATTACTCTGAAACTCGGGATTTGTTTACAAAAAAACTTTTGTAAACTAAAAATGATAAGTGTAGACTATAAAAAACAAAGTTTGATTTTGATGCAGCATGATACGGGATTACATACATCCATGAGCATTGTCCTTTACAAAAGTCAATTCCACTCAGGAACTAGAATACTTAGGCCTGCTTTGGAACTCTGCCTCCAATCACAAGGCCCTGCCCACAAACAAGGTGGAAAGGGTAATGTAAAATGTTGAGGTCTTTAGGTCTTAGAAGTAGCTTAAGGTAAAGACGGAGATAATAAAATAATTAGTTCGAGGAATAGGGCGTCCATTTATTAGACCGTCAAAAGATGACCAACTTAACCTTTTCATTACAGTGTTTATACAAAATAAATAAAATATTACTTTTTATAAATTAAGTGTTGCAACTTTAAATATTCGGTGGTTTCACAACAGGTAAAGTTAGTTAGTAATTTCAATGCTTCTGAAAAATAAATTTTGTTCCCAAGTTCAGAGATTATTAGGAGTTCTAAATTGTGATACCCTCACCACTCCAAGAGGACGACAGCATTGTCGTCAGACAAATATTTCTGAAGGTATTCAGGCTAGGCAGACCAAGACAAAAAAGATTGCTTCCTATGCTAGTTTGCCAAGAGCTAACGTGGTGGCGAGAAGCCATAGACCACAGCGCAGTTCCCCTACACATGGGGCAATTAACCCACTTTCTGACCACCGATGCTGCGGACGCAGGGTGGGGAGCCCATATGAATGGGCTCCTCTTGTCAGGAACTTGGCAAACACATCAAAGAAAATGGCACTCGATCTGGAAAAAGATGTTTGCCGTATACGCAGCAATAAGCAGCCAAAAACCCAATCTTTAGAGTGCACAATATTTCAGTTCAATCAGACAACAGAACAATAGTAGTGTATTTGAGAAACGAGGGAGGGACACGTTCCCTAGTGCTCCTGAACCTAACTTGCAAACTAATGAAGTTAGCAGATCAGTTGAACATCACTGTCAGCGGCGTACCTCCCGGGGAGGTAAAACGGCATAGGCGACCGCTTATCAAGGAACGGACTAGTGCCGGAATGGCACCTGTTGCCCCAGGCCTCGGAGGCCATATTTTAAAAAGTGGGGCGTCCCCAACCTGGACCTATTCGCGTCCGAAAAGTCGACCGTTATGCATCAGTACGTCACATGGGACTCAAACGATGGCTTGGCAAGCTTCTGCGATGCATTTAGTCGAAGATGGCAGTATCGACTAGCATGGATGTTCCCTCCGCCCAACTTGAAGACACGAATGCTCAGTCATCTGAACTCGGCGGAAGGGACGTACATATTAATAGACTGGACCCAGTCTGCCTGGCTCCCAGACTTGAAGGCAAGAGCTCTCGGAGAGCCAGTGCCGATACAGAATCTATGCAAAAATCTCATAGACCTGACAACAGGCAGAACTCCTCCACAGATCGACAAGCTGCAACTTTTAGCTTGGAAAGTTGGGTGTGGGTCAGTTAGGTTGCCCAGTGGTCAGTAGAAGAAAAGGACCTCTTACAAAGTAGTTGGGGAAAATCCACACTTGTTACTTATAAAGCTCCTATCCAGACATGGATATTATGGTGTGATTCTTACCGCAAAACCTAAATCACCTGATCCCAAAGATTTAGCGAGGTTTCTAGCCAAACTATACTTGGTTGATAATTTAGCTTCTAGCACCATCCGTTTACACAAGTCTGCATTTTCTACATACTGTGTCATACCAACCGATGTAATATCTAAAAACTTTTTGTCCATCAAGTTTTAAAAGCCATATCTTTAGCAAAACCACTGCCTAGAAAATCACCGGTATGGATACGAAGTTACTCTTTGATTGGCTTAAATCAACACCAGAGGTTAACACACTCCTTGATATTGCTAGGAGAACAGCACTTATTTTACTTTAAGCCTCTGGCAGATGTTTACATGACCTAACATTGTTACATATATCAAATGATCATATGGTCTTAGATGATGAATCCTTAACATTGTAGCCAAAGTTTGGCTCAAAAACAGACACTAGAAACCACAGACAATCAGGGTGGTTACTTAAAATCCATCCTAATCCATGTCCAGTAAGGCACATATAATGCCTTGTACAATTTTCACGTGATAGAAGAACATGAGTGGATAGGTTTACAAGCTTATTTACAACAATAAAAGGTGTTGCCAGGTGCATCAAAAACAATAATTTCAGAATGGATTAGATCCATCTTAAAACAGGTACATATTGAAGCATCTCCGGGAAGCACAAGGTCTGCCGTGGCCTCAATAAGCTGGCTAGAGAATAGACCACTTGACGAAATTTTAAGTAGAGGAAACTGGAGAAGCAGTGATACTTTCAGGAAATTTTACTGTCGGGAGGTGATAAGAGAGTGTGTCCCACAGGAAGATTTATTATAATGATAATTTTTCTAACATTTAAATAAATTTATGTGGTACATGGTACACATTTCATATCAATTTGATTCACACATTATGAATGTTATTTAATAATTTGATTGATCTCACTAACAATTAGTCAGTATAAAATAAGTAAGAAAATTATTGATCTCATCATGACTTTGTTTACTAAAATAATAATTCAATAATCAAGAAAGGAGTATTGTTAATTTTGACATTTTCTAGAATATATAAATTGGATTGGAATACTTTATTGTTTAATTCAACATTTCATGAATATAGGTATGTTAATATTCATTCATTCCATACGGACCGGGGTTCGGTAATTCCGGGTTAAATTTGTAAAAAAGACCGGTTTTTTTACGTTTAAAACCCGGTCTTTTCGGGTTTTCGGTTCTTTTTTGTTTCTTTTTTAAATCCTTTAATTATTGATCTGTGAACTTCGCAGATCAGACACACAACTCGTCGTAGGTCGTTTAAAATGTAGAAACATGAGTAAGTAATTTTTTTCTATTATTTCCACGACTTATTCATCTAAAATTTATTCTCACAAGAATAAATGTAATTGGGAAAGTTCTCATTCTAAAGTACCCGTTGTATAATTTTTTGACGAAGACTCGACGAAGCTCCCCAAATGCTGCCCAGCCCAGCTGGATTCTTCTGTTATCCTTCATCTCAAAGTTGTTCTTACCAAACAGCAGAGTTTGCCCGAGGTAAATACATATATTCTCGAACAACCTTGAGAGGACCGCCATTGACAACAATAGATCCTGGGGTGACGAGTTCGTTGAACATAACCTGGATTTTGTCAAGTTCACCCTGAGACCAATGCGTATTGAAGAATCAACTAGGCCATCTAGTATCTGCTGTAAGTCGTGCAGCGATTCAGTCAGTATGATGATGTCATCTGCAAATCTCAAGTGTGAGATGTACTCGCCGTAATGTTAATGCCATTCCCGGTTCAGCATCTTAAACACATCCTCCAGTTCTTTGGTGAACAATATCAGTGAAATTGAGCCCTTAATAGAGGACTTCCTCACGCTTTCAGAAGCTCCGTAATTAACTGATCCTCACCAGGGGCTTTTCCATTCTTAAGCTGTCTAAGAGCCGCCTCGATTTCACCATGGCTGACTTCTGGCAGGTCGTCTGTGAAATGGGATCAGGTCGAGATGCTTGCGATGCGTACAATTGACTGTGGAAGTTTTCGACTTCTGAAACAATCTCAGACTTCCAAACGATGATATCCCAACCAGGTTTGGTCAATATTGTCAGATGGCTCCTCCCAAGTGATTGGACGAACACTTTCAACCCCCGGTTTTGCTGTGTGCTGGAGCATCGAAGGAGTCTCCTTCGAATGTTTGGACTTCCTGCCCGTAAGCCGCTTTTTGCAAAAACGCGCCCGAGTCGGGACGCGTCCTGAGGATTTTAACTATTTCGTCTGGTCAATATTGTAAATTAATAAAAAAAAAACCGGGTACCCGGTTTTTATGAAAACCCGAAACCGAAAAAAACCGGTCCCAAAAATGGCCCATTTTCGATGCCCTATTCTATACATAATTCACATAGCGTCTACATCCTTCAGGTATTCTTTCACCAGCAGATATCAAACAGGTCTTCAACCAACACTGTGTGTTTTGAAGGAAACATAATAGAACTGTTTTGCATTAAACAAAACAGATATTATGTTAAATGAAAAACACACAGTGTTGCAGCAAGGTGCTTGCTGGTGAGTTTTGAAGACTTCTATGAATGTCAGATGTCAACTCGCCGCTACCATAGATTACCGCGAGCTACTGCCATAGTGAAAGATGTTAAGGTAACGTTTGGAAATTGGTAAGTGTTTTCATACTATTTACAGCATTTAAGGCAAAATCTAATGACAGCTTCTTCAACCAACGCTGTTTTTTTCATTTAAGAGGGCCCTTCCCGGCGCGTCTATCGTCAATGCGAGCATGATCGAAAAGCTTGTTGTTTCATCCAGAGCCACAGCGGCGATTTTCTTTCAACTCCCCTGTCTTACCCCGCCCCGACCCCGCACAACTCGTCTCGCGCGCACCTCATACCGCCTAACGCGATGACATTGAACGAAAAATAGGGTTCGAAAATTTCTTAATCTTGTTCCAGGAAATACGTGTTTTTGAATAAGTCTTACAAGTGTGTGAAATACAAAATTGTCATTAAGAATCTCCATTACATGTGCAAGGTTTCTATCGTGATGATTTCTTTACTTTTAGAGTTTATGAGTACATTATAAACGGCCAAAGTTCAGGTAAAATTTTGTGCAAAACAGCCATTTTTGGAGACTTATACTGAATTTGTTTCTACAATTTTTTATTTTTTGCTCCCATAGAAACCTAGATATAGTGCACAAAATACCTATTAGTCAAAAAAAAACGTACGAGCGTTTGTATGAAAAGTATGACGGGTTGGCCGCTCTTAACATAATATCGGTTTTGTTTTAATGCAAACCAGTTCTATTATAAGATGTCCCCGAATTCACATTTTGGGAATGAGTTTGCATAATTATTATATCATGGTTATCATTTAAATTTTTGTATATTTGTATCCATAAATAAAGAAAATATTATATTTTTGCAACAATACTTTGATTTAAAGTATTTCATCTGTGAGTTTTCACGTCAGATCGTTTTTAACTATATTTCGGGCATTTAGCTATATTGCCCACACGCAATTGGGTTACCGAATCAACTCAAAACATCGTAGTTAAACTGTAATACCTATACATAATATATTATAATGCTGAATATACCTTGGAGCCGTTGCCTTGCTGGTTAGTCTGCGAGTGTTTGTTGTAGTGCATGTTGTTCCCCTGGCGCGGGTAGTAGCCGGGCGCCGAGCGCTGGCGGAAGCCGTCGCGTGGCGCGCCGAAGCCGTTGCCGAACAGCTTGTCGGGCGGCGGCACCAGCGCCGCGGCCGGCTGCAGGCTCAGGCCCGCCAGCACGTCGTCCAGCGGGCGCGAGCGCAGCCCGCCGCGGAACAGCGAGTCGCGGTCGCGCTCGCGGTCACGCTCGCGCTCACGGTCGCGGCGCGGCACGTGCTCGTCGTCGTGGCGCAGCTGGTGCATGGGCACGGGCCCTTCGGCCGTGACGGCGGCGCGCGGCACCCAGGCGCCGCGCCGCAGCTCCACCGTGTCGCGCAGCATGAAGCGGATGCGCGGCGCCAGCTCGCCCGACGCCGACAGCGTCTCGATGCGCGCGAAGTACTGGTCCATGAGGCCGCGGCCGCGCTCCGAGTCCAGCACGCGGCCGCACGTGCGCACGAGCTGCGCCAGACACTCCAGGTCCTCGTGGTGCTCGGCGGCCGCGCGCCGCGCGAGCAGGTTCTGGATGCATCGGTGCAGGATGGACTCGGCCAGGATCTCCAGTTTGCCGAGCTCTCCGATGAACTTGATATTACCGAGCATCTTGCATTTCGCAAGATGTCTCTTTTCTTCCTCCTCAGGAAGCAACGCCTTGTCCTCGAACGCGGCGAATGCCTAGCGAAAATAATCAGATTATCTAATAAAAGCATTGTTTTTATAGAGCGCACTTGCGATGTAGGCGTGAGAGTCGAGCGGTACCTGGGCACGGTTCTCGAACTCGGTGCGGCATTTGTTCAGGAGCAGCAGCTTGAATGTGCAAGGCTGACCGGGCGGCTCGAAGTTAGGCGCCTCCTCGCTCAGCCTTTTGCACAGCTGTGCATACATCGACGAGTACTTAGGCTCATCGAGCGCCTTCTCGAAAATGAGAAGGATCACTCCCTTAAGCACCTTGTCGGAGTCAAGCTCCAAACCGAGCAGGTCATCGCTCAGCTTCTGGAACTTCTCCGGGGTGAGCTTGTTCAGGATACCTCGGACCTGCAGACAGAGGGCGGCGGGTGAACTGGGCGTGGGACATTGGGGGCGCGCGCGTGTATCTGGAGCCGCGGACGTGGCACACTCACCTTACGGAAGATGATGTCGTGCTTGGCATCTCCGTCGGGCACCTCGTGGTGTCGCAGGGTGGAGGGCGGGACCCAGCGGCGCCTCGGCGGGGGGACGGGCGTCCGCCCCGAGGCGCGCGGCGCGGGCCCCGGCTGCCGCGCGCTGTCCGTCTTGCCGCCGGTGCTGTCTCCCGCGCACTGCCGCGCTCTGCCTCCTGCTCCTGTGCCCGCGCTGACCGGGCTGCCCGCTCGCTGCAGCGCTGTGCGCTCTCGCTACGCCTCCGCGACCGGCCCTGCAGACCACACATACTCTGGTTAGGCTTTACCAAAACAAGGTGCGTGCCAAGGCGCTCTGTGCCGCGCACTCATTTACGCAGTCTTGTAATCCTTCAATAATTAGAATAAATAAATGAAACGGTTTGTAATAAATGACTGCTTACATAATGTTATTTCTAAGATAGAATAATAAGTCATCAATATGACCATCTTCCTTCCCTGATCAGCGCAACTCGTTAAATACATAGAGTAGTATTTTTTATTTTAATTATTAGTACAATTTAATGACTAGGATCAGTTAAAGTAACCATTCCGGATGTGGCACCTACACACCGTGCAGCCGTGTAACAAAGTAAGCGCAACACCTCGAGGTGGTGAAACTGGACAACTGTCCCAAACATTTGGATTTCCAAATTCCCATACAAAATATTGCACCGGCAGACGCAATTAGTATGAAGAATTCAAATTTTATTTAAACAGCTAAGTAGGATTAGTATCCGGAGGTTGTGCCCCACCAGTGGGACATAGTGGAAGGTACTCTTGAGCAAAGCTTGATGCTCCTGGACAGGCCTAATTGGTCGGGCAGTGCGTTTTGGTCAGTGAAGGAGTTCTGGATTTTTATTAAGTACCTAGACTAACGAACTCTATAATAGATTAAGACAAAGAATATTGACGTTGATATGAACTTACAAAATAAATGACAAGAGTGTTAACTTATGTGGTAAGGGTTTATATAGTGATCGTGACTCGTGACGTTGGTACCCCGAACCATCGCAGTCGAATGAGTCTCTCTGGTAGATCTTGTACTCCTGACGATTTCATCAAGTTATTACTATTGGTAACGTTGCGTTTAATGTGAGGGAGATAGCGTGGTTTGTCGGGCTCGCTGCGTTACCACCGCGCCGGGCAGGTGAGGCGGCGGTCGTCGGCCGCGCCCGCGCCTCTCGCCGGCCGTAGACCCCGCGCCGCCCGCCCTCCCCGCGCCCTCCGCTCGTCCTCGCGCACCTCTAGCCGTGTCCTGACCGACCGGCCCGACCGGTCACGTAGTTCGCATTTTCGGTATCAAACATTTTCGTATGAATTTTCGAATCACACGCGACGGCAGAGTTATATCTGCTGAGCGGTTTACATTGAGGTTGGAGCGACGACACGGCGACGTGGCGATGGCGGTCGATAGCGAGGTCAACGGCCGCCGGAACCTTGGCGCTGGCGCTGCAAGGTCGCGCCGGCCGCCAGCTGTCTCCCATCGTCACTGAGACGCGCCTCTGCTCCGCGCTCTCGACAACCTATACGCGTACCTACTAACATTTATTTGTAAATTACATTTATATGTAGTTAATACTTACTTAATTGATTAGGCAGGATTGCCCCGAATATCTAAGTCATTCTAAACGAGAAGAAAGTTCATAACCAAAACCTAAAGCATAACTACATTTTTCGATTCACAATGTATTCAACAAAACAAAGAATGCTCATCCAAAGTTTAATCACCCCAACAATTCGTACATTAGCTCCTCAATGAATACAGCTAATTCAATATTCGACACACTATCTCTGGCAGTAAGAAGCGTTCAACCGGTAGGTAAGCAGTACATACGAAGCACCCTCGGAAAACATGATTCTGAACAGTAATGGATGACATGCGTGCAGCGTGATGCGCGGGCATCCCCCGGCGGAGCCCGTGCGCCGCGCGTCCCGGCCAGGTCATTGACCTACACTGCAGGTCGCACCCGCGCGCCCCGTCCTTCACGCCTACCACCCCTGTTCGCCCTCGTCGCCCTTGTCTATCGATATATAAGTGACTTTTATAAATCGACTCCCCCAAATGTAAAACTAAAGCTTCACAGCTAATTTGACTAGGTTTAACAAACATGCATTTAACTTTTCTGAATTGGTATATCTTCAGAATTTCCGATATCCTAGATACCAGAATTTGTTGTCTTGAGCTGAACACAACAAGCAACACGGCGAGTTGCCGAGCCGTGTCCGGTTCCGTCGGGAGATGCGCAGGCTGAAGGCTCGTTTGCGGGCCGGGTGCTCCGCTTTTCTGCTCTTGGCGAGCGCAACTCCGCGATTCGAGATAACCGTGGGTGGTGATAACCGTGGGAAGCCATCTCTAGGATAATTTTGGCAGCCAATTTCGATTTCGTTGAATCCATTGTTGACTTAAACAAATAAACGTAACTACCGGAATGTGGGCGTACGAGCTATAGTTACAAGCACTAGTATACCAGACTGGACAAAATTCCAAAGCTATTATCTCGTGGAATATCGACTGCAACTTGCGAGATACGAAAAGAAGACCTCGTAAGTCACTTTTGAATGTTGCTACGTGTACATGCATTTTTCACGACTGTACACCTCTGGCCAACCGCTCACCTCAATTGTCATTGATGGGTCGACTAAAAATTAGATCAAGTTTTTCTTCTATGGAGTAGAATAATTTAGTCGGTTCATTTATTCGATTACTAGTGAGCAGTGTCAGTGCGAGCAACCAATCACAATGGTATCAGAATGGCAGTCTGTTGCATTGGAATGATGTGGCGACATGACATGTTACATTAATGTGTTATAATGCGGCATTGGTGCTCAGAATGATGGTTTGAATAGCCCCAGGGCACTAGACCCGAAGGGGCGCCTGGTACGCACTTGCAGAGTCTAAGGGCGTTTATGCACTACAAGGATGTTTACTGTCCGGCAAGCAGTTCGATTTTGTACGGTCCGATATGGCACGCCATAAATGTTACAGTGAGTCTTTTAACACGTTCAACGCCAAGGCAAATATTGTGGAAATGACATTTTTTGTTTTGCCTGTACCCTACGCCTCTCCTGTTCCTAAAATACTGTGTGAACTTGAGTTGTTTTTTTTTCCTATTCTCATAACTGGTTATTTTTTATGTATCATATAATGTACACTGGCCCCTGAAACAGACTTTTCAAAAAATCATTCTTAAAGGCCAAGTGTATATTACATCATACACACTACTTTCCCTGCATTTTCGACGACCCGAATGGTGCAACGGTAGTGAGGCTGCCTTACGTTCTTCGGGTCCAGCAGAGCAAATGTTTGTGTGATGAGCATGTACATTTGTTTCCGAGTCATGGATGTTTATATGTATGATAAGTATGTATTTACAAACAAAAAGTATCTATGTAGTATTATCAACTATCTGGTGTCCACAACACAAGCCTCGTTGCTTAGTGTGGCACCTAGATGGCGCTGTGTGTAAAGTCCAGCGATATTTATTTATTTATGAGCTTCCTTCCTTTTTCCCTTACTTATTTGGTCATGAAATATGTCGACACTCCTGAGCCACCACCATCCCCAACTTCCAAGGTTACACGACACTTGTTGGTGGACAATCTGGTCGGAACACCTCCGAAAATGAAGAGAGGAAGGTGCAAGAATTGCTACATGAAAAGTGGCAAAAAGGGAAAGGCTCAACCTGGCCAAAGAAAATTTGCTGCTCAAGTAACAACCATTTGCTCTGTGTGTAATTTTTTTACTGCAGACCCTGCTTCAACGAAGTTCACAGTAAATAAATAAAAAGGCTGATGATTACTGAAAACTAATTAGAATAAATAAATAAACAGGCCGATGATTATTAAAAAAATAAAAAAGAAGCTGATGATTATTGAAAAATAAGTAGTATAAATAAAAATAAGAAGAATAAGTAAATAAAAAGATTGATGATTATTGAAATAAAATTAAAAATACAAGTGGTTGTTTTTTTTTGTATTCTTAAAAAAACTCTAACTCCTAAACTATACAACATTTCTATACCCCAGATACACCTAATGATTTGTCAGGGCCAGACCTACAAAATTGCGATAGAAAATGTTCAGCACGGTGTAAAATGTTCACCTCTGAAGTTGAGTACCCGAGGTGTATAACTAGAAGCTTTATATAGTATAATATACACCGGCCTGTGAGAGTTGCACTAGTGTATATTACTTATACACGTGGCGCTTAACGTGTATGTACACACGGCTACACATCAAGCTATACACTTCCAGTTTACGCTGATCTCGCATTGTATATGATATCCGTACAATGCGAGGTCAGCTTATACTGGAAATGTATAGCTTGATGTGTAGCCGTGTGTACATATGGCAATGAGGGGAATCTATGTTCAATTTTATAACAGAAAAAATATACATATATACATATTTTTTACGGATTTTAAATAAAATAGTTCGCTTCTGTGACCCCAGTGTAAATAAAACGGTGTAACTTTTAAACTTAATGATCTATAGCGATGAAACAAACTCCTTATTCATTGGAAATAATTAGGCGTCCTCAAACTATGAAAATTGTGGAAAAAACTACCCTCAATTGAAAATAAACACGTTTGTTTAGCAAAAATCTCCAATTTTACAAGTATCGTATAATTTCTCCATAAGACGCCCCAGTACCTACCTCTTTTAATACTTTAAGTTACTCTTCATTCTATTAGATACATAATAGTAAAAACTGCATGTTTATAACTCAATTCACAACATTTCCTAACAACTGTTAAAGAAAGGCATTGCACATGGTTACGTACAATCTTACAAGAAAAATTAAAAAAAATGATTAGTTTTTTTTTTCCGTCTATACAATTAAGCATAGTTTGCCTCATTTCAATATGTGCACATTATGAAGACTCACACTGTATACTAGTTTGTGCACTATACTTAATTTTACCGTGCGACAGTTTTTCATTCCGGGCCGTTTTTTAACCGACTTCCAAAACCGACTTTTTTTTGTGTGTATGTTCAGCGATATCTTCGCCAATTGTGAACCGATTTCGATGATTCTTTTTTTTGGTAGAATATTATTTCGCGGTGGTCCCATTTCAAATTTGGTGAAGATCTGATGCTGATCTTCGGAGATATACTATGGAACTCTTCAAAAATAGACGGCAAATCTGTCGTGATTGCTGTAATCGCTTGGATGTTTATTGTTTATACAACATCAAAACATAATATCACGCTTGTATGCTCTAAGGGGTACGCAGATGTGTACTGTACAACTTTTTGACAGTTAGGTATGTTAAGTTCTATTTTATTGGGGATAAGCCGATTACCATGAAATGTATTGTTAGCGGTTCACTAATGTTTCACCAAAACTCTTTTGACAATATTTTATCCGACTTCAAACAAAATGAGGAGGTTCTACGTTTGACTGTGTGTCCCTTATGTTCACCGATTTCTCCGCTAATTGTGGACCGATTGTCAAAATTCTTTTTTCATTCGAAAGTCATACTACTGAGGTGGTCCCGTTGTCACAAAGTTAGAATCTGATGATGGGATCCCAGGGAAATCGAGGGCAACCCTGACATTTTACAATGTTTTTCATATAGGTACTTTCTAACGATATTCGTACCTGATAATCATTATCTCATGTTGCTGAGCTGATGATGGAAGGTATAAGTCAGGATCTGATGCTGATCTTCGGAGATATACAATGGAATGCTTCATTAATAGACAGAAAATCTGTCGTGATTGCTGCAATCGCTTGGATGTTTATTTTTTACACAATATTAGAACATAACGCCTGTATACTCTGAGGGAGCACCTACGCAGATGTGTACAGTACACCCAGATTTCGACAGCTAGGTATGAACGATATAAGTTACATTTTATTGGGGATAAGCCTATTAGCATGAAAGGAGTTGTTAACAATGTAAAATAAATGTATAGCAAATATTTGTGTAGAATATTGAAACTAAAAAAGGAAAAATAAAAAAACTTTTTTGCCAAAAATAAAACCGACTTCAAAAACAAAAAAACGTGGAAAAATAACTTTAGCTTCAGAAGTCGGTGGCAAAAATATTCAATCGAACGAACAAAAGTCACCGACTTCTGAAGCTAAAGTTATTTTACCACGTTTTTTTGTTTTTGAAGTCGGTTTTATTTTAGCAAAAAAGTTTTTTTTTAGTTAGCCGATAATATTTCAAAAAAATCTTTCGTCCTGCCTCAATTTATTGTGGTATATGTAAAAGGACCCTGTAAGGTATCTTTCAGTTTTAAGAGGATGAACCCATTTTTTTTTTTTGTTTTCTTCGTGTTTGTACGTCAAGTGATAAAGCAAGCATCTGCCGACGCGCTACGTTCGACGTTCCAAGAAACTCTTCGTTCCTAGCGTAATGACGCGTGCGTGGCGTGTAGTTTAAAGACAGCTACCCTACTAAACTGCGCCGCACCGATCCGCGTAAAGACGGACAAGTGCACAAGCCAATCATGCGTTTCTTCCATGCCACATCGAACCGTAAAAAATCTGCCGGACAGTAAAATTCCTTGTAGTGCACCCTAAGACTGCACCTTAATGTACAGAGACTTTTAATTACTATTTATCAATTCATGTATTGTTCGTATTCATTTGATATTGTCATTTTATACGGAGTAAATAATTATGCTAGAACTGTTAGGTACCATTAATGCGTGTGTGTATGCGTGCGTATATGACCTGATGATTGAACGTGGACGAGGCAAGACGAGAATGTAAGGATCGTAGCAGGTGGCGTTCTGTGGTTTACAAAAACGTTAGTTTATGTATGTATGTTACCATTAAAGCGCGTAACACTGTGTTTCACGCTATAAACATCTCATATTCAACACGAAAACGGCCAAGTGGGCGGCGAACTCGCACACAAAGGTTCCGCAGCACAACAATAATACATAGTTTTAGCTCTCACTCATAGGTCAATTTACACTCAACAGCAAAACTAAATTCGTTTATTAAAGTATGTAATGAAAAACAAAGTTACTGCAGCAGTTTAACGACAGTCATATCCCAAAA
The DNA here is from genome assembly GCA_947578425.1 of Eugnorisma glareosa. NCBI lineage: Eukaryota > Metazoa > Arthropoda > Insecta > Lepidoptera > Noctuidae > Eugnorisma > Eugnorisma glareosa. The sequence goes on along the minus strand of OX387970.1, from coordinate 21,381,609 downwards.
GCTGAAATCAAATGTTATTCAAACCTATTATCGTTGAAAGTTCTTTTAACGTTCTACAAACCGAACCACATTTACCAACCACATTTTTCTGATATTTCGTACTGTTACTTTCAAAATTAGAAGGACAACAGTTTTACGGCTGTCGAAGCGAATATCCTATCAATCATTGACTTTACAAAAAAAAAGTAAGTATTTTAAAGTACATTTTTTAAGAGCTGTCGATAGAGACACCCCACACAGTTACCGTTGTTAGTTTACCTACGTAGAAACATTTTTTTGTATGTATGAAGGGCCACCCCCTGTTTTTAAATCGAAAAGTTGAAAGGTACTCGTTTTTCAGCTAAGAGCAACTAGAGGAAGCAGAGGAAGTAACACATATGACCAAAAAAACTAAATACGATTAGATAATTTCTTGTTGATGGAGAAGCAGAGATAGACCAAAGAAAAGATGGATGGGTTGTTTGGAGGTTGACGTACAAGAGAACCGGACCAGTGCGAGTACGTTAATTCTAAATTCCGTAAGGTATTTTAAATTTGATATAGTATCATCATCATCATTCCCCTGCCCTTATCCCAACTTATTTGGGGTCGGCGCAGCATGTCTTCTTCTTCCATACTTCTCTATTATTAACACGATTAGTATATCGTATATTTATGTATAGCAAAACTTTATTTTTATTTTATCCTTAAAATGTGGCCCCATAACAGTCGAACACAGATAATATTTGATTCGTTTGTACGCTCAAGTGAGCTGCTAGCATGATTTAGTTGTAAAAGCGCAAAAGAGCAGAGGGTGTGAGGGGAGCGGCCGGGACGCACGACCCAGTTTAGCGGCGGCGGCGGCTCGATGGAGCGCCGCCGTGTCCCTAGCGGTGGTAAGAGCGGCCGGCGCCTGTGTGCCACTTCGCTACCATTGACCCAGATTCGCGGAGCGGCCCCGCGCTCGCGTACCGAGGCATAGCACAACTACCTCGCGAAGGCCCTGTCCTGACCCGGTGCCGCCTACCTGACCTACTAAACCTTCCTGTCTGCCCAATAGCGTCATGTTACCTCATTGGAGACTTCACTAATTAACAAGTACTTAAGAGAGAACATGGCGCTGCAATTCTCCATACGTATTCCTCTTTTTTCTCCTCGAAAACTGAGCAGATTCAATTATTTTTGACATTTACATTTTAAGCAAGGGTATGTCTAGGTTCCTCCTCTCGCCCAATTTTTCGCATTCTACGGGGCAGGCTTGATGCAGCGCGACGGCAATAGTTTCTTCAAATATCTATATTTTGGCTCTGTTCCCTCTTAAATCGTTTTATTGAAAAATTACATTTATTTACACCCAAAGCAAAAGTACCCAGTCTGCAAAATTTATATTTTCTTACGTACTTGCAATTTGCAGCTCAGTATCAGTGGTAATCAGAAATTATACACAAAAAGGGGCGATTTTTGGATCACTTAAATTGCAGTTTTTCTATGTACAAACCCAACCCACAGAATTCAAGATAGATATACAGGATGTAACAGGACCTTTCATGAAGCCGTCAATCAAGCATTATTAACATCAAACTAAGTAACTTTACGCAAAAAAGTCAAAGTCAAAGAAAGTCTTATACTTAAGGGAGCTTTCTTGATTATTTATAGGTACACCTCTTTACAGTTTTTCTCTTATTTTTTGTTTTACATATTTTTATTTGTTTTTTTTTTTGTATTTTGTATTAATTGTAACCCTAGCGATTATTGTCACTGTTACTTATCCTGTAGCACAGAGCATCTTATATATTCCTGTAGTTAATTTGTGAACAGCGTTGTGGGCTGCAATATTGTCAATAAGTTTTGAATATTTGTTATCTCTATGTTTTATATTGCAGCTGTTTGTTGTTCCATTTGAATAAAAATAAAATAAAAATAAACAAAAAAAAATAGCAGGGAAACGACTTTTTTTTGGGGTGAAAAATCACCTTTGACGGTAGGACTCAATATAACACACTCAAAACATTTTGCAGACGTATGGATGGAATAGTATGGACCTCGTGGAGGTGTTTAAATAAAAAAGATTTTTATGATTAAAAGAAACTGGTTCAAAAGTTGGAACTTTGGCCCCCAATATCTCCACAACTAGAAGGTTCCCAGGTATGATCTAGAACAAAAAAATTATCGCAATGATGGGGAGAACAAAGTGCTTTTGGGCTTTGTTAAGGGTCTTGTTACACCCTTTATACAGTACAAAGAAACAATTTTTGTCTGTCTGTATGTTTGTTTAATCTCAAAGCACTTATTTCAAATAGGCCCGTGACAGGCTCATTTGCATAGTCAAAAATAAGTTACGTACAGTCCAGCCACAGGCATAATAACTGTGAATGGACTGTAGTTGCCCATTCGAAAATAGTAGATCTCGTGGAGAAGAATGGGCCAAGAACTCCATGGACACTCTTTTGTTCTGGCTAATCTCTGAAATATCTGGACCGATTTGGACGTGATTTTTACTGGCAGATAGCTGATGTTATAAGGAGTAACTTAGGCTAGTTTTATTATAGAAAAATTATTAGGGATCTGTGCAAAAAAAAAACCTTGAAATTGTTAAGAAAATGCAATTCAAATAGGAAAGTAATATTTGTATTATCACATATAATATCATGCGGACGAAGGTCGCGGGCACAGCTAGTTATGAACTTATGAAATATTAATATAATTTATTATTTGTCAAAGTGCTTCATTATTTGACAGTGAACACACAGTTGGGGTTCCTAATTGTCAGTAACAAATCGAAGGAAGCCAACATCAATTGTAAACAAGTCATTTCAGTTTGTTGGTGAGTCTCTTTGGAGACAATTACAAAATGCATTTTTTTTTTGTCTTTACTGGTTATCTGTCATGAAGTCCTTGCACACCTTGGTTTGCTCTCCAAGCTCAGAAAGGTAACTAATAATTGGCTTTACTATTATTGTTGGGCTGTTTTCATTTAAATTAGTCTGCTGCTTGCATTGTTCTTGATGTTCTTGAAACACCATCAAAATGATATAATTTTTATGTCAATGAAAAGAAATGAGAGACACACAGAATATGGAGGTTGGTACAGAATATGCAGGTGATTATGATGCTTGCACTCTGTGTATGCTTATATCAACAAATGGCAATGGCTGCTTCCAACCACCTAAACTAAGAGACGGGTGAGGGACACAATCAAAAGTCATTTATTCAAATTACACTGGAAATCAGCATCAGCTTTTTAAACGTGAATAACACAAGACAGTCTCCCAAAACACACTTCACAAGGAATGGAGTAAATATTAAGTTATAATTACTCGGTAAGATCCAATAGATCGTGATTGTGTTTCTGGCTACTATTTCAAATGTTTTATTTGTTCATTTTAAATAAAAAAATAACACAAAAGAATCATGTAGCCCGTCAGCATGTCCAAGTGTGCACAAACCACAACTTGATCATTATGGGTGGAAATTCAAAGTCAACACAATTTTGTGTTGATATCTATGAATGTATACAAATACACTTTGAATCAGAAGTGAGTGAAACTATAACTGACTTTGAAGATCAAATTTATACATCTTAATTGTATTGTTATGAATAAGAAAAGTTCATCTGAAATATAAATATTATAAATATAAATATCAATTAACTGTCATAGATGAAAATAAAAATCTTCAATTTTTCTGATGATTAAAATATAAAATCCACGAATTACATTTATATATATTTCGTAGAATTGCATGAATGGTTTCTTTTATAATTTCATTTAAATGATCTCCAAAAAGAAACTATGTAAAGAACCAAAAGTGATAATTTTTTATAGGTAGAGACTTATCAAACAAAAGATTCATGAAAACATAACAACAATGGTGATAACTAATTCTAACTATTGCATCCAATTAAGATTTTTTGGGATGACATCGCAGATTCAATTGATTTCGGAGTGATCGTTGTCTACAGTAACAGAATATGCAAGTGAGAAGCCGCGAAGACCAGGCACGTACCTAAGCAGGTAATACGGGGACGCGATTGGCGGCGGCCCGCGGGCGGCCGTGGCCCGCTAACGCAGCCCACCGATACCAAATCGTAGCGTCTAGGTTAGAATGCACTTTACCTCGTCTACTGATTACCGCTTGCATTTTGACATTACTCCTGACCTCGCGTGAGGTCACGATAGAACGTGCGAGATGTATCTCACTCTACAGCTACCTTAAAGTGGAAGTTGAATAAAATGGCTCACAAAGGTGACGCATCGACACGATCCAATCGAATGATCTTAGTTGATCTCGGGCTATTTCCTGCTCGATCAATAAGACTTTCGCACGAACACTACTTTGTTCAGATATAAATGCACTAAATACACCATAGTAAATGAAATTCACAAACTTACGAGGCGATGAAAGTCAATTTCGTAGAAAGCACACGTACCGCAACACGACAAGCGTGTTCTTTTGCACACATACAACTGAATAACTCACACGTACAAATTGACAGTTGCTAGTTATTTGCTATTGCTATTGCTATGTCCGACCTGCTTTAAACAACTGAGGTTTTGTTAAACAATTGAAGTAATTATTTCAACAGTTTGTTTTTGCAGAAAATTAATCAAATATCTGTACAATAATACGATCATAACAATATAACTATATGATATAACTTACGTATTAACAATCATATAAAGAAAAAAGTTTTTAATGGTTTTAACGGAAATGACGAACTTACCAACATTACATTACATTAAATTGGTATGGACACGTTCGGAAAACTGCGTTCAGTTTATCTAACATTTAAAAACAAGCAAAGCTTGTTCTGCACTGTGTTAGCGTATGTGGCAAATTTCATAATTGGACAAACAGACGATACGATGAACTACAGCTTTGACCAATATCAAATTTGACGAATTGCCGATTTGACGAATATCAGACTTGACCAATGTCGTGCAACCCAAGTTTTATTACGTGTAAAACAAGAGACTACCTACACGGAATATGCTTTTGCAAACCATTCCGCAGAGATTAAGGCAGGAAGTGTGAATAAAAGTCGTCACCGAATTGCTACCTCTGGCTCACAGGGGCCGGCAATGCAATTTTTTGCAATTTGCAGGTTTGTTTCAAGTTGTATGTTGATGAAAAATGAGTTGGGCCAGTAACACGTATGTAGCTCTAGAATTATAATAATTAAATTCATCAATAGAACCCTCTAAGTTCACGTAACGCCATTGCATGACTTTTTCATGAAATAGTTATAGAATACCTGCCAATAGGGTATATGCAAGAAATACAGAATTTTTTTTATTTCTTAAAAATGCCTTGTATTGGACCATAAAAACATTGTGGTACACTAAAGTACACTTGTTTAATTCTTTAGTACAACACTTATTTTACAATTTAATATTTTATTTAGTGTGTTTTTGGTGAAACGGAACGCAAACACAAAACGCATCGATTCCGGTAGTGACGTCAAAATCCATGTGCCAAAGAAACACTTTTTAATTGAAAAGTACTAAAAGTTTCACTAAGATTTTACTATAATATTGTTATTGCAATTTATGCTTAATTAAAGCACTTACATTTTAGTAAAACTAATCTACTAAGGGCAAAAAGATTTAAACAAGGCAGATAGAGGTAAGTGACATCAAAGTCCTGACATGAATGGCCGCGATAGTCATGGACGTTTGAACTGTCGTAGAAAATTGTAGGAGTTTAATATTTTTTTTGTGCGGCAAGCAGTAGTTGAAATTAACTTTTAATTATTTTCTTGGGTTGATAGTACTGCATATTATTGATTTAAGTGAAAAAAAAATACATGCATATTCCCTATTGCAAAAAAAACGTAAGAAAAATTGAATTTCGCGGGCTACCCTTTCGCTTCCACCTTAAAGTTGTAGAAAATATTACACCGGCAGTCACCTCACACTACAAGTAAAATAAATTTCTGAATTTTGAATTGAATTTTTTTTTAATGAGAGGTTTTCTTTTTGAGTATTAAAAAAAAAACATAGTTTCCAAGAACTCTGTAGATGGCGTTGAACTGACTACGTTACTAGGTGCCAAAGTCAAAATGCTTTAAAAAAACATTATGTCACGTCAAAATGAACTTTATCTCAGAAACATAGTTCGTATTACTTTAACTCAATCAAAAGGAGAAAAAAACTTCAGAGCGAGAAAGCGAAGAGAGTGGATTGTGTCCTTGTCTAACAATTGCCAGTAAACAAAAAACAAAAAATATTTTTTCATACTGTATAAGGAAATCACGTTGATAGCTAAACCAGCACATATTAAATCGTAACGGGATTAATTTAATATTCAAATACCAAATACTGAAATAATAATTTCTTGCGAAATTGAATTAGTTATTAACAAATTGCAATTTATGAATGCCAAAATTCATGAAACTCATTTAAAAACTCTATGGTCATGAAATGAAAAAACAAATAATATGGCCGATATACATATAAGATGCTCTGTGCGATATACTTTCGCGTTGAGCTCGCATTTTTGCTTTCTCAAGTACTTTTTATTGTATTTAAATAAAATCTTCCACTTTAAATATGGTACAATAGTGTGGTGTGAAGGCGTGTAATAGTCAGTGGTTTGCTGGATGTGGAATTTGTTTTTTCGGGTATGTCCTATTAATTTTGTTTACAAATTACGACTAGGGTGACAATGTTCTAGATCTATAAACGGGGATCATGAAAATATTGTAAAGAATGCAATAATAACTCCTTTCTATGTACAAAATACAACACAATTTGGCGGCAACTGTCGATTCAACCTTTTTTTTTATTCGACACAAAATTCTCGAGTCAGTTCCAAGAAATTTAAATGAATAAAGTCCTTGGTCAAATTAAAACGGGATAATTACCGTGTTTACTGTTCATTTTGAGTTCCTGATATTAAATATCCCGTTTCTAGTGTTAATGATAATTTTAGTGATCATGACAATTTAAAAACTTGTACTATTAATTTATTTGAAAAAATCACAGTAATTATTACTAATATTTGGAATTTATAACATAAAATTACGCCTGTAATCCCCGAAGGGTTAGTCAGAGGTGTATGTACGTAACATTACACTCACATTTCGCCAGTTATGGAAATCATGGCAATATAAACCAGTTTTTAAGTTTAATAAAATAGCTAAGTTCATAGTAGTACGTAGTAATCCAAATAGTGCTGTAATTGTCACTGTTCGGAAATCACGTTTGTCGTCGGCAGTTGTAAATATTAATAATATTGTTGTTTCCATGCAGATTCCCTTACAATGAGAATCTTCAGCAACGGTGGCTTCAAGTTGTCCCTTTAAAGAAGTTTCATCTTATTGCTTAGTTTGCAGACATCATCCATCATCAGCATCTTCGTACTTAGATTTAATTTTAAGATTACTGACTCTTAAAAAAAGTCAACAATAATGACATAAAACTATACGTTTAATAATGTGTAGTGTGATTAATAAATTTATTATAAACTATTAAGTTGTTTGAATATGCTACGTGCTCATGCTTCATCTATGTGCATATTGCAGCCCCGTTTGCTTTAAAATCTCTTGACAATTGATGGATGTAACCTAACATGTAGACCACCGTGAAAGAATAATAAGTGCCACGTATTCTTCACATCGTAAACCTATCTCATTACAGAGATTTTTTTGAACTTTAGCTCCCTTGGAAAACTCAAGGTTACCGCCGCGCCGCTACATTGCCGGCAGCAGTCATATGAGGGTTTTTTTAAAAATATTATTATACCTAAAAATAAAGTAGGTATTTTTTTCCCAATGGCTCTGCCTTTAATGAGCAATATGTGTAGCTTCGCCAGTCTTTTAATACCCCGTAATTTTGAATAAACTGCTACCCATGAAAATAAGAGGAGCAGGGTTCTAGTAAGTTAAAAGAGAATAACTGTCCTTAATGTAAGTGCAAATATTGGACACCCTATTAGAAAGGGATGACATCCACTCTTGAAGTTTTCTCGCTTGGAACGCCTTTGCATTGCACGTCATCATTCCAGTCAGTTTATGAAATTTCCTTGGTCACGTCACATACGCTCGTTGATTGACACTTTTGAAATTTTGTTTGCCGCCAATAACTACCTTACGAATATAACATAGTGAAAACGAGGTTTGCGCTTTGTTAAAATTCAGTTTTGTTTCGTTGTTTTACCTTTGATAATATTGTTACTGTTAAAACCTGCCTGCGGTTTTTCTTTGATTTTTCACCATGAGCAAAGATTATGGTTCTTGGTCCGTGCCGGACTTAAAATCAGAGCTTCGAAAGAGAAACGCGAAATTGACAGGGAAGGACACTTATATCGTTACTTTTAGGTAGGAGGTTGGGGTTTGGTGGGGGGGAGGGGGGAGGTCATAGGAACCCTCCGAGGGGAGCGAAAGTCGTCGGAGATACATAGTTTTTTTTTATGAGCGTTTTAAAAGTGACATATGTTTTAGTAAAAATTTAGTATCGTGCCGCAGGCGGGGGGGGGGGGGGGGGTAGGGCTTGGAGGTGGAGGACAGGGGGGTCCCCCCCATGAAAAGGTAATGCACCAAAACCGATTAATGTAATCTAACCTCAAAACACTTTTTATTCACCTAAAAAGCCTAAAAGGTCTACAAACACTAGTATTTAAGAACATTGTTACTTAGCCCAAAATATATGCTTTCCCGCTTTTTTTTTACGTGGAAAGGGGGTATTTTACCATGCTACGACTCCATGACGCGCGCTCGCTTCGCTCGCATATTAAATAACACTCTTTGACTTTTGTCCCCGAAGTGCCGGGCCTCCGCCGGCCTCCTTCGTCGGCCTACGGCCCGGTGCCCATGCCACGGTAGACGGTCGGGGTGGGCGTCCGCTTATTGAAAATTTGAAAAAAGCTTTCTATTTATATGTACTATATATAAAGTTTTTTTTGGAATTTTTGGGTGTTTCCAGTAGTAAGTGTGCTTGGCTCGCTGAACATTCCACACGTACGTTATACTCTATGCTAAAATAGTCTGTGGTGTGGTTCAAAATACTCATTATCATGTGTCATGGTGTAAAATGTCACCTTTTTCTATACAATAATATCAATAATTCTGCAATTAATATCTCCGAAACTATTCATCTCCGATGGTTGAAATTTCACAAATGGTTTTCTTAAATTAGTAGGAACCTACAATAAAAATTACAACATCCTAGGTTAAAGTATTGATATAAGTGTCTAGCCATTGACAGGAAACAAAGCTGTTCTCGCGCAGAGGTATGTACTTTAATTGTGGTGCGTTTAACCCTTTTAAATTTTATGTTATAAGTTTCTATAAGCGTGATATCTGCATCATGTAGAATGTAATGTACCTACTTATTTAATAAGGAATATATATATATAGGTATATTTTTTTTTTTTATTCCTATATTTCATATGTCTTTTGAAATTGAGAGAAGTTGAGAGCCAGTGACTCTTGATGGTCATTAGGTTCTGGAGCAGTGTATGATGAATCTTGATCTTTGGATGTCATGGGAGGTTGTGATGCATTTTTCCATGGAAATATGGACGGAATGGCTGTTTTCTACAATATTTTTAATGCCACATCTAAGAATAGGTAAACTTTTATTACAATATAATCTGAGGTAGAATAAATGTAATCTCTGTTGAATTTTGAACATATAAAAGTACCTACAATACTAAACATTGATGAACATACTTGGTTTGTAACACTGCCAATGGTGTTCTTATGAAATCATTTGGTTTAAAGTGTGATGAGCATATGTGCGAATGCTTTTTTAAGGTCTGTCCAGGTTTAAAATGTACGATGGCTTGTACCCATTGCGCTTTACGACTTTCATCTTTAGGAAAAAGATGTATTCCTTCATTTTTACACAAATCCACGAGGCAGACTTCTCTTCTTTTTCTCCTGTGACTTTTTTTTTCTGGCGTGGAAAGCCCATAAAAAGACTGGTAAAATATTTTTTTCTTTTTCCTTGTTGTTTATTTATTTTCAAAATGTCATTGTGATTTATGTACGTTTCATTTTACGGCAGTGTTGCCAGATACAATTTTTAAAAATCCGTAGGGCTACTCTAAAAAATCCGTAGAAGTCCGTAAATTGCCCCTACAAAAATCCGTAGATCTACGGACATTTTTTAAAGCTAAACCTGACTATTTATAGATGGACTGACCTTAAAACCAAATTCCTTGCCGGTAAAGAAATTGAAAAAAATTGCGGGAAAATTGAAAAGACAAAGGAAAAGACGAGAGTAGTTTATTTTATTTTTTTTATTAATCAACTAGCTGACCCGCGCAACTTCGTCTGAGTCACTTAGGAGAGAGAGAGGATTAGAGAGAGTGTGAGTCAACCTTAAAAGATAGCGGACTTTTTTTAAGAACATTTTAAGAGGAACAATCTCGTCATACATGCATAATTGTTGAGTAACTTTAACCGCAGCGGACGCAACGGAAACTCAAAAGCAATATTTTTTCCCTGAATTTGCAACATTTTTCATTGATGCTCCGCTCCTATTGATTGTAGCGTGATGTTATACTATAACGTATTCGCTACCATATATTTTTTTAAAAGACGGTCACTCGATTTAAAAGTTATCTTGTGAGCACATTTTAAGTCATTAGAACCATTTTGGTTTAATAGATGTCGCTGCATGTATCTTACATTTGATAAGTTCTTCATGAACACTTTAAATTTAAATATCTTTTGATAGAAAGCACCAATTACAATGAAACAAAAAATAAAACCTTCTCTAAGTTATGCCCAATATTTGTGCATTCAATCTAAACACATCGGTTTTATACTTTACACGTGATGTTGTAACAAAAGACCCCGCACAGACATACAGACAGACAGACAAAAAATCTAAAAATGGTAGAAATTAGTTCTGTTAGGGATCCTTTAACAGCCCTAGATACTATTTTTTTCTAAATATTTTCAATGTACAGAAACGCCACGTCTACAGATTCATTGTATGTACTTACATACAATGAATCTGTTGTTTGTTGGTACTGTATACATACATACTTATGTATGTATACAGTACCAACAGAAATAATTAATGATTGAATCTACACTCATTAATTATTACTATCGGTGTCACTCTCACGATTCTCAGTAACATTTGAAGACAATCGAACAAAAATCCGTAGATTTGCGACTAAAATCCGTATGTCCGTAGACAAGACCTAAAGTCCGTAGATCTACGGACAAATCCGTAGGTCTGGCAACGCTGTTTTACGGTCTCAAAATTACATCCAAGTGAAATGATGTGACGTTTCGTTCCTTGCGGTGACTTACCAAGTTCAGCGCCATCTATCCAGCGACCAGGGAAGAGTAAAATGAAGATCCCTCATTATTTTTACTTTTTTAAGTAACTTACAATCTGTGCATACTTAATTCTAATTTATGTAAAATGGAAACTATTTTATTCATTATGGTAACACTGAAATTTGTCATCAATGGGGAAGGCCGGTCAAAGCTGATTGTAGATGGCGTGTCCATAGCTTAGTCCCAATCTAGCCAATGAGGTCAAGCTATTATGAAATTTAAAATTTAAAATGACATCCAATGATGATGCTCGGTACAAGCTATGCTAGCGCCATTAGATTTACAGTTGCCTTCCTCATGGTTGAATGATGTTGAAGCGGCATTTTGGTGATTCTTTGGCGGGAATTTGAACTGAAGAGGCGCGAATTTTTCACAAATTCAAATTTTTTGGGAAAAATTTATAGCAGAACGATATTTCCTTTCCAATTGTGTAAATAGTTGTGAACTGAGTAAAATGTTAGAAGACGGGGCCGGGAGTGAAATCCCGCCGGCCACTAGAGGCCCAGGCACTTTGGGCAAACGAGCCAGAAAAATGAACCCTCAGAACCAAAATAATGATAAAATATCAGTCAGCGGCGGTGAGGATAACTTTTTACCATATATTAAACCAAATTATCTTCTTTGCGATCATACGCAAAAGATCCGCGTCACTACTGCGTCGGATGCGGGGTAGCGACAGCAGTCTTCTGAGCATTGTTGTTAGTAAAACTGAAGGCCACCTAATGGGGTACCTATGCGCAGTGCATGTACTGTTGCCAGGTATCTCCAGGAGGTGGCGCAATTAATTGTTTAAGTGAAGTTGTATTGATAATATTTATTGTGTTATAATTTGTTGTGTGTGTGTAAATTATACTAACATAGGTTAAGGAATACTAACAAAATCTATGGGTAATACCTGATGTAAAGCAAAATAAATAAATAAATAAAAGACTTTATCCGGAAAATTCAACCAACACTGAGTTTAAGGTGTTTGTACAAAGTGACAATAATAATGATCGGTTGGGCAATAAGAGCCCTATTTATTTAAACCACATATTCACCACAGGCGTCAAAGGTGTTGTCTCACTTCAGCGAGTAAACGCTAACAAAATTGCAGTGATCTTTAAGCAATATAATAATGCGATCAACTTTTTGATGAACACTGCTTTCTTGGACAAATATAAAATTAAAGCAATTATCCCAGCTGTTCCGGCGAATATATCGAATAAAGAACTGTATTGTAAGCTTTCTTCTGAATATGAAATTATAGCAGTACGTAGATTTACAAAGAAAGTTGGACAAGAGAGGGTGCCTCTCCAAACTATTAGTATTAAATTTCTGTCTAGTTCTCTGCCAGATAATGTACAATATGACTTTTTTTCATATAGAGTTTTTGAATATATCCCACCTCTGCTGCAGTTTTACAGATGTTTTAAATTCAACCACTCAGAACAGCGATGTAGTCTCTGCTCTGGAGATCATTATTATAAGGAATGTCCCAGGCCTGATGAGCTTTGGACCACATTTGGCAATCGCTAGCGTATGTCCCATAAAAATGAAAAAAATACAAGAAAATAAAGGTAAAATAATTTAACCTACGCCGCTGTTACCGTTTCTAAGGAAAGAATTTGTAACACAGAATTTCCTCCTCTAGTAGTTAATAAGCCAATGAAAAATAAGACTAGTGTAAATATAAGCAATAAGACTGATTTAAATGTTAATAATAAGATAAATGAACACAAGCCAATTCCCACTGATGAGTTGAAGACTCAATTATTAAATAATACTGAGATTACAAATGCCCTGGTACGCACATTAATTGCCTTAGCAAATAAAAGAGATGACAGTCCAATGACAACAATATCTATTAAAGAAATTCTACTTAAAAATCTAACTTAATGGATAGTTACAATAACAATAATATTTCTGTTCTAAGAATTGCACAGTACAATATTCAAAGCATTTATAGCAAAAAACCTCTTTTGACTAACTTTTTACAAGAAAATAACATAGATATTTGTCTAGTTAATGAAACCTGGATTAACGAAACTAGACCTTGTCATATAACTGGTTATAATATTTATTTCAAAAACGCTTCAAATGGTTATGGAGGTGTTGCCATTTTGATTAAACCATTTTTAAAATTTAAACTGTTACAAACTTCGTTTAAGGTGGAAGCGCAAGGGTAGCCCGCGAAATTTAAATTTTCTCAAGTTTATTGCAATTTGCAGGTCAGTGTCAAGTTGTATGTTGATGAAAATATGAATCGCGCCAGTAACACGTATGGCGTTACAGAATTAATTATAATCATTCAAATCATCAATACAGCTCTCCAAGTTCATATAATCACATTCAATAGCTATTTCATGAAAAAGTCACTTTTTGAGATTATATGAACTTGGAGGGTTGTATTGATGATTGAAATGATTATAATTCTATAACTCCATACGCGTTATTGGCGCGATTCATATTTTCATCAACATACAACCTGACACTGACCTGCAAATTGCAATAAACGTAAGAAAATTTAAATTTCGCGGGCTACCCTTGCGCATCCACCGTACAAACAATAGCTTTGTCGCTATTTACTTCTTGCGGTCAATTATCTATTCTTTGTGTGTACCAGACCGCCCTCCCTCTGGCTGGATCTTTGAGAACTGACACTTTAAGTAGCATAATTAATGATGCTTCTCAACCAAAAGCCGTGGCCATCAATTATATAAAATTATAGATGATTTAGTATTTTGTATCCTAAATGAAGGTGATTTCACTAGGTACCATAAATTATCCGAATCGGAATCCATCAGCTATAGATATCAGCCTGGCTAGTCCTTGTATTACGCCTTTAAGTAAATGGTCTGTTCATGATGACAACATGGGAAGCTATCATTTCCCAACTATTAAAGAAATCACAATTTTAGCCAACCGTTATAATTGTAACCCTCCTGTAGATAAGTTTCTATACAGGGTTACTGGTAATTCGACGTATATCCGGCAGGGGCTGATAAGGGGGCCAAAATGCAACAAATTGAACCCCCCATATGTATGGCCGAAATTCAATAGTTTTCGAGATATTAGAATTTTAAGGGTTTTTCGATATTTACCCAAAATTTGACATTTCATTCCAAATAAAAAAAAAACTACATATTTGAATGGGTACCTACCATTAAAAATGATGTTGTAGCTGGCACTTCAATTAAGCTATGGACATAATTAAAACTACTTAATTTAACAAAATAATGAAAATAATGAGCGATATAAGAATAATATCTTACCAATATTTTCATTTTACGCTTCAAAAATGTTGTCTCGTCACAAAAATTTCTATGACATTAATCGTACAAATAACTAAAACAACTTGCTTATCCTGTAAGCTTTCCAGAAAGGTATAAAAGTCAATTTTAAAATACATAATTCGTGGCATGGCATGTGTTTGAACCGGCGCGGGGAGAGAAATTATCTGTGTTTTTAGTTTATGATCCTCGCTAAAACAACCGATTTTCCTGGCGAAATTCTTCGCGATGGGGCGGGGTGTGAGGGCGGGGGAGTACACGGCGTCTGCTGCGCTCGCGTCGCCTTCCTTAGTAGAGGTGGTTCGTTACGTCATTTTTAAGAAACGTAACGAAACCAGTTACTTGGTCGGCGTCACCTGTTTCAAAACTAGTGATTTTTGTAACTAGTTATTTTTATTCAGCTACTGTGATTGTTAGTATAAATACCTGCACCAACTATACAGTTACACATGAAACGAAAATAAATTAAATCACTATCTAGTTAAGTGTATGTAGCTATACTGTTAAATCAATAAATTAACTTCCCTTCATAGGTACTTTACTCAGGCTTAAGACTGACTGCATTAAATGTTTTTATGACTAATTATTAGTGATTACTATGAAACTATGATCGACCAGTCGACCAAACGACACTGCCGACAGTCTACTCTATTCTCGATCGCTCGAATAACGTAACGACTACTCAGCTACTCACACCCAACAATCACAGGTAACTGAAATAACGCAATTACAAAAATCACTACTTTTAATTAAATTCGAAACTAGTGATTCGGTTACATGCCGCGTAACTAGTTATTGTATCTAGTGACGTGAAATAACGCACATGCCTATTCCTTAGTAAGTTTTGACTCTCCGCCGCGCAAGCACGTGTGTTGTTATCTTGCTACCAATCTCTCATCCCGTTAATTTGTTATCGATCATTATTGTTAATTCTTGTTTCTCTTGTTATTCTTTTTGTTATCATTGTTATTTCGGATAACATGGCTTCGTATCCTAATAACGAATACGCAGACATAATGTTTTGTTATGGTTTTGCCGATGGAAACGCGGCTGCGGCTCGGCGAGAATACCAACGCCGCCGCCGCTTTCCCGATCGTCGACTTCCCCACGTTACTGTTTTCGGGAGCACCTATCGACGATTGTCTGAAACTGGCAGTGTTCAAAGAGCACAATTCAACGCTGGCAGACCTCGACGGTACACGGCTGACGAAGAGGACACAATTCTTCAGTGTTTTATTGATGACCCAAACATCTCAACGAACATTGTTGCAAGACAGCTCGGTATGTCCCAATGGAAAGTGTGGTCGGTAGTACATCTATCAGGTAGACACCCGTACCATTATCAACCTGTTCAAACATTGCACGAGGGAGATCCTGCCAGGCGACTCGAATTTTCTCGGTTTATGTTAAACGCTGACGCTGACCAGGAACATTTCCTAAGAAATATTTTGTGGACTGACGAGTCAAAGTTTGACCGGGATGGAATAACGAATTACCATAACTTACATTTTTGGGCACCTAAAGCAGGCAGGAATCCAAAAAAACTAAAAGAAACTGCGTCGCAAATGAGATTTTCCCTGAACGTATGGATGGGTGTCGTTGATAATTATTTGGTGGGCCCTCATTTCTTGCCCCAAAATTTGAACGGCGAAAATTACGAGGAGTTTTTGAGAAACAACCTAGACGATTTGTTGTCACTGTGAACTTAGCATCTCAAGTATTAGCATCTCAACAAATAACTTGAGTTCTGCTTGCATCCAGCATAGTTCCACAGTTCCTGATAGTTTATAACGATTGTTCAATTCATTTGCCCTGAAAAATCCAATTTTGAAAATGAGATGCCAACTTCACATATGACATCGCAGCATCTCATCATATTAAAGGTTTTTCACGGTCGAGGAGTTGTTTTAAACATAGTTCTATACCTCCTGATTGATTGTAACAATAGTTCTGTTGCTTTACCGTCAAAATAGCAATTTTGAAAATGAGATGCCAACTCCACATAATGACATCGCAGCATCTCATCATATTAAAGGTTTTTCAGAATCGAGATGTTGTTTTAAACATAGTTCTATACCTCCTGATTGATTGTAACAATAGTTCTGTTGCTTTATCGTCAAAATAGCTATTTTGAAAATGAGATGCTAACTTCACATAAGACGTCATAGCATCTCACAGTATTTTCAATGTTTTAACACCGAGGAGTTTTATTAAGCATAGTTCTATACACCCTGATTGATTTTAAGCATAGTTCCATCAATTTGCCGCCAACGCCACGACCCCACCGCGATTTCGAACGTGAGATATTAACTTCCTATATGACGTCATAGCATCTCACAGTATTTTCAGTGTTTTAAAACCGCGGAATTGTATTAAGCATAGTTCTATAAACCCTGATTGATTTTAAGTATAGTTTCGTTAATTTTCCGCCAAAATCACGACCCCACCGCGGGTTCGTACGTATAAAAATATGGTTACCATTAACTGACAGTTCTACCCAGCATCTCAGCTGTTTTCGTTACCTACGCTATAAATACATCTACTACTGGAATAGGACAGACCACAATACAAGTTTTAGAGAGAAAAATCAAAAACAATGTCAGGTTAGCTTTGGTTCCCATTAACTGACAGTTCTACCCAGCATCTCAGCTGTTTTCATTACCCATGCTATAAATACGCCTACTACTGCTGTAGGACACACCACACTACAAGTTTTAGCGAAAAACAAAAAAACAAAAAAAAAATATGGTGACCGTTTACTGAGAGTTCTGTCCAGCATCTCAGGCGTTTCCGTTACCTACGCTATAAATACGTCCAATACTGCAGTATTCCGCTTTCAAAACACACCACACTACAAATTGTAACGAGAAAAACCAAAAACAATGTCAGGTTAGCTTTAGTTACCATTAACTGACAGTTCTGCCCAGCATCTCAGCTTTTTTCATTACCCATGCTATAAATACGCCTACTACTGCTGTAGGACATACCACACTACAAGTTTAAGCGAAAAACAAAAAACCAAAAAAAAAATGGTGACCGTTTACTGACAGTTCTGTCCAGCATCTCAGGCGTTTTCATTACCTTCGCTATAAATACGTCCAATACTGCAGTATTCCGCTTTCAAATCACACCACACTACAAGTTTTAGCGAAAAACAAAAAAACAAAAAAAAAATGGCGGCCCTTTACTGACAGTTCTGTCCAGCATCTCAGGCGTTTTCATTACCTTCGCTATAAATACGTCCAATACTGCAGTATTCCGCTTTCAAATCACACCACACTACAAGTTTTAGCGAAAAACAAAAAACAAAAAAAATATGGTGACCGTTTACTGACAGTTCTGTCCAGCATCTCAGGCGTTTCGGTTACCTACGCTATAAATACGTCCAACACTGCAGTGTTCCGCTTTCAAAACACACCACACTACAACTTTTAGCGAAAAACAAAAAACCAAAAAAAAAATGGTGACCGTTTACTGACAGTTCTGTCCAGCATCTCAGGCATTTCGGTTACCTACGCTATAAATACGTCCAATACTGCAGTATTCCGCTTTCAAAACACACCACACTACAAATTGTAACGAGAAAAACCAAAAACAATGTCAGGTTAGCTTTAGTTACCATTAACTGACAGTTCTGCCCAGCATCTCAGCTTTTTTCATTACCCATGCTATAAATACGCCTACTACTGCTGTAGGACATACCACACTACAAGTTAAAGCGAAAAACAAAAAACCAAAAAAAAAATGGTGACCGTTTACTGACAGTTCTGTCCAGCATCTCAGGCGTTTTCATTACCTTCGCTATAAATACGTCCAATACTGCAGTATTCCGCTTTCAAATCACACCACACTACAAGTTTTAGCGAAAAACAAAAAAACAAAAAAAAAATGGCGGCCCTTTACTGACAGTTCTGTCCAGCATCTCAGGCGTTTTCATTACCTTCGCTATAAATACGTCCAATACTGCAGTATTCCGCTTTCAAATCACACCACACTACAAGTTTTAGCGAAAAACAAAAAACAAAAAAAATATGGTGACCGTTTACTGACAGTTCTGTCCAGCATCTCAGGCGTTTCGGTTACCTACGCTATAAATACGTCCAACACTGCAGTGTTCCGCTTTCAAAACACACCACACTACAACTTTTAGCGAAAAACAAAAAACCAAAAAAAAAATGGTGACCGTTTACTGACAGTTCTGTCCAGCATCTCAGGCGTTTTCGCTACCTACGCTATGAATACGTCCAATACTGCAGTATTCCACTTTCAAAACACACCACACTACAAATTGTAACGAGAAAAACCAAAAACAATGTCAGGTTAGCTTTAGTTACCATTAACTGACAGTTCTGCCCAGCATCTCAGCTTTTTTCACTACCCATGCTATAAATACGCCTATTACTGCTGTAGGACACACCACACTACAAGTTTAAGCGAAAAACAAAAAACCAAAAAAAAATGGTGACCGTTTACTGACAGTTCTGTCCAGCATCTCAGGCGTTTTCATTACCTACGCTATAAATACGTCCAATACTGCAGTATTCCGCTTTCAAAACACACCACACTACAAATTGTAACGAGAAAAACCAAAAACAATGTCAGGTTAGCTTTAGTTACCATTAACTGACAGTTCTGCCCAGCATCTCAGCTTTTTTCATTACCCATGCTATAAATACGCCTACTACTGCTGTAGGACACACCACACTACAAGTTTAAGCGAAAAACAAAAAACCGAAAAAAAATGGTGACCGTTTACTGACAGTTCTGTCCAGCATCTCAAGCGTTTTCATTACCTACGCTATAAATACGTCCAATACTGCAGTATTCCGCTTTCAAATCACACCACAGTAAAAGTTTTAGCGAAAAACAAAAACCCAAAAAAAAATATGGTGACCATTTACTGACAGTTCTGACCGGCATCTCAGCCGTTTTCGTTACCTACGCTATAGAGACGTCCAATACCGCAGTATGCCGCTTTCAAAACACACCACACTACAAGTTATTACGAGATTAATCAAAAACCATGTCACGTTAGCTTTGATTACCACTAACTGACAGTTCTGCCCAGCATCTCAGCTGTTTTCATTACCCATGCTATAAATACGCCTACTACTGCTGTAGGACACACCACACTACAAGTTTTAGCGAAAAACAAAAAACCAAAAAAAGTAATATGGTGACCGTTTACTGAGAGTTCTGTCCAGCATCTCAGGCGTTTTCGTTACCTACGCTATAAATACGTCCAATACTGCAGTATTCCGCTTTCAAAACACACCACACTACAAATTGTAACGAGAAAAACCAAAAACAATGTCAGGTTAGCTTTAGTTACCATTAACTGACAGTTCTGCCCAGCATCTCAGCTTTTTTCATTACCCATGCTATAAACACGCCTACTACTGCTGTAGGACACACCACACTACAAGTTTAAGCGAAAAACAAAAAACCAAAAAAAAATGGTGACCGTTTACTGACAGTTCTGTCCAGCATCTCAGGCGTTTTCATTACCTTCGCTATAAATACGTCCAATACTGCAGTATTCCGCTTTCAAATCACACCACACTACAAGTTTTAGCGAAAAACAAAAAACAAAAAAAATATGGTGACCGTTTACTGACAGTTCTGTCCAGCATCTCAGGCGTTTTCATTACCTACGCTATAAATACGTCCAATACTGCAGTATTCCCCTTTCAAAGCACACCACACTACAAGTTTTAGCGAAAAACAAAAAACAAAAAAAATATGGTGACCGTTTACTGACAGTTCTGTGAAGCATCTCAGGCGTTTTCATTACCTACGTTATAAATATGTCCAATACTGCAGTATTCCGCTTTCAAATCACACCACACTACAAGTTTTAGCGAAAAACAAAAAACAAAAATAACATGGTGACCGTTTACTGACAGTTCTGTCCAGCATCTCAGGCGTTTCGGTTACCTACGCTATAAATACGTCCAACACTGCAGTGATCCGCTTTCAAAACACACCACACTTTAAGTTTTAGCGAAAAACAAAAACCCAAATAAAAAATATGGTGACCATTTACTGACAGTTCTGACCGGCATCTCAGCCGTTTTCGTTACCTACGTTATAGAGACGACCAATACCGCAGTATGCCGCTTTCAAAACACACCACACTACAAGTCCATATTTTTTAAAACTTAAAGTGTGGTGTGTTTTGAAAGCGGAATGCTGCAGTCTTGGACGTACTTATAGCAATGTCGGTGAACTTAGCAAATCATTTCCCAGCAGAGCATAAAAAAATGTGAGTTCTATTTGCATGCAGCATAGTTTTATAGTTCCTGATACTTTTCAGAAATAGTTCTGCCCTTTTTCAGGAAAAAAAGTCAAATGAAAATATGATCTGCTAACTTCCGGTAGCAGATCATTTTTTCCAAAACTAAAATTTTAAAGATGAGTTCTATAGTTCCTAATACATTTTTGACATGGTTCTGTGACTATAAAATAAAAAATAAATAAAAAGAAACAAAGTAACTTAAAACCAGAAAAAGTCGATATTATAAATACCTACAAAAGGATATAAATACATAAGACGTGGATCGTCATAGATTTTTCTAGGCAATATCTGTAGTCTAGACGTCGAAGTAACAATTAAAATCTTAAATAAAAAAAAAACTCGATCTGAAGTGTAACCAGAGCATGGCTGAAGCCATACATTAGCGAAAATAATGATAAAATTCTGTTTGAATCATAAAGTCCAAAACAAATTATGAGTAGTAGTAGTGTAGAACTCCTCTGTTTTCGATACTTCTATATGAGTGCTATAAAACAACATGAAAACGCAACCTAGAACTCACACCCAGATATCAGCAGAGCATGGTTGAAGATTGAGATTAGCAAAAATCATGAACAGATTTCATGTTACATATAAAAATAAATAATAAATTATAAAAAGTACAGAGGACCTAGAACTCCTCTGTTTTAGATACCTCTATATTAGTGCTATAAAACAACATGAAAACGAAACCTAGAACTCACACCCAGATATCAGCAGAGCATGGTTGAAGATTGAGATTAGCAAAAATCATGAACAGATTTCATGTTACATATAAAAATACATAATAAATTATAAAAAGTACTGAGGACCTAGAACTCCTCTGTTTTAGATACATCTATAAACGCGCTATAAAACAGCATGAAAAGAAAACCTAGAACTCACACCCAGATATCAGCAGAGCATGGTTCAATATTGAGATTAGCAAAAATCATGAACAGATTTCATGTTCGCATATAAAAATCTTGTAGTGTGGTGTGTTTTGAGAGCGGAATACTGCGGTTTTGGACGTATCTATAGCGTCGGCTGAGATGGCGGTCAGAACTGTCAGTAAATGGTCACCATTTTTTTTTTTTGGTTTTTGTTTTTCGCTAAAACTTAAAGTGTGGTGTGTTTTGAGAGCGGAATACTGCAGTCTTGGACGTACTTATAGCATGGGTAATGAAAACCGCTGAGTTGCTGGGCAAAACTGTCAGTTAACGGTAACCAAAGTTAACGTGACATGGTTTTTGCTTTTTCTCTTAATAACTTGTATTGTGGTGTGTTTTGAAAGTGGAATACTGCGTTATTGGACGTATTTATAGCCTAGGTAATGAAAACGGCTGAGATGCTGGTCAGAACTGTCAGTAAATGGTAACCAAAGCTAACGTGACATGGTTTTTGATTAATCTCGTAATAACTTGTAGTGTGGTGTGTTTTGAAAGCGGCATACTGCGGTATTGGACGTCTCTATAGCGTAGGTAACGAAAACGGCTGAGATGCCGGTCAGAACTGTCAGTAAATGGTCACCATATTTTTTTTTTGGGTTTTATTTTTCACTAAAACTTAAAGTGTGGTGTGTTTTGAAAGCGGAACACTGCAGTGTTGGACGTATTTATAGCGAAGGTAACCGAAACGCCTGAGATGCTGGACAGAACTGTCAGTAAACGGTCACCATATTTTTTTTGTTTTTTGTTTTTCGCTAATACTTGTAGTGTGGTGTGATTTGAAAGCGGAATACTGCAGTATTGGACATATTTATAGCGTAGGTAATGAAAACGCCTGAGATGCTGGACAGAACTGTCAGTAAACGGTCACCATATTTTTTTTGTTTTTTGTTTTTCGCTAAAACTTGTAGTGTGGTGTGATTTGAAAGGGGAATATTGCAGTATTGGACGTATTTATAGCGTAGGTAATGAAAACGCCTGAGATGCTGGACAGAACTGTCAGTAAACGGTCACCATATTTTTTTTGTTTTTTGTTTTTCGCTAAAACTTGTAGTGTGGTGTGATTTGAAAGCGGAATACTGCAGTATTGGACGTATTTATAGCGAAGGTAATGAAAACGCCTGAGATGCTGGACAGAACTGTCAGTAAACGGTCACCATTTTTTTTTGGTTTTTTGTTTTTCGCTTAAACTTGTAGTGTGGTGTGTCCTACAGCAGTAGTAGGCGTATTTATAGCATGGGTAATGAAAAAAGCTGAGATGCTGGGCAGAACTGTCAGTTAATGGTAACTAAAGCTAACCTGACATTGTTTTTGGTTTTTCTCGTTACAATTTGTAGTGTGGTGTGTTTTGAAAGCGGAATACTGCAGTATTGGACGTATTTATAGCGTAGGTAACGAAAACGCCTGAGATGCTGGACAGAACTCTCAGTAAACGGTCACCATATTTTTTTTTTTGGTTTTTTGTTTTTCGCTAAAACTTGTAGTGTGGTGTGTCCTACAGCAGTAGTAGGCGTATTTATAGCATGGGTAATGAAAACAGCTGAGATGCTGGGTAGAACTGTCAGTTAATGGGAACCAAAGCTAACCTGACATTGTTTTTGATTTTTCTCTCTAAAACTTGTATTGTGGTCTGTCCTATTCCAGTAGTAGATGTATTTATAGCGTAGGTAACGAAAACAGCTGAGATGCTGGGTAGAACTGTCAGTTAATGGTAACCATATTTTTATACGTACGAACCCGCGGTGGGGTCGTGATTTTGGCAGAAAATTAACGAAACTATACTTAAAATCAATCAGGGTTTATACAACTATGCTTAATACAATTCCGCGGTTTTAAAACACTGAAAATACTGTGAGATGCTATGACGTCATATAGGAAGTTAATATCTCACGTTCGAAATCGCGGTGGGGTCGTGGCGTTGGCGGCAAATTGATGGAACTATGCTTAAAATCAATCAGGGTGTATAGAACTATGCTTAATAAAACTCCTCGGTGTTAAAACATTGAAAATACTGTGAGATGCTATGACGTCTTATGTGAAGTTAGCATCTCATTTTCAAAATAGCTATTTTGACGATAAAGCAACAGAACTATTGTTACAATCAATCAGGAGGTATAGAACTATGTTTAAAACAACATCTCGATTCTGAAAAACCTTTAATATGATGAGATGCTGCGATGTCATTATGTGGAGTTGGCATCTCATTTTCAAACTTGCTATTTTGACGGTAAAGCAACAGAACTATTGTTACAATCAATCAGGAGGTATAGAACTATGTTTAAAACAACTCCTCGACCGTGAAAAACCTTTAATATGATGAGATGCTGCGATGTCATATGTGAAGTTGGCATCTCATTTTCAAAATTGGATTTTTCAGGGCAAATGAATTGAACAATCGTTATAAACTATCAGGAACTGTGGAACTATGCTGGATGCAAGCAGAACTCAAGTTATTTGTTGAGATGCTAATACTTGAGATGCTAAGTTCACAGTGACCGATTTGTTGGCGGATGTTCCCGAAGAAATAAAAAACAACCTCATGTTTCAACATGATGGTTGCCCAGCACATTACCGGATTACTGTCCGACAGTGGCTAGACGAGAGATATCCAAACCGATGGATTGGGAGGGGAGGGCCAATTCCGTGGCCAGCACGAAGCCCTGATATCACACCACTTGATTTTTACGTTTGGGGTCATATGAAGGCATTAGTTTATGTGACCCCAATAAATTCAGTCGAAGAACTTCGACAGCGAATAATAAACGCGGCGCAACAGATGAGAACAACGTTCACATCAAGAGTGACGAAAACCGAAGTTAGGAAGAGAATTCGAACCTGCATTCGTAATCGAGGGGCTCATTTTGAACAAGATGTGTAAAATTTGATGTACATTTTTTTATGCATTTTATTTCATACAAATACAAATGACCCTTTCTCTCCCCGCGCCGATTCAAACACATGCCTTGGCACGAATTATGTATTTTAAAATTGACTTTTATAGCTTTCTGGAAAGCTTACAGAATAAGCAAGTTGTTTTAGTTATTTGTACGATTAATGTCATAGAAATTTTTGTGACGAGACAACATTTTTGAAGCGTAAAATGAAAATATTGGTAAGATATTATTCTTATATCGCTCATTATTTTCATTATTTTGTTAAATTAAGTAGTTTTAATTATGTCCATAGCTTAATTGAAGTGCCAGCTACAACATCATTTTTAATGGTAGGTACCCATTCAAATATGTAGTTTTTTTTTAATTTGGAATGAAATGTCAAATTTTGAGTAAATATCGAATAAAACCCTTAAAATTCTAATATCTCGAAAACTATTGAATTTCGGCCATACATATGGGGGGTTCAATTTGTTGCATTTTGGCCCCCTTATCAGCCCCTGACGGATATACGTCGAATTACCAGTAACCCTGTATAATAAAGCAGATTGGAACAAATATAATGAGCTATCAAGTACAATTGTTAATAATGTTCACCTAGACCCTAGCAATCCTCTAATATCATATGATTACTTTTGCAAAGCGCTTAATTAAAACTTAAATTAGAGTGCATTCCAAAATTTACTAAAACTTCAGGGTTAGATATAAAGTAGGTACCAGCTCCCTGGAATGTGGAAGTGGAATGATAAAATTAAAGAGAGTGTTACCAAGTCCCAAGAGGCCTTAAAATATTACAGAAGCAATCCTAGTATTAGTAATTTTATTTCTTATAAAAAATTAGACGCAATTAAGAAAAGAACAATAGCAGAAGAAAGGAAAAACAGTTGGAGAAATTTGTGTGACAGTTTTAACAGAACTACTCCTATTTCAATAATTTGGAACAATATCAAAAAGTTTTAAAGAATAAAAACTAGTAATAAATCATGCTGTGATGAATTTATTGAACCATTTCTTAACAAATTATCAGAAAATTCTCATGAAAGTGTTGACAATTTAAATGTTTTTTTCAATCTTCATAATGATGATGATAGCTCCAAATACTTAATGGAACCCTTTTCATGGAAAGAATTCTTAATAAGCCTACAATCTCGAAAGAATACTATGCTTGGATGATTTTCCTTACATTTTAATTAAAAAATTAAATACTGAATCACAAAATTTATTTTTAAAGATTCTCAATTCACTTTGGCTTAGACAAATTATACCTCAGTCTTGGAAAACACAATGTGTTATTCCTGTTCTTAAATCTGATAAGCCTCCTGATAGTCCAGACTCTTATAGACCTATCTCATTATCATCCTGTTTAGGTTTTTTTTTTTGAAAATATGATAAAACTTCGATTAGACCATTACGTTGAGTCAAATAATATAATTCCTATTATTCAGTATGGCTTCAGACGTGGTCGAAGTTGTGCACACAGCTTCAATTCACTCATTACAGACCTGAAAAATGCAAAGCAATTTAAGAGTCTAGCATGTGCCTTCCTAGATGTTCAAGGTGCATTCGACAATGTTCAACCTGACATTCTGGTACATATATTATCTGGACTGGGTGTTCCAGGTTTATTGTGCAAATGGCTTCATGAATTTTTAACTAATAGAACTCTTTATGTTAAATTTAATAATATTTTACATGGACCTAGAATTATTTCGAAAGGTACAATGCAAGGGGCAACTGTCCCCTCTGCTTTATAACTTGTACACTTCTGAGATT
Source organism: Eugnorisma glareosa (assembly GCA_947578425.1). Taxonomy (NCBI): domain Eukaryota; kingdom Metazoa; phylum Arthropoda; class Insecta; order Lepidoptera; family Noctuidae; genus Eugnorisma; species Eugnorisma glareosa. The sequence goes on along the minus strand of OX387970.1, from coordinate 21,355,171 downwards.
TGTAAATATGTAAATAGTAGCAATGTAAATATTCTACAGTTTGCTGATGACTTGGTATCGTACAGTATAAATTATAATGTTGATTCTGCAATTCAGAATGTTAATTTGGCTTAAATGATCTACAACTGTACTATAATGACAAACTTAAACTAAAAATTAATCCAAGTAAGAGCAGTGTCATGATTTTCAGCAAAGATTTTCCTAGTTCTGATATAATGTTCAATAATCAAATAATTCCTGTAGTTAATCAACATAAATTTCTAGGAGTTGTTATTGATAGAAATTTGTCTTTTGAACCACACATTAAACATATACTAAGAAATGCTTTGAAAGGATTAAATATAATTAAATGTTTAGCTGAAGTGTCATGGGGTGCAGACCCTCTGACTCTATCTACTCTGTATAAATCTATTGTAAGAAGTCACTTTGACTATAGCTGTACTACATATTTAGATAGTAAACAAGTAAATAAGTTAGATATAGTACAGAACAAGGCTTTGAGAGTTATATCTGGAGCTATATGTTCCACCCCTATAAGAGCTATGGAAGTGGAAACAGTAATAATGCCTCTTACACTTAGGTGACTGTTCCTAACAGAAAGATATTGTATCAAACTTCTATCTTCCAACAGCCAGCAGATAATAAAGAAAATCATACCTTGTCCCATGATACCACAGTCTCCACTGACAACAGGCACTGCAGTGACTTGTTAAGGTGGATGCGCAAGGGTAGCCCGCGAAATTTAAATTTTCTTACGTTTATTGCAATTTGCAGGTCAGTGACAGGTTGTATGTTGATGAAAATATGAATCGCGCCAGTAACACGTATGGAGTTACAGAATTATAATCATTCAAATCATCAATACAACCCTCCAAGTTCATATAATCTCAAAAAGTGACTTTTTCATGAAATAGCTACTGAATGTGAACGAACTCATACTTTACACAGACTGATTTTAGCAAGTGAATTGAGTGAACTAAGCAGTGAAAGTAAAGTGTTTTTAAATAATACCTCCTGCCGCTTGAGTGAATTATTAAAAAATAAGACTTTATATCGACCAATATATAAATACCTACATCACAAACACTTTTGAAGTACTATAAAATTAAATATAAAAAAGAATAAAGACTTGGCTAAAAGGTCTCTGAAACCAGGCCATAAAACTATTAAAAAAAAAAACAAAGGGCGGCATTTTCGATGTCGTACGTTTTATTGAGAAAATTATTTAGGGTTCTTTTAATTTTTTACTGTGAAAATGGTTAAAAAGTGTTGTATCACGTCATGTAAAAGTGAATCTTAGGGTGGTTGTGGCACGGGCCTGTGGACGGTTGACGGACGGCGAGCGCTAGCTCGTCAGACGACTGGCCGCCCGGCCGTGTCGACGGCGCGTTCGTGTTCCACGCGCGCACAAAGCATCTTATATATAGGTACTGGCACACGCGCCTCAAAGAGATGTCAGCAAATGTCTGCCGGGGCTGCGGGACTGTTCGAAAGAGATACCGAGGCCCCGGAACACAAAGGGCGATGAAGGAACATGGATGGTGTGAAGATATACGACTTTGATATTGGGTCTGATATATCTGAAGGTATACGACCTTCATATTGTTATGGTGTCTGGCATTGACTCATAAAGACTTCTTACAATAGTGTTATGTGTCACTCAATAGTTTTTAATATGATGCTGGGCAACCATTATTATTGACTGTCTGTTTGACTTTTTAAAAGAAGAAAAAGTGTATCTTAGAAAAGCTAAAAAGCTTTTATAAGACTATTTATTATGTTTAGATCCGCGAGTGAAATAAACTGATTCTTTAGCTAGAATAGGCCGCTCTATAGGACGTGTGATAATCCAAAGTGTTGGTTCTCTCGTTCATTAGCTTCTGTAAACCTCTGCTGTAAAGGTATTCTTTTGTTTTACATATTAACACTAACAGGTTTTGGACCCGCATCTGATCTTGAAGAGACTAATCATGGATTATTCTACTAAAGTAGATATCGGCAAACTCACAGGAAATGAAAACTGGTGCACATGGAAATATAAGATTTCCATCCTACTTGATGGTACTGAAAAAGCCCTAGAAGTAGTGGAAGGCCGTTTTCCTAAACCTATCCTCGCGGTCGGAGCAGGTGACGCTGACATAGCTAGATATAATACGATGATGGCCAACTATAAGAAGGCTGAAACTGGCGCTCTACTCATGTTGACCACTAATATGTCTGAGGATACACTTAAAAAAGTCATGAGATTTAAGACTGCTCATGAAGTCTGGTTGGAATTACATAGACTATTTGACGGACAATCGGAAGATAGAGCTTACAATTTAGGTTTGGAGTTCTTTGGACTAAAGCATGATATGGCGGACGATATTCCAACTCACATGTCAAAGCTCAAGAACGTTTGGAACGAATTGAAGGTGGAAGTTGCCAAGACTGACTCCACAGCTAAGCTTCCTGAAATGTTTCTGATATGTAAGGTCTTAGACACACTGGACGACAGGTTCTTCAACTTCAAGTCAAGCTGGCTGATGCTAAAGCAGTCTGAGAGAACCATTGACAGTCTTACGAGTCATCTGTGCGCATTTGAAAGAGATCTGGTTTGTCAAGTAAGCTCAAAGGAGGAAGCACTAGTGACTACACATACAGAACGACAATTCAATCGCAATAAAGACGAGCAACTGACTTGCAACTACTGTTCTGGAAAAGGACACAGAGTGCGCAAGTGCAGAAAGTGGATCAGAGATGGGAGGCCACCTAAACCAACTCCAAGCACGTCAGGCTCTAGCTTGAAGTCCAAACAAGTACAACACATCTCGCTGATGGTAAACATATGCTCGTCAGGACAAACACAAGATCTTCGCAGCTGGTTTGTCGACAACGGAGCAACGACGCACATTGCAGTAAGGAGCGATTTCTTCACGGAATATCATGAATTTGACGCAGATCACACAGTTACGACTGCAGATGGGACCACAATTCCAGCGTTAGGAAAGGGAACCGTAGTGGTAGAATCAAATGTCAATGGCAAGAAGGAATAAATCAAGCTTAATGATGTGTGGCTAGTACCATTACTAACCAAGAACTTATTCTCTCCGTTAGCAGCGCAAGATAGGATGCAAAACAGCATTTTTACGGCAACAACTAGAGAGTGCAATCTCGACATTGAAAATATCACAAGAGTTGTTGGCAAGAGAGTTCCTTTTGGAGGACTTTACAAGTTGGATATGGAGACAGTTATTCCTAAAAAGCAGAAAACCATAAAGGTTAATGCTATTACCGGGTCAAATATGCTGCAACTGTACCATGAACGCTTTGCTCATCAGGATAAGAACCATGTCATTCGTGTGGTGAATCGCGAGTTAGGCATGAAGCTGAGTCATGACAAAATTAAATGTGAGGGCTGCATATATGGAAAGGCTCATAGAAAATCGTTCGGAACTAGGGAAAGAGCATCGGCTTGTGGTTAAATAATTCACGCTGATGTCTGCGGACCCTTTGCAAAACCAAGCATCTCCAAGTACAAGTACTTCGTCTTATTTAAGGATGATTACTCTGGATATCGCTTTGTCTACTTCATAAGGCAGAAGTCAAAGGTTAAGAATAAGCTGATACAGATGCTTCAAAAAGCAAAGAATACAGGTCATATCGTCAAGACGCTGTTGAGTGACAACGGTGGCGAATTCGAAAATAAAACTGTTCGGAATATTCTAGAGATGCACGGCATCAAGCAGCGACTCACTATGCCGTACACACCGGAGCAAAATGGATGCTCTGAAAGGGAGAATCGGACACTTGTAGAGGCAGCAAGGTCCATGATGTACTCAGGTGGAGAGCTACCTCAAGTTCTCTGGGCTAAACTTGTGAACACAGCAGCATATGTTCTAAATCGGACAGGACTATCAAGGGTTGAAGGAAAATCTCCATACGAGATATGGCTTGAAGAAAAGCCTAGAATCTCACACCTTAGAGTGATTGGAAGCATTTGTTATGCTCACGTGCCTAAACAAAAGCGTAGGAAGATGTGCAAAAAGGCAATTAAAGGAACACTTATAGGCTACGAGAATGATGACGGTTATCGCGTCTACGACGGAACGCAGACACTTAGATCAAGGGACATAACGTTCGAATCAGACGTCGAGTTCAGGATAATGACAAGCTACCCCATTATGTCAGAGGGAGCTGAGGATAATGGACGTGTTCTCATTCAAGAAGTACCTGAGTCACTTGTTGAATACCACGAAAGCGATGAAAATGATCTTGAGGGAGAAAGAGCTGAAGATCAAGTTCATGTTCAAGGTGAAGCAGTTGAAGAAGATATCGAAGTTGATGATTTCGTTGATGCTAGTGATGAGCAAGAGCAACTAATTGTAGCTGAGCCTCGATACAATCTTCGAGACAGGTCGACTATCGCACGACCTAAGAAGTATGGAGACTTCGTATGCTTCGTAGGAACAGAGAATTTTCCCGAGACATACAAACAAGCTGTTGAGAAGGATGATAGTGGCGAATGGCTTAAAGCCATGGCGAACGAGATCAAATCCCTAGGTGACAACAAGGTTTGGACGCTATGCGATTTACCTCCAAACAAAAAGGCGCTACCTTGTAAATGGGTTTTTCGCATCAAACGAAATCCAGACGGTACAATAGACAAATACAAGGCAAGACTGGTAGTCAAAGGATTCAAGCAACGTAAGGGGATAGAATATGATCAGACGTACAGCCCTGTTGCCCGTATGTCTACCATAAGAGCTCTGTTAAGTGTCAGCGCCATGGAGAAGTTACATCTGACACAGTTCGATGTATCCACAGCTTTTCTGAATGGGAAGTTGAAAGAGGAGATATACATGCAGCAGCCTGATGGATACTCAGATAAATCTTCAAAAGTCTGCAAACTTCAAAGAAGTCTGTATGGCCTCAAACAAGCACCTCGGTGTTGGAACTCATGTTTTGAAGAGATTCTGCTGGATAAAGGATTCATACAGAACGAAGCTGAACCCTGTCTTTTCACGAAGGTAGTGGGAGACAAGAAAATATTGATTACCCTATATGTGGACGACGGACTGGTAGCCACGACAGATGAAGCTCTAGCGCACCAATTCCTCAAGGAATTAGGAAACACGCTGAAGATCACCACGAAACCAGCATCCTACTATTTGGGATTGGAAATTGATAAAGCGGAAGACGGTTCTATTCTGATTTCTCAGCAATCAGATTGCAATCCAGTCTCGACGCCCATTCAAAGGACATCTGAAGAAGGGAAAGTTGACGATACTCCTGAAAAGAAGTGCTTTCCTTATCGTGAGGCTGTAGGAGCACTTGCGTATCTAATGACAGGTACGCGCCCCGACATTGCATACGCTGTCGGAGTAGTTTCAAGGAAATTGGAGAATCCTTCCTGGACTGATTGGCTCAAAGTGAAGAGGATATTCAGATATCTCAAAGGGACTATATCTTTCAGAATAAGATACAAGTCGGGAACCCACAAAGCCATCATTGAAGGATACAGTGATGCAGATCACGGCGGTGATGAGCTCACAGGACGCTCTACTACTGGAGTTGTTTGCCTGTACGCTGGAGGACCGGTGTCCTGGCTTAGTCAACGGCAAGCATCCGTTGCCATCTCAACCACGGAGGCAGAGATAGTAGCTGCCAGTGAAGGTGCTCGCGAGTTAGTTTGGCTACAGGGAGTATTTAGCCAACTTATGACGCTACAAGGCACACCGACGCTCAAAGTGGACAACGAAGCTGCAATACGTCTCGCTCACAATCCGGAATTTCATAAACGGACCAAACATATTCGTGTGAGACATTTTTTTGTGCGCGAGACAGTACAAGAAGGATTGATTGGCGTACAGAAAACAAGTTCTGCAGAGCAGTTAGCTGACCTATTGACAAAGGCAGTTCCGAAGCCAAGACTCCTATTGTTGAGAGCAGGATTGGGATTGCAGTCATCATCACGTCAATGAGGGAAAGTGTTATGGTGTCTGGCATTGACTCATAAAGACTTCTTACAATAGTGTTATGTGTCACTCAATAGTTTTTAATATGATGCTAGGCAACCATTATTATTGACTGTCTGTTTGACTTTTTAAAAGAAGAAAAAGTGTATCTTAGAAAAGCTAAAAAGCTTTTATAAGACTATTTATTATGTTTAGATCCGCGAGTGAAATAAACTGATTCTTTAGCTAGAATAGGCCGCTCTATAGGACGTGTGATAATCCAAAGTGTTGGTGCTCTCGTTCATTAGCTTCTGTAAACCTCTGCTGTAAAGGTATTCTTTTGTTTTACATATTAACACTAACACATATTGTGTTTTATATCTGTCTTGTCACTATACCGAAAATATATTTGTTCCTTCAAATAAAACAAAGTTTTATTATAATGTTTTAATTCTGCATTACGGCAACAACAATTATAAGCTTTACGAATATATTAAAGCTTCACATGGTAGCAGAGCGGAAAAAATGTAAGTTATTTGAATAAAAACGAAAAGGAAAAAATTAGAAATGTCAATTGTAAAAATACAACCTTTAGGAAAGGAAAACTACGATACGTGGTGTATACATGCAAAAGCATACTTAGTAAAAAATAAACTATGGGCATGTGTAAAAGAATATCCAAAGGTAGATGCGTCACAAAATATTCTTGACGATGACGAAATGGCGAAATTGGAGCTGATGTTGTTGATAGTGCCTTCATAACTGAAACAGGTAAAAAACTGTAAATTTGCCAGAGATGCGTGGACGACTCTTGAATCTATCTATGCTAGTAAGGGTCCAGCCAGAAAGGCTACCCTACTAAAGCAACTTATATTAGCAAAAGTAGAAGAAGGTTCAGATACACGCGAGCATTTAAAGAAATTCATGGATACAGTTGATAAATTAAAAGATATGGATATTGATATCAACAGTGATCTATTGTCAATCATGATGCTCTATAGCCTTTCTTCGGAATACGAAAATTTCAGGACTGCAATTGAATCTCAAGACTCGCTTCCAGATCCTGAAAAGCTAAAGATTAAAATTATAGAAGAGAGTGATGCACGCCGTCGTGACATCCCTAGTACTAGCGTAAAGAATGACGCTGAAGAAAGTTTCTACACCTTTTGCAAGATTTGTAAAAAGAAAGGCCATGACACGTCCAAATGCTGGTCTAAAAATAAGAATATCGGCAAGAAAAATAATAAAAAGCCTAAGAACAGGTATACCAAAATGGACGATAAACAAACAAACCTCTTCAGTAGCTACTTCATAAATGACAAAGCACAAAAATGCTGGATACTTGACAGTGGATGTACGTCACATATGACATTTTCGGATAAGCCTTTTATTGAGATGAAAAAAAAATCAAAAACCCTTAAACTCGCTTCAAAGGACAAAACTGCAGAGATAAAAGGGTCAGGACCTGCAGAAATAGAAATTGAAGAAGGAAAAATTGGAATAACTGATGCACTTTATGTACCAAGCCTGTGTGCTAATCTTCTATCTGTTGGAAAAATGACTGATGTAGGACTCACAATTCTATTCACTAAGAAGAAGGCAATAATTAATGATCACAAGCGAGGAGTACAAATGCAAGCAGTGAGAGAAGACGATGGTCTATATTATCTCCAAACGAAAAACAATAATGTTGACAGACATAGAGCCAATGCTAGTAGTAATGACGTAGCAAAAGAAGTGGAGTCAGATGCTATTAAACAATGGTACTGTAAAATGGGACACATGAGTGAAAGGGACTTGAAGCTCGCCTTAAAGAATGAAAGCCTGATTGGATTAAACTTCAACCGTAATAGTTCTTTAGGTGAATGCGAAATATTCATAGAAAGAAAATTGAGCCGAGTGCCTAGCAAGAAGAGTGACAAAAATAATTCACGTACGAGTCAGCGTCTTGAGATCGTACACAGTGACGTCTGTGGACCACTTAAACAACCTTCACTGAATGGCAACAGGTATTTTGAAAGTTTCATTGATGACTACAGTAGATACTGACGAGTATACTTTATTAAAAATAAAAACGAAGTATTACAAAAGTTTATAGACTACAAGGTAGAAGCAGAGAACTTCACAGGAAACAAAATTAAATTCCTACAGACCGATAACGGTACGGAAAACCGAAATTTGAAGTTTGATTCATTTCTGAAGCAAAAAGATTGACAGCACCTTACACTCCACATCAAAATGATATCGCTGAAAGGAAAAATAGAACCCTTATAGAAAAAGCAAGATGCATGATGTTGGAATCAAAAGCGCCTATGTGTTTATGGGCAGAAACGGTTCATACTGCAAATTACTTGTCAAACCGAAGCATTAACCAGAGTATTGAAAACCAAACACCATTTGAAAGATGGGTAGGTAGAAAACCTTGCGTTAATCATCTATATGTATTTGGTGCTAAAACGTTCATCCTAAAGAAAGGAAAACATGAACACAAATTTGCTTCAAAAGCTATACCTGGTATGTTCGCTGGTTACTCGGAAGTTTCAAAAGCGTTTAGAATATACGTCCCATCGAAGAAACGCATTCTTGTTTCCAAGGATGTTCGAATTTTAAAGAAAATGTTCTACGAATATGGTAAAAATGTAATTTCTGTTCCTTTTCAAGAAATAGATGATCACAAGCGATCAAACGAGACTGACAGTGAACTGGATGAAACAGAAATATATTTAGAAGGTACTACAAAAGAAAATAATAGTAGACAGCAAGCAGTACAGGATAATGTTATTGCAAGCTCTAACGAGGTACCTATACAAAATGAAGATAACGAGTTGTATTATGACACTCTCGGGATTGATGACGGCAGTGAAACTGCTGATCAACCAAATGAAAACGACATAGATGTCGACGCATCCATTCTTGTCCCAGAAGAACGAAGATCATACAATCTTCGTGATAGATCACAGATTAACAGACCTAAAATATTTGAGGATTATATTATGGCAGTCATGGATATGGATAATGAAACAGAACCTCAAACGTTTAAAGATGCTAAGAATAGCAATGATAAGGTCAAATGTTAGAGGCTATGCAAAATGAAATGGAATCATTGAAAGAAATGAAGACTTGGGAATTAGTCGACCCTCCGAAAAATCGTAAACCATTGCCATGTAAATGGGTTTACAAAATAAAGAACAATCCAGATGGTACAATTGAGCGATATAAGGCCAGATTAGTAGTAAAAGGTTTTTCACAAAAACCTGGCGTTGATTATCAGAAGACTTTCAGTCCGGTAGCCCGCCTCAGTACTATAAGGGCTGTCTTAGGAATAGCTGCTCGAGAAAATTTGGTACTTCAACAGTTCGATGTATCGACTGCGTTTCTAAACGGAGCTGTAAAAGAGGAAATCTTTATGAAGCAGCCAGAGGGATTCAATGATGGCACTAAGAAAGTGTGCAAACTTAAACGCAGCCTCTACGGGCTGAAACAAGCTCCTCTATGCTGGAATGTCTGCATATCAGAATATCTTATAAATTCAGGATTCAAGCAAAGCACAAAAGAGTCTTAAGTCTTTACTTACGTGAACAAGTGTTAATTGCGCTTTACGTAGATGACGGTTTGGTGGCTTCAACTAGTGAAAATGCTGGAAGGAAATTTATTGAAGAGCTGAAAAATAGGTTTAAAATAACCACAAAACCGGCGTCTTATTTCCTTGGACTTGAAATTAATAAAACCAAAGATGGTTGTATTACATTAAACCAAAAGTCTTATTCTAAGAAGATACTTGAAAAGTTTGGAATGACTAACTGCAAAGTCGCTGCAACGCCGGCAGTAAAAATTGGCATAGATGAAGAAGAAGATGATGAATCAAATTCGTCATTTCCCTATCGTCAAGCTGTGGGAGCCCTAGCATACCTCATGGTCGCTACAAGGCCAGACATAAGCTACGCTGTGAGTGTTGCGTCAATGCATCTAGAAAGTCCTACTAAGTTTGATGTGATGAGAGTCAAGCGAATTTTTAGATACCTAAAGGGTACTATAGACAAAGGACTTGTCTTCGCGAAAAGCCGGGAGAAGAGGCTGATATGTTTCAGTGACGCTGATTTTGGTGGTGACACAACGACTGGCCATTCGACGTCAGGGATGATTTTCTTATTCTCCGGTCCCATCATGTGGAAAAGCCAAAAACAACCAAGAGTAGCAATCTCTTCAACGGAGGCCGAACTCGTAGCCATGACAGAAACTGCGAGAGAAGCCTTATGGCTAAAAGAACTCCTGGAGGAATTAAAGGACCTAACAGACATGAATGAAAAACCAACATTTTACGTCGACAATGAGTCTGCTATAAGGTTATCTGAGAACCCACCTTATGAGTTCCACAGGAGAACTAAACATATCAAGATAAAGCATTTCTTCATTCGAGAATGTATTCAAAATGGAGACTTCGCCGTCAAACAAGTCGCTACAGAATTACAATTGGCAGATATGTGTACGAAGCCATTGTTTGGACCACGACTGAACATGTTAAGCTGTAGAATTGGGCTTGAAGATTTGTCCAAGATCTAAAAAGTATCGTGGATGTGAAGATATACGACCTTCATATTGTGTTTTATATCTGTCTTGTCACTATACCGAAAATATATTGGTTCCTTCAAATAAAACAAAGTTTTATTATAATGTTTTGATTCTGCATTACGGCAACAACAATTATAAGCTTTACGAATATATTAAAGCTTCACAGATGGGTTTTACTGTTTTAGTCAGTAAAAGTCTGACACTCCCTCTCCTGCTCCGCCCAGAGCGGGAGGAGTCATTTGATGATTTACTTAAAGAAAAACAAAAAAAAGGGTGGTTGTGGCATATCATTTCACAGGTAGGTACGGAATATTTTAGATTTAAGTTCTTTAGCAATGATTAGTGTTACCACCACGCCATGAACGTTTTGCAAAAGAAAGACTCGTAATGCTCTAACGTATTTTTCAAAAACTGTTAATATTATGCGTATGAGAAATATAATTTGTACCTAAGGTATCGCATTATTGATATAGCGTTACCTATTTTTGTTTGTTACAGCTTTCCATCGAAAGAGGAAATAAGGCAAACACAATTTTAATGCGATTAAAACAAATATTTTATGCAAGAATCAATCATCCACCACATTCCATCAAATGTATAACGGATGAAGACACGAATTATCTATTATATGTATATGTTGCAGTCACGTAAGTCTCTTAACTAGTCAAAAGTACTTTTAACTAGCAAAATTAGTCAAAAGTAGTTTTAACTGTATGCTTTCGACAATACTACTTTTGACTTAAATAACAGTTAAAATTAGTTTTGCCCAATGGAGCTGGTTAAAAGTAGTTTTGACTAAATGATTCCGTCAAAACTGTTTTTGTCTGGTTATCAGTAAAAACTCTTAAAAAGTTAAGGAAGTCGATAAAAATAACAAAAAAACCAGCGTGGAGAGGATTCCGTACAATGCCAAAGACAAATGTTGCGTCTTCTTTCATGAATGAAATCAAAACTACTTAATATATTACAATAATAACAAAAATATATTTGAGATCTTCAAAACGAGCCCTTTCATTGGTTAATTATATGACATAGTAAGGTTTGCAAAACTTTTTTTTTAATTTTCTAATTTGTCCCCTTTATTTTCAATTGATAGAATTCTCATAGGCTTTCCTGTAATCTACAAGCAATGAACTATATTGTGTACTTTTTCAAAATTTTAGGCTCCGAAGTTTCGGAGATCAGGGGGGGGGAATGGTCAATTTTCGTCTTCTTTCATGAATAAAATCAAAACTATTTATTTTACAATAATAACTAAAATATATTTGAGACTCTCATAACTTTTTTATTTTTTTACAAAATTTTAGGCTCAGTAGTTTCGGAGATCAGGGATATAATATTAGGCCGTTTTTTTTAAAAAAAAACCTCAAAATAATTTTATATATTTTTGCATATGAAACGGTTCCTTTTAATGTTTAAGTTGAAGAAAACAGACTTTTAACAACACGTAACATAACATAAAATAGCATCACCCCTATATTCCCGAAGGACTAGGCAGAGTTAAGGTGGAAAACGCAAGGGTAGCCTGCGAAATTTAAATTTTCTCAAGTTTTGCAATTTGCAGGTCAGTGTCAAGTTGTATGTTGATGAAAATATGAATCGCGCCAGTAACACGTATGGAGTTACAGAATTCAAATCATTTAAATCATTCAAATCATCAATACAGCTCTCCAAGTTCATATAATCACATTCAATAACGATTTCATGAAAATGTCACTCTTTGAGATTATTATGAACTTGGAGGGTTGTATTGATGATTTGAATGATTATTATTCTGTAACTCCATATGTGTTACTGGCGCGATTCATATTTTCATCAACATACAACCTGACACTGACCTGCAAATTGCAATAAACGTAAGAAATTTTAAATTTCGCGGGCTACCTCTGCGAATCCACCTTAATAGTAAACCCCTACTTAGATAACTATGTTTGAGCTAGATATTTATCAACACAAAATGAGTTTTAAAACTTTGCATTCAACCAAAATACCAAATAACAAATTATATAGTCTTGCAATGAGTCTGAAAACAAGTGAAAGTAATTACAATGATTTAGTCTTCTACTAGCAGATAGAGATGATGCTTTATGGACGAACGCAAAACCATGCTCAGCTTTGTAATGTTTTCAGTATATTATAGTTGCAACCTGTTTTTTTTGATATCCCATAACTCTAGGGTATGATTGAGGCCATATCAAAGAATCAACTGGCATATGAGTTATGTTCCAATCCTTCGTTATATTTTTTTTCATTTTTCATACAAAATAATTCGGCAAAGTCCCGATTATTAATGTAAAACACCCTTACGTGAAATATGACAACGTCGCATTTTCGTATGGCCACGGAAGGGGGGCCACGTGGTGGCCCCCGGCCACCGTAGACGCGGGCCTGTGGACGGTGAGCTATGGGCTAGCTCGCCGTCCGTCCGTCTTATGACGACAGGCCGTGTCGACGGCGCGTTCGTGTTCCACGCGCGCACGCTCTGGGCTGAGCAGGAGGGGTTATTTGATGATTTCCCATCGGTAAAAAAAAAAAAGAAAAAGTAAATAAACAAAAGATTTCCGAGTAAAATCATCAGGTAATGTTAATATATATTTTGAATTTCCCCATGAAAGAATAGGCATAGGACCACATAAATCAGAGTGTATTAAATCTAATTTACATATTGCTCTTCTTGATACACCTTTTGGAAATGTTATAGTTTTCTGTTTCCCCTCAATGCAAGGAACACAGGGTTTTAGAGCTCTATCATCAAATGAAATTCCATCTGCAAGACCATCACGTAATAACAACATACCTTTATAACTGAGATGTCCTAATCGCTTATGCCACAAATCAATATCATTACATGAAGCTGTGACTAATGACGTTTCAAATGATTCTGCATCAGTATTTTTAGAAGACTTCAAAGATTGCTGATGCTGATTGAGTTTATACACACCATTGCTGTTACAAGCTGAAAAAATACAATTTCGATTAACTTTTATATTATTTTTAGTATAAGCTTTACATTCTTTATCATCAAATACTAATATATAACCCTTCTGAGTAATTTTATTTACAGAGAGTAAATTAGCAATCAATATCTGGCACATGAACAACATTAGTAATGGTTTTCTTTCAATTATTATTAAGAGTGACCTCAACATTGCCAGATCCACAACCATAAACAGTTTGATTATTAGCTACGGTGACTGCAGTTTTATTTTTATCAGAATAGTTATGTAGCCAGTCTTTTCGCAGTGACATATGTGTTGTACAACCAGAGTCTACCAACCAATCAGAGCTCCCACATAAACCAGTGAACAAAGCAGCAGCTTGCTTCTCTTCACATTCCACTGTTGTAGGGAAAGCTGAACCTTCGCACCTTGCTGCCAAGCTATCACACGTTGCAGCTAAACTGTTGACTGCATCATTTTTCTTCAAATCTGGACACTTGGGTCTAATTTGTCCCTCTTTTTGACAATGATGACATCTGATAGTCTTCCTACTGGACTTCTTCGCTAAGTAACGGATGAAAACGAACTGGAGACAAAATGCTGACCAGATCAGCGGCTCGCCGCCATGCACGCCTACCACCTCCGGACCCGACGCTCAGCTCCGCCTCGCCGCCGCCGGCACCCAGCCTCATCGTGAGCGCTGTGACACCGGCCGTGGCAGTTGCGTCGAGCTCGAGCGACGAGTATTTTTCTCCGCCTACAACGCCACCACCAGTTCGTCGACAGAGCTACACGGCCTAAACCAGCCGTACCAGCATGGCAGTACAGGATTGAACGACGTATTGATGGGGCCAGAACACTCATCGGCAAACTGATCTGCTTCAGGGAGGGCAATACTCGCCCTAGAGTGATGCGTTTTGTGAGGCGGGCGTTCTCGGGGACTGATATCAGTCCTCGGTTGAGGAGAGGTGGTCAAGATATATCTCACCTCCTTTACATGGATGACCTGAAACTCTTTGCCCCCAACGATTTGCAACTGATGGAGCTACTGAAGGTAACTGAAACTTTCAGTAGCGCCATCAGGATGGAATTTGGTGTGGACAAATGTGCGGTCATGCATGTAAAGCGAGGGGAGATTGTGGAGTCTGTGGGAACCCAGCTCGCGGACTCCATAAATCTTAGATCCCTCTCGGCAACCGAAACCTATAAGTATTTGGGTATGTCGGAAGCGCTGGGCATCAATGTAGCCGACATGAAGCAATCGTTAAAGGAGCGCTTCTTTGGCCGCCTGAAAAAAAGTGTTATCAGGCGGAAATAAGATACGTGCCTTCAACGGTTGGGTCATGCCGGTTTTGATGCACTCTTTCGGTATACTTAAATGGACTCAAACAGAACTAGACGCCCTGGATAGGCAGGTCCGTACATTGCTGACAGCATATCGAATGCATCACCCACGTTCTTCGGTTATGAGACTGTATATCCCGCGGAGGTGTGGGGGTCGAGGCTTTTTAAATGCTAAGACTCTCCACAATCGTGAGATATGCAGTCTCAGGGAATATTTCCTAGAAGCCGACGTGGGGATGCATCGAGATGTGGTCGCGGTGGATAAGGGCCTCACCCCGCTCTGCTTGGCTAAAGAGAACTGGTGCAAACCTGTAGTGCTTGACACTGACGACCGCAGGGAAGTAAGGCAGAGCAAGGAGCTTCACGGACGCTTTTTCCGGGCCCTGCATGGGCCCGATGTAGACCTATCAGCGTCCGTAGCCTGGCTACGTTCCGGAGACCTCTTTGATGAAACCGAAGGTTTTGTCTGTGCAATTTTGGATGAAGTTATGATGATGAATAACTACCGGAGATTTATTGTGAAGGACGGTACGGTTGACATAATTATGTCGGGCATGCCACCGTCCAGGCCAATCAATCCGTCACATTATCTCTGGGTGTTCTCGTCTGGCTAATGGAGAGTACTTGCATAGACACAACCTTGTGGCCAGGATTATCCATCAGCATCTTGCTCTAAAATACAACCTTATGGAATCGGAAGTGCCGTACTATAGGATGTGCCAAACCCAGATCTCGAAAATGGCAATATCACATTGTACTGGGACCAATCCATCATCACTGAACAGGACTATTGTAGCCAATAAGCCTGATAAAGTGGTGGTGGATCGATCAGAGCGGCGCGCAATGATTATTGATATAACGGTCCCGCATGATGAGAACCTCGTGAAAGCCGAAAAAGATAAGCAAATCAAATATCTTGACTTGGCTCGCGAGGTTGTCGACATGTGGGATGTGGACTCAGCGATCATTGTGCCGATAGTCGTATCAGCCCATGGCTTAATTGCCAAGAGCCTCGATGAATACCTGAGAAGGCTCTCGTTAAGCAGCTGGATCAAGGGCTTGATTCAGAAAGCGGTACTCCTGGACACGGCCCGTATTGTTAGGAGGTTCCTCTCTCTGGAGCCCTGACCGCCGGTAGCTTGGACCCTGTTCCTGATACCGGTGGGCTACAATTTTTATATGTTCTTTTTTATATTGTTTTTTTCTAAGGAATATTTAAAAATGTAATTAGTTTTTAAAAAATAAATAAAGGAATAACAATATGGCAATTTTATTGGAATGACATCGTTTGTATATTTCTAATTTTTTTACTTCAAATATTTCTTTGAAAATTAATAGAAAAGTATAGAAGAAGAAGACATGCTGCGCCAACCCCAAATAAATCGGGATAAGGGCAGAATAATGATGATGATGATTCCTCTAAAAAGTACTATAAGGAACAGAGGTCTTGCTGCGCTAGCTATTTGCAAATTATCAATATCTATACGCAGTTTGGATTTAAATATGTCACGAAGAATTCTTAATTTATTTGGAATTTTATTGATTTTGTTGCTATCACTTTTAAGCATTTTGAATGTAAATCGTATGCTACAAACAAATAAGAATTTCTTTAAAAAAATAAGCCTGGATTATGAGAAGACGGAGGCATTCATTTTTTAGCGATAGACCTTCAAGATGTGTAGGGATTGATACCGCAAATCGTGTAGACCGTATTGTTGGTATAGTGATCGGAAGCAAGCACGAGGTCCTGGGTTAGATTCCCGGGTCGGGCAAAGTGTTGTTGAGTTTTTCCACCAGGAAATTCTCAGTAGTAGCGACAAACCCAGAATTTGTGCTCGGTTGATGTCAATAGGCTGGCCTCCTATTTCATTGGGCTTAAACATAACTGGCGGCATGTGGGTGTACTATTAGGTATACCTCTGCCTCACGAATTACAGGCGAGATGTTTTGTTAGTTCAATATCCCGCCTAAGATCGAGCTTCACTCATGTGACTACCGAATGAAAACAACATTTTTAAGACTTACATGAACAAATTGAAAATGGGTTGCTTGATAAAATTAAGTGAAGGCTACCTTTTATTAAAATTAACGGAACCAATGTGTTTTCCAAACCAAACGAAATCAAAATTGAATGAAACTATAAAGCTTAAGGGCCAAGAATATGTTGGTTTGTCTTTGTCTGTCTATCTTTTTGTCCCTACCACAGGGTTGTAGGGTAGATGAGATGATACTATAATTTTATACACTCATCTGTTTTCTTATTAAAATATGATTGTATAAAAAAAAACAGATAATTTACATCTACCTAATAAAAGACTATAACAACACGATGGTGTAACGTTGTCTAAGTAAAACCATTGAAGCTTCACTCACGGTTGTCGCAATTTTAAATAGTCTTGATTTAATGCAACAGGCAACCCATTCGTTATAATTATGTTTTTTCATGTAGGTATATTCAAAATATTTTACACTCGGTACACAGATGGAGCCAGATTAGGCATTAGTCAGTAGATATTTACAATTGTGGATATATCACACAGTGAAGAGGAATTGTATCCATAAAAGTAACTGTTTCACTCGCGGGCCTGCACTTACATGTGAACTTCGGACATCAATCTGGTGTATAGACGAAGGGCTTGCTTTGACTGTATTTGTTACATCGAGCTGCATCTACTCATCATTTTATTGTTGCCCGTTCATCAGAAAAGTATATACCTTTGAAAATACGAGTTCTAATATTATTACCCTGTTCTTCTTCTTCTTTCGTAGCGATGATAAGTTTTCATATCAAATTATTAATACCCAGGTGGATACGTTAATCGCGGCGTCAGTAGCGATTTTGTCAGTAAGTCCTCTAAAAAGCAGCTATAGGGATACTTTGGACACTCCAGCAAGTCGGGCATGGTCTGGTCGGAAGCCGCGTATGCACATTGAGCTGCTGCAACCATGGTAGTACATTTTGTCAATTATGTATCATCATGGTTAGAAAATACAGATTTACGAGTAAAATCTTTTCAAAACTTTTGAGTAACAAATAAGACGAAGCGTGACCAAAGTGGTAAGACTTCATAAGTGCGCAATGAAACATGAAGATTACCGAAGCGTATACTGTTTCTGGTTCCATTACTAAATACATTAAATTCAAGCGTTTACAGTATTTTTCAGTAACGGGGTTTGAAAGGATTTTTTTTAAACTTTTTTAGGGTACTCAGCGTTGGGACCTAAGATAGATCTTGAATTGCATCTATTTGCTTTGTTCATAAACTTCTTCTTAGCGTGTCGATGGCAATCTAAGTTAACTGATTTCCTGTTAATTTAAACTAACACCAGTCAGTTTATTAGTATATTAGTTTGGAGAGGATATTAGGAATATACCACGACTTCACGTTCCCATGTAATGTTCCCTGATAATGCCAAAAGAATACGCGCTCACGTGAGTGAAGCCGAAGGAAAGCAACTCTGTTTGTTTGTAACCTTTTCACGACAAAACGGCTGATTGGATCGTAATGAAATTTGGCAAGAAGGTTATGTAGCTGCACTACAAAGAGTACAGTACAGTACAGCAACATAGAACAAAAAGTAACATGAACATTTCTATACATCTAAAATCCTACATCGTACAAGTAGTTATCCGCGACTTAAAACTATATTGAAGAACCCGACAACAACTGGCGGGCAGTAGCCCACCAGACATGACCACCAAAATTATATCCTGGGGAAAGACAAGGCTATCTTTATTTTCTCACAGTCACATCAGAATTTCCACGCGAACGAACTCGCGGGCATCAGCTAGTAGAATATATAATTAATAGAGTTACTGGGTGGTTCACACAAAACTAACTGAAATACAAAGAAACTACCTATAAATGCAATTATGCAATGTTTGTAATCATTCAAAAGTTTTAAAATGTTATTTATTAAAATCTTTTTTTTTAAAGTTGCCTGAAAATCTCACAAAAACTTGAACACCCCTAACGCGGGATCAGAGCGGGCGATTTTACTTTTTCAATTCTTTTTTATTTCTTGATTATTGCACTTCCCTCACCATACTAGGGCATGAAAATACCCCCCACAGATAGCAAATATATCGATAATACCCCCTGAAAACTTTATTTTACCACTTATTTTAGGGTTTTAAATCTTAATCTCAAACCTAATGCCGAGAACCCTCCAGGTGGGTTCACTTGCAATATGTACGGTGGGATGGCACATGCGCACTATGATACGGGGGTGGACTCGAATGTGTTAAAATTTTTGGAATGGGGGCTATCGCGTATGAATTCGCCGCTAGATGCGCTAGTGTAGCGCGGGGGCACCGAAATTTCCGATGTCATAGATAGTTCGCGCGTTGCGTACTGTTTTAAACCGTATTTTTACAAATATTCACGATTGTGGTCTAGATTGAGCCATTACTGATTAATTAGAACTTGAAGATTTACAACAAAGAATCTTAATTGTCAGTACTTGGAGGTAAAATGATTTTTAAATGTTTCATGCTTGCTAGTTTTAGGGAGAATTTTGTAAATAAATGTATCTGAAGTTTACACTATGTTGTTATACGTAATAAAATGAACTTCTATGAAGTTATTGGTAAGTACTTTAAAGTATAAAATAGAATTATTGACAGGACCCTAATCGACAGTGGCGCCATCTGGTGAGCTCAAAAACTATAGCCCTCATTGACTCGAGACTTTTGTGTCGAAAAAGAAAATAAAGCTTGAATCGACAGTTGCCGCCAAATTGTTTTGTATTTTGTACAAACAGCAAGACACGTAACTGCCCATTAATCCCGCTAAATGCTCGGTTATTACATATTCTCGGAAGCGCTCAATCATGGCTACATCATATAGGTACATTAAGCTATCAAATTCTACCTAGATCAAACTATCCGTGATCTGGGGGTTCATCATGATTCCAAGCTTAGTTTTGAAATACACGTAGATGCAATAGTCGCTAAGGCATCAAAATCACTGGGTTTCATAATGCGGTTATCCAAGTGCTTCACTCAAGCCAAAACTTTAAAAATACTATACTGTACTTTTGTTAGAAGCCACTTGGAATATGCGTCTGAAATATGGAACCCATGTTACCACAAATACATTGACCGCATTGAGAGCATCCAAGGAAGGTTCATAAGGTATCTATTTTACCATCAAAAAGTACCGTATCATTCGGGAAACTACCATAGCTTTTGTAAACAATATCCTAAATGTATTACCTTTACTCAACCACCGCGGCGCGCCGCGAGATTTCTGACTGTGTATGTTTGTTGAAAATTTTAACAACACCATAGACTAACGACACTTTTTTCAAATTTTATTTCAACATTCCTTTGAACGTAAACGATACAATCCATCGTAGTGTGCCATTTGCTTCAACAAATTATAGGCAGAATTCGTACATTGTGCGTGCAAGCAGAAATTTAAACAAGCTTTGTAAACAGTATGATATTGATCCATTCCAAACTAGTGTGTCGTCAGCCAGGAAGTGCTTAAGTCGAAGCTTTTTCATGTAGTTCATTTTGTTATGATGGTTGTTATGCAGTGTGAGCAACATAGTCATTATGCTGTAGTATATACTTAGTAACTTGGTGTGAATGTCCGTAGAATTAACTTTTTTCTCTGTATTTTATAAGTGGAGACCTGTGGCTTTCAGACTAATGTACTGTCCTTGATCTGTTTGTTTCAGCTGTAAGTCTCCCATGTTATTTAAATAAATAAATAAATATATATTTTATTTTAATAAAACCATTTATATTGCAATGCCATAACAGGCAACTAAGTTCTAAGAACCTACCTATTGTTAACATCTTCAAAAGACTATACACTTAGTTCGCAATAAAGAGTTTGAATTAAAATTTTCTGCTAGGTACTGACCTCCTTTACAAAACAAAATTTTGACAGATGTAGAATGTTCTCAGTGGCGCCATCTTAAGTCGATTGTCGAACTTCTAAAATTATGCCTATAGCGGCAATGGACACTGCTTACTGTAATGTATTTCGGTTACCCACACTTAATAAATTGTTAGCCCGCACTATATAAGATGATACAGGTACCCATGTCATCCAGTTCGTATTATACGCTTGCTACGGAACCACGCCTTTCATTTACCGGCCTAAGTACAAACATAACAGTGGCGACGAGGTTGTGAAAGTACCTGCTAGAAGTATATTCGGAATCGTATTGACGTGTGAAGAATAAAATGTCGACTATCGGTAAAATAAGAGACTTTGAGGTGACGTCAGGGAATTGGACGTTGTACGTGGAAAGGCTGGAGATGTATTTCAAAGTCAATAACGTGGAAAAGAACATGTGGCTGGCGATCTTGATCACTGCAATAGGAGATCAAACGTATGAGTTACTAAGCACTTTGTGCAGCCCAAGTAAACCGGCGGAGTTAACTTACGAAAAAGCCGTTGCAATGTTGAAAAATCATCTTCAACCGAAGCCCGCTGTCATGGCGGAGCGGTTCCGGTTTCGTCAAAGAAGGCAAAAGGACGACGAAAATATTACGCAATACCTAACCGAGATTAAGAAATTGTCGAAAACTTGTGAATTTGGCGGCAATCTGGAGGAGAATCTGCGGGATCAGTTGGTGTGCGGGGTTAAGAGCGACGTCATCAGGCAAAGGCTATTTGCAGAAGACAATCTAACGTACTCAGGGGCGGTGAAATTGGCCTGCGGCTTGGAAGCGGCGGAACGAGATGCGGCCGTGGTTGAACAAAGAACAGGCGCGGAGGTACCAACAACCGTACACGCGTTGAGGACAACACGTGGGCGTGAACAGCGCGGGGCCCGCGAGCGCGCGGCGCCTGACACGGGCAAGGGCGCCGGGAGCTGCACGGCGTGCGGCTGGCGCGGACACACCACCGACGAATGCCGCTATAGGCATTTTGTATGCAGTAAATGCAAGCAGAGTGGACATTTGAGACGCGTGTGTCCGCGGTCAAGGTCAAGCACAGGAAGAGGAAAGAGGCGCGGGGTGAACCACGTGGAAGCTACCGGGAGCGAGCAGCCGGGTGAACTACAAGGCTCTTCTAGTTCAGACGAGCTAGGGGAAGAGTTACACCAACTGTGTTTAAGCGGATATACCCCGGTGAGATTACCTTTACTTATTGACGACAACATAATTAACATGGAGGTAGATACAGGCTCAGCCGTTTCATGTATTAGTAAAAAAACATACGATAGGTACTTCAGTGCTAGATCAATTGAGCCATTTAATTTAGTACTAAAATTTTATGATGGTAGTAATACCAGGCCATTAGGTGTAATAAGACCGAAAGTACAATATAATAATAAAGTAAAATACTTAGAGCTGTTTGTGATCGATGGGGGTACCACTACTTTATTAGGCCGGCAATGGTTATCTGAAATGGAAGTAAAAATACCTCCATTTCAACAAGCAATTAATTATGGCAATATTTTAAAAACAAAATCTGATACTGCAAATGTTTTGTTAAATAGGTATAAAGAGTTGTTCAGCGGCGGATTGGGACGGTACACAGGCGGTAAAGCAACACTCCAGTTGCGGGAAGGAGCGACCCCCGTATTCTGCCGGGCGCGGCCGCTGCCTTACGCTCTGAAGGGTCAAGTCGATGCGGAGCTGGATGCTATGCTGCGCGCGGGCGTTATCGAGCCCGTCGAGTGTTCAGACTGGGCGACACCGTTGGTACCGGTACGTAAAGCTGACGGTGGACTTCGCATCTGCGCAGATTATAAAGTCACCTTGAATCCTGTCTTACTGATCAATAGGTATCCGCTTCCGAAGATCGATGATCTGTTAGCAAGTATAAACGGGGCTACATTCTTTTCGAAAATAGATTTATCCCAAGCTTATAATCAGATAGAATTGGATGATTCAAGAGATTTAACAGTAATAAATACACATAGAGGTTTGTTCAAATATAATAGACTGGTGTTCGGGTTGTCGTCGAGCCCGGGCATCTTCCAGCGGATTATGTCGAACCTTCTTAGTGATATACCAGGGGTAGAAGTATTCCTGGATGACGTAATCATAAGTACGCCGGGAACACAAAATAATCATTTAGAAACTTTAGATAAGGTGTTCAAAAGGTTACAAGATCATGGAATGAAGCTTAAAGGAAGTAAATGTCTTTTCATGGTTGAGGAGGTCAAATACTTAGGATATGTTATATCGAAAGACGGTATTAAAGTAGATACGGACAAAGTAAATGCAATAGTAAAAATTCCTAGGCCGAAAAATGTTACAGATTTGCGTTCTTTCTTAGGGCTAGTAAATTTTTATGCTAAGTTTGTTAAAAATTTGAGTAACATATTGTCACCACTTTATGAACTTTTAAAAAAAAGTGTAAGTTGGTATTGGAGTAATAAGTGTGAGGAAGCGATGGTAAAAGTAAAAAAAATATTAACAGGTGCGGAAGTGTTAGTTCATTATGATCCGGACAAGCCGTTAGTGTTGACGTGTGACGCTAGTGCACGCGGTATAGGCGGGGTACTTACACAGCAAAGCGCCGACGGCCGCGACCGGCCGGTGGTTTATGTGTCACGCGCATTGAATGATGCAGAAAAACATTATTCTCAGATAGATCGGGAAGCGTTAGCTATAGTATTTTGTTTAAAAAAATTACATCAGTACGTATATGGCCGACGCTTTACTTTGCGAACTGATCATAAGCCATTAGTAAGCATATTTGGGCCAAAGCACGGCGTACCGGCTATGGCAGCGAGTAGATTACAGCGTTGGGCGATTATTTTATCTGCATATACTTATGATATAGAATACGTCAACACAAAACAAAACGGTGCGGACGGACTGTCGAGATTACCGGTTCAAAGCAGAAGCGATGAGTCATTACCGACCCTACCTGAGCAAACATATTTACATTTCGCACAAAATGCATTGTTACTAGATTATAATGTAATTAAGCAACAGACTATGAGAGATCCGATGTTAAGCAGAGTCTTGAGTTATATCCGAGACATGTGGCCCACAGATAATGATATACGCGAATTGCAACCATATTTTAACCGTCGTAAGGAACTGTACGAGGAGTTAGGCTGTGTTATGTGGGGGCACAGGGTGCTGATTCCGGAAAGCTGCCGAGCTAGGGTATTACGAGAGTTACACGAACCCCATATGGGCATTGTAAAAACGAAAGCGTCAGCTAGGAGCTATGTTTGGTGGCCGGGCATCGACGAGGCGGTGGAGACAACGTGTCGGGAGTGCGCGGTGTGCGCGGGGGAGGCGGACTCGCCGCAGCAGCACGCAGTCACTCCGTGGCCCTGGCCTTCTAGACCATGGGCGAGGGTACATCTAGATTTTCTAGGTCCTATATTTGGTAAAATATATTTAGTTATGGTTGACGCAAGGACAAAATGGTTGGAAGTATTTCCCGTACCTAGTACCGCGGCTAGTTTTACTATTGAGAAACTCACCGAAGTATTTTCTAGATGGGGTTTACCTAGGCAAATAGTTTCTGATAATGGTCCCCCATTTACGAGTAAAGAGTTATCAGACTTTCTAACAAGGCATGGCATAGAACACGTATTTTCAGCTCCATACCACCCAGCATCAAACGGGGCCGCTGAAAATGCAGTGCGGACTGTAAAAAGAGCAATCAAAAAAGCAGTTAAACAAAAACAAAATATTAATTTATTTTTGGGTACCTTCTTATTACATTACCGTAATACGGAACACTGTTCTACCGGGGAAAGTCCAGCGACGCTAATGTTAGGTAGGAAACTACGTACAAAACTAGATGCTCTAAGGCCCAACAGGGAAGAGAAAGTGAAAAAGGTTCAAGAGCGGCAACAAAGGGGAGGTACGGAACGTTCGTTACAGTTAGGGGAGGAAATATGGATGAGGCAGTATAGAGGTAATGAAAAATGGCTTCCGGGGCAAATAGTTAGAAGAATGGGCACTACGGATTATGGGGTTGTGGATGGATCAGGGAAAGAAACACATAGACATATTGATCAGTTAAGACAGCGATCGCGTAGTTCTTTGATTTGTCCAACCAGTACGACAGAACGGAGTTCTCTTGAGGCGGAGCGTGCCAAGGTGTCAGAGGTGACGCCATCGTCAGCCCCAGTCAGTACCGAGGTACCACATGTTGAGTCGAGGACCCCTCGGAGCGTGGGGGAGTGTAGTCCAGAGCTAACCACAACAGTCGATGTGTTACCGTCCACATCCGCGGCCAGCTCCGTTCCTCTCTCTAATGTTCCCAGTCCTGATCCGTGTATAAATGCCCCGAATTCCGAGAATCTTGTTGCGGATGTAATTCGAACCCGTCCTATACGGGAGTGTCGTTTAAAAAGACCATCAAAATATAAATAAAATGTCGTAATCATTAAGTAAGTAGCTTGAGTAAGTTAGTTAATAATTTTGTATACATCAGTATTTTTCCATAAGTTGTAACTTGAATTACCTACCTAATGTTGTAAATCTTCAGCGCAGTTTTATTAAGTTAAGGTTTAGTTATCTATAGATTGTAAGTTCAGTAAATTGTACAGCAATGATGTTTAGTATTTTTTTTTGATTTGTTGGTATTAGTTTGTAACTTAGTGTTTTGGTTTAAGAATACCTATATGTAATAATTAGGGGTAAGAATTGTAATGTATTTCGGTTACCCACACTTAATAAATTGTTAGCCCGCACTATATAAGATGATACAGGTACCCATGTCATCCAGTTCGTATTATACGCTTGCTACGGAACCACGCCTTTCATTTACCGGCCTAAGTACAAACATAACACTTACAATAAAGTATGGTTTAGAAAGATTGAAAGTAACCATCGACGTGTCCAATTGATCGCAGCTGTGCCATGGTTGTGTTCTGTAGTGTTTGTGATCTATAATCTAATAAATAAACATGGTGTTGTCTCGAGCACACGGGTAGTGGGCTAGCAGTCGCGTAAGAGCCACGGGCGAGAATGGACGTCTACTTGCATCCTGGTGCGGTAACGAGCCAATTGACGTACCTTTTGTGACGCGGAGCACTACATTTCCATTGATTGCTGCTGAAGGAGTAACATAGTGCAACGAAATAAAAATTAAAAGAAAATTATAATATTTTATTGTATTTCCTGTTTCTATTTATTGCATCCATATCAAAAGCCGTATTCAGATAATGTAACATAAATAAATCGGTGCATTTTTAATGCATTACACTAGAATGTACAACTTATTTATTATTTAAGTGTTTGCTAACGGGAATGTAATTCACTTAGTTTAAGTATAAACGATCTTATTAAGTTTTCAAAATATCACATCATGCTGGATGGCATCGTGCAAACAAATAGCAAACATCGCCCTCGTGACACCGCATCAGAAACAGGCAGCAACGACACTCGTTCACTCTTCGGTTTCTGATTGTACAACATATAAGTAATAATAAAAAACATGTATCAACGAATGTTGTAAAACGGTTTCGTTACTGGCTGCAGTCGCAGTGGCCGGCTGGCGCATGGCGCATGTGGCATGGCGGCTACGAGATCATGTAACACGCCTCGAGCGCACCGTGGTCGGCCACACGTCATCATTGCTGGGAGAAGTGTTATACAGTTGACTCTGCTTCAGACGAACATTACTTCAAGCGAGACGTTACTTCGAAGTTCACGGTTAATTGAGCAATGTGCAGTAAACATATATTTATGTTTGTATAAAATTAAGTACAATTTTGAGATTCAAGAGATAATTCATAGGTACTTACTTTATAAATAATTGTGTAAATATAAATCTATTATTTAAAATCATTTAACATGGATATCAAAATACACTAATAAATACGTAGTGTACGCAGCGCGGGACTCGGAGCGGAGGCCGGAAGTCGCTCGTGGCGTTCACTTTGTCTGACATATTATATTACCAACGTAAAAAAATAACAAATTATTTTTTAAAAACCTAGACTAGTATACAATTAACGGTTGGTCCATTTTTATTAATGTACATTTTTATAAAAATATTTTAGTACAAAACTTAACTACTGTATACAAACGATCTCATCGGGACAATGAAACATAAATTAAGTACATAGGCGGTGGGCACGTCGCTGGGCCGGGCGCGTCACGTCGCGTCCCGTCACGTCGCGTCACGTCGTGTCACGTCTCGTGTCGTCACGTCGCGCCGCGTCGCTCGGCCCGCGGCGTCTCGCGCCCGCCGGCCATCACATGCCCGACTCGGCGATGCCCTCGTCGTCTGCAACAGAAAGGCGCGTGAGTCTGGGCGCGTCGGTCGCGTGCGCCACGTTAGTACACTCGGCATGCGGCACGCCACACACACTCACGCGTTGTCGATCCGCCGCCGCGACCTGCACTACTGCACTACCCTCCACCTAGCGTTCACACTTACACGTTAACCTCATCTACCGAAACATTGTTACCCGCATCATAAAAAAACAAAAAAATAGATGAGAATAAAAATGAAATACGATTACTACACGGCTATTACATACATGTGGTCATAGTACAAAATAGTAATGTAAAGTTGAGAAATAGAGGGTTGCGTACCTTCGAAAGCAGCGTTGAGGTGGTGGTTGTGGTTGTTGTGCGGCGGCGCGGCCAGGTCCTGTCCCTCCAGCACGGCCACGAGGCACTGGTGGATGCAGATGTACTGCTGCTCCGTCTGCACCATCCACACTCGCTCGCGCCGCATTGCGTGCACCATGCCGAAGATGTCGATGAACTCCGCGTGGTTCGCCAGCTGCGACACACAACATACTCTCTGTACTGCACTACTCGAGTGCACTGAACGACGACCCGACACCCTGACGTTGTCGCACCGGCCGATCCTCTCAGCAGATGCGACTGGTGTAAGTCGGACAGCCATATTAGCTTATCATAGGGTGAAAGTTCAAAGACTTGTGATATACACCACACCACACTAGCTCCGCGTTGTGGGTTATGGAGCTCTCCCTCCCACGAAAGAGGATCAGCCCTGTGTTTCAGCAGAAACATCATATGCCGCTACTACTTACGATAATGCAATGCATTCGTGTCGTGGTGAACTACCAGGCAATGTCTCACAAGCAATCAATGGTCTGTATTTCAAAGGCCCACGCCGGCGCTGCAGTGCACGACGACACACTCGCGTGTTAGCGTGTTAGCGACTGACCTGTTGCAGCGCGGTGTCCAGCGTGATGAAGGTGCCGGAGCGGCCCACGCCGGCGCTGCAGTGCACGACGACACACTCGCGTGTTAGCGTGTTAGCGACTGACCTGTTGCAGCGCGGTGTCCAGCGTGATGAAGGTGCCGGAGCGGCCCACGCCGGCGCTGCAGTGCACGACGACACACTCGCGTGTTAGCGTGTTAGCGACTGACCTGTTGCAGCGCGGTGTCCAGCGTGATGAAGGTGCCGGAGCGGCCCACGCCGGCGCTGCAGTGCACGACGACACACTCGCGTGTTAGCGTGTTAGCGACTGACCTGTTGCAGCGCGGTGTCCAGCGTGATGAAGGTGCCGGAGCGGCCCACGCCGGCGCTGCAGTGCACGACGACACACTCGCGTGTTAGCGTGTTAGCGACTGACCTGTTGCAGCGCGGTGTCCAGCGTGATGAAGGTGCCGGAGCGGCCCACGCCGGCGCTGCAGTGCACGACGACACACTCGCGTGTTAGCGTGTTAGCGACTGACCTGTTGCAGCGCGGTGTCCAGCGTGATGAAGGTGCCGGAGCGGCCCACGCCGGCGCTGCAGTGCACGACGACACACTCGCGTGTTAGCGTGTTAGCGACTGACCTGTTGCAGCGCGGTGTCCAGCGTGATGAAGGTGCCGGAGCGGCCCACGCCGGCGCTGCAGTGCACGACGACACACTCGCGTGTTAGCGTGTTAGCGACTGACCTGTTGCAGCGCGGTGTCCAGCGTGATGAAGGTGCCGGAGCGGCCCACGCCGGCGCTGCAGTGCACGACGACACACTCGCGTGTTAGCGTGTTAGCGACTGACCTGTTGCAGCGCGGTGTCCAGCGTGATGAAGGTGCCGGAGCGGCCCACGCCGGCGCTGCAGTGCACGACGACACACTCGCGTGTTAGCGTGTTAGCGACTGACCTGTTGCAGCGCGGTGTCCAGCGTGATGAAGGTGCCGGAGCGGCCCACGCCGGCGCTGCAGTGCACGACGACACACTCGCGTGTTAGCGTGTTAGCGACTGACCTGTTGCAGCGCGGTGTCCAGCGTGATGAAGGTGCCGGAGCGGCCCACGCCGGCGCTGCAGTGCACGACGACACACTCGCGTGTTAGCGACTGACCTGTTGCAGCGCGGTGTCCAGCGTGATGAAGGTGCCGGAGCGGCCCACGCCGGCGCTGCAGTGCACGACGACACACTCGCGTGTTAGCGTGTTAGCGACTGACCTGTTGCAGCGCGGTGTCCAGCGTGATGAAGGTGCCGGAGCGGCCCACGCCGGCGCTGCAGTGCACGACGACACACTCGCGTGTTAGCGACTGACCTGTTGCAGCGCGGTGTCCAGCGTGATGAAGGTGCCGGAGCGGCCCACGCCGGCGCTGCAGTGCACGACGACACACTCGCGTGTTAGCGTGTTAGCGACTGACCTGTTGCAGCGCGGTGTCCAGCGTGATGAAGGTGCCGGAGCGGCCCACGCCGGCGCTGCAGTGCACGACGACACACTCGCGTGTTAGCGTGTTAGCGACTGACCTGTTGCAGCGCGGTGTCCAGCGTGATGAAGGTGCCGGAGCGGCCCACGCCGGCGCTGCAGTGCACGACGACACACTCGCGTGTTAGCGACTGACCTGTTGCAGCGCGGTGTCCAGCGTGATGAAGGTGCCGGAGCGGCCCACGCCGGCGCTGCAGTGCACGACGACACACTCGCGTGTTAGCGACTGACCTGTTGCAGCGCGGTGTCCAGCGTGATGAAGGTGCCGGAGCGGCCCACGCCGGCGCTGCAGTGCACGACGACACACTCGCGTGTTAGCGTGTTAGCGACTGACCTGTTGCAGCGCGGTGTCCAGCGTGATGAAGGTGCCGGAGCGGCCCACGCCGGCGCTGCAGTGCACGACGACACACTCGCGTGTTAGCGTGTTAGCGACTGACCTGTTGCAGCGCGGTGTCCAGCGTGATGAAGGTGCCGGAGCGGCCCACGCCGGCGCTGCAGTGCACGACGACGGGTCGCGAGTCGGGCGGGCAGCGCTCGCGGAAGGTCCGCACGAAGCGCGCCAGCGTGGTGGGCGGGTCGGGCACTCCGAAGTCCGGCCACGTGGTGAAGTGGAAGTGCTTGAGCACGCGCTGCTCCGCGCCGCGGCACAGCATGAGCTCCGTCACGGTCCAGTCGGGGTAGCGCGACTCGTTGAGCGCCGTGACGGCGATGTCACCGTAGTACACGGGCCGCGTGTCGTAGGGCCAGTAGCGGTCGCACTTCTCGCGGCCCTTCTCCACGCAGCGCGTCAGCATGACGATGGCGCGGCTGCCCGACTCCCAGCACATGCGCCAGAAGTCGTCGCGCGTGCAATGCAGCGGGCCCTGCGTGACGATGAACTCGCGCGGCGAGTTGTGGCCAGGCACGTAGTTGGCGTTGATGTAGTCGGAGCCCTCCTCGTCGTCCACGGGCTGTAGCTTGTAGCGCGAGTGGTCGTAGGGCAGGATGTTGGTGAAGCGGTTCTTGGGCCGGTTGACGGGCAGGTCGGCGGCCGAGCACGCCTGCTCGCGGCCCACGTGCTTCAGCTCTTCGAACTCCTCGCTGAACCTGCGCACGCACACGCACCCGTTATGTCGCGCTACAACCCGCATTACGTACCACCAACAAGCGGCAGGCGCAGCGCAGCGCGGTCGTCACTGCCAGCCAAACTACAACTTTGTGACAGTTTAAATAATTTTATTAAGCACCAGAGCCCATCAAATCGGACAGAGGAGCGCGGCTCTGGTTAAAGTCGCTCTTTTTCCGCTTTACTTTAAGAACGTCTGTGTGATACCTGTTTGGCAGTGAAAACTATGTTCCGCGAATCAATTCAGAATTATGTTATGAAAATCATCATCAGTCTAACCGGATGCAGCTGAATACCAGTATGTTACATGGAGCGACTGCCTATCTGACCCCCACAACCCATTTAGTACTGGGTAATACGATACCAATTGGTAAGACTGTTTTTCAGACTTTTTGATCCACTGACTACCTGAAACGACTGTCAAAGATCTATATCGCTGGGACCAACCGTTTAACGTGCTTTCCTAGGCAACTCGAGTTGTAACAGGCGCTTTAAATATGAAGATTCACTGTAACTTCAAGTTACTAAAAAACTTTTAATAACTTGAAACTTATTTTAGTACTACAAAGCGTTTCTCGACATTTCTTTCTACATTTCAACTATAGAGCTGATTTATCACCGTGAGAGTCTTTATGTAATGTTTATAGAACAAATCAGTGATAAAACTAGGGCCTTTTTGAGGTTCTGTAAACGTTTACAACACCACTATAGTACTACTAATCATGAACACTAATCAGCACGTTCTGAAACGTTCTCAGGAAGTACCATGTTCTGTTACTTGGGCGTCAATAGATTTGTGTTATTAGTTGAATTTATCGAAGGCCACTGCTGAATGACACGAAAAAAGTATACCAAAACACCATCGATCTCTAATAAAGAACTAGATACACAATCAGCGACAAAAATGTTTTCACCGAATGAGCGCCCACTTGAACATTTGGGTGCTCTTTTAATTTAGTAGTATTCGAACGCTCCGACGGTAAACATGCTGCAGTGCTCGTTAAAAAACTGTAAAAATCACACATCTAGGGCAATAACAGTACTTTCACAAGTTATTATGCCTTGTGTCTGTGACTGTAGCTTCGTCTTTGTTTTTCTGACTTTCAAAAGTGCCTGCGAAGGTCTAATTGAAATAAACGCTTTGAGTTTGAGTTTGAATAAAAAAGGATGGAGTTTAATATTTTATTTCTTTAGCGACCATCGTGGCTGAAATAATTAACAGTTTGGGCTTCGGCCGGGGTTGTCAAGAGAAACCGCAATTCTTAGTTAGAAGCATGTTGTCATAGGCCAGGGGCGATTTAAAGGTGAAAACGGTTTATCGCGATTTCCGGGAAAACTACAACCCCTACCGAAAAATGCAAATGGCAAAGTTCTAGGTAATTAAAAGATATATATACATACAACTATAGATAGAGACATACATACAACTTTTGTCTTTACACTTTTTCACATTTATTTTTTTTTCGCTTGTTTTGATATTATATCGAAAAAGTAATCTTATTTACAATGGAAAAATCATATCATAAAAGTTTTTTTGTTATATTTACATTGGATTGTCAGGATTTATTCCGCAAGGCTCGAACAGACCAGTGGGTGGACCAGTGGGTCAGTGCCCACTCGACCCGCTTAGACTCGACCAGAAGAATAATACCAGATATTTTACTACCAATTCCCTGTCATTTGTACAGTCAGGCAAAATAGTATTTTAATTCTAAATAACTTATTATACATAAAATATTTAATATTTTGCTAGATCAGTGATAGGAATACTTAGAGCTAATGTACCTAAAGTTCAAGGAACAGAAACGAAAAGTGGGGACTTCCTTACGACAACTCTGAAACTCTGAAATGTCTCGGAATCAGTTAACTACATTTATAATAATATTTATTCATCAGTACAGTGAAGTAATTCAATTCAATATTTTTCTTTTTTAACCGACTTCGACAACAAGGAGAACGTTCTCAAAAAGCCAGTAGATACGTTTTCTATTGTTATTAATTCAGGTAAAGAACGCGGCGGACCCCCCGCCTCATGTTTTTGTTTCCCAGATTAGCCAAAACTTGTTGTCTCTTTCTATCTTTTGTTTGTCGCTGGTAAAGAATTACAAAAGGGTTGAGGGGTGTTTCGCTTTAAAGCGTTGTCGTGCGCGGCCATCATTCACTCGTGTAGTTTCTCAAGTTGTGTACGTATATTTGACTCGTGAATTGTGTTGTTTTATCTATACTTGTTTTATCGTTTATTGGATCTGCTTCACATGACCACCTTGGCTTGACTTTATGGACTACGTTTTACAGCAAGTGACATACTGAAATTTGCTGTGCCAGTCAAACTGCCACTGCTGCTGCTGTCTGCTGTGCTGGTAAATTTATGAATTTAACATGACTTTAAGAAATTTTAAAGATTAGGCTATTCTCAATTAATTTTTCAAATTCAAAAAAATTTTTTCAACCATTTATGAAATTTTATTCAAACAGCTGTTTTATATATTAGTCGGTGCTCAAATGTTGTACCTACTCGCAATCCTATACTTAAACCGTATTTTACGAAAAGAAGAAATCTCGGGACGAAGTTATTATATAATTTTCTCATTGTTCACAGTAATTTAGCCCCCTCATAGCAATCAAAAGGCAACCAAATCGACCGAAGGGATTGTAAAGTGGTGAATTAAATATCACCCTGAATTGTACCACGACCCCGCTAGCAGCACGATATACTGTTCTAAATCTATGCAAGAAAAGCAATATCCTGTTACCTGTTTAGCACACGCTGCTAACCGCTTTGCAGAACAAATACGGACGTTGATACGTTAATTTCAAATGTAAAAAATATATTTTTAAAGGCCCATAATAGAGTTAAATTATTAAAGGAAAACTTTTCGAGCCTACCATTGCCACCTGAGCCAGTCATAACAAGGTAGGGTACATGACTAGAAGCAGCTTCGTATTATGCTAAATATTACGAACAAATTAAAACTATTGTAAGGCTCCTTAGAAGCTCTGATTCTTTGTCTATCAGGCATGCTAAAACAGTACTGGAAAAAGAAAATTTAAAAGCTGATTTAGATTAAATTGACGAATATTATAAAAAAAAAATCTTTAAACAATAGAATAACTTATTATTAACGGAATCTTTCCACATATTTGACGAAGCAAGAACTGTTCTAAACTGATGTTCGTCTGAACCAATTAAAATAAAATTAGAAAACGTCATAAACAGAAGTCCCGATCTAGATGCATTAAGAGACATTTGTGACAATATAGAAAAAGGACTTGACCATGAAAATTAATCATTGTCGTACTATAAATATGTATCTATAACTTCAGTTGATGTTGAAAGGTCCTTTTCTACCTAGAAATGGATTTTAAGTGCAAAAGAAATCGTTTGAAGATAGATAACATAGAAAAACTGCTCATCATTTATTTTAATTCTCCGGAAGAAGATAAATCTAGCGAATACAAAGAAAACTCCTTTCCTGATGAAAACTGTACCCATTCAGATTTAGGGACAACTTTCAACATCACCCGTAATAATATTCTGAGTCTTAAGATCGGTAACTATCTTAATTATTGAGGTTGATGTCTGTTGACGTTTACGTCCAATAATTGTACAGAATGAATAAATGATATGAAAACCTATAAATTGTTTTTTAACCTAGTTAGTTCTAACTATTAAAGCTGGTGTGAAAATTAAATTAGCTTCCGCACTTACTTACGGTGTTCAAACGAAAATATGGAAATTACTTTTATTTTTTAAACAATAAAATCGTGCACTTTTTTTTAAACAGAAACAGTAAATTAATTCGATAGTTGTTTTACTTTATTATTTTAGTTGTACTTAAGTAATGTTCCGACATTCGGAACAAATATTCCGAAAAAAGAATTGTCGTTAGGAAGTCTCCACTTTTCTTTAGACACATTGGGTGTACCTATTCCGATCACTGCTTATTATTCAAGCTAACAATCAAGGTGTGTGCGACCCGTTCAGCAGCGAATACATTTTTCTGGTCCTTCAAACCGGATATGAAACAGTTGGCAGCTGATGAAGGCCATAAGTATAAGCACAGCAGGGCAGTACAAGCGTTGCAAGAAGAATTCTATTTGGATGACCTTGTAAGTGGAAGCTTCACGTTGTCGTCGGCCAAACAACTGCAAGGCGATTTGATCCAGTTACTATAGTCGGGAGGTTTCAATTTACGTAAATGGTCGGGTAACAGCGAAGAATTACTTCAAAACGTCAGCAGAGCGTCCTCAGATCAACGTAGACCACAATCGTGAATACTAATAAAAATACATGATAAAAAGCACGCAACCCTCGAACACTCTATGACGTCTGACATTTTGGTGACCTCGCGCTACACTAGCGCCTCTAGCGGCGAATTCATACACGATAACCCCCATTGAAGCAACATAAACTGTGCTGGAGCGGCCCGAAATTTCTGCCTGGATTCTATGAGTCATCAGTAGCGGAGAAGAGCGTCTACGTCACGGATCAAGAGGAGCGAAAATCTAAACAAAGCAACGTCACAATTGGTCAGACTCAAAGCACTGATGTCATAGAATCCATACTAAGTACATGGAAACAGTAATTTGACACGCGCCGTGCGGTTGCTGGCTTGGGTGCTACGCATTGATATATTGGGTTTTTATATATCAATGGTGCTACGTATCACACGACGTCACAGCGAACATATGATTTGAAAATCCAAACAAGACACAATAATCGACACAATAACAGAGATCATGGGAATGTTTAGCGTCAATTTACTAACGCCGAAGCAATTACGGGACCAGCTCAGCATAATCTCAGGACAATTATCGCGAGAGTTATCTTTACCGATAGAAAGCATACAAACAGAACTACCAAGAATTTACCACCTTCTGAAGGTCAACACAAGGGTAATAAGCAGTTCCCCATATTTGAAGTTAGGAATACCACTGGTCAACAGAGAGAGTTATGATATATCAACTCATACCAATACCACAACAATTACGGTCGCCGTCGTGCCGATATCAGATTATATCGCAATCAACTAACGCAAAGACTGGCAATGACGGCGACAGACATACAACCATGTGTCCAATCCGACGAATCTACTCGCCTCTGTCACTCCCGAAAACCCATTGTCCAGTTTAAGTCAGAAGACAGCATGTGTATCAAAGATAAGGGCCCAAACAGATGTCTTACAAACATAGCAGCATGCCGTAATAATTGGATGGAATTGAACAAAATAAATACTTACGTTTACTATTGTTGCGGACAGTGCGCACTTCGTGTCACATGCGAACATTAGATTACCGCAACACAAATCGCTAAAGCCGGTGCATAGCAGGTACTGGATTCAGATTGCGTAATTAAAGGAGAAGACTTGACCGTTTTTGCATACAAACTAGGATACTCAGAGATTAAAACTGCGGTTGAATTGGAATCACAACAAATCGCACCTATCAACCATATCATCAACGTCACCATGCCACAATTTGAAATCAACGTCACTGATCACGAAACCACACACATCAATCAAAGAACAGATCGAGCAGATGAAATCAGAAAGCGCCTTGAACACAGGAATTTAAGCCACGGTATCCATCAATATTCAGCCATGTACGTGTTGTTGGCAGGCGCTGTACTAGCAGTCGGCGCCGGCGCGTACACAGCACGAGGCCCCCGTCGACGCTCCGACGCCACGCACTCAACACTCGAAGCAGCCACGAGAGGCGGTTGAATTAAGAAACTTTTCGAGCTCACTCAGCCGTATCAAGCGCCACAAGAGGACACCTGTATTCGCCACACCGCCACCGGTGTCTGGTGACAGTGACTAATTCTAGTTATGGCTAAGAATAGAGTTAATTCATGTTTTGTAACTTGGGTGAAGTTTATAAGTTTAGCATTTAAGAACTCATTCTCATCATCCACTCGCATCACTCTCGCCCGGGAATATGATCGAGTCATGTACGAGTATCGTACATGGCACGCGCGCATTGCATAGATCAGCACTTTTCCGTCACCTTACACAAATGATATTGTAAAGCGACAGTACACACTCAGCGTTCATAGTCAGCTGTACTCATTCACGCATTATTCATATAGCATTAGTTACGTGGTAGTTAAATATAGTCAATAAATCATCATCTTTGGCTATCCGTGACTTATTATTCAAGCTAACAATCAAGGTGTGTACAACTCATTAAGTAGCGCATACATCTTTCTGAAATGATCCTCCACAATGTTTTGAGTACGTTACATTGAGTCCTTCCATAAAACGTGATTTTTCACTCCAAAAAAACAGTCGTAGTATGAGTGTAATCCGCGTATGCGTTTACTATTATACATTTTATCAAAATGAAGGAGATCGACGAGCGGTCGAGCCAGCTCAGGGTCTCCCGGGATCCGCTCGGTCGTCGCGTTAAACAAATAAACAACGGCGGCACCTGAAGTCGGAGTCGGCGGACATGAGGCGGTAGTGGTCGATGAAGTCGGCGGCGCGCACGGGGCGCTGCGTGGAGCGCGGCGGGGCGGGCGCGGGCGCGGGGGGCGCGCGCGCGCGGCGCCGGCGCAGCGCGGCCAGGCCGGCGCCCGCGCCCGCCAGCAGCGCCAGCGCCGCCACGGAGCCACAGATCCACGCCGTGTTGTCCACCTCTGCGGGGTATCAACACGAGACAAAGTAGAAGCGCATGGAACTGATTTCAACTTAAAATTCGTTGGAACGACCATGTACTTAATAATTAAATGTAGGTCGCTTTCGTCTTTTTTTGCCCAAACTAAAGGAGTAAAAAAAAACTTGTAATTTATTTTCAGTCCTATATTGTTTGTGTACAAAGCTCATCCAAACAAAAGTCATTATAAGTTGTCTGGACAACTTATTATGACTTTTGCCTTTTGCCTAGAGTGACAATAAATGTATACTTACCGAAATTAAAAAGCAAATGTCTCGTAGTCTAAATTAGATACAATTCAAAATAGCAAGCGATATTTACAAAAAACCCAGCCAAGTGCGAGTCGTACTCACACGCACACAGGGTTCCGTAGCACCAAACAATATAATAAAAATATTTTGAAGGCATTCGTTCATATTGTATTGTTTTACATTCATCAACAAAACTGAATTTGTTTTTCATAGCATGTTAATGAAAAACAAAGTTGTTGCTGCAGTTTGATGAAAAAGTTCCATATCTCAAAAAATAAACATAAAATCTTATTCAAACCAATTTTGGTTGAAAGTTTTTTTTACGTTCTATAATCCTATATTTTTTCAGAAATTTTCTCCTCTTACTTTAGAAATTAGAGGGACACACACACACACACACACACATTTTACCACTTTGGAAGTGTTTATCTTTCAAACGATTGACAGAAAATGGTTTTAGGAATCTCAATGTCATTTTCAAAGACCTATCTATAGACACCACACGTACAGGTCTGATAAAAAAAAATATTTTTTAGTTTCAGTTCCATGTATGTGGAGACCCCCTTAATCTTATTTATTTTTTATTTTTGTATAAAAATCTTATAGCGGTTCACAGAATACATCTACCTACTAAGTTTCACCTGTGTAGTCCTAATAGTTTCGGAGTAAAGTGGCTGTGACATACACGAACAGACAGACAGACTTGGCGAATCTATAAGGGTTTCGTATTTTGCCATTCGGGTACGGAACCTTTTCTTTTCGTTTTTTTTCAATGGTTAACACATTCATATTTAAATATATTATTTACAAATGAAAAATATATTTATATGTTGGATTTTATGATCTAATGATTTGATTTTTTGATAAATACCTCACAGTACTTTTGTGCATTGACAATACACGTTATTATCAAAAAGATTATCAAAATTAGTCAATTAAAAATTAAATTCCACAAAGTCTAATGATAAGACAGTAAAATTACAAAACAAAGAATGAAATCTCAATAAAGAAAATTGTTTTGTGATAGTCTGTTTCTACAAGCAAATGTGCGATTTGTATTTCATATTAAGAGGAAATGCGGATGGTTTTTGAAGAAACTATCGCTGTCGCTCAACGAGCGCTATTTCGATATCGGTGCGATAAGGACAACTACAAATCCGATAGGTAAAAAGTTCGAGGTTTGGCTCTCGACTATTTCCTCCTCCAATATTCGACCAATTTAAAAGATATTGATATTAAACTGAATAAGAAGTTTATACAGGGTGAATTTTTCAAGTGGGCGTGTATGGCCAAATCCTAAATTTTGAGGAATATCGAAAAATGCTCAAAGGAGTCTCGAGCCCGATATTGATGAAAACTAAAACTGCATTAGATTTTTTAAAAATCAATATCCTGGCCAAACAGATATCACGAATGAACTGATTAATAGTACAGAGCCAAAGAGTCAAGAACAGAGAAGGTCTTACGCAGAAACAGTAAAATCAGCCCAAATAAACAACACTTCTCAGAACACTTTTGATAATACTCACATCCCAGGTCAAATAAACGCGACCCTAGAACAAGTCATTATAAAACAGACTGAAAAGTTTGATATCATCCTCCAACAAATGAGTACTCTTATGAGTCTCATAGCTAAGCTCGTCGACAAACTGACAAAATGACTTCACTACGGATTGCGACCTGGAACATCAATGGTCTTGCCACTAATAACCATGAAGTTAAACTGTTCATGATTCAACATAAACTAGACAATCTCCTTATCTCTGAGGCCCACTGTAAAGCTAATTCCATAGTAAAGTTTCCAGACTATCACTGCTACATTACCAACCACCCAGACGGTACAAGCCATGCGGGATCGGCCATCATTATAAAAAAGACTATCAGACATCATCAAATGCCTAACTATGAAACTGAGAACATCCAAGCAACCACGATAACCGTTCATGACAAATCAGGAGACATCAATGTGGCAGCAGTGTACTGCCCACCT
This sequence comes from Eugnorisma glareosa, assembly GCA_947578425.1. Taxonomy (NCBI): domain Eukaryota; kingdom Metazoa; phylum Arthropoda; class Insecta; order Lepidoptera; family Noctuidae; genus Eugnorisma; species Eugnorisma glareosa. The sequence goes on along the minus strand of OX387970.1, from coordinate 21,315,798 downwards.
AAACACAATATGACTGAGTTAATGTACTCCAACTTCTTTGACACTCTGGGACACCACTATATTGTAGGGGGAGATTGGAATGCCAAACATATTTCCTGGGGCTCCAGATTAACGAATACAACAGCTGATACTGAGCGTAGATAAAAACAAATTAAGCACCATATCCACAGGAGAACCTATTAATTGGCCAACTGATACCAAGAAGGTACCAGATCTTATAGATTTCTTCATAGCCAAAGGTCTAATGAAGTTATATATGAAACCTGAGTCTTGTTATGACAGTTCCTCAGATCACACTCCGGTGCTCTTGACAGTTAGTACCAACCTTATAGAGGTGTCAAGATCAATAAGGCTGTGTAATAAACTTACAGACTGAAACACATTTCGAGAGCACATTGAGGAATCAATAAACATGAAAACGGCCCTTAAAACTCCTGAAGACATAGATGAGGCAGCTAAATATATAACGTCGCTCATACAGGAAGCATGCTGGATGAGTACACCTGAAATCCAAACTTGCAACAGTAGTGGAGTAAATAACTATCCTCTAGAAATAAAAAAGGCTGTTCTAGAAAAGAGACGACTTCGAAGAGTTTGGCATTTAAGTAGGCGTACTGAAGATAAAACTAATCTTAACAGAGCTGTAGAAGATCTCAAGTCACTGTTGCAAAACTGGCATGATAACTCATTCCAAGAAAACCTAGAAAACCTAACTGCTACAGAGTCTACAAACTATTCGCTCTGGAAAATAACAAAGGATTTTGACAGACCGCAAGTCGCTAAACCACCATTGAACTGCGATGAAGGATGGATGAGAAAGCCACAGCAAAAAGCAGACCTATTTGCTGAACATCTTGCAAAAGTATTCCGCCCAAATGATTCTGTGGATGAAGAGTTCGATGACCAAGTAAATACAACTCTAAACCAAGACTTCCAGATGGACCTACCGCCAAAACCTGTATCAGTACGGGAAGTGTGGAGAGTAATAAAGGAGCTAAAGGATAAAAAAGCGCCGGGTTTTGACCTAATAACCAAAGAAATTATTAGGCAACTGCCCCGAAAAGCTTTAACGTTTATCACAACAGTACTTAATGGGATATTACGAGTCCAACATTTCCCTGCAATATGGATAGTATCCCAAATAATTATGGTCTACAAAGACGGAAAAGCACCAAGTGAGGTCACATCCTATAGACCTATAAGTTTGCTCCCGATATTATCAAAAAAATTTGAAAAACTCCTCCTTCGGCGAATCCTTCCTACTCTAACGGAAAATGGTATCATACCAAGCCATCAATTTGGCTTTAGACAGCAACACTCCACTGTGGAACAGGTGCATAGAGTCTGCGACAAGATAAGGAAGACACTGGAGGAAAAAGAATACTGCTCTGCAGTTTTCTTGGATATACAACAGCCTTTTGATAGAGTCTGGCACAAGGGCCTGCTATGTAAAATTAAAAGTTGTCTTCCACACAGCTACTTTTTAATATTCAGTTCGTACCTCTCAGGAAGACTGTTCCAGGTCAAAGAAGGTGAAACTACATCAATTTTTTTTTAAATACAAGCTGGTGTACCGCAGGGGTCAGTGTTGGGCCCTATACTCTACACTATATTCACAGCTGACCTCCCATGCTCGAATACCATAACAACAGCTACATTCGCCGATGATACCGCTATCCTGGCGAGTCACAAGGACCCAGTAATAGCCTCAAAAATCCTACAGAAAGGCCTAGACGAGACAACCAAATGGCTCGGAAACTGGCGGATTAAAGCTAGTACCTCGAAGTCGATGCAGGTTACTTATACCCTACGCAAAGGCAATTGCCCCTCGGTGAAACTAGAAAACGCCACCCTTCCTCACGAGAACTCTGTCAGATACCTTGGTCTTCATCTTGATAGGCGTATGACATGGAATGAGCACATCAAGAAGAAACGAGATGAGCTGAATATTAAATACAAAAGCTTCTTGTGGTTGCTAGGTCGAAACAGCAAACTGTCAGTAGACAATAAATTACTAGTGTATAAGACGATCCTGAAACCTGTGTGGATGTATGGCCTGCAGATGTGGGGTAGTGCTTGTAACTCCTCCATCACACGAATCCAAAGAATACAGAACATAATCCTCCGAACAATCAGTAATGTTCCCTGGTATGTGACTAATGCTAAGATCCACGAACACCTGAAAATTCTCACAGTGAGAGAAGAAATTTCCAACGTGAAGACTAGATACAGGGAACGGCTAGAAGCCCACCCCAATACCCTTGCACGACAGCTCACATCTCTCAGCTATGCTAAACGTCTCAAAATAAAAGACATCCTATAGGGTAAACAATTACGAGTAGATGTTCTCGCTGGAGGACACACTCTGAATGAGAGAAGCATGCAACACATCTGCTTAAAGTGAATGCACTGATTGCAGATGCAATAGAAAAAAAGAAAAAAAGTTTCGGATTTGGCCATCCACGCCCACTTGGAATTGTTGTCCTTATGTTTTTCCTTTTTTCATTAATATGTCAAATTTGTACACTAGGCCTCTGTTGACCGCGGGCCAAATAACAATTTTGAGCATTTTGTAAAGATTCTAGTGCTGATACAGCTTATGTATCATCAAAAAGGAAAACATAGGTACATAGAAATAACTTGCTTGTCGAAGAATACAAACTAGATATATCACAATTCCAGAGAACACCCAGCTATTTACAGTTTTCCCTTTTCCTTACTCACATGCACACACACCCATCACACGGACTAGCCCCCGATTGGATAATTAGTAATCACCACTGCTGTAATATGTATATACGAGAATGTGTGATATAAATATTCTTGCTCAATATTCATTTCCGCATTAATTTGTGTACCAGTGCATAATTCGGTCTGAATGTGCTTCTGAAGGGGTGGAGACCTGGTGTCCTGAAATACAGGCTTTCGTCTAGCTTAGGCACCAGTCTCCCACAGTACCAAAATGGCATGTATAATTTACGAAATCGAATAATGTGTGAAACCTATGTATTGTGGTGAGAAAATAAATGTTTATCTTATCACAGAAGAGGTTGATATTTATTTAACTGTAACAATCGTAGTTTTAAAGTCATAAACCAGGAAGAAAACAGGCGAGAGCGTTTGTATGGAGGAAAGACCAACCGTTTGTCCTCTTAAGGGGAAGCGCCAGGCGAGCCGCGAAATTAAAATTCTCTTACGTTGTTGGCAATTTGCAGGTCCGTGTCAGGCTGTATGTTGAACAAAATATGATTCGCGACCGCAACACTTATGTAGTTACAGAATTATAATGATTAAAATCATCGATGCAACCCTCTAAGCTCATTTAATCCCATGGAATGGCTATTTCATGAAAGTCATTCAAATACAATATTAAGTTCAAAACACAATATTACTAACTTTCTTCAGCGATTCACGTGTCTGTGCGGTCCACTGACGTCACAGCATGCGCATTACTCCCTACGATTTGCGAATACAAGTTATGATGACACCCATGACCTTATCATGTTGCAGCACAGCACTACACGCGTACTCTCAGCTCGACACTAGGCGACTGAGCGCTATCAGCGAAGAGCATATCGCACGATATCGTTATCAGTACATATCAAATGTATTAGGTGTGAGTGCAAGTACGTCGTAATCGATGTACACACACGAGCCGCTGAGTCGAAGGAGAGAGCGAGTGGAGTGCAGCGTGCAGCGTGAGTGTGCTGTGTGCTGTGTGCGCGATACGTACCGGTGTAGACGACGGTGTAGGCGGTGTCCGTGAACTTGTCGGGCGCGGTGAAGGCGCGCAGCTTCACGAAGTACTTGGTGCCGGGCTTCAGCGGGCCGTTGCAGTAGGCGCGGCCGCCCGCGTCGCAGCGCTCCGAGCCGATGGTGAACTCCTCGACGGGCGACGAGTGGAAGGGGTAGTAGGGCTCGGTGACCTGGTAGGGCGGCCAGGCGGGCAGCGCGTGCACGTCGCGCCACGACGGCAGGCGCGCCGGCGTGGCGTTGCGCGGCTCCTCGGCCAGCACCAGCGTGTAGGCCGTGACGTTGCCGTTGGCGGGCGAGAAGTAGTCGGCGCGGAAGCGCACGGCCACGGTGGACGAGGAGCGGCGCAGCTCGCGCGGGGTGGCGTGCGCGGGCGGGGGCGGCGGGGGCCCGATGCACAGCTGCGCCGTGCCGCGCGCCGCCGGGCCCAGCCCCGCGCCCGTCTCGGCGCGCACGGACGCCCAGTAGGCCGCGCCCGGCACCAGGCCCGACGCGTTGCCGCTGCGCGCTGTGCATGTATGTGTGTACACGTGACTGCACTCATGTCTCATCTGAACGCTACACGTACACGTAGTCTAACTGACCACATTGATGCTGTAACCTGTTCTCACAGTACTAGACGGTGCTAGACTGCTGGTCGGAACGGGAACCGTATATTGGGCTCCTCTACTAGTTTCACTCAGGATTGCAACGAATACTTATCATCAGATAAAAGTTAAACTGACGCTGTTTTCTGAGAACAACCACAATCACGAGAATGAGAAAAATGTTGTACGTATGTTTTTGTATTTCGTTTGCAAAAAGAATCAAAAACACAAAATAATTGATGATTGAAAAATTATTGAAAAACCAGCCAAGTGCATGTCGTACTCACACGCGCACAGGGTTCCATAGCACAAACAATATAATATAGAAATATTTTGAAGGCTCATTCATATGTTGCATTGTTTTACATTCAACAGCAAAACTCAACAAAGCTAAGCTATATAATGAAAAACAAAGTTACTGCTGCAGTTTGATGAAAAGTCCCATATCTCAAAAACTAAACATCAAATCTTATTGAAACCAATTTTGGTTGCAAGTTTTATTTACGTTGTAAAAGTTCTACATTTTTTCAGAATTTTCCTCCGCGTACTTTATAAATGAGAAAGGGGGCACACATTTACCACTTTGGAAGTGTCTGTCTTTCTAACGATTGACTTTGAGAAAAAATGGTTTTAAGAACCTCAATGTCATTTTTAAAGACCTATCTACAGACACCCTGCACGTACAGGTTTGATTAAAAAATATACAAATATTTTTGTACATAAATCGTCTCCTACTAAGTTTCAACTATGTGTGTGTATGTATGTATGTATGTAGTCCTAATAGTTTCTGAATAAATGCTTTCTGGTGACTATGGTTCCCTTTTTTGTTTGTTTTTATAAGCTGTAAGTCCTCCATGTACTAAAATAAATAAATAAAAATAAAATGGCTGTGACTTACACGGACAGACAGAAAGACAGACATGACGAATCTATAAGGGTTCCGTTTTTTGCCATTCGGCTACGGAACCCTAAAAACCTGTCCGATCCGTGAGGGTATTATTAGGTATCGAGATTCTATTTATGTAATCCCTTTTGAATAAAATTAGGACTTAATTAACATGGTAACACAAGGACGCAGGCGGCGACACTCCGGTCGCTTCTCGGGTAGTGACGTTATAAACAAATGATTGACGATCAAACATGTATACTTAATATACTTATGCCGAAGATGGTGTGGTCACGTTTTAGAATTTAGGGAAATGGTAATTTGAGGAAAGTACACTTACATGAATATTTTATGTTTCTTATTTTATTTGGCAATGTCATTGGAATATGCCTTTTTCGGATCGGACAGGGTTATTTTTTAACATATTGTATAGGTGCTCAGCACACCATTACCACTACATTTGCGACTCAGTCGCTGTATCCCGTAGAATCTAGTAATTTGAGAAGCTCGGTGCATCGGCTGAGTTCTAAACCCCGTTTTATTATTTTTGGCATCAGTATTTTTCTCAATCTCAATACAGTGACAATGTTTTATCAATCCGCCTAACTATTAGTGTCGTAAGAAACAATTTCAAACCGAATGAAAATAGAATCGTGTGGTTTTATTACCGTGATCGAATGCTGAGACTCGCTAAACGTGAAGTACGGTGGATGAAGTCCGACGCTACGAGCGGTCTTAAATTAGCCGCAAACGATCTGCTACCGTTTATGTGCGGTCAAACCTGTACCTATTAGATTAGAGTGCGCATGCGCACTGAGCCTTAAGGGCTCTTATACACATGGGTTTTTTTACGCTCGGATTCAGTGTCCGTTGGGTGTGACATTCGTCCGCAAAACTACGACCTAATCTGATTTCTGGCCGAAACCGAACACTAATGTACACGTTCTCTTTAGAATCGAATCGTCAGCGTCGCGATCGATATCGCGGGGTTACCGTCAGGCGGGAACTCGAGCTCGGTGATGCGATCGGGCTGGCTCTGCGGCCCGTAGGCCAGCAGGAAGCGGCGCAGCTCGCCGTTGGCGTCGGCGGGCGCCAGCTGCCAGCTGAAGCTCAGCGCCGACGGCTGCGTGGGCTGCACGCTGAAGTGCTGCGGCGGCGGCGGCGGCGCCTGCTGCGTGCGCAGCGCGGCCGAGTGCGAGCGCGACGTCGTGCGCAGCGACGCCGGCCGCCCCGCCGCCACCTGCACCGTGAACACGTACTCCGTGTACGGCCGCAGCGAGTTCACCTGCACCCCACATCAAACATTATATTGACATCGCTCGTCATCAATATCTGAATAATCTGAGTATTGAGTATACTATACTCAAACTTTATTTGCATTCCACAATGTGTACTTAGGTAATAAGGTTACAAATTATGATCATTATGGACCCTGTCGGGCATAGCAACAAACAAATATAGTAGGAGTATGTATGCCATCCCACCATACATATTGCAAGTGGACCCTCCAGGTGGCACCCTCGCTGGCATTAGGTACGTTTGCGCAAATCGAAACCACCTGGAGGGCTCTCGGCATTAGGTTTGGAACTAAGATTTAAAACCCTAAAATATGTGGTAAAATTGAGTTTTCAGGCGGTATTATCGCTATATTGCTATCTGTGGGGGTATTTTCATGCCCTAGTAGGGTGGGGGATGTGCAAAACTCAAGAAAAAAAATATTGAAAAAGCAAAATCGCCCGATTTAAATTGAACTGATGAGACATGCATCTTATTTCCGACTGATAAAAACTATTGAATACTTTTTCCAGGCGGCCAAAGAAGCTTCATGTCAGCAACATTGATGGCCAGCGCTTCTGACACACCCAAATATTTATAGGTTTCGGTTACTGAGAGGGATCTAAAATTTGAGAAGTGAACTAGTTTTTTATGTGATTGTTACTTGAAACATTGGTATTGTTTATTATTTCTTTGTCATTTTGCTTGAGACTGATTAAAACGCTCTCGACTGATTTAATCACAAAAGCTTATTGTATTTATAATAAAAACTAAAAAATATCCGTATTATCCGGATAGTAATAAATTAAAATCCGTATTATCCGGATAGTAAAAATGAACGGATATTGCAAGCCCTAGTGGTGACTGCGACTGTAGCTACATTTCACTGTTATCTTTGTTTCGACAGTTCAAAAGTGCCTGTAACTGGCCTTCTTGAAATAAATGCTTTGATTTTGATTTTGAAGGATCGGTCGTCATATAAATAGCCGTCGTCGTGTCTGCGGGAGCAGTCATTCTAATTTTGGCTACACAACAAAGCGAATCGAAGTGAACTAGAAGTGCGATATTTAAGTGATCAGTAGTGTATTTGTGATTAAGTTTTAAGTGTTTTGTATTAATTAAAGTTATTTTTTGTTTAATCGGTAGTATTTAATTTATCCCATACCCAGCTCGTAACAATACATTATTGCAAAGGCAGTGAAATAGACAATTACAGGTCGAGTACGAGTTTGAAGGCCGAGCCATAGGCGAGGACTTCACTAATACGAGACAGGCAATTGCCATTTCCGTCGAGGCAAATATAGTGCTTTTCTCAAAAGAATGCAGGGAAATAAAACATCCTTTCTTCTTGTTTTTCCAAATCATAATATGTTCATATACCTTCATGTATTTTCTTTTGACTTCGCTGGAAGCAGGCTTTCCATTGCCAATTTAGCTTCTGATCTTAAATCTGGTGGAGTACAATCAATCTCCATTTCACGCTCTGAACCATTGGAACTCATTATATTTAAACATTGGTATAGTTTATTAGATTAGATTTAAGGCGACTTAGATTGACTATGAAGGCGCCTAAGAGCGCCACATATTTGTTTAAATCTTAGACTTAATTTATTGTTGTTATTTTAAATAGAATGGTTAATTTAATTACTGACATAGATAACTCTAACTTTGATTAACTGAGTCAAAGTCATGTGAGGTTGAGGACTGCAAACAATATCCTTCCCAGTATCAAAAGTCACTAACCATACTAACCCAAAACATACGTAGTGTTTACAAGAACATAGATAGCTTTAACATTTTTCTTCATAGACTTAACTTTAATTGTGATATTATGGTGCTAACAGAATGCTGGCTATCAAAGCGCCACGATAACCTCCCGACAATAGAAATAGAATAGAAATAGAAATCATTTATTTGCCAATAATGTAGGTATAAAGATAATTAAGGTGGTTATTTTGATGAGCGTCCCGATACATTTTTCCTTACGGCATGCAAAATTATTTAACAAACAAAAAAAAAACTTAAATTAAAGAAGCATTCCATTCATTTGGCAACAATACTATCATTATTAAAAATACTCATATTATTCAAAAAAAAACATTCGGAAGTAAGCACAATGTCAATAATTTAAATAAAAAAATTATTATAAGGAAAAAATAAATGTGAATATCCAAAACTACAAATGTCAATCTATTAAATGTCAGAAAATTCAATTACAAATGTCAACAAATTAAGTTTAAAATCCCAATAAATTAAATTAATAATGTCAATAAATTCGAGAAATGGCAAAAAAAAAAAACAACATTAGAATTGCAATAAAAATAAAAATGTCGCTATATTAAATCACACGGAAGTAGCATACACCCTATTAACAGAAAGTTTTGTCACTAAGGAAATCTTTAATTGCGTAGTAACACTTGTCCAGTAGCAGTTTTGTTAACTTTGTTTTAAAAACTTTGATGGGTAATTCTTTTAATTGTGTCGGTAGTTTATTATATATAATAGGACCCATGATTAAAATATTGTTTTTAAGTAAAGACGTTTGGTAACCACCTAAATAAAGTTGATTTTTATATTGTGACCTTATTGGTCCACTACTGACGTAAACAGGTGCTTGTTCGTTCTAACAAATAGGGCAACTTCCAGTATATATAACGATGGCAATGTAAGTATCCTTAGAGATTTAAAAACAAGTTGTCAGCTTTCTGTAGTTTTAAGACCTGTCATTGATCGAAGGCAACGTTTTTGGGCCCTAAATATTCTTTCTCTCTCACTGCAGTTTCCCCAAAAAATGACACCAAATCTTAGTGAGGAAGCAACTAAGCCATGATATGCTGTCACTAATGTATTCACGTTAACTTTTTTTGAAAGGTTATAGAGTACATATGCTATTTTACTTAATTTATTGCACACGTTTTCAGCTTGATGTTTCCATATCAGTTTATTGTCGATGTGTACTCCTAGAAATTTTGTTACTGTAGTTGTATCTGCGTTTTGGTCATTATATTTAATTATCATATTTTCTGGCTCTAGCCGCTGGTAGAAATGCATGGCTTGTGTTTTATTGAGGTTTATCACAAGATTATTTTTATTAAGCCAATCTATTATAGTTTTGAGGGTGTCGTTTATATCATTTTTGTATGTCATTTTATCTATGCATTTATTGGATGATGAATTTGACGCGGTAGATCATTAATGTAAAGCAGAAATAATAATGGCCCAAGTACACTCCCTTGCGGAACCCGAAACTTAGGTATTCTACTAGAAGATAAATATTTGAATTCACGCTTAGTTTTAGTATATACAGCGTGTAACAGAAAGGGTATAATCATAAGGAATACTGTGGTACGGACCATCAAACTGAACAACTTTCTCTATGGGACCACCATCGAAATCGTAAAAAAATAATCAGCTGTCCCATACATTTGGGTCGAGTAGGTATTGAAATTTTGTATAGGACAGCTGATTATTTTTTTACGATTTCGATGGTGGTCCCATAGAGAAAGTTGTTCAGTTTGATGGTCCGTACCACAGTATTCCATATGATTATACCCTTTCTGTTACACGCTGTATATATAAGTTTTGTATATATATATAATACCAGGATACAACTTATTGTACACTAAAATCAACCACAATCAAAATGATGGTGTCGTTGTTTTTGCCAAGTAATCATTAAAGGCCACAGTCAAAGAACCTGATCTACAAGATTTTCTTAGCAACTGCCTTATCATCAAAATTGGTACATCTACAGCGATAATTGCTTTATATAGATCCCCTTCCGCTAGAAACTTAATCTCTTTCCACAGTTCCCTAAACATGATCTTTCAAGCACAGCATTTAAGAATGTAATACTAACAGGTGACATTAACATTAAAATTGGCTCCGAAAACTGCGATGCAGGGACTCAAGATTACCTTAACATCTGCTCATACCATGGGTTTCTGCCTGCTCACACATTGCCTACTCATCAGAGCGGTTCTTGCCTAGATCATGTGATGATCAAATCCAGCTTCTCATGTATTACGCTTGTTACTAACTCAACAATAACCGACCACCATTCTGTCCATTCTTACTAGCCGTAAATTTAACGCTACCTAAGCAAAATCGCCCCCAGACAAAGACTAAATTAAACACAAACCAACTCGAATATGATTTACGCCACATTGATTATAGCCTAGTTTACAATACTGCTGACGCTAATTTGGATTTATCGTACTTAATAAAACATTTCCAACAAGCAATATTACGTAATACGACAGTTGTGACAGTAAATAATCGTCTTCATAATATTAAACCTTGGATTACTCCTGGACTAATTCGGTGTATAAGACACAGAGATAAACTTCATCTTCATCTTCATGATAATTTAATCATTCTAAACACCTATAAAAGATACAGGAATTTCTGCAACAATCTCTTAAAGAAACTTAAAAATAACTATGATAAAAACGAATTAAATAAAGCAGGCAACAATAGCAAGCAAATTTGGAAGTATATTAAAAACGTCACCTATATGACTAAACAACGTGAATCAAATTCGAGATTACTGCTTACTAATCCTTCACCGCTCATATCCGCTAACAAAGTAAATAACTTTTTTGCTTATGTTGGGAATACTTTGGCCGAACAGATTCCAAAACATTGCGCCCCATCTTTCCAAAAATTAAACAATACCTGTAACCTGAAATCTTTTGCAATGATGGATACTGACGAAAATGAAATATCCCGAATCATTTCTGGCTTTAAAGATGACTGTGCAGTTGGATGGGATGTGTGGATGGATAATATAAGCAACAAGGTCCTTAAACTCTTTAAGCATGTATTGGCACCTCCCTTAACGCATATATTTCGAATCTGTCTTTCCGAAGGAATTTTCCCTGTCTAAAAAAGGCAGTTGTTATCCCTATCTATAAATCTGGAGACAGGGACTTGGTTAATAATTATAGGCCAATATCATTACTCCCCTCAATCTCAAAAATACTTGAGAAAATTATAAACAGCAGACTAGTTAACTACCTAGAAAAAAAACAACTTCTTGTCACCTGCGCAATTTGGCTTCAGAGCCAAATTATCCACAGCCGATGCGGTTCATAGCCTGACCAATTATGTCTCAGAAGAGCTAGCCAAAGGGAACCAGGTCCTAGGAGTCTTCCTTGATTTAGCGAAAGCCTTTGACACTGTCTCTGTTTCTGTGCTTCTAAGAAAATTAGAGGCCATGGGAATAAGGGGAACACCACTGACATTACTTGCTGACTACTTAACCGACCGATACCAATGTGTTAGAATTGACAACTTTACGAGCGATGAGGAGAAAAATACTGGATTTGGTTTCCCAGGGAAGTATTTTGGGCCCTACCTTATTCCTGGTTTATATTAACAACCTGTGTAATCTAGATATCAAGCACGGCAAGATTATATCATATGCTGACGACACGGCACTATTTTTTTCTGCTAAAAACAGTAGCGAAGTCTTTGAAAACGCTCAACTAGGTTTTAACACTGTGACTAATTGGCTTCAAAGCAATTTACTAACATTAAATGCTGACAAGACAAAATATATTCACTTCTCCATGCGTAAGCCTCAATTTAACACTGTTAACTTCCATATATGTGCCCATCAATGTGGTAACCTGTCAGTCAACATGTGCAATTGTCCTTCTATCCTCAAAACCAGTAACATTAAATACCTCGGGGTTATAATAGACGACACACTCTCTTTTAGGCATCATATTGAAAGTCTGGTTAAAAGAGTGCTCAAATTAATATATGTATTTAAAAAAATACGAAACTTTGCATATTCAAAATTAATCTCACAAGTTTATTTCGCCCTATGTCAATCTATAACTCAATACTGCATCATTTCATGGTCATGGGGTGGCGCATCAAAAATTATCTTGCTTCCCCTTGAAAGAGCTCAAAGAGCAATTTTAAAGGTAGCAAACTTCCATCCCTTTTTCTTTCCCACAGATCAGCTGTATAAATCCTGCAACGCGCTGACTGTGCGACAGCTTTTCATTAACCACTTACACCCATATTCAGAATTGTAACCTCGAAAGCTCCTCGACTCACACCTCTGTCGAGGAGACCTTAAGGCGTGCCTCGAAAGATCCTCAAAATCGGTATTTATAGTCGTTAGATTAAGGAAATTATGAGGTCCCTCGAATGAGTGGGAGTTGAGGTGATACGTCACGAATACGTCATTATTTGGAGGAATATTCCGTTTGTTAATTGGCTAAGCTTATTTTGAGAGCAGTCTGTGAGCGCGTTATCTGTGGTTCTCATATTAAAGTGTCAACACTAACCAGGCCATAAAACTAATTAAATAAAAAAAAAAAAAAAAAAAAGTGTCAACACCTATGATGCTCTGTGGTTAACACTTTGATTATGGGTGGAATTGGCCATCCACGTCTGTTACCACGAATGTCTTGAAAAAATAGCGGCAGCAAGAAACTCATCACAATAACTTTAGTGAAGCGAAATCTAATTTAAAAATTAATTTTCATCATAAAACTCAATAGGATTTTCTGCAAAACAGTGTGTCCGGTCATGGACAAGCGATACATAAAGGGATTAGGGAGGATTTAGGTACATAAATAACAACTATTTTAATACACAAATACACTACATACTTGGGTCCAATTCACTTCCCCGCTATTTGGCAGACATTTGTCTTACTGAGATAATAAAAATAAGCTTATTCAGAGGGCAACAATATTTTTTATCGTTAACAGTGCGAAATAATGCGTTAATTTGTAACTTTCAGAAAAAAAGATTAAAATCTAAAAACCATCCAAAAATTTTGCAAATCTTCAATTTTTTTGTGAATAAACAAACAAATTTTTTGTCAACAAATTCTTTGCAAATCAACGAATTTGTGTATTGTAACAGTTGATAAATAAGTACCTAGAATATCGCTAGTTCATGACTGGACACATTGTATAGCGTCGCAATATGTAATCGTATAAATATTCAATAAACTCTTCAAAAAACATTATGAAAATCGGATAAAATACGCGTATTTTTGTTAAAAGTCCCTTGTAAACTACCTCAAGGAAGTTTCAAGGTAGATCGCGACGTACCTTATATTTGACAGTTGGTTCCTCAAGTCAAACTCACCTCGACTGAGGAAACTGTTTGAGATGAGGAGTAAAATAACAACTATGAATATGAAACCGCCTTAAGTGAGGTTTAGTCGAGTCGAGGAAAACATGAGGTTTGACTTTGAATATGGGTATTAGTGTTAAAACAGCACACCATGCTCACGTACAATGCTGACATTACTAACAAAAGGCGGAATGACATAGTTTGCATTTCTAATATAACCTCTAAACATGTCTTTATCGAAAGATTCTTTTCTTTTTTAGGCCCATTTCTGTACAATAGATTAAATAGAAGACTAAGTATATACAGGGTGTCCCGTAAATAATGGATCAATTGTAACGGATAAGTAGCTTACCTCATTTCCAACAACTAATTTGAACAGTAAAAAAAAAACCGATAAGGTAACCAAGATATTTTTTTTTTTTTTCGATTTTTACTATTTTCTGTACCAGCATTCAGTGTTTTTAATGCTGTTGCTACAAATGGTATCATATTTAGGTGTGATTTTTGTCAAACATTTCTGAATAGTTTACTAATGTTATAAGATACCATTTTTTTAAATAACCTTTTATTTGCCTTAGAAAAAAAATCTTGAATTGAAAAGTTTTGTTTTTACGATGATAAGACCAGAATTGGAAAAATTCTCCTGTAAAAAAATGTATGACACCAAAGTGTACCATTATTTTAAAAACTTGTAAAATTACTAAGGTTTGCAAATTGGTATAAAACTTACGTCTAGTCCTTGCGGTTACAAAGATATTGCTATGAATGTGATGAAGAAGACAGAACAGAAATTAAAATGGTACAATCTAACTTTTCTTTCTCGTAATGGCTTATGCTTGTAATATAAGCATGTGGTTAAGCGTGTAGCGTAATTCCGAGCCGATGACGTCATCTGTTCGGAATTTGGGACCGCTACCTGCGGAGTTGCACCTCACTCAGTGTGAAAGGGATAGATAGCGCCGCTTTTGTATTTTTGGTAAATCAGTGTCTTTGTGCAGGTATTTTTTTAGATGGATATCTCAATTTGCATAATTTGCACAGTTGGCAGCTGGTAAACCCACATTTGATGCGAGAGGACAGGAGCCAACAACAATTTAAAATAAATTTATGGGCAGGAATAATAAATGGGCAAATAATAGGGCCCTTTGAACTACCAGCAACTACTATCTGCATTTTTTAAGGAATGAGTTGCCAACGTTATTAGAAAATATTCCAGAAGACGTGCGGCAAGCAATGTGGTTACAAAATGATGGTTGCCCCGCTCACTATGCGACGGCAGTAAGGGCGCAACTCAATGAAACTTACCCTGACAGATGGATCGGCCGATTAGGACCAATTTTGTGGCCTCCGCGATCTCCGGATTTAAATCCCTTAGATTTTTTTTATTGGGGATGTTTAAAAGACAAAGTTTACAAACAACGAATAATGTTGGAAGAAGAATTACGTCAGCGCATCCAATCTGCTGTATCAGAAATAAACAACAGCCATTTTGTCCGTCGGATAAGAGCTTCCTTTATTAGGAGGTGCAGACTTTGCATTCTCGTAGGGGGACGTCAGTTTGAACATTTACTGTAAAAACAAAATAAACGATTTATTTGTATTTTTTTTTTTTTAATTTAACCTCCTAATTTTTTTCTTACGCTGAGATACCTAAACATTTTTAAGAAAATAGTTGAATTGTGCACACTTTTTCAAATTTTATTTTATTTCGTAATTTTGCACCTATGTCAGATTCATAGCAATATCTTTGTAACGACAAAGACTAGGCGTAAATTTTATACCAATTTGCAAACCTTGGTAATTTTACAAGTTTTTAAAATAATGGTACACTTTGGTGTCATACATTTTTTTTACAGGAGAATTTTTCCAATTCTGGTCTTTTCATCGTAAAAACAAAACTTTTCAATTCAAGATTTAAAAAAATGGTATCTTATAACATTAGTAAACTATTCAGAAATGTTTGACAAAAATCACACCTAAATATGATACCATTTTCAGCAACAGCATTAAAACACTGAATGCTGGTACAGAAAAGAGTAAAAATCGAAAAAAAAAAATATCTTGGCTACCTTATCGGTTTTTTTTACTGTTCAAATTAGTTGTTGGAAATGAGGTAAGCTACCTACCCGTTACGTTTGATCCATTATTTACGGGACAGCCTGTATAAGTTAAATTATTTTAGCTGTAAACAATCTATAGTTGCATTTTTACAACCAATGTCATATGCACAGACAGAAGATCTACTCGTTGTTTGCAAATAATAGTGCTAACACGCCGTTTTTAATTCATTTTACTTTTATATAAGTTTACTTTACTTTTCTTGTAACGTTAATTTATTTATTTTAAGGTTTTAAGGTTTTTGCACCTTGTAGCCTGAAACACAGGTTCAACCTAGTGCAGGCTAATAGCTAATGTGCTCTATTTTAATGATAAGACATGTTATTGTAAATGTCCCCCTTTTTATAAATAAACGATTATTATTATTATTTCTTTGTCATTTTTCTTGAGACTGATTAAGACGTGTTACAAAAGCTCATTGTACTTTATTTATAATAAAAACTTATAAACATCCGTATTATTCGCATTATCCGGATAGTAAAATATTAAAATATAAAAAACATCCGTATTATTCTTATTATCCGGATAGTAAAAATGAACGGATATTGCAAGCCCTAGGCAGAATGGGTTAGGATAATTATGGTAGCCTACTCCTCTTCCCGTCGTCGGAGGCCCTGCGTTGCTCTAAGCCAAAAAAATAAGGACTACAGAAACGTTTTGCGAAGGCTACATTTCGTGGGTAGACGTTATCATGATTTGGTTATGTAATTTTGTTTTTTTATTCCTCAATAAAAATGTGACAGTTCGAAATACGTACCTGTCTGCTTGGTAGCCTTATACGAGGGCTGCACTAAAAGTATCAGGAATGGAATATTTCCACTGTTCCAGTCATATTAAAATCTTTTTAATTGAAAACTCCTTGGTTTTAAAAATCGAATACCATTTATTTATTTAAAAAAAGATTCTCGGTCTTGTCACAAGGTTTTTTCCATCTTGTTTAGTCATTGAGAAAAAGGAATTGACTCGAGAAAATTCAAGAGAGATGATTTATTATGACTTTCGAAGTGGTTTAACACAAAAACAGTGTGTTGACCGGATGATTTCTGCATTTGGTGTTGAAGCCCCATCCAAAACCACAATTTATCGCTGGTTTGCTGAATTTCAACGTGAACGTGTCAAGCTCAGTGATGATCCTCGTCAAGGTCGTCCAAAAACTGCAGTCACCCAAGAAAACGATACCGCATTCGCTCTGTGAAGAGCAAAAAGCGGCTCGCGTTACTTGCTTACTTCAGAACTCTCGAAAGATTCCACGCAGGATCCTCAAACTGTATACAACATCGTATCAGGTGACGAATCCTGGATATACGCGTACGAACCCGAAACAAAAAACCAGTCACGAGTTTGGGTGTTCGAAAATGAGTTAAAGCCAACAAAAATTGTTCGTTCACGGAGTGTTGCAAAAAAAATGGTGGCCACGTTTGTCTCCAAAACCGGCCATGTTACGGATATTCCTCTTGAGGGACAAAGAACGGTTAATGCAGAATGGTATGCTAGCATTTGTTTGCCACAGGTTGTTTCTGAACTCCGTAAAGAGAACTGCAACCGCCGCATCATCCTCCATCACGACGATGCGAGTTCTCACACCGCGCACAGAACAAAAGTGTTTAGAGCAAGAAAAAATAGAATTATTAGACCATCCGCCGTACAGCCCCGACCTAAGCCCTAATGGTTTCTATACTTTCCCTAAAATAAAGAATAAATTGCGTGGACAGAGATTTTCATCACCTGAAGAAGCTGTGGACGCCTACAAAACGGCCATTTTGGAGACCCCAACTTCCGAATGGAATGGTTGCTTCAATGATTGGTTCCATCGTATGGAAAAATGTGTCAAATTTCGCGGAGAATACTTCGAAAAGCAATAAATACATTTTTAAATAGTAATGTTGTGTCACTTCCTTGATTCCCGAAATTTTCAGTGCCGCCCTCGTACTTTCTCTTTAGATAAGTAGGGCGTTTGATTGACAGTTCTACTAATCTGAAGTCTGAGAGAACTAGAGATTAAACGCGTAAAAAAAGGAACGGGATAAAAAAACCAAAGAAACTTTGTTTTGACTAGTTTCCTCCTCTAATTTTGCGGCAATATGATGCAGCGATTTTGAATCGATTGAATTGCATAAGGGCTATTTTTTCTTGGGATAGCCAGGACTCGGATATGCATATAGCTTTATTTGTTGGGTTTTCCATTATAAATGTTTCTATACTAAAAAATCTAATTTGTTTGTTATAAATAATATGTAAATACAGTACTGCCAAATTATTGATTAATTATTTTATAAAACAAGCTCATTTATCTTCTTGGTTCCTCGGCCGCATCCACATTTATTAGTTTTGTATAACTAGGGCTGCTCCATCGCCGAAGCCAAATAACTTGGGTAATGGTTTAAATTTATGTCTTGTGCCGCGAATGCACATGCTAGCAAGGATTATTGAGATGATGATTCTTAATCTCAACCAACCCATCACTACGCTAAAGGACCTGTTCAAGCGGTCAGCGATTGCGGCTCCAAGATGTTTCAATAAAGTAGACTTTCGTGGAGCGAAGACTCCGTCAACGGATGTAACAAGAGGGGTGAATGTAGCATGTCGCAATTCACAAGCGTTTGAATATTTTCTTATTTTTTCGTCTTCAGCGGATTTTAGTACAGAGGCGACAGGGCGTGAAATATAAGAAGGAGCGTCAGTGTCTACAACACGGATATCGAATAACGCCTCCCTCTGAGCATCCCAAACGCCACGGCATGAAAGGTCTCCACGTACGCAATCACCTTCGGAGATGATGGGTTCTTTGACTACGTTTCCCCATCCAAGTTGACAAAAGTCACAGAACAAATCTCTAATTTCATTATGACGACGTGTTATTAGACCACCCTTTTTACAACATAGAGCATGATCGACATTAAATTCATCGCAGCCGCAGCCATCACATGATTTTGGCATAGACTGGTAATCTGTGGTAACGTAATGCAACGTGCGTCTCTAAACTCTAATGGGGACAGATCGAAATGGTCTTTCTTAGTCGGTATGGTAGATAACCAGTTTGCGGCTTTCTTTTTGTGCATCTTTGAGCGATTTATGATGTTGAGAGAGGTCCATATGTGTATTTTCAATCAGAGCATTTGAGAGGACTGCACAGCCTTTTTTTGAACATACATGGTTTATATTTGTCATTTCTGATAGAGCGGATATTGCTAGACCACCTTTGTGAACGGGTAGAGAGAATAGGTCAGCTTCCAAAGGTGAGATATCGCCTCCTAGTAGTGGGTAAAAAATTGGTACACAGTGGTTCGATGAATTGGTTTACACCATCTAAGACTCTTAAGAGGAATGACCATTGAAATTGAACTGCTTTAGTGAGGGCAGTTTTTCCATTGTATATTGCCATTTTTTATAATATGTTGCTTATTGTAAATGCTTTGGATGTTCTGAAAAAGTATCTTAAATTGTAGGTCGGTGTTTTCGAAAGGAATAATTTCCAGTATCTTCATTCGTGATTTCGTGTTCAATTAGTTGCTATTTTGGTTTAACTGGTTATAGTTTTAGTTGTCTTGTGTGATTAGCTCTAATTCTTTTGTGTTGTTGGGCTTTGTTAGTTTCCATGTTTTATATTAATTCTCTTCTTCTCTTGTTTACGTGCATTATCATCTAAATATTAAGTAGTAAACAAATGGGTACCCTGGAGACTATGACCGTTTTCTATAACATACTTTGTCATCCTCTTACTTATTAGCTCAATAGCGAGAGGCCGATTTTTGCTATTGTTTCTGCCTATTCTGTATGTGTCTTCTATATAACCTGTCAAGGCCACATCCATCGAGTCACGAAATAATTCAATCAGCTTGCTGTGGAGGATGTATAATGGTTCTTTGTGGAATTCGGCGAATCCGTAGAGAACTATTCCTAGTTAAAGTTCTAAAACCATAAGAGGGCGGAATTATTCCTAGTTCCAGTTGGTCTTGAATTTCTTTTTTAAGTTTTTCATTTTCTTTTTCCAGATTTTTTATCTTTCAATTGATTTTCCCTATATCTTCTATTCTTTGGTCGTTTAGCTTCAGTAAGGCGTCGGTTTTTTGTTCTATATATCTGGGTAGTTCTCACGAAATTTCGATGAAGTAAATTAAAAAAAAAAGTTTGTTAATTTTTAACCGACTTCAAAAAAGGAGGAGGTTATATGTTCGTCTGTAGGAGAAGAGTAGGAGTGAAATAACTAAGATAAGTAAAAAGATTAACGAATGCATAAGAAATCATAGAAAAGAGACAAGACAAGATCGAATTATTTTCCCACTTAGAATCGACTGGGGAGGAGTCAAGACGTGTGACTTGTAAGGAGTTGGAAGAATACACAAATTGGATACCAGAAAGGAATAAAAGGAAAACACAAAAGAATAAAACAAAAAGATGCGAAATATTAGAGGCAGCTACAGATTTCTATCGAAACCTTTACAACGACGATGAAGAAACCATATCACCATTAACATATCTAATACACAGGGGAGACGAAGACGAAATCCCAGAAATAATGAAAAGTGAAATATTAAAAGCCATCCAATCACAAAAAAGTGGAAAATCACCAGGGAAGGATAGAATCTCAAATGAACTCTTGTAAGGGTCCTCACACGTTGTACTAAATACTCTGCACGATCTATTTAATGATATCCTCAAACAAGAACAAATTCCAAAACAATGGACTACGTCAACAATTATCCTGCTCCATAAAAAAAGGAAAAAAGGATGACATTAACAACTATAGACCTATAAGTCTCATGCCCAACCTTTACAAAATATTTTCAAAGATTATACTCGATCGGATTACAATCAGCTTAGATGAGAACCAACCAAAAGAACAGGCAGGATTCCGCAAGGGTTTCTCGACAATAGACCACATTTTTACAATCAAACAAATCACGGACAAGTATAACGAATATGGTTTAACTTACTATCTAGCGTTTGTAGACTATCATAAGGCATTTGACTCACTAAAACACAAAAAGATTCGGGAAGCGCGGGCCAGTCAAGGGGTAGCAAGATAATATATTCGGGATTTCGGGTTATGAGAAACATATACAAAAAAATGACGGCGAGAATTAAGACGGAGAGACTAGGAGAATTATTTCTCATTAAAAAAGGCGTCAGGCAGGGCGATTCCCTATCACCTAAATTATTCACAGCAACGCTAGAACTTGTGTTTCGAAATCTTGAATGGTCAACTTGCGGCATAAGGATAAATGGAGACAAGTTGAATCACCTTCGTTTTGCGGACGACCTTATAATAATTTCTGAAAGCCCGGATCAACTGCAAACTATGCTCAGTCAACTTGTAGAAGAAAGCCAAAAAGTAGGCCTGCAGATGAATCTAGCAAAAAGAAAACTTATGACGAATCGTTCGAAACCACCCATAAGGGTCAATAACGAGGGCACGTCACTATAGAGGGCACGCCACTATAGTGGCGGTAAGTCCCCTCTTTGAGGAATGGCTAGAGAGGCGCCACGGCGCCCTCACCTTCCGCCTGACGCAGGTCCTCACCGGACATGGTTGTTTCGGGAGGTTCCTGCACCTAATCGGGCGGGAGGAAACGCCCGGGTGTCACCACTGCGAGGATCGACCGGAGGACACGGTGGAGCACACTGTGCAGGTCTGCTCCGCTTGGGCGGAGCAACGCCGTGTCCTCGTAGCGGCAATCGGCGGCGGCGACCTCTCGCGTCCGGCCCTGGTTCAATCCATGGTCCGGAGCGAGACGGAATGGGACGCCGTCACCTCCTTCTGCGAAGCAGTCATGCTAGCGAAGGAGGTGGCGGGACGTGAGAGGGAGAGAACCTCACGTCCCAGCCGCCGCGGGAGACGCACCGGGCGTCCGGGGTGGCCGGGGGCCACCACGTGGCCCCCGCCACCGTAGACGCGGGCCTGTGGACGGTGAGCTATGGGCTAGCTCGCCGTCCGTCCGTCTTATGACGACAGGCCGTGTCGACGGCGCGTTCGTGTTCCACGCGCGCCTCAAAGAGAGTCAGCAAACAGGAAGGGGTCCGTAAGGGCCGACGCCTGCCAGGGTTGCGGGACTGTTCGAAAGAGATACCGCGGCCCTGGAACACAAAGGGCAAAGGAAGGAACATGGATGGGTTTTAGTCAGTAAAAGTCTGACACTCCCTCCTGCCCAGCCCAGAGCGGGAGGGGTTATTTGATGATTTCCCATG
Source organism: Eugnorisma glareosa (assembly GCA_947578425.1). Taxonomy (NCBI): domain Eukaryota; kingdom Metazoa; phylum Arthropoda; class Insecta; order Lepidoptera; family Noctuidae; genus Eugnorisma; species Eugnorisma glareosa. The sequence continues at coordinate 21,293,886 of OX387970.1, read as the reverse complement.
GGTAAAAAAAAAAAAAAAAAGGGTCAATAACGATCTAATAGAGTTTGTAGATCAATACACTTATCTTGGACAAACCATATCTCCTACAAATGATACGTCCAAAGAAGTAAACAACAGGGTTAATGTGGCCTGGAAGAGATACTGATCCTTAAAAGAAATCACAAAAAGGCAGTCAATACCACTGACGTTAAAAAGCAAAGTATTTAACTCCTGTATACTTCCTACCATGACTTATGGTTGCCAAACATACCCCATGTTTGGCAACCATAAGTCAAGTTAACTAAGCAAAATGCTAAGAAATTAGAAACATGCCAACACAACATGGAGAGAAAATATTAGCTTACTGTTAAGAGAAAGGACAAATTAAGCCTCAACACATTAGAGGGAAAACAATAATAGCGGACGTATCACGCAAAATAAAAAGGCTGAAATGGAAATGGGCGCGTCACCTAATAAGAGACAAAAAGTAGCTGAATGGTACCCGAGAGAAGGTAAAAGAAAGAGAGGACGGCCGACACGAAGGTGGGACGACGATATCAGAGCGACAGCGGGGTCAATGTGGAAGAGTGAATCCCTTGACCGAGAAACGTGGAGGAATATGGGGGAGGCCTATGCTCAAGCAAAACAATCTTCGGAAACCGATGTCTGAAGAATACAATTTGCTTATTAAGTAAATAATATTTGAGTGTAACTAGATTGTAAGTTTGTCAATACGAGTAAAGGCTTATTATTATTATTCCCTTTATTTAACTTTTATACAAATTATTTACATTTTTAAATATTTCTTAAAAAAACAATATAAAAACATTTAAAAATATAAAAAAATTGTTGCCCACCGGTATCGGGAACAGGGTCCAAGCTACCGGCAGTCAGGGCTCCGGAGAGAGGAACCTCCTAACAATACGAGCCGTGTCCAGGAGTACCGCTTTCTGAATCAAGCCCTTGATCCAGCTGCCTAGCGAGGGCCTCCTCAGGTATTCATTGAGGCTCTTGGCAATGAAGCCATGGGCTGATACCACTATCGGCACAATGATCGCTGAGTCCACATCCCACATGTCGACAACCTCGTGAGCCAAGTCGAGATACTTGATTTGCTTATCTTTCTCGGCTTTCACGAGGTTCCCATCATGCGGGACCGTTATGTCAACAATCATTGCGCGCCGCTCTGATCGATCCACCACCACTATATCGGGCTTATTGGCTACAATAGTCCTGTCAGTGATGATGGATCGATCCCAGTACAATGTGATATTGCCATTTTCGAGAACTGGGTCGGGCACATACCTATAGTACGGCACTTCCGATTCCACAAGGCTGTATTTTAGAGCAAGTTGCTGATGGATAATCCTGGCTACAAGGTTGTGTCTATGCAAGTACTCTCTGTTAGCTAGACGAGAACACCCGGAGATAATGTGACGGATTGATTCGCCTGGACGGTGGCATGCCCGACATATGTCCGCTGTGCCGTCCTTCACAATAAATCTCCGGTAGTTATTCGTCATCATAACTTCATCCATAATTGCACAGACAAAACCTTCGGTTTCTCCGAAGAGGTCCCCGGAACGTAGCCAGGCTACGGACGCGGATAGGTCTACATCGGGCCCATGTAGAGCCCGGAAAAAGCGTCCGTGGAGCTCCTTACTCTGCCATACCTCCCTGCGGTCGTTAGTGTCAAGCACTACAGGTTTGCGCCAGTTCTCTTTAGCCAAGGAGAGCGGGGTGAGGCTCTTGTCCACTACGACCACATCTCGATGCATCCCGACGTCGGTTTCTAAGAAATATTCCCTGAGACTGCATATCTCGCGATTGTGGAGAGGCTTAGCGTTTAAAAAGCGTCGACCCCCACACCTCCGCGGGATATACAGTCTCATAACCGAAGAACGTGGGTGATGCATTCGATATGTCGTCAACAATGTACGGACCTTCCTATCCAGGGCGTCTAGTTCTGTTTGAGACCATTTGAGTATACCGAAAGAGTACATCAAAACTGAAAATGACCCAACCGTTGAAGGCACGCACCTTATTTCCGCCTGATAAAAGACTATTACATACTTTTTTCAGGCGGCCAAAGGAACGCTGATTCAACGATTGCTTCATGTCAGCAACATTGATGCCCAGCGCTTCCGACATACCCAAATACTTATAGGTTTCGGTTGCTGAGAGGGATCTAAGATTTATGGAATCCGAGAGCTGGGTTCCCACAGATTCCACAATCTCCCCTCGCTTTACATGCATGACCGCACATTTGTCCACACCAAATTCCATCCTGATGGCGCTACTGAAAGTTTCAGTTACCTTCAGTAGCTCCATCAGTTGCAAATCGTTGGGTGCAAATAGTTTCAGGTCATCCATGTAAAGGAGGTGAGATACAACTTGACCACCTCTCCTCAACCGATAGCCTAGTCCTAAATCCTCCAGCAGCGTGCTAAGAGGATTCAAGGCTTAGCAGAACCAAAGTGGACTCAAACTATCGCCCTGAAATATACCTCGCTCTATCCTTATCGGCTTGCTATTCCTCTGGATTTGCCGACATCCTGGATAGCGAAGGAGTGTCCTCCATTGCCCCATACACGACATCAGAAAGGTGCGTAGAGTTGCATCAACTTTATACAACTCTAACACCCTCATGAGCCATGTATGTGGCACAGAGTCATAGGCCTTCTTATAATCTATCCAGCATGTCGACAGATCCCTTCGGGAACGGCGAACCTGTTGGCTAATGGCCATATCAATGAGGAGTAGCTCCTTAGTACCGCGGGACCCGTTCTTACATCCGTTTTGAGAAGCGGACATGATGGAATTGTCATCAATGTGTTTGTTAATTTTGGCTCTCAAAATGGATGTAAGAACTTTATAGACTGTCGGAAGACAGGTAATCGGTCTATAGTTTTTGGGCTCCGCAGTACTACCCGATTTGTGGAGCAGGTGGGTTATACCTGTTGTCAGGAACTCGGGCAGCGACCCTGACTCTAAGGCTGACTGGAACAGGGTTGCCAGGCGAGCGTGCGACCTTGTGAACCATTTAATCCAGAAGGTGTGCAGCCCATCCGGCCCTGGAGATTTCCAGTTAGGCAACGGACGGACTGCACGAACTACGTCTTGGGGGCAGATAGTGATTGCCCCCATTTCTTGTACTGGATCGCACGCCCGCTCGACCTCCCGAGTCCATTCATCCTCGGTATGGCTAACAGGCACCGACCAGATGCTGCGCCAGAAAGAACACATGGCATCATCATCCGGCAGGTGCGGGTCAGCCACACCTTGCCGATGAGTGCTCTGGCGCCATCAATACGTCGTTCAATCCTGTACTGCCATGCTGGTACGGCTGGTTTAGGCCGTTTAGCTCTGTCATCAGAGAATTTGACGTGAGCTACACGACATGCCGCTACAGTCGCACAATACAGGATTGAATGAGCATCGGGGAGGTCTTCGCAGTTATCAAAAAGTCAGTCAGTCTGATTTTGGCTACAAAACGAAGCGAATCGACGTGAACTAGAAGTGAGCTAACTAGGTGAATAGGGATCAGTAGTGTATTTGTGTTAAGTTTGAAGTGTTTTGTGATTAGTTAAGTTATTTCGTGTTTAATCGGTAGTCATTTAATTTATCCCATACCCTGCTCGTAACAATTAGATGTCAGAAGTAAGGGATAAATTATGCCAATTCTACTAAAGGAAGATTCGGACGGTGTCCGTACCAGGACTCATCGCCGGCAGGACATGGACCAAAGGCGGTTTGGACACTCTCCGACACAGACACCGGGCGGTGTCCACCCTCCGTCAGAGCCAGTCGCTGGCCCAGCCGGAGTTCCTCCAGTATCAGTGGCGCCAGACTTGTCTGTTTTAATGGTGTTGCTGAAGGAGGAGCAGGCTCGCCGTCAAGAGGAACAGACTCGCCGTCAAGAGGAGCAGGCTCGCCGTCAAGAGGAACAGGCTCGCCGTCAAGAGGAACAGGCTCGCCGTCAATAGGAGCAGACTCGCCATCAAGAGGAGCAGGCTCGCCAGCTTCAAGAGCAGTTGCAACGAGATAAGGAGGAGCAGGCTCGCCGTAAAGAGGAGCAGGCTCGCCGTAAAGAGGAGCAGGCTCGCCGTCAAGAGGAACAGACTCGCCGTCAAGAGAAGCAGGCTTGCCAGCTTCAAGAGCAGTTGCAACGAGATAAGGAGGAGCAGGTTCGCCGTCAAGAGGAGCAGGCTCGCCGGTTGGAAGAACAGTTGCAACGAGACAAGGATGAGCAGGTTCGACGACAAGAAGAACAGATGCTACCCATAAAGGATCTCCATGCAACTTTTGGCATAGATGTCAAGGTGATGAAGGAGCAGGTCCACCAGCATGAGAATCGTATCGCGGAGGCTGAAGTTCAGATTGCTGGGGTGAAGAAGGCTTTTAGTGAAAGAAAGGCTGGAGATGGACCTGTGGCTTCAGTGATTGCTGCACCTTCGGTACGTGGGTTTAAGGTGCCTCCATTCGACGGAACATCTTCGTGGTCGGCCTATAAGATCCAATTTGAGGCCGTTATGAAGGCGAAAGGGTGGACCAAAGCGCAAGCCATGACTGCGCTCACCTTGGGCCTCCGAGACCAGGCCTTAACCATTCTTGAGGCACTCGGCTTGCCGAGTGCCTCAAGACTTGTGATGTGACTTACGAACTGGAGGCGTTAGAGTCAAGATACGGCGACGCACACCTGGAGCACATATTTCGTGCTAAGTTAAGGGATCGTGTTCAACATAGTGCCAAGAATCTACAGCAATGGGCGCTGGAAGTTGAAAAGCTGGTTCGGAAAGCATACCAGTCTGCCCCTGAACTTATCGATGGGAATCTGGTACAGGCGTTCGGGGATGGAATACACGACTTGGAAGTTAGAGCCGCTGTGAGACTTGGGCATCATGAGACGCCTTGGCCCATGCCTTAGAAGTAGAGGCAGTTAGACAAGACCACCGAACGCACCGCGTCAGGGAGGTGGTAGCATCACCTGTACGCGACCGGCCGCAAGGGTACAGCCTAGGTGCTAAACTTGTGGAGGAAGAGGACATCCTCGGTCAAGCTGTCCTAAACGCAGCACACCGAGAGAGGATCAATTCCAGCAGGGAAGGGTGGCTGAAGTGACTGCCCAGCCACAGCAGGGAAACGAGTAAATGCCAGGACTGGGGGGCGGGTGATGGCTGGTATTGAAAGAGCCCCGAGGATCTTGATCTCGCAAGTACATGACGGGAACAACCTGACCATCAAAGGCGAAGTCAACGGAACACCACGCAAACTGACGTTGATACTGGAGCTTCTCACACGGTTGTCAATTCTCACCTAGCAAGTCGGTTTCTTGGGGACTACTCCAATAACCACGACCGTATACAATTACTAACAGCTACCGGTCAGCACATAATCGTCCGAAGCAAGAAGGAGGTGGAGATAAAAGTGGGTGATAGAATTTACCAGCTCAATGTCATCGTGGCCGACATTATGGACGATTGCATCTTGGGCTTGGACTTCATGCGGAAACATCGTTGTGAGATCGACGTTGATCAAGGAGTATTGAAATGTGGTTCACAGGAAGTCTTCATGGAAGGTGCACCATCAGGGAAAGTGTACTGCTTGAAGGAGATTGTTCTTCCTCGCAGATCAGAAACGATCGTGCCAATTAGTTTACCACAGAATTCTGGACGCATAGATCGAAGCGTTCTGATAGAAAGGGTGAACAATGACTTTCCATGGAAGATGGCACGTACTCTGGTAAAGGCCACCAACGTCTCCGCAGTACGCATACTGAATTCAAGTGACAAGGAGCAAGTGATTAAGAAGGGCACCTTGATCGGCACTTGCGAGGAGGTAGCTTGGATGCGTCAATTGCAAGATCTGGCTACCGGAAATAAAATTCGTAGTGCAAAATTTGACTTGTCAACGCTTTTAGTAAATTGCGACTTAACTGAAGGAGAAATGGACAAGGATATGAAGATGTTACTTCAGTACGCCGGCATTTTCTCTGCAAATGATGCTGACATAGGGAGAACTGGACTGGTTCAGCACAAGATTTATACAGGCAACGAGTTACCTATCCGTCAGCGACCAAGAAGACTGCCGGTTGCACGGGAAAAAGAAGTGGAAACCATGATTGAGGGAATGGTGAAGGACAGTGTTATAGAGCCTTCATCCAGTCCATGGTGTTCTCCTGTGGTCCTGGTAAAGAAAAAGGACGGCAGCATGCGCTTTTGTGTGGACTATCGACGATTGAACGATGTCACGAAAAGGGACAGTTACCCAAGGGATCGATGACACACTGGATACGCTGACTGGAATGAAGTGGTTTACCACACTGGACCTGATAAGTGGCTACTGGCAAGTAGAAATAGACCCCAAGGATAAAGAAAAGACTGCATTGTCAACAAGAAAGGGGTTGTGGCAGTTTAAAGTTATGCCATTTGGATTGTGCAACGCTCCTGCAACATTTGAAAGGTTGATGGAGCAAGTACTTGCCGGATTGATTGGAGACGCATGTCTTGTCTATCTAGACGACATAATCATCGTGGGCCGTACGTTTGAAGATCACCTTAAAAATCTCAACCGAGTGCTGTCGAAAATCCAAGCGGCAAATCTTAAGTTAAGTCCGAAAAAGTGATTGTTTTCCAGACAGCAGGTGAACTTTTTAGGACACATAGTTTCGGGAGAAGGTGTTCAAACAGACTCGGAGAAAGTTGTCGCCGTCAAGGATTGGCCATTTCCGAAAGACAAGACACAGGTCAGAGCATTTCTGGGTTTGTGCTCTTACTATCGAAGGTTTGTTAAGAATTTTCCGGACATTGCAAAACCCCTACACAAACTCACTGAGGAAAAGAAGCAATTCTGTTGGGATAAGAACTGCGACGTCGCATTTCAGGAATTAAAGAAACGTATGTGCAACACTCCTATTTTGGGATATCCTGACACTGAAAATGACTTCATAGTTGACACAGATGCAAGTAATACTGGAATTGGGGGCGTGTTGTCTCACGGAAAGGAAACCAGGAGGTTGTCATAGCTTACTTCAGCAAGTCTTTATCCAAACCGGAAAGAAATTACTGCGTTACGAGACGGGAGCTACTCGCCGTAGTAAAGACATTGCAGCACTTCAGAAAATATTTGTTGGGACGGAAATTCTATTTGCGAACTGATCATGCTCCATTGAAATGGCTTTTACAGTTCAAGAATCCAGAGGGACAAGTTGCGAGATTGATTGAACTACTGACTTACGTAACGTACCGAATGTGTAATGATGTAACCGAACATCGCAGTGGGAGAACTCACGGTAACGGTAAATTCATAGGGAGGGGGAGGGAGGGGGGCCAGGGAGGCAATTTTGAAAAATGGTTTTACTTTTCCGAGCCGAGCGAGTTTAAAAAAACCAAAACGCTGGTCTCGTAGTTTCCGAGATACGATAGGGAGGGGGGGAAAGGGGGTGGAAGGGGGTTAGGGTTTGGCACTTTTCCCCTACTCGCGAGAGTTACTTGTTTACGACTTAGTTCGATGTAAATAATGCTTGGTTGACGGTTTCATGAAGGGTCCTGTTACACCCTGTATATGATTCACAAATAATTTAGGTATTTAGTTAGTAGTAGTAGTTATTTAGATAAATTAATAGACTTTGAATGGAAATAATAGTTATTAATAATAGTAGGCGACATTTTTGTTAAACCTAAAGGACAGAAATTTCGAGATTTCGTGAGAACTACCCATCTGCTCTTAGTTTAGTTGTTGCTTTGTTGATTTCGCTCTGTATTGTATGCATAAGTTCCGTTATAATTGACTTATTATTTTCCTTCAGCCGCAGTATTATAATTTCGCTCAAGTTTTTCAGCGTTAGTTCCGCTTGCACGTTTGTTTCTTGTGTGTGAAGTGTATCACCTAGTGAGCAGGTCCTCGTAACCTGTTGTGAAATTTTGAGAATGTATGGTTCTTTTCCATATAGTTACATTTACTTCCGAAGGTGTTCGGATCTGCTGGGACAGCTGACGATCATATAGCCGTATTCGTGTTGCCTATTTTGGGTCTTTTGCATAAGCAAGCTTGACAATGCCTTGTACACACATCAAAAGTGTCTAGGGATCAACATATATTTTTGCAATAACTTTTCTCCTGATTGATATTAATTAAAATTTTCTTTAAGGATTCATCAAATAAAATGTTTTCGTTTGTCACAGTAACGATAAACCAAGTCACCTTTGCATTAATAAAGAAATTTGCCATTTTCCTAATAAAGGGATTTTTGACATTTGAACCACTAACACAAAAGTTCGAAAAAAAGACTGAAATAACAGTTTTCTTTAAAATTTTATTGGGTAACTTAAACAATTAATAATCCGTGTTTCTACCGCGAACACTAACAACACAAGAACATCGGTTTGGCATACTCAAAATGAGTTCATCCAAATCACGCTGTGGAATGGCCGCCCATGTTCGTTGCAACAACAAAAAAAGGTCTTCTTGCGACTGGATACCCTCCATATTCGGCAGAGCTCTTCTCTGTAGCATATCCCATGCATGCTCAATCGGATTCAAGTCTGGCGACTGAGCAGGCCAGGGCAGGACATTGATGTTAGCTGCGGCGAGAGTCTGTCTTACAACTCTTGCGGTGTGCGGTCGTGCATTATCATGCATTAACTGAAATAAGGGACCGATTTGCACTTGTAGAGGAACGATGACGTCTGATACAATCGTCTCAGCATAAATTTGAGCGTTGAGGTTGCCTCTGATCCAAATCAACTCAGTTCTTCCGCCGATCCAAATACCCGCCCATACCATGATGGTTCCACCACTATAAGGATGGACTTCCTGGCAGGATTTTAATCGCTGTTGGCGTCCAGGGGTTCTCCAGTGTCGTATACGTCTTGTATCCGGTCTCATACCAAAACGAGACTCATCAGAAAAGCACACGAAACGCCATTGTTCTTCTGCCCAATTTCTGTGTTCAAGAGCCCATTGATATCGTATCCTACGATTGTGCATTGCTATAGGTGGTACCCGTAGCGGTCTTCGGGAATGAAGGTTCACTTCATGCAAGCGGTTTCTGACTGTTTGGTCGCTAATTAAGTTCCCTGAAGAGTGATGAAGCCTCACGGCTAGCATCATGGCGGTTATTGTTGGAGCTCTTCGAGTTAAGATTTGAATGTATCGGTCTTGTCTCCGTGTGGTGCAGCGATACCGTCCTCCATGGCGCTCAGCCACGGTACCAGTGCTTCGGTAACGTGTCCAAAGTCGACTGATAACACTCTGACTTGTATTCAGAGCTAAAGCCACAGTACGTTGCCGGGAACCAGCTTCTATCATTCCCACGGCTCTGAGCATTTCTTCCCTGCTTAAATGACGTCGCCGCTCCATAATAACGTTGGTTTTAATCAGTAGTAGGGAAACAGTAGCACTAATAATGTCTTCAATGCGTTGTATGTTTTTATAGGGAAAATATTGACAGCTGAATTTCATCTTTTACTCGAATTTGATTCACAGTTCCTGATTCAAATTATGAAATGCACCAAAAAGGATCCATATAAATTTATAAAATCATAAATTTATTACAAAGCCACATCTCAATCTCAAGAAATCCACATAAAAATGCTTGATCCCTAGACACTTTTGATGTGTGTATTTTTAAGATGTGATTTATTGTTATTGAATCGATCAATAGACACTTAGACACATTTGCACACTCTAAATCTTATGTGTTTTTACAGAGTACACAGGTAAGATTTCTATTTCCTTGTAGTATTTGATTACATCCTGCGCATAGGGTATTCAACTATAATCCATTTGTAATCTTATTTAATCTTGCCGAATTGAAAAGCTATTTTGTAGCCAGTGGCGCCCTCTAAGGAGGGATAGTGAAAAATAATTCTGTCGATCGAAGAACTGGTTGAAGTTAGTTTTTCTCGGCAAACACAGATGGCGTTGTTTTCAACTCTTGCTCAGGTGAGTTTGCAATTTTTGAATAATTTCATCGTTAGGTTTAAACTTTTTTTGAGGTCGAAGGTTTCCAGTTTTAAATTGCTTTTCACTGCTTGGGCTTTGTTCTTATTTAGCAATTCAAACAAAAAACTTCAAGTTTGAAACAGATTATCGTTAAAAAAAAAATCACTTGTTTTCGTTAACTTTTCTTTGGAGTTTCTTGAGTACTGCATTCATCACTCTTATGGTTTTAGAACTTTAGCAGTGATAGCTTAGTGGTGTGACCGTCGGACTGCCAAGTCATAGGTCTCGAGTTCGAACCCAAGGCACGCACCTCTGATTTTTCGGATTTATGTGCGTACTGTATAATTATCACTTGCTCCGGTGAAGGGAAACATCATGAGGAAACCAGCATGCCTGAGAGATATCTCTCGACGGCATGTAAAAGCCAAGTCTGAGGCCCACGGGCGGCCTAAAAGCTCTGACACCAGGTTAGGCACTAACCACACGTTATAGATAGATAGAACTTTAACATAATGCACTTATTTTCACAATTTAAGAGGGCCCTTCCCGGCGCGACTATCGTCAACGCGAGCATGGTCGAAAATCTTGTTGATTCATTCAGAGCCACAGCGGCAATTTTCTTTCAACTCCCCCATATTACCCCGCCCCGACCCCGCACAACTCGTCTCCCGCGCACCTCATACCGCCTAACGCGATGACATTGAACGAAAAATAGTGTTCGAAAATTTCTTAAACTTGTTCCAGGAAATACGTGTTTTTGAATTAATCTTACAAGTGTGTGAAATAAATATTTGTCATTTAGAAACTCCATTACATTTGCAAGGTTTCTATCGAAATGTTTTCTTTATTTTTACAGTTTATGAGTACATTATGAACGGCCAAAGTTCAGGTAAAATTTGTGCAAAACCGCAATTTTTAGAGGCATACTGAATTTGTTTATACTTTATTTTTATTTTTTGCAACCATAGAAACCTAGATTTAGTGCACAACGTACATATTAGTTAAAAAAAAATCGATAGAAGATAGATGTGTAACATCGGCATAATCACGTACGAGCGTTTGTATGAAAAGTATGACGGGTTGGCCGCTCTTAAGCGTTTTAGCTGTTTTTAAAGAATGATACACGGAGCTAATGTTTATTCACGCACAGTAGCGCCCTCTCTATCTCATATCGTATAGTAGTGCGCTGTGGCGTACTCACCGTGATGAAGAGCTCCTCCGTGGTGAGCGTCTGCAACTGGTTGGGGCCCGTGAGGTATTGCACCTGGAACTCCGTGTAGTCCCCGGCGGGCTTGTCCCACGCGAGCGTGACCTCGCGCGCGCCCACCTCGGTCGCGTTGAGCTGCGTGATCGGCCGCGGATCTGTACGTGTCAGTCATTGTCACGACACTAATGCGCCGCCAGAGCGTGACGTCATCCAGGCGGGTGCGTGACGTCAGCCAAGCGCGCGCGTTACGTCACCTAGGCGCGCGCGTGAGTTCACCCAGGCGCGTACGCGACGCGTGTTCGGTGCGAGTGCACTGTGGGAGCCTCACCAGTAGTCTCCCCACGAATCTCATCACGCCGCGCCCGGCCCACACCCACCAAAGCGAGCGCGTCGCACACGCGGCGCTGGCCCTACCCCATTAGGAAAAGCGCATAACGGCAGCATGAAATACCGTCTAGCAGATGACGTAAAGACGCTTACAATTTGGCTAGTAAAGGTGCATCAAAGCGTAATGGCAAAAAGTGGTGTATAGTTACAGAGCCTGGCCTGGCGCTGCACGGGGTGCGAGGTGACGTTGTGCGACACGGTCCACATGGTGACGTTGTAGAGCCGGCCCGGCACCAGCGCCGCGAACTCCACGGCCTGCCCCGGCGCGTCGGCGGCGCGCGACAGCTCGCGCGGCGCGGACCCGGCGCCGTCCAGCCGGAAGCGGTACGAGTCGAACTGCGTCGCCGCCGACGGCGTGCGCGTGTACGTCACTTTCTGCGCACAGGCGGGACACAGTTACGAGCCAGACCACAAGCGCACGACATTGGGTGCAACACTGTTTTGTTTTATTATCATCTAATATTATTTTCTTAATTATCTCGTTATTCTAGTAGCAAGTAACAGACTAATTATCTCGTTACTCTAGTAGCAAGTAGTAGACAGTAACAGTCGGTACTCACCAGAGTGGTAGACAGGGTATCATTATCGTCGCTCCCGGGCTCGTTCACAATCGTCATCTCGGATTGAATGAGAGGGCCTGAAACATGCGCAGAGCATCAGCGCCATCGTGCGGCGTAGTACGACACAGCTTAATAGATTACATAGAGTCAGGTGCCCGCGTCGGCCCCGCAGGCACCGGTGGCACCGATGCCAGCGTCAGGTCGTTTAAACTGAATCTTTTGGAACAGATCGTGTAGAGAATAGGTATAGTCGACGGCACCGTACAGCAGCGTCGGGTACGTACGAGTCCTGGTCTCCATCTTGAAGACGTCGCTGGTGAGGTCGTAGGAGTGCGCCTCCAGCTCCAGCGTGTAGCCCTGGCCGGGCTGCAGGCCGGCCAGGCGCGCGGGCGGCGCGGTCAGGTTGCGCGCGCCGGCCGGGCCGCCGGGCGCCAGGCTGGCCCAGCGCAGGCGGTACCACTCCACGCGCCCGCCCGGCCGCGGCCACTCCAGCGTCAGGTTGCGCGTGTCCACCAGCTGCTCCACGTTGCTCACCGGGTTGGGACCTGCGCCGAACGACGCCTCCTACTTTATAACGAATCTTGCTCCTTTTAGTCTTAGGATTGCTCAATTTAAAAAAAAATATGAATACATGTAAGGAATGTAAACGAAAAAGGCGACGCCAGGTTTATTTTGTATCTTGGTAGAAAGTCCTGACGTGTGTAGCAAAAACTTCAAAGGTTGTCGCTCGCGTGTCTCATAACCGGATCGGAGTGATCGGATATACGAACTTACTGTACGCTTATTAAAAACGTTAATTAAACTGGACATAGAATGATATAGGTCATCCGACCCGTACCCAGATTCAGACCGAACTGGTGTGCAAGCCCATGAACAATATGGCGTCTAAGTTACAATACTGACCAGGCAGTCGCCGCTCCCGAAGGGATCTGTCTACATGTTGCATAGATTATAAGAAAGCCTATGATTCTGTGCCTCATTCACGGCTCATGAGGGTGCTGGAGTTGTATAAAGTTGATGTAACTCTGCGTACCTTCCTGATGTCATGTATGGGGCACTGGAGAACGGTCCTTCGTTATCCAGGATGTCGACAGATCCAGGGGAACAGCGAACCGATACGGATCGACCTTGGTATATTCCAGGGTGATAGTCTGAGTCCATTGTGGTTTTGTCTAGCCTTGAACCCTCTCAGCACACTGCTGGAGGGTTCAGGTCTAGGCTATCGATTGAGGAAATGGTTAAGTCATCAGTAGCGTAGGGTACATTTTTGGTAAGAGGTAAGCCAAAGTACATATCTTTAATGTGATATTATTATTGTCTATAGAATACTGAGTGTGCCATTTTTCAAAGGCAAGCCGGTAGGAATCGAGTTGTATGGAACCTTCGCCACTGCAGGTCATATCTCACTTTCTTTACATGGATGATCTGGAACTCTTTACCCAACAATTTTTAACTGATGAAACTACTGAAGGTAACAGAAACTTTCAGTAGCAGCATCAGGATGGAATTGGGTGTGGACAAATGTGCAGTTATGCATGTGAAGCGAGGGGAGAGTATGGAATCCGAGGGAACTCAACTCTCGGATACTGACTTTTCAGAAATCCAATGATGCGTTCATGAGTTTTAGATTTAATCAAAATCGGGCTTGAGAACCCTTTGAGCATTTTTCGCTATTCCTCACAGTTTCGGATTTGTTCATCCACGCCCACTCGAAAAAGTTACTCTGTATAGGTCCAGCCGTTTTGGAGATTAGCCGGAACAAACAGAAAGACAAAAATGAAAATAAAACGCTTTTTAAGTATAACTTATGTTAATAAGTACCGTTTATACCTTGACATGGATTCAGTACAAAGCTGTTATTTTGATATTACAAACAGACACTTCAAGTTTTTGTTTTATTTGTAGGTATGTATAGATTACATTATCAAATTATTTTTTTTAATGAATTTATCAAAAAACACATACATACTGGCTATTTATTGTACAATGCCTTGTTGGGGTAGTGGTCGCAAGTGCAACCGCTGAGCGTGAGGTCCTGCGTTCGATTCCCGGGTCGGGCAAAGTGTTATTGAGTTTTTCCTTTAGGAATTCTCAGTAGCAGCCGCTGGCCCCTGTTACGTGGGACTTGAGCAGAACTGGCGGAATGTGGGGGGGGGGTACTATATATGAGATACAGTCTGCCAAACCGTTCGGGGATAACAGGCGTGTTGAGCAACAGGTCATGGGTGCGGTGTGAGGTGAGGGGTGAGGGGTACGTACGGACGGTGTGCTCGCCGTGCAGCGGCAGGCCGCTCTCCACGGCCTCGCCGTCCGCGTCCTCGCTGAGCGTGTCCAGCTCGATGAGGTAGTGCTCGCCGTGCGTCATGTTGCTGATCTGCGGGAGCGAGCGGCAAGCGTTATTGTTACTTGCTACTATGTATGTACATACGCAAAGTTCATTGAACGATTTCAACAAGTTTGGGTACTTTATTCATATTCATTTGTATGCCAAAATCCATCCAATATTTTTTTATTTCATGTAAACCATTGGTTATCTAAAGCGATAACCTACCCTACATCTGAATTTAAAGATTGATTTAAGTTGGTACGTGTATGTACGTAAAGTGCGGTCTGAAGTAAAGGGCCGTAAGGCGGAGCGCAGCAGGGGCGGCAGCTGCAGCCAGCGGGTGGCGGCGCGGGTGCGGTAGCGCAGCACGAAGCTGTAAGTGTTGGTACCTCGGCCTCGCTGGCGGAGCGCGGCAGGGGCGGCAGCTGCTGCCAGCGGGTGGCGGCGCGGGTGCGGTAGCGCAGCACGAAGCTGTAAGTGTTGGTACCTCGGCCTCGCTGGCGGAGCGCGGCAGGGGCGGCAGCTGCTGCCAGCGGGTGGCGGCGCGGGTGCGGTAGCGCAGCACGAAGCTGTAAGTGTTGGTACCTCGGCCTCGCTGGCGGAGCGCGGCAGGGGCGGCAGCTGCTGCCAGCGGGTGGCGGCGCGGGTGCGGTAGCGCAGCACGAAGCTGTAAGTGTTGGTACCTCGGCCTCGCTGGCGGAGCGCGGCAGGGGCGGCAGCTGCTGCCAGCGGGTGGCGGCGCGGGTGCGGTAGCGCAGCACGAAGCTGTAAGTGTTGGTACCTCGGCCTCGCTGGCGGAGCGCGGCAGGGGCGGCAGCTGCTGCCAGCGGGTGGCGGCGCGGGTGCGGTAGCGCAGCACGAAGCTGTAAGTGTTGGTACCTCGGCCTCGCTGGCGGAGCGCGGCAGGGGCGGCAGCTGCTGCCAGCGGGTGGCGGCGCGGGTGCGGTAGCGCAGCACGAAGCCGCCGAGCGCGGAGGCGGCGGGGGCGGGGGGCTGCCAGCGCGCTGTGACGCTGTTGGAGGTGGCGCGCGATACGTTCAGCGCCAGTGCCGGCAGCGGGCCTGCACACGTGAGACTATGTTACCGCCCTATATAGATACAGGTAGAATTTACGAGATGGGGCCATAGAGGACCTCTGGGCGTCAAGAACGTTTAAGATTTTGTCAGGGAGTGCATCCAAATAGAGAAGGAACGATAATAATATGGACCGGTATTTTGATCGGTGGATGAACCGATGTCATTTAGATCAGGGGCAACCAGATTCATATTATGATTGTATAAAGCAGCCATTTTAGGCCCCCAGTACTTATTTAGAGCCAGACCAATCATAGTTGGGCCAAACATCCCCCAGACACTATTAAAATGTCGCTGCATGAGCGCATTAGGTTATTGAACTTATACAAAAATGATGAATTGCGACTCTACAATTGTTCTGACTGCTTGTAATTTTCGTGATGTGTTTCATCACGAAAATTGCAACCTGTAAAATGTTAGCCTGTTTGGCTAACATTTTACAGATTTATTGATTAGTGTTCGCCCCGTGGTTTTACCTGCGTGAACCTATTCACTAGATGCAAGCGGTGGCGTATTTATTTACTCTTAAGCCAAGAAGGCTATGACCCGGGGCGGCAAGAACTACCTTAACTTGTTGATAAAAGCACTATGTATTTTCTATCCTGCCGCCTGATATTCAACTAGCTTCTCTAATTTGTATTGCTTAGTAGTGACAAGAGAAAACCATCCTGGTCTCTTAAATGTTCAGAAACTTTTATGCATAATTATGTCGACAATATTACCTGTAGGAATAGTTAAAATAAAATGAAAACAAATCCGAGAAGGATTGCTAAGTTTTTTGCTCTCGTCTTCTGATCAAATTACTTAGCTATTCTAAAACTGTTAAACATAAGTCGACAAAGTAAAATAAAAAAAAGTAACATATCCGAGTCGTGGTGAAACAAAATTCCGGATCCGTGACTTCTTCGCCGAAGTCGGCAAAATCATTTCAATAACGCCTATATAAATGGTTTACATAGTGTTACAAATCGGAGGAGAGTTGCTAAAATTTTCGGATTCTGTTGAAAATCTAACATGGCAGAGGCGGGTGCATAAAAATCAAGCTCGCTGCACTTGCTCTTGTATATTTTTAGTTTCTTCTTGTGAAATTCATCATTAAACTACTATATATACTAGCATTCCACGAAGATGTTTCCCTTTTTTTTGTGTCGATGTTACTTTGCCCATTTTAGGGCGGCCGTGCCCACAACCTTTTTTGAGGGCTGGATCCGCGCCTGGTAATATTGTAGTCGAGTAATTTGTATGTTTGAACACGAACGCACTTATCTCAGAAACTACCGATTTTAGGAAATAGTGAGTCAGAAAAAGAGTCTATAAAAGTTATGTATTAAGATATTTCTTGATATACTACGTTAATGACTTCTTCAGGATAAGGCCCAAATAAGAATCTATTGAACCTAACTGTTAAGTTTTGATTCTTTTATTCATATACATACATATAAATAACAGAGAGCAGCGGTGGCCCAGTGGTGGCGGCCCCGACTTACGAACAGTAAGTCGTGGGTTCGAACCCACGCAGGCGCATTACTTTGTGTAATTTATTTCATCACCACTGCTCTCAAAACGGCGAAGTAAAACATCGTGAGGAAACCGGCATGTCCTAGAACCAAAAATTCGAAGACATGTGATATCTACCAACCTGCACTGGGCCCGCGTGGTGGATTATACCCCATTCCCTCTCATAGAGAGGAGGCCGTATGTCCCAGCAGTGGGAACATTATAGGCTGACTATGCTATACATATAAATTACATTTTACCCAGTCGTAACCGATGTTCCACAAGGTTGGCCCTAGAACCGATCCCTGTGGAACACCGCACGACATCTCTCGCCGGTTCCACTCTCCGGTGCGACCAGGGTAGAGGACGGCTCTATCCGTCAGGTAGTCCCCGACCACACGACGAAGGTAGGTGATACCGGAGTGCCTCCCTAATGCAGCTCCAGAGCATGGTGTTGAAGGCAAGTAATAGTTCCCTCATACATTTTTTTCGTGTAACTTCTACTATTTAAGCAGTGCACGCCACGAAAGGACTATTTTTTCCGTCTTAATTCCAAATATCTTCATTCAGGGAGCTTTCTATCGCAAAATGTTTTTAAATTATAGCCTATAACTTTCTCAGCTAATCCCTCTTTCTATTGGTGAAAACCGTATGAAAATCTGTTCAGTAGTTCCTGAGTTTAACAGACCCTCTGCCTGGCGGGGGACTTGATATTATGTAGTGATGATTTGCGAGTTCCGCCACAAATTAAGGAAACCACGTTCTGCCACGAAATATTACGGACTTTACCCCCATTTTTGTAAGTGCTGCAGTACAAACATCCACGCCTAACCTTACATAGTTTCGCGTTTATAATACTCGTAGTAAGTAGGATAGTATACTCACGGACTGGCTTGAGCAGCGTGTGCCGCTCGCTGTGCAGGCCGTAGCTGACGGCGGCCACCTGGATCTGGTACACGGCGCCCGGCACCAGGCCCTCCAGCGTGGCGTTGGTGTCAGTCGTCGTCAACTACAACAGCCACCGTTCTGCATCATTAACATTGTCTGCATCATGAAGATTGTAACCCTGTTTTATAGTTACGTATCATTTGGTGCCATTCAAATATACGAGTGATTTTTGCATTTCGTTTGACTTTTCAAAAATGTTTGAATGCCGTTTTATTGCTTTCGTTAAGTTAAAAAAAAATGTTAGCAATGGCCCTTCAGGCTCCGCTTCACCTTACCACCATGTATATTGCGTCACAACGTTAACTGCATCGATTAAAAACGTGACAAGTCATGTTTTCTAGTTGACTGTACTATTTTATCAAGATCTGTGAATGCAGGTAGCAATTACTCATAAAATAACCATAACAAATGTTTTATGTTATTGCATGTTAGTTATGATAGTTTAATATTAAGGACCCCGCTACCGCGTTCGGAATTTCCTGTAATGTTAGCAGTGTTTGTGATAAATAAAATGAATAAAGGATAATGACCAATAGTGGTAAAATTGTATAATAATTATTTACATAATTTTCTACGAAATTACGCGTCATGGATTTGATTTTTGAATAGGGGATTTAATTTAAAGTATAGAAGTATGAATATTGTTTCACTCCCTTTACATGCCGTTCACACAACCTGTCATAGAGATCACCAGCGCTGGCCCGGTGGTGTCAAATATGCGACTCTCGTATAGCAGATTCTTTGCGCAGGGTCGCCATGTACGGTAGGCAGAGGCAGTAAATGAAACCAATGACTGCTGAGAATATACTGACTTTATTGCAATAAGAATATGGTATTTAAGGTGTCTATAATGACAAAGATTATAATTATGTAGAGAGGACCTTACAGTAGAATGCAATAGAAACTATTTTGATTTTTAATAAATCGACTTACCAGTCATTCCAACCGTTTCTTTTTTAATTATAAATGCCTATAACGTTTCCTTCAAAAACATTTTGAACTGGAGTCAACCGAATGTCCCGTCATAATCGGTCCAGCCGTTTCGGAAATTAGCCGAAACAAACAGACAGACAGACATAGTCAATAATGGAAAAAACGTGTTTTTGTTATAAATGCCGTACAGATTTCCATATTCAGAATGTGATAAACTACTGCCTAATACTGCCTAGAGTTATCCCATTTTTATTGGGGTTGGTTTTTAGTCTATTCGGATGCAGCTGAATATCAGTATTATACATGGCGACTGCCTATCTGACCCAGAACACAACCCAGTTATTAGTTGGTAGGTAATACGGTACCCCTTGGTAAGACTAGTTGTCAGACTTTCGGGTCACTGACTTCCTGTAGCGACTGTTAAAGAACTACAAAAGACAGCCGGCCGTTATGGCTTTACGTACTTTCCGAGGCACGGAGGAAACTCGGTATGTAATGAATTAGTGGTTACCCATCCACAGACCGACCTTGGTAAGCCGTAACCTTGCCGGCGTAACCTTCAAGGTCGACCCGAGTGGCTGTTATCTACCCACGACAAATATAAATACTATACTTCTATACAGGGTGTAACAAGACCCTTCACGAAGCCGTCAACCAAGCATTATGTACATCAAACTAAGTAACTTTACGCTAATATTATTGCTCGGAAACAACTTTTTTTTTGGGGTAAAAATCACGTTTTGCCGTAAAACTCAATGTAACGCACTCCAAACACTTTGTTGATGGATGTATTGAATAGTACGGGGGTCGTGGAGGGGTTTTAAGTTAAAGTTTTACATAAAAAACATGTATAAAAAAAAACTTGTGTTGGAAAAAGTTGGAACTTTGACCCTCAATATCTCCGTAACTAGAAGGTATGGTCTAGAATAAAAAAAATGATTGCAATAACGGGGAGAACAAGTACCTTTCGGTTTCGGTAAGGGTCTTGTTACACCCTTTATAATTTCTCGCAGTCAATGGCAACAAGTAGAGTATACAACTTGTGAAAAAATATCATTTCGGTTTTTGTATCCCTCGCTCCGCTCAGGATTCTACTCTAAAATCTTTCGCTGCTCTCGTGATCCAAATTAGTCCCTCGAATTAAATTCCCTTTTTCTTCACTTGTTGTATAATCAACTAGGTATATTAAAATCAATACTTGTAAACATAAGTTTAATTAAGATCCGGGAGTTGTACTCTCGTCTTTAAAACAGTTTACGTGTAAGTGTACTCTTCGTATCGTGCGACTGACCGTGGTGTAGGGGTCCCCCTCGGCGGGGGGCGCGGCGGGCGCGGCGCGGCGGCGGTAGCGCAGCTCGTACAGGTCCTGGCGGCTGTTGACGTCCGAGCGCCAGTCCAGGCGCAGCGCGCCGCGCTCGGCGCTGGCGGAGCGCAGCACGGGCGCCAGCGGGCGCGTGGCCAGCGCCAGCGCGGCGGGCGCCGAGCCCACGCCGCGCGACACGGCGGCCACGGCCACGCTGTAGTTGCGGCCCGGCAGCAGCGCGCGCAGCGTCACGCGCCGCTCCGCCGTGCTCAGCGTGTTGCTGTCGTCGCGCGACGGGCCGGCCTCGTGGTAGGACAGCTTGTACTCGTCCTGCGTGCTGCCGTCGGCCGGCGCCCACCACAGCGTGACGCCGTCCGCCGCGTGCTCCCAGCGCAGCGAGCGCACCGGCAGCGGCTCTGTAACACTCCGCACACTGACACACTGACACACTGACACCCTGCGCCGTGCCACTGCTGAGCGTGGACTCCTGGTTTTCCATTAGGAATTTCTCAGCAGCAACCCGAAGTTTATAAACAGTCAGCTCAGTCCACCCATAGGTGGCTTGAAGAAGTTGCTTTCGATCTGTGAGGCCTATGCGGAGGAGCACGTTTTGATAAATACAACTCTGTAACAAACGCACAACTCCATCTAGGGTTACTTATCCAAATTACTATGATGAGCGGACCAATAGCATAGAAGACAGCAAATCTTATAGACAAGCGCCGGCCGCACGCATGTCGCTGCACATGAACCTTATCGGCTTCAAAATAAGGTTGGTTTTTCAAAACACATCGCTAAAACCAAACACATCGCTAAAACCAACCTTATTTTGAAGCCGATAAGGTTCATGTACAGCGACGCGCGTACGGCCGGCGCTGGCTAGACGCGTCGCTCTGAAACCAGCCATAGAACCAACCAACATACAACCGCTTGCCTAAATGTATTATGTGTCGTTGGCCTAACCATGACACGTTTTCCTCGGGCCTTCGTAGGGCAATGCACGTTGGCCCCATCGCAAGTTGGGCCTTCGTATGCAAATCCACGTAGGCCATCAGTTTTGGGCCCAACCCGCAAACTGCCCGCCAATTGTATGCATTTGCCAACTATCCAGAGGTATGTGGCCCAACTAAATGCCAACAAAAAATGCTACTAGGGAAGATGCAATTGAGCGGAATAAAGGCTCCAAGGTATTTGCGAGAGATCTGGCTATTGGGCAGAGCCAGCTCACGAAACCGAAGACCGGCGATGGCAGGATCGTATCCGCCAAACCGGAGCTTCTGAGGGAGATCGAGAGTTTTTATGGGCAGTTGTAAGTTGGTCCCGGACGTCAGCCTGTACGAGATTAGGATGGCTCTGAAACAGCTTAAAAACAACAAGGCACCGGGTGATGATGGAATTACGGCCGAACTCCTGAAGGCGGGTGGAAAACTGGTACTTAAGGCCCTTCAGAAGCTGTTTGATTCCGTCATACTCGAGGGGAAAACGCCACGGGCCTAGTGCAGCGGTGTGGTGATACTCTTCTTCAAGAAGGGCGACAAAGCCCGGCTGACGAACTATAGGCCCATCTCACTTCTAAGCCATGTCTACAAATTGTTTTCAAGAGTCATCACGAATCGTCTCGCGCGGCAAGCCGGATTCTGAAAAGACTTCAGCACCGTAGATCACATTCATACGCTGCGGCAGGTTACACAAAAAACCGAAGAGTATAACCTGTTTAGCGTTTGTTGACTACGAGAAAGCCTTCGATTCGATCGAGAATTGGGCTGTACTGCAGTCTCTACAACAGTGCCAAATCGACTATCGGTACATCGAGGTGTTGAAGTGTTTGTACAAAAACGCCACCTTGTTAGTCTGACTTCAGGACCAGACCTCGGAACTTATCCTTCTGCAGCGAAGTGTGATTCAGGGAGACGTCATATCTCCGAAACTGTTCACCGCTGCACTGGAGGATGTCTTCAAGGTTCTGGACTGGAGAGGGCTAGGCATCAACGTCAATGGCGAGTACGTCACTCACCTTCGGTTTGCCGACGATATAGTGGTCATGGCTGAGACCATGGAGGACCTCAGTACAATGCTCGATGACCTCACTAGAGCCTCTGAAAGAGTGGGTCTTAAAATGGACATGGACAAAACCAAGGTTATGTTGTATGCCCATGTAACACGCACTCCTATCAAGATCGGAGACTGTATACTCGAAGTTGTAGACGATTATGTCTACCTGTGACGAACGGTCCAGCTAGGTAGGTCTAACTTCGAGAAAGAGGTCAACCGTCGAATCCGACTTGACTGGGCAGCGTTCGGGAAGCTCCGCGGTATCTTCTCGTCCAACTTACCGCAGTGTCTCAAGACGAAAGTCTATGACCAGTGTACGTTGCCAGTGATTACATACGGGACTGAAACGTGGTCGCTCACAATGGGCCTCATTCGAAGGCTTAAAGTCACCCAAAGGGCAATGGAGAGGGCTATGCTCGGAGTTTCCTTGAGCGATCGAATCAGAAATGAAGATATCCGCAAGAGAACCAAGGTTACCGACGTTGCCCGAAGAATTGCCAAACTAAAGTGGCAGTGGGCAGGGCACATTGCTGGCAGAACGGATGACCGATGGGGCCGAATAGTTCTGGAGTGGCGACCGCGAACCGGAAGACGTTGGAGGGCCTCCCACTAGGTGGACCGATGACCTGGTGATGGTTGCGGGGATCCGCTGGATGCGAGTCGCACGGGACCGGTCAGTGTGGTGACACTTGGGGGAGGCCTATGTCCAGCAGTGGACGTCTTTCGGCTGAAATGATGATGAATGATGATGCTGTCGGGACTGCCATGGCGCTGTAGTGCGACGGGAATGTTCGCGGAGGCTCTCACAGATAGCTTCCACGCTATCAAGCGAAA
Organism: Eugnorisma glareosa; assembly: GCA_947578425.1. Taxonomy (NCBI): domain Eukaryota; kingdom Metazoa; phylum Arthropoda; class Insecta; order Lepidoptera; family Noctuidae; genus Eugnorisma; species Eugnorisma glareosa. The sequence goes on along the minus strand of OX387970.1, from coordinate 21,270,841 downwards.
GAAAGCGGGCTCCTTATTACAGCGTTAGTGTTAGTGACAACAGCATTATGAAGAGACATTTGACTGGGACTTCCAGAGGCACTGGGTGAGGAGAGTCATAGGTCTCAATAAATAATTAAGATGTAAACACTAACAATACTAACCTAATTGCTTAAGCACCATTGCTACTAACACTAAAATACTAACATAACTATTGACTGTAGTCCGCAGTAAAGTTTTAATTAATTTAATTCAAGTTGACGAGATATAGCGTTAAGCCGTTGGCCCTGCACCTGATCGATGGTCGTCCTATCGGACTATGAGATTGCAGCCGTGTTTGCGTATATATGTATACAAACTTGTGCAATATAGTATTTCCTGCGTACTCGACTCACTCCGTTGAGATCGACGGCTCGACAGAAATGTAGTCGGACGGATTAACTTACTGAGCGTGAGGTCGGTGGTGGCGGGCCAGGAGGTGACCTTGCCGGACATGGTCTTGACGGTGACGGTGTAGGGCGCGCCGGGCTCCAGGCCCTCGAAGGAGCAGGCCGGCGTGTCGTTGCGCGCGCGCACCACGGGCGCCAGGCGTCGCGCGCCGCCGCCGGTCCCGCTCACCGACACCTGGTACTTCTCGAACTCGCTGTAACATAAATAAAACAAAACTTTACGTAAACTGTAAGGGAGTGCGCCCAAGATTCAACAAACAGATGCACCATATTTTTACGTGAACCTATAATGCACAAGCTATTATGATTATGTCCGTACCTCTTCTCGAGCGGCGGCAGCCACGTGACGCGGAAGGAGGTCTCGCGCAGGTCGGCGAGCGGCACGGTCACGTTGAGCGGGCGCAGCGGCACGGTGCGGTACTGCGCCGTGGTGGGCGCCGAGATCTCGGGCTCCGACACGGTCTGCACGGAGATGTTGTAGGCGCGGCCCGGCACCAGCCCCTTGAAGGCGGCCTGCGCCGGCCCGGGCGGCTCGCCCTCCTTCTCCACGTACAGCTGCGAGTCGCGCGCGTCCGCCGGCTCGATGGACACCTGCACAAGGGCGCACGTCGCTCAACATCGTGTACTGGGAACACGAGCGGCGCTGACACTGTGATCGGAAACTCGTGCTGTCGTTTTCCCCTATAATGTTCTTCATGTGCGTAACAACGGCGCGTACTGGTCGGTGGAAGGGACATGGCACAAACTTTTACCATTGATTCAATACGTTTTTCAAGAATCGAATAGTCGGTCAACATTTATTTCAATGCCTTGTAAAATCTGGACCCCCAGGTCTAGATCAATCTGTGGTGTCATTTGTAAATGACTATCTATTCTGAGAGTGAGTGAACAGTATGTGATGTGGGGAGAGGCACAAACCTTGTAGTGCGTGTAGGCGCCGGGCGGGTAGGGCGGCTGCCACAGCACCAGTAGGGTGGTCTCGTTGCGGAACCACACGATGAACTTGCCGGGCGTGTTGGGCTCTGCGACACGACACAACACGTCACGACACGCCACGACACAGACACAACAAGCAGCTACCTCAACATGTACTAACTACAGAGAAGGTGGCCATCCGAGCGAAATAGATCACTTTCTGCACATGCTATGCTGCTGCATAGAAGAACTGCTGTTCTGCAATATTAAACATATTACAGATAACAAGTTTCATGATTTATTGTTTCATTCGGATTCCCACACAGTACCTACTAGGTACAAGGTACCAGAGGAACATAAATATAATGAAAACTATTGAACACCACTGTACGACATGCATCATGTAAAAATGAATAGGTATTGTTGATCAGCAGCAAATGAAACATTGCTAATTGCGCAATTATCATAAAATGTTATATATTGTATTATTGAAAGAATGAATTATAACTATTTATTGAAGTTGCAGCATCCTTGAAACATGAGTCCAAATGAAATAGTGTTTGTGTCATATATATGTACACACGGCTACACATCAAGCTTTATTTTTCCAGTATAAGTTGACCTCGCATTGTACGGAAATTCTATACAATGCGAGATCAGCATAAACTGGAAATGTATAGGTTGATGTGAAGCCGTTTGTACGTAGATACCTATAGTAACTTACAGTTAAGGACGAAACACTTTTTACTTGTACGTTATTCTTCCGCCTATGTACTGACAACATTTTAAATGAAAATTACAGTTCAAGAAACTTATAGCGTGCCCAAGTCACGCTCGCTATGATCTAAAACAATTTTGTTTGAAACTTGATTATTTTGCACCTTGACTGTACGGTCAGCAACTACAATCGACTAATAAAGTCAGTTCCAGTTTCTCATAATGAATTCAGCAAAATATTAAAAAGATAACAGAATCGTATACGAATCATTATGTGACCATTTCATGATGATTGTTGTTGACTAAGAGTTAATCGACAGTCGTTGCTCTGTTCATTGTTAATTATTTAAGGCGTAGTGTACCCTTCGAAATAGACATCGTAAGATCTATGTCTGCCTGGATGCTCTACTATGCAAACCCTATTTAAGAGGAGTAACAGATCAAAGTGTATTAACTCCGTCAATGTAACTTTTGAAATAAAGGCATAATGCATAATACTTGGCTACACTTTGATATGGCAACGAACCTGGATTTAATATTGTTTGAAACGATGTGCACTTTTGGTTCTTTTTTTAAATAAAAAGTAATACACTTTGGTGCGTCATAATTTGACTTTAGTAACAAGGTTTGAAATAGACAAAAAAATCCGTTTGTACTATTCTTATTAGGGTGGGTGGAGTTAATACAGTTTGATCTGTTACTCCTCTTGATACCACAAGTGTGGAGTCACGCGCTTTAGAAATAGAGGGGGGGACGGGACACATTTTACACTTTGGAAGTGTCTATCTTTCAAACGATTGACTTTGAGAAAAAATGGTTTTAGGTTTTAAATACCTATCTATAGACACCCCGGACGTATAACCCGTACGGTTTAACGAAAAAAAAAAAGAATTTCAGCTCCATGTATGGGGAGCCCCCCCCTTAATCTTAATTTATTTTAATTTTTGTATAAAAATCGTAATGCGGTTCACAAAATACATCTACCCACTAAGTTTCAACTGTGTAGTCCTAGTAGTTTCGGAATAAAGTAGCTGTGACATACACGGACTGACAGACAGACAGACATGGCGAATCTTTAAGGGTTCCGTTTTTTGCCATTCGGCTACGGAACCCTAAAAAGCGATGAAAAAGGTGTTAGGTGATTGTATGATACATATTATAATTATTAATTAGCTTCTCCTTGTATCTTCAATGTAGTTGTAGTAGAGCAGGGAATAATAATAATTTTGAATCAATCAAACATATATTAGTTTAATTTCAATTTATAATCTCTTGGTGTTTGTAGTTATTCATCATTTCTGTTATTGAATGATTGACATTTGATCGATATGACATGAATAATAAAATAACACAATGTTGGAGGCACACAAATGAGTAGCGGATGACCGGATGCTAATGATCACAACACATTGTTGTACCTAGTGTGGCACTGAGTGCTTAGAGCAACATATTGTCAGAGCACGGAAACTTATCGACCTTCGTAAAGTACAATCCGCCATCACGTGAATATTGTGAGCCACACGGATACACGGCATCGTTAGTGCTGATGCGTCAGCAGCGTGGCCGTGCTGGGTGACGAACACACACGAAGGACCGTAGTCCTTTACCGACAGCGACTAGTGAAAGCAATGAAAAGCATGCACAATACGAGTATAAGCGGCCCTCATGTTACGCCTGACTTACTTTCTTAGTTTCTTGTAATGTATTCCACGACGAACGATAATCTACAAGCTGTTTATTTTTTATTATTTAAAGCTATAAAGAAAGTAAATCAATGTCTGTCACCGCATAAATGAGGTCAGTGAACGCCTGCATGGGAATAGTGGCGGGTGTCAGCTGAGCGTCGTTGGACGCTGCACATCTGGCTCGCAGGACGGCAGCCCCGCCGGCGTGACTGCACTGAGCTCGGCTCACAGCTCTCGAGAATAACATTAGGGAAGCGAAACCGGAATTACGAGTGACATTTCGTTTTCCGATGGTCTGTCTGCGTGATTCTAAGAAAATTAAGCTAAGAGGAAAATACAGCACTAAATTACCTATGTGGTTGCGTGATCGACGAATTGACTACTTTATCATTATGGTAAATCAAAAAATAGATATGACTCAATTTGTTTATCTACGACTGGTTACGACACAACCTAATACGACACAACAACACACTACAATAACCGTACAAGGTACAGATTTATATCAGTGTTTTGTTTTACTTTGAACATGTCCATCCACGTCCAAGAGTGGTAGTGCGGTGTTGTTAGTCGCTAGTGAGAGAGCGTAAGTCAGCGTAACATGAGGGGTGACGAGAAACAACATGCCATCTGCTCACCAGCGTCCTGTGACTCCTGCGCAAGGGGGAAACAAAACCATATTATATTAGCACTCGTTAGCATGTCGCGCCGTCAGCTCCGAGCCGCGCACGCCCACATCCGACGTGGCGGGCGGTTCAGAGACAAGTATTAGTTCACACGTGAAGTTCAAAGTAAGCATTCACGCAGGGAGCTGTGCATTTGTGGGTTCATTCAGGTAGGTCATTTTTGTAGCATTTTTAAGAGATGTTCCTGTATTTATCAAAAAATTATGTATGATACTGTCGGCCACATTCTGATGCGACTGTATGCGTTTGTCTACAAAGTTCACAAACAAAAAAATCTCGGCAATACATTATTGTAAACATATTCTTAAGGCAGAAGGCAGTCACAATCTATAGAAGTGAGGAGTACTGGGGAGTATGTATTTTTATAAACAAGTGTTACTAAATACTACTTAAACCTAGTCTCTTTTAAACAATTTGCAGTTTTCCCTCGTGGACAGTGTAAATATTTAATTGTTTTAACTTCCTTCTACACACATCAACACTGTCTACGGATATTTTGTATAAAGTTCTTGAAACTCAAAAAATACTGGCCGGTTATAAATTCTTTTGAAGAAAGTTTATTTTGTAGGTTTTTTTGAATTTACTATTATTATTATTTATTTATTTATTCAGTAGTAGGTACATACATTTTATACATTTAAGTTGGTGCCAACATAAACTCATTAGAGTTTTACCATGCACCAAGATCGACTACATAATTTAGAATTATATCCACATAAGTAGGTACTTAGTTAAAAATAAAAACAACAATAAAACTTACAACGGGTATTTGGCGAAATAATATGTAATACCAACGAGCGAACCTCGGTGACCATTCCGACCGTCCGTGCATAAAACACAGAAGTAGTGGAGGAAGTTTTAAATGATACAGGTTGCTCCTAAAAGTATATTACTTAGTAATATTTTTTATGCTATGTATTACTTTTGCTTTATAGTATATGCTTTAAACCAGGGATTCCCAAAGTGGTTCCCCTAGGAAACCGATATCGACCCCAAGGGGTCGATATCGGTTTCCTAGGGGTCGACATAAACGAAAACTGATTATGGGGGTCGACGAGGTCTAAAAATCGACCCCTATTAAATTAACACAAGTTCTTATTTAAAACTTTCAAGATAGGTAGGTAGGTACTGTATTGTTTATGTTGTGTTACGTGTACTAAGAATAATTAATATTTATGTAGGAAATAGCATTGTTGTAGTAATATAAAGCCTCAAGTTCGTACAAGATGAAAAACTCGGCAAGTCAGTGTGGACAAGTTTGTGCAAGATAATGAGTTCGAGCGTACGTCTTTCAGGCGCGTTTTGACTTGCTCTCTATTTGACGCTTGCGCGATTTAACACGAACGAATTCATGATCAAGTTGCAAGTCCAAACATGTTCCTGATATTTTACTATTTAACGAGGTTGCACTTAGGTTGAAAGTTCATTTGCGTTTTGAAATTCGTTGGAGCTTGAACGATAATAACTCATATAAGTACTCATTTATTTCAAGAGATTACAAAGTTATTACATAGCTAAATTAAGTGAAGTAAAGTGACTGAAAAAGAATTTACAAAATGCTGAGCTCCCTACGCGAGTTAATAGCGTAACCACACAATATCTGCAGTTTATGAAAAATTAACAGGGTAAGTACCAAACAGTTTTTATCCGGCACAGCGCATCAGCATTGCCCCACTGCACACTGTGTGATAGTGATCAGTTGAGCTATCTGTAGATTGTTTGCAACAGTTTGCAGTTGCCTCAGTTGTTTCAATTGTAAAAATTTACCAGTAAATTTAACAGTTTATTAGGTATTGTTTTTAATTTAGGTACTTAGTTTCTTATTTTTTTATTTGCAGGATTACTGAGAGTTTTATGATGGCGGACACGAAAAAAAAATGCAGACAATACAGTTTGGACTACTTGAAGTTCGGATTTATTGCATCTCCATCAAATCAACACTTGCCGATGTGTCTCATATGTGAAAAAGTATTCAGTAACGATGCCATGAAGCCTTCAAAAATGGATGACCACTTATCGAGAGTACATGCTGACAAAAAAAGTAAGCCCTTGACATTTTTTCAAGCACTTAAAGAAAAACTAGACAAAAGGCCATCCATAAGATCGATGTTTGCGTCATCATCTATTAAAGACGATGATGGTTTACGAGCGTCCTATAATATATCTTTACTAATAGCGAAGTCGGGGAAACCCCACACAATTGGAGAGCAGCTTATCTTACCAGCCATTGCGGAGGTCCTTAACAATGTATTGCACAAACCCGCACATGATATTTTAAAGAGAATACCTTTGAGCAATAACACCGTTCAGAGACGCATAGACGAGATGGGACGCGATGTGGAAAACATTTTATGCAAGTTCTTACAGACCAACAGATTCTCTCTCCAGTTGGACGAGTCTACATTACCCGGCAATGAAGCTCTGTTGTTAGGATATGTTCGATATATCAAAGATGAAAATATGTGCCAAGAACTGCTTTTTGCTACATATTTAGAGACTGATACCAGAGGAGAATCAATTTTTCAGGCCGTGGAACATTTTTTTACTGACAAAGCTATTCCATGGAAGAACATTGTTTCTGTTGCGAGTGATGGTGCACCGTCTATGGTTGGTCGTCATCGTGGTTTTATAGCTCACTTAAAGCGACAACTGCCTGATGTACTGGTCATTCACTGCGTGATTCACAGGCAGCATTTAGTAGCAAAAAAGCTGAGTCCTAGATTGCATAAGTCTTTACAATATGTAAAAAATGCTATCAACAAGATTCGAAGCAATTCTTTGAACTCTCGGTTATTTGCTCAGCTATGTGAGGAAAACGACGAAGTCTTTACTCGATTACTTCTTCACACTGAAGTTCGCTGGCTATCAAGAGGCTCTTGCTTAGAAAGATTTTCAGCCGTTTTTGAATCTGTGTTGGAGTTTTTACAAGAAAAAGATCCGAATTTGAAAGAAAATCTGAACAATTGTAAAACAGATATTTATTACTTGACTGATATCTTTGGAATGTTCAACAAAGTTAATTTGCAGCTGCAGGGTGACGATCTTAACTTGATTAAAACAAAATCAATAATATCGGCCTTCGTGGGTAAACTAATCCTTTATAAACAAAATTTAGACAGAAAAGAATATTCGAAGTTTCTGCATTTGTCAAAATTACCAGAAACGCTTCAAGATGATGACATTTTATTATATGTCACTCACTTGGACGCATTACACAAGGATTTTACGGAGAGGTTTGAGGATCTTTTAAATTTACAAATTCCTCAATGGATAATAAATCCGTACAATACCACAGCCATAGAAGAAGCCAATGTGATAATGCAAGAAGAGTTGATTACCATCAGCACAGACGAAGAGCTTAAGCAGAAGTTCAACCAAGGCTATCAGAAGTTCTGGTTGCAACGCAACATTGAAACACAGTATCCTACATTGTGGAACATTGCTGAAAAATACCTTATCGCTTTTCCATCATCATACCTAGTTGAAAAAAGCTTCAGTGTGGTAACAAACATTTTGACGAAACAAAGAAACCGTTTGAAAATCAACGAACGTGGAGATTTAAGGCTGCAACTCACCAATATTGAACCGGATGTAGCTAGATTGGTAGATAGTCACCAGGTTCATCCATCACACTGAATGTTTTATTTTCTCTTTGCGAATTAATACTTTTTTAAATATAATTTCCTACCTACTTAAAATTCTTTAAGTACCTAATTTGTAATAATCGTTATAAATTAAACTTGATATTTACTGAATTGTATGTCTTTTTATTTTGTTAAATTTTGATACGAAAATGAAGTCAATTTTACTCACTTAACCAAGTGCAAAGTTTTCCAATTGGTACCTTAGTACCTAGGTATTTTGTGTCAATAGGAAAAAACTAAAGATAGGCCCCCTTATTCATAATAGTCTGCTAACTTAAAGCATTGCTAATTCTCACTCTGTCTTCTTCTATTGACCTAAGTCAGAATGAAAAATAACACACTGTAGCAGCTGTTTTAAGTTAGCGGACCATTATGAATAAGGGGGTTGATCTTAAAAGTAGGTAATTTGGCCATGGGGGTCTGAGGTAACAGTTCATTTTGGAAAAGGGGTCACTTGTCCAAAATAGTTTGGGGATCCCTGCTTTAAACTATTTATCTGTGATGAATTAAATTAATATCTTTAATTCAATATTATTAATATACATCCTATCTGTCTTCGGTATTAATCTTTTGTAAATAATGTAAAAAGGTATGTATGTGGGTATGTATGTAAATGTGTGTGTAATGTGAATGATTCCAAATTTGAAAAAGTAAATTAACAACAAAAGATTTGCGCAACATTATGTAGGTAGTGCATAAGTATAGTAGTCCAGTCATTATATACAGAATGAATTTTTCAAGTGGGCGTGGATGGCCAAATCCGAAAAGGTGAATAATATCAAAAAATGCTCAAAGGTCTCGAGCCCGATTTTGATGAAAACTAAAACTGTATCATTGGATTTTTTACAAATCAATATTCCTCGCCAGTAATCGAACCTGTTGATTTTGAAAAAATAAAACACACACTGTATTATTACACCATTCGATAGCGTCGCCATTAAGAATCAAATTCTGGGAAGTAATGACATAATATAACAAACCAAAGGAAGGAGTTAATTTTTGATAAAATACCTAACAGTCTGTAAACAGTTAGTAGTATTCAAAGAAACCTCGAACAAAATCACTAATGGCGCCAACTCACTTGGAAGTTCTAATTTCAATTGTTAACATTTGTTATTTTTTATTGAGGCCTTCAACCACGAGGATATAAAAAAAAATGAAATTAGAACATAATGTTTTGAAGGTGACTGCGGTGCGGGTGCCAACAATCAAGGGCATTCATTTAAAATATGATAAAACACAAAATTTTACATTTTCAAGGACAATGCTCATGGATGTATGGAATCCCGTACCATGCTGCGTCAAAATCAAACTTTGATTTTTATAGTCTACACTTACTATTATTAACTCCTATAACAAAAGTTCTTTTATAAAATCGAAAATAACCTCATAACCAGGCTACACTAGAAAATGAGCAATTGATACATCGGTTTTGACGGCGTCGTTCGGTTGACCCCACGACTCGACATATATGCACAATGAAATACACAAAATACAAACAAGGTCTCCTTCTCAACACACAATACAATAATTAATTAATTTCAACTAAAAAAACACAGACGGACGTAAACGTCAGATCAAATGTCAGAAATGTTCCTGCCGGAATTTAGGGATGACGTCGATAAATCAAAATCTTTAGTAAGAAAATCGATTTTGAGTCATTTAGTAACACCAAATTGATTTGTTGTACTGCTTTTACTTAATTGTTACTGTTATTCAACAAAAAGAAAGCAAAGGTGATACTCATAATTCGTAAAATGTTTTTGAAGGAAACGTTTCAGGTACCTATTAATTATTAAAAAGAAACGGTTGGAATCCAGTGATTCCAAAATCAAAATATATTTTGATAATCGTCGATTTATCAAAATAGTTTCTAAAGCATTATACATCTCTATGAACAATATTCATACTTCTATTCGTTAAATTAAATCCCCTACTCAAAAATCAAATTGATGACGCGTAATGTAAAAGAATATGAAAATAATTACTAAAAAATTTTAATCTTGAAGCATGTGAATTTTTGGTAAGTACCACTTTTGGTCATTATCCTTTGCCGCATGTTATTACTTCCCAGAATTTGATCGTTATTAGCGACACTTTCGAATGATGTAAAAATACAGTGTTTTTTTTTAACCAACAGAGTCGATTTCGAAGGTAATAATTTCTCTGAAAAATCATGTTTGAATACTAACATTTGGCACAAAATAACTGTTTGTAAACCATATTTTTTGATTTTCCAAGTAGTTTTATTATTTTCTATATTTATTTCTGTGCACATAATCGTTTTTTTTTTAATTTAAATTATAAAAGAATATATAACACTAAATTAAAATTACAATTATTACACGAAATCAAACTGTAGGGAGCTGTGCTCAAACAATCTCAATTGTGTGGTACATGGGGTTAGGGCGTTACGTAATTTACAGAAATCCTACAGCGCTCTCCGCGTTCAATATAATAACGCGCTGAGGACGCTGCTGCGACTACCGCGCTTCTGCAGTGCATCTGGAATGTTCGAAGAGTCCGCATTGACTGTTTTTATGCCAGCATGCGCAAGAGGGCGACCTCGATAGCTGGTAGAGTGCGGGGCAGCGGCAATAGTCTTCTTACCGTTGTCGCCAACAGGTCGGACGGACCTTTCATGCAGCACTGGCAGGCCTTACGTGCAACCGTATATCAGGCCTGGGGCAGGTGAAAATAGAAAATAGTCACCACAGAATTTAATACAATTTATTATTTTATCAATTTTTAATATTTATTATTTGTATTGTATTTTAACGTATTTTTATTTTAAAACTAGCTTCTGCCCGCGACTTCGTACGCGGATCCTGTTGCTTTTGCCAGCGACAACGGGGTCGTCAAGAAAATCGAAGATCTGAAACGTTTGATGTAGAATTCTGAGGCCCGGGGACGGGAAAACAACTGGATGAGCGAGACGATTGAAGACGTTCCAGATCTGTTATAGTGTCGCTGGGCTTTGGAGATCCACAACAGGGTTCCAGATCTCCAAATTTATTCTCACAGCAGAAAATGCTCTTCACGTGGAATAATTTTTGCTATGACACCATTTTTATATCTCTTATACTTTAGCTGTTCTGATGCGGTTCTGCATCAGGTGTTCCAATTTCCAAAATAATTATAATAATATATTGCCCAGACTTAATACCTACACAACAAATACCTTTTCTTCCCGTTATTCTGTCAAATAAATATGCCTTCGGGCTTGTGTTATTTGAGTGTTTAATTTCCTTTTCCATTTATCGTCGTGACACGGTAGCCTACCCGGTAACGCAGGGGAGCAGTCACTTAGATTTTAATTGATCAGGTATCTTCAAATTTAAACTATAACTATGCCTAGAAAGAGGTCAAATCTTTCCCAACGTACCAAAGGAGCTATAAGATTGAGGATCATAAGATTCCCAAGAATCTACCGAGGAGCGTCAGGAGAGACTTGATGCTGTTCGAGAACATCAGACTGCAACTCGCTCCGTAGAAACCTCTTCGGATCGCGAAGCACACCTGCGTTCTCAGCGTATTTACGCATTTACATCCAGGTCTCTAGAGACCAGTGAAGAAATCATGCATTGTCTCGTGAGTCGCAGACGTTCACGGATAGATAATTGCGCATTAGTTCTCAGCGTATCTACGCATCTGCTTCTAGGTCTCTAGAGATAAGTGCGGAACATGATAAGTGCGGAGCATGATGTCCGCTATGTTAAGCGTTTGCCTAGGTTGGCCCGTGGATGGGTTACCTCCCATTACATACCGAGTTTCCTCACTTCCTCGCTGAACATCTGATGCAGCACCGCAACAGACCAGCTAAACTATAAGAGATACAAAAATGGTATCATAGCAAAAATTGTTCCACGTGATGAGCATTTTCTGCTAAGAGAATAAATTTGAAGATCTGGAACACCTGAAGTGGAACTCCAAGAGCCCAGCTACACTATAACATATATAGGAATGACGTCTTAGCAAGAGTTGTTCAGCCTGATGAGCACTCTCTGCGTAAAGACTTAGTTTGATGTACAGAATGCTTGGTTGACCGCTTCGTGAAGGGTCTTTTTGTTGTAAAGGTATTAAATCTGGGCAACATATAGGCTATAATTTATCTTGGAAACTTGAACATCTGATGCAGCTTTGATTTCCATATCAGGTATTCCAGTGTTCTTCGCGATCCGAAGAGGTTTCTACGGAGCGAGTTGCAGTCTGATGTTCTCGAACAGCATCAAGTCTCTCCTGACGCTCTTCGGTAGATTCTTGGGATCTTATGATCCTCAATCTTTTAGCTCCTTTGGAACGTTGGGAAAGATTTGACCTCTTTCTAGACATAGTTATAGTTTAATTCTGAAGATAACTGATCAATTAAAATCTAAATGACTGCTCCCCTGCGTTACCGGGTAGGCTACCGTGTCACGAAAATAAATGAAAAAGGAAATTAAACACTCAAATAACATAAGCCTATTTAGGCTTATTTATTTGATAAAATAAAATAATAAATGGGAGTTTTGGCCAGTAGAGTCAAATTTTCAATGATTCATCGAAAATCAGTCCTAAACTGTTACCACCTTCACCGCGTGGAGGTACTCCCAGCTTATGTTATTTTATAATTATACAGTGAAATTAGTGATAGTTTTGATTTCCATATCAGGTGTTCCAGGTCTTCAATTTTTTATATTTTTTTTTATATTATATTCCACAACGCGTGTGCCAGATCTTCAATTTTTATACGTCAACAGAGAGTGCTCATCAGGCTGAACAACTCTTGCTAAGACGTCATTCCTATATATGTTATAGTGTAGCTGGGCTCTTGGAGTTCCACATCAGCTGTTCCAGGTCTTCAAATTTTATACGACAACAGAGAGTGCTCATCAGGCTGAACAACTCTTGCTAAGACGTCATTCCTATATATGTTATAGTGTAGCTGGGCTCTTGGAGTTCCACATCAGCTGTTCCAGGTCTTCAAATTTTATACGACAACAGAGAGTGCTCATCAGGCTGAACAACTCTTGCTAAGACGTCATTCCTACATATGTTATAGTGTAGCTGACCTCTTGGAGTTCCACTTCAGGTGTTCCAGATCTTCAAATTTATTCTCTTAGCAGAAAATGCTCATCACGTGGAACAATTTTTGCTATAGTACCGTTTTTGTATCTCTTATAGTTTAGCTGGTCTGTTGCGGTGCTGCATCAGATGTTCAAGTTTCCAAGATAAATTATAGCCTATATGTTGCCCAGATTTAATACCTTTACAACAAAAAAAAAATCATTTAAATCCGTCGAGTAGTTCCGAAGATTAGCGTGTACAAACAAACAGACATACAGACAAACAGACAGAATTTTTTTTTTGGATTCGTGCTCTATTACTGTTTCCAAACCCCCCTCACTAATTTTTTTTTTAATATATTCAATGTACAGACACAGTTTTTTTACTGTTTTATTATATGTATAGATTATGGTTGATTATTATGTATTAAAATGAACTCACTTTATTTTATTTTTATCGGACATTCTACAATTTATGTTTACTTGACGAATATTTTTGTATTAATTTAATTTATATTTAATTTTGTGTACAATTTAGTTGAATGATATTGTGTGGTATGTATTTGTCTCTGATTATTCAATTTCCTACTAACATTATTAAGTCTGCTTACTAACAAATTATGGATCTTTGCGTCTGATGCAAATAAATTATTATTATTTTTTATAATTTTAATCCAACGGTGGAACTGCTCAATAGTCTTACGAGTATACTTGACGATAATTAATATAGCATAACAAGAGCAAAACATAACAACCTTTAATATTGTTACTTTAATGTTTTAAAACATTTTTTGTATCGAATATGAAAAAGTAAATAAACGATTTTTTTTTTAAACCCCATGGATTTTGAAGTTAAAACTGGTTGATAGTCTTTATATAGAGCCTTATGAACCTACTAACACATACGAAAGATCTGTTGGAAGGGGGGGACGGGTTTCATACAAATTATGAATCAAACACATGAGATTTTTTAAACAAATATTTTTTTGTGTACCTAGTAAAAAATAATAACTAAAGGTGGTAATTTGTTTATAGTAAGTACATTGTTAGCCCAGGGGTGGAAGTAACTTATTTAGTGCCGAGACGGGGTTTGCCAATAGTTCGAGGAACTAAATAAGTCTTCCACCCGAGGTAAACACGATACTTTTCATTACGAATACAAAGAAAGTAAAAATAAGTAGCGCTAATTTTTTTCCAGCAACATAGACGTCACGGGAAACAACTGAAACAAGCGCAACCGTTCGTCAAGTTTAATCGCGTGGACCTTCTGCGAGTAGTGAACGCGCGGTCGGCGGCGACGGCGCCGAGCCTTTCGACCTTCAGCGCAGATCACGCGATGCCTCACACAGTGTTCACACTCGCACAAAGCGCTTCACGCTGTTCATGCAACTGTCCCGAGTGAAAGCATGCTACTCGTTAAGGACTCGGTGTAGTGCAGTCATCAAGTTAGTTCGATACACCTACAGCTTCCTATGAAACTCGCGATGGCTCAGTTATTACAGTTCTGCATGATTACCGCGGCGATACGCCGCGCCGGCGGAATGTTCTGCAACACTGGCACTTGGGCACGGACGCCACACAATCGTGCCACCTACAACTGCTACAAGTTGGTACGATTCATTTATTAGCGCCAGCCAGTTAACATTTTAGATGGTTCACTAATAGCGTGAGTCCCGCCGCGTTCCGTCACCGCCGTCTACAACTAGGTATATTCTCTCATTAGATACCTCACATGAAATAGATGTACGTATTTCCACCAAATTACGTCATCGTTATCTGGCACTATGTTATAATTAGGTACCTACTTTAAAGATGACATCGATTTCTCCGGGCTATGGATAAGGTATTCATGCTTAAAATATTTGATTTCATTAGTTTTGCGTTCAAAGTTTGCAGCTTTACTAGGCGACCACTCCTTGTTTTGCTTTTCCTGGTATTGCGGTTTCGCGAAGCGGGCTGTTGCGTCGCGAGCAGAAGAGCGCGCAGCTGAGGCCAGCTCTAACCACAACCAACAATACCTTACTGAAGGTGGTCTTTTATAATTTTATTTTATCTTCTTTTTTATAAATAAGGTCGCCCTAAGCCGTCAGTCGCGGTGTGACGCGGCGGGGGTCACGTGACACCTGTACAGCGGCACACATGTAAATGTCAAGGCATCATTACTCAATAATCTAGTTTACAATTCGCAATGCGCCCAGGGCGACGGATTCCGCCGTTTGAATATTTATATTCGTATGATTCATCTATGGCGAACTATCCCACTGAACGTATAAACCGCAGCGATGCTATTTTTACTACTAAATCCACATCCAATCTACTCAATTTTGGTATGTATATAGAAACACAGACGAGGTGATCAGCACCTACATGGCAGTGATTCTTGTTTGTTTTACTGAACACAGGAACCGAATGCGATAAGGTTTAGTAAGAAAATATAAGATTAAGTTTTAATATTCTGGTAAACACAGGTAACATCCCTTAATATCTGCACCATAAGAGATCTGTCCGAAACCACTGATTACAAGGTTCAAGTGGCACTTCTGGACGAAGAAGATCGCTCTACTTATACATATAATATGATCATTGTAAAGTGACTCACTGGTGGTGAAGTTGCGCGAGGCGTAGGCGGCGCTCTCCTTGTCGTGCAGCAGCGTGAAGGCGTGCAGCTGGTAGGTGGCGCCGGGCGACAGCTCGCGCAGCACGTACGACCAGTTGCCGGCGCCGTCCACCGTGAAGTTGCGCACGCCGCCCTCCACGCGCTCCGTCAGCGGGATCACCTGCGACCCGGCCCACACCATACAACACACGCTCATACTCATCATCTGGCTGCCCTTGTCCCATCTTACTTGGGCTCGGCGCATCACGTTTTATTCTTCCATTAATCCCTGTCACGCTCTCTTTTGTCACATGCGTTTTCATCTTGCTGAACATACCTAATACCTAACTGGCTAACTGTTGATTAAGGATCCGACAGAATATTTAAGTGATTAATCATAATTCATCACAGAATGCGTACGGTCCGTAAGACAGTTACAGAATAGATACCTACAATTATACTTCATTTTTAGGAGTAGGTACCTACCTAGCTACTTGCTTTCATAATTAATTTAATAAATTAAAGTATGTATGTAGAAGACTTGTGTTATTGAACTTATCTCCTCAAAACTGGCCATTTCCAATATGTCTTCCCGCTTGCAATGGTGTTAAATAAGAAGACAAGCTTGAGCAGTTAGCAGGAACCCCGAGCCCGGCCACATCACGACATGCGACATGGTCGTCACACGTCATTGACTTCTTGTCACATTGTTCGTAAACAATGAGTGAGATTGCGGAACCAATCAATGTGTTACAAGAAATACTTACAAGTTTATGAAAAACATCAAAGAGACTACATATCAGGGGCGTAGCTACTGCCCCATCAGCCGTATCAATGATACAGGGCCCCCGAATAACAAGGGCCCCGACGCGACGTGTGGAGGACAAAATCGCAAAATCTTCCAATAACCTCAAATTGTTATTGTTAAGAGGCCCGTTATGATCAAATAATGAATTAACTTATCGCAGTCTAGACGCCTTCAACATTTCAGGCTCGCTCTCAAATTAAGACTTGGCTCGTCGCGCAAGCTAGTCTTCGTCCAGCAAGCTAGAATTTTTGTGCTCGCTTTTATGGATTTTCGATTAATGCCTTTACCTGTGCGAGCCATGATCGTGGTTACCATATTTTCTATCCCACTTTGCTGGCTCTTACATTATCATAGTAAAACCAATGACAGCTTATGCGATGCAAGTCAGGATACTATTTTAATATTATATATGTTTTTGATGTTCGCCGCACTCAGTTTCGTTGGGCCCCCAAACTATTTTGATACAGGGCCCTTCTCACGGCGAGATTTTAAACACACACAACAATAAGCAAATTTACACATTTTTTCTACGTGCACAATGATCAAAAGCCCCGCGCGTCCGCGGTTCGGAAACGCCGGTCCTGATATTTCGAATTGTATGGGGTTAGCAGTACCGTTTAAATTCCTGTTTGTGGAAAAGACGTGCGCGTCCGTAAAATCACAAACCATGGAAAGCCATCCTGGCTTCTATGTTCTATGTTAAGGGTTTGGTTTCCGCACTTAGTCCCTAAATTGGACCATTGTACGTGAGCCATGGTGGCCGTTACTCCAACCAGCCCACCTCCCTCCAGAAGCAGATCAAACTTCCCGGTCTTCTCAGGACATCCTCAAGGGATCTCGGTGTTCCAAGAGTCTCCTCACGGATCATCCTGGCTTGCGATGACTTTGATATAAATACTTAATATAGAAAAGACAGGCCTGAGGCCACGTACTTAGTTAAGATGAAACTGAAAAGTACCTTAAATCTAAATGCAGTATATTCGCCTTTCGCCGGCGGCGACCACGATATGGACGCCTGCTTGTTGCGGCCCAGCGTCACCGTCAGGTTCGTGGGCGGCTCCGGCGCTGCAACAATACACTGTATTACACTTACAATAAAACAAGCAAGTAAGTCCAACCATTCGGTATCTGACCGCGTTGGCTTTTTGAACGCTGCGTAGTAAAAGCGCCCGTGTGAACACCGGCGTTGTGTACGACCGTCCGACATAAATTGCGACTCATTCATTATAGAAGAAATTATGTCTTGCTTTAGCAAAAAATAAATTAGATAGCCGTCATAGCAAATTTAAAGGTGACAATGATTTTATAAGCTGCAGGCATTCCATATTAACACAAGCAAATTGCAGTTGTAATAACAAAGTGAAGAGTACCGGTGATGATGGTTTGATTCCACGTGAGGAGGTCGGCGAACGTGGCGTTGGAGTAGTACAGCATAAAGTGGTACTTGGTACCGGGCAGCCCCACGAAGTTGATGGTGTTGCGGTGCGCGGGCACGGTGTGGTTGGGCGGCGGCGAGCCCTGCGCTGGCCAGTAGTCCAGGCGGTACTGGCCGCCGTCTGCCGCCTCGGGCCCGCCGCCCGGGATCTCGATCACCAGGTCGGCGCAGCCCCCGCCCCGCCATGTGCTCTGTATACACATAATATCATTGATCTCCCCTTACCAAAATCAAATACTGACTTGTTTACTATAAACAGTCTGTTGTTATTTTTAGTACCTTCCTATTCACATCTTAATAAATTCTACTGTCATAAATTTCTTTGAATATAATTATGTTGATTTTGAATTAATATCAGGTTAAATTATTATAACTAATATTAAGACTAATAATGTTGGGACCAATGTGGACTGTAGTGTTTGTTTTTTTCCTGGCTTTACGATGATTATTTAATTGCTGTGTTACTTAAGTTATTTCAATGAGTTATTTATGTAAGTACCTATTAGTATTTTCCCACTAAGTATATTTTAAACTAGCTGTTGCCCGCGGCTTCGCTCGCGTTTTGGTCGGAAAGTATCCCACGGGCACGTTGTAAATATAGCTTAAGGCACTCGGGGATAATGTAGCTTCCTTTTAGTGAAAAAAATGTCAAAATCGGTTCAGTAGATCCGGAGATTATCCCCTACATTCAAACTTACAAACTTTAAGTTTTTGAGTTTGAATAGATTTTTAGGATTTATCATATTACAATACTTGACGGCACAGTTGGCGCAATGGCTGAGCGATTGGTTGCTGCGCTGCCTGTTGCGGGTTCGAATCCCGCACGGATCCAATATTTGCATGGCCTACAGGTAGTTGTTCCGGGTCTGGCTGTTTGTGTATGTTTGTAAACACACTCACGAGACAGGAGAAATTCCTAGAAGGGCAACGTGTTTAAAAAAAATAATAAGAAATGTTAAATTGTGTTTTTTAAAGTTAAATTAAGGGTCCCCCCTATCAAATTCGCCGTCTAAAACCAGAAAATACTACATTTTTCAGTGCAAATTTTTCAATAACCCTATGGTATCTGGTATTTATTTTAATGCACAGTTATATATCACCTATGTATCTAATAAGTGTACGAATTTTAATTTTGATAAGCACTCAACATAAATTAGGAAAAAAAATAAAGATCGAACATACGTTTTTACGTAAGCACGAAACACCAGGTTATTCAATAGCTTCTTTGGCTAACTGGTAATGAATTTTATTCTGAAAAAAATCTTACATACAGGGCATATAGTAATTATATTCGTAAGTCTACCATTTTATATTTTAAAATTAATTTAATAAGTACTTTAAAATAAATGTGGTTCACACTGAAAAGACCCGATAAAATAATGCGCAAAACCATCGTCTACTCGTAAGAGTATGTTGAAAATATCAATAAATATGAAATATTATAAAACTTAAGAGCCCCTATCAATTTCGCGGTCTAAAAACAGAAAATACTACTTTTTTCAGTGCAAATTTCTCAATAACGATAAGGTATCTGGTAATTTTTTTAATGCAAAGTTATATATCATCTATATACAGCGTGTAACAGAAAGGGTATAATCATATGGAATACTGTGGTACGGACCATCAAACTGAACAACTTTCTCTATGGGACCACCATCGAAATCGTAAAAAAATAATCAGCTGTCCCATAGAAAATTTCAATACCTACTCGACCCAAATGTATATTAAATTCATTTTTTTTTTTTTTTTAACTTCTTTAATTGTAATAAAATATTTAAATAATGCCATAAAAACCGATACTCTTGCTCGTTGCATTTAGTCATTCCGCTCTCGGTAGCCACAGAGTGCACACGTGCGCTCTGTCGTTGAGATCGAAAGCTCCCCTCCCCCGTCGCTCTGACGCGGTACATTGCGCTCATTGCTACACCACCGCATGCCGGTCGTCTAGCTCCACCACCGTGGTTTCGAGTTAGACTACGTCATCATAGCAGCAGTGCAAGTACGTACTTTGCATCGATAAGACATCGAGATCGCTAAGGTTTGCATTTTTATCGATCTTGTTATCGAATTTGAAGTACGTAACACGCGACGATAAGATTTATCGTGGGCCGAATCGAGTCGCTAAGGATCGCTTGTCAAATGGCAACACTGAGGACATCCAAAGACAAAACATATTTCTGTGGCACAACTAAATCGACTAATGTCCGAGATATTTAGAAAATCCTTGCTTTTCATAGATGTTTGGCATTGTAAACAATGTTAAAGGGTTTATTTTAGAGAAACTATTAGTATTTACCAAAATATCCTTCATTTTGGTAAAAATACAGAAAATATTCCATTTTCTTAGCATCGTCGTGTTTACCTTTGCCAAAAAAAAAAGTTTGTAGTTGACAGTTGACATTACTTTCTTGAGAAAGATAAAAATACGGTCAGTGGGTCGTGTTTACAATAACAATATTTCAATTATTGAAACATGGGTGTAATCGACACAACCAAGGCAATCTAGCATTCCAAATTTGTGCTGGAATTCTTCGAAGATGGCTCTTTTTTCAGCTGCACCTGGGAACTTCACGTAGGTGTGGAAGAGGTGGCGAACTATTGCCCTCGACAGTTCTCGCACAACCTTGCTCACAATTTTTTGGCCAAGTCAAGATTGTACTCCTGCCCAATGCAACTTTGGTAGCTCCCAACTGCATAAAACCGTACGGCTATCAAAACCTAAGTCATGAAGTTTTAGTATGTAATAAATGTGTATTTGGACTAGAAAATCTAGGTATTAGAAAGGGCGAGTTATTTTAATAGGTTCCTAAGAACTTTAATAGGTAAAAATTGTAGTGCATGATAAAAAAAATATATTTTAGGTTAGGTTTGTTTTGTCTAGATTACGAATGAAGTAGGCACAGTAAAGCCACAATACCACATTATGGACAGGGAGTCCAGTGGATCGTGTCCTCTGTACATCTCTATCTCTTCTACTAAAATGACTGCCACTTCTCGAGTCACCGGAAAAAGACGAAAAAAATCTTCTTCTGGAAGTTCCAGAGGATTGTTCGTGTCTCTGAGACGTAGCCTCCGAATACGCATCACATTGTGATGGTGCTGCCGTTCTTCCTCATCACCCAGCAATACAACCCAAAGTCCTGAATCCATTATAATTATTATCGATAAGCCTATCCCACTTTTACAAGGTGTCGATAAATTACCGAGCTCGACAGCGTAAATAGGCGATCTCAACTGTCAAAATGTCGTTTCGTTCTTGCATTTTCGTTAAAATTTTAGAGTTTATCTAGCGGTCGATAAAATAGTAGTTACATACTTGCGACGCGCGACGTCGATTCGAGTCGATAAAAACTCATTTTATCGAGAATAATTGTCAGGTTTATCGAATCGAGTCCTACGTACTTGCACTGCAGATCGGCTACGAGTGCTTCGTGCTTGTAGTCGGTTTTCTACGTTCGCGTATCGCGTCGCGTTCGTTTGGCTCCCTAAGAGCAAAATCCACCTTTTCAGTGGTACTTGGGAGGAAACCTCACGGTGCCAACGATCCCAAGTGGGTGGTGACCCGCCACACCCGCCGACCCTCTTCAAGGGAAAGCAGTTAGTCGGAAGGGCTCCGACTGTTGGCCTTGGGGGGACTCCTAGTCACAGTCTGGTAGTACCTAACCCACGTTTGTCCACAGCTGCACCCGGGACGTCTGGGTGTCTCTACCCCAGCGGCCCGTATCGGTCGCAAGACCCATAGGGCCCTGTCGCACATTAAGATTGGCGACAGGTTCTCAAGCTTAGGGCACACCTTAGGCACTCACCTCCCTGTGTCACCCGACAGGGAGTGCACTCATCCCCGGGCTATCCCTCCCGGGGAGTTAGGTTTAGCGGCCCCTCTGGCCAGGACAATAGTGTAGCTGGCGAGTTTGTTTGTGCCTTTCTTCTCGTCAGTATAGCAGTAGGAAAGTCACACGGGTGGGTCCGTTTTTGTGGGAATTGTCCGCCCGGGGGGTTCACGATTTTCGTGTCTCCTCGGGACTAGGGCTAAGAGATTTCTTCCCCCCTCCCCCACTTAGTTAGTCAAGATTAAGCCCCATAGCTATGGCTCCTTCTTCTTCAAAAAAGTATGTCTGGACAAAGTCCCTTACGGACCTTCTTAAAAGGCTCCTTAATGACCCCAATCCCCATATAGGGGATAACTACATCAGTATTGCCGAGCCCCTTATGGGTTTTTCTATCGGATAGCTCCCCCGTTACGCAGGACTCACGTCCAATAGTACACTCGCAGGACTCACCCGCAAGTCCAGATGCATCTCCTATGGAGATTGCGGACGTGCCTTCCGAGGCCTCCGAGTACTCTGGTTCTTCCGATGCTACCTCGGACTCTGAGTACACGATGATAGGAAAGGGAAAGCGTAGGAAGGGCAAGGGCGCCAAGGCCAATAAGGCCAAAAAGCCCGTACCGGCTCGCTCGACCCCCACTCCACCCTCCCCTGCTCCCTTGTCTCGCCCCGTTTCTCCTGTCGCTTCGACAGCTCCGGCCGCGTTTAGCCGCCCTGTCAGCCCTATGGCTACTGCCCCTTCTGCTTTTTTTTCAAAGAAGCGTAAGCCCCCTCCGCCTATCTTCATCCAAGATAAGGGAAATGGACCGATGTGTCCAAGATGTGCACTGAGCTGCGCATCAATTACACCTCTGCCAAATCTACCCTTCAGGGTATCAAGGTCACTGTCCCTACGTCCTCGGACTTCAGGGACCTTGTCCGCAATCTTCGTGGGAGGCACATCGCCTTCCACACATACTCTCTCCCTTCGGAGAAACCCACCCACGTGGTGATCAGGCGGATCCCCAAGGAGATCTGGACGACCTCACCTCCCAGAACGTCCCAGTCTCTGCCGTCCACCGCCTGCACAAGGCGAGGGGAGGTGACGAGTACGACATGGTGCTCGTCATCTGTGACCCCGTCGAGGGACACCACCCCATCTTCAAAATTAAGACCGTCTGCTCGTTATCGGGCATCCTCATTGAGAGGCCTCACCGCAACAAGGTACTTTCCCAGTGCCACGGTTGCCAACTTTACGGTCACGCCCAAAAGCACTGCTTCGCACCTCCCCGGTGCGTTAAGTGCCTAGGCGATCACGCCACGGCCGATTGCTCCCGTCCGAAGGATAGGAATCTTTGTACCGAGCCACCCAGCTGTGTCCTATGTGGTCAGTCAGCCCACCCGGCCAGCTACAGGGGTTGTCCCAAAGCCCCCAAGCAATTTCCGGGTAAGTTGGCGAAGCGTTTTAACGCCCGCCAGCTGAGGGAAGCCCCCTCGTCAGTCCCGATCCCTTCTGCTCTTCTCAATTGCCTGAGCGTCTCAGTCCCCAGAGAACGTCACCCTGGAACGCGCTGAATCATCAGCGTGCTTTCCTGTCCTTGGTAGCCCCAAGACCGCCGCCCCCATGTCCGGGTTATTAGTTTACCCGGCCCCTTGCCCAGCGCCCATTCCAGCGGCCGCTCCCCTAGCCTCACCAGCGCGCCCTCCCTCCAGGCCCCCCAGCCCAGAGGCTGAGGTGGCTGAGGAAAGCTCCTTCGATACCATCGCTAGGTTCGCGATCTGCGTCTCCCCTGAGGCCGACCGCTTAGCGGCCGAGCTCAGAGGCACGAATGATATTAACAAGATCAATATGATCTTTAAATCGAATCCTAGGATACGTTCAGCTCTCCGCGCTCTCTCCCACACTCAGACCGATAATGGATATTACTAGGCCCTTAACTTGTACCCAACCCCGATCCCTTAGAGTAGGCTTTTTTAATGCCAACGGCATTAGAGGACAACGCGATGAGATCGCAGCGTTCCTCTGCGATCATCAGATGTCTTTCTCGTCCAAGAGACGTTCCTTAAGGTGGATGCGCAAGGGTAGCCCGCGAAATTTAAATTTTCTTAGGTTTATTGCAATTTGCAGGTCAGTGTCAGGTTTTATGTTCAAGTTCATATAATCCCAAAGAGTGACTTTTTCATGAAATAGCTATTGAATGCGATTATTTGAACTTGGAGGGCTGTATTGATGATTTGAATGATTATAATTCTGTAACTCCATTTGTGTTACTGGCGCGATTCATATTTTCATCAACATACAACCTGACACTGACCTGCAAATTGCAAAAAACTTAAGAAAATTTGAATTTCGCGGGCTACCCTTGCGCATCCACCTTAAGCCCCATCACCGTAACCCCAAAATTCCAAACTTTTATATAGTTCGCAATGACCGTTCTCGCTGCCACAAAGACGGCACGCTCATTTATCACCGAAAAGCACTGCACTGCATCCCAGTACCCCCCACATCACCCCCTCTAGAATCCGTACTTGAGGTTTCAATCTGTCGGCTAGGCATGACCGGCCATCAGTCGGTCCATATCATCTCTGTCTACATGCCCCCCGTAAATTCATCTGAAGACCACTCTCTGTTAGAGAAGGATCTCACTTCTCTTTTCGGCTAGAGCGAGTCCGTTATCATAGCGGGCGACCTCAATGCCAAACATCCCGCTTGGAACAGCATAACGACTAACCCGAGAGGGCGAGCGTTGTTCGACCTAGGCGACTCTCTTCTTTTTGACCCTATCGCTCCTAAGGAGCACACCCACTACCCCGACACTGTCGGTTCGCGTTCCGATGAGCTCGATATAGCGCTGCTCAGGAACGTCAGCCTCAGGCTGCACTTGATTGAGACGCTACATGAGCTTAACTCTGATCACCGTCCGGTAGTCATGCATCTCGTCTCTCGCTCGGGCCTCTCTGACCTCAGCCAGCCCCCTCCCTCTATTTTGATAACAGACTGGAAGAAAGTAAGCGATAAGCTGAAATCCGACACGTCTCCTCTCACGGACGGTATCCCCGATCACATAGTCTCAGTCGCAGACACGACGGCCGCCATCAACTTGTTTACAGATCACGTACAATCCGTACTGAAGGATTGTTCACGGGAAGTCCCAGCGATGAGCGATCACCGCTGGAAACTACCCGCTGACATACGTGAACTGATAACCGAGAAAAACGCGGCCGTACGTGCCTATAGCGTCTTTCCCTGCCATGCGAACAAGGCTCACATGCGCAGCTTGCAGCTTGCTGTAAAGCAGCGCACTAGTGAGTTTCGTTCGAATCGCTGGGACAAGGAGCTTAGCGAACTCGAGCCCACTCACTTAGCGTTCTGACAATTGCAACGAAAGTTGCGTGATAGCAGCGACGAGGTTACTATGCCTCCTCTCATTCGTCCCGATAAGAGCGTCGCTTTTGAGGACTCTGAGAAGGCAGGATGCCTGGCCGACAGCCTGGAATCTCAGTGCACGCCCAGCTCTCAACCAGTAGACATGCGACATCTCGCTGAGGTGGACGCGGAAGTCGAACGTCCTCCCCCCAGTAGAAGACCCCGACTGTCCTCTTTCTTCAGTCACGCCCGACGAAGTGAAAGACATATTAGATAGGCTACAGCCGCGGAAAGCCCCTGGCGCCAACGGCTTCACCAATAGGGTGTTCAAAGTCCTCCCCTCTCAGCTCGTAGTCTTTTTGGCGGCCATCTTCAATGGCGCCCTAAGCACTAACATCTTTCCCCAAGTGTGGAAAAAGGCCACCGTCATAGGTATTCCCAAACCGGGTAAACCTAAAACCGAGCCGACTAGCTATCGACCGATCAGTCTGCTTAGCGCACTCGGCAAAATCTATGAGAGGCTTATTTATAAGCGTCTCAAAGACTTTGCCGAGGCTAAGAGCCTCATTCCCAACGAGCAGTTCGGTTTCAGGACCGAACAATCGTGCGTCCAACAGGTCCACTGCATCGTAGAGCACTTGAGCGCTGGCTTCCAGCGCGGAGCGATGACCGGTGTGTTATTTTTCGATATAGCGAAAGCTTTCGACAAAGTCTGGCACAACAGGCTGATATACAAGCTGTATCAGCTCGGTGTGCCAGATCGTCTCGTGCTCATCTTGCGAGACTTTTTGGCGAATCGCTCTTTCCGCTATCCCATAGGGAAAACCCTTTCTTCCCCCACCCCATTCGCGCGGGAGTCCCCCAGGGCTCTGTCGTTTCCCCCCTCATTTTCACTTTGTTCACTAGTGACATCCCCAAGAGCAAAAAGGCTCACTTGGCCCTATTCGCCGACGACACGGCAATCTATTACACTGGGCACGGTCAAGACGCCATCGCCCGTCAGCTCCAAAAAGCCGCCAATGCTTTAGGAGCCTGGTTCCGTAAGTGGCGAATCGAAGTTAATCCTGATAATCAAATCAAATCAAAATATTTTTATTTCAAATATTGTCATCAGTGCTGTAACTATTCTGAGCAAAAGATGTATAAATGATTTGAAAACTATCGTAAAGAATCTGGTTAGATAGTTGAGAAAAAATGAGATTGAGAATAGTTAGAGACATCCACATATTTGTGCCGTTTATGAGCTATCAGGGAAGCCGCATGCACAGAAGGAATTAAAGCCAAACTTCTTTGTCTTCAAAGTAGTCCTTGATTTTGTAATATGCTTTTTTAATAAGGACACGTTTGATGTAATTTTTTAACTTTCCATCGGTCAGTTCTATAACTGACTTTGGCAACTTGTTATAAGCGAAAGCGTACTGTTTATAAGAAAAGACTTGCTAGTTTTAGTTAATCTGAATTTAGGTATTACAATTTCGTGTTTACTGCGTGTATTTATCTTCTAATTTTGAAAAGCCCTCGATTTTTGCGGACATATAAAATACATTCTAAGATATAGAGCGAAGGCAGTCAGTATATCGATCTCTTTAAATTTTTCTCTTAGGGACTCGCGAGGACCCATTTTATAGATTGCGCGGACTGCCCTCTTTTGTAGAATAAAAATTGAGTCAACGTCTGCTGCTGATCCCCACAGCAGAATGCCATAAGACATAATACTGTGGAAATAAGCATAGTATACTAACCTAGCTGTGGCTACATCAGTTAACTGCCTTATTTTCCTTACTGCATATGCAGCTGAGCTTAACCTACCCGAAAGAGTTCTAATGTGCGCGCCCCACTGCAATTTTTAAAAATTAGCGAAGTGTCATCAGCAAATAGAATTATATCCGATAATTTGGCCATCAAAAAAGGGAGATCATTAATGTAAACAAGAAATAGGAAAGGACTGAGAATCGAACCTTGGGGCACGCCCATCTTGACTAGAGACCCGGAGGACGTCGCCCCATTTACATTTACTTTTTGCTGCCTGTTTGATAGATAGGAAAGAACAAGATCAGCAGCTTGTCCACGAATTCCGTAGTGGTGTAATTTACAGATCAGTGTGTTGTGGTCGACGCAGTCGAATGCTTTTGAGAGATCACAGAAGATGCCAATGGCATCCTGGGACTTCTCCCAAGATTCCAAAATGTGACTGATGAGTTTTACTCCCGCGTCCGTTGTCGACCTACCCTTCGTGAAACCAAACTGCTGACTATGCAGAATCCCATTAGAGTTGAAGTGCGATAGCATCTGGTCCAGCATGATTTTTTCATAGATTTTACTCAGTGCTGGAAGCACAGATAAAAGCCAGGCAGTTCTTTTCCATAAGGCGCGTCTCAATCGTCCCCCTCCCCTCAGATCACTATATTCGGCAAGCCGATCCCTTGGGAGAAGCGAGCCAAGTACTTAGGAGTCATTCTCGATAACCACCTGTCCTTTGCAGCGCATATAAGAGCAGCCCGCGACCGGGCTGCCTTTGCCATGGCTAGGCTCCATTTTATGATCACGGCAAAGAGCAAATTGTCACTCAAGTGCAAGTTGCGACTCTATACCGCCGTCATCCGTCCCATTATGACATACGCTTGTGTCACTTTTGCCCACGCCCACCCGCGTCATCTGCATCGGATGCAGACCCTTCAGAACTGTTTTCTCCGTAAGATCACCGGTGCCCCCTTTTATGTCCGTAATGACAGTCTCCACGTAGACCTTAGGATCCCCACCTTAGCTCAGTTTATGAAACGTCTTTCCAAGCGTTTCTTCGATTCCGCTATCAAGCATAAGAACCCCCTGATCGCATCGGCCGCCCGGTACGAGCCCTCGCGTATTAGCATGATTCGCCGTCCGCGACATGCCCTCACCACCCCCGATGACCCCATCACCCCCCTTCAGGAGAGCAGTAGGGAAACCAGCACACTTCGTAAACACAGATACAAACCGCCGAGTTTCCGTCCTCGCCGTCGAGGCCCGTCGCGACGCCCCCGTTCAACGAACCCCCCCCGACCCTTGCCAGAGCCAGCCCGCGATACTGAGCCGGTAGTTTTAAACCAGCCCCAAAATAATATCACTCAGATCCAGCCTCCACATCCACAGGGATTTGCCCGGTTAAGCAGTAGCCAGCCTCAGAGGCTGAACTGCGTCTGACTAGTTTTGATACTGTTAATATTATTTTTTTGCTCTATTATGTTTGTTTGATGTGTGGACTAGACCGGATAAGCCTCTAAAAGTCGTAAGAATTGCAAAAGATGACAACTTCTAGCAAACAAAATGGAACCAAAACTAAAAACATTTTACATGAATGTTTCCTTTGTTCCCAACGAGTCACACTGTAACGTGTCACAGTGTGACTCGTTGGCAAAAATTGTGAATAAACATCCCAACCAGTCACACTGTTACTCGATAAGACAACTTTTTGTGTTTATTCCCAATGGATCACACACCAAGTGAAGACTGTGACTGGTTGGGAATAAAATATTCTCATACAGTAACACTATGACATATTGGCACTACTTCTTATCCAATCAGTAACACCATTGAGACTCATCATTTGTTCATGATTTTTGATTCATTCAAGATTTGTTTGAATGCAAATAATGAATGATAATTTGTAAAAATCAACCACAAACGAAACGAAACAAACGAAATGTTTTCCCCGAAATCGTTGATTCTAGGAAAGCACGGTCTCTGGACATTCGGAGCACTTCGTATAAACGTCGAAAGGGAGGTTAAAATGTATCTAATGTAATGTAATCTATACTTCTTTTAATAAAGAAATTAATAAGTATCTTGTTTTTTTTTCGCTTAATTTAATTTTTGGTTAGATAAACCCTTGCTCAATTAAAAATTAAATAAAAGAGCAATAAGATGTCACACGAATTGCAAATTATCGTAGGAAAATAGTGTTGCCAAAAAAAAAAAAAAAACAAAAAAAAATGAACGAACAAATGGAATTATTGTTCTCAAAACTAGACGCAAAGCTAGATGAAAAACTTAATCAACAAACCTATACATTAACAACAGCTGTTACTATGAACGTTATGGAAGCAATTGATGAAAAGATGAAAACATTAATGGACGAAAACCAAAACTTAAAATCCAAAATAACAACACTGGAACATAAAATTACTACCTTGGAAAAAGACAAGCGTAAAAGCAACCTGATATTCTTTGGTGTTGATGAAAATGGAAAAAAAGAGGCAGAACTTGTTGACCACCTAAAAGACATCATAGAAGAAGCGGAAGTACATATAGACAGCCACGAAATAAACAACATCTACAGAATTGGAGCGCAAACCAGCAAGAAGCGCCCAGTAGTTGTTACTTTCTCTACTATGTGGAAGAAACATCTCATATTAAAATCTAAATCAAAGTTACCAACAGGCATCTATGTCAAAGAGGACTTTCCCAAGGATGTTCTCGAAGTTCGGAAAAAACTACAGCCAAAAATTGAGGCAGAATGGAAAAAGGGGAACATAGCTTTTGTAAGAGGAGACCAACTTGTAATTAAAAAGCAGAAGGACAATCAGCGTGAAAAAAGGAAGAGAGATATAACTCTATCCCCCAACTTACCAACACTGAAGAAACCGAACACTCATAACGAGCCCGAAAACCAACCAAATAAAACAAACACCACTGGACAAAAAGAAATATTGAAACCAAACATATTACAGTACATGGGAAGAAACAGAACTACTTCCACTTCAACCTCAGAAAGTCCAAAAAACTAACAAACACACCTACACAACTTATAAAAACAAAAACAACTGGAACCGGAAAAACAAAACAAATACAGAAAAAACATAATCTAAAACAACATGCACTAAAAACCTTCCCAACACGGTTGGTCGCCGCGGGAAGTTCAGACCATAACCCTCCAGCTAAATATAGTAGAAAACCAAACAAAATCAACATCGCAACATTAAACACTAGAACTTTAAGAACCCAAGATACCCTTGCAGAACTGAATATTGCCATTCAAGACATAAAATGGGACATACTCGGAATCAGCGAAATGAGAAGAGAAGGCGAAGCAATTTATGAATACCAAAATTACATATTATTCAACAAAGGTGAAGAAGGAGGCCGAAGAGGAGTGGGATTCCTCATAAAGACTACTCTGAAGAAGCAAATACAAAATATCTTTGGTATTTCTGACAGGATAGCAGTACTTAATATCAACATTCCTAACTATACAAAGGCTTGGACTATCATACAAGCTTATGCACCAACCGAGCAAGCTGCAGAATCAGATATAGAGACATTCTACACCGAACTGGCAAAAGTCATCAGGAATTATACCAGCAACTATATTATACTGATGGGTGATTTTAATGCTCAAATCGGAGAAAAACAAAACGAGGAGGAGTATGTAGTGGGCAAACATGGACACGGCAAAAGAAGCTCCAACGGTCAAAAGCTTGTGGAATTTTTGTTGGAACACAACCTAATTCTTCTCAATAGTATATTCAAAAAAGATCCAAAGAATAAATGGACCTGGATTTCACCTGATAGCAAATATAGAAACGAAATAGATTATATAATAAGCAATTTTCCCAAGGCATTTTCAAATACAAGCGTGATCTCAAAACTCAATTTTAACACAGATCATCGTATGGTCAGAAGTACAATTCTGCCAGCACCACCAAAAAGAGCAAGGAAGAACATCACCACTTATAATCCAACGCAAACCACTACGGAGAGTCTCAAAGAAATAGGCCAGTCGTTAAAAGATAATCTACAAGAACTGACGTATGAAAATGAATGTGATATCAAAGCAAATTATGGAAAATTAGAAAAACAACTTACTATCACTAACAATCCTAATAAAACCAAAAGCAAATACCCGCTCAGCAATGAAACCATCCAACTCATAAACCGCAGAAAATCTTTACTGGCCCAAGGAAAAAACAAAGAAAACATGAAAATAATTACAGAAATCAGCAAACAAATTCATAAATATATTAGAAGAGACCGCAATAACAAAAGACTAGAAGTGTTAGAGAGACAAATAATGAGAACAGGTGGTGTAAGAAAAGCACTGAAAGAACTTAAGGAAACAGGAAAAGAGTGGGTGCCTAAACTAAGGAAAAAAGAAGATACCATCACAAACAGGAAAGGCATACATGAACTGGCCACGGAATTCTACAAAGATCTATATTCAAACAAAGACGCACGCAAGCAACCTCTTACACAATCACTGAGGAGTAAAGCAGCAGACAGCCCAACAGAGTGTGAACCTGATATTTTGATGAGTGAAGTGGAAAAGGCAATTAAAAGTCAAAAAATGGAGAAGGCACCTGGACCAGACAAAATTACAAACGAGATGTTGAGAGGGACTATTGATGAATTAGTACCAATACTTACTAAGATGTTCAACCAAATTTTGAAAAGTGGATATATACCAACACAATGGGAAACTTCATATATAATCTTACTACACAAGAAAGGCGCAAAGGACGACATCGGGAACTACCGGCCAATAAGTCTAATGTCAAATTTATACAAAATATTCGCAAAGATCATTTTGGGCAGGGGAAGCGCAAAATTAGACGAAAGTCAACCAATGGAACAAGCCGGCTTTAGACAGAACTTTTCAACGATAGACCACATCCACACACTCAAACAGATAATTGAGAAGTATAACGAATTCAACAAAACGCTTTATGTAGCTTTTATAGATTATGCGAAGGCATTCGATTGCATCAGTCATAAGGCAATATGGGAGAGCTTGGAAAGGCAAGGAATACCTGCAACATATATTAATATTATTAAAATTATATATACAAACAGCAAAGCAAAGATCCAATTAGAAGCTTTGGGCAAAGAATTCCGGATCAAGAGAGGAGTTAGACAAGGAGATCCAATGTCCCCGAAGTTGTTTTCAGCAGTTTTAGAGAACGTCTTTCACAACCTTGACTGGGAACATCTAGGCCTCAATATAGACGGAAGAAAACTAAACCATTTAAGATTTGCGGACGATCTGGTTATACTAGAAGAAAGTCCAAAGGCACTCGAGCAGATGATCCAAACTCTAAATACAGAGAGCTCTAAAGTGGGTTTAAAAATGAACATAACAAAAACGAAACTGATGACCAACTCAAAAATGGAACCCATTGAAATCCAAGGACAACAAATAGAATATGTCGATGAGTATTGCTATTTGGGCCAGATCATCTCCCCTAAAGACCAAACGACCAAGGAAATAAATAAGAGGATTGCTAACGGGTGGAAAAGATACTGGTCCCTCAAGGAAATTGTTAAATCTAAAGACCACAATATGGCAACGAAGAGAAAAGTTTTCAACTCTTGTATTCTTCCATGCATCACCTACGGCTGCGAAACATGGTCACTTACAAAATACCACAGAGACAAACTAGGAAAGTGCCAGAGAGGTATGGAACGAAGCATGACAGGAACAAGAAGGCAAGATAGAGTTAACAATTTGCAATTAAGAGCAAAAACCAAATTAACCGATATCCTGGAAAAAATAGACCTCCAAAAATGGAGATGGACCGGCCATATGTTGAGATCCAGACAAGAAAAGTGGAGCCAAATTATAACAAATTGGTATCCAAGAGATGGCAAAAGACGTCGAGGACGACAACTAATGCGCTGGGAAGATGAGCTAAAACTTACTACGGGTCCCAAATGGAGGAGAGTAGCTCAAGACAGGAAGCAATGGAAACTACTGGAGGAGGCCTTTGCCAAAAGGCACACTGAGTTGAGAGACATCCTATAGCCAAACAAACCAAATTAAACAGCCATAAAGATCAAATCTCTCACGCAGTTTAACGGGCTAAATAAATAAATAAATAAATAAAGATGTCACACACACATACATACGCAAGTAAAAAAATAAACGACACTAAATAAATAAAATATGTTTACTTTTTACTCAACCTTTTCCTATAAAATGATTTGCTTTTGTATAGTCTTAACTTTCCTATTTTAATTTGTTTTGATAATTTATAAAACACTAAAAAATATGCAGCATAGATGCAAATTGATTTGCTTATAATATATATATTATATAACTTACTAATACTGTTACGGATCATGTTGTTTGCTCCTGCTGCACTGCATGAGACTATGCACACTACGATCGCAAACGCACACATTTCTCCGAAATTACCTATACTAGTACTGCAACGAAATTGATAGGGACTCTTAATAACCACCAAAAAAAGACACCACTACTCTGTTCGCTTCACTCCCACCTGTTTGCTTGGCTCTGGAATGGATTGCATTAGGTAATTGTTCTAGCTAGCAAACTACCTACAATGTTTTATAAATTAATAGCCAAGTCTATTTAGCACAAAACAAAGCAAAACATTTGTTGTTTTTATAAAATGTATAATCAAAATACTGGTAAAGCATTAATCAAACACTCAATTACTTTAATTATTACTTAAAATTTATATCAATTGATGATTTTAGTGGAGCCATAACTATTTTCCTCAAATAAACTGGAGGAGGAAAACAAACAAGATTACAAAATCTGATTCCAAATTACAAAATCCTAACAAAGATTATTAATAAGGTTGTGTTTTCCTCCAGATTCAGGAAAATGCAACATTAAACCTTTAGTTGTATTTATCTACTTACAACAATTTACACATGTCATGCTTTTATGGATAAAAATTTGCTGCTACATTTAGTCACAAGTAAGTAACAATCAATATGGTACTGTAATCAATACTTGTAAAAGCTAACTATGAAGTTTCTTTGGCAAAAGTCTAGTCCAGTGGTTCTTAACCGGTGGTTCCTGGAAGCATCCCAAGTGGTCCACTGAGCCATCCTAATAAACAAGATAGGTGATAACAAGTCGACATAACGAGACCCGTGCGCGGCGCGAAAGAGATGGCACGAAATAGAAACTGATCTGCAATCCTTTCATAGTCGATGTTTCTGAGGTGCCTATTGGAATTCATGAAGAAATCATTGAAATGCAACACGACTTAAAGATTTTTGGAGCCAAAATGCTTTTTCTTTACCAAAACTTCGAGACATGGCTTCAGCTTTATGTTACCTAACTTTATTTTCATCAACATTTATCTGATTTATCTATGTGAGCAGGGGTTCTCGGCGCTCCTGATTATTAAAAACAAGCACCGAAATTGGTGGGATGCCACTGCCAGCATGCATCTGGCTTTGAGTAACACTGAACCAAGGATTCAGAAGTTAGTAAAGATTATGCAATCAAAATCTCATTAAAATCTTTAACTGTAATGTGTATTTATCGTAAACAAAAAAATCTGTTGGCTGAATCTGAACAATTTTATGTGTGTTTGATTTATAGATAGATAACTCTTTATTTATTTACACTTTGTACTGTATTCAAACCAATAAACCAACTGGATGGTCTATTGTAAGACACATATTTTGTCAAATGGTCCCTCATAAAAGGTTTAGAATCACTGGTCCAATCTATTAATTATAAAATTATGTTTTTTTTTTCATTTATTTATATGAACTTCATGTACAATAGTGGTACATAGGCGGACTTAATGCCACAAGGCATTCTCTACCAGTCAACCTTTGGGATAAATAAGAAAACATTGTGGTAGAGTACAAAATAAATATCTAAAAAAATACCTTCTTGCTTTCAAAAAATCATAATTGAATTGATTGAATTTCAATCAAAACAAATCAAAAATCTCTCTCAAATCAATGTGTTAGGAAAATACGAATAAGAACTTCAAAAGAACCACTACAAAGATGGTAAACAAAAAGATCAATGTCCATAATGATTAACAGGCAAGTATAGAGTACATTTACTAGGCCGGTTTTTATTGAAGCATTCAGCAGATCTAAGCAGTGGTAAAATATCTGCCCATGTAAACTGCAACACAAGTTACCACATAGATGACATATATACCAATGACTTGTTAATGTCGTACGTTATAAACAACAACACAGCCAGTGGCTAAGTACTGAGCTTGCAGGGCTCGGACCCATGTGCCTTGCCCTGGTTCGAGCGGAGCGTGACAAGTCTCACGAACTCACCGCGCAAACAGCGAGCAGCAGCGCCAGGGCCGCGGTGGCGCGCGCGCACCCAGCCGTCTCTTGCACAATCGACCTCTTCCACATCATTGAAGGCGACGACTGTCCGATTTCACGACACTTTCTCTCCACCACAACACTGTTTTCCGTATGGATATAATGCATGGTTCATTTGATAGGCTGTCCTCGGAATTCATATCTTCATGTTAAACTACAGTATAATATCTACGTTACAGCACGTATTTAATCATAATAGAACACATTACAAGTTTGGTCTCGCGACCTTTCTTGTCGGGAACTCGGAGTCGGGAGTTGTCAAATAGTGATTGACTAAACAAAACAACAAACTGAGAATCGATTTATTATTAACGTCAATCGATTTAACATTTGAAACCAAGATCATCAACATGCACTGTACGATTTCACCAACTCGTACTCTGCTATGGGCAAAACGGCAAAACATTTCTCGCCCATGCCTATCTCCATGCTCTTGTGCTGTGTACCAGCCTCTTTCAGGTGTTTTACACCGCAGTCGACTTTGTTGCGGTGCACCGCAACAAAGTCGACTGCGGCACATTCATAGAGGAATAAGCTATAGAGATGGCATATCTGGGCCAACCCCTCTCTTAAAGTACAGACGCCAGCAAATCAAGCTACTACAATCTGTCAAAAGAGATGGCCAAAAATTGTATAAGCCTGTTCCCCAGAGTGTACCTATATAAAATCTATGTCATTTACTATTAAAGATATTCTTTATTTAACAAAAATCAAAAGGTGCATATTGCTCAGCAGTCGTGTACAAAAGTTTCATAGAAATTGTTTTTGTCACTACTGCTAAAGTATTTTTATCTATATTGTAGTGTGTATGTATAAGTCTCATGGATTGATGGCGCTAAGGTGCAACAAGCACCGCCATCTAACAATTAGGTTTGTGAACTAATATTAACGTTACGGGAAACGCAAGAGGGCCCTACCGCTTGAACATGATCGTCGGAAGAGGGGATGCAGCGAGGACTGGAGAAGGGACTGAGTGTTGCGACAGTCGACCTCCGCCTCCGACAGTCTTGGCAGACGCTCAGTACTAACGTACGTACGTAAGTCTATCAAGCAACTCCAGAATCTATCTCGAAATATGTGTTTAAAAAGAAACAGCGTAGTAGCAATGCTCCAATATTTTTAATCTTTACTGCGTCGGCTGACGGTCTTTCCACCGCTAGCCACGCAGCTGATTGTTGTTTTCGTACTTTCAATAATTTAAATAATAACCTGCAGCTATTGTGTTTCTCTGTTGACAGTTCATAGTTGTAGTGTATGTACATATCAATATATCGTACTACAAACTGATAACAGTATTGTGACGTTGTTTCGGGCGCGCACGTCGCTCGGTTATAAATACCGGTCCGAGTGGTGCTAAACATCTGGAGCGTCAGTTCCAGCCGAAGCCTTCTGACAACACCGAGCACATCGCAGCAGTCGAGAGGCACCTTGGAGAGTACTTCGCCTCAACGATAGCCTCCAACGAAGCCCCCATCTTCTTCTCTCCTTGTGCAGTCAGCCGCGCCATCCTGAGGACAAAGCCGAAGAAGGCCCTAGGTGCGGACGGGATAACTAACACAGTGCTGCGCCACCTGCCATACCGCACCACGGGTATCCTGCGCACGGGGGTTTTCCCGGCGACGTAGAAGGAAGGGCGCGTCATCATGCTGCCCAAGGCCCACAAGGACGTCCTGAAACTGGAGAGCTATCAGCCCATCACCTTGCTCTCCTGCATCTCCAAGGTGTTTGAACAACTCCTGTTGCGACACTTGCAACAACACCTGACGCCGCGCCCAGAACAGTTTGGGTTCCACTCGGAACACTCGACGACGCTCCAGCTGACGAGGGTACTGCACCTGTTCACGTCGGCGCTGAACAAGAAGGAGCGAGCAGTTGCAGTATTCTTGGACATGGAAAAAGCGTTCGATAGAGTTTGGCATGCCGGTCTGTTGTACAAGATGTCAAAGACTGACTTACCCCGTCGTCTGTTACAAGTGGTTTCCTCCTTCCTCTCGGACCTCTCGGACAGGACTTTCAGGGCTTTCGCTGCCGGCGCACGGTGGGCTGGAATCTTTAAGTGGGGACTTATGGATTCAAATGAGTATGTTTTGAATTTTATGTACTAATACAAATATTTATTGTTATTTGTAATTTTTTTATACCTAGTATTTTTCGAGTTATAGACTTTGTATGAAATATTAATCGGTTTTTGGTTTAATCTGACATGTTTTAATATTGTATTACACAAATATAGCAAAAAAATCAAATTATTGGTAAACATTCTACACCACCCTTAAGACGTCATTTGTTTTTAACAAGACTCAATAGCGTGGTAACCGTAACCCTCATTAGCGCGTCGTCCATTGAGCGCAGCAAAATGATGACGTGTCATTATGTGATTGGATGATGAATAGCAGGTAAAAAAATGACACGGTTACATTTGAAAAACAACCATCCTCAGTACGTTGTTACACATAAACGTACTATCCTATCTCACATTTTCGGTATACTTAAAAATGTTCGATTTGGTGTCAAATATTGATATTGTTGTGCTATTAAAGGAAAGTGGAAGTTTTAAAAATAATAGTGTTTTATATAGTGCTATTAAATCTAGATTAGTCCCCACTGTGTTAAGTGATGAAAACGATAAAGCGCTAAATAAATTTTGTGCAAAATATTGCTATAATCTGCAAAGGAGATGGCGAAATGCTCATAGCAAAGAGGAATTGTTTAGCAACAATAATAGCGAATGGTTATCATCGGAAATAAACTGGCCTGATTTCATTGTAATTGCATTTGAAAGAAACCAAGACTCTGTTCCTAGTACATCAAGTGAACATGAATCTCCAGCAAAAGTGTCTACTGCCACATCAACGAATGTAAGTCCAAGAAAACCATTTTGTGAATTAGGACCTAAGCAAAAAAAGAGACGTACAGAACATATTCATACGTAACTCATAGTTACGTATGAATATGTTCTGTACGTCTCTTTTTTTGCAGAGGACCTATCTCATGCATATATTATGAATTTACGAGAGGATGGTAATCAAGAAATAGCTGAAATCCTCGAATACCTACTTAAAAATCCACAGGACGTGCAAAAAACCAAAGATAGTCTTTTAGGTAAAAATGAAAAACCTAAATTTACTCCAGATGAAGCTTTGGGACTTGTTTTGTCCCTTAAATTAACAAAGTGGCAATACAATATTTTAAGAAAAAGTATCAAAGAGAAAAATGTCGACATGTTGCCTTCCTACTACAAGGTGCAAAATGCAAAACAAGAATGATACCCGCCAAAGGAACTTAAAACAGATACAAATGCTAGAATAAAATTGCAGCCTCTATTAGATATAACCGCCAAAAGGATATTCAAATCAATCAATATTGATAGCACGGACTGTAAGGAGTTGACAATGATAAGCAAATGGGGAATGGATGGTGCCTCGAATCAAGCAAACTATAAGCAAAAAATGACAACGGATGACAAACAGGACAGTGCTTCGACAGATGATTCAAGTATTTTTATGGGTAGTTTAGTACCAATAAAAATTGTTTCCGAGGAACAAATTATCTGGGAAAGCGACTCACCAAATTCAGCATATTGGTGTCGTCCAATATTTTTCAAGTTTGAAAAAGAGAATAAATCAACGATTTTAAGAGAGAAAACCGAAATTGAAACGGATATAAATGAATTGAAGGAAACATAAATTGGAGAAATAAAAGTCCCACATTCATTATTGCTTACCATGATAGATGGTAAAGCAAAATCAATCACACAGCATCTTATATATGTCATCAATCCTCTGTGAAACTTCAGCTCAACGATGTGGCATATATGTAAAGCTGTTCCTACAGAAATGAATAACTTGTTTTTGTTATTGACTAAAAACATGATACCGACTTGTACAAATATGGTTTATCATCGCTACATATATGGAATGCATTCTTAACATAGCCTATAGACTGGATTTCAAAACATGGGTTGCAAAAGGTGAAAACAAAGTTTTGATGGAAAATAGAAAAAAAAAGCATTCAGAAAGCTTTTAAAAATCAAACAGGCCTTTTAATAGATGTTATAAAGCAAGGACATGGACTACTAATGACGGGAATACCGCTCGAAGATTTTTCGCAAATACAGAGATTGCTGCTGCAATTACTGGTGTCGATGAAAACTTAATAAAACGGTTTTCAATCATTTTAGAAACAATATCTTCAGGTCATAAAATTGACACAGTGAAGTTTAAAGAATATACGGAAGCCACCATAAAATTATACGTAGATTTATATGAGTGGTATCACATGTCCTCCAGTGTGCATAAAGTACTTGTTCATGGAACTGCTATCATTGAAAACTTGGGATTAATTCCGATTGGAAATATATCGGAAGAAGCGGCTGAATCTAGAAATAAAGACTTTAGGCGATATCGCCAACACCATTCAAGAAAATTCTGCAGAAGAGCTGATAATGAGGATATTTTAAATAATTTAATAATTAGTTCAGATCCTTATACACTTCTGGACACATCTATTGGCCCACCTTGTATTTTCAGTTTCGTTTGGTCCTAGCTAAAATTTTAAATTAGGTCGAGCAAAAAGTTTTTATGTAGTTTTGGCACATTCACAATTTCATTCAATAGTCTTTTTTTTTTAATTTCGAACACAGAATTTAAAGAAATAAAAGACAATTTGGAGCCTGTTTGTTGATATCAAACAATCGAATACTAAGAAAACTTGGTTTTATTGGTTTACTTGGATTTAATTCTTGAAAAAGTGATTGATATCTTTGGTTTTGCAACAAACATTACTTATTCTTAACATTAAGGTGAGGTTCTATCAATAATCTATGGATACTTCACCTGAAGTCGCCGCCCAAGCTGTGGCAGTTATTCAGGCCGGACACAGCCAAAGAAACGTGAGTGCTCAACTTAATTTAAGTCGATCTGCGGTCCGAAATGTTTATCGGAGGTACCTAGAGACTGGCGGCTTTGTTCGTCGCCAAGGAAGGCCACGATCTCGGGTCACAACTGAAAGGCAGGATCGATTCATCGTGACGACCAGCTTGAGAAATCGTCACCTTACCTCCATTGAGATACAAAACCAACTTCGCGACTTCCACGGAGTATCTGTGAGCGCTCGAACTGTTCGGAGAAGGTTAAAAGAACGCGATATGGTACCACACAAGCCAGCTAATGGGCCCAAACTAACGCGAGTCCACCGAACAGCGCACCTTCATTTCGCACGCAGTCATTTAAATTGGACACAGCAAGATTGGAGCCGTGTACTCTTTTCTGATGAGTCTAAAATTGTGTTACATGGCAATGATGGAAGGAAGAAGGTCTACCGACGTAAGGGAGAGCGTTTCGCACAATGCTGCTTTGAAGAGAGGGTTGCTTATGGCGGTGGCTCATGGACTGTCTGGGGCGGTATATCCGCGAGCGGCAAAACTCAACTTGAGGTTGTTACATGACCACGGCTGCCAACATTAAATGCTGAAAGATACATTCTTGAGTGCTTAGAACCTCACGTGATACCATACGCGGACTATGTGGGCCCAAATTTCCTTTTTATGCATGATAATGCAAGAGCCCATGCGGCCGGCATCGTCAGGGAATATCTTCGGGATGTGAACATCACAGTTATGGACTGGCCAGCCAGAAGCTCAGACATGAACCCCATTGAGCACATGTGGGACGAGCTAAAAAGACGTGTTAGGGCTCGTCAGCCAGTTGCCCAGACGATGCAGGAGTTGAAAACTGCCATAGAAGAGGAATGGGAGATGATCCCTCAAAATTTCATAGAGCGGTTGA
The DNA here is from genome assembly GCA_947578425.1 of Eugnorisma glareosa. Classification (NCBI taxonomy): domain Eukaryota; kingdom Metazoa; phylum Arthropoda; class Insecta; order Lepidoptera; family Noctuidae; genus Eugnorisma; species Eugnorisma glareosa. The sequence goes on along the minus strand of OX387970.1, from coordinate 21,229,828 downwards.
TAAACTCTATGCCTAATCGTATGAGAGCTGTGGTAGATGCCCATGGAGGCAACACGCGTTATTAAATTAAACCTTTATTTGATAAAACATGTTTTTTATTCAAAAATCAATTGCCTTTAACAAGGCGCATATCCGACTTGTTAGGCGTAGCTCCATGTCGTATGGTATTCTGAATTCAAATTTAAAACAGTACGATCGAAAAAGATGGTAAAATGTATCAGGTTTAAAACTGCATCAACAGTTTTTGTTCAATCTAGCAATCATATTTCGGTAGGGGCCATCGAAACCTAAACTCTAAGGTGGGCCAATAGATGTGTCCAGAAGTGTATATCATCAAAACGTCATAAAATGATACGGAAACACAAACCATTTTCAGAAGAAGCGAAAGCCATGCTTCTGTTATTTCCAACATTTGAAGATGATGAGCGGGAAAATAGAGAATTTGTAAATGTGGAACAGTGGCGTATCGGCGGCGGTGACCTCTCGCGTCCGGCCCTGGTTCAATCCATGGTCCGGAGCGAGAGGGAATGGGACGCCGTCACCTCCTTCTGCGAAGCAGTCATGCTAGCGAAGGAGGTGGCGGGACGTGAGAAGGAGAGAGCCTCACGCCTTAGCCGCCGCGGGAGACGCACCGGGTGTCGGGGGCCACGTGGTGGCCCCCGGCCACCGTAGGCGCGGGCCTGTGGACGGTGAGCTATGGGCTAGCTCGCCGTCCGTCCGTCTTATGACGACAGGCCGTGTCGACAGCGCGTTCATGTTCCACGCGCGCCTCAAAGAGTCAGCAAACAGGAGGGGTCCGTAAGGACCGACGCCTGCCAGGGTTGCGGGACTGTTCGAAAGAGATACCGCGGCCCTGGAACACAAAGGGCAAAGGAAGGAACATGGATGGGTTTTAGTCAGTAAAAGTCTGACTCTCCCTCCTGCTCAGCCCAGAGCGGGAGGGGTTATTTGATGATTTCCAATCGGCATAAAAAAAAAGCGACAGTGGCGTCACCTGGTGAGCTCAACAACGATAGCCCTCATTGAGATTATTTGAGCTTCCTACAGTTCGATTTCCTGTAATAATTGTAGTTTTAATTTTGTAGTATATATATTTTCTTTTTATATGATTTAATTAAAAAAAACGATAAAAATGACGATAATGACGATTAAGTCCGCCTATGTACCACTATTGTACATGAAGTTTAACTTCAAAATCCATGGGGTTTGAAAATAAAATAAAGTAAAAAAGTCGTTTATTTACTTTTTTCATATTCGATACAAAAATGTTAGAACAAATTAAAATAACAATACTAAAGGCTGATAATTTTTGCTGTGTAGCCCGCGAAATTTAAATTTTCTTACGTTTATTGCAATTTGCAGGTCAGTGTCAGGTTGTATGTTGATGAAAATATGAATCGCGCCAGTAACACGTATGGTATTATAGAATTATAATCATTCAAATCATCAATACAACCCTCCAAATTCATATAATCCCAATGAGTGACTTTTTCATGAAATAGCTATTGAATGTGATTATATGAACTTGGAGGGCTGTGTCGATGATTTGCATGTTTATAATTCTGTAACTCCATACGTGTTACTGGCGCGATTCATATTTTCATCAACATACAATCTGACACTGACCTGCAAATTGCAATAAACTTGAGAAAATTTAAATTTCGCGGGCTACCCTTGCGCTTCCACCTTAATTATCATCAAACCCCCAACTCTTACACCGCCCAACAGATTAAAAATGTATCTCAGTCAAAACCTAAGGTGATCATTTTTTACCTTGGCAACATCTCTCAAAAGTGTGGGATTTCCGAGAAAAATCATGTTTCAATAGTAACGATTGGCACAAAATAACTGTTTGTAAACCATATTTTTTGATTTTACAAATATTTTTATTATTTTCTATATTTATTTCTGTGCACATTTAAACATTTTTATTTATTTATTTAAAACTGGTTGCTAGTCTTTTTATAGAGCCTTATGAACCTACTAACACACGAAATAATAGTATTCTATTTATTAGTACCATGCATCCAAAATCCATTGATTGCAGTCCCTTGTTGCAGTCAGTTGTAGTACTGACAGCTGTCATAAATCTGACAGTTGACACTTTGACATTATAATTTGCCCGCCGCTAAATCGAAACGAGCAAACGCAGGATCAAACAAAATAGTTTAATAACGGTTCGGGTTTATTGAAAGCGAGACTTACTGCGAATTAGTAGTTTAAACTTAAAAATAATTATACAATATCACTAATACGTCGTAGAAAATGGTTGGACACGATACAAGCGTTTGGTCGCAAGATGAAACAATAAGAATTCTTATCGCTTCGGACATCCATTTAGGTTATTTGGAAGACCATCCTGTCAGAGGCGAGGATAGTTTCATTGCTTTTGAAGAAACTTTGTCACTGGCTGTTCAATATGATGTGGATCTGGTGTTACTCGGTGGTGACTTATTCCACCATGCAAAACCATCTCTCAATTGTATTTTCAAGTGCACGGAAATCGTTCGCAAGTACTGTTTTGGAGATAAGCCGGTTAGTATTGAGTTACTGTCAGATCAGACGGTCAACTTTTCACGAAGTGTTAATTATGAAGATCCAAATTTGAATGTGTCATATCCAATTCTATCCATCCATGGTAATCACGATGACCCTGTTGGAAGAGAAGGCATAAGTAGCCTTGATATACTGTCCACTGGAGGCCTGGTCAACTATTTTGGGAAATGGACAGATTATACCCATGTGCATATTTCACCAGTACTTTTACAAAAAGGCGATACTAAGCTTGCATTATATGGTCTCAGCCACCTCAAAGACCAACGATTGTCACACTTATTCCAAGAAAAGAAAGTAGAAATGTTGCGGGATGAGGAACATGACTGGTTCAATATACTTGTGTTACATCAGAATAGAGCTGAAGACAGAGGAGTTGGTAACTTTATCCGAGAGGATGTGTTACCAAAATTCCTAGATTTAGTTGTGTGGGGTCATGAACATGACTGTGAACTATTTGATATGAAGGGTAGTAGTGAAAAAGATCACTTTAATGTTATTCAGCCCGGTAGCACAGTAGCAACGTCGCTAGCTGCAGGAGAAGCTAGACCCAAACACTGTGCATTGCTACAGATACATAAAAGTGATTACATTCTAACTGCTTTGCCTTTAAAAACTGTGAGGCCATTCATTTTTAAAACGGTTGTATTATCGGAACAAAATCTTGGCGTTGAGGATGTCAATGAAAGTGAAAAGGTGCAGGAATTCCTTAAACAAAAAGTTAATGAAGCAATAACAGAAGCTGAAAGTCTTCTATCTGGTGATCCAAGACAGCCAACCATGCCATTGATAAGGATTAATGTATTTTATGACCGGGAGGATCAGGTCTTTAACAGGGCTCGATTTGGACAGTGTTTTGCTGGCCAAGTTGCAAATTCAAGTGATATCCTTTTATTGAAACGGGAGCGAAAAGTACGTGAGAAGCGACAAGCACAAGGAGAGGAGGTCAACATGGCAGACTATGTGGCTGACTCCACAGATGTTGAGACATTACTGCGTGCTTACTATGAGGCCTTGCCACCGGAGCGCCGCCTCACTGCGTTGCCCGTCCAGCTTATGACAGAGGCAGTGCGCGATTTCACTGTCAAGCAAAATGAGGAAATCCTGAGGCATGCCTTAGAAGCACATAGAAGGCGTTGTATCACTGCTTTGCTTGAGTCGAACACGGACACCGAAGTCGAAGCGATCGCTGACCGTCTACGGGTGCTCCGCGACGAAATCGATTCCGCTGATGTTGCACAACTCGCTGCGCTCAATGCTGTGCCTTTGCCAGCGCAGATAGTTGTTGATGGATCCAGTGATGAGGAGTTAGTTAGGTCGGAAGTTGAGGCGAGTGGACGTGGAAGAGGCCGAGGGTCGCGCGGCGGGCGCGGGTCGCGAGCTCGAGGAGCACGCGCGCGGGGCCGAGGCCGCGCCGAGCCTGAGCCGCCGGCACCCCCGTCTCCGGTCGCTGTCACTCCCGAGCGTCGCACTCCGCGTCGGACGGCCGCGCAGAAAACTGCGACATGGATACAAAACTTTGCCTCAAAGGCCCGCCGCCGTGATTCGTCTGAGATTGACGACTCTGACTGAACGAACTTTGGAACACTGTGTCAATACATAACGAGTTCTAAGTTTGGTCCAAACTTAAACCATAGTATTGCAACTTTGACTCGGGTATAATGTCAGCTTTTGTATTTATAACTTTAACGGAATAAATTGCGTCTAAGTGAAAACTGAGTCTAAAATTAAATCTTGTTTTGTACTAAGATGGTAAGCGTTATATAATATGAAGCTGTTGTTTTACTACTTTTTGTATTCTATTTTTATTACGTATGTATTTTTAAAAATGTAATGTGATTAACAGTCGGATATAAAGTTTCTTTGGGTTTTTAACACATAAATCGTTCATTCGAAGGCCTCCTACGCATTATGCGGTAAACCGAAACGCGGTCAACCGTCCGACTAACCATCGCAACGCAACGCATCGCAGTGCGGATAAAACTACTTTCTCGTACATATATTTCCAGCTAACCGCACAGTGCGTAGGTACCCTTACAAAGAGTTTATGTGCAAGTACAAAATATCCTAGAAAATGGAATAAAATGTCTAACTGAGGGAGTCATACCATAAGTCTTATGGGTATTTTCTAGACTACCGGTTCAATAAGCTCAATGATTAAAAGCTGCATAATCATTTAGTAGAGTCGGTCGCGTCTATGGTGTCATCATGCCTGACCGCGGGTTGGTGGTCGTTGCGCCAGCTGAATGATGTAGAATGTAAATTGGACACACCCAAAGTAGAGCTGATAACTTTGAATAGTTTGCTGTAGATCCTATCCGAACTGATTGATACAATTACAAATAAATGAATGAATATTCGAATATTACAAATGTTTTTCATTTCTATTTGTAGGGGTTCTTGATCACGCCTACACTTGGATGAGAGATGATATATGACTGCTGATATGGATACAGGCAGAGAGATCGCGTAATAAATGATAAACGACACAAACTTCTGCGATAAGTATTTAATTGATAGAAATGATAAAGTGCAGTGATACATAATGCTAGAGTTACAATATAAATACTATACAAAAGTGCTGACGCGCGCCGCGACGATAATATGTATATAAAACAAAATTAAACCTGTACAGTTGTCTGTACATGCTGCCCGGGGAGCAAAGAAGGAACAAACATTAATAACATAGATTGGACCCTTTAACTTTCACATAATGGAATGTCAAAGTTAATTGATTGCAAGTTAGGGGTTGATGTGCTCTCGGTGATCTTCCGTGGGGCAGGCTGGATTGGTGATAGTCTGAAGTCCTGCTAGTTCCAATCTTGACTCCAACGCCGGCTGCTGTCTCCCGTCTTCGTCGGATCCACATGACGACTAAAATAAAGCCCATCAGGATCGCTCCGCCCACCAGCAAGTAGAGCACGCTGTATTGATGCACGTCGTGGACACTGATTGTTTGTGTCGACTGTAGCTTAAGATCGTCTATTTCAGATCTCAACTGATTCCATATAGTGCGATGATCCTCTGGTACAAAGGGCCCAACAGAAGGGATGCTTGTGTTGACTATTTCATTGACTACAGACATCTGTGGAAGCTGCATCTCTTCTGCGTAGTACCTAGTCAACTTAATTGATGAAGTTCTTATGAGAGTAAATCTTGAAAGACTCTCCTTTAAGTGTGCATCCTGGACAAAGGCTGATTATGCCATTGCCTGATAAAGCCTTTACTTCCGTGCTAAGTGTGCTAAATATGCGTATAGTGCATTGCGGACAACATTGATACAGCCAGTCGTTCGGATGCCGTAATTTGACCCACTTATTTTAACGAATAAACAAAATGCCTTCGGATTCAGTCTGATGTTATCTTCAGTGTTACTGACGTATGTGCTGTAGCACTTTTTGATCATGTTTTTAGAACGTTCCTCCAATATACGGTATTCATATTTGTCCCTGGGATTTTTGTATTTCTTAAATCGAAGTCTTAATTTTTCCTTTTCGTTGAGGAGTCTGGTCAAACATTTTGAAAACCATATAGGAAATTTGTTATTGCGTCTATTATGTCTAGGAACACATTCATCCACTATTTGATTCAGTTGTGCGTAGAACGTGTCTACCATTAAGTCCACATCCGCCAGATCCGAAAACAAACGTGCCCAATCGATGCTCCTTAACCTCTCATTTACGAGTGTATAGTTGGCTTTCCAGAAGTTATATTTGAGAGAACTCTTACTTTTTAATACTCGTATTGCGGGTGAAATATTCTTGATGGTGATGTCAAGAGGAGGGTGATGAACATCGACCAGCGACATAGGACTTTTACATTCACTGACAGATCCACCGTGGAAGTTACATAAAATAAGGTCTAAAGTTCTGTTGTAACAGTTCCTGACAGTGTTAATTTGCTTAATGCTATTTGACGACATAAAATCAACCAGTGAGTAACCTAACCTGTTCGCAAAGTCCTAGCAGTTGTACACTGTGAGCTGGAGAGAGTATTGTCCGTGCTCCAGTCGATGAACCCGAGATTGAAGTCCCCAGCAATTATTACATCTCCTCCCGTTGATTCAATCACTGTATCCACGTTGTCCAGGATCAAGTTAAGTGGGGCATGTTGCACAGGTGGTGGCAAATAGGCCGCACAGATGTATAGGTTGCCCGTTCCGTTATCTGTTTTCAGCTTGACCCACAGATCTTCAGCATCTGATTCCCATTTTGTTACGCGTGTTGAGTCTATCGCCCTAGAAACAGCGATCAGTACACCTCCGCCTTTTTTGCTGCTAAGAGGAGTAGAAGCTGTCTCTACGATAAATGATATATCGGAAGTCGAATAATTCGCCATCATTTACGCTGTCATCAAGCCATGTATCTGTTCCAATGATCACATCATAGTTATTAAGCTGTGCGGCTAGCCTGAGATTATGCAGTTTAGTCTTAAGACCTCTGAAGTTCTGATAATAGATGGTGAATTCTGAAAGCAAGATCACGGTCTTTGTGCGTCTTTGATCCCTTCCCTTTATAGTAAAGAGACAGCCTCCAGGCTTTTTATTTGCTTAGCTTGATGTCCATCCTCCTTCCTTATCAAGATTTTGCCATCACGAACCCAAACATATTTGTATCCTTTTACTTTCGCGACTTTTTTGGCAGCCGCATGAATTTTTTTGTTTAGGGGTGACAGGTGCTCCTATACGAAGACAGGCTTAACTAAGTTGCCGTACCCAAGGTGTTGCGAGTTAAGCTTTTTGTCGGGGTGCGATTTGTTATAATTCATCACTGAGGTTAGAATGGTATCCCTCAGCAGCATGCTACGCAGCTTGACAACTACAGCTCTGGGGTTATTGCTTTCAGGGTCCAGTTTCCTTACCCGTACTACAGACAGGATGTCGTCTTCTTTGACGGAACAAGAGACTACATTTCCAATTTGCTGAACAGTCTTAACCAGATTTACTGCTTTGCTTTCTGGTATGCCGTTGGTTTCTAAATTCTGTTGACGTGCATGCTGTTCAATCAAGTTTACTCTTGATGAAAGTTCAGAGACTGTGGGCCTGAGAGAATCGTTCTCCTTGTGAAGGATTTTATTGCCGTTCCTACAGGTCTCAAGTTCGGCTTTCATCCGATCAAACTCTTCACTTATAAAGTCGACTGACTGCTTAAGTTCATGGAACAATGATTTTATACCACCCAGTTCATTAGTGAAACTTTTTTTGATGTTGGCTGATATTTCCAATGACAGGACACTCCGTATTTCTTGACGAATACAGTCGATCAGTTCACTTCTTGAGCATTGAAATTCTGGATCAGGTGAGCCATTTGATAATTCAGGTGTACTTGCAGTAGGTATGTTAGGTTCAGAGGATGCCTGAGATATGTTACTCCCACCGGATTCTTCAGGCGGGGGTACGCGTATTTTATTTAAAATTAAGTTGTGCACTTTTCTCAGTCACAGTCACAAAGCGCGTTTCCCGGTATACAAAAACACGGTTAAATTTGGAAAAAAAAACAAACGATTATTAGTTTAGTCAATTGTTGGAATTTGTGCCCTTCCCAAAAGCCCAGTGTCCAAAACTATGATAGAAAAACACCTCTGCGTTTCCGAACGAGAATCAGTGTTGCCAGAAGGTTACATTTTTCGTAACTTTTGACTCCCTCGCGTAACATGTAAGTAGTTTTTACATTTTAGGGTATTTTCGTAACTTTTCAGAACAACGAGCTACCGGAGGGCTAGGCGGGGCAGTGCCCCGGGGCTCCCAAGCTCAAGGGCCCCCTCGGCCTCCATGAACGACGTTGGAAAAAGTTATATAATATCCTGGTTCAAAAAAGAATTTTCGACTAGCAAATTTTTAGCCCCTGACCCCAACAAACTTAGAACGGGTCGAACCGAAATCACAAATATCTCCCACCTCCAAAACATAAACATAACAGCATCTTCTGCCCAGCCTTTTCCCAACTATGTTGGGGTTGGCTATTTAACCAACATTGAAAATTATCCCACGGGATTCTTTAAAAGGGATAAAAGTATCTTACGATATATACGTCCAACTCCTACCCAGGTCGAGCTCTATCCGTGTGCAATATTTCATCCATGTCCAGGAGTTTCGCCAGGCAGGCCGGCCTCAGGATTTTTAAAAGTTATAACTTTTCCTGCCTGATGCCGCAGATTTACTAAGTACGTAATAAATCGTAGAAAGTCAGTCTCAAACTAAAATATTTTTAGTAGATTTCTTTGTTAAAAAACCTGTGCTCCCATACATTTTTAAGCTTATTTCGCTCGCTCTTCTGACGACTTTCTTTTGAATCTTGACTTTCGACCAAGTATCTCCTGTATGAAGGATCGAAACAATTTCAAACTGTCCAAGGCAAGGTGTCGAAAAATTTTCAAGCTCGTTTCGCTCGCTCTTGGGGCCTACTGCTCCTCGAATTTTGACTTTGTCTGTGAGTCAACCAAGTAACTCCTGTATGAAGAGTCGAAATAATTCTAACCTATCCAAACCTTGGTACCTTAGCTCTTTTTGGAGGAAGTAGTTTTGCACCCTTAAAGTATTTAATTAAGTTAAAATAGGGCCATAATTTCATTTTTGGCCTGGGGCCCATGGCTACATAGCTACGCCACTGGTTTTATCAAATGATTAAATACACCATTAGACATCATAGATTCCTTTATATCTCGCCATTTTACTAACATCAATTTGCCTGCAACCTCCGACCCCAAAAACACGTAAATTAAAAAATAATGTAACAACTTTTACAACAAAAATGTAACATTTCAGGAAATTAAACTAACTTAACTAACTCAAGACTACTTAAACTTTCGACTCAAGGGCCCTGGCAACACTGACGAGAATATATGTGTCAGAAGTTGTACGTGTTTTCATTGGTGGATTAACTTGGCGTGATTCAGCTGCTGTTTGTTTACATTAATTGTTTGAAAAATTAACTGGCTATGAAAGTAAAAGTGTGTATTTCTCACAGTATTTGCACTTATACGCACACAACTAGGTAGTGACAATTTCTGTGTGCATAATTAAGTTTGCCGAAATTCACTATGATCGTAAATAACTGATGGATGTGTCCGTACTCACTATTTTATCACATAACACAGTACACCTAAGGGTCCACTAAGAACTTTGGTTGGTTTTTACACTCCCGACCCGTGGTACAACTGCGATGTCCAACTGGTTGTACTACGGAGAAGTAAATTTACCCATGGTTCAACTCTTTTTTCTGATATTTATGATTATGACCCGTGGTACAACGGTTACACTTATTCTTAGGATGTCACTCTGATAACACTTGTGCACGTTCATTGGGCTATTATGATAATATAACTGTGTTAGTCCGATGTTAAAATGCGTTTCAAATAATTTAATTGATTAAAATGCGCGGAACTGAAGTGAAGCGTGGCTTGGGTTGCCAATTGAAGATAGATGATGAATGCTACATTCATCATCTATCTTCTTCTCTTCATCTATCTTCATCGACTTACTGTCTTCACTTAGACATTTGTGTTTTCTTAGTTAGGCCGGGTATTTCTAGGACTGCCGTCGCAGTCAACTTTTAAATATGTTTAGTAAGTAAATATTAGTACAATACATGTTTTTATTTGATAAAAACTCATTCCTTAATTTACATTAAAGTAACCTAGAATATAATTATATGGTTTAGTTGGTGACTATGGGTATGGCATCGACAGTGTGGACAGGCGCTCGGCGTCGGACAGCAGCGCGCGTCGCACGTAGGCCAGCGCGGCCTCCGCGGCCTGCGCGGAGTCCTCGCCCGCGAACACCAGCTCGGGCGCGCAGCCCGTCAGCGTCAGCAAGTGCAGCGGCGGCAGCTCGGCCGGCTCCAGGCGCACGCGCAGCGCCTCGGCCGCGCTCGCCAGCGCGCGCGCCGGCTCCGCGCACTGCAGCGCCGCCAGCGCAGCCGCGCGCGCCTCCGCGTCTGCAACAAGCGGCGCGGTGAGCGGGCGCGGGCAAGGGCACGGGTCCGGGCGCGGGCAGGAGCCGGCGTACTCACCCAGTCGCGCGGTGAGTCCGTAGTGGTACTCGGAGATCTTCTGGCCGAGGTCGGGGCGTCGCGCCTCGTCGCCGGAGTCGGTGTAGCGCTCCATGGCCTTCTCGTGCGCGCGCACCAGGGCGTCCTCCTGCGCGGGCACCACTCGTTAGAACTTCTACAAACAAAGCTTTATTCGGAAGTGAGTCTGGCAGTTCTGACATGCATTATAATGAGGGTTGCTGACCGAAAACTATGCTAATTTCGTTCAGCTTAGCTCGCAAAGCTGACGCAGTCTTTCATGCTTGTGTGCCGACTGCAAACTAAGCTATGTGAGCTAACTAAAATACATATGCGAAACCAAGTTAGCTGTGCATGTTGCGCAGTTACACGCACTAAGCTTAGCCTGTCCCGCCTACCCTGGCACTGGCACTGGCACCCCTTCGCACTTCTTTTGCCATCATCTAGCTTTAAACTTACTTGTTTGCCGAGATTTAATCTGTTGCCATATCCAAGTTCTGGAATGTCTTCTCTTTAGATAATAATAAGTCAGTATTGTGTTATGTTATTTTCTTATGTGTAGCGTATTCATCATTGGAAGTTTCTTCATCGATTATATTCATGGCGAGCGATACGTCCGCGGTTCGTCCAATTGAACGTCACAACACTGACTGAGCTTTCGCCTAGTTCTTAGTGTACCTACACGGGACATATTTCTACTTTACCTTCGGCTTAGTTTTCGGTCTGCAACCCACATAAAGGGGTTTGAATATTTCAGTATGGAGCCTATAAAGGGTGTAACAAGACCCTTAACGAAGCCGAAAGACACTTGTTCTCCCCCATCATTGCGATTTTTTTTTTATTCTAGACAATATATAGATATTGGGGGTCAAAGCCGACATTTTCACATGTTTTTTGTTTAGATTTTTACTTTAAACACTTTCACGACCCCATACTATGCAATCCATCCATCAGCACAATGTTTTGAGTGCGTTACATTGAGTCCTACTGTAAAACGTGATTTCCCAAGTTACACCGAAGCGCCGTATATCAGCTGAATCACTGTCTACCATAGAATCTTGAGCTGTACAAGCCTGCTGAATAAGAGCGTTAGCAGCGCTGTTTCAGCTGATATAACTCTGATTTGGGCACAAATTAAACTGCAATTAGCTGAATAACTGTAATTAATTGCATTATATGTATTAGCATTATTTAAGCATTTATAAGGGTAACAGTCACCCTAGTGACGATCGGCGGCGGCCACCTCTCGCGTCCGGCCTTGGTTCAATCCATGGTCCGGAGCGAGACGGAATGGGACGCCGTCGCCTCCTTCTACGAAGCAGTCATGCTAGCGAAGGAGGCGGCGGAACGTGAGAGGGAGAGAACCTCACGTCCCAGCCGCCGAGGGAGACGCACCGGGCGTCGGGGGCCACGTGGTGGCCTCCGACCACCGTAGGCGCGGGCCTGTGGATGGTGAGCTATGGGCTAGCTCGCCGTCCGTCTGTCTTATGACGACCGGCCGTGTCGACGGCGCGTTCAGTTCCACGCGCGCCTCAAACAGATGTCAGCAATACCCCGCTCCGGGACTTGATTTTGACTTTTAGTTTTTGCAGTTCGAGTGAACTCTAATAAGTCTTCATAAATGCTAATGTTACCGTTGTGGACCCTATGTGACACCCAATAATGCAGTTTTGTGTTACTTGGGTTTTCACCCCGCAATAATTTTTGCATAAAGTTACTTAGTTTTATGTACACATAATGCTTGGTTGAAGGCTTCGTTAACGGTCTTGTTACACCCTGTATACACTATTTCTGGACGATGATTATATTTTTATAAATACAGTCAAAAAAGTATCGGGAATGGATGATATATAATCATCCATTCCCGGCTATCATATTGAACGAATTTTTGACCAAAACCCAACAAACACCATCGAGCAACCACCTTATTCACCATTATATGGCTCCAGCCGACTTCTTTCTTTTCCCTAAACTCAAATTACCACTTCGTGACACCCGTTTTCATTCGGTAGAAAACATAAAGGAGAATTCATGGCGGGAACTGAACAACAATTCCGAAAAAAGCGTTTAAAAAAATGTTTTGATGATTGGATTATTGATTGGCGTAAGTGTATCGTTTATGAAGGATCATACTTTGAAGGCGATAAAATCCAGGGTTGCGGGACTGTTCGAAAGAGATATCGCGGCCCTGGAACACAAAGGGCAAAGGAAGGAACATGGATGGGTTTTAGTCAGTAAAAGTCTGACACTCCCTCCTGCTCAGCCCAGAGCGGGAGGAGTTATTTGATGATTTCACATCGGTAAAAAAAAGGCGATAAAATAACTTTTGTGTATTATTGATCGTTGCCCGGTACTTTCTTGACAGAGTAGTATATCATTATTTTATCGAAATTTCAACAAAAAAAAAACATAGTTGGTTTTAATTCTTATAGCATAGCCGGCCTATTATTATTTTTTACAGTTATGTTCAAGTCCCACGTAACAGGGGGTGAGCCTATTACTATTGCCTAACCCTTCGGGGATTACAGGCGTGATGATATGGTACTATTACGATGATGATATCAGTGTACTAGGAAGCGCTGGATCTGTGCCTACGCCTAGTACACCCTAGCACGGGCCGCCGTTAATTTCCATGCGAAAAATCTTCGAAACCGTCACGTTTTCGAGATATAAGCTATCAAATGTAGAATATAGTTATTGTGATGGCAACATCAGTTATAGCTTATATTGCGGAAACGCGAAGCATAAGGTTTTGTCGCATTAAATATTGCTATTAATTATTTCGAGCTTTATGCGTGGCTGCTATTTTGAAAACAAGATAAGGGTACAGGACGGTACGGATACAGGGTGTAACTAGATACTTCGCCAAGTGGGCGGGAGGAATAACGAAAAATAGTCAAAGGAGTCTCGAGCCCGATTTTGATGAAAACTAAAACTGCATCATTAGATTTTTGAAAAATCAAATATTCCTAGCCAGGAATCGTTATAGATTGTACTTTTGTATCTTTTATGAGGGCACGGGCCTGTGTCTGTACATAAAAGATATTGAAAAAAAAATATATAATTATGGAGGTCTTTATTAGAGCAACAGAAGCCAAAACAACAGTTTTTAGAATTTTTGTCTGTATTTCTGTTTGTACGCGCATCACGCAAAAACTACTTACTGCATGGATTTGGACGCAGTTTTCACCGCTCTGCTGCTAGATGCTTAACTATAGACTTAAAATATAGGCTACATTAGATATAGTTTTGGACCCAATATGGCGGGTCGCTAGTTCGTAATAATACTAATGAACAGGTGGTGATTTAAAATAAATATAGCATTAGTGCTATAAATGTTTGAAGATCAATGTGTCACCGAAAATTGACAATTAGGGTATATTAGTGATAGGACCTTGTTGTGTGGTGACGGCACGGGAGTCTCGGGGCTCACTCCAGATATTAATATTAATTTAAACTAGGAAGTGAGATAACAGAAGGTCCTATTCACATTATTGTTAAATCTACCAATAGCAAGGTATCTTCTTGTACCCCATTAGTTAGTACAAAAGGGCCTCAGCAGAACACCTTAAAATTATTCCACCAAAATATAATATCCAAGGCATTTCTTCCAAATTATAAGAAATGGAATTGTTTTTAGAAAAAAGTATGTTTAATATTATTTGTTTCACTAAACATTGGCTAAAGGATTACCTGCCAAATGCTTATTAATTATGAGAACTATAACGGTGGATAGCTGCTTTAACCGTAAACCTATGCTGCGTGGAGGTTCCCTAATAATATTGAAAAATTGTGTTAAATATAAGCAACGTAATGACATAGTAGATCTCTGGGTTGAACATTGCGTCGAACTGTCCTGTGTTGAGCTGGATAAGCATGTAATTGTGTGTGTACAGACCCCCAAACTATCCAAACTTTTCCTTATTTGAATCAATAGTGGTAAGTTTTGCCAGGACATCCCTGGCAAAACAGCCAGTAATAAATCTGCAATTATTTGTGGTGATTTCAATATTTTAGAAGAAAATTCAAATAGCAGTCGGTTATTAAATCTTTTAAATCATTTGCCTTGACCAACATTTTTATAGAACCTACTAGAGTCACTCCATCTTCTGTTATTTGTATAGATAATGTTTTCTGCGAACGTGATTACTTAGATAAAGCCATATTAAATTGTCTGCCGTCTGACCATAGCGGATAAACTGTAACTTTTAGGTGTAACACACCATTGCAAAAGGTTCAGATTATAACTACTAGCAAAACAAATTAGCAAATTAAAGAAGAAGCAAATTAAATAGGCTACACATCTACAGGGGGAAATGGACCCTTCAAGAAGCTGTCAACCAAGCATTCTGTATATCAAACTAACTAACTCAATGCAAATATGTGCATCAAACTAAGTAACTCTATGCAAAAATTATTGCAGAGAAACCAATTTTTTTTTGGGGTGAAAAATCACGTTTTACGGAAGGACTCAATGAAACGCACTCAAAACATTGTGCTTGTTAAAGTATTAAAAACCATATTATAGTAAACCGGTAACTTAGGCTTTTGCACAAGTTACCACATCCCTATTCCTTCTCGTCCTTGTTTCCGTTTCCTGCGCGAACCTCACTAGCGCGCACACACACATAGCCACTTCCCGTTCAAACACCAAATCAAAACGGCGGCATGCGAGCCGGCTCCTTGAAAAACACAAGAAACCCTCACGATAGTTGGTGAATATTAAGCAAGGGACGTCCCAGACTATTTAACGGAGTGCACTGTGGAAGAATAAAATTATAATCGGGTGTGAAGTGAAAAGTGTGCAGCACTCCACGGCTACGTGAGTACCCATTTGCATAATTTCCTTCATTCCCCTTGTTGTAAGGCTATTTTACCGGTGGATTTACAGTTATTTGTTCGAAGGGATAAAACTACAAGTGCTGGTGGATGCATTTAATAGTACGGGGGTCGTGGAGGTATTTAAAGTAAAGTTATAACTCTCAAAACCAGTATTTAAACAAACTTGTGAAAATATCGGAATTTTGACCTCCAATATCCCCGTAACCAGAAATCTCAACTCTCCCTCTCTCTCTCTCTCTATCAGAATACCAGCGCTGCGGTATTTGTTTTTCATATATCGCAGCATCATGCTGAGATAGGAGCCTTCTTGGCCTCGCACAGGTCTTTTTTATTATTTAGTTTTAGATTCTTTTTTTTATTGTTCCTGTGCTTGTCCCAAATAAATATTTTTCTTTCTTTCTTTCTTTTGTAACTAGAAAGATCCCAGGTATGGGGTGTGTCTCATATCATATAAAGTTATTTGGTATACTGTGACTGGGATTGTAGTTACATTTCTGTTGTCTTTGTTTCGACAATTCAAAAGTGCCGGTAACTGGCCTACTTGAAACAAATGCTTTGATTTTCAAATAGTATGAGAGAGAACGTCATCAGAGAAGTTAAATGGGAGTAATGGAGAGTGTAATGTTAAGATATGATAGTAGGTGGACGCGATTACCTCGTTGAAGTCGCGGGTGACGCGCGCGAGGTTCTCTCGCAGGTAGGAGTACAGCTCCTCGGCCGCCAGCTGCCGCGCCGCCTTCTTGGTGGTGGCGGTGGCGACGCGCTCGTGCTGCCCGATGCGCGCGCGCACCGTGAAGTGGCGCAGGTGCGGCGGGCCCGTGTCTCCCACCAGCTCGTACTCCACGCTGGCCAGGCGGTACTCCTCACACAGCTCCTTCAGCAGCGCCACGTAGCTGCGCGCGCCCACCGGCGCGCATGGCCCCGTCTGTGCCCGCAACATTGTACCGATTCGTTACAGACTGCCTCCAGTGCTTGCTCGCTCCAGTTTGTACTGGGTGTGCAATATCAATAGAGGAATACCTGTTTGAGGCTCAGGTTGAGTAACATGTTAATATGAGAAAATTTCAGTCTTGATTTATGCCTGCCCCCTTCAGGACCGACTAACGGCAACAGGGCAGCCTGTTGCCGTTAGTCGGTCCTGAAGTGAGTATGCCTTGGTTACGTGCTGCCACGCTACGGTCTCGTGTACCAGCGGGTCGCAGTGCGCGCCGGCAGGCGCTGCGTAGGGCGGCGGCACGGCGTGGCCGCGGCGCGACAACTGCTGCAGCATCAGCCGCGCCGCCTCCTGCTTGGCCTCCTTCTTGGAGCGCGCCGACGCCTTCACCACCACGTCGCACGCCACGCAACGGTAGTCGAACATCGCCTGGTGCTGCGGACCTGTCTGCAAACTGTGTGTAAGCAGCTACTCTTTTAAATACTTTTTCAAAGCTCTCTATCTTGGATGCTGGTTGAGCTGAATATTATTAGGGCATATCAAGGAGGAATTTCTCTTCGCCAGCTTGGTAGTGGTGGAAAAATATTGTGTTTAGACATTCAAAAACTCATTAGGATTCATTAGTTGTATAGTTGTGTTAGGTACATTATACAGACAGAATGCACGAATGAGGATTGTGCAGTAAATGAGCACATTGTGCCTACCTGAGATAAACATTCATATTCAGGCGTCTGGCCCATCTTCACCATCATCTCCTGCAGCACTGTCACAGCCGTCTTCATTGTGCTTCTTCAATATTTCTGAAACATTACAAGTATAGCTTTCAATAGAACTTAGTAGAATGTCTCTAAAAGCTCCTAAGTTTCATGTGAATGTTAAAAATCTAAATCTCTACTAATACTCCCTACAAAATATGAGAGTTTGTGAATATGTTTGACAAGTGATGAGTGATACACATCTCAATGTTATCCATATCACAAAATCCTCAGTGATACTATATATCACTGGAGGGGCCGTGTAAAAAGTTAGAGCAACAATTATGAAAATATTGCAATAAAATTCTTAGTTTCAAAAATGATTGATTTGACACTCACACCGTTTCACCAGTTCTGTGACTACTAGTTTATTCTAGTCATGTGACAGTTGCTACAGTTATCATAGTACTCACATGTGATCGGCAATTTTATAACACTCAAATAACTGTCAGATGTTGATCTGTTGTGATTGAATCTTTACAATGCGAAAATACAATCTTCGGCAGGATCCACAATAATTTCACATGCTAATCAATTAGTTTACCCCTATGGTTGTGTAGCAGCATTGATGCAAGCAATTTTATCATCAATGTAATCCCCCAATTTATAATATGCTGTACAACCTAGTGTGCGTTTAATACAAGTCTTAAGTTTCATCATATTCAGTTGTGGAATGTGGGGAGGTATTTTATTGTAACATTTTAAACAGTATCCTATGAAAGATAGCCTGCAACCTGGTTGAACTAATTGGTCCCTATTTCTAGTTTTATAGCTGTGTCTGACACCTCTTACTAAATAAGTGCAGATTATTTCTTATGTATATGATTGTTACATAGATGTTGACAAGGTACTGTCATGGGGTAAATATTCTTAAACAGTTCCCTTTGCAAATCACGCCTACATAATTTTATATGGCTCTGATAGCTTTTTTCTGCACAATAAATATAGACTCTGAAGCCCGTCCCCATGGTGAAATATCATAAGACTTCTTCTTTTCGTGTGGTTACTGGCTAACCTTTCGTCAAGAGTTTTTATGCTGCCCATGGGCCTCTGACTTGGCTTTGGCCATCGAGAAATATCTCTCAGGCATGTTTGGTTGTGTGTCACAATGGTTTTCTTTCTTCGGCAAGTGATAATTATAAAATTCTATAAAAGTAACTAAAATAGACTAGCCTCACGGTATCTACATCAGTGAATTGGCGGATTGTCCTAACAACATATATGTATATCCCACTGAACTCACGTCTGTTAATCTTAAATATTAAGCATATATTGTCAGCAAACAACAGAATTTGCAGTTGGTTTTTAAATAAATGGGGTGATTTACCCCATTTATTTTAAGTATACATATACATAAAAGATGAAAAGACCCAATATCGAACCTTGAGGTACACCCATTATTATTTTTAAAACCGACTTTTTATTTTGAATTGACACCATTTATTTATACTTGTTGCAGCCTATCATATATATTTTGATGGAGGGAAACGGGAAAAAATTGGTATCTTTCTTGACCTGGCCAAGGCATTTGACACAGTTTCCATTCAAATGCTATTAAAAAAAGCTAGATTGCTTTGGCGTAAGAGGCATCGCTCGGGACTGGTTTAGAAGCTACTTAATGGATCGGCAGCAGTATGTTGTGATCGGGGACAATGTTAGCAAAAACCTTCCAGTCACTTTCGGTGTGCCACAGGGCAGTGTTCTGGGGTCAACATTATTCACCATGTACATGGATGACATTTTGAGGTTGATTATCCCACGGTCAGATGTGATTTGTTACGCAGATGACACAGCTATAATATTTCACGGGGACACATGCGGGCGGACGCCACAGCCGCCGAAGAAAATGGCATGCGTACTATATCTGATTGGCTCGATAGAAATCTCTTAACCTTAAACGTCGAAAAAACAAACTTTATAGTATACTATATTGGTTTACATCAGCCGCCCTGTCGTCCCGCGATTGATAATATCAAAATTCACAACATCCACTGTCATGCCACAAATTGCTGCTGTAATTATGCGGCAGAGTCAACTCAATTAAATATTTAGGTGTAACAATTGACCAGAATTTGTCTTTTAAGGAACATAAATCTCGACACTCTCTAAAAAAACCCAAAAGTTTATAAAAAAACGTTTAGTTTTTTTTGGGTTTATTTAAGAATACGTTTAAAAGTAAATTAAAAATTTTTTTTTAGATATATGTTAAGTTTAAGTTATTTATAAGTTTTTAAGTTAGATGATGGGTGAGATTCTCCGATCCTGGGGTAGTGGATACGACTGCACGTAGTCAAATAGATATTCCCCAGCATCGGCGTGCCTCACCTAGCTTCGAGGAAATGTTACTAACACTAGCTATAAGTTTTCATAGTACTAAAAAAAGTTGTGTCTATGTTAAAAATGTTAATTATTATTATACTAACAATACTAATATAATACATAAGCACCATTGTTACTAATACTTAATACTAACAAAACTATAGTCTTAATTAAACTAACTTAATTTTTTCTAATTATATCTAGTTGAAAGTATGTATGAGTGTCTAGAGACTCACCAACCCCACAGTCAAACCATTACAACGGTTTTGTGGGGCTTATAGTAGACTTATTTTTTGTACTATTTGATAATAAAATAAATAAATAAATAATTTATATATTTAAATCCCTACGTGCCAGTGCCCCGAAAGACATATGCAGAAAAATTTACCTAGCTCTTTGTCAATCGCTGCTGTAGTACTGTGTAGGCGTCTGGGGTAGCGCGGCCAAGTCTTATATGCTTGAACTCAAACATGCTCAATGGGCGGTTCTCAAAGTCTTTCTTGGAAAACCTTGCCGTTATCCAACAGACGAACTATATAAAGAAGCAGGCATCTTGCGTGTACGGCAGCTATATATCTTGAAGTCCCTTCTTAAACTTATTGCTGCGTCAGGGAGACAATTCACATACATACATACAAAGAGGTAGGATAGGAGCTGATAGACTTCCAATCCCAAGAGTTAGAACGGTTTTTGCTACACGGTTTTCACTCTTTCTCCCTATTCGAGTCTTTAACACAGCCAATAAATCCATATTTAAGATCCCTGGAAATACACTCGAAGCCAAAATTGTTATTAGGGCATGGCTTCGGGAACTGAACTATGATGAAACAGAAGATCTCTTGTGCCCCTTGAGGTAACTAGCACTTAAACGTCACTCTCAAGACGACACTCAAATAGTCAAGACCTTTCCTGGCCCCTGTCTTAAACTTTCTAACACAAACACACACACATACACCCACACGCACACACGCTCAATCTCGCACACACAATATTCTTCCACTCTTCCAATTAATGATGCCATGTTTTTATTTTGGTTTGGTTTTTTTTTAAATAATTATTTGATTGATTGATTTTATTATTTTTTATTTCTGAATTATTTGAATTCCTATTTTCATAATTAATTGTCACTTGTGTCTTGCTGTGCTGTGTCTATAGTTGTAAATAAACCGTTTAAACCAAAATCAGTGGTTTAAAACCCGTTTTAAATTTGTTTAAAACATTTTAAAACCACGACCACGTGGGCCGTACATTGATTAGGAATTACTTAAAAAAATAGTTTAAAAGGCTAATTGAAATCATTTACCACTTTTATTAATATATGTGAAGTCATATATCATATTAATACTACTATTTAGGATTAGACACTGAAAATAATCATGTTTTGGGTATTTATTAAAATAAAACGGCAATGCTGCATTTTTATTTTTCACTTTGCTACCAAAATCGCAACAGGGAGAGATGGGGTAGGTAGGGATCGATTTTATGTTTGTCTGTCATATTAATGAAGGTTATTTTAAAACATTTTTATTTTATTTTCCTTTTATATATTCTAAATCAGGATGGAGGTGTGGTCTAGATAACTTCGTGTAAAGCCTCAGTGAAATTAGTGAAATTAGTAAATCGTTTTAAACCAAAAAGACGGTTTAAAACAAAATGGTTTAAACATTTAAAATCCGTTTTGCATCTCTAGCTGTGTCACGCTGAACGGTCATTAATTCATTCTGCATTTTCTGTCTATATTGGGCCATCAAGTTACAGGCTGTGCCTAGTTTGGGGCCCACAGTTACTTCTACTTATGCACTCTTTTAATTATCATTGTTTCTGTTTGTTTGATCCTAACTTGTGTGTGTCAATAAATTGATTTATTATTATTATTTTTTTTTATATTTGAATTCAGTGTGTAGACACAGCGGATATTTTTATTAAGTGTAAGAAGCCGGGCCGGCGACACCGTAAGCGTTCGAGAAGAATCAAGTTATTGTTCTTTAATCTTTTTACTTGTTGATTGCCACGAAGTCTACGTATGTTGTATGTATCGGAACTAAAGTAAAGCATCAAAGTTACTCTGAATCGCTAGCATTGATAACAAAATTGATAAAATAATCAATAGGTACCTTTGACAACGTAACTTCAACTTGGCTTTCGTGGAAAGCAGGAGGCACTACTATTTTGCTAATATTACGTAGGTACCATGATAGAGCGATCGACACTGTTCAGTGAAATAAAATTGTAGAGAAAATTATAAATACGTATAAATTTTCATCGATTATAAATAGGTTAGGTAGGTACTGACTGTACTGACAGATTGACTTTCTGTTTTCAACAACAAAAACTGTCATATAGGTCATAGACATAGACTAAAATCTACATAGGCAGCATTCCGAATTACGCTGTAATCAATTTGAGCGTCCATAAACCCGTTCCGAATTACCGTGAGCGCGATATTGATGTCCCTTGAATCGTCATAGATGACGTCATGACATGCGTCATCTTGCGATTACACCGACCATGCCCCAAATAAATATCACCGTGAGCGCTGTCAAAAATGACAGTTGTGTTTACAGGTTGTTTTGTTTTGTTATGGTGGAAGCGAAAGGGTAGCCCGCGCAATTTAAATTTTCTTACGATTTGCAGATCAGTGTCAAGTTGTATGTTGATGAAAATAACAATCGCGCCAGTAACACGTATAAAGTTACAGAATTATAATCATTTAAATCATCAATACAACCCTCCAAGGTCATTTAACCCCATTGAGTGACTTTTTCATGAAATAGTTATTGAATGGGGTTAATTGAACTTGGTGGGTTGTATGTGCAGCAGAGTCAACAAACATATCGTCCATTTTCAAAAACAAGTCTTGTGAAAGGTTTCGGTTTGGGGTTATGTTCACTGTGAACGCGTTCACGAGCGTTCCGAATTGATGACAGCTCTCTATCATAATCGTGATATCTAAAACGGAATGCAAAATATAGATGTGAGCGCTGTGAGTGATTATTTTGTAATTCGGAATGCGGACATATACTTGACATACACTTCAACCAAGTTATCTGTGCAGGCGGAAAAACACAGCAGAACACAGAACTAAAATAATTGTACACGTTGTATTTGACATATATCGATGCTTGACAAGCAACGTTCGTTACTACAAACTGTACAATGAGGACTATGGTTTTTGAGCTCACCAGCATATCTATTCACAAACGCTTCGATTCGATTTCGATTCGGAAAGTCGTAGTCTATCTCGCTCGCTTGCGTAATGCCAAAAAAACATAAACATACGCCTTGTCGAGTCAAACATACGAATCGAAATCGAATCGAAGCGTTTATAAATAGCTATGCAGATGTCAATAATTATATTTTATACTTTACAGTACCAACACCTTCTTATAAATTTTATTTTATTACGTATAACAACATAGCGTAAATTTCAGATACTTATTTACAATATTCTCCCTATAATTAGTTAGCATGGAACGTTTAAAAATCATTTTACCTCCAAGTACTAACAAATAAGATTCTATGTTGCTACTTAAAATCGTCAAGTCAAAATTAATCAGGAATAGCTTAATCTAGACCACAATCGTGAATAATAATAAAAATACGTCATAAAAAGGCACGCAACGCGTGAACTAAGACATCTGACACTACGGCGACCTCACGCTAAACTAGCACCTCTAGCGGTGAATTCACACGCGATACGAAGAGACGGAGGCCGCATTCCGAATTATGCTACGATCAATTTGAGCGTCCATAAACCCGTTCCGAATTACCGTGAGCGCGATATTGATGTCCCTTGAATCGTCATAGATGACGTCATGACATGCGCCATCATACGATTACACCGACCATGCCCCAAATAAAAATCACCGTGAGGGCTGTCAAAAATGACAGTTGTCTTCTCAGGTTGTGTTGTTTTGTTATAGTGTAGTGGACTAGTGGAAGCGCAAGGTAGCCCGCGAAATTTAAATTTTCATACGATTTGCAAATGTGTCAGGTTGGTGTTTGTGCACTCGCAGCGTACAGACGTGCTCATTAGCAATATTTAATTAATATTTTTATAATAGTGACCTCCTTTAGTGCAGGTATTACTATCGTAATGCATAAAGTAATTTTGCTTAGTGTGTAGTCAATAATGGACACGAAATAGTGAAGTTTTAGTAAAACTAACAAAATGGAAAAAAGCCCTGTAATCCAAGGGGGGCAGCGCAACCCACCGTCTCGCCGTCCCACGGGCACGGCCGATGTTATTGTTTAAACGCCCGAAATCCAACGATGGATGGCCCAACACCAGCAGTACTTGAATGAAGTTTGCTCTATTGCCGCGGATGGGAAACTCAATACAGAGCAGAAAATGAAGATAACAAACCTTTGCCGTAAAGTCGAATCTAGTACGTCACAAATGGCAGTCCTATACCAGTCACTGAAGCAAAAAGCTATTCACGCGAATAACACGATCGATACCCTAAAACAACAGCGCGACCTGACAGAACATATTTCGGAGCTCAAGCAGACGATACGGGATTCTATGCTTCTTTTGCCGATATGGTGAAAAGGGGATCGAACCATTTCGTTCGACCCAATAACTTAAGCTCTGTCGCCATTTATCCCAATGATAAATTGAAAACCAGTGACGAAACAAAAGAACTGGTGCAACAAATCATACGGCCCGAGCAAAGTACGTAGTGTCCGAAAAACGAAAAATGTTGGCGTAATAATAAGTACCGAGACGAAACAGGACGCCGATAAGCTAAAGAACGCAGTCCAGCTCTCTACATCTGGACTTTCCGCCGACGAACTGCAACAAGCGCAAACCCCGGATCGTGGTTGTAGGAGTGCCGACTTTCTTTGCTGAAAATGAGGTCTTCAAGTGCATTTTCGAGCAAAATGTAGCCGACAAGTTACCAGCGATGTCCCTAGAATCCTTCTTGACCTTGGTAAAATTAAGCAACAAATCTGGAAAGAGAGAGGCTGCGACCTGTAACTACGTTATTGAAGTTGCGGCCAACAAACGAAAACTACTAATACCTCAATCAAGGATTTTTATAAATTGGACATCATTTCCTGTCAGGGACTTCACTTTAGTTACGAGGTGTTATAAATGCCAGCAGTATGGCCATGCAGCCAAATCTTGCAGGGAGGTAAATTCTACATGTGGTCACTGCGGTGAAGAAGGTCTTATGATATCCGAATGCGCGAAGAAAGCTGACACTCCCAGATGCGCGACTTGCTTCCGCTTTAAAAAACCCAGTGACCACAAAACGGGAGACTTCGAATGCCCTGCTAGAAATATAGCGGAATTCAGAAACATTAACTACGTCGATTATGAGGGCACCTAGTGCGTCATAAGCCAGAATTCCACTAATCTTTCGCTGTTTATGCAAATTGTCGTCCGCAACAAAAATGTGTTTGTGTTTAATTTATTGTCATGTGTTTTTTTGCAATCATTAGTGTTAGCAAATAAGTGCTACAAAATGTTTTCCTTCGATTTTATATACATGTGTGACCTTAATTATTTTTGTTCGTATCTTATAATAGCGTTTAAGTACCTACATTAGGTATATCATAATATATATATTAACCCATACTAACTTATTTCACTATTATGCTTTTTCACTATAACGTTAAAATAATATTGTTAAGAAATCCATTGTCCAAATAGTATTTATTAGAAACATGCCGCCTGTGATACAGGTTTAACCTAGTACAGGCATCGAACTTTGTTATACCAACATTATCTCTAAGATTTAAATTGTATTTATTGTGCAAATTCTAATTTTTGAATAAATATATAATATTATAACAGAATTATAATCATTCAAATCATCAATACAACCCTTCAAGTTCATTTATCCCCATTGAATGAGTTTTTCATGAAATAGTTATTGAATCCCGGGTTAATTAAACTTCCAAGTTTAATTGTATGTGCAGCAGAGTCAACTAACATATCGTCCATTTTCAAAAATAGGTCTTGTGAAAGGTTTTGGTTCGGGGTTATGTTCACTGTGTGAATGCGTTCACGAGCATTCCGAATTGATGACAGCTCTTAGTCTTAGCTGTCATATCCGTGATATATAAATTGGAACGCAAAATTTATGTGTGAGCGCTGTCAGCGATTATTTTGTAATTCGGAATGCGGCCGAAGTATACAGTGGTCGGATTTTCATGAGACTTTTTTATTGAGTTCATAGAGCGGAAAAATAAAAAAAAAACATCCCTCGTAACTTTTTTTTTTTAATTTCCTTTTTTTCGTTTATGAGTAGGTAGTTTCAAATTCGACGAATTCATATTGTGGCATAATAGTGGTACCTGCGTGCATCCATTAAATGACAATTTGGTCTGTTTCACTTCATTGTTGTCGATGTAAGGCATATTTGTTTTTTTTTTTTTGGGAATTTCCTATTTTTTCAATTAAGTATTTCTACAATATCGAATTTTAAGACTGCTGATGCTTTTCCAGCACAGATAACTGGACGTAAAAATATTTTATAACACATTTGCTCGTAAAGGGTCTCTTATTTCACCGATTTCAATATCGTATTGTACGTACTTGTGCGTTATTGTAATGTAAAATGAACGAGTTTCTTTTTAATAAGGTAAAACGCACGATTTATCAAGATGCTCCGTCTGAAATGAACGGTACTTTTTTAAATCTTAGCAAAGAGTTTTTATGTCAGAAAAGTGGTCAACATTTTATGAATAAAATTAACTTTGGCAGATAAAATATATTAAATAAACATTGTAACGCGGCAACACCATGACCATAGGGCTGATAATAATGTTGGCCGCACTGTCAGCCACATCCAATCGGGTGATTGCGGGAAGAGTAGAGAGGTTGGCGACTCAGGCGCCGCAATTCTTACCGCGCAACCCGCTAAGCAGGCGCCAAAAGGGGTACCGGGGGTAGGGTAGTTTACTAGTGACACTGACACGTGTATGACGCGCGTGTTTCGAACCGCACTCGTAGAACGCCGGCCACCTTTTTTTTTTTTTTTACCGATGGGAAATCATCAAATAACCCGTCCAGCTCTGGGCTGAGCAGGAGGGAGTGTCAGACTTTTACTGACTAAAACCCATCCATGTTCCTTCCTTTGCCCTTTGTGTTCCAGGGCCGCGGTATCTCTTTCGAACAGTCCCGCAACCGTGGCAGGCGTCGGTCCTTACGGCCCCCTTCCTGATTGCTGCCCAAGTAACACAGAAAGCATTCTAACAAACGAATACCAAACTGGTGTAGAACTTAAGGTCCTTATAAACTCATAAATTTATATATAAGAATTACGAGAAATCAGGAAAATAATGGAGGTAGTGAGAGAAAAGGACAGTGAGTTGAACGCATTACAGTGTGAAATAAAAAAAATAACGGAGAGGAATGTATATTTAGAAGCTAGACTAAACAGTGCTAGACCCCCAAAGGACAATAATCTGGAAGAAGAAGGAAGTAAACAACCATTGATATCGTTTGCGAATGTTGCTAAACAAAAACAAAAGCAGGTAATCAGTAAAAATATTCAAAGGAAGGAAAGTGGGGCCACGAAAGCGACTGTTAAACCAGGGAACAGTGATAATAACGAACAAGAAAGAATCGACCCGAAAAGTACAGTTGGACATGAAATAAATGGTAGGAATCTGTCTGAAAAAAATACAGAAACAGAGGAATTATCATCTCCAAAGGAAGGTAACTGGATAACAGTAAATAAGAGGAAAAGTAGATACCCAAATACTGAAGTAAAAAAAGGTGGGAGCACGAGTGCAGTAGACATAAAGGGCACTGAACGTAAAAAGTTTTTGCATGTATGGCGCCTTTGTAAGGAAACTACAGTAGAAAACCTGGAAAAATACGTGAAGAAGATTTGTTGATCGTTAGTACCAGTCACGGTAGAAGCCATAAAACATAAGACAGAAAGGGACTATGCTTCTTTTATCATTGGTGTACCTGAAAGCAGTTATGATACCTTATAAAATTGGGCAGTGAATATCGAATTCTGTGAATGGGTGTGGTTTCGTAGAACAAACAAAAAACCATAAAAAAACCAGCACAGATATTACGATTTATTACCAAAATGCGAGAGGATTGCGAACAAAATTGGAAGAGTTCTATGCAGGTGTATCATCTTCAGAAGCTGATTTGTTCGCCGTTACTGAAACAGGCTGTAACAAATCCATGCATGACGCAGAAATAGTTCCACCTGGATATACAATACTGCGCTGCGATCGAGCTGACGGCCGAAAGCAAGGCGGCGCGTTTCTCGTGGCCACACCGCGTTTAGAGCTGCGGCGAGTGTTCGGCCCGAGTGACGTCAACATTGACGAAAAGGTGTTCGAACTAGTTTGTGCTACGGTTTATTTACAAAGTAGATTTTTATTTTTGTTGTGTATTACTTACATTCCGCCAAACAGTTGTGAGAATGAGTACATGATATTGTTTGGGATTATAGAACAGCTGTGTAGTAAATATAGTGATATAGTCGTAATTGGCGACTTCAATATGTATTCCTGTCCGATAAACGTGTGTAATTATTTTGAATATTTTCTATCATATTGTGGATTTACTCAGTGCAACACGATCGTTAATTGTAATAATCGATGTTTGGATTTAGTGTGAAGTACGCTTCCTAAGGATGGGAGTGTGAATGTGCGCGAGGCAAGGGCGCCTCTTGTGCCTGTGGATGCCTACCATCCGCCGCTCAATGTGTTAGTCGAACTACGGGCGCGCCGGGTTCCAGGTTCATTCGCGTACGAGTCTACTTCTGCTTCTGTACCCACAGGTTGGAATTTTAATAAAGCTGATTTTTTTACTTTATACTCATCAATAGCGGAAATAGATTGGACAGATATCTATGATCTTGATTTAAAAATGAGTTTAAATTATTTTTATGAAACTATTAACGCGACTATAGATGACTGTGTTCCCAAAAAACAGCGAAGTCGTGTAAGCTCGAAGTATGTTTACCCCGAGTTTTACACTGCTGAAATAATTCGCAACATACGTGATAAGGCCATTCATCACAAACGGTACAAAGCAAGTAAGAGCCAGGATGATTACGAGGCGTTTGCTCTGTGCAGGGCTAAAGTAAAACAGTTGATCAAATTAGCACAAGAGCAACATAGCAACAGGGTTCAAAATCAACTGCAGAAAGACCCAAAATCATTTTGGAAATATGTAAAGTCCAAAAGGGGTAGTCGAAATCCACAAAGGATTTTAAAAAATGGGGAGGTTTTGTCTGGTGAGCAATGTGTGAAAGAGTTTGCCAAGTACTTTCACTCTGTCTATAGCGCGAAACAACCCGAGTTGAATGTAGCCGCGGCAATAGAAGGGGCGGGTGGTGAGAATGGAGCGGCGAGAATACATCTGCAGGAACTACAGTTGAAGGATGTGCAAAGTGCGCTTGAACAGCTTAAACCGAAGAGGTCCGCGGGACCGGACGGTATTCCGCCTTACATTTTCAGAGACTGTAGATCTATGCTGGCTGAACCGTTGCTCCATATATTCAATAAGTGCTTGAAGACAGCCTTGTTTCCAGAGAGATGGAAAACCACTCGTGTCGTGCCCGTACCGAAAGGAGGTATAAGTAACGACAATGTTAGTGGCTACAGACCTATTGCAGTACTGTCATCGCCGGCTAAAGTGCTAGAGGGCGCTATTCATAACAGCATTTTTTTGCAAGTGAGAGCGCAACTCTCAGATGCGCAGCACGGGTTTCGACCAATGAGGAGCACCACCAGTAACTTGATGAGCTACATGGCTCATGTGCTGCCGATTGTGGACGGTGGGGGGCAAGCTGACGCTGCTTACTTCGACTTTAAAAAAGCTTTCGACCTAGTCGATAATGACATATTGCTCAAAAAGTTAGCAGCTGTTGGTTTCACTCCGCACCTACTTAATTTCTTCGCCAGTTACATGAGGGATAGGCAGCAATACGTAGAGTACGAGGGACACCTGTCAGAGCCGTACTGTACGTGGTCTGGTGTTAGCCAAGGGACTAATCTCGGGCCTCTGCAATTTATTATTATGGTAAACGATTTGCCTAAAGTCGTTAAGGATGCAAATTGTTTATTATTTGCAGACGATCTTAAGTTATCCTTGGCAGTGAGGGGTGATGATGACTGTGCACGCTTACAGAAGGCCATAGATAGTGTAGTTACTTGGAGCAAGGCAAACCTTCTGCAATTCAACATCCAAAAATGTGTCACAATCACTTTCTCGCGTGCACGTAGTCCTATTGCTCACGAGTACAACATTGATGGGATCCCGATGACCAGGGTTACAGAGGTTAGGGACTTAGGAGTTAGTCTTAGCGCGGGGCTTGCGTTTCGTGGTCATATTGAAAAGTGTTGTAGAAAGGCCTACAGAAATTTAGGGTTTCTTTTGCGTACTGTTCGTGGTTTCACAAATATTACGGCGATAATCACTTTATACAACACCTTGGTGAGAAGCCAATTAGAATGCAACGCAGTCATCTGGGCTCCACATGAGACTAAATATACTTAGTCTCATGTTGGAGCGAATACAAAATAAGTTTGTAAGATTTTTATATTTGAGGCTCTACGGAGTATATCCTTTTTACCCGCTTATGTATCCAACCTTGTTTATATTAGGCATGGTTGGGTACAACGAGCTGAGAGTTAGGCGTGAGTTTGCACTTGTCTCATATATATTTAAATTAATTAGAGGCAAAACACATAACGCCGACATTTTAGAATTAGTGTGTTTGAGTGTACCAGACAGATATGTGTGGCGGCGACGGCGGCCGCAGCTGCTGGCTGTACCTCGTGGCCGAACAAATCTGTTAAATGAGGCGCCTCTGACACGGGCACTTCGCACTCTTAACCTTGTAGCAGAGGAGATAGACATTTTTGCGTGTACTCGGAGTGAATTCACAAGGATGACATTGTATGTAATAAGTTTTAGAAAATAAGTTGTTATTATTAAGTTTGCTACACTATTGCATTGGGTTATATACCTGTAATAATAGTTGTAAGTGGTTATAAATAAATAAATAAAAAATAAGTTCACCGAGTATCTTGACGCTTTATATTGGTATTTCAAAACCATTATGATGCTTTACACTGTACAACGGTTGGATAATAGCATATCAAAATGCTTTTGTAAACCCTTTAGTTTTAGTGCAGCACACCACAACGCAGCTGAACGGCTTTCAGCAGTTTTTAGTGCATTTGGAATTACAATAGCATTTTAAGTAGTAAATAAATGCTTAATGCCGTTTAACAGCACAAATATGAACCATTATAATGCCACGTAAATCCGCTATACAACTTTCAGCTGTTTTTAGTGCCTTAGGTTCTACAATAGCATTTTTAAGTAGTAAGATAATGCCTAATGCTGTTTAAAAGCTTAAACTTTTACCGTTATAATGCTCCGTAAAACCGTTATACAGCTTTGAGCTGTCTTAAGTGCCCTTTGTTGTTTAATAGCACTTTTGAGTGGCAAGTAAAAGCCTAGTATTGTTGAACAGCATAAACGTGAATCAATGTAATGCTTGCGTTTTTTAAGATCAACTTAGCTGTGTGGTACAGCTAGCAGCTTTTTAATCAAATATACGTGAGTTATTGTAATGCGTAAAACTGTTTATACATTCATTTTACTGTAATCGTAGAACCTTTTGTCGGACATATTGGGGAAAAGCACATATTAAATGATCAATAAAACAACAGCAATTTTTATGGTTGATTTTTATTTTCATTACTTCTTGATTTTGAACTATTGTCGTCCAGGGTGCAAACGTGCCTGTGTCATTCGCGTCTGTGTCTGAATGTTCTTCCATGATTGATAATTCAGCTTCGGCAAGCTCATATGTTCAAATATTGTTCATTTTAAAATAGCACTCCTATAGTGTCCATTCTTTTTATCGGGCTTGGATTGCTCATCTTTCATTAATTTGTACTGTGTCTTTTTAGGCGGCCACCACAATTTACCATTTTCTTCCCACAAAGACTACCTCGTATTGTTTTTTCTTTCTCTCTATCGTCTGTTCTATTTTGTACGGTATTGTATGGTTGGTATAAAAATCACTGAAAATAAGAAAACAATATTTTTTAAAAGCATAAACCATAAAAAATATATTATTGCGTTTTCTGAAAAGTTTGGCCATTTTAAAGTGTACAGGTATATTTGATGGCTACTGTACCTGACTACGTACTACACTACACCGGGTATGAAATAAATAACGGTCCTTTCTATAAAATAGTTACGGAAAAATATCTTAATGACGCCTTTTTATCAACTTGGCAAACGAATCAAATTGTATAAATTCTGAAATGGGTTTTATTGTTTTGCTCAAGGATCCCCAAAATTGCGTTCAAGTAATGGCACTACTTCAGTCTACATCAAAACTACTGGTATACCGGTGAACCCATATAGACCTACTTTATAGACAATGCCACTACAGTGGTTCATCAAAAGCCTTCTCTCTTGCCTCTGGCTTAATAATGGTTCACGTGTGAGTATTTATACAGCTGGCAGCATTAATTAGCCTTGTTAAAGGCTCACCGGCTTGCTATACCCCGACACCATTTTGTAAATATTTTATAACCAAAAAAATTTTCATTCGGACCTATTTATGAAAGCAAAAGATCTTTAACATCATGATATAACTTGATTTAATACTGCCCAACCAATACTATTATTTTAATTAAGCAAAATTCGTTCTATACTAGGAATACACAATTGTTTTGTTGATTTCACACATATTTTAATATGACATTTTCTATCAAAACCACAAAATATCGAAGGCGCGTGAAAATTTTCAATGAAACTTATATAGACATTTACAGTAAACTACATTGCGAATAATATTTGAAGGCATGAAGTAACAAAAGAGTCAAAAACTTACCCAGTAAATTTGTTTTGATGCAAACAAATATGGTGGCACTCACTCAGTTTTGACAGTGTTCGTCCATATTATATTCCACGTTAATTGTATTATGATATTTGTGCCGTGGTATAAGAGATGTTTTTGCAATGATGTAGGGTTTATTTAAGTTCTAACTGTGAACACTTAAAAAGCTCCAATCATTCTTTTACTACATTCAAATGCTAGTCTAATGCTTTTGTAATGCAAACAACATCTTCATTATCAATAATATTGCTAGTATAATGCTTCTGTAATGCCATTGGTACGTTCTTTGGCCACAATAATGCTAATATAATGCGCCTTTAATGCAACTAAACAACTATTGTGAACATATTTAGGATCTAAAGCCGTATAATTTGTGCCCAAATAAGCATTACAGTAGCCGAATAAACGTTTGTAATGCTACTATAGAACTAACTCAAAATGCGAAAACGATACAGAAATGCTGTAAGTCGGCCGTTATACTGCTTTGATGTGTTACTTGGGTGACTCTCTTTGAGGCGCGCGTGGAACACGAACGCGTCTTCGACACGGCCTGTCGTCATAAGACGGACGGACGGCGAGCTAGCCCATAGCTCACCGTCCACAGGCCCGCGGACGCCGGCCATCTTAGACCTCTAACATTCTGTCTACCCAATAAGTGATTTTCTGTAATTCTGTTTGTTCTTGTTTTTTTTTTGGTACTTCCAGTAAAGTAGTGTGAAATTTAGCAAGGACTTTCACTCAGAGGCCCGAACCCTATGCCCGTCGGCTACAACATTTAATTCTTTAATTTAATTAATGTTGACAATAAATTACAATCTGTAACAAAAACACAAAATAATCAATTTTACAAATTGTTCAAATTTTTATAACTGCTTCAAGTAAGTATAGATTTATTCGTATAAGAAAGTCCGAGTTTTATTTATTTCCTCGCAAATATGTTATAAAACGTCGTATGACATAATATGTGCGCTTTGATAATTACAGCCTCTACTTTCTTGCAGCTCTCGCCTACGGCTCGGGCTAGCAACATCGCCTCGGGTGTAATTTTCAACTTACCGCACATAGATCATAATGTTCTATAAGCAAACCATTTTCATGAGTATGGTGATTTAAAATTCATTCGCAAATGTCAGAAAATCGTCATATTAATATATGAAGGCATTTTTTTTTTCGAATTGTTTCTGTGAAACTCAATGTTCAAATTATTATTTTTCAAATTCTCTTTTTATTAGATCTAATGAGGTTTAGTAACTAGAAAAATATAAAGGGGAAAGGTGTACAAGATGATCCGTTGAGGTAAGATGATCCTTTTTTATTGCAACGAAACTAATAGCGACATCTAGTTGTTTTAATTGGTAAAACGTAGTCCCCGATATTACCAAACTGAAACCACGGTCAAGCGTAATGGCGTCGTGAGTGACAACCAAATTTTTTGTCAAAATAAACAAAAATTACGTGACATTGATCTAAGGTAAGGTTGACTTTAAGTTTATATTAAATGTGATCTAGGTAGTCTATTGTTAAGTCTGTTGTACACACGGCTACACATCAAGCTATACATTTCCAGTATAAGCTGACCTCGCATTGCACGGAAATCATATACAATGCGAGATCAGCGTAAACTGGAAATGTATAGCTTGATGTGTAGCCGTGTGTACCTCGTACCTTTGTTTATTGCTCTATTTTGTTTTTTTAATGGCTTGGTAACAGTTGAAAAGATATAGGTTATGTTATCGAACACTGAATAAAAAAGTTGATGTTGGGGCGAGATGATTTTGTTACTGGTGTACAAGATGATCCCTGCGGATCATCTTGTACACCATCTTTAACCATCTGAATGTTAATAGATTATATTTTCATTTATTTACTTTGTCAAACAAATATGACTTAATTAAATATCCTACATTATTGGCAAAATAGTAGTAGACTTGTAAACGTTCATTTTATCGATTTCAATTAATAACAAAGAATACTTTATCTTGTTTTAGACCACGCCTCGTAATTATAAAAGAAAAACTAATCGTGGTGAGTGGTCGGAAGACTCCATGATTAAAGCTCTGGATTCTGTAAAAAATTGCGTGCCATATAGAACAGCAAGTAAACAGTATGGAGTGCCTGTTATGTCACTAAAAAGGAGGCTAAAGGCAAAAATAAAGTGGCTGCAGGTGCAATCAAATATTTAGGTGGAAAAAAAACAGTTTTTACGATAGAACAGGAAATTGAGCTAGTGAAGCACATTCAAGATATGGAGACGAGGATATATGGATTAACACGACAAGATGTTTTAACGTTCGCATATCAACTTGCAGTTAAGAACAATATCTTGGAAAGGGTGGGTCTTTCCACAGAGAAAAAGCTGGATATGATTGGCTGAGAGGATTTCGTCAGCGGCATCCAGATAGCGTTGCCAGGCGTCCGGATAAACCCGGACATAGGTAGGCTTTTTGATTGTGTGTCCGGCCAAAATAAACGGCGTCCGGCTTGTCCGGCTTTTGTTAGGCTTTTTACATTTCGCAAACGAGCGAGCGCCGAGCGTGGCCCAGCGCAGGCGACGAGAGTCGACTTAAATACGACTTAAGTACCGCCCGTCGCCCATAGTACAAAATCCTCAATAATGTAGGGTGTCCGGCCTTTCTTCCCAAATGTCCGGCCAAACTGGCTGGTCTGTCCGGCTATTAGGTTTGGCGACCTGGCAACCCTACATCCAGATATAGCCCTTCGTGCACCTGAATCCACTTCAACTTGTGGCGTAATTAATTTCACATGGACCGCCACCTTTGATTCCAGAGCGAAAACGCTCCGCTTATGAATCTTGCCCCACACTCACAAATCATACGATCGCTTACACGTGCCGCACTCAGCCACTGCGCGCGTGATATTTGTACCGGCGAAGGCGGCAACGACCCTGAGCGGCGGTGCGACGGCGTGCGCGCAGGCGACCGGTGAGGGAGCCGAGTTGCGAGCTCCAGTCTACTGTTGGCTACCAGTCCGTCTACTCGCGCCGCGCTTTGCTTCGTTTTGACTTTTGCCTTGCTTATTATTTTGTTACTAGTTTAAATTTTAATCATTACATTAATTTACCAACATCATAAATCGTTCTTCATTCATCATCCTCTATTCTGCTACGCTTCACAAACTTGCTATTATAGTTCTTAATAGCCTTACCATACGGGTTAAATTCCCGTGTGTCGTTAGTATAGTTATTGCACATAACATACTACATTGGTGACCCCGACGTGCGCATACGGAGGATTCAGGTGCAGCTGTTCACAAGCATTGCCGGTGAAAAAAGAAGAGCAGTGATTTAAGAGGAGCCAAGTTTATTCACATCGGAGGTTCCCAACCAGCAAAACCTTATTGTATAGCAGCCCATAGAACGTTTTTCAAGAACTAATTAGTGTTAGTGAACGGTTCTATAAAAGACCACAGAACGTTTACACAACCCGGATTTGGCGCAGATATAGCGTTATTCGCTGATATACTAGTTCTATAGCAGCTTCGGCGTACCATTTTTGACCGGTAAAATTGATGTTACTCTGCGATATATCACCAAACAGTGATGTAGTTGTAACGCGTAACGCTGTTATTGTACTTTTATGTTATGTAATAGTGATTGTGGTGCTTTTACATTACTATATCACAATAATTCGTTCAATCGTTCATTCTCATTTAGTTCGTGTGTTGATATAGTGATTGTGTTACATTCCTTATTTCACCAAACAGTGGTAAGTAATTTTACAATATTAAGATTTTTATTATGGCGTCCATGCAGTAGTAAAATGCGCTAGTAGTAGCGACCCAGGCAGTGAAATAGAGTTGCGATCACAATTTTACTGACTAAGTACAGTTTAGTACGATATTTTTAATGCCCCTCTCAAATTAGTGAGTTTTGTTTAAATTAAATTAACTTAATCGAAGACTAGTTCCATAATTTTCCACTATAGAATAAAAAGTGTAATGTTAGCGACTACAGGCCTTCTATAGTACTATTGGGAAAGTAGTGACCGCCATTGTGATTAAATAAATTAGGGTTCCTTTGAAATCATAATATAAACAATTCTCGTAGATAAAATAACCCATCTTTTTTTCTTTATCTTTT
Source organism: Eugnorisma glareosa (assembly GCA_947578425.1). Classification (NCBI taxonomy): domain Eukaryota; kingdom Metazoa; phylum Arthropoda; class Insecta; order Lepidoptera; family Noctuidae; genus Eugnorisma; species Eugnorisma glareosa. The sequence goes on along the minus strand of OX387970.1, from coordinate 21,193,466 downwards.
CCAGTGTCTTCACAATAAAAGAATTTGCGGCGGCTGTGTAGCGGTCGCGTTGTTCGGAACTGTACCTTTAAAATTGAGTGACGTTTAGAATCACGTACCGACCGAATTCATAGTATAATTTTGTGATGTCTGATGTTCCTTCCACCCTGTATTGTTGATTATTTTTAATAATTATTTTATGTAACTGACTAGGAACAGAAATTCAATTCACTTTTTGATTTCAATTCTGTTGAATTGAATTGTGAACAGTTTTTCTTTATTTTAAAATAAAGTACTTTTTTTAATTTGTAAATGTATCTTTTATTACAAACATCATCATGCAGCTCAGATAATAATCAGTTGTACTTCTTAGAGCGTAGTGTGTCATGTCAATAGCCCAATTTTTCAGCTCATCGCATAATTGCTCGTTTTTATGTTCTCGGTTTTGTGTTCACTTTAGCGTTCAGAAGTTCTTTCACCTGTACAGCTGAACTCCATATCGGCACTTAAATCATTTACTATCTCTTTGCTGGCTTCTTTTCTTCTTTTTGATTTTTTTAAATAGAATATTACTTTGTACGGAACCACTTTCCGCACTTGCATTCTCGATTGGACTTTGATTGCTAGCAGTGGTTTCATTACAGTGTTTTAAAGGTATTTAAAACCCTGTTACATAATAATTCTGCGCTAAATAAGTGTCTTCGTGACCGGTATAAGAATGTTAATAAACAGCGATTTAAAAACTCTTATAGCTTAAATTTCACACATAAGGAGTAACACCGAACCCAGCTATATCACCAAATCGCTCTAATTTTGAGGAGGCATGACTATTATGACACTATGTACTATAGCAGATACATCAAAACACACAATATCACAAAAACGTCGTATTCTTGAGTTTCAATAACCATTAATGAGACAGGCCTATAGTGGTAAATTGTAAACTTATATAGATTAAATAAGATACAAAAGGGCAACGATCAGCAACTTTATAGAACTAAGTAGTTGTATACATGTTTTTATTAAGCCCTATTTAGTACTTTTCTATAACGGTTGTATAAAATGGTAATGTAATTGTTTACATCACTAACTTATAGAACATTTTTGCTGTATAAGCTTATAGAGCAAAAAAGTCTTGTGAAACACCTTTATACAACATGCTCTCACCATAAACACCGTTATATCACGTTTACAAAACTATTTTGCGAAATAAACTTTAGTTATAGTACAATTTTGCTGGTTGGGTTGGTTGTGGTCCGAGGATAAGCGGTGAGCGATTTGTTTTTTTAATAAGTGAAGATGTCAGATGCAGAAGAATTTTCTGACGCTGATACTAAAGGCGCAGTAGTGGTGCCACCTGGAGAGGTAGCGAGAGTGGGAGTACGCTGTCCACCATTTTGTCCAGAAGAACCGGCATTGTGGTTCGCGCAGTTGGAAGGACAATTCGTCCTCTCAAAAGTAACCAGCGACACAACTAAATATTATTATGTCACTACACAGCTGGAAACTAAATATGCACTGCAGGTTGAGGACATCATTACGAGCCCACCCGAAACAAATAAATACGGTAAACTCAAAACAGAGCTAATCAGTCGCCTGTCTGCATCACAGGAAAAGCGGATACAGCAACTGTTAGTCCATGAGGAGCTTGGTGATAGGAGACCATCACAGTTTCTTCGGCATTTACAAAACTTAGCCGGACCCTCAGGAGCAACAGATTTCGTGAAGAGCGTATGGACCAGCCGCTTACCGCAAAATATTCAAACTGTCATTGCTTCACAGATTGCTGAATTACAGGTGGAAAAACTAGCCGAGATCGCAGACAGGGTGCAACTGCTCGAGCACGGGCTTTTAACAAACCTGTGGTAGACAGGTTTTATTCCGTATTAAGATCCATTCAAGAGACGAGAAACCATCCATGCCATCGAATCTATAACGTTGACGAGACGGGCGTATCTACGGTACCCACCAAAAACTCAAAGGTGTTTGCAAGAACTGGACGCAAACAGGTAGCACGAGTTACGTCTGCTGAAAGGGGGGAGACTATTACAGCTGTAATTTGTATGTCTGCTTCTGGAACTTTTGTGCCACCCATGTTTATTTTTCGAAGGATTCGAATGAAGTCAGAACTAACGGATGGTGCCCCTCCAGGGTCCACATGGGCATGTAATTCATCTGGATGGATGAATCTGGAAGTTTTTACCAAACGGTTTGATAATTTTTTAAGCTACACGAAGCCTTCTGCAGAGAACCCAGTGCTGTTGATTTTAGATGGGCATCTTTCACACACAAAAAATTTGGAATTAATTTAAAAACCTCGGGAAAACCACGTCACCATTGCCTGCCTGCCTCCACACTGCACCCACAAACTACAGCCTTTAGATGTCAGTTTGATGTACCCCTTGAGCGTATACCATAATCAATCACTTGAAAAGTGGATGAACAATAATCCTGGCAGGCCAGTGACTGTTTTTCAAATTGCAAAGATTTTTGGAGAGGCTTACTTAAAAGCAGCAGTCCCATTAAATGCCATCAATGGATTTGCCAAAACCGGCGTACATCCTTTCGACCCGGATGTGTTTACCGAAGCTGATTATGTCGCTGCTGCAACAACCGAAATGGAATTTAATGAAGACTCAAGTTTAACAGAAATACCTACTACGGGTTTAAACACAGAGCAACTGCCAGCAGCGGATCCCTCACCACTATAAATACTCATTTCTGAAGCCTTGGTAGATTTTCATAATAAAACACTGTCACCAACCCCTGTAAATGATGAGAATTTCTCAATTCGTAGTCCTTTTTCACCAATACCATCTACAAGCTACGCACGCAACCCAAGTGTATCGCCATCCATCCTTGAAGACAGCCAACGTGAACCTTTTAATGTTACACCGGCCCAAATTCATCCATTGCCAAAGATTGTTGGCAGAAGAAGTCATCTGAAAAGAAAACGAATGGACACGTCGATTCTAACTAGCACGCCATACAAAAAATATTTAGAGGAAGAAAGAAATAAAGACCGATAAAGAAAATAGAAAAACTCAAAGAGAAAACAATGTAAAAAAAACGAATCCTAAGAAGAAACAGAAAGGGAAAGGAGTAGGTAAAGGAATGTCAAATAAAAGGAAGAAAACCAATATTGTATCAGAGTCATCAGAAGAAGAAGAAGACGCAGAATGTCTATTCAACACTGAAACCTTTTCCAAAGATAACAGGGGTGAGGGATGGATAAAATGTTGTTTATGCCAAAGATGGGGTCATGAAGCCTGTGCAGGGATAGATAGCGATGATCCTGATGAATTCACATGTGATTTGTGTGCAACAACTCCAGGAAAACGACGTTTAGAACTATAAAAGATTTCTTTTTTGAGTTTCATTTCTGTTGTTTCATTGATCAAAAACGTTATTGTTTTTTAAACTGAGTAAATCACTATTTTATTTTATAAGATTTTCCGTTTAATGTTGATTATGCTATGGATAGTGCGATTTGCCATTTTTATTATTTTAGAAGAATTTATAATTTTGTTGAACATTTACTTACTTAACGATTGATCTCATATGTGATGGTTGTTACCTATTAATGATATTGAGACTGACTATTAATAATTAAGACTGGCTCATTCTACCTAAATAAAGGTCTGTAAGACATTTAATTTTGTAATTAAAGATACCTATAGTAAACTCTAATAAGTTATTTTAGAAATAATTGAAGAAAATAGGAAATTTTCAAAAAATACTTGAAATATGCCTTACATCGACCACAATGAACAAAGAAACAGACCAAATTGGCTTTGGATGCACGCAGATCACACTATTACGCCCTAATATGAATTCGTTGAATTTGAAGTTATTCTAATACTTACGAAAAAAAAATATTCAAAAGGAAAGAAAAATAGGTACTTAAATTAAAAAAAGTCGCGAGAGGACATTTTTTTTTGAACTTTCGTCTCCACTCCTCACTCAATAAAAAAGTCCCATAAAAATCCGAGCTTTTAAACTTCGTTACACCTTTTGAGTATTTTTTGTCTAATGAGGGCTATCGGTTTTGAGCTCACCAGATGGCGCCACTGTCGATTAAGGTCCTATCAATAATTCTATTTTATACTTTAAAGTACCTACCAATAACATCATAAAGTTTATTTTATTACGTATAACAACATAGTGTAAACTTCAGGTTCATATATTTACAATATTCTCCCTAAAATGAGCAAGCATGAATCATTTAAAAATCATATTAACTCCAAGCAGGTACTGACAATTAAGATTCTAAGTTGCTAGGTACTTAAAATCTTCAAGTCATAATTGATTAGTAAAGGCTCAATCTAGACCACATTCGCGAATATTTGTAAAAATACGTGTTAAAGCAGCACGCAACGCGCGAACAATCTATGACGTCTTGATCTGTCATTTCGGTGGCCCCGCGCTACACTAGCGCCTCTATCGGCGAATTCATACGCGATAGCTCCCATTGCACTCGGCTTTATGTATTCATCACAAGGTACAGTCTGTTTTGAAAATCTACGTTTTTGCGTGGAAGTTAATGATTTGGCTACTGAGGCTTTTATGTCGTCCTAATCTATGCTAGTCTATACAAATATTAATATTTTATAGAGGTCATTTGTAAGTTTGTGTACTTGAGGGTAATCTCTAGAACAAATGATCCAATTAATTTATTCAATGATAGCTACGTTATTCGTGAGGGCCATAAGTTAGGGGTTTTGCAACAAATTGCCGGGTTCTTTAATTTTAAATTAAGTTCAATGTTCGAAAAATGATTATTCAATGAAGGTTTGTAAATTTGACATGTCGTAGGATTTTAGGGGGTCATGACCCGAATGACCCACCCCCTGGAACCGATCCTGTTTATACGTGCATGGTCAAATGGCCAATCTATTTTCGCAGAGGGGTAAGCCCAGAAATGGAGTTTATTAATTTGTTGTTACATGTTTGTTGTTATTGCGTTAATTGTTGTTTTTAGGGATCCGTACCTCAAAAGGAAAAAACGGAACCCCTTATAGGATCACTCGCGTGTCGCGTGTCCGTCTGTCACAGGCAATTTACTTCGAAACTACTGGACCGATTGAGTTGAAATTTGGTACACATATGTAAGTCGGTGACCCAAAGACGGATGTGTAACGTAAATACATAGAGGCCACTTTTGGGGGTAAATTAGAAAATGAAAAAAGAAATTGCAATTAGATCGTGTTACTTATCAAATGAAATGGCTTATTGTAAGCATCTTAATTTTTTTTCTAATTCTATGATATAGGTATAGTTTTGAAGTTACACAATGTTTTCTTATTGATCCCAAAGGTTGACTGGTAGAGAATGCCTTGCGGCATTAAGTCCGCCTATCTACCACTATTGTACATGACGTTGAAATAAATAAATAAAATTGTCCCCCCCTTTAACTCCAAAACTACAGGGCTGAAAATTTTGACAAAATATACAAAAAATAGTTCTTTGCCCATAAATGTATTACAGGAACATAAGAAATCTATGAACGTACGGAACCCTCTCCACGCGATTAGAACTCGTACTTGTCCGGTTTTTTTCGTGCGCGTTTGTAGCAATAGGATTCCCGTAATTTGCTGGATGTACCTCGCCACGCCTCCCACAAAAAGTGTGCAAGAAATGCTCTAAGCATAAAACATTTTCATTGCTTTGTAATTATGTATCGTGAAATAAGGTGAGCGTTAGTTACCAATATGTAAACATAAGTCAACAACTTTTAAAAGTGTTTTTCTCGTAGTGTTCTGATTAAAATATCATGTTGTTACGAACATAGTATTTTGGAACTCATATTTTTACGAAAAAGACTTCTATCTCCAAGTTACAATCGTTATTTCTCGCGAAAATTGTTTTGAAATTTAGGAAAACGTATACATATTGGTGCTCAGCTCATGCATGACTGTACCTCGCCTCGCCTCCCGCAAAAAGTGTGCAGAAATGCTAAGTTTATATAACGTTTTTATTGCTTTGTAATTAGGTGCCTACTGCCCACCGACCTACCGTGAAATAACGAGCGTTAGGTATAGGTAAATATTGTTATTTTTCAAATGTTTTTACTAATGGACGAAGTTATGTACGAAGTTACGAAGTAACTGCACGACGATAGTTCATTTTTACCATATTATAGGCTAAATAACTTGTGTTCCCAGAAAAAAATAGACTATTCTTCGACAGTAAAAAAAAGACGCAGCCTGTCTTTATAATTTCTTACTGATTTCTGTTACACACTGGTTCTGATTTTCTTGTAGCGCTTCCGACCCCGCTTCGGCCGAGTCCGCGTCGGGCACGTCCGCGGACAACGCGGCGCAGGTGACCTCGCCGGGCAGCAAGGCACCGGCTCCAACTCTGAACACATACACGGCGGCTTTGGACGCAACAACTCTATGAGTTCAAACAAGGTCAGTATTAGCATGTAGAGGAAAGCGAGCCATGCGGAGTTCATAAGAAAATCGAGTGTGAATTGCGGATCGGGTATGGTGATGACGGTAGGCACGCGCGCCATGCAGTCAGCACGCGAGGCGATCGGCGTGTGAGTTTCGAGCGGCACGCACGCGTAGGTAGCGCCGGCCCCAGTACAGCAGCGAGTGCACGAGCAGGATGCACGAGTACAGGATCAGCACGCGGAACACGGCGCACGCGGCGACAGCCCCTGTGTCCACGTCCTCGTTGCGGGTCCGCCCCATGCTCAGCGGCGGCTGCCCCAGCCCCGCTTTCCTTTGCAAACGCAATTATTGCTTACATTTCATTGTTCCCAAGGGGAGGTTGTTTTTGGATGCTTATAGTGTGTTGTATGGTTGTCGTTTATTGTTGTGCTTGTATTCTAGCTCCGCTCTTCTCCGATGGCTTCGAATGACAGCTTTGGTTTGACGCCTAAACTATCATTCAGTAAAGAGTTTCAGATTATACCTACCTACGTTGAATTTATGGTAAAGTAAATGATGAGAAATAGAGGATGTGTTGACCACTCGTCAGATTGGCTATTTCGTCGCCATCCCTATTAAGTCACATTCACTAATACGTCACCTTGGCAGCTGGTCAGTTTCCTAACTCGTTTCATGCACTAATTCGTCTCATTCCCAACTCGTCCGATGCATATGTACAATGTACAGACAGCGACAAAAATATCGAGACGAACCGACTGTTCTGGATCTGTGACTTTTGCGCGAAAGACACTTGCGCGAACTTACTTGTAATAAGGAAAAAAAAAACAAGATGGCGCTGACGAAAATTTTCTATTTTACCATCATGGGTGTCGGTTTCATGGTTTTTGGGGTCGCTGATAACGAAAATGAGGTCAAAATTAAAATCCAAGATGACGTCCTACGTAAATTTTCGGTTTTACCATCATGGGTGTCGGTTTCAAAGAAGATGACATGCTGCGCCGACCCCAAATGAATGAGGGCTATCATTTTTGAGCTCACCAGATGGCGCCAGTGTCGAGTAAGGTCATGTCAATATTTTTTTCTAATACGAGTACTATACCTAAAGTACCAATAACTTCATAAGGAGTTTATTTTATTACTTATACAAAACAAATATACAAAGCGTTTATACAAAGCGTAAACTTCAGATACATATTTACAATATTCTCCTTAGAATGAGCAAGCATGATATTATAAAAAATCACTCTACCTCCAAGTACCTACTAACAAAAAAGACCTTATGCTGCTACATAAAATCTTTAAGTCATAATTAATTAGGAATGGCTCAATCTAGAATTCTAGACCACAATCGTGGTTACTAGTAAAAATACGTGATACAAAACACGCAACACGCGAACTCTCTATAACATCTGACATTTCGGTGACCTCGCACTACACTAGCGCCTCTAACGGCGAATTCATACGCGATAGCCCCCATTGGGATAAGGACAAGAGAATGATGATAATCTATGGTAAAGTCATGTCGAAGATCGTGTTCCTGGAATAATGTAAGTACCTGCTCTTGTGTAGATCAGATAGTGGGCAGCGAGTATCCTTAATCGAAGGGGTGGATGGCTGTGGAGGACAGACAGTATGATAGTTTGTGTTATATCTATGGACGTATTGTCAAATGTGACTTGCACTACCTGTCATTCAATAAATTATTTGCCTAGAAATATGATTCATTTTATTGGCGACGAGGATTTAAAATACCTAAAAGAATGGACAAAGAACAATTTGAGCTGTTCTTGCGAGCTCAACAGGCGCAACAAGAACAGGTGACACACATACTTACATTGTTGGTACAAACAATGCACAACAAAGAAGATACAAAAACAAAAACCTCGTCGAGCGTTACATCATCGTCGGTCACATCATCAGACAAGATGATGGTGATTAAAAACTTTAAAATGAGCAAATTCAAAAAAAAAAAAAAAAACATTTCACATAGGCCTAGATGGGCACTTATAAAACGTCGACAAAAAGGTGCACGGTTCGGGTTGGTCGTTTCCTATGGAGAAGAACCGGCAAGAAACTCCATGGTTACTCTTACCACCGACACCTCTAACCCCGACAGCTGCAGGATTGAAAATTTTTTAGATTTCTTTTCAAACAAATGTCAAATCATGAACGTTACGGAACCAAACCTACAAAAGGACATCCTGTTGAATACCTTAACACCAGAGATTTTCCGTGAGTTAAAAATAGCACTTACACCGAATTTTAATACGAGTACTTATAACGACATTTGCCTCAAACTTCTTGACTTGTTTAGAGTAAAGAAAACCAGGTACCGCGCACTGACACAGTTCTGGAACTGCACCAGAGAGTCTTCAGAATCTATGGAACAGTACGCTAACAGACTCAAAAGTTTAAGCCGGGACTTTTGAGTTCCCTCTACAAAGAAGAGATGTTGGAACGACAGCTACGCGATCGTTTTGCTACAGGGTTGAATCATACGGATTTAGAGACAGACCTCAAGCAAAAGTGGCCCGATTTGCAGGAATCAGGAAGGGAGGTTACTTTTAGAGAAAATTTTCAATTGCACAATTACGAGAACAGGCAGAACATGACACACCAGGCACAACTGCAATCGTTAACCGTCAAAAGGAACCGCACTCAAAAAACAACAACACCGAAATATCATTACAATAGACAACGCCAGTTGCACTCCACTGATCAATGCCTTAGATGTGAGAAATTCGACAAGCATGACCTCCCAAAATGCGCAGCAAAAAACCACACATGCGACGAGTGCAATTTGAAGGGGCACTTTGAGAGCTGCTGCATTAAAACTGGTGGTGCTTACATATCGCCAGCCAAGGAAAAAAACACTTCCAAACGTAGACTACAACGAATAAGCGATAATCAAGCTTCCACGTCAAGCTCTACAAACGTTTCAACGGAAAATAGTGAAGATGACGATGAGTTTGTCCATAACGTCACGAACACTCGAGTCAAGGATTGCAAACAAATCGACATTTTCATAAATGGAATTCACTGTACAATGGATTGGGATCCTGGCTCTTCCCACTCTATCATTAGTTCTGAAATTTGGAAAAGGACTGGATCACCAATCTTAACAAAGGGGCCCAAATTAAAAGCTTATGGAAACATCAAGCTAAAAACCCAAGAAATTACAAATGTCAATGTGGAAGTAAACGGACGATATGAAACCTTGCCTGTCGTAGTAATAAAAAACGCAAACCCATTGCTTTTTGGATTGAGATGGAGCGAGAAGTTTGGAATGGAATTTCCAAAACCAGTTTATTCAGTCCAAGAGCAGGCTGTTACTCCAGCATTAAAACATATTCTCAAGCAATACAGCGAACTTTTTGACGGCCAACTAGACAAAGTCAATAACTAGCAAGTTAACATACATGTCAAACCCGGCGCAGAACCAGTACACCTACCTGCACGTCCAATCAAATTCAGCATGAAGAAAAACGTCGAACGGGAGTTGGATCGCCTTGTCAATACAGGTATCATTAACAGAATAGATCCAAACCTTACTGCTTTGGAGTGGGCAACACCTACTGTAAATGTCTTGAAACCAACTGGTGACGTCCGAATTTGCGGAGACTACAGCACTACACTTAATCCTGTTTTAACAAAACATTTACATCCAGTGCCTGTTTTTGATCAATCGATCAATCGATCGACAGAAACTAGCAAACGGCATAGTCTTCTCCAAAATTGATCTCAAAGACGTGTATTTACAATTTGAAATAGCTCCGGATTCAAAAAAGTATTTAACAATATCCACACACAGAGGATACTACCAGTACAACAGGATGCCTTTCGGTATTTCTACAGCACCATCAATTTTTCAAAATTTTCTTGATCAATTACTTGGAGACATACCTAACGTAGCAGTGTATTTTGATGACATTGCATTGACAGGAGAAAGCGTGAATGGACATTTACGAACACTTTGCACAGTGTTAAACTGGCTAAAACAGGCTGGTTTGAAAGTTAATTTGAAAAAGTGTAGTTGCCTGAGTAAAGAGATTGAGTATCTGGGTCACATAATTGATCAAAACGGAATACGGCCAACAAAAGCGAAGATTGGCGCTATAACCAACGTATCACAACCCACAAACGCAAGGGAATAACGCTCTTTCTTGGGCCTTATAATTTTTTATGAAGGATTCATTCCACATCTTCATGGATCATGTGCAGACCTGTACGAGCTAACAAGCGGCAAAAAAAATGGCGATGGTCCGAACACAAAGAACAAGTTTTCGAGAATGCTTAAAGTAACATAGCTAATGTAATGGGTGTTCAGAATGGTTGAGGAAATAGAAGCAGACACTGGTTTCTTTCTTACAATTATATTTTAAGCCGCTAACACCAAAACAGCACGATTCATTTACGCTAGCCTCAAAAAAGTATCGCCGCCAACCGGAAGTCAAACTCACATCCCCTTTTTATAATTGTAAAATATTCGTAACACTTAAATAAATTGACATACTTATTACAATAATCTTATGAATTTATGCTATAGGTTTTATAAAGTAAACTTTTATAATTGAATACGATTTACAGTAATATTTCCAAACTAATAATGAATACTCAGAAACAAGGACACGTTATAAACAGTTATAATGACTACAACAATATAGTGTCTTAACAAATTGATAGATGGCGCTATTAAGTCTGTTAGGTAGATTGCATCAGAAGATCATAATGGCTGCTGTTATACTAATTGCGTTCAATGCCGGTAGATGGCGTTAGCCGTTTATTCTTGACGATGAGGTGAGTTGGTTGAAGCTTCCTTCCTGGGCTACGGCTGCACAGCTGGCGACTATTACACTCGGCCATCCTGCTATTGTCGTGGTCCCCCACGACGTTGGGCGCCAGCTCCTTCAGCAGAAGTAGTGGCACCAGAGTCCGTTCTTGGCAGTACCTGGAAACAAACAGCCCACAGTATATTTTGATAAACATAATAAATTATGAAATGTGTTCGACTTTATGACACATTTAGTTTTTATAACCATGTATTAATGTTCAGTTATTCACATAGATTTATTTGCCACCTGACACGGTACACAGTGTAGTGCAATCAGATCTGTCTGAAGTTTCACAAAGCTTAATCGGAAAGACATTCACTCAGATCTAACAGCAAGTGTAACTGGATAAATATTCACACAGATTTATCTACAGAATCAATCAGTAGAACAGGACAGATATTCACACAGACCTATCTGTTATTCAGTATAGCGGGATACATTTTCACACAGACCTTTCTGCCAAATCACACAGTATAGCAGGATACTCGTAGATGCTCACACAGACCTATCAGCTGTATCACACAGTATAGCAGGACAGATATTCACACAGACCTATCTGCTGTATCACACAGTATAGCAGGACAGATATTCACACATACATATCTGCTGTATCACACAGTAAAGCAATTATAATTTGTTTAGGTATTCATTAGATTCTGTTCTACAATGAGTACCTACACTAATCTGTATCAAGTTTAAAGTTGTTGTGTTCTGTTTTTAGGGCAATATTTTTAATAACTACTTATTGAATCCTTAAGGTGTGTTGAATGTTTAAATTGGAATAATACAACTTTTTTTATAATATAAAGTGGGTATTTAATTTATAATTACCAAAAGAAGTTTAATCAATAATATAATGTGTATTATAGTAGGGAATAAAGTACAAATAAATGATATTAATAATAATGAGAGACACAACAAATATAAGATCTAGTGCAAACAAATGGTATTTAACTCTCCAATAAATCTATTAAATCATCCCTATCTATTTCATGATCAGAATCTGAAGAGCTGTCTGGCACTGATGACTTATACGGGCGTAGTGAATCACCAGCGACTACTGCACTAAACTTTTTATATCCCTTGACCCCTTGAATGCTATTTATTGTATATCGGTCAATTGTATGATCTATTTTAGTGATCTTATACGGTCCCGTAAACACGCTCCCTAACTTTTTAGTGACCCCAACGGTATGATCACGAGATAAGCCTCCCTTCCACAAAACTAATTCACCTACATTATATTTCCTACATTTTTTATGCCTCTTGTCATACCGATCTTTCATAATTGCCATATTATTATCAATGCGTAACTTTGCATTTCGTCTACGTTCATGTAACTGTTTTTGAGGGTCAATGTTTGTACCAACGTTTGCAGGATAAGCAGGTAATAAGGCATTGTCATGCGAAAACATAAGACTAAAGGGAGAGAATCCTGTAACAGCATGAGGACTGTTATTTATACCCCAAACTACATCCGAAAGTTTTTCATCCCATGTGCATTCACTTTCAGCGGTAGTGTTTAGGCCGTTTATAATGGTTCTGTTAACTCGTTCGACCTGACCATTTGATCGTGGACAAGCAATTGCATTTAATACATGCTTGAACTGTTTTTGTATAGAAAACTCTTTAAAATACCGACTAGTGAAAGCAACGCCTCTATCCGTAACTATTCTATGAGGATTGCCAAAAGTGGATATTATTTCCTTTAAATTCTGAATAGTTTCTATAGAGCCAGTGCCTTTAACAGCTCGAGCAAATACAAATTTTGTAAAAGAATCAATCATTACAAGTATATAGGAGTAACCACGCCGTGTTTTCAAAAATGGGCCCAAATGATCTATATGTAAAGTATGCATCGGTATTGCTACTTTCTCAATGGGATGCAGCTCGCCCTCTACTTTCCCATAATTTCCCTTAGCATAAGCACAGTGTAAGCAGGCATTTACATATTTCCGTATAAACCGAGTCATACCAGAGAACCAAAACTTTGATTTTATCGTCTTTTCGCACTTTTCGAAACCTATGTGCCCAACTTGGTCGTGGTATTTTTGTAACAATGACCACTTTGACAGTTTAGGTATTACGAATCGATCGCCGTGTAAAGTTTTTCGAAACAAACATCCGTTAATAATGGTATAATTTTTATTTATATCCGGATTATTCGTGCCCGCATTAATCTGTCGAATAATACTTTGTACCGTATCGTCTTGCAACTGTAGCGTGAGGCGCCAGTCAGCTTCTTCAATGCGAAGTATAGGAACGCTTTCAACCGGGTTGCGACTGAGCGCGTCAACATGTTGCATACGGTGGCCAGGGCGATATTCGATTTCAATATCGAAATCCTGGATCGTTAGCCACCATCGGGCTATACGCGGTATCAAATCTTTTTTTGTCAGTGTGGTTCTTAGTGCTGCACAATCGGTAATCACCTTAACTGGGATACCTGTTACGTAAATACGGAAGCGTTTTAGAGATTCAACCACGGCGAGAGTTTCCAGCTCATAACTATGATAGTGCATTTCCTCCCTACTAGTAACACGACTAAAATAAGCAACAGGTTTTAAATCACCATTATTTTGATATTGAAGTAGAATACCGCCTAACCCCAAGCTACTCGCATCTGTATGGATTTCTGTTTTAGCATGCGGGTCATAAATTGCTAAAACAGGTCGCTCAGTCAACGTGGTTTTTAAAAGATTAAAAGAATATTCTTGCTCGGAACCCCACATCCAGGCTACGTCCTTTTTTGTTAGGCTGGTTAGAGGTCGGGCAATTTCAGCGAATCCTCTTACAAATTTACGAAAATATGATGCTAAACCGATGAATTGACGTAGTTCATGTACGTTTCGCGGCTGCCTGAAATTAATAACACTAGTAATCTTTGCTTGCCCCGGGCGTACAGACCCTTCAGTAACCTCATGACCCAAGTTATTTACGCTGGTTTTCAAAAAAGAGCACTTTGTTAAATTTAGTTTTAAATTAGCACGAGAGAGAAGTTTCAAAACATCTTCCAATAGGTCTATACCTTCTTCTATTGTTACAGTGGGCAAAGTGACGTCATCCAGATATGTGGCTATTTTATTATCTAGAGACCCTAATGCCTTACGAATTAACCGTGAGAAAACCGCCGGCGCGTTGGCCAAACCAAACGGCATTTTTAAAAATTCATACTGTCCAGTCGATGTTATGAAGGCGGTTCTATGAATTGATTTTTCCGCCATTTTAACTTGATAGTAACTTTGCGCCATATCAAGAACCGTAAAGTACACTTTTCCCGATAGTCGATTGATCTGATCATCAATGTGTGGAAGAGGGAATCGATCTTTCACAGTACGTGCGTTGAGAGCGCGGTAGTCGATACATAACCGATAGTCGCCTCCCTTTTTCTTAACTAGAATTACAGGACTCGCGTATTCGGAGTTTGATTCTCGCACTATTCCCGCGGATAAAAGGTCATTCACCTTTTCCTGCACAATTTCATTTTCTTTGTAGGATAATCGATAGGGCTTACAAAACACAGGTGTTTCTGAAGTAGTAGAAATATGCATTTCAATTAAATCCGTACAACCAAGTTCACTGCTACATTCAGCAAAACAACTGGGATACTTATTTAGTAAATCTAATAATAATTTAGAATGATTTTCTTCCATTTCGCCAATATCTAGGTCAGACAAAACAAATGTCTTGTTTGGCTGAACATAATCCTGTGTACTATTAGCGGCACAACTTTGAGTAACGAAAGCTACGTCGGTTTGCGTAAACATATCTGCGCGCGTTATCAGTCGGCCCGCGGACCATTGTAAACAAGAATCACCTAAGTTAATTAAGCGTAATTGTAATGTTGGTGTATTTTTCAAGACTAACTCTGGGATATAGTATGATTCATCACCCATAGAATACAAACGTGGATGGGTAACAAGTATTTCACTTGGCGTCAAATCATATGGCGTGTAGACGTGTACCTCTGCACTCGAACCCGGCAGGACTTCGACTTTGTTGAACAAGAATAGGGGAACTTTAGTTATAAAGTCCTGGCTAGACAAATGGATGGTTGATAAGGGACAGTCGTACGCACTATTTGCAATTAATTTCACAGATTTACAGGTTATAATTAAGTTTAAGTTGGGCTGATTAATAATAGGCTGCCCCACAATTAAATCTATATCGTTGAGGTTTGCATTTGTTATCTCGACACATGTTTGTAAACTTATATTATCTATTACTAGATCTATGGATGCTTTCCCTAGAGAGTTCACAAGTAAACCTCCAAAGCCTCTCATTACAACATTTGACGGTAATATACATGATCGCGACTTTTCGATAGCTTGCATCGTGATTATATTAACCTTACTGCCAGTATCAATATAGCCGACTGCTTCAAAACCATTGATAAACATTTGTTTACGGTATAAATCTGAAATAATTTCTGTGGTAACATGATAGACCTGCCGTACCTGTTGATTTCTTTACGGTGGCGCCGGCAAGTCCCGCGAGCTCCCCCCGGCCGCATACCAGCAGGTGTTGGCAGCGTGTCCCGGGCGCTGGCAGACCTGGCAGCGTGTGGCGGGTGCAGCTCGGCAATCCCGGGCTTCGTGCCCCGGTCGCCGACAGTTATAGCACACCTTCGGAGCAGGGTTCCCTGCCGTAGAACCATGTTGCCAAGTCGACTTGATCGGCTTCTGGTCGGAGGATCGCCTGTTTTTTTCAGCCCCGTAGTTTTTTAATATAGTTCTTCGGGAGTCTTGTAGCCGCATGCTTTCGCGTTCGCACGCAGTTCAACCGGCAATCCACGGATGAGGCACGACATTGCGTTTTCCCCATCCAGCCCACACTTTTTCATTAAAGATATTTTATCATGGTAGTATCGAGTCATAGTCTCGTTCCCTTTTTGGCGTGCTAGCATTTCTTCCAGGCGGTCGACGAAGTCGGTGGTACGTGGAAACGCCTTTGTCAACCATTCCTTCCAAGTGCCCCATGTGGCGCTGTAATCCTCCAGGTCGTCGTACCAGTCGCGTGCAGCGCCGCGTAGCCGAGTTTGCATCACGAAGACCCTGTCCCTTTCTTCCCAGTTATATATGTCGCCCAGTTGATCGATCTTGTGAAGCCATCCAATCACGTTTACGTTTTTCTTCGCTGGATCGAATTTAGGAATGACCTCTGTGTCCAGGTGTGTTATTCTTGGTCTTTTGTTGGCGGGTAACTCACAAAGAGAGGACTGCGAAGAAAAAAAAACGGGACTTTTTTCCTCCTGGCGGCCACCATTTTCTTCAGGGTCGACGCTTGGCGACCGTCTCCCCATGCCGCGGATATATGGGCCGTGGAATTCTTGCATCCCACTTCTGAACTGTAATGGGTGTTCAGAATGGTTGAGGAAATAGAAGCAGACACTGGTTTCTTTCTTACAATTATATTTTAAGCCGCTAACACCAAAACAGCACGATTCATTTACGCTAGCCTCAAAAAAGTATCGCCGCCAACCGGAAGTCAAACTCACATCCCTTTTTTATAATTGTAAAATATTCGTAACACTTAAATAAATTGACATACTTATTACAATAATCTTATGAATTTATGCTATAGGTTTTATAAAGTAAACTTTTATAATTGAATACGATTTACAGTAATATTTCCAAACTAATAATGAATACTCAGAAACAAGGACAAGTTATAAACAGTTATAATGACTACAACAATATAGTGTCTTAACAAATTGATAGATGGCGCTATTAAGTCTGTTAGGTAGATTGCATCAGAAGATCATAATGGCTGCTGTTATACTAATTGCGTTCAATGCCGGTAGATGGCGTTAGCCGTTTATTCTTGACGATGAGGTGAGTTGGTTGAAGCTTCCTTCCTGGGCTACGGCTGCACAGCTGGCGACTATTACACTAACTCAAATTCATTGCTAGCGTTCGATGAAAGGCGTTCCGTTTTCCTAGCGTGTGATGCGCCAGAAAAAGGAGTCGGGGCAGTTCTATACCATAAACACAAAGATGTCGAACAACCGATAGCATTTGCGTCAAGAAAACTTCGACCAGCTGAGAGCAAATATTCTGTTATTGACCGTGAAGCACTAGCCATATTATTTGAAATACCGAAATTTACCTTGGTAACTGACCACAAGCCCTTGATGCACATTTTGGGACCTCAACGTAACCTGCCGAAGCTTGTAAATAATAGACTTGTAAGATGGGCTCTTTTGATTGGAAGCTACCAGTATGAAATTTGCTACCAGAAGGGCGAAAACAATATTCTGGCCGATTGCCTGTCCAGATTACCAAATCACAAAACAAAACCCTCACACGTGGAAAACGTTGTACATAGAGTAGTGTCACGCCTCCAAGAAAACAAAATTGTTGACCTAGAATTAACATCTAGAGACCCAATTTTGTCTCTCATTTGCCAGTACCTAAAGACCGGGTGGAGAGACTTGGATTAGAGGCAAGAGATGAAACAATACTACAGGAAACATTTCGAACTGTCTGTAGAAGGTAAAATTGTACTGTGGCAAGGCAGGATGGTCATACCTGAAGTTCTAAGAAAGACAGTCTTAGGTAATAACCCCGAGGGCACCCAGGGATATCGGCCATGAAAGCACTCTCACGTCTCTATGTGTGGTGGCCATCACTTGACGAGGATATCGAGAATTTTATCAAGAGATGCACCAGGTGTCAGGAAAACAGACCATCTAATTGCGAGACATCTAATTGGTCTATACCCGAGCAAGTGTGGGAAAGAGTCCACATAGACTTTGCAGGTCCATTCGAGGGCAGCTACTGGCTGGTTTTGTGTGATGCGTTGTCGAAATGGTGTGAACTAAGACCAATGATAAAACATAACTTCTAAAAGTCTATGCACTGTTCTGGATGAGATTTTCAACACCTTTGGACTCCCACAAATGATAGTATCTGACAACGGCCCCCAACTAACATCACAGGAATTCAAGGAATACTGTAAAAATCAGGGCATTCTACATATCACCTCATCTCCGTATCATCCCCGAACAAATGGGTTAGCTGAACGGTTTGTGAGAACTTTTAAGAACAGAATGACCTCCAGTGACGGAAGCCCACTTAAGCGTCTATTGTTGGAGTTTTTATTCACTTACCGGAACACTCCGCATACCACTACCGGCAAATCATCTGCCCAAATGATGTTCGGCAGGCAATTGAACTGTGTTCTATCAAATATTCGACCGAACAAGAGAAGAAATTTACAATATCAACATGTGAAGGCGGACATCGTGTCATCTACACCTACTTACCAGACAGGCGATAAGGTCTACATCAAAACTAAACGGGAAAAAAGTGGCAGCCTGCTACAGTAGCGACCCGTAAACACCGATACTCCTACGTGGTTACTACATCTTATGGGGTGGAGCAAAGGAAACGTGCAGATCACATGAGGCCACGACTTACTCCTGCAGCCGCGTCACCTGAAAGTGTTGCGACAGCCTCTACGTCCTCACCACCCACATGCTTGGCACCATCACCTATGTCAATTCCTTCTCCATCTACACCGTCCTCTCACATTCCATCCACACCAGAACCATCTGCATCCACACCTGCATCTACATCATCATCATCATCCTCATCACCAGCGTTTGAAACACCGACTGCGACGGTTGCAGCACCTCTTCGGCGCAGCCAGCGTGAGGTGCGACCTCCACGGCGTTTGATTGAGGAGATCTGAATCCAACCATAAATGGGGAGGAATGTTATATCTATGGACGTATTGTCAAATGTGACTTGCACTACCTGTCATTCAATACATTATTTGCCTAGAAATATGATTCATTTTAGATTGAAAAAAAAAAATTGCATGAGCAAACATTATGGAAATACCTATTATCGGTAAGAAAGACTAGCTGTTGCCCGCGGCTTCGCTCGCGTTTTTGTCGGAAATTATCCCACGGGCACGTTGTAAATAGCCCATGCACTCAGGGATAATGTAGCTTCCTATTAGTGAAAGAATTGTCAAAATCGGTTCAGATCAGATCCAGAGATTGATTGAGATGACGGCACGGTTGGCGCAGTGGCTGAGCGATTGACTGCTGCGTTGCGTGTCGCGAGTTCGATCCCCCCACCGGATATAAAATATTTGTTCCGGGTCTGGCTGTTTGTGTATGTGAGTTTAAATGTTTGAAAATGCACCCACGAGACAAGAGAAATTCCTAGAGTAGGGCATCGTATTTTTTAAAGAAAAAAAAAAAAAAAGATTGCCCCTACATACAAACTTAACTTACAA
Source organism: Eugnorisma glareosa (assembly GCA_947578425.1). Classification (NCBI taxonomy): domain Eukaryota; kingdom Metazoa; phylum Arthropoda; class Insecta; order Lepidoptera; family Noctuidae; genus Eugnorisma; species Eugnorisma glareosa. Next base: position 21,174,007 of record OX387970.1, on the reverse strand, counting down.
ACAAATTTTACCTCATTATAATATACCGGTATCGGGAAGAGGGTCCAAGCTAGCGGCGGTCAGGGTTCTACAGAGAGGAACCTTCTAAAAATACAAGCCGTGTCCAGGAGTACCGCTTTCTGAATCAAGCCCTTGATCCAGCTGCCTATCAAGAGCCTCCTCAGGTATTGACCGAGGCTCTTGCTAATTAAGCCATGGGCTGATACGACTATCGGCCGGCACAATGATCGCCGAGTGTCACACCCCACATGTCGACAACCTCGCGAGCCAAGTCAAGATACTTGATTTGCTTATCTTTCTCGTCTTTCAAGAGGTTCTCATAATTTTAGCTGGCAACACTAAACGTTAACAAACGTCTTGCAATTTCATTCCATAATTTTAATTAATAAATAATTATTTTTAAACAGTCTGGAACCCAATCTCCCTTTTATATATTATAATTTTTCCATTTCTTAATTGTACACAACAATATGAAGCCATTTTATAACAATAAACACCAAAGAAAAAAACTGTGATCAAGAATGACGTCTGTCATTTGTATTTTTTTAGACTGAGGACACTTGATCCCCCCTTTTGATTTTCGTCTCTAGAATGTATAATATAAACAAATTTCAATATGTTTTTAGACCAAAACAACCAAAATTTAATTTATCTAGTTTCAATATACTCTAACTTCAAATCACTCAAGTTATATTTAAATTCACAATTGTCCAAAATTCACCACTACGGGTTTGTACCATGTGTTCCCAGTATATGGGAGACTCGATCCTACCTGTCGGGAGACATGATCCGGGGGGGATCAAGTCTCCCATATACGAGGGACACATGGGACATTGGGAATTAGATACTCGATTCAACCCATAAATCTTCAGAGAAATATATAAATAAGTAGGTAATAAAAATCAGTTCCATAATTACCTACAAACATATTTATTGTTAATGTAGGAAAGTTTTAACATATCGTAGGAGATCATCAAAAACAATACATAATGCTACTATTAAATTGAGTTTTTATTTATTTGGAATCCAGTTTCCTCTTATAAGTTACACCAGGTGTAGTCTTGACAATAAAATTCTTCATTACACATTATTATAAAACTAAACCATCACAAATGTCCGAGATCATAGTAAGTAATTGTAACATACCTACTAAACGCGCAACGATTTATTAAAATCTATCACCTCATTCACAGCCCTTTTCAACGTTTCTTTAGAAATAGATTCTCGCTTCTTACTGCCAGGCTTGGTTTTATAAACGCGAGGCATTTTACATCTGCAAACAATAAATAAATATACTGAATCCATGGCCAATACCTTAACAAAAGTTATACATAAAATAGTGCCCAAAGATGAACACAGCTGTGAGAGACTTGATCCCCGGATCAAGTATACCCACATCGAATGTACCATATCTCCCCAATAATATCTAGGTTAGAAATTGTTGAACAGCATTAAAACTGATGACATACGTTGAATTTAAAGTTCATAGTAATGAAAGCAAACAATATGTATACCTACACAATGTCATTATTTGAAATTCAGAAAAATCCGTTTTGATATTTAATAAAATTCAATGATAAACTTACCAAAATTAATTTTCAGCGCAGGCAAAGCAACAAGTGACGCCATTTGCAAATGTCATTGAATTTTGACAGATTGATTTTTTTTATGGCTTTGGCACCAGGTACAAATCCGTGTTGCTATATTAAATTAATCTATAGTGAGTGGAAGTTATTAAAAAATGTATGTACCAAGTCTCCCATAAGGATCAAGCCTCAGTCTCCCTACATAAAATCGGACTACAATCTACAATATGAAATCAAGATAATGTTGACGAGATCAGCTGCTCTACGCGCACGCCTATCGCCTCCGGACCCGTCGCTCAGCTCCGCCTCGCCGCCGCCGGAACCCAGCCCCATCGTGAGCGCTGTGACACCGGTCGTGGCAGTTGCGTCGAGCTCGAGCGACGAGTATTTCTCTTCGCCTACGACGCCACCACCAGTTCGTCGACGGGGAGGACGCAGACCGCCGGACGGCTTAGGACCTCGAGGCCCACCGGCCTCTGATACCAGCCAGCTCCCGGCGGGAGTGTGCAGCGCATGCGATGGACGCAATCCATCAATGAGAACGTCATGCGCTCTTACTATGGGGCTACAGAGGGGGGAAACAACCTGACCGCGTACCGTGTTCGGATGCTCTCTCTGTTTCAGGTGCTTGAGCCAGCTGTCATAGTGTCGGCGCAACGACTGTCGGATCAGGTGCGAGTCATCCAGCGTAATCGTATGTTGGGTACATCATCATACAATCGGATCAAGTACACCGTACTTGATCGCTTGCGGATTGAAATGCAGAGTAGTCATGTCATTGCCACGCCGTCGCAGGCTGTGGTTCCACCACAGTTTACCACACTACCAGGTCGCAATTACGACGTGAGTAATGACATGGTTACTAATGTAAGTAATTGGAAATCTCCAGGACCGGACGGGCTGCATAACTTTTGGATTAAGTGGATGCAAAGATCACACGCTCGCTTGGCGGCCCTTTTCCAGTTAGCCTTAGAGTCAGGATCGCTCCCCGAGTTCCTGATAACTGGAATAACCCACCTGCTCCACGGGTAGTACTGCGGAACCCAAAAATTATAGACCTATTACGTGTCTCCCGACGTTCTATAAAGTTCTTACCTCCATTTGAGAGCTAAAATCACTAAACATATTGACGAAAATTCGATTATGTCCGCTTCTCAAAAAATTATAGGTCTTTCAGTTTCTTTCTGTGTTTCCGTTACTTCTTGCTGTTGCTGAATGTTTTCATCTTCTGTATCATAAAGTATGATCTCCTTTGTAGTCTCTGTAGATATCTCTTCTTCATACTTATACTTTAACTCGTCAAATTTTACATCCCTTGATATCACAATCTCATTACTTTGGGGGTTCCACAATCTGTAACCATTCCCGCTATAACCAACCATCCTCGCCTCTGTATCTCTTGGCTCTAATTTCCCTTGTTTAGGTAGATTTGTGTACCATGCCTTACTACCAAACACTTTCATATTTTTTAAATTTGTTTTGCCTATAAATATGCTTGCTGGTGCTTCCCCTCTTAAAGCTTGAGTTGGTGACCTGTTCAGAGCATAAGTAGCACATCTAAGTGCTTCATTCCACAAGTACTTTGGTAAATTACTTTGTATTAATAAGGCTCTGATTCTATCACATAGCGGTTCTAAATCAATGATAGACCATTCTGACACTATTGCAATAGCAGACTAAGGCCCCAGTTCATGCGCTCGGCTACATCGTTCTGTTGTGGGGTGTAGGGGCATGTGAATTCCTGATGTATTCCTTATTTTTCACAGAATTCTTTCAGCTCTCTGTCTACAAATTCACCACCATTGTCTGTTCTTATCTTTTGTTCATTCACATTCTGTTGATATAATTAATAATATACTTCTTCGCTTTACTCTTGTACTTTAGTATGTAGACTTCTGTAAAATGTGAGAAGTCATCAATGATAGTTAAGCGATTCAGCGATTCAGCGGTTCAGTGATTCTGGGTTAAGCTCGCCGTTGCACATAAGTTATATATTGTAATTTTGTGTGTTCCACTTTTATATTTTGTGTGCAATAAAGAATAAGAATAGTTAGGTAAAATCTCTCTCCATTTGCTGTCAAAGAGCCTCCAATGTCACAGTAAATGAGTTCTCCAATTTCTTTTGACTTACGGTGACATACTTCATTAAATGGGTTTCTTATGCCTTTGGCTCTATGACAAATATCACACTTTGCATTGCCGATAGGAAGTCCCAATATTCTCATACCTGCATGGTTCAAATGAGCCATTCTCTGATGCCACAAGTTGCTGTTCTCGGCTGTCATAGCATTTCCTTGTAAGATATTGAGATCTATAGTAAACAGGCTTCATTACTTACATTTACCTTGAATCTGTCCACAGGGTGTATTTATTATTACTATACTTTTCTTCAAAGTTACTGCACTTCCTGCTATATTCAGTTTTCTGACTGATATTAAATTGTATGACAAATTATTTTCAATTAAGCATTCAATTGTTACTGTCATTCCTTCATTTGTTTTTGACATCAATTTTACTTTTTTTATTTATGTGTATAGTGTTTCCATTTGCAAATCTAATATGTATTACTTCAATTGTTTGAATATCTTTCTTCAATCATGTCATATGTTGAACCTGAGTCAACCACAAATGTTATCATCTCATTATCTTCTGTAGCGTTTGAAGCATCAATGAATGAAAGTTTTCTGCCCGTTCACAGATTATGTTGCTTTTTGGCCTTCTTTGAAAATGATTTCTACCACGGGCTCGTCTTCCACGAGTTGTTATGCCTATGGTTCCTTCCTCGGTTGTTGCGAGCAAAATGACCAGTTTTACACCACATGAGTAACATTTTATTGCCTCGCCTGTAAATGAACAATTTCCTGAACTTGGGATTACCGTCTCATCTGTCATCTTTAATTCAGCATCCAGAAGTTTACTTTTTGTATAGTCTAAAGTTAGCTCTATTTTTGTAGTCTATAATGCAGTAATAGTTGGCTGATATGAGTCTTCCATGTTAAGTAGCAGGTGACAAACTTTGTCTGCCTCATCAAATTTCTTTCTGAGGTCTCAAGATCTCTAATGATCTTGTCAAAATTATGAAAATGTTCCTCCGGCTTTTCTCCCTTTTTACTTTTTAATTGAATTAGCTGTTTTCTTAGGTAAAGACTTGACAGGTCACTTTTTCGTTCAAATATTTTCTTTAAATTTTCAATCATTTCTTTAGCTGTCTGTCCTTTAAAGACTGAATTATTAAGTTTTTAGCCTTAGAATCAGCTTTCATGTATGCTTCCTCATCTTTAAGTTTTTTAATTGCTTCATCTTTTTCTAAACTTAGTTTCTCGGCACTGATGCTCATCCATCGCAGCAAGTACTCGAAACAACCACTTTCCAAAATTTCCTCCTTCCAATACCGGTATAGCGATCCGCATATTTTTCTCGGACATCGCCATGTCTAAGTTTCCGTACTTAAAACAACTGCCCTAAACTGTGTCAATCTGACTTAATTAAACTTCTGTGCCCATAACCTGATAGAAATAGCTATATTTCAGCTACTTCTGGTACTGGATTGGAAGGATATGCATTGATTAAAATCTACGCATCTTACTAGCTTAATAAGAAATGAGATAGATTTCATAACTACAAATAAACCGAAGCTTTTCTTAAACGTGGAAGTCCTTAACAATTTTAACTATTTTACTGATCACAGATTACTCCGAGGTCACTTACTCTTAAATGAACCTAAAAATTCAAGGAAACATATACAAAATACTAAACAACCAATTACACTACCATTACCCAGCCATGTTCTAGAATCCCTAAAAACTAAATTGATACCAATAAGTGAACTTAGAACAGTCCAAGAAAAGTATGATTCCTTAGAAGAAGAAATAAAAGGAACTAATAAAATTATAGAAAAAGACAAACCGCTTAAAGATAGAATAGGATCTGAAGCAAGAAGATTAATACAACAAAGAGCTCTTTTGTTTAAGAAAAGGAAGCACAATAGACGAAACATAACTAAAATAAGTAAAGAAATATACACAGAAATAAGAAAATACAGAAATTCACAAAAAACTAAGTTAATACAACTCCACATTACGAAATTAGGTGGAATCAAAAATGCGTGGAAGGAACTCCAAGAACATACAAACTGGATTACTAACGTAACACATCATAAAACTAAAAAACATAAATTTAAAAGAAACGAAATATTAAATACAGCAACCGATTTCTACCGCGATCTTTATCATGACGAACAAAGTACATCAGTTACAAGTAGCGAAACAGTTATAAGTACCCAAGAAGAACCAGTTCCTAATATAATGAAAGATGAAGTTACTAAAGCTATCAAATCACAGAAAAGAGGGAAAGCACCCGGAGAAGATAACATCTCTAATGAACTTTTGATAGGAGTGTCAGAGACTATTTTGCACACGCTGACAAACCTTTTTAATGACATTTTAAGAACTGAATAATTATATACCTCTTCAATGGACTTCATCTACAATAATTTTACTTCACAAGAAAGGGAGAACAGATGATATATCGAACTACAGACCCATTTCGCTAATGTCGAATGTATACAAATTTTTCTCCAAGATAATACTTGACCGGATAACAAAGACCTTAGATGAGAAACAGCCGAAAGAACAGGCAGGGTTTCGAAGCAGCTTTTGAACCATCGACCACATCCACACCATCAAACAAATTATCAAAAAATGCAATGAGTATGGATTAAACTACTACTTAGCATTTATAGATTACAATAAAGCATTTGATTCGCTAAAACATGAGAAAATTTGGTAAGCCCTCACCGCACAACGGGTTCACAGTAAATACACTAACATAATAAAGAACATATATATAAATATGGAAGCTAAAATACGCACAGAAAAGGTAGGAGAATGTTTCCCCATTAGAAAAGGAGTTAGACAGGGAGATCCCTTATCACCCAAACTTTTCTTAGCAACCCTAGAATATATATTTCGACAGCTGGAATGGAAGGAATATGGTATAAATGTTAATGGAGTATTACTAAACCATTTCAGATTCGCAGATGATCTTATATTAATATGTGGCGATCCAAACACTGCAGGCTATGGTTGAACAACTGATACACGAAAGCGCAAAGGTAGGACTATCAATAAATACCAGTAAAACAAAATTAATGACAAATTACGTCAAAACTCCCATTAAACCCTATAATGCTGCTGAAGTGGGATATGTAAACGAATATACATACTTAGGCCAAATAATATCTCCAACAGACATCACAACAAAAGAAGTTCAAAATAGAATAAGCCTAGGATGGAGGAGATACGATAAGATCTTTAAGAGCCCAGGCTCTTAAAGATGTAATGTAATGAAAAACTCGGATATACCAATTGAAGGAAAGAAGAAAATATTTAATACATGCATTCTACCAAGCATGACCTACGGATGTCAGACATGGAGTTGTACAATGAAAAATATCAAATCCCTAGAAACTTGCGAACACAGAATGGAAAGAAGCATACTAAACTTAAAATAAAAGACAAAATTATGTTAAAAACGATCAGAAAACAAACCAAGATTATAGATATAATAGTACATTGTTCACCGAGAGGAGAAAGTGACCGATTACCGTCGAGGGTGTCGTTTGAAGCCCGAGCCGTAGGCGACGGCTTTAAAACACCAGAGATCGGGAATCGCACTTTCTCTCGAGTGATACATAGTGCTTTATACTATACCTACGAGGAAAATAAAAAACTAAATTTTTACTAATTGAAATTTATATTGAAATTGTTGCAGTTAGTGAAGCTTAATGTTAACACTTTTTCCGCAATTTTCACATGTTCTTTTTTCAAATTGTTTATCCTGCCGCCGCAGGGTCGCACTGCCACACAGCTAGTGGCCAGTGTCATTTTGCGAACTTGGAGATAAAAACTCACTGTAAAAACTTTTTGGCTTTTGATATTTAGGTTACCGGCGCATAGTCTTACCCAAAATTAGAAAAGAAAAACCACGTAAGAAATGGATTTTCATACACTTTTCTCTCCCGCTCAGATGCGTTTTCTCCCCGCATATTTGTTCGATATGCAATGACGTATTTTGTACCGTAAATTTGATAAAGTATCAAGGTACTTTCCAAGCAGGTGTAGTATAAAATACCAAATCAAACAACTGAAATGGAAATGGGCAGGACACCTAACAAGAAGTAAGACAGAAAAGTGGACGAAAGAAGTGACGGAATGTAAAAAGAGAAGTAAAGGCAGGCAGTATCGAAGATGGGAGGATGATATCAAGGAGGTGGCAGGACCATGTTGGATGAGGATAGCAAGGGATAGATCGTTGTGGAGAACACTTGGGGAGGCCTATGCCAAAGAGCAAGACAATCACGGAACCGGTGTCTAATACAAATAATATTTAATTACGTTGCTTTCATAAACAACCATGTTTAATACTAGTAATACATAAGTAGTTATAGGATGAAATGTAACACATAAGATTGTTAATAAAGGCTTTTATTATTATCTCCTTTATTCATTAAACTACATATTATTTACATTTTTAAATATTCTAATATAAAACAATAAAAAAAAACATTTAAAAATATAAAAAATAGGAGCCCACCGGCATCGGGAACAGGGTCCGAGCTACCGATGGTCAGGGCTCTTGAGAGAGGAACCTCCTAACAATACGCGCCGTGTCCAGAAGTACTGCTTTCTGAATCAAGCCCTTGATCCAGCTTCCAAGCGAGAGCCTCCGCAGATGTTGTTCTAGGCAATAGCCTAATGGCCAATAGGCTATTAAGTCATTTGCCGACACGACTATCGGCACAATGACTGCTGTACTCACGTCTCACATGTCGACAACCTCACGAGCCAGATCTAGATACTTGAACTGCTTATCTTTCTCTGCTTTCACGAGGTTCTCGTCATGCGGGACCGTTATATCAACAATCATTGCGCGACGCTCCAATCGATCTATCACCACAATATCAGGCTTATTGGCAACAATAGTCCTGTCAGTGACGATAGATCGATCCCAATACAACGTGATATTACCATTCTCGAGAACTGGGTCGGGCGCATACTTATAGTATGGCACTTCTGATTCCACAAGGCTGTACTTCAAAGCAAGTTGCTGGTGGATAATCCTGGCGACGAGGTTGTGTCTATGCAAGTACTCTCCGTTAGCCAGACGAGACCATCCGGAAATAATGTGTCGGATTGATTCTCCCGGACGGTGGCATGCCCAACATATGTCAACCGTGCCATCCTTCACAATGTATTTTCGGTAGTTATTCGTCATCATAACTTCGTCCATTATTGCACAGACAAAACCTTCGGTTTCCCCGAAGAGGTCACCGAAGCGTAGCCAAGATACGGACGCTAAGAAGTCCACATCAGGCCCATGTAGGGCCCGGTAAAAGCGTCCGTGAAGCTCCTTGCTCTGCCATACCTCCTTGCGGTCATTAGTGTCTAATACTCCAGGCTTGCGCCAGTTCTCTTTTGCCAGGGAGAGCGGGGTGAGGCCCTTGTCCACTGATACCACATCTCTGTGCATCCCCACGTCGACTTCTAGGAAGTATTCCCTGAGACTGCATACCTCACGGTTGTGTAGGGTCTTAGCATTTAAGAAGCCGCGACCCCCGCACTTCCGCGGGATATACAGTCTCATCACCGAGGACCGTGGGTGATGTATTCGATTTGCGGTCAGCAGTGCGCGGACCCTCCTATCCAGGGCATCAAGTTCCGTCTGAGTCCATTTGAGTATGCCGAAAGAATACATCAAAACCGGCATAACCCAACCGTTGAAGGCACGTACCTTGTTTCCGCCAGACAAAAGACTATTTAGCACCTTGTTCAAGCGGCCAAAAAAAGCGCTCCCTCAACGATTGTTTCATGTCGGCATTATGATACCTAATGCTTCCGACATACCCAAATACTTGTAGGATTCTGTTGAGGAGAGGGATCTAAGGTGTATGGAATCCGAGAGTTGAGTTCCCACGGATTCCATAATCTCCCCTCGTTTCACATGCATGACTGTGATAAAATAGGTAGAATTTAATGATTACATTGTTGTGTATTTTTGTATTTAAAATGTTGCCAACTGTCAACGGAAGTCATATTAATTTTTGCTTATTAAAATTGTTATTAAAATCAAATTAATCTGTTAATTTAATCTATAAAAAATAGTGTTTAATTATCTATCATTTTTATTATTTTTGGTGTATACTTTATAGTTTGTTATTAGTCGATCGGTTGACTTATGGCGGGAGAATGAGGTATAAAAGCCAGGCACAATAACCGTCCGGTCAAATCCGACCCAGCCAACCTCTAGTTGCCCTCCCCTCAATGACGCACTAAGCCTAGGCCCGAAACTTCATTTAATGTATATCCTTAGTTTGTAAGCCCTGGCTGGGGGCCTTAAAGTAATTTTTGGCCACCACAGGATAGTCCGGTTAAACAGCATCAACCTGCGAGAGTTGTTGCGCTGCGAGTGGTCCCTTAAAAAAAAAACAAAAAAATTGACTTATGGCGGGAGAATGAGGTATAAAAGCCAGGCACAATAACCGTCCGGTCACTTGGTCCAGGTGGTCCAGTCTTTCCTTTCAGACAGGAGCTTCCGTGTGGTGGTTGAGGGAGCGCTCTCTAGCGCCCATCCGGTGTTGGCCGGCGTTCCGCAGGGCAGCTGCGTTTCGCCGGCGTGTTACTCACGTTACACCGACGACATCCCCACGGCGCCAGAGGCGACGCTCGCGCTGTACGCTGACGACGCCGCGTACATTACCACCTCGCTCAACGCGAAGTACGCGGCGGTCAAAATGCAGCGCGCGCTAGATCTGCTGCCTGACTGGCTGTCTAAGTGGCGGCTGTCGGTTAACGTGGGTAAGACGCAGGCGATGGTCATCGGATCAGCGCCCCTCCCACCACCCCTGACTCTACAAGGCGCCGACGTCGATTGGTCGCCCCGGGTGAAGTACCTGGGTGTCACCATCGACCGTCGGCTCACCATGGGCGGTCACGTCCGCCAGGTCGCGGCGCGGGCTGGCATAGCCCGCCACCAGCTCCGCCCAGTGCTCTCGTCCCGTCTGCCGGCGCGCGTCAAGTTGGGCGTATATAAAACCTATATACGCTCGATACTGACGTACGCCGCTCCCGCTTGGTACGTCCTCGCGTGCGAGGGCCACAAGAAGCTCCTCCGCACGCAACAAAACTATGCGTTGCGGACTATCGTCGCCGCCCCTCGCCACGTGAGGAACGACGTCATCCAGCGGGATCTCGGGATCGAGAGCCTGGACGCCTTCATCCGGCGCCTCGCGACGGGAATGTTCGCGCGTGCCGACGCATCTGCTTGGCCCCACGTCAAGCACATAGCGCCCTGGCATGCGCGCCCCCCTGACGCGAGGCGCCCCCTCCCCCGCGACCTGGTAGCGGACACTGACCCCCCCCCACCGGATTGACGCCCAGGTAAGCTGCCCCAGGCTACACGCAGCTTACCTGAACAATATGACTCTACAACTCACATAGACTCAGCTGGGTGGCGTGGTCTTAGTTAATATAGGCACGTCGCGCAGCTACACCACACATGCATCTCTCTACACACACGTAGACTCACAATGTGGGGGCGCGGCGCGGGCTCGCGACCCACACCAACACTGGGCGGTGTTACACAGTACAATACCGCCCACACACTCATAACGGCTTCTTAGTCCGGACCGCGACCGGCTAGCTCTGGAAGCGGGGCGGACGGGAGCCTTACATCCTTCATAGGTACGTCGAGTCGGTACCTCTGTCGCTGGTCGTCCTCCGCCGGGCTTCCTCCGGGTAACCGGGGGTCTCACCTGGCGGGGACAGACCGCCGAGGTGCCGTGAAGAAAGCAGCGCTATGAGACAGCGCTGTGGCGCGCCTACTGAAAACTTCACCGCAACCACACACACAGTCGTGCGTTGTCTCACGCACGCCAACAGGCCCAGCCTTTTAAAGGCAATACAATGACGGGCCCGTCTTAACGGGCCGAGGTATGGCCTCCGCGGCCAGGGGGCAGAGCCCCGTGACCGCCTGCCGCGCCCCCTAGCGGGGGCGCAGCGACATCCTACGAGAGTCCGGTCGGTCACTTCTTGTTTGGCTGCCGACGGGAACACTTCTATACAAAGTTAAGTATTGCTTAAGTGTTGCTTTGCTGAAATTATTATGTAATTATAATTGTGTTACTCATTAATGTGATTATGAAATAGTAAACTAAACTTGATTTGTGTTTGTTTAGATGGTATTTATAATACTAACTTTGGTATTATATTAAATGATAACTTTGGCTATATACTCACTGCTAGGGGTATACTATACCTCTTGTTACATAAGTTAAAATCTATTTTTAAAATCTATTTGTGTGTGTTATAAACCAATATTGTATATTTTGTGTTAAATATAAACAGTAAAATGTTCCTTGTAGTTTCCTTCACTATCACAATAATTTTCATTTATTTCAGTTAAAGTAGATAAATAGTATGTTGCTTATCCGTTTACTGTAAAGTAAATAAATAGTATGTTGCTAATCCGTTTACCCTGCCATTTATAACATCAGAAGTGGGATTGTCCTTGCATCACATTTACTAATAATATCTCATGTTTCAGGATGGACGCTGAGACAATCGGTAATCTTCTGAAAGCTATCAGAGATGCTGTGTCTACGACACAACAACAGGACGATGACATCGCTTTGCCGGTGTTCGATCCGGATAAAAACGACTGTGGAGCGAAGAGTTGGTGTGACAGCATCGAGACTCTCCGTACGGATTTGAAGTGGAGTAGTATCAAAACAGCAGCTAATGCCGGTAAGGCCCTAAAAGGATCTGCCATGACGTGGTTCGAATCATGGGAACCAACTGAAGGTAGATCCTGGGAAAAATTTCGTATAGATATCATTGATGTTTTTCCCGAAAAAAAAAAACTTGTCTGAGAAACTCAGTAAGGCAGTCTTATACACATCAGACGCGGCAGATTCTTATAGTGAATACAGTAGAGAAAAAATACGTTTACTTCGTAATACAAAAATTTCTTTTACTGATGACCAAATAGTGGAATTAGTTTGTGGAGGAATTTCTGATGTCGACGTTAAGATGGCTTCACTAAATAGTGGTATCACTACTACTGCCCTTATATCGCTGCTTTCAGTATATGTAAAAGCAAAAAAATACCCTTAGAAAATCCTAACGCCGGGCCCTCTGAAACGAAACGACCTAAGTTGAACCACGAAAAGAAATGTTTTTCTTGTAATAAGATTGGTCACCTACGGTATCAATGTCCCAAAAGTAAACTCAACTCGCAAACACCTGTCAATCAAGTCGTACAGTTACCTTAGCCTAACGGACCAAAAGTTTGTACATATTGCAAGAAAATTGGGCACTTTGAGTCTGTTTGCTATCATAAACAAAAAGCTGAATCAAGTAATTCTTCGTCCATAACTATAATACCAAATAAAGAGGTTATTTTTTTAGAAAACCCGAACTAAAATGAACTAGAGTTGTCATAAATGATATTCCGATTGATTGTCTCGTAGATACAGGAGCAAGTTGTAGTCTGATAAAAGAATCAATTGCAAGAAGATTAGGCTGCCATTTTTCACCAATATCAATTTATTTGAACGGTATAGGTCAAAATAAGATACACGTTTTTGCTTTAATTACCGTACTGGTTAAATTCAAAGCAGTTTGTTTAGAGTTAGATATATATGTTGTTAGAGACTATGATTTTCAGTATAATTTATTGATAGGTCGAAACGCTGTTCAATATCAAGACATAGAAATAGTAACAGATTCATTAGGTAGTCGTCTATTTAGGAAGTCAGTTCTAACTAAGACAGACGTTAATATGATTTCTACTGATACACCCGATTTAATTGAATAAACCTCAAAAATTAATCATTTAGATTTGGAGCTACAAGATAAAATAAGAAACATCTTTCAAAAGTACCCTTCTGTCTTCGATGGAACTACTACCGTAAAAACCGGTGAACTTAGGTTACGATTAATTAAAGATGAAATCATCAATTATCGTCCCTATCGATTGGCGCCAATAGAGAGAAAGAAGGTTAATGAAATAATTCAAGAACTTTTGAAGCAAAACATAATTCGGGAAAGTGACTCTCCTTTTGCAAATCCAGTAATTTTAGTTAATAAAAAAGACGGCAGCGATAGACTATGTATAGATTATAGAGCACTAAATAAATTTTTGGATAAAGATCGCTACCCTCTCCCTCTAATCGAAGACCAAATCGATAAGTTAGGTAAAGCAAAATTCTTCATTTCTATTGATATGAAAAATGGTTTCTACCAAATTCCCGTTGCATCAGAGTCTATAAAATACACGGCTTTTGTGACGCCCGATGGTCACTTTGAGTTTTTAAGGATGCCATTTGGTATCTGCAATGGGCCCTCTGTTTTCCAAAGAGCTATCACAAAAGCTGTGCAGCACTTGAAATTTCTTCTAGTTTATATAGATGACATCTTAATTCCATTTTCAACAATAGAAGAAGGTCTTCACTATTTAGATGAAACGGTTCGGGCATTATGCTGTTCAGGATTTACTATAAATATTAAAAAATGTAAATTCTTTGTTCAAAGTATAGAATATTTAGGAAGAATTATAACACAGGAAGGTATTAGGCCCAGTGAGGCAAAGATAGCTGATTTAGTAAATTCTCCTGTCCCTAAAAACGTTAAGCAAGTAAGGCAGTTTATGGGTCTAGCTAGTTACTTCCGCAAATTTATTAATTCCCACTTTCGCAACTCGAACTGCACCTATAACGAAATTAACAAAAAGTAACCAGAAATGGGAGTGGGGAATAGAACAGGATACGGCTAGAAATTATGTAATAAAACATTTGTCTAGTAAACCATTATTAACAATATTTGATCCCTGTTTACCAACCGAACTATATACAGATACTAGTTCCTTGGGCTACGGAGCTATTTTAGTAGGTACAAAGAATTAATAATATCAAAAAGGTCATAGCTTATTTCAGTCGAAGAACTTCACCCGCGGAATCCAAATATTGTTCGTATGATCTAGAAACTTTGGCTATATATAATGCTTTAAAACATTTTAGAGTATCCCTTCTAGGTATTACATTTAAGATCATTACAGACTGTAACTCTATTAAAAGCACTATGAATAAAAAAGATTTATCTCCCCGCGTTGCCCGTTGGTGGATGTTTTTACAAGATTTTAATTTTGAGGTCGTATATAAAAAAGGTAGATATATAGGACATGTAGATTTTCTTAGCCGAAATCCTGTGAAAGTCTCCACTCCTGCTGGTGCATCAGTATCTAGCTCTTTGTCACCACAGACTGCCACTAAACAAACCAATAGTACATCACTAAAGTTTTCTAGCATGATAAATTTGATTGAAGAACCACTATCTTGGTTAGAAGTTGCCCAACAAAATGACCCAGAAACCCAAAATTTAATAGCTCAAATTATAGCTGGTGAACTAGACGACAATCAATACTTATTACAAAATAATTTGTTGTTTTACAAAGAACGACCTAACGAACCTAAATTATATGTGCCAAAAGGATCCAGATTCAGCCTTCTAAAATTATTCCATGATGAAAATTGCCACGTAGGGTTTACCAAAACATTCAAAAAACTTTGCGAATATTTTTGGTTTCCTCGTATGTCTACTTTTGTTAGAAAATATTTAAAGCGCTGTCTAATATGTGTGGAAAGGAAACGTCATTCTGGTCCAAAACAAGGATATTTACATCCCATTGATAAAACCCCTATTCCTTTTCATACAATCCATCTGGATTGTACAGGTCCATTCACACAAACAAGTGACGGATATAAACATATTCTACTTTTAGTCGACGGGTTTACCAAATTCTGTTTGATAAAACCTCTCAAAACTCTGAACTCTACCGAACTAGTGACAATTATAAGGGAAACTATCACTATATTTGGAACCCCATCAATGGTTATCACAGATAGGGGCACCAATTTTAGTTCTAACCAAATTCGTTCCTTGTTTAGAGAGTTACAAATAGAACATCATATGGTTGCTACAGGCACACCAAGAGGTAATGGTCAAATAGAAAGATATGTCGCTACAGTGATTGATATGCTAAATACTACTTGTAATGGCTCGTCAGATTGGCCAAGCGGATTGTGGAAGGTACAACAGTCAATTAACACCACTAGTCAGACTTCTACGGGTTTCACACCGATTCGTTTGCTTATAGGCTGTAATGCTAATATCCCTTCTATCCAAGCTCAATTGAATGACATAAATATTCCCGAAGATAACATAGATGTTAGGGCAGATCGTGAACTTGCTTATCAACGTCTGTGTTATGAGGCAAACAAATTCAAAACTCGATTCGATACCGTAAGGCGAGATAATAAAGTTTTTCATGTTGGAAATACAGTTTATGTAAACCAAGACCACAGGCGTCATGATAAACTAAGTCCCAGATTTAAAGGTCCTTATGAGATTACAGCTATATTACCTAATGATAGGTATTCCTTAAGGGGAATAGGAAATCTAAGAAATATAACCAAAGATAAATTGAGACTATGGTCTGGAGAATGGATTGATGATGTCGAATAATGGTCATGTTATATTATATTGTAGCTATATGAAAATGATGTATTAGATGTCAGATGTGACAAATGGAATGGAATGATTGGAACCTTCGCAGCATGTGCAGCAGGTGAAAGGCTTAGATTGATGTCAAAGTACTGACCGTTGTTGTTTTGTCCCTTTGATGTGCTAAGTTGGACTACAACAATGAATAATATGTATTAGCTTTAAGTTTCCTTACAAAAGTGTATTTAGTAATAATTAGTGTTAAGTTTTAACTTTATGTAGTCCGAGAGCGAACTACAAGTCAGTATGGCCGTGATAAAATAGGTAGAATTTAATGATTACTTGTTATGTATTTTTGTATTTAAAATGTTGCCAACTGTCAACGGAAGTCATATTAATTTTTGCTTATTAAAATTGTTATTAAAATCAAATTAATCTGTTAATTTAATCTATAAAAAATAATGTTTAATTATCTATCATTATTTTTATTTTATAGTTTGTTATTAGTCGATCGATTGACTTATGGCGGGAGAATGAGGTATAAAAGCCAGGCACAATAACCGTCCGGTCACTTCGACGCCTTAATCCGGCGCCTCGCGACGGGAATGTTCGCGCGTGCCGACGCATCTGCTTGGCCCCACGTCAAGCACATAGCGCCCTGGCATGCGCGCCCCCCTGACGCGAGGCGCCCCCTCCCCCGCGACCTGGTAGCGGACATTGACCCCCCCCCCACCGGACTGACGCCCAGGTAAGCTGCCCCAGGCTACACGCAGCTTACCTGAACAATATCACTCCACAAACTCACACACATTCAGCTGGGTGGCGTGTTCTAAGTTAATATAGGCACGTCGCGCAGCTACACCACACATGCATCTCTCTACATACACGTAGACTCACAATGTGGGGGCGCGGCGCGGGCTCGCGACCCACACCAACACTGGGCGGTGTTACACAGTACAATACCGCCCACACACTCATAACGGCTCCTTAGTCAGGACCGCGACCGGCTAGCTCTGGAAGCGGGGCGGACGGGAGCCTTACATCCTTCATAGGTGCGTCGAGTCGGCACCTCTGTCGCTGGTCGTCCTCCGCCGGGCCTCCTCTGGGCAACCGGGGGTCTCACCTGGCGGGGACAGACCGCCGAGGTGCCGTGAAGAAAACAGCGCTATGAGACAGCGCTGTGGCGCGCCTACTGAAAACTTCACCGCAACCACACACACAGGCGTGCGTTGTCTCACGCACGCCAACAGGCCCAGCCTTATTAAAAGGCAACACAATGACGGGCCCGTCTTAACGGGCCGAGGTATGGCCTCCGCGGCCAGGGGGCAGAGCCCCGTGACCGCCTGCCGCGCCCCCTAGCGGGGGCGCAGCGACATCCAACGAGTCCGGTCACTTCTTGTTTGGCTGCCGACGGGAACACTTCTATACAAAGTTAAGTATTGCTTAAGTGTTGCTTTGCTGAAATTATTATCTATACTAATATTATAAAGCTGAAGAGTTTGTTTGTTTGAACGCGCTAATCTGAGGAACTACTGGTTCGAATTGAAAAAATCTTTTAGTGTTAGATAGCTTATATATCGAGGAAGGCTATAGGCTATATATCATCACGCTACAATCAATAGGAGCTGAGCATCAACGAAAAATGTTGCAAAAACGGGGAAAATGTATTATCTTTGAGTGCTTTCGTTGCGTGCGCTGGTTAACCGGTTAAAGTTGCACAAAAATAATGTATGAGGGAATTATTCCTCTTAAAAATGTCTAAAAAAAAGTCCGCGAGAGCACATGCCTATCTTTTAAGGTTGACTAACAATAACCATTTTTATGATTTTAAAATTTGGATAGTATTAATCCTTATCAAAATAAATATGTTAGTCATCTTTAGCATTCAATTGTGACCAAAATTTCCCTTTACACCATTCAATTTAGATGAATATCTTAGGAGATATCACAGTTTTAAAATAACTCCGCATCAAAATAATAACCTGCGCGCGCTGCGAGGCGGGCTTCATGTTGTTGGGAAAACCAATGTGATTAGATTCAATGGACAAATATTGTGGAGAACTTAGAGAAGGTTTTAATTTTTGTTTCATTGTAATCAGTGCTCTCTATCAAAAGATTTATGAATTTAAAGTGTTCAACAAGAACTTACCATCATTGTGTAAGATACATGCAACGACATCTATTGCACCAAAATGGTACTAATTAATAAAAATGTGCTCACAAGATAACTTTTAAATCGGCTGACCAGCTTTACAAAAAAGTTCTGGTAGCAAAAAGTACTCTAGATTAGTCTACATGACGCTATAACCCTGTAGAGTATGTGTTCGATCGCTTTACGATGCCTGGAGTATGATTTTCATCGAAAGTCTGACGATGGATACGGAAGGCAGTTGCAAGAGGTCCGCAAGAGTTTACAGCAGAGTGTGTGTTCGATCGCTTTACATGCATTATATTTTAACGGTTTAATTTCGTGCTCGATAGATGGCGCTATTAATTTCACTCCATTTTCTGAGTCGCGGTGTTAAGTTTTCCGTGAAAGAATGACCCTCGCCCGTGTCAAATGTCTGAAGCTTGGTTTTAACCAACGAAACAAAAAGAGGAGGTTCTCAATTCGACGCGTCTATATTTTTTTTATTTTATGTATGACCTGACCACGCATAACTTTTTACAGAGAAGTCCGATATGCATGATCTTTTGTTTTTTAAATTGAAAAATCGTGTTCGGGCTCATTTCCTTATTTTTCTTGATGAGAACGTTAGATCTAGCTGGAGTATGACGTCATCGAAGGTCTGACTATGGAGACGGAAGGCACTTGCAAGAGGTCCTCAAGAGTTTGCAGCAACAATAACGTGTTTGGGTTCATTTCATGCACCTTGATGAGAACTTTAGGCCTTGCTGAAGTATGACTGTCATCGACGATCAAACGATAGAGACAAATGGCAGTTGCAAGCGGTCCTAAATAGTTTGCAGCAGGTATAATGTTATTGGGCTCATTGCATTCGCTTTGATGAAAACTTTAAACCTAACTCAGTATGACTTTCATCGAATGTCTGACGATGGAGAAGGAAAACAGTTGCAAGAGGTCCTCAAGAGTTTACAGCATCTGTATCGTGTCTGGGCTCATTTCATGCATCTTGATGAGAACTTTAGACCTGCCTGGAGTATGTCTATCATCAAAGGTCTGACGATGGAGACGGAAGGCAGTTGAAACAGGTCCGCAACAGTTTACAGCAGTTTTATCGTGTCATTGTTTTATCGTGTTTTGTCTCGGCTCATTTCAAGAACTTTGATGAGAACTTTCGTTCTAGCTGGTGTATGATTGTCATCGAGTGTCTAAAGATGAAGACGTAAGGCTGTCGAGGGTCGCGGGCCTGTGGACGGTGAGTAATGGGCTAGCTCGCCATCTGTCCGTCTTATGACGACAGGCCGTGGTGACGGCGTGTTCGTGTTCCACACGCGTCTCAAAGAGATGTCAGCAAACGGGAAGGGATCCGAGAGGAGCGAGGCCTGCCAGGGTTACCGGACTGTTCAAAAGAGATACCGCGGCCCTGGAACGCAAAGGGAAATAGAAGAAACGTGGATGGATTTTAGTCAGTACAAGTCTGACACTCCCTTCCGATCCGTCCAGAGTGGGACGGGTCATTTGATGATTATCCATCGGTAATAGTATATAATAGGGATTTACTCCTTTTGAGAGCTTCCGTTGTGCGTGAACGGTTAAAGTTACGCAATTATCATGTATGTCGGAATTGTCCCTCTTAAAAAGCTCTAAAAAATATCCGCAATGGCCATATGTCTAACTTATAAGGATGACGCACACTGTCTCTAACCTCTCTTTCTTTTATGTGCACACGCACGCAGACGAAGTTGCGCGGGTCAGCTAGTGTAATTATAATTGTGTTACTCATTAATGTGATTATGAGAATAGTAAACTAAACTTGATTTGTGTTTGTTTAGATTGTATTTATAATACTAACTTTGGTATTATAATTATTAAATGATAACTTTGGCTATATACTCACTGCTAGGGGTATACTATACCTCTTGTTACATAAGTTAAAATCTATTTGTGTGTGTTATAAACCAATATTGTATATTTTGTGTTAAATATAAACAGTAAAATGTTCCTTGTAGTTTCCTTCACTATCACAATAATTTTCATTTATTTCAGGTAAAGTAGATAAATAGTATGTTGCTTATCCGTTTACTGTAAAGTAAATAAACAGTATGTTGCTAATCCGTTTACCCTGCCATTTATAACAACTGCACATTTGTCCACACCAAATTCCATCCTGATGGCGCTACTAAAAGTTTCAGTTACTTTCAGTAACTCCATCAGTTGCAATTTGTTGGGGGCAAAGAGTTTCAGATCATCCATGTAAAGAAGGTGAGATATGACCTGACCATCTCTCCTCAACCGGTAGCCTAAGCCTGAATCCTCCAGCAATGTGCTTAGAGGATTCAGGGCTAGACAGAACCAAAGTGGACTCAGACTGTCGCCCTGGAATATTCCCCTTTTAATCCATACAGGTTCATCATTCCCCTGAATCTGTCGACATCCTGGATATCGAAGGACCGTCCTCCATTGCCCCATACACGACTTAAGGAAGGCGCGTAGAGTTGTATCTATCTTGTACAACTCTAGCACCTTCATGAGCCATGTATGTGGAACAGAGTCGTAGGCCTTCTTATAATCTATCCAGCATGTCGACAGATCCTTGCGGGATCGACGAACCTATTGGCTAATGGCCATGTCGATGAGTAGTAGCTCCTTAGTACCGCGGGACCCATTCCTACATCCATTTTGAGAGGCAGACATAATGGAGTTATTGTCAATGTGTGTATTAATTTTCACTCTCAAAATGGATGTAAGAAGTTTATAGACTGTTGACAAACATGTTATCGGTCTATAATTCTTGGGTTCCGCAGGACTACCTGACTTATGGAGCAGGTGGGTAATACCAGTTGTTAGAAATTGCGGTAGCGACCCAGACTCTAAGGATGACTGGAATTGAGATGCTAGGCAAGTGTGTGAACTACTTAGCCATTTAAGCCAGAAGTGATGCAGTCCGTCCGGTCCCGGTGATTTCCAGTTCGGTAACGGACGAACTGCTCTGACTACGTCTATCGGCGTAATTGAAATTGGTTCCATTTCTGGAATAGATTCACACACTCGCTCAACATGTTGCATCCAGTCAATCTCAGTATGACAGACGGGTACCGACCAGATGGTGCGCCAGAAAGAACTCGGGGTGGCATCATCCGGGCGGCACACGTCCATCATATTTTGATCAGGTCGCTCCCAAGCTCTGTATACCCACCTCTCATCGCTCTGGAACATGCGATTCTGCGAGTATCGATCAACGCGCCGCTTATACCGCCGAATACGATTGGCCCATGCATAAACTTTCTGCTTCAGGAAGTCGATGCGCTCTGTAACACGGGACATGAATTCTTGAGGACTAATTTCAGTCCCCGAGAATGCCCGCCTCACAAAGCGCATCACACGTGGTCGTGTATTGCCCTCCCTGAAGCAGTGTAGTTTGCCGATAAGTACCCTGGCCCCGTCGATACGGCGCTCGATCCTGCGCTGCCAGGCTGGTACGGCTGGTTTTGGTCGAGTAGCTACGTCACAATTTGGGAACTTGACTTTAGCTAAACGACATGCCGCAACAGCCCCACAGTACAGGATCGAGTGTGTATCAACAAAGTCCTCGCTACTCGCGAATATATTCTTGAGTTGCGAGTCCAGGGCACACATCAGCGCCCTATTTTTTTTATGCATGGGTAACCGTGGTAATCGGGGCCTAAGTTCGGTAGGAGTGGACCGATACTCGCGAAGCGCATCCTCCAAAGCGCTCCTCAATCGGTCGTTGCACTGGCTACTTACCATAGCAACCCTATCATCTTCCTCTTCAACAATAGGACTAGAACGCATTGGGATTGCATCAATAGCTGACGTTCCACGCGTTGGTGACTGAGGCAAGATGATACGATTGCTAAGTACCTCTGAGCGCAGCCTATCAAGTGTGGCATCGTCCAACATGTGATTGCGTTGGATGACCCGCACCTGATCCGACAGTCGTTGGGTTGAGACGTTAACGGTTGGTTCAAGATCCTGAAACAGAGACAGCATCCTAACACGGTACGCGGTGAGGTTAGTTCCCCCCTCTGTAGACCCGTAATATGCGCGCATGACATTTTCGTTTATGGACTGGGTCCATCTCATGCGCTGCACACAACCACCGGTAGCGGGGACCCGGCTCGGGGCCTGTTGGCCCCTAAGTCCCAGGCTCTTCGGTGGCCGGCCTCTCCCCGGCCGACGCACAGGTGTTGGCGACGTCGGCGGAGAGAAATACTCGTCGCTCGAGCTCGACGCAACTGCCACGGCCGGTGTCACAGCACTCACGACGGGGCTGGATTCCGGCGGCGGCGAGGCGGAGCTGAGCGACGGGTCCGGGGTTGGTTGGCGTGCGCGTCGGGAGGCAGCTCTCGTAATCATTTGGTTATCATCATGTTATTTTCAATACTTTTCATTGTTGATGACGCCGTTGACAGACGTAATTTTCATAAAACTGTATTTTAATTTTGCACTGTTTGGTTTTCTAATTTTCTTGAATTTCCTTTGTTAAAAAAAAAACTGTTTTAAATGTTTTTAAATAACTATTGTAATTTAACTTTGTATTAAAACCAATATTTGTATTAAAATAAAAATTCCGATGATATAACCGGTGACTGACATTCGGTGTTGCCATTTTATTATATTATTATTATTACTTTATTCATATACATACAAATTATTTACATTTTTAAATATTTCTTATACAAAAAACAATATAAAAACATTTAAACATATAAAAAATTGTTGCCCGCCGGTATCGGGAACAGGGTCCAAGCTAGCGGTGGTCAGGGCTCCAGAGAGAGAAACCTCCTAACAATACGAGCCGTGTCCAGGAGTACTGCTTTCTGAATCAAGCCCTTGATCCAGCAGCCTAACGAGAGCCTCCTCAGGTATTCATCGAGGCTCTTAGCAATTAAGCCATGGGCTGTTACGACTATCAGCACAATGATCGCTGAGTCCACATGCCACATGTCGACAACCTTATTATTATTACCCACGTTCTTCGGTTATGAGACTGTATATCTCGCGGAGGTGTGGGGGTCGAGGCTATTTAAAAGCTAAGACTCTCCACAATCGCGAGGTATGCAGTCTCAGGGAATATTAAATAGAAACCGACGTCGGTATGCATCGAGATGTGATCGCGGTGGACAAGGGCCTCACCCCGCTCTCCTTGGCTAAAGAGAACTGGCGCAAACCTGTAGTGCTTGATACTAACGACCGCAGGGATGTATGGCAGAGTAAGGAACTTCACGGATGCTTTTTCCTGAATGGATCCGATGTAGACCTATCAGCGTCCGTAACTTGGCTACGTTCCGGAGACCTCTTCGGAGAAACCGAAGATTTTGTCTGTGCAATATGGATGAAGTTGTGATGGCGAATTACTACCGGATATTTATTGTGAAAGACGGTACGGTTGACATATGTCGGGCATGCCACCCGTCCAGGCTAATCAATCCGACACATTATCCCTGGGTGTTCTCGTCTGGCTAATAGAGAGTACTCTCTGGCTACAGCCAGGATTATCCATCAGCAACTTGCTCTAAAATACAACCTTATGGAATCGGAAGTGCCCGACGCAGTCCTCGAAAATGCAATATCACATTGTACTGGGATCAATCCATCATCACTGACAGGACTATTGTAGAAAATAAGCCTGATATAGTGGTGGTGGATCGATCAGAGCGGCGCGTAATGATTGTTGACATAACTGCCCGCATGATGGGAATAACCTCGTGAAAGCCGAAAAAGATAAGCAAATCATGTATTTTGACTTAGCTCGCGAAGTTGTCGACATGTGGAATGTGGACTTAGCGATCATTATGCTGATAGTCGTATCAACCCATAGCTAAATTGCCAAGAGCCTCGATCAATACCTGAGGAGGGTCTCGTTAGGCAGCTGGATCAAGGGCTAGATTCAGAAAGCGGTACTCCTAGACACGGCTCGTGTTGTTAGGAGGTTCCTCTCTCTGGAGCCCTGACCGCCGGAAGCTTGGACCCTGTTCCCAATACCGGTGGCCTACAATTTTTTATATTTTTAAATGTTTTTCATATATATTTTTAAAGGAATATTTAAAGTGTGATTGATTTGTAAAGATATCATAAAGAATAATTCTAATTAAAATGAGATCTTAATGTTTCATATCATAAAACAAAGATCTTACATTTATCACAAATCACAACATCTAAATCAATCAAATCAGCTCAATTATTATACAACAATAGTATAAATCAAAATTAATGAAAAAAAAGAAATGAACAAAATATCTCATAATAATCAAATAACCCTTTAGAATATTACGTAATTCTTAAATAATTTTGATCTAAATTCTGGTACTTAATGTGATCTTAAAATCTTAAACCATCTTAAGAATCTTCTTTCATGGAAGTTCTTAAATGGTGACATAAATATCCTGTATCAGAGAACACTTTTTCTGCTGCAACGCTGGTCGGTGATATTGATAAAAGTAGATGTAAACCTTTCCTAAATTCCTGCTTCTCTGACCGTCATCAAATAGTGCCATCTCTACTAAAACTGTGGTATCTAAATAATTTGTTGAAGAAGTCGGTTACTGCGCAGAAGACGGCTGACTCATAAACCAGTTGAAGAAGAGCAACCTTCTGTATCTTTTGTATTGTCCGCTGAAGTTATGACTGTTTGATCTGATTGTTGTGTGTCAAAAAATGTAGATATAGTTTTGCAAGACCGATTAACTATATTAAAATAACTAGATGACCCGCGCAACTTCGTTTGCGTGCGTGCGTACATAAAAGAAAGAGAGGTTAGAGAGAGTGTGCGTCAACCTTAAAAGTTAGACATATGGCCATTGCGGATATATTTTTAGAGCTTTTTAAGAGGGACAATTCCGACATACATGATAATTGCGTAACTTTAACCGTTCACGCACAACGGAAGCTCTCAAAAGGAGTAAATCCCTATTATATACTATTACCGATGGATAATCATCAAATGACCCCTCCCACTCTGGACGGAGCGGAAGGGAGTGTCAGACTTGTACTGACTAAAGTCCATCCACGTTTCTTCTTTTGCCCTTTGCGTTCCAAGGCCGCGGTATCTCTTTCGAACAGTCCCGCAACCCTGGCAGGCCTCGCTCCTCTCGGATCCCTTCCCGTTTGCTGACATCGTGACACGAACGCGAACACGAACGCGCCGTCACCACGGCCTGTCGTCATAAGACGGACGGATGGCGAGCTAGTCCATCTCACCGTCCACAGGCCCGCGACCCTCGAGAGCCTTACGTCTTCATCTTTAGACACTCGATGACAATCATTCACCAGCTAGAACGAAAGTTCTCATCAAAGTTCTTGAAATGAGCCGAGACACGATAAAACTACTGTAAACTGTTGCGGACCTCTTGCAACTGCCTTCCGTCTCCATCGTCAGACCTTTGATGATAGACATACTCCAGGCAGGAATAAAGTTCTCATCAAGGTGCATGAAATCAGTCGAAACACGATATAGATGCTGTAAACTCTTGAGGACCTCTTGCAACTACCTTCCGTCTCCATCGTCAGACCTTCGATGACAGTCATACTCCAGCTAGGCCTAAAGTTCTTATCAAGGTGCATGAAATGAGCCCAGTCACGATATAGATGCTGTAAACTCTTGAGGACCTCTTGCAACTGCTTTCCCGCTCCATCGTCAGACATTCGATGAAAGTCATACTCAGTTAGGTTTAAAAGTTTTTATCAAAGTGCATGAAATGAGCCCAAACACGATTTAGCTGCTGTAAACTCTTGCGGACCTCTTGCAACTGCCTTCCGTATCCATCGTCAGACTTTCGATGAAAATCATACTCCAGGCATCGTAAAGCGATCGAACCCATACTCTACAGGGTTATAGCGTCATGTAGACTAATCTAGAGTACTTTTTGCTATCAGAACTTTTTTGTAAAGCTGGTCAACCGATTTAAAAGTTATCTTGTGAGCACATTTTTATTAATTAGTACCATTTTGGTGCAATAGATGTAGTTGCATGTATCTTACACAATGATGGTAAGTTCTTCTTGAACACTTTAAATTCATAAATCTTTTGATAGAGAGCACTGATTACAATGAAACAAAAACTAAAACCTTCTCTAAGTTCCGCACAATATTTGTGCATTGAATCTAATCACATTGGTTTTCCCAACAACATGAACGCCCGCCTCGCAGCGCGCACGGGTCATTATTTTGATGCGGAGTTATTTTAAAACTGTGAAATCTCCTATGATATTCATCTAAATTGAATGGTGTAAAGGGCAATTTTGGTCACAATTGAACGCTAAAGATGACTAACATATTTATTCTGATAAGGATTAATACTGTGTCGGTAAAAATACCTTTGCAAATAAAGCACCATTTTTGACCAAATTTTAAAAACATAAAAATGGTTATTGTTAGTCAACCTTAAAAGATAGGCATGTGCTGTCGCGGACTTTTTATTAGAGATTTTTTAAGAGGAGTAATTCCCTCATACATTATTTTTGTGCAACTATAACCATTTAACCAGCGCACGCAACGGAAGCTCTCAAAGATAATAAATTTTCCCTGTTTTTGCAACATTTTTCATTGATGCTCAGCTCCTATTGATTGTAGCGTGATGATATATATAGCCTATAGCCTTCCTCGATATATAAGCTATTCAACACTAAAAGAATTTTTCAATTCGAACCAGCAGTTCCTCAGATTAGCGCGTTCAAACAAACAAACAAACTCTTCAGCTTTATAATACTCGTATTAGTATAGATTGCTGTTTCGGTCCAAATTTTATGTATTTTCTCCTCTTTGGAAGAAACCACATCTTTTGGACAAAATTGACCAAATTATTCGCAACACAACCGAGCATGGCTAAAAGCCACTCTACCAATGGGTTTTGGTAGCCTCAGCGTCCACAAAATGTATAGTGTAAGTTTACCGGCGGCGTTCCTGTCCTCTGTCCACAGCACTGAAAAGCTAACCAGGAAAAAATTAACTCTCTCCCTGGTTGACTCGGAAGTGCCGTGCTTGACCGAAGCAGAGGACGCCTAGAAAATGGCTTGCCCGGATACGGATCGGCCCGAGAACCAGTTTTCCCAGAGACATAGGGATGAGCCGCTCTGCGGGTTGGTACGGAATAAACTTATTAATACGTCTACCAATACTGCTGAGCGTGCCCGCCTTCTGGCTGTGGTTGAGTGGAAGTCGGGCCTCTGGCTTCAGGCACTACCGTCACCTATTATAGGTACTAGGTGTTAGGCGACACAACCTTCCGGCTCGCTACATGTTTGCGATTGGGCGCTCCTTGTGGGGCTCCACATCGCTGTCAATGTGGTGAAGCAGTCGACTGCTTCGGACACCATGGACTTTCTTGTGGTACAGTAAGAGTGCAGGTCGGCTTGCGCGGCACGCTAGCATTAATGATCTCATTCGTCGTGCTCTTGGCACCGCCGGGGTGCCAGCTGTCTTAGAACCGACTGGCTTGGCACGTGTCGATGGGAAGAGACCAGATGGTATGACCATAATGCCATGGAAGTCGGGTAGGCTTTGTTGTGGGATGCAACTTGCGTCGACACCCTTGCGCCATCCCATCTTCCTAGCACAATGGGCTATGCTGGGGCGGCTGCTGCAGGTGCTGAAAAACTCAAACGGCAAATACAATAATTTAATTGGTAGTTATGTGTTTGAGCCGTGTTTGGGGTTGAAACATTAGGGCGACACATTTACATTAGGGTCCGAGTGCTCATCTAGTATTTCGCGAAATCGACAAGCGCTGTCGACTCTTCATGTTACCAGAGGGCGGGCCTATTTTTTGACCAAAGAATCAGTATTGCCATACAACGTGGGAATGCTGCCAGCCTTCTGGGCACTTTTCCTGTTGACAGCGATGTGAACGAATTTTTACAAACAGCAACACTTAACTGCCCATTAAAGACGCAACTGAGAGAAATTATCACTGTTCGAAAGGGATAGATATATATTATATGTTAGTCATTTTCAATGGAGTCATAAGTTTTCAGGTTAATAATTCATACGGTCGTATTGCAACTTTATAACACTCAAATTGACATTTATTCATTTTTCTATTTGTGTATTCTAATTGTGTTTTTTTGAAGTCGGTTTTATTTTTTGCAAAAAAGTTTTTATTTTTCCATTTTTAGTTGTTCCCATGCCCATGTCGCCATGAATTTATTTTACATTATTAAATACGCGTCTAAGTGACAACAACAGTTATTTTCTTAAAGTTATTAAAATGATTAATATAAAAGTATTAATCATTTTAATTAGTTTCTAGCATTCACTCTGTTGTCTCTAGAGAAATCAACTATCGATATCGACAAGTCGCATTATCTATACATTATCCTAGAACAAGAAATCACCTAACTTCTAACCGTTAAAGAGTTGTACCTTCCTGCATCAGCTCAGCGTCATGAGATAATGATGACCACAAGCAAATGTAGCTTTAGAAATTATTTTTTTACTAACACTTATGTCGTGGCTATTGTGTTGTGTATAAAATATTGGTATTCAGCTGCATCCGGTAAGACTGGAAGCCGACCACAAAATAGTTGGGAAAATGATGCAGATGATGAACAATACATGTCATGGTAATGGGCTTATCCCCAATAAATGGAAATCTGGATGTATTGTACACATCTGCGTACAGAGCATACAGGCGTGATGTTACGTCATGATGTTGATATAAACAATAAACATCCAAGCGATTGCAGCAATCACGACAGATTTGCCATCTATTTTTGAAGAGTTCCATAGTATATCTCCGAAGATCAGCATCAGATCTTCACTAAATTTAAATGAGACTACCTCAGAAGTATAATCCCTCAAATAAAAAAAGAATTTTGAGAATCGGTCCACAAATGAGGGAGAAATCAGGTAACACACATAAAAAAATATACGTACACACGAACATATAACCTCCTCCTTTTTTGAAGTCGATTAAAAAACACATAATTTGTTTTATTTTTGTCTGTTTGTCGGTCTGTCTGTTTGTTCCAGCTAATCTACAAAACGATTAGACTGCTTTTGACGGGACTTTTACCGGCAGATAGCTGATGTTATAAGGTCTAACATAGGCTATAGGCTTTTATTTTAGAAAAATAATTAGGGTTCCGTTCAAATAATTAAAACCCTTGAAATTGGTAACAAAATACGATTCAAAAAGGGAAGGAATATTTTGTTATGTTTTGTTATGTGAATGTTTTGTTATGTTTAATAATTTCACTGCATGGATCAATTATGCAATGTTTTAAAAAGTAAAATCTTGTTGTCAATTCTGTCTACTTACTTGCCACAAGATCTTTTAAAATAATTTTCAAAATCTACAATAATTTTATAAAATGCCTGCACGGCTCACCGCTGCGGAAACAATACGCATCGTAATTTTGAAAGAAATGGAGATGAGAGTTGCTGAAATATCGCGAGGATTAAATGTGAACGTAAATGTTACACCAATCGTTTTCCTGTTTGGTGGTCTGAAAGTCTGAATCACCACCTATCATATAGACGCCAGCACATCAAGCTACTACAATCTGTCACCTTGCTTTAATAGGTTTTCAACTTTATCGCTAAAGCATTAGGTTCAAGATTGATTGGAAAAATTTGTCAGTTTCGGGGGCCGAAACTAATGTGTCGGAATAGCACAGGAGGTCATCTTATCAAGATGGATGATTTTGGGCCTTCAACACTCTAACATTCTACCCGACAGCGCGACGCAAAGGAGGGTAATGTGTTTATCAGTCTTTGTATGTATGTTCCTATGTATTGTGGCATTGTAGAGACCAAACGTGTAGACCGATTTTGATGATTCTTACGTCAATCGATTCGTCTTAACCTTGCGAGTGTCATTGCTCATTACAGTCATGACAAATTGAAAATAATCAAAATTCACCCAAGGAACATATATAAACTAACTGGAATGATGACGTGCAATGCAAAGGCGTTCCGAGCGAGAAAACTTCAAGAGTGGATGTCATCCCTTTCTAATAGGGTATCAAATATTTGTACTTACATTTGTGACAGTTTTTCTGCTGTAACTTACTAGCACCGGTCTACATGTTAGGATAAGTTTCCTTCATTTGTCGAGAGATTTTAAAGCAAACAGGGCTGCAATAGATGAAGCATGAGCATGTAGCATATTCAAACAACTTAATGGTATTTGATAAATGTATTACACTTACTACACATTAATAAACGTATGGTTTTATCTAATTATTGTTGGCTTTTTGTATGAGTCAGTAATCTTATAATTAAATTGAAGTACTAAGATGCTAATGATGGATGACGGCTGCAAACTAGGCAATAGGTTGAATACTCCTTCTTTATAGGGACAACTTGAAGCCACCGTTGCTGAAGATTCTCATTGTAAGAGAATCTGCATGGAAACAAAAATATTATTAATATTTCACATCATACTGCCGACGTGATTTTTTTCTCATTTATGAAAAAAAATACGGCGAAATGTAAGTGTCGCTTCTATTACGTACACCTCTGACTAACCCTTCCGGGATAATAAGCGTTATGTTATGGTTTCCAAATATTAATAAGTATTACTGTGATTTTTAAAAATAAATTAATAGTATTTAATTTGACCACGGACTTTATTCATTTAAACTTTTTGAAATTGACTCGAGACTTTTGTGTCAATTATAAAACAAAGGTTGAATCGACAGTTGCCGCTAAATTATTTTGTATTTTGTACGTAGAAAAGGAGTATTCTTTACAATATTTTCATGATCCTCGTTTATAGATCTAGAACATTGTCACCCTAGTCGTAATTTGTAAACAGAGTTAAAAGTACTTACCTGAAAAAAAGAAATTCCACATCCAGCAAACCCCTCACTATTACACGCACACACACACACAGCACGATTTTACCATATTTAAAGAGGAAAATTTCACGTATATACAATACTAGCGACCCGCCCCGGCTTCGCACGGGTGCAATGTTATGCATATAAACCTTCCTCTTGAATCACTCTATCTACTTATTAAAAAAAAAACGTATCATAATCCGTTGCATAGTTGTAAAGATCTAAGCATACATAGGGATGTATGCTTAGATCTTTACAACTATGCAACGGATTATGATACGTTTACGTGTACAGACAGCGGGAAGCGACTTTGTTTTATAATATTTTGTGAAAAAGCACTTGAGAAAGCAAAAATACGACTTCAACTAGAGAGTATATCGGCCATATTACTAGTATTTTTTATTTATTTATTTCATGACCATACATATCCATATACTTAGTTTTTAAATGAGTTTTATGATTATTTTGGCATTTATAAATTGTTTTTTGTTTCCTGGCAATTGTTAGACAAGGACACAATCCACTCTGGTCGCTTTCTCGCTCTGAAATTTTCTTCCCCCTTAGAATGAATTAAAGTAATACAAACTCTTTGTTTGAGATAAAGTTCATTTTCAAACGGATTTTTGATACGAGTATCAAGGTTATGTTTGTAATCATTTCAGTTAGTTCCTTGAATTCACCACAGCGATAACCAGACGCAAAAAGCAAAAAGAAAAACTCGACGAACTACGTCAAGTGGGTATCGTTGAATGGGTATTTAAAAATGATTTTTAGCTCTCATCATTTTTTATTTTAAATAACAGTTTAATCTAGACCATACCTGGGAACCTTCTACTCGTAGTTACAGAGATATTGGGGGTCAAAGTTCCAACTTTTTCACAAGTTTTTTTTTAAATACCTACATTTTTTTAATGTAAGGTTTTTACTTTAAATACTTCTACGACTCCCGTAGGTACTATTCAATCCATCCATAAGCAAAATAGTTTGAGTTTGTAAATTGAGTTCTACCGTAAAACGCGATTTTTCACGCCACAAAAAAAAAATTGGTTTCCTAGCAATATTTTTGAGTAAACTTACTTAATTTGATGTACATAATGCTCGGTTGACGGCTTCGTTATGAGTCTTGTTATATTATATTGCAATAAAACGATTTAAAGTTGTTAAAACAACCATTCTCGCTAAATTGTGCAGTGGTTTTAAATATACTTTAGTGTTTCGGTATTTCTTCCAATACCGTCGCGTGGGGTATCAAAATGAAGGGTTTTTATAGAGCGATTACAAAAATGTACACAACTTATAGCTAAGTTTAAAAGTAATTCGAAGTGACAAATCGTATTAAAAAAGGTAGAGTACCAAATAATAAGTAAACTCATATCTGTCGTGTTATTTAAAAAAAAGTCTAAAATAACTTTACTTTCGGAAGTCGGTGTCTTTGTTTGTATCTTTTTTGCCACCGACTTCCGAAAGTAAAATTATTTTAGACTTTTTTTGTGTTTGTTTTAGAAGTCGGTTTTGTTTTCGCAGAAAGTTTTTTATTTTACCCTTTTTAGTTGTACTATACCACACAAATTCTTGTCATTAATTAGTTTTTACACTGTAACTAGAATTTAGTTAAAGTACTCATCAAGACGAATCATACGAGCCCAAACTCGATGAAGTTTTGTCGTTTTATAACGGTGTTCCTATGGCCACTGTCCAGCTCCATCATCAGACACTGGATACCATTTAGGACCAAAGTACTCGTCAAGACGAATCATACGAGCCCAAACTCGATGGAATTGTGACATTTTATTACGGACTATCTGTGACCACCTTCCAGCTCCATCACCAGACCCTGGGTACCATCTAGAGACAAAGTACTCGACAAGATGAATTATACGAACCTAAACTCGATGGGGTTATGTCGTTTTAATGGAGTTCCTATGGCCACCTTCCAGCTTTATCATCAGACCCTGGTTACCATTTAGGACTACAGTACTTGTCAAGACAAATCAAACGAGTCCAAACTCGACGGCGTTGCGTCGTTTTATTACCGAGTTCGTATGGCCACCTTCCAGCTCCATCATCAGATCAGCTCCATGTCATCATAATATTGCATTGTCTCGCGATATACACATGCGTGCAAAATTTCAGCTCAATCAGAAATCGGGAAGTGTGTCAAATTTAACTAGCAAGTATCACGCGACGTCGCGTGATGTACATCAGAGCGCCAGCACGCGACGTCGCCTTTTTTTTTCGGATGGGAAATCATCAAATAACCCCTCCCGCTCTGGGCTGAGCAGGAGGGAGTGTCAGACTTTTACTGACCTAAAACCCATCCATGTTCCTTCCTTTGCCCTTTGTGTTCCAGGGCCGCGGTATCTCTTTCGAACAGTCCCGCAACCCTGGCAGGCATCGGTCCTTTCGGACCCCTTCCTGTTTGCTGACTCTCTTTGAGGCGCGCGTGGAACACGAACGCGCCGTCGACACGGCCTGTCGTCATAAGACGGACGGACGGCGAGCTAGCCCATAGCTCACCGTCCACAGGCCCGCGCCTACGGTGGCCGGGGGCCACCACGTGGCCCCCGACGCCCGGTGCGTCTCCCGCGGCGGCTGGGACGTGAGGTTCTCTCCCTCTCACTTTCCGCCACCTCCTTCGCTAGCATGACTGCTTCGCAGAAGGAGGTGACGGCGTCCCATTCCGACGCAACGTCGCCTGATGTGACAATTAACGTGAGGAAAACAACCAAATTCCTAAACCGATTTTGATGAAATTTCTATGGGACCAATCGGGAAGCATATCCTTTCAGATGAAAAAAGAATTTTTCAAATCGGTTTACAAATGACGGAGTTCTGAGGTAACAAATAAAAAAAAAATACAACCGAATTGAGAACCTCCTCCTTTTTGAAGAAAGTCGGTTAAAAATGGAACGATCTTTTACTCTGAAACATGGCAACCAAGGAGGTAACATAACAAAGGTTTTAGTTAAATTTCGAATTGGCTTGCAAATAGAAAGCGGTTTATTGAAAAAAAAAAACAAATGATCTCTTCAACGCGAGAAACAATAATTGTTGTTTGTGAGCATCATTGATTTTGAAAAGTAAATGTATTTTGAAATAAAAAGTTCTGCCTATGTACTACTTAGTTTTAATTTCCTCGCATTATTTGAGAAAAGTACTATTTCTCAAACATGCTTGGAAATTTGAGCATTAATATGACAACCTTCTTCGAGATAAATCGAAATTGCTGTACTGGCCAGATAGATGCGACCAGCGGCCGGCAAAAGTTGTATGAAAATCCATATCTGTCGTGTTTAGCGGCCAAATAATAGTAAACTCATATCTGTCGTGTTATTTAAAACTGGAGCGATCTTCTGCATAGGAACAATGACAAGTTTACGACACCAACGCGAGGTAACAACTTTTTGTGCAGCTTTTCCAGCTATAAAAAACACTATGTTCTTGTTTCCGCTCTGCACCATCAGTCTTGCTTGGCTTATTTTAAACCTGTTAAGCGATAGAACATTAGTGAAGAGGGCATCCATTGGCCTTCCAGCAGGAAAGGGTTCGGCGCGCGGCAGCGGCGCGGCGTGGCGGGGTTGAGGGCCGCAGTCTGCTGCCGGAGCGCGGCGCGGCTCGCGGCGGCCGGCGGGTCGACGACCGGCACACGCAAGCTTTTTCACGTGATACGATTAACGTCGCGAAGTAGGTCAGCAGAGCAGTGCACCGCGCGCCCCGCGCTTGCTCTATGTGCACCGCCTAGCGCCCGCCACCACACGCCACCACTAGCCACCACTCCGCCACCACAGCGCCATGCGCCACCACGATAACATCTGCTTCTATAACTACTATGTACTTACTTATCCGGACGTTAACACGACAGTTTGCCCATTTGTGGGTGCATTACTTATTTCAATAAGATACGATTTAACTTTCTGGTTCCAACAAATGTGTTCTCGCGTTTTTACACAGGCCCTTTGTATTGATCCAGAGAGTGAAGAGGGCATTTTTTTGAATAGGGGGGACGTTGCAAATGACGCCCCACCGCTGATGGGGTCCGGTGAAGCGCGGTTGAAGCTCAAGTAGGTAATGTAGAGCTGGTTGTCGGTTGATATCGGAAAAAAATAGAATCGAATGTGCATATTTTCAAGTTTTGACTTAGCGAAGTCACGTGGTTTTCCATTCGGTGAAGTTTAACTACAGAATCAGGTCTACCACGTCAGCGATACGGACAGATGCAGTGCAAACGAATAGCCATCGTAGGTCATATGTTACCGTCTTTGTAACATCATATTATATATGCTATTAAATAAATGACAAGAGCTGGTGCTTCGGGGGTTGCTGGTCTATGCATTGAATGATGTGCTCTCAATGAAACCCAGCAATAGTACCTATAATCAACGCTGGCACGTGACGACCATGACTTGAACCCCGCTGTGTAGACAGACAACAATTCCTCAACAATAGAACACAATAGAATTGACTAAAGAGGGAAACTTATCGATGTTCAGCAATTTCCGGCGAGCGAGGGACAAGTTAATATCTCATTTAGCGTCGCCGTGGGAGGTGATCACACTCATTAGTCGCAACCAAGTTGCGAGACAAGCGTCACCATTCCCGCCCTGCCGATAGCGCACCACACACACACTAACCCACACACACATCACACGCTTGTGTCCACGGCTTGAGCGTACGTTACGATGGAAAATTATTTGATTGTGGTAGCGGGCGGTGCGGGCGGCGTGGGAAGGGGCGGGCGGCGTGACGTCCTCAATTTATTAAATTGACACGTCATGTTTATTCAGTCACTTCGTCAGACGTGTCTACGTGAAGCTGTCACCCTTATCAGAACACGTCGCTTCACAGTGGACAAGTGCGAAGGTGCGAAGTACTTGTGCTATGAGCGGTGGGTGTTGTGACACGGACTCAGACACGGAGTGTTAGTAATGAATGCTTAGGCAAAGTCGTCTATTAGATCCTCAACAAGGCGCACACACTGCTGGCTACCAATAAAGGCTTTGTATCCAACGATATAAGGATTAAGTCGTATATCTTCATTTGACTCCTTTGCCTACTAACCAGGCTTTAGTTGGATTCTGAAAGGCTTTACAACCTGTTACCGTCTCGGCGCGGGTTTGCGTGTGCAATTTATT
This sequence comes from Eugnorisma glareosa, assembly GCA_947578425.1. NCBI lineage: Eukaryota > Metazoa > Arthropoda > Insecta > Lepidoptera > Noctuidae > Eugnorisma > Eugnorisma glareosa. Next base: position 21,137,803 of record OX387970.1, on the reverse strand, counting down.
ATTTTAAAGTTCTTTTTTATACTACACAGCTTTTTCTTTAGTAATACCTACGACTACAAGGAACTTCGTTCTAATATGATCACAAGTCGTGGCCAGGTCGTGAAATGCAATAAAAATATCGGTGACGGCTAAAGTTAGCAGTGAAAGCTCTCCAAAGACAACATTACAGTTGAAAGCCAGCAATTTGTCAATGGTAGGAGGAGGTACACAGACGGTTTTTCAGCAAGCTTACACCATGAAAACTTTGATACCTTTGGTAAGACGTGCTGAGAGATCTCCAAAGTATTTTTGAAAAAGAATCCCTGCGGGCAGGTGCCAACGCCAAAAACTAACAGTGACATGCTCAGCAACGATAATTTTCATCTCATCGTACGGGTCCTGAATCAAAACGACTTACACAGGCAAAACTTGACGATGATATTGTGGGCTTTCAAATTTCAATCTGACTGACGAAACTGACTTTTTGAATTTAAAGATTTTTTGAAAGCACTAATAAAGCTTATCTTTTTTAAATACTTGTTTGTCCTGATAGGCATATTCGCTATACAGTGTCAGTCTTCATTGTACACTTATTGAAATAAGGGAAATGCATCGAAGGAAAAAAAATGGTTTTTATCGCATTTTATATACCTAAGTAGGTACTCGTGTTCGCTGCTGTGCAACCCGGTAAACAAAATGGTACTAATTTTAAACTAAACAACAGTTAAGATTGGAAATATAAAATAAATAAAAAATATCGCCCTCAGTTGAGAATTAAAGTTGTTTTTTTTTTACAAAAATCAGGTTTGTTTTCACCATTTTTACAATAATGTTAAATTCTAAATCGTATCCGCTTTCTAAAAGTAAAATTACCACGCTTAGAACTCAATCACAAACAACATTTCCTATTAACTATTAAACAAATCACATGACATAACGCACGATGGCCACATGAGGTCGGTAGTCGGTACTTATTGCAGATGTCCATTGTCCATCGGCGGTGGCGGCCAGTTCACCGTGAACACGTACATACAATGTGTAACAGAATAAACGCAAAGGGGTCATTTTGTACTAATCATTATGAACAACTTTCACTATGGGACCAACCCCGAAATCACGAAATAAAATCAGCTGTTCAGTACATTTTGTCGAGTTATACGCACAGAAATGTATGGGGCAGTCGATTTTTTTTTCGCGATTTTAGTGTTGGTTCCATTTAAAAGTTGTTCATAATGATTAGTACAATGACCCTTTGCGTTTATTCTGTTACACGTCGTATATAAGCAGAAAAAAACCAAAGTTTATTACAAAATATTCGTGAATGGTCGTCGCCAGCACCGAGCCTTACAAAAATATTGTAATGAGCATTATATTGGCCTTTGTGTTTAATTGAGGCGCGTCGTTTCGTATGCAAACCCATCATATTTCAGGAACACGCGCTTCGTTCCCAACAGATTACGCGTTTGTCGAACTCCTGAAGCGGTGACGCGGACTCTTTACTTTCATCTTATGTTACCTACAGACCTACCTACATAGTGTACGACACACAAGCTATGTATTACAATGCTAACTGTATCAATATGTCATGTAAGTAGGTGATTGGGGTTGCGAATTAAGTGGGTTTCAAACTACTGGAAAACTTTGCTCATTTCAATAGTATTGTGAATTTTCTTTGGAACGTGGTTCAGCATTCGCGAAAAGTAAGAACTTGCATTAGTTGGGAACGCCATAAAGAGGAGAATCGATGAGGTATTTAGCAAATTGAGCGATTTCGTCTCTTGAATTTCGTATTTACTTTAGGCTAATAAAAAACCGGACCAGTGTGAGTCGGGCTTGGCCGGTTGTTATTAGCATACGGTTCGTTATAGGGAGCCCCCTTGCAATTTATTTATGATTATTATTTGTTACTATGGCAGCAACAGAAGCACACATTCTGTGAAAATTTCAACTGTCTAGGTAGACAGTTGAATTTTTTACGGATCATGAGATACAGCCCGCTGATAGACGGACGGACGAACGGACGGACGGATAGCGGAGGCTTAGTAATAGAGTTGGTTACCCTTAGGGTACGGGACCCTAACGAGAATCAATTTAAGACTTGATCAAGTCATTCTCTGCTTCGCTTGTTCCCAGGTAAGTTGGGGCCGACTTCCAATCCAACGGGCTGCAATTGAATACCAGTATTTAGAATGGAGCGACTGTCTGTCTCACCGTCACAACCCAGTTAGTACTGTGGGGTAATCCGATACGCTTTGGTAAGGCTGGTTGTAAGACTTTCGGGCAACTGGCTATACCCGTAACGGCTGACAAAGATCTACAATCGACAGCCGGGATCAACGGCTTCACGTGCTTTCCAAAACACGGAGGAAACACGGTATGTAATGGATGGTCACCTATCCACGGACCGACCTTGGCAAGTGACCCCTTAACCGTGTCGACCAAATGATGCAGTGACACCCTTCACTGCCATTTTTGTTACTCCTGAGACTTTTTTTTAACAAGTAGTTATTTTTTGACAAAACTTTATATCGGAACTATGGGTTATGTGAGATTCGTCTACAGATACGAGTACATAAACCGTGTGATGTCATGTTTATCCATATGATATGTACGTACTGAGATTATGGCATTTTTAGCTGCGGTCTACGAACTAACGATAGGCAAAGACAAGTTGTCACTTGAAGCCATCCATCTATCTGCGTCAGGCCTGAGCCGGCCATTAATAAGGAGCCAACACATGCGTGTGACGCGCGTCCTGGGGGAGCTGCGCCGTTCGCCTCGATCACTTATAAGCACTCAAACGTTACATATATAACATTATACTTTACAGCTTTTAACGTTTAACATGAATTGTAAACCAGCTATCACCCGTTGGGTCCCCAGCATTCACTGTGCCTTTTCACGGCCTCCACACCACTACTGAACAGACGGTCTCATCCACTCGCTCCGGCGATGCTCATCTCAAAGATTTCAGTTTGCTGATAACGCAAGTTTCGCCCGTTGAAATAACGCAAACAACCGTAAGTATGGGAAGGAGACAAAGCTGCGTGAAGCTGTGGCACATCACGTCACGCGCGCGTCAACTCATGCGTTCTAACCCCCCCCGGTGTGTTTGTAGCAAGCTCTGCTTGTACCGTATTATAATATCGATACATGTTACTTACGTAAGAATCATAATCCACTGTTACCAGCTGTCGCGCGTGATGTTCTGGAGGTTATACAATGAATTCGTTATGTGATGTGTAAATGGTACTACACACGTCATGTACTCGTACCTAAAGAGTGCAACAAGACCCTTAACGAAGCCGAAAGGCACTTGTTCTCCCGGTTATTGCGATCATTTTTTTGTTCTAGACCATACCTGGGAACTTTCTAGTTACGGAGATATTGGGGGTCAAAGTTCCAACATTTTCACGAGGTTTTTTTTTTAAATACATGTTTTTAATGTAAGATTTTTACTTTAATCACCTCCACGACCCCCATACTATTCAATCCATACATCAGCACAATGTTTTGAGTTTGCTTTACATTGAGTCCTACCGTAAAACGTGATTTTTCAAAAAAAGTCATTTCCCAGCAAAAATTTTTGCGTAAAGTTACTTAGTTTGATGTATAGAATGCTTGGTTGACGGCTTCGTGAAGGGTCTTGTTACAGCCTTGTTACATACTGTAAAAGAGAAAAGTGCTCACCTGAACAGGATTCCTTCCTAGGATCTGTAAATATTTGAGAGCGAATTGTTATCCCGTAAATGTCATCAGAACAGACTCAAAAATTATTGATCCTACCTTCCTGGCCAGCTAACAAAGTGTTATTGATACAAACCTAAACGCTAGGTTACAATAATTGTAACAGAAGCAGTAATATTTTGTTCCAGGAAACGTTTAATGCGTAAACGTTTAATGAACTATTTGGGCGGGCGCGAGGCGGACAGTACTTGGGGTGCCAGCACTGCCAGCCTAGGGAACGATGCCCTGGTTACGAATACTCTTAGCTATTTATGTCAAAACTCTAAACTCGAGACGAACATCATTCTGACAAATAAAAGAAATGCAAAATATTCACGAGTTGCGGATGTCGAGCAAAAAGGAGCTTTGCATAGAACGTGTGCGGCTGCCACGCGGGCCGTCGCGGCGGGCCGTGAGTCGTGACACCACGCCACCACATTAGGTCCAGTCGACCTTGCCTACATTATATTAGGTACAATCTTACTACAACACGTTCACGTAAGTATTCTACTAACTATATGCCTGCGACTATGTCCGCTTGAATTTCAGAGTTTCCTCATACAAAATTTAACCCAATTTCACCAAGCAGCTGTTTAAGCTTGTCATTGCTCGGGATTACAGACCCATTGTCGGTTCACCGGTATTTTTGTTCACAGCAAAATAGTTATGCACAGTACTCAATTATAATACATATATATAAAAATACTATACGACGGAGATATTGTTCATACAAACCTTCATATAACATTGTTCATTATTTCGGTTTCATAGCCCGTAGGTTTGGTAGTGTATCCTTATGCTGACTCTATGCCGAGCCGTTGTGAGCATCAGTCTGTGATGATCATGGTCAAACAAAAAATAAAGTCTCTTATCAGTTCGTCGGGGCCCGCAAGGGACAGTACCTTGCGGGCCCCGACACTTTATTTTTTGTTTATATTCAAACAGGATTGATAGGCATAATCAAATACAATGATGGTTGTCTAAAACAATTATGACATAGGTATGTGTATCCACTGAAAATATGATTCAGTCTAGACATCGCCACGTTACGTTGTACTTACAAGCAGAAGATTCGTCTGAACGTGTTGCATATCAAGTAGCGTGTAGCTGCGAGGCGAACAAGGTCCGCACAAGTAGGTTGGGCCTGACGGACGCTCCGGCTCAGTTTATGGCAACGATTGGAGGTTGACCTCAATTCTGTGGCGTCCGCTCGCTTCCTCAAAGGAAGCCGCCTCTGGCTTGCAGCCGGGCGCCGCGCCGGTGCCGCTATCAGCTATTTCTCGCGCACCTGTTCCTGCTCATTATGCTCACTGTCTTCAATCTATAAATAATTACCCGCCAACTGACAAAAGTTTGCCGTCATTTGTACCCAATATTAAACTGTTTTGCGGCCATCATTTATGAAATAACAGTGTGCGAACTAAAATTACGTTTGAAAGTTTTCAAACTGTGAAACTGATCTAATTCGACGCGCTCGTGACGGTTTCCAAGAACGACAGTAATATCCTGATATAGTGTTCACAATTCACAATAAACACTTTAAACACGCCCAACCTGCAGGTATGTACCTACATATGTACATGAAAAGCTCCGCTGAAACAAGTTTTAAAGTAACGATAAAACAATATAGGATATTAGGCAGCGGTAAAGCGCTGATTTTACGAATCTATTCTAGACTTTGCGGTTACGTGTAGGTATACTAAGTTGGCAAGATACATCCATATGTTGAGCTCACAACTCCGAGCATGGACTCGGCTTACATGCAATGAAGACCGTCACGGTCAGAGATAATGGAACATTGAAAGGTGTTTCAAGTGCTGAAAGGAATAATAAAATGATAATATATTGCTTTTTGATGTAGGAGAGACTCGGCAGCGGAGTTGCCGGCATATGTCCGAGAGCGTGGTAGAGCGAGGGCGGAGGGCGGCGGCGGCGGGCGTCGATACGGCGGCGCGGGCGAGGGGCGGCGCGGCAGTGCCAGGCGCGCGCGGCAGCCGACAGCCGCCCGCATGCACCGCGCCGCACCGGCCGCGCCACGTGCCCGCCGCGCCGCGCCGCCTGCCTGCCGCCTGCCGGCCGGCAGCAGCGCCGAGCGCCCGCAGTAGTGGAGCGTCAGTATCTCGGCCCAGGCGCGCGCCCGACACGTCGCGTGTTGACACCGCGCTGACCGGCCCCGCAGGCTCTCCACCTGACACTGACAGGGTTACCGGCTCCCGAGGCACTCCCACTAATAGGTACCCACGTTACATTACTTATCTACTCATTGCCGCCACAGTTGTGGTCTGACAGCTGGAACAGTACCACCAATATTTATGTGTTACTGAAACGGAACTTGTAAATTAATTTCAAGCAGAGAGCAGTGAATAACAAACCGGTGCATAAAATCATAATTTAATATGTTCTGCGTTCCAAATTAGATTTGCTTCAACAATCGTAACGATTCACCAAAACTCATGTTGTAGTTTGGACACGATGAATGTAATCAAAACTTTTTTCATCTTCTTGAGAGTTCAATTAAATTGTATTCAGGTAAGTAGATGACTCCATCCGCTTTTGAGACCTAATATTAAAATGCCAGCTCGTAATTTTTAGAAATGCTGTACAATGCAAACGCAGATATACATAGAAATCAAACATTGGCGAGCTGCAAAACTATCAGCAGATATAAAAAACACACCTGATTTATACCCTCACCGACACCGGAACAACATAATATAGCTATGTGTGCTGTGTGTGCTCCATGCTCCTGCACGACTCACATACTTCATAATTTGTAAAGCTCTCTGGACTTTTAGCCTCGCGTCTATCTTTAGGTACTCAGTAGGTATTGGGAACACAAAATATTGACTACTTGGCGGTTTCATTGTGTATATAAAATTTCAGTTTTCCTGAACCAAAATTACCTACCAAACATTATAATACGTTGGCTAACAGTCACATTGCGCTGGCACGACCGTTCTGTCGCCGAACGCAGCCATAGTAACTAGTGGCGGTACTCTCATACAAGCGTTAAAGCTTGGCTTGCCCTTTAACCTCCAACTCTTCATTACTCTTCAGGATGTTGGGGTTTTTGAACAGTCTGCTTGTCTTGTGGGCTTGCCGTATAGTTGGCCCAGCACGCCACTGATAATAACGTATATCAGCCGCCTAGCCTTTTCCCAACTATGTTAGGGGCGGCCTCCGGTCTATCCGGATGCAGGCAGCGGACCGGTTGCTAGAGTTTTGGGCCACTGACTACCTGGCCATTATATACAAGTGACTATAATAACGTACACTTGCGGACAAAGAATAAGGACCATAGTCGAGTGCAATTAGACAATATAAGGTGGAACGAAGTTTGTAGTGCTTGGATTTTCATGGGACTTTTTTTATTGAGTTCGGAGTGGAGAAAAAAGATTTAAAAAAATTTCGCCGCCCGCGACTTTTTATTTTATTTTCCGTTGTTTTTTTTTTTCATAATGGAATAACTTCAAATTCGACGAATTCATAATGTGCTATAATAGTGTGACCTGCGTGCATCCATTAAACGCCAATTTGATCTGTTTCTGTGTTTATTATTGTCGACGTAATGCATATTTAAAGTATCTATTTTTTTTGTAAATTTCCTATTTTCTGCAATTATTTATAAAATATCGAATTTTAAGACTAAGATACCTTTTGAAATTGGTAACTAATGCTTTTTCACAGATAACGTGACGTAAAAAGATTCAAGACAGCCACTTTTACGAGTGAAGTGACAAAAATCAATTCACAATTAACAGGAAATCGTCTATGTAAACCAATATGTATAAACTTATAAGAACATTTTTCTCAAAATATTTCTACGACGGTTAACGTAAATATTATCCTGAATATATAATTACCCTTATTCTACCTGCTATCCACAGATAACAAAAACTAAAAAAAATATTTGTGGTACTCCTTAAATGTTGATTATTGCTGACGAAGTTGGAAATTAATTTGATACATTAACAAAAATTATCATAATTATAACGTAATCATTGTTCACGATTTCTTTATAAGATTAGTTGCAAGCTTGGGTCTCTGCGCGCAATTTAATATCAATACCGATACCGATACCGCTCCCAATATAGCGATAGAGGCCTTTTGTCATGTTTTACTTTTTCAGCAGTAACTATTGTTTAACAAGTATTCTTAAATATTTTTCTAGTAATGAAATGAGGATTTGGACAATAATTTGCACATTGAGTTAAATAGAACCATTTCGAAAAAAAAAATGCCTTTAATAGACGATTTTTTGCTATTTGCAAATGAAATTTTATCACAACACTCATGAATGTGGTTTTCTTGATTATTTTTATATCTAGTTATCCGTGAACAAGTGTCACTTATCAATTACGAAAGAAGTGTTAGACTTAAAATCCGGGATATTAAAAATAATAGCAGAAATTATGAAATTTACAAAAAATACTTGAAGTATGCATTACATCGACACTAATAAACAAAGAAACAGAACAAAATTGGCTTTTAATGACAACCACACTATTACGCCACAACATGAATTCGTTGAATTTGAAGTTATTCATATATGAAATTATTATGACACCGACAGATGCGTTGGAAATATTTAATATTATCAATTCATTAAAGAATACAAATAGCGCGGGTTATGATGGAATGGAATTATGGCGGCTAAGTTCAGCAGCATATGCTATTAGAAAAATCCGTCAATTTACAGATGTTGATACCGCTAGACTGGTCTATTTTAGTTACTTTCATAGTATAATGTCTTATGGCATTTTGTTATGGGGACGAGCTGCAGACATTCACTCAATATTTATTCTGCAAAAAAGAGCCATCAGAGCTATATATAATCTTCGTAGGTGCGATTCTCTAAGGGAACTGTTTAAGGACATTAACATCATGACGGTACATTGTCAATACATCTACGAAAACATAATGTACGTAAGAAAAAATCTGCATCTTTTTAGTAAAAGAAGTGACAGACACAGTTACAGTACTAGAAATAGAGACCAATTAGTTCAGCCGGGCTTCAGACTCGCTAAAGTAGATTCATCTTTCATGGGGTACTGTTTGAGATGCTATAATAAAATTCCACAAAGTATTCTTGAACTGAATGAGACGAAATTTAAAACATGCATTAAACGCACACTATGTAAGCAAGCATATTACAAGTTGGACGATTATATCGCTGACAAAAATGCTTGGCTCAATGCCGGTCCTGCTCCACAAGGACAGGGACGCATAAATTGATAACATTAAATAGTATTGTTGGAGCTGCTGAAGATTGTACAACTATCTTTGCATTGTATAGATTCAATATCTTTAGTATTATATAAAGCCCATATTGTGTGAGTGCTATGTACTAAAGAGCTATCGTTCACTGGAAACCTACGTCCTTTCCCGACTTGAATGTGCCCTGGCGGTTGAGAGTATGTCATGCTCACTCAATGTCTCGCTGATGGTGGCGCGTGTGTCGGATCATTTAGTTCCCTTCAAAATGGTTGAGTTGAATGGTGCTGATCCATGCGTCATGTTCGTGAACGGGCGCTGTCAGTTGTGACTGGTCATCTCTTAGTTGCCACGGCTTATTTGAATTAATTATTTTAATTTTTTTTTAATTGTCTTTTTTGTGTTTACTATGGACACTTTTAACGTGCAGATCTTGCTACATCGTTCTCACATAATGTACCATCTCAATATGAATGATGTAACCAAGGTTTTGTAACAATATGCTGATTTAAAAGAGTGTCCATGGAGTTTCTTGCCCGTTCTTCTCCATAGAGATCTACGCTAGGGAATGGGCAACTACAGTACTTTCACAGTTTTTATGCCTTGTGACTGGGACTGTAGCTACATTTCATTGTTATCTTTGTTTCGACAGTTCAAAAGTGCCTGTAACTGGCCTACTTGAAATAAATGCTTTGATTTTGATTTTGATTTTGAATAACTACTAAGATTTTAAAATCTGTGTCGCATATAATTGTACCGGTTTTAAATTTTATTATTAATCGATGCAAAGAACGTGGCCATTTTCCTAATTTGTTAAAAATGACCATTATTTAACCATTGCATAAGAAAAGCGATAAAGCCGCTATTTCAAATTACCGTCCAATAGCTCTGATACCAATCCTGTCAAAATTTTTAGAAAAAGTATTTTATAAATCTATGAACTCATTCTTTGAAGTAAACAATATACTTGCAAAAGAACAAAATGGTTTTCGGAAAAACAGAAATATAAATAATTTGCTGTTTATGAATTATTTGCAGACATTGTTAGTCATGTTGACAAAAATCCCTATGTAGCAGTATTTATGGACATGTCTAAAGCCTCCGATCACGTAATATCACGAAATATTACTTGGTAAGTTAGAACGGTACGGTGTCAGAGGAAACATATTAAATCTAGTCAAATCATATCTCACTGGACGAAAGTAAGCCACGGTTTTAAATAGAGTTTGTTCTAAATCCAACACCGAAGTTACTCATATGTCATCAATAAGAGAAACAACATGTGGTGTACCCCAAGGAAGTGTTTTTGTGCCCCCGTTGTTTCTCATATACATATATTAACGATTTTGCCAAAATGCACGGAGCATCAAACTACACATATTACAACAAACACAAATTACAAAGTAAAAATATAGAAACTTACGAAGATGACATAAACAAGTCCATCCTTTGCATTATAAATTGGTTACTTATAAATAAATTAAAAATGAATAAAGGTAAAACAAAGCTTATGACATTTTATCAAAGAACAAAAAAACTTATCTTAAACATAACTTATGGAGATCAAATAATAGCTGAAACAAGCTATGCTAGATGTTTAGGACTTCACTTGGACACTCACTTAAACTGGAAATGACATGTAGAAACGGTTTGTAAAAAACTAAAGCAGTACTCATATGCACTCTATAATCTAGCAAAGATAGTAAATGAGTCCGTTATTCTAATGTCACATTATGTTTTGGAATAATATATTGGGGAAATTCCACTGACAAAGAAGGTGTTTAAGCTGAAACCAACTAAAAGCTGTTTTCCATATTTCAAACAATGTAAACTCCTATCATTGCCCTGTTTGTACATTTTTGAGACAGCAATATTTGTCAAATCAAACTTCCATCTGTTTGAAACATTGAGATCCAAACGACGCAACAGAGAGATATGCGCTAAGCCACAACATAGCACTGCTCTTTTAAAAAAGAAGTTTTTAAGGAATGGCACCTAGGATCCCTAGACAAATTACAGAAATTAAAAACATACACGATTTTTTTTGGGCTTTCCTAAAAATATTACACGAGAAAAAGCATATTATACGGTGAAGGAATACATATCTGACACATTATGACTTGTTTATTATTATTATTTTTGTTGGTTTACAGTTTATACTACAATTTATTGTTTTATATTTTATTGGTGTTGACAATTTGAATTAGAATTATTTAATAATGTGTGATAATAATATTAGTTTTGTTTTTATTTTATTCTGTTTTAAATTTATTATAATTAGCATGTTTGTATAAAAATAATATTTGTACGCCGATGACGGCTAGACATAGCGTTCATGGTTAATTACAACATCTGTACCTAACCTACTCGTACATATGTTCAACAAATAAAAATATTTGTATTTGAAAAAAAAAATCCTAAGTAATATTAAAAAAAAAGTCGCGTGCTGCTAATTTTTTTCTCCACTCCTCTAGGAACTCAATAAAAAAAGTCCCATGAAAATCCGATCACTATAGACTTCGTTCCACCTTTTGAGTATTTTTTGTATAATTGCACTCGGCTATCAGTACGAAAATCTAAAATTACTTGTAAAATCTATGGCTAGCGGCATGAATGAAACTGTGTTGTTTATAATTTTCCAGTTACTAAAACAACACCAAATCTTGTATAATAGTTATTTGTTATTATTGTCCTATTGTCGTCGTTGTACGAGCCCCGACTTCAAATAACAATGGGTCGTGGCAAACCCGTGTGTGAAGAGCTTCGAAGGCGAATAGTTTGTGGGGTCGATGCTGGCAAATCAAGTTACCAAATATCTGAAGACTTGATACTTCCCAGGTCTACAGTCCAATCTATCATTCAGCACTATAAAAAGAAAACTGGTCGACCACGCATCACAAGTGCAGTAGAAAATAGAATCCTGAAGAAAATTATGAAAAATAATCGTCGTGCTAGAGCTGGGGAACTCACGGTGCAATGGAAGGACGTGATTCACAAACACGTCTCAGTTGATACTTGCAAAAGAGTCCTAAAAAGAATGGGTTACGGATTTTACGCTAAGGAGAAACCACTGTTGACTGCTTTAAAAAAGAAAAAGAGGTTGAAGTTTGCTCGTGATCATTTAAATTGGACTTCCGATCAGTGGCGTAGTATCATTTGGAGTGACGAGTCCAAATTTGATTTGAAAGAAGTGATTCGGAACAAAAATGAGGCATTTCATACTGATTGTCTCAAACGCAAAGTGAAGTTTCCGGCGTCTCTTATGATATGGGGCTGCATGTCTGCACAAGGTGTTGGTGGTATGCACTTTGTGGATGGTTCTATCAATGCTGCAAGGTATCAAAACCTTTTGGAAGAGAATTTACTGCCCTCTATTCCGTCACTTAAGCATCAAGATTCCTTCATTTTTCAACAGGATGGTGCTTCCTGCCATACTGCAAGGACAACAAAGACGTGGCTACTGGCGAAAAGCATCCCTACAATCGAATGACCATCTAACAGACCGGACTTGTCGCCGATCGAAACCCTATGGTGGAAAATGAAAAAAGTTCTCCGTAAAAAGCCATCAAGATCGAAGAGCGACTTAAAGGCTAAATTCTTGGCTGTCTGGGAGTCAATTACGCCTGAGGAGTGTGCAGCGTTGGTTGCAACCATGCCTCTTCAACAAAGCTCTTCTCTTCAGCAAAGGCGACACAACTAAGTGGTAGACGAACTATTTTGTGTAAGTGACAAGGGTAGACGAATACTTTTGCGTTATGTTTTATAGAATTTTTATTTTATTTTTTATGTTGTTAAAGTCATGAGAGAATTTCAGTTATGTTAAAATAAACTTTAAAATGTTCCTCAAATTGTGGTTTACTTTTTATTAAACGTTCTTAATTATTTTACCAATATTTACTTTCTATATTTGAACTATCATCCACCATCCACTGGGGGTTGGCCTGGCGTTGCCATGCATGAATATTGAATTTTCACCTATCATATCAAACTATAACTAAATATGGGCCCACATGCTCACTAAGAGTTTCTTCCAGAATCTTGCACTAGTTAGCGTACCATTTTCTTTCATCAATAACTCCGTGTAATCATAACAGATCCACCACCGAACGGCACTTTTTCCTCAAAACAAGCTGGAAAGAAACGTTCCCCTCGTCGGTAGACTCTTCGCCCATCATGTGCTTACAGCATTTGAAAGCGAGTGTATTTGTATGTATACGTACATATATGTCCCAAAAATCCCATATTGCTTCAACAATACAGTGCGCTTTTACACGCGAACAAATTAATATTTGGTAAGAGTATAATCAGCGATCCGGCAATCGGAACCACAATAATGACTTTCATAAATTGAACGGCTACTGCACAGCCCTATAGGCACATTACGGTGGATTCATGCCTACCCTACTAAGCATTAGCTTCACCCCCTTGCACCATGGGGGTAAGTGTGTCGTGTCACGCGGGCTCGAGTCTCCGGCACAGTCGGGCGTCACCGTGCGCCGCGTCGGAGACGCCCGCGGGACCATAACATAACGTTATACGGCCATCACTCCTCCACCGCCACCAGTGCCACCACTGATTTTATAACTGTAATCCCCCTTTACTCCGGGTTCTGTTAGGATCGTTTAACGTTTCGCTAAGGGGAACACGTCGCTTGTAATGTTTAGCTGATACTGGAGAAGGCTAGCTCTAATTGGATGCGGAACATGCTCGCTCGGTGCAATGCATCATGTAAATGTCGATAATGTACAGGTATCACAACATACGTATATAACATTATACGACAAACCTCGTTAAGAATTAATTTTCATTGAATAATAACAGGTTTCAGAAACAGAATTATAAAGTTTAGTATTTGAAAGTTAAATGAGTGAATTATCCTAATATTTAAGAGAGTACAATCACGAAAACGGTTGCCTAATGTGTAGCGGGCACATGCTTTGCATTCGCAATAGGTTCCATATCAACTTAGAACAATGACTAGATACGACAACTGTAATGTGCAGTTACCTGAATGAGTAGCGGTATGCTTGTCTTTGTAAGTACATAAGCCGTAATATTGTAACGATGTTTGTAAAATGTATGTGTACGATAAAGAATTAGAAGAGAACAACCACAACAAATGTATCTACAAAAGCAATAACTTGTAGCCGCGCTGCGCTCGCAGCACGCCACACGTCGGGGACTGCCGCTACATGGCTGCTACACAAATTAATTAGCAGTGCTAAGAAATTGTCCAACGTATCTAATGGAAATGAAATATTTCACGCGCGTCTCTTATTTTCCCTTCTCAGGGCGAACAAGAATCTAAGCAGTTCTCTCAATCAATCGATATACGGCAGGTGGGTCGCAAGCTCGCAAAAAGCTACATCATGTTATGAAAAAGTTAATTGGTTTTTATTGAAGCTATTCCTTTGTCATGCGCCTTCAACGATACCCATGGGAGTCGCCGTGCTGGCAGACCGCCCCCCGGCGGCGGCGGCGGCTCGCGGCGGCAGCCACCACACACTCAATAGATAGTATAGATACTGCTTCATTGTCAGTCGCCGAGCGAGGCAGAACAGCGGAAAATTGAACAAACTCCGTCTGTATACCTACAGATACAATATACGCACACACATACAAACGACTCTAATATACACGTACTCTTTGCAGTAATAAAAATAACTTTTATGAACGATGTCGCTTTGTTGTTTCAGTGTTGTGTATGCATGTTGTACGGGTTAGCGCCGGCACTAATACGTTTATCTCTTGTGAAGCTTTTACGGAGCGTAGCCCGCCGCGCGCCGCGCCGGCGAGTTCAAAGAACAAAAACAGTCTTTTAATGTCCCGCCAGAGTAGTTGAGACATTCTTTTCAGTTAGTTTACCTGTCAGTTCGGAGTTCCGTAACTGGATAGAAGTTACTCAACTACGTAGTTAGGTACCTACTAGCGTGATTGTTTTTCACTGACCCAGATATTCGCAAAATATAAATAAGTCAACGTCGCTGTGATTGGTTTAATAATATTCAAATAAGATCTTCAATCATAAAGTTTGGCTGTAGTCCCTTAGACTATGTAGGCAGTAACTTAGAACTCATTAACATTTACTCAGCAATTACAGAACAGCTGGGCAGAGCCGGCAGCCCGCGGCTAAGAGGAGCTGTCTCCCCCGGGGTCGGGTTCAGTACAACGTTTAATATCCCGTCGTGTGGTTAATACCAAAGCAGAAGGAAACTCGTTGTAGTTAAATTGTAATGTTGGAATTGTGTTGTGAACCGATTTGTATGAAAGCAACAAATAACAAGGCAGGGGAATAGCACAGTTATAGTATGTATACTGTACACGTACAGGTAGACGTGACTTGATCCATACAAATTAGTTTTTATCAAACATGCATGGAAATATTGTCATTATTGTTCACGTGGCTGTATAGCCATAAATGCGTTTGCCTTTCGGCACAGATGATAAATAGAAAATTGGCGGCAAAGCTGAAAATTCGTCTTGATTTGTTAAGCAAAACATCTTGACTTGGCTCGCGAGTTTGTCGACAATTCGACATGTGGGCTGTGGACTCAGCGATCAGTGTGCCGATAGTCGTATCAGCCCATGGCTTAATTGCCAAGAGCCTCGATCAATACCTGAGGATTCTCTCGTTAGGTAGCTGGTTCAAGGGCTTGATTCAGAAAGCGGTACTCCTGGACACGGCTCGTATTGTTAGGAGGTTCCTCTCTACCGGCGGGCTCCACCCGCCGGTAGCTTGGACCCTGTCCCGCATCCCGGTGAGCTATTTTTTATATTTTAATTTATTTTCCCGTGTTACTTTTTTAAAGAAATATTTAAAAATGTAAATTAATATGTACAAAAAGTAATTAAAGGAAATAATATTAAAATACGATGTACTGTCTGTGCGTAATCCGCGATTGTAAACGTGAAACAACTCTTTTCGCTGCCCCCAGTGGACGGCAGTGGACGTCACTTACATCTGGCCGCTGGCGTGGGTTGATAAGGGCGAGAAACAATAACATTTATTTTTCTTCATTGCCACTATCTTTAGAAAATCATCTGGTTGTACAGAGTAATTTATTCGGACACGACTAGGGTGCAAAAGCAAAACATTGAGAAATTATCGTAAAATAATACATGATCAAAGCAGAATTTGTTAAATACTGCGAAGGAATAATGTATTTTAATATAATAAAACATACGGCACGATGAAACGATAACCTTTGGAAATCGTAAATGCATGCCTACGTGAAAAAGGCTAACCTAACCTAACCTAATCATATAGAAGCTTCGCAGAAGGTACTCGAAAGACCAAATCCGCTAAAACTATCGCCGCATAAACTATCTTTACGCGAGCCTATGACGGCTTGAGGTCTCCTACTCGGCTTACGAGGCCCACGGCGGTGTACCGAACATCTATGGTAGCGTAACCAACCTGTACTCAAGGCCTATGGAGGCCTAGCGGACCTCTGCGCAAGGACTACGAAAACGAAGCAGACCTCTACGCGAGGCCTACGTCTACGTAGTAGACCTCTACACAAAGCCTACGTCTGCGTAGCAGACCTCTACGCTAGGCCTACGGAGGCGTAGTAGACCTCTACGCAAGGGCTACGGAACCGTAGCCGACATGTACGGAAGGTCTACGACAGCGTAGCAAGCGCTCTACGCAGGGTCTGCGCCGGTAAAGTTTCTCTACAAAATAATTTAAACCACGACCATTGCGAGTCTAATACACAGTTTCGTCTTTTGCACTAGTACCTACACCAGCCCGCTCGGCGGCACCGCTCTGACCGCTCGGCGGCGCCCCTTCCTCAGAGATGACAAGCGACCCTAGTTGAGTACGATAAGGTTTCTTTAATTATTTCTACCATTATTAAATCTAAACAAGACGGCACGGTTCTTGAGACAGTCATTTATTTAATTAAGAAATTCGCATGCGGCACAAGGTACATTACAAGGGAAATTAGGTTTTATTTTTTAGAAACATTACAACATTCTTTTTGGAACACTGAATTGTGTTGGCGTCATAATTTCATGGCAGGAGTGAACCAGTGCCTTGTAAGCTATAAACCACAAGTATAGTATCTAAATGTGTTATCGATGGTCGTAACAAATCCATTCCGCGATCCCAAACCGTCCCTTTAGAGGAGAGTACATCTCGCTAAGTGCTGTACATCGACGGAACAGAACCGCGTGCCACGCAGTGAATGTTTACTTACAGGTGATGTGCTGTCCTATATTGCTGTACCACATGCGGTTGCGGTGTATAGTATACAATCATATTTCCTATCAGTGACCAATACAAAGAAAACTGAACTGAAACAAATGAACAATAGGCACGAAAAACTACGCAAAGAAGTCGGTATTCGACGACAAAAATAATGTATTGTTAAAGCTCTGCTGGTTCACTTAAAGTTACTAAAAATTGGATTATTTGGATAAGTGCACGTGGGCGTGACGGAGACCTTTGTTTTGACAATTTGTACCTTTGAAGCGAGACAAGCCTAATAGATTTATGCATGTAAGACTTTAGCTCTGAAACTTAATGTGTCCGCTACATTTCATCGTGCGCGGCCGCCGTCGTACACAACCTGCCAATCACATCAGCGTGTAGCATCAATGCCCATCAGAATAAGCATCAACAATTTAAGATTGGCGTAGCTATCAAGATGAGGGGGCAGGACAGGAAGTACGTCCAGCAAGGTTGACGTCATCAAGTTTCAATGGCTGACTCCTCCGTGAGTAGGGGGCCGGCAGAGCTAACTATATCCGAGAAAGTCGTACTAGCGCAGAACCGTGCAGGTAGCGATCCAATACGCGTCGGCTGGCGCACGTAGATAGCACACTAAGCCCATGCAGCTGCACAAGCTCAAATGAATCTCGTTCTGACGTACTAGAGCTGATTATGTATCATCATCACATAACTCGCTAAGCGCCTCAAGTCGTAACCTCGCCAACTGAATGACTTGTAAAGAGCCGCCAACTTCTTTTCGCCGACGCGTTAGGAACGACTTGGGGTCGTTAATGCCGTGATAACACTATTTCCGTCGACTTTACTTGTTTGTTTCTCAAACTTGCTCCACCGTCACGCGTCACCGTCCCTCCGATATTTATCGACACCACTTAACTGTGCCACTTCTAATTCAGACTACTTATTGATTGGGTATAAGCGCCATCTTTACTTTTTATTTTCTGATTTTCAAAGCTAAATTTAACTTAGAGAGTCAAAGAGATATTGTATCACTAACGAATATAGAACTTTTAATTATGTTGTGAATCAAATATGCAACGAAGAAATGAAACAATTTGGACAGAACTTACAGATGGTGATATAAACCTATACTGTGACTTACGGGATATCTTCCGTGATTGTTTATTATTTTGAGCTCCTGATATTATATTATGATAGACCGGAGCTCAAAACAATAAACAATCACGGAAGATATCCCGTAAGTGAAATCAGTATAAGTTTAATTTTAAATGGATTTGATCGACTGAGTCGTTACAATAGCATGTATTTTTATTTGAATGTCTATGATTTATAAGAAAATTGAAGTTTACAAGGAAAATATCTGTCATAAAGTGATAATAAATAATGTATTACATCCATCACAACTGGAGCATTCCTTCGAAGTTGAGAACTCTGTAAATATTTTAAACATTTGCGAAGTTTTGTTTCAGGTGAACACAATATTTTTTGTAAAAAACAGTAGACAAGTCTAAATCTACTTGGGTTATTTATTTGACTTCTTTATACAATCAAGTTAAGGTTATCAAGTTATCATGTTATTACTAATAATGACAGGATTCTCTATGTCGTAATTAATTGGTAAATATTGACGTCTAATTGGTTTTATGTCTTTCACATTTGTTGCTGCCACTATAAGATTAGTAATCCACATTTAGTTTACTTGCGCCCAGCAGGTTAATCACAGCATAAGTGGCGCTCATTGATTGCTGCTGACCCTTCCAGTTGAGCATATCCAACAGATATCGCCCCCCCCCTCCCCCGGGTCCATAATAAAGGGTGTAACAAGACCCTTAACGAAGCCGAAAGGCAACCTTCTAGTTACGGAGATATTGGGGGTCAAAGTGCCAACTTTTCCACAAGTTTTTTTTAAATACATATTTCAATGTAAGATTTACTTTAAGAGGGCTATTCCAAAACAAAAGAACTCAGTATAGGTAAATTAGACCGCGTGCGGTAGCGGATACGCACGTGTGCCTCTAGCGAAGTACGCTACGCACACATACAAACAGCTATGTCTCCGATACCAGGAAGCCGGGAACAAACCAACATGAGCCTTTCCCACTTTGCCATTGCCCGTTCCGAGATTTATATAGATTTTTATCATTGCATAAAATAGTTGTTTAAAATATTATTTTACTTTTAAATAAACTAATTATTTTTTTCAAGAAAGGTAATATATTAACCTCGGTTATTTAATACTTTTTGTTTTAATTTGGATTATATATTCATAAATAAAAAATATAATTTCGGAGGAAAAATTGTCGGTATCTCTCTGTTTTTCGAAATTATTTTTGGTGTATTACTGAATGAAATTAATAAATTGAATTGAGCATTCCCAAGTACAACATTCAGCTGTACCATGGACATTTTTTCTAAATTATTATATCTTCTAAGTAACAAAGCATCAAAAGATGGCCAAACGTAGAATTTAATGAAACATCCTTGCGGAGACAAGGTTTTTACTCATGTACCTACCTATGTAAAGAAATTGAAATATTTATTTAGAACACTCCCGAGAAAATAAGCTTTTTTCATTTGTGGCCATATCTAAACCATAAACACACATCAAAACTCGAGTCAAACACTCAAAAACAAGAAAAATTGTGACACCTCCACGACCCCCGTACTATTCAATCCACCCATCAGCACCCTGTATACATCCGACCGTGACTGATATAAAACAAAATTAATTATTGAGGCACATGGAAAATATAACTAAATTAGATTTTTTAATCCTGTTGGACATGCAGCGGTTTGAAAAAAATTGCGGTGAAATTCTTCATTAAAGTCCGATAAATTGTGATAAGCGGACCCCTGACACCTGGAAGATAAGACCGTACTCGGCGGCCGGCGGGTTCGACTGCACGTACAATCTATCTGCCTAACTGGTCACCCTTCGAGAGAACCAGCCGCGCCAGCTATTTATCGTTATCTTCCATCTCTTAACCTAAATACGAATGGTGAGATCCGTCTGCAGGGCAGGCTTCTATATTGCAGATTTAGCTTTATTTTGTTGACATCGATTGTTGTTAAAAAAACTGGAATGTTGCAGTTGGAGTGAGTACAGTCGCCAGCGAAGCATCAAGTTACTACTAATTGTAAAAAAAAATCATTCGATTTTGAACCTAACTTTCAATAATTCATGGTTTCACATCATTTGGAGAAATTCGACAGGTTGTGGTAACTTGATTGCTGGCAACAAGGTTTGTCAGGTACAAAGTATGTTTCATTTATGAAACGGGTAAACTAAATCGTCAGTCATTCATAAATAATCTTCTGAAGTTAACGCAAACTCCGGGGCACTCCGTAGTTGCTTTGTTACGCGTTCATCCAAATCACGCGATCTGTGTAAATTACGATCCATTGTTGTGTAGCGTTACTGAATCTCAGCTACTAATACAGCGCGTTACTTCCCGCGGGCGTCGTAGGGGTGACAGCAGGGCGAGGGCGGGGGCGGGGTCGGGGGGCATCTCCCACCTGTTCACGGAGATATCACTTCGCAACGTTCAAGCGATCCTGAAGGGGTGCAACGGATTACGTACAGTAACAGTTCTCTAGTAAAAGAAGGTCGATAAAAAAACGCTTTGCCGACCTGAAAATTGAATTCAAGACCTTACGCTCGGCAGGTCACGGCGAGGCCGTCACGCGCCCGCCACGACATCAACGAGTCCGTGAACCGCGGACGTACAACTCCGCAGACGGGAGGATTATGCACTGAATGTGTTCGTTTTAAGATGGATTGCTTGTTGCCAAGCTAAATAAGTTAGTGCTATACATACATACATATGTATGAATTTATCAAAATAGTTGGTAAGTCAGTGTCGTGGCAACCGTCGCTGGGTGAACAATGGCGTCCCTATGGCCTGCCCTTGCTAATGTTCTAAGAGGAGCCACACTAAGTAGTAGTGGACTATAGAGAAGGCACGACACGCAACGTTTGCTACATTATGCAGATTTAGTAAGTAGGGAACCAGCTATACCTAAAGCCACACTTTCATATTTATATGTTTTATTATGATGTCAGATCTAATCTGAGTCAGAGAGCAATGAATCCGTATGTTTTCAATACAATAACATGTCTGATGAAGTGCTACTTCATTTATTAATACATGTATTTATGTTGTGCTGGGGTTCTATAGGCGTGGGCTGTGTGTGAGACCAGTATTTTTTTTAATATCACGTGTTGGATCAATTCTGTATATTATATAAACTAACATGTTCATATTTTGTTTAGGTACATCCAAAAGGAAACTATTTACCGATAATAGGTAAATAGGATTGGGTGTATTGGATTTACATATCGAATAGGAATTAAAAAAATAGAAAGCATTTTTAACATTTATTGATATATTTCTATGTCGAAGCAAAAAAGAAGGACTCCAATTTCTTTATAAAAATAACGACATTTAAATTCCGCAGAGACAGTAAACCGAATATATTTTCCAGCGAAACTAATCATTTTATTGTTCTCTTAGCGTCAAGATTAATATTTTGTACAAGGATTTAATTTGTAAGCGCGCAGCTTAGAGATACATTGCGTAATAATGTCGCCGAGCGCCTGTAGCCGTAGGGATCACCTCGCCCTGATAGCTTTACGTGCTACAAACGACTTTGTAAGTGCTGCTATGAGAGTTTAACGTTACGTAATTGACTGAAAATTGCGCATCAAGCATTAACATGATTATTAACTAATATTACAACACCTAACAAATATAACTAAGCGTCACTGACATATACCTATGTATAATGCTGATAAGTTGAAAACTTGCGGAAGTTCAGATACAATATATTTCATAACCGTGTCCGTGGAAGCGCGCCGCGCCGGTCGGCTAAGTTTTCACTCGAACTTTGCGAGTGAACGCTCAAGTATGTGATCGGTTCTTCGAGCAGAGCCTGGGTTATACTTATTATAATCTTGCACACTGTAAATGCATGTTTCTTGAATGAACAAGAGGGCTCTAGCTATTGGGAACAGTTATTAATATAAAACATACAGTTACATAGTGATGACAGTGCAATTGCATCGGTTCAGCATTGTCTTCATTTCGGGTTCCGTTAGAAACGTTCATTATAAACAGTTCGATAGAATCGTCTGTTTTCCACGATCAATGAATAATCAGTCAATGACGTTATTTTATCCTTTATTCTTGCTGTCGTGGAAGCTTATCATAATTTTAAGCGCACGATTCTAAGATCAGTCTGATTTTAAGAGGAAGGAGTCATAAAACGTTCGCAGTCGAGGACAGGCGGCAGGCTTAACTACGGAATGAGGACGTGCCGACGTGTCATCAAGCTCGCCCCACGCTGCACGGCGCGGCGGCGTGGACGGGCGTGCTCGCTGAAATTGCTGAGTTTACCGCTGACACGTGTAGAAGCGCCTTAGGGCTGCTCATTTAAACTTGTGGAGTGACCGCCGTAGGGTCATCCCGTCATCCGCCACTAGACATTGTTGTCCGTCAGTTCGGGATAGAGTAGTGACCGAGAGCGTCCACCCTGATTAAGTATTACGTTAGTTCGGACAGGCTTGGAAATCAGAAGTAAGTACCTAAAAGCGAGAACAAAATACTTTTCAATCATAGCGCAATTTTTATGAATGTTTTGCTCAGTTACGATGAGTAAACAGACCGGATGCAATAACTACATTGAACACATTTTGGTAAATTTATCTATGAACACACATGGAATCGGCACCGCTGTTGTAAGCCAATAAAAATGGCACCGAGTTTAAGTACTTTACATACATTTATCGTGATTGGTAAGGTCGGATTTTGAGTAAAGTAATTGGGGATTTGGGGCTCTTTTCTGTTTGAATGAGTGCAGTCATCCCCGCGCACACTCGGTGAGAGTATTGAAACCAACCGGCCCGCATCATACGAATTTACAGAAATGGAAATGTATTATTGTGAGACTATATCTCCTTGTAATGATTTCGTGATTTCAAAAGTTTGTTGAGTTAGTTCAATCGCGTCGCCAGTTTCTGAGTTACGGGGGGGTAGGGGGCAGAAAAGTGCGGATATTTACGGATGCAGCTACTTAGTAGTTCTTTTATGAATGTAAAATAGTCACCTCAACAATGTTACATCAGACAGAAGTAGAAATGACTAATTTTGTCTATTTCTTTGAAAAGTCTATTGTAAGCTCTCCACTCCAAGTTAAATCTTTAGTCTTTTTATTCAGAAATAGATAGATGTGACTTGGAGGAGCTCGTGGCAACTAGTAACAGCTTCTCGAGTTGAACTTCAGGTTAAGCCGGGCTTGCCTAGGTTGGTCCGTGGATGGACGCCCACACATTACCTAGTTTTCACCGTTAAGACACAGTTAGGATGCAAGAAAAAGTAAGAGCAAGCGAAGCGAGCTCGAAAATTTAATATCTTATCTTGGCCACTGGACAGGTTAGAATAGTTTCGACCCTGCATACAGAGGTAACTTGGGCGATTTATACAGAACATCAAGATTCAAGAGTACGCTGCAAAAGCGAGCTCGAATTCAACTTGCCTCGAATTAATTCAGATATGTAATTTGAGATCAAAACGTCCACTTCCACACGCTCTATTTTTTGCAACCTTGTGTATGCCGTAATTACCTATTAGGGGCTGGGGCAAGAGGCTTCTAATTTATTTCAGCCTGTCTGTAGAAAATCCAATAGGAGTGCCAATCCAGAGGCAGAAAAAGCAGCTGCCCCTGCCCCTCCCCCCACCTGGCGACGCCCTTGAGTTAGTTGTCGTAGGAAATGTTTTCTGTATACACGCTGTTCATAAACCTGGCAATTTTCATAGCTATGTAAACATTGTATTGCCCTACGTAGGTATTAGGTAGGAATATTTTGTAGGTACGTTCACAATTTATGATTATGATGTATGTTTTAGTAAAAATTATGTGTAAACAAACGCCAATGAAGCCAGATACCCAGAGAGGACTGCATGAGAGTGTTTAGTTAGTATCAGTAGGTATAAACGGGGTGCAAAATTTACGCGTAACTTTTACGACACGGCTACGTATACACATCTATGGCTACACAAAAATACTTTATGATGCAATAACAATAAATAAAGAGCTTTGAACTCATGTCCGAACAGTTTGCAGATCGAACGCGAGTAACGACCTGCGAGCGGCGTGAACAGCGCAAGCAGAGTGAGCAAAGCGAGCAGCAGTGGGCGCGCGGGGCGCTCAAGGCAGCACGCGGCACGCTGGAGGCGCTGCGCCGCCACTCGCGGCAGATAGCCGCGCGCCGCGACCGCCGCGTGCAGGTGAGCGCCCCCTGGCGGCCGGCGCACGCGCTCGCTCCCGCGCACTCACGCCTGCTTCTGTTTCAGTTCACGGAGCGGACGAAGGATGGCGCGCGCGGCGGCGACGGCGCCGGTGAGTACTCGCGGCGCGGCGCCCTGCGAGTGCGCGCTCGCAGTCCGCCGCCCGCCCTCGCTAAATATATCCCCGTCCGCATTGCACCGCGGTGACTCGTTGCGCAGGCCGCTCTCGCCAGCGGGCGGTGCGCGCGAGGCTCGCGGCGGCTGCGGGCGCGCGGCCGCCGTTGACGGTAGTGTGTGTGCGCAGAGAGCGGCGGCTCGGAGATGTCGGGCGGCAGCGGCGGCGGCGGCGGCGACGCGCGGCGCCCCTCCACCTGCCGTGTGGAGCTGGGCGCGCTGCTGGCGCCGGAGCCGCGCCCGCTAGACAACAAGGTCAAGGTACGCCGACACACCTGTACGCCCTCGCAGGACCTATGCTTGCGCCTGTTCTATCTCTTTCTTCGCATCATAGTCGCGATCATCATAATCTAGCGATTAGGTATAGTTAGTGTGATTTTCTTCCAGAAGAGGCAGGTCTCCCCGCGGTACGCATACAAGGTGTGCAGGTGCACCTGAGTTACGTATGGCATGATGTATTATTAGCTTTAGCGTTTGCAGTTCTGCATATCTGATCTATGTAGCAAACATGATTGCTTCAGTATTTTTTCGTTTCCAGGTCAGCATGGAAGTAATATCGCTATAGTATATTGCTACATCTATGAATGTTTTCGTCTGATAGGCCGATTTGTTATTTTTTTTATTTTTGGCCCCGACAGTAGCCATATCCGTCCATGGATATGTAAATGATGTATCTGCTTTGTTTGTTTATCGTTCCATTTAGCTATAGAGTCAATGAAGAGAGAAGACGGATGATTGCTGGGGTGATGCATCATGCAGTAGCGAGTTGTCGGTACTTAGACTGTATTTTTATTGTTATAGTAAAAGTAGATATCAGATATATATTTATTACAGTATCTAAGTGTGCTTCAGTGAATCGTGTCAGGTGGTGGCGGTGTCGCTCCATGCAGTAGATAGTTAGGTACTACTCGATAATTGCCATAATTGCTCATCACTCGCCACTATTCTAAGTGAACTCATCAAAGTAACTTAATCTAACTGAGGTAGTAAGTTTTAACATCGCCATCGGCGCAAGTTTAGCATTCGACTCAAAGTTCGGTAATTGAAAAATTCTTTACAGTAGGGATCTATTACACTACATTCAACCTTTACCCAAGAGGCTGAGCTTTATTTACGAAACTTTGTTCATTTAGTCAAGTAAAAATTTTCTCCCACGCATAAGAGAAGGTATGGAAAAGTAGGTCTTAAGGTACCTAGTCTAGTATTTACTGTAATTCAGTAAAAACAAATGTCCCAGCGTAAGTTGATTTGGTGTTTGATATAACGCAGCAGAAACAATAGTTGCATTTATGTGTTAGGGTAGGTATTTAATTAGAACTCGGTTGCCATAAAGGTTCAAAAGCTGACCGGCAAAACCGATCAGTAAATGTTTCAATTTGAAATCGTTCTTATTATCTTCGTTACCAATGCTTCATGATAGATTTACCACACAATATCTCGTCATCAGCGCCCACCAGTTATTTGACGAAATGTAGGTATGCTTCGCTTGGTCAAATGACTTTTTTTTGGCAAATGATTCGGTGAACTCACCACGTCCCCGACCAGGAAATCTTTACGGCGCGAGGCAGATGTGATCACATCTTACTTTTTCCGACCTAAGATCTTAATTCTAATCAGTCTTTTAACTTTCGTTAAACATCGATCAGGTTATGTATGTTTATGAAGAAAACCAAGACAAAGTTTCGTTTCCAAAAAGCAACTAAATAATGAAATTGCCGAGTAAAATACCTATTCGAGAAACTGAAGTAGAAGTTAAATTTCTGCTTCATTTGAAGGTGAAGTATGAAAGTCTTTTGACATGCAAATGAGGTTATTTAGAATGTTCCGGCCGCCTCCCACCACAGAATATACTTACTTATGTACTTCAGTAAAGTTGATTCAAAACAGACGCTAAGAAAGTATTGAGTGTATTTGTTGTTATTATTTAGCTTTCTTATAAACATACGCAAGCAAAGAGCTTAAAGGGTCGTGATCATTTGTCAGTGTTTATGATACTTGTACCTTTTGTATTCGACGCAATTTCTCTTTTGTTTTTTCAAAGCGACTTTCAGCTCCCTTGTGGGGACGGAACTCTTTCCACATGAAGTGGCGACCCTAATAATGGAATTTGTCACCCTCTTAAATCTGCGTCCTCGGCTCAGCGCTCGGGTCTCGGAGATCAGGGTATGTCGATGAGCACCGAGTCCATCCTTTACCACATGCACTCAGCATTGGGTTTGTTGTGCGCAACAGCTTACAGTGTCGCACATTCGGGTGATTGTTGTGTATTCAAGCTGTGGGCCGCCACACGCTTACACTAGTTGTTTGTTTGCACCTACTTAATTTGAAATCTTATCGCGTCTGGAATTTAGCAATAAGGTCTCGATGCCACTGTGAGGGCGGTTACACATATAATCATACAATACGTATTGATTTCTTGTTGTCTTTTGAGCTGCTTATTAGATGTAATCACCTAGTCCTAGTCGGACAGTCTATTCGCAAGTGTACGAGCGGCTCACCTATCAATGAAACAATAAAAACGTTTTATTTAAGTATCTCGCAGCGAAGCTCTCGTCGGCCGCGGAATTAGAGCTCACACGCGTAAACATTTACACGAGAACTAGTCATCATTGGACACGTCTGCTCGGCGGCCGGCACTGTTGCCGGTTTGAGGTATCACGACCGGTCCGGTTATGTTAGGTCGGTTGTAAAACGTCGCCGACTTTCACGAACGATAAAGCTATTCGGTATCGAAGACAGCGTACCTACAGGTTAGCACGCGTGTGGCGAGGAGCGCCGCCACCCGCGTCCTCCCCGCGACCCATTTGCATAGTGAGTGGTGGCGCTCACGTGCTGCGCCCTCGCCAGCCCGGCGGCGGAGCGCCCGCCGCGCACGCCAGCATGCACACACCACGTGCCCCTGCCGCACTGAAAGCGTTATCGCATCGTCATTCAGCAACTCTCTACGTGCCCTCCCTGGTTATAATATATGTTAAGGCAGGGAAAGCAGTAGGAGGAACACTATCCCCAAATGACGACGCCATCCGCTATACTGTCTTCGAGTCTCTAACCGTGCGACGCGATTCTTCATTGTTGGTAGATAGGTAGGTAGGTGGGTAGTTGAAATCACACACAACACTTGACTCAAACTCCAAACGTTTATCACTACATAGGATAAAACAAAGTCGCTTCCCGCTGTCTGTCCCTTTGTGTGCTTAGATCTTTAAAACAACGCAACGGATTTTGATGCGGTTTTTTTAATAGATAGAGTGATTCAAGAGGAAGGTTTATATGTGTGACATTGCATCCGTGCGAAGCCGGGGCGGGTCGCTAGTTTCTAATAAATCATTTAAGTACAGGCTCTTATAAACTTTCTAGAGTTGAGCCTTCTGTTCGCAAACATGGTTGGTTTGTAAGGAGAAGAGCGGGACCGAAGAAACTCTTTACACTCGTTTATATCGTGTCACAGTGCTCATTTGCATACAACTTAATATTGCTCACTTCAAAAACCGCTTTTAGTTACTTAACACTTCAATTATTATTGTTTGCTGATCGCGAGCTAACGAGACTTCACGTTGTTGCACCTACGCGAGTTCTCTGTTAGGCGGAAGTAACACACACACCCAGTACATAATTACATTACCTACAGTAATTACTTTAAAACCCTAAAAACAATACTAGAATACTTCACAGTTAATTACTTATAATTAAGTACCAATGTTCACAAATTCAAAGGCGTTATTAAGTTAAAGCTGATTATTAGTGGCTTCATTACTTTTTACAATGGCTTAAAACCATTTCCGGCCTAATTTAATACAAAAAACAGGTCTGCCACTAATCAATTGCTCTGTAAAATAATATTGTTACTTTTTAGTTTGTGATTAGAAATAGAAACTGATTTAGTTGTAGTTTCAAATTATAAATTGATTTATTGATTATTAAAATCGTATTCGGCACCATCTTCCCCAACATTGTGGAATGTTGCCTCATGAACAAATCTTAGTGTAAAATGAGCAATTGTTAAAATCCCAATTGTCACAAAATATTTGGTTATCTTAATTTAAAGTATAGTTCTAGCTAAAGACTTT
Organism: Eugnorisma glareosa; assembly: GCA_947578425.1. Taxonomy (NCBI): domain Eukaryota; kingdom Metazoa; phylum Arthropoda; class Insecta; order Lepidoptera; family Noctuidae; genus Eugnorisma; species Eugnorisma glareosa. Next base: position 21,109,163 of record OX387970.1, on the reverse strand, counting down.
TGTTTATTAAATTAATCTTCAGAAGATCTAATCACGAACTACCTCAGTAGTAGTTAACAAGCCAAAAGATGGCACTAGTCTCTTCTTTAGTGGTGATAGCTGGGATGGGGTCTTTCAGGTGGAGCTTAACAGGGTTGTTGCTTGGTTACGGAATAATGTGCTGACTATCAATGTCACAAAAACCAAATACGTGGCATTTGCACATCGATCGAACGTGTTACCCCCGCGCTCATTGTCAATTACGGCTCACACGTGTTGGTCTACCCACCAGCCTTGCGTATGTCCTCCCTTCAAAGGACAGATAACATTAAATACATTGGAGTTACATTAGATCAATTTCTCAGCTTCAAACCACATAATTATAGAGATCCTGGTAACGAGGTTGCGCGAACTCATTTACATATTTAACTGTCTAAAACATGTAGCCGACCTTCGTAACATCAAGATCTACTATGCCTTGTGTCAGTCGCTTATTGATACATCATCTCCTGGGGAGGTGCTGCTAAAACGCACTTGATGGAGGCGGAAAGAACTCAACGTGCCATCCTTAAAGTTGCCGACCGAATTTGTCATTTTGACATGTTATATTATTTCAATCGCACCTTCTGCATGTGCATTTAATTGCGGGCGGGTGGACGGTACTGCTCATTCAAACTAAATAATTTAGTTGTATTTCTTGTAGGCGTGCGTCGCCAGGGGGAGCAGGGCTCAAATAAAAAAAAAAGTTATAATTGTTCCTATTATAATTGTCACTGATAGTACTTAAGTGTAAGTATAAGTACCTACGTAAAAAAATCACTCTCAAGTTAAAATTAATTAAGGCTACAAATAAGCCTCTGAGTGCCCGTACTGCTACAAACTTACACATTCTCTTCAAACCAACGCGCGCGGTTCGTACTTCTAACCCCGCGAAAAAACTTTTATCATAAAAGTTTCTTTTTCCTACCTCTGGACTGGCACTCCTATTGGATTTTCGCATGATCGACCGGTATAGACAAATGCTGAAATAAATTAGGAGTCTCTTGCCTCGAGCCCTAATAATATATTAATAGGCAATTAAGTGGCATACATACACAACACAAGGTTGCAAAAAATGGAGCATGTGGACATTTTGATCTCAAATTATAAAATTATCTGAGTTTATTCAACCTAGTTTCTCTCCCAAGTAACTCCGGTGGTTCGAAATAATTCTAACCTGTCCAAGGTAGGAAACTGTTAAAATTTTCGAGCTTCACTCGCTCTTCAGACTACTTTCTATAAAAGTCGACCAAGTAACTGCTGTATGAAGGATCGAAACCATTCAAACCTGTGCAAGGCTAGGTGTCAAAAAAAATTCGAGCTCGCTTCGCTCGTTCATGCAGCTTAACTTTGTAAATCGAGCAAGGAACTCCTGCATGAAGGGGCGAAACAATTCTAATCTGTCCAAGGAAAGGTGTTAAAATAGTAAACTTAACTCTTATAAATAGGTTTTTACTTGCACCCTCATGCAAAAGGTGGCCCAAAAGACGGCGACGCCCTTGCTTGTATATCATGGATTTCCGCACAGTAACGCCTGATTCCATATATTATCAAAAGTTTAACATTATTTTTTGGTTATAATGAATTTTCTGGAAGATAGGTAAAATCACAAAAAATCGTGTATCCGCCTGGTTACTAATTTAGTGCCTGTAGGGGCTGTAGGCAGCTCTGACACTGCTCTACGACGTTGATCGCCATCAGCTCGTTGGCAACACGCTGCGCATGATGCCTCGATCACCGTCGAGACGATATCGTAGCTGTGTCGTAGGCTTCAGTCTAAATGTGTACATGTTAGGTACCTACCTACACTGATAGGTATAACAACATCCTTTACGAGCGATACACGACTCATTTCATTAGCTTTATCTACTCGGAGAATTCCCAGGGCGGGATCGATGAAATTATTTATTTCGCTTTGGATATTACGATCACGAATACACAAGGTACGGTATACATAGGTACACTAGCTAGGTACTATACAACGTGAACAGTTTATTGCTTCTTAGTTCGGTGCGGTCACCGTCTACAAAAGCTCGTAACTTGATTTCCTTAACAAGGTAAAAACTGTATAATTGAACGGCGCGGCGTGGGCAGATACATACCTCTCTAGCAGCTACACTCTAGCACCTCTAGGTGTTGGCGACGCGTGACGGGACCCATTACGTGTCGTGTTATGCAGTAAAAGATTGTCTCGTTACATTTAAGTCCTCAGTACCTTATTTAAAATGCTATTATTAGGTGTGGTTGATTATGATATTTGCTGTCATCCGTAGCGCCACAGTATACATGGTATGACGGAGGAGGAGAACGTAGTGCGGCCGCACCAGGAGATGGCCGTGCTGTCGCTGGAGGAGAAGAAGTTTCTGCTGGGCGTGGAACGCGGTGACGTGGCCGGCACGCGACGCGTGCTGCAACGCGCGCGCGACACCGGCCACATCAACGTGGACTGCGTGGATCCGCTGGGCCGCAGTGCTCTGCTCATGGCCATCGACAACGAGAACCTGGAGATGGTGGAACTGCTGCTGGAATTTGGCGTGGAGACGCGCGACGCGCTGCTGCACGCCATCTCCGAGGAGTTCGTGGAGGCCGTGGAGGCGCTGCTGGACCACGAGGAGCGCACCAAGAAACCTGGCGAGCCCAACGTAAGCTGCGCCGCTGTCCACGCCGTGTGCGTCTCAGCCGCCTCATGCTTATTCAAGGGCCGCGGCTGTGTTACAGAGTTGGGAGGCGCTGCCGCCGGAGACGGCGACGTTCACGGCGGACATCACGCCGCTGATCCTGGCGGCGCACCGCGACAGTTACGAGATCATCAAGCTGCTGCTGGACCGCGGCGCCAACCTGCCCGTGCCGCACGACGTCCGCTGCGGCTGCGACGAGTGCGTGCGCTCGCGCCACGAGGACTCGCTGCGCCACTCGCGCTCGCGCATCAACGCGTACCGCGCGCTAGCCTCGCCCTCACTTATCGCGCTCTCTTCTAAAGACCCTATCTTGACGGCGTTCGAGCTATCCTGGGAGTTGCGGCGACTGTCCGCGCTCGAGCATGAGTTTAAGACTGAGTACCAGGAGCTGCGCGCGCAGTGCCAGGAGTTCGCGACAGCGCTGCTGGACCACACGCGAACCTCGCACGAGCTGCAGGTGCTGCTCAACCACGAGACGGGCTCGCCGCAGGTGCCGCTGCCGGAGCCCGGCGCGCCAGAGTTAATGCGTCTCTCAAGACTGAAGCTTGCCATAAAGCTAAGGCAAAAAAAGGTAAAAATCGACTCAATTTCCTCGATAAAATTACATGAGACGTACTTTATTATAATTAACGACCTGCTGTATATGTATATTCCAGTTCGTGGCGCACCCGAACGTGCAGCAGCTGCTGGCGTCCATCTGGTACGAGAGCGTGCCGGGCTTCCGGCGCAAGAACATGCTGCTGCAGGCGGCGGAGATGGTGCGCATCGGCGCCATGTTCCCTCTGTACTCGCTGGCATACATCGTGGCGCCGCACTCCTCCGCCGGCCGCACGCTCCGGAAGCCCTTCATCAAGTTCCTGTGCCACTCGGCGAGCTACTTTATGTTTTTATGTGAGTGGTTCACGAATTCTGGGTTCTTATACTTTGATAATGTCTATACTGTTATTGGCCTCCATCTAGGCCCAGCGATACTGATTTGTGAACGTTAGTCCTGTCATAATTATATATTTCGAGTCGTACGCGAACTATACGGAACTGCATGCTTGCAGTTCTGCTTATCCTGGCGTCGCAGCGCATCGAGACGGCGGCGGGGGGACTGCTGTGGGGCGCAGCGCCGCACGGAGAGCCGCTGTCGCGCCGGGGTGCTCCGCCCTCGCTCGTCGAGTGGCTCATCCTCGCCTGGGTCAGCGGTCTGTAATACCAATACTTTTACGATTTGCGTTTATAGGTTTACAATGGAATTATAAACATTATTCACAAAATGTTTAGTTGTACCTAACTACTATATATTGTATCAGAGGAAATTGGCGGAATTTCGCAGAAATGACTGAATTACATGTATGACTGTAGGTTTAATCTGGAGCGAGGTGAAGCAGCTGTGGGACATGGGGCTGCGGGAGTACGTGCACGACATGTGGAATGTGATAGACTTCGTCACCAATTCGCTGTACGTCGCCACCGTCGCGCTGCGGATTGTCTCACACTTTCAGGTGAAACTCTCTAGTGCTTAAACATAATATTTCCTTACTTAAGTAAAAATGACAACAATGCGCTTTGCTTATTAATATGATTTCATTTTCTGCATTCAGGTGCGTCGTGAAATGGCGGCAGGTCTCCAGTGGAACCAGCCACGAGAGATATGGGATGCATGGGACCCGATGCTGCTGTCCGAGGGGCTGTTCTCGGCTGCCAACATCTTCAGCAGCCTCAAACTGGTGTATATCTTCAGTGTTAACCCGCACCTGGGCCCGTTGCAAGTCTCTCTCAGTAGGATGGTCCTCGATATTCTCAAGTTCTTCGTCCTAGATATACTAGTCATATTTGCCTTTTCTTGTGGTGAGTGTTCTAGGTTGAAACAAACGCAAATAACTCGACTTTTTGATATTGAGAATAACAAAGTGTTGTCTCACCTCACGCCAGGTCTGAACCAGCTGCTGTGGTACTACGCCGACATGGAGAAGAAGCGCTGCAGGACGGTGACCTCGCTCACCGCCAACGGAACCTTCCCCGATCCTGACGCTTGCATCGTGTGGCGTCGGTTTGCCAAGTGAGAAGCATAACAGGGCCCTTCCCGGCCCGTCAACGCGAGCATGCTCGAAAAGCTTGTTGTTTCATCTAGAGCCACCTTTCAACTCCCCCGTCTTACCCCGCCCCGATCCCGCACATCTCGTCCCCCGCGCACCTCTTACCGCCTAACGCGCTGACATTGAACGAAAAATAGTGTTCGAAAATTTCTTAAACTGTTCCAGGAAATACGTGTTTTTGAATAAGTCTTAAAAGTGTGTGAAATAAATATTTGTCATTAAGAATGTCCATTACATGTGCAAAACCTTGCAAATGAGATGTTTTCTTTACTTTTACAGTTTATGAGTACATTGTTTGTATGTATTTACAAACAAAAAAGTATCTATGTAGTAGTATCAACTATCTGGTGTCCACGACACAAGCCTCGTTGCTTAGTGTGGCACCTAGATGGCGCTGTGTGTAATGTCCTGCGATATTTATTTATTTATATTATTTATTATGAACGGCCAAAGTTCAGTTGAAATTTGTGCAAAACAGCAATTTTTGGAGGCATATACTGATTTTGTTTCTACAATTTTTTTATTTTTTGCTACCATATAAACCTAGTTACAGTGCACAAAATACCTATTAGTTTAAAAAAATCAAAGATAGATGTGAAAGAACTGCATAATCACGAACGAGCGTTTGTATGAAAAGTATGACGGGTTGGCCGCTCTTAAGATTTGTTTTTAGTTTCTAATTCGGGCCTTGGAAAACTCAACTAAAAAAAGAGCCTTGTATCTGGGAATCTACTAAGTAAGTAAAAGCTATAATTGTAGGTATTAATCAAAGCTCGGCAACGGATTGCGGATTTATTTCAGCTGTACCGGGAGGTTATTTGTCTTTGACATTCTGAAACTGAATAAAGTTGTTGCGATGTACTCGTAATCATAATATATCTTACTAAACATCACATCGTATTCTCGTCCAATCATTTATGGCGCTTGTTCACGACGCGCGACGCTTGGCTTCGAGCCATATAGTTATTATCCTCATGATCTCTAACATGATGGCCCCAGATTATGGCCCAGCTGCCTCTGAATTGGCTCAGAAAAAGGTTATTTGCATAAACTATTCTCTTTCCTGGTCTTTCTACCTATATGTAGACTTGTTTAGTGTAGGTAATATAAAAACCATTGGACTCAATTAGGTATTTGTTGGTCATGTAACTACTGTAAACAAAATAATTGTAGTCATCAAGACGACCGTTACCGCGGATAAATACCTAAGCTTCGCATTAGTTTTTTGCCCCTGTCGCAGTTTGTTCGAGACGATGCAGACGCTGTTCTGGGCGGCCTTCGGGTTGGTGGACCTGGACTCGTTCGAGCTGGACGGCATCAAGATCTTCACACGGTTCTGGGGCATGCTGATGTTCGGCACTTACGCCGTTATCAACGTCATCGTGCTTCTCAACCTACTCATCGCCATGATGAACCACTCCTACCAGCTCATCTCCGTAAGATTTGTGTACCTACCTCCCTTTTTGCTGGTTCTAGACCCAAGTGGGATGTTATATTTTGTGACTTTTAAAACTAGCAAAGGTGAAAAGTTACAAGATCTACACTCGGTTCCAAAAATAACGGGTCAGTCACATAAACCCGAATATCTCCCGAACTACGTATGCCATCCTAATGAAACGAAGACTGTTCAATTGAGAATTTAATAATACAGATAAAAAATAAAATAAAACTTAGTTGCACCCACAATATTAATCTCTAAATTAAAAAAACACTAAAGTAGTCATATTTTTCTTAAGATTACATTTTTTTTATGATTGTTTTTTTGCTGTTTTTCATCACTTTCTTCATTTAATACTTTGTATTGCCTCCACGAGCTCTTCTGACAGCTTCCAGGCGATAGGCATGCTGTACACCAAATTTCGGAGCCGGTGCTGAGGAATACCTTCCCATTCCTCCACCAGTGCTTGTTTGAGCTCGGGAAGCGTGATTGATCTTTGTCGACTGTTCAGCGAGTAGTCCAGCGGTACCAAGAGACCGGATCACACCTTAGAAGACCAGGAAATGGCAGACCAAGATGCACAACGGCCAGGGAAGACAGACAACTGGTGGCTACAATGCTCCGAAATCGTTTTCAAACTGTTGTTGGTCACTTTATTCGCTTTGGAGGTGGCAATTTAAGCGCTCAAACAGTAAGAAGACGTCTTGCTGAAGCAAATTTGAAACCATTGAGGCCCGCAAATGGCCCCAAACTGGAACGGGGACATCGAATTGCAAGACAGAGATACGTGCGCGAGCACCTAAACTGGACACTAGACGATTGGTCTAGGGTAATGTTCACGGACGAGTCTTAATTCATGCTTTATAAGCATGATGGTAGGCAGTTGGTGTACAGAAGACCAGGGGAGCGCTTCCATCAAGCGTGTGTGGAGGAAAAAGTGGCGTACGGTGGAGGCTCCGTACAAGATGGGCTGGGATTTCTGCTGAGGCCCGCACCGAGCTGGTACTCATTCAAAATGGAACTCTAAATGCAGAGAGGTTCGTGGAAGAGATCCTCAATGAACATGTAGGTTTTTCATGGCCAGGATGGACCGGCATGGCATATTAATGCATGATAATGCGCGTCCCCATACCGCCAGAATTGTACATGACTACCTTGAAGAGGTCGGTATCGAACTCATGCAGTGGCCAGCGCGAAGCCCGGACTTAAACCCCATCGAGCACGCCTGGGACGAGCTTCAGAGATGCGTGAAATGTCGAAACCCCCCACCAATCGCGCTTCCCGAGCTTAAACAAGCACTGGTGGAGGAATGGGAAGGTATTCCTCAGCACCGGCTCTGAAATCTAGTGTACAGAATGCCTAATCGCCTGGAAGCTGTCAGAAAAGCTCGTGGATGCAATACAAAGTATTAAATGAAGAAAGTGATGAAAAACAGCAAAAAAACAATCATAAAAAAAATGTAATCTTAAGAAAAATATGACTACTTTAGTTTTTTTTAATTTAGAGATCAATATTGTGGGTGTAACTAAGTTTTATTTTATTTTTTATCTTTATAATTAAATTCTCAATTGAACAGTCTTCGTTTCATTAGGATGGCATACGTAGTTCGGGAGATATTCGGGTTTATGTGGCTGACCCGTTATTTTTGGAACCGAGTGTAGTTTGTGTGGTTTGACGTGTAGGTACGCTGTGCTTCTTGTTTTGTTCATGTTTCCCGAGTGACGTGCACGATTCACTGTTTACGCAATATCTACAGGAACGCGCGGACGTGGAGTGGAAGTTCGCTCGCAGCAAGCTGTGGATCAGTTACTTCGAGGAGGGCGGCACGTCGCCGCCGCCCTTCAACGTGCTGCCGTCGCCCAAGAGCGCGCTGTACGCGTGGCGCTGGCTGCAGCGGCGCCTGTGCGGCCACGCGCGCGCCAAGCGCGAGCACATGCGCACCATCAGGGTCAGTTACCCACACCGAGAAAAGCCCAGTGGACACGACAAAAATATTCCTTTTGGCTTCGCCGCAGTCGGGTAAAAAGCACATAACAACGATCCGGTACCCTATGTGCAACGCACGTGCCCCCTGTACGGCTGCCGTCGTGAGGTTTACTCGGTGAGAGGACACAGTTCCCACCCTGAACGCCCGCGGCCCCAGCCCCAAAGTGCCACCTGCCTTAAGTGATTGATGCAGGCGGGCTATCAGCGTGTTAGGCGTCAAGGCAGGGGTGTACCTATTTTGTCCTCGGTGGACACAAGTGTCTCGTCTGCACAATGCACAGGCGTAAGCTGAGTGTTTTGCTTTCTACTTCAAATGTTATTCGAACGCTTTTTTTCCACATAGTAGGTATAAGTATATTAATTAAGGTGTAGGTAAAGAGTAGTACCGACATAACTTTTATATTTATTTTTGTTGTTCGCAGAGAAAAGCCAAACAAGCAAATGAACGGGATTTCCGTTATCAGGTTAGCTATTATTGTTATTAATGTTTCCCCTGTCTCCGCTTCTAGAACGGGCCAAAACAGAAGACGAAACAAAACTGAAGGCCTACCTAACTAAAATCTTACATTTGTTGTCCCCGTAATCTGTTGTAATAAACCCATCATTGCAAAATTTCGCCAGATAATTTAATCTGCCAAAAGATTTTTGAAAATTCATTTCCTGGGCTTCGTATGGAAGTTTGTCAATCTTGCCGATAGGAAACTCCATCGGGCACATGGCTTTGTCGAACTATAACTTAGTCATTCCTGGCTACCAGGCGATCATGCGCAACCTGGTGCGGCGCTACGTGACGGTGCAGCAGCGGCGCGCCGAGTGCGGCGGCGTCACGGAGGACGACGTCAACGAGATCAAGCAGGACGTCAGCGCCTTCCGCTGCGAGCTGGTGGAGATCCTGCGCAACTCCGGCATGAACACCTCCACCGTCAACGCGGGAGCGCCCGGTACACACAATATTAATATTCCAATGTTTCAGTATTTACGATTCAGCGATTCTTTTTATTCATGCGCTCAATAATGTCCGGCGTCGTCTGCAGGAGGCGGGGGCGGCAAAAAGAACCGCCAGAAGGAACGTCGCCTAATGAAAGGGTTCAACATCGCGCCGGGCGGCGCGCTGGCGCCGGTGGACGAGTTCTTCGCGTCGCTGCACCACGAGCACGGCGCGCACGGCTCGTCGCTGTCGGCGCTGCTGGGCGGGCGCCTGCGCACGTCGCAGTCCAGCCTGTCGGACGGCGCCGCCGGCCTGGCGCGCCGCAAGCCCAGCCACAAGCGCCGCTGGGGCACCATCATCGAGGCCGCCCGCGCCGCGCGCGTCTCCCGCCTCATCGGCCGCTCCCGGTCGGAAGATTCCGTCTGCGATCACGCGCGACAGTCGCCCAGGTAATAGATTGCTTTCGTCCGCATCAATATTTAATTCTCTTCCCTACAGCAGGAAGAAATCTTTGACTTTTAAATTACTTACCCATTGAGACCGGTCTCGAGCTAGCAAAAAGTCCAACGTGATTCACGCTCATTCACACATACATACACACAAACATACGTACACTCACGCACGAACGCATGCACACAGAGAATTACCAGTAATATGGCTGCCGAACACGGTGGTGACGAAATTAACAGTTGCTCGTAGCACAGGAATCTTCCTAGTTTAAGCCCAGCACATGTTTTGTATTTTGCTCTTATTACTTCAGGCCAATATTGTAAAATAGGTTTAAGTCCTGCACCAATAAATATTGTTTAATTCAAGTGGTTTTTATTCAGTGCTAGTGGTTCGGACTCCGGCAGCGACTCGCAGCGCAGTCCGGAGCGGAGCTCGCGCAGCGGCCCGCTGCACCCGCTGACGGCGCTGGCGGCGCTCAAGCGCAAGCGCAAGAAGTTCTCCGACTCGCGGCGCGCGGGAGAGGCGGCGCGGGAGGCGCGGGCGGCGCGCGCGGCGGCCGGCGCGGAGGCGCTGCAGCGCGCCAGCTCCGTGCCCGCGCGCGTGCCGCCCCCGCGCGCCGCCCCGCCCGCGCCCGCCTCCGTGTCGCCCTCCACCACGGCCGAGAGCGTGGCGGCGCGCGGCGGCAGCCGGGAGCCGCTGCTGGCCAGCCTGGACGACGACGCGCACAAGGTGGGCCGCCCGGACGAGCCGGCTCGGGCTCGCGCCGCGGCGGACGGTGCTGAGACGCGTGTGGACGATTCCCAGGAGGCGTGCGGGTGCTGCGGGTACGAGGCGAGCGCGGGCGAGGCCGAGGGCGAGGCGGGGGGCGCGGAGGAGGGCGCTCCGTGCGGGCGCTGCGCGGCGCTAGCGCGGCTGGCAGGCGTGACGCCGCTGCACGGCCACGCGCCGCACCACTCGGCCGGCTGGCTGTAGTGCTGACGCCGCTGCACGGCCACGCGCCGCACCACTCGGCCGGCTGGCTGTAGTGCTGACGCCGCTGCACGCCACGCGCCGCACCACTCCGCCGGCTGGCTGTAGTGCTGACGCCGCTGCACGCCACGCGCCGCACCACTCCGCCGGCTGGCTGTAGTGCTGACGCCGCTGCACGCCACGCGCCGCACCACTCCGCCGGCTGGCTGTAGTGCTGACGCCGCTGCACGCCACGCGCCGCACCACTCGGCCGGCTGGCTGTAGTGCTGACGCCGCTGCACGCCACGCGCCGCACTACTCCGCCGGCTGGCTGTAGTGCTGGCGCCGCTCTCCGCCCGCTACCGGCTGCTCCACGCGGCAAGGCGCAGTACCTTCGTCCGTTCCAGAACAGCACGAGTATGTTCGGTTGCCGCAGCACAATCCTTGCTAGTCGCACTACGCTGTAGTTACATTTCATGTTAGCTAAATGAGAGACGCAAGTTAATTAATTGATCATTCGGTGTTTATGAAAAATGAATCAAATATCTACGTAGCGTGCACTCGAAACTAACCACAACTCCTCACAGCTAGTCAACGTTCATGCTGAGCATATTCTGCAGATATCGTGACTAGGTTCTGTTAGCAACGAAACTGGATAATATTAAAGTTTTAGTATCATATTTAGAAAACAGTATCCAAAAATATACTCGAACTGAAAAAAATATACATATAGGTAAATCATCCCCTTCACTACTTAAATCATGAAAGTTAATAAGCCTAATGAAAATCCGTATACCTTGGACAAGGTGCTCTGTAGGTATAACAAAATATTATATGGTTTGATCAATATTTGTTGCTGACCTTACTACAATACAAACCACACAAATTGATTGGCTACTTACGAATTTACTGAAACTCACAGTTTCCCATAAATTATTACTAACAATTTAGTTTCCAATTTAAAATATTGTGTTATAAGGGACCTAGAGAGTTACCTACATGAATTCAATGTATGTAGAGCTACATAATTCTAGCCGAGCAGCTTACTTCACCTTTAATCATGTTGATGTGATGTGTTGACTGACTGTAAATAGAGGAAAGGAGCTTCGAAACGAGCCATATTTTATTGCAATAAATTCCTGCAAAATATTCAACGATAGCTCTAAGTCAACCGCCATATGCCGTGATGCGCCACAGGCCCACAGCAACATTTCAAAATCTTATCTCCTACACGGCTGCAGTCCAGGCAACTATGGCCGCAATTTGCGAATTAAATTAATAAATATAACGTCAGGCTGATGCTCGATAAATCGCCACTCCCGAAGGCCTTACAGTTCCTTCAGGAGAGCAGTAGGGAAACCAGTACATTAAGTAAACACAGATATAAATCCCCGTCATTCCGGCCTCGCCGTCGAGGCCCGCAGCGATATCCCTGTTCACGCCCCCCCCCCCCCACCATCAGCCCCTAATAATAATGATATCACTCAGATCCAGCTTGTCCCTTTGATGTCCTCCAGCGACGCCATAAGCTGAAGCTCGTACCCCACAGTGGGTGCCCTAAGCGCGCTGTCGCTTAGTTAATAAGCTATTTGCCCTGACTGGAGGCCTTACAGTCAAGGCACCCACAGGATAGTCCGGTTAAGCCGAAGCCAGCCTCATACGATGACTTGCGAGATAGGTACCATGCAAAAAAAAATGCTCGATGAATTCACTGCAGCCACATATTGGAGTAAAATATGCTCGTCTTGCATCACCGACAAATTATAGATAGACTGTGGTAAAACTATTCGTATACATAGTAATAGTGCATACTAACATCATGAAACACAACATTATTATCAACACTTAGTGGATAAATCTTCCTATAATATTATAACGAAGACATATTTTATCAAACACCAACTAGTTAAGTAGCTACGAAAATATTGTAAGTACAGATAGGTAAGTGTTTATTGTATTACATTTGTAAGAAATTATTTTATATACGTTTTAAGATGAAATTACCTAAAGTACCTACTGAAAGCGGGTTGACTTGCACCTACTGTTATTTATGTTATGATGTATTATTTCTAAGCTGACAACTACAGTCGCAGCTAAACGAATGAGCACAGGATATTATTATGTGATACACAAGTAGCGACAGAGTATGAAGTCCTATTCCGTATGTTTCACAAACGACGAACCGTTGACCCCAACAAATAAGTCAGCCACCTGTATATATAAGTTATTTAGTGTAAGGTATCTACTAATAGCCATTAAGTTACTAAATATAATCATGATGTGTTCCAGAAAGTTTTCCAATTATGTTACTCGGTCGGCGCACACTGAAATAGTGCTACTATTATTACTAAGTAAGGACGAACAATCTAAAACAGGGATTTTAAATGAAACAAGTTATATCTACTTACCTAAATATCCGATGCCGGTATGTAATACCCCTGACATTTTGTAAGACACGTTAGGTTAAGTAGAGTAGGCCTGTAGGCGAATAGTCGATAATGAACTGGTCTCGCCATATTGATTCATCTCTTGCGATAACATCTAGCATCCACACCGATGTCGACGGGCTCAAGCTCCGGAGTCGTTTTAAAAGTTTACTTTTTCATTTGAGTATATAAAAGAGGAAATAGTCATTTTTTATTTTTGTAAAAGAGGAATCAGGAATGTGAATCGTGAATGCGATGCCGCGAGTGTATGTCTGCCAGTATTTGCACGCACAACGACGAGCACGTCATCACGTTTATTATAATACATGTAATTCTACAGTAGGTAGGCAGGTACCTCATTTAGTTTCCGAAGATCAACAATCTTTATTACCAGTGGTGGGGCCAAACTCATCAGCCACAATAGGTACGCTTAGGTATTATCATCAGCATAACCGTTTTCTATCTAATTACTAATATATACAATATGTTACAAAAACCCTGTCCGACCCGTGAGGGTATTATTAGATACGGAGATAAGATCCGTTAGAGTCAGAATGGCTGGTTGCCTACGGCAAGCGGCTCTGGAAATATATTCAAGAATTGCTATCCAATTGCTTATGTTTGGTACATTTCTTCAATAATTGCTACATATGAAACATTTAGAGAAATTAGAATATTTTTTGAGCAGCCATACTGACCTCAGGATGGATGGTGGCCTTCGTGTTCAGCATGAAGGACGCAGAATTTCTTAGTTTGTTGTAGCAATAATTGCTTACTGATCTGATGCCTACTTTCACGAAATTTTGTTTGAGCTTCTTACATACATTAGGTAAAACAATATACCTACGAGTACTTAGCTCTTAGAAATACCGGCCAAGTGCGAGTCGGACTCGCGCACGAAGGATTCCGTAACATTATAATTGTATAATAACACAAAAATAAATCTTAATTGGCGTCAACTATGGACGTATGTGGACACCTTTTAATTATCATGTTTTTTATTTTTCGAAATTTTTCCTTTATTTGCTGTAAGGCCTTGCTTTTTGCCAAATTTCGTGATTCTAGGTCAACGGGAACTACCGTAAAGGTTTTCGAGCCAAAACCTATAGCTAGGTACTTCCGGTTGACCTACAATTGACAATTTTGGTTAAAAGCAAGGTCTCACAGCACAAGTAAAGGGAAAATTCCGAAAAATAAAAAGGTTGAAAATTAAAGTAAATTTTGGTAAGTACTTAGAAGTTTTCGCGAAAATCTATATTTGCCCATTACTTTTTATCGTGTTGACTCAGGACTTTGATTTTTATGTATCTAATACGGACTCTTACTCTCTTACTTATTAGACATATAAAAATCAAAGTAACAAAAAAGTAAAAAAAAACTTCAGTATCTGGTATAAATTTCAACTTGCAAGGTCCACCCGTTCCTGAGAAAATCGGTAGTGACACACGGACAGACGGACAAGAGAGTGATCTTACAAGGGTCCGTTTTTTTCTTTTGAGGTACGGAACCCTAATAGTTGTACGAAGAAGTTTCAAATAATTTGGTTTGGGAACAGTTTGTCTATAGTACAGCGTCATTTACAATAAACTGTGGGTCACCCACCCAAGTTCTGTTGACGCGGAATCGACTTAGATATTTGAAATGATTAATAACACAAAATAGACAATATATTACTAATCAAGTAGCTCAAACCTACCTACAAAAGCATAAATATGAACCGTAGTACATCGATAGCATTTTTTTGCTTCTAGGACATGCCGGTTTCCTCACGATGTTTTCCTTCTCCGTTTTGAGAGCAGTGTTGATGAAATAAATTATACAAAGTAATGCGCCTTAGGTTCAACCTACGACTTACTGTTCGTAAGTCGGGGCCGCCACTGGGCCACCGCTGCTCTCTTCGACGACTTGTTTATTTATATATAGTTAGTATCTACAAGTACCTATTCAAGTGTGACGTGGTCGTCGCTCTGCGCAGCGCCCGGCCGCACGCGTCCCCGAGGCGCGAGGCCGCCACATATCGTCCTCATGTACGCCTGCTATGTGTATCATTGTTTATCTTATAGTTCATCGAGTGCTGGCCACGCCCCGGCCAGCACGACCAGAGGCCTTCTCACGCGTTTAGTTGTTCGCCGCGGTCTCACAGCCGCGCCGGCACATAATCGATTATATTTTGTAAAGAATTGTTATTTATTTATACATTATATTTGTATATAACGGTGCGAAGTTTAATAAAATAAGCACTATTCACTGAGCTGTTTCATTTGTTTCCAAAATACTAGTTCCCTATAGCAGCTGACTTGCTTAGTGCTTGACTACCTTTTCCGAGCACTTGGCCTGGGGTTCAATCTCTGCTACTCGTCCAGAAGGAACGAATTCGCCGCGAATAATTTGCACGTTGGCCCACTGGGCGACTATCCATCGCACGAGTTGACAATGCGCATGTTGCACGGAGTTTATGCGAGTGCACGTATTTATGTTACTGACTGACTGAATCCGACCCCAAATGCGCGCATGCAGTTGGGGACGCATTTTGTCAGTCTCGTCTGAAGTTCGCGCGTGAACTGGACGCAACCAAGGAGTGGCGAAGTGCCCGCGACTTCCGCGACAACTTTCAACTCGTGCGAAGTTTCGATTCGCGGCGATTGCGTCCCTTCTGGACAAGGTCTTCCCCGAATGCTCGCGTATTGTACGTTCTTTCTGGACGCAACGAGACGCGTATCACGCGCGACACATCGATCTGAACGATCGGAACGGCGAAGGTAAGGAGAAACTGAGTGAGTGAAAGACAGATATACTAGCAGTTCAGTAGATTTTTTTATTACAGATACGGTAACTATTACAATTAATATTATTCTAAGGCAGTCTAAGGTCTGCTCAGCAAACGAACGTAGAGTGGCAAGGGGCGCGAACCGAGCGCTGCAAGCGAGTGTCGTATTACACGATGCATCACGGAGGCGTCGCGTCAGCAGCCCAGCAGTGGTGCGTGCGCTAGACGGCGGCGAGGTCCAGCGGCGTGTAGTCGGTGGCGGCCGGGCGGCGCACGGCCAGCGCCACGCGGCCGGCGCGCTCGCTCAGCAGCACGCCGCAGCCGCGCCCCAGCGCGCCGCGCTCGGCCGCCAGCGCGATCTGGTTCACCACCCGTCGCTCCACCTCGTGCTTGATGGAGCGCGCGCCGTAGTGCACGTCGTACCTGAACATACACACGCCCTTGAGGCTCTTGTTTATGACCGGTTTCTGACGCCGGAAACGGTGCGGATGATTTTTGCTAGACCGTGGCGGGCGTGAGCCGTGTCACGAACGAGGCGCGGCCGAAGGGCAGTGCAGTGTTCGTCAAGTTTTGGATCGCCGCCTCATAGGGGCGCTGCTCGCGTCCACTACGGTCTAGCATGAGGGCGTACGCTAAAACTCGTGCGGGTGCAAATTCAGGTGTCTGTATTGAACAATATTGTTTCGAGTTGGGAGCTGGGTTGCTGGGCATGGGATAAATTAAAACACTACCGGCTGGACACCATATATATATTTATTTAACACAAAACACTTATTTCACAATCACAAATTCACCATTGATCACCATTCACTTAGATATCGCACTTGTAGTTCACTTCACTAGGCTGCTCCCGCAAACCCGACGGCTATTATTTATCTGCTGACGAATCTTTCGAGAAAGTTCCAGTTTGCGCGCTAGGTTATAAGCATCCACACCAGTGAACTGTCATCGAAACCTCTACTGTTTCTGCTTTTCCAATTATGGCATACGAAGCGGTTTTCAATTCGGTATTTTAGAAACAAATTGAACGAATTGCATAGCACATGTGTGAGTGCTATGTACTGTAAAGCTACCATTTACATTTACTTATCTTTCATTGACTCGAATGTGCCCTGGTGGCTGCGAGAATGTCAGGCTCACTCAAATGTCTCGCTGATAGTGGCGGGTGTTTCGGGTCGTTTAGTTCCCATCAATATGGTTGAGCTGAATGGGGCTGATCCATGCGTCATGTTCGTGAACAGGCGCTGTCAGTTAGGACTGGTCATCTCTTAGCTGCTAAGGGTTAATTTGAACTACTTTCTTTTTAAATTGTTGATATAAAATATTATATCAACAATTTGGAACTCTGGACGCTCTTAATGTGCACGTCTTTCTACATCGTTCGTATATGTATAATCTCGACATGAATGATGTAACTAAGATCTTGAACAATATTTAGATTGAGTTTCTTGCCCATTCTTCTCCATAGAGATCTACGCTTTGGAATGGGCAACTACAGTACTTTCACAAGTTATAATGCCTTGTGTCTGTGACTGTAGCTTCGCCTTCTTTGTTTTTCTGACATTCAAAAATACCTGTTACGGTCTAATTGAAATAAATGCTTTGAGTTTTGGAGAAAATATATAAAAAAATTGCATTTCTCCGAAAACAAGTGAAAGGAAAAGAGACCAAATACGTGTTAAATGGCTGCACACAAGTCATAGTAACCACAACATTAATTCATACAAATACAAGTTATAGAAAAACGAAAAAAAAAAAAAACTGAACATAGGCTGGACATGGGCTTCTTCAATCGCACGCCACTTAACTCGATTCTCGGCAACTCTCATCCAGTTGCTACAAGCCACCCGGGCAGGGCGCCCCACCTTACGCTTGCCGATCGCGGTCTCCACTCAAACGTTTACCCCAACGGCCATATTCTCGAACAACCACGAGAGGACCACCATCGACAATAATAGGTCCTGGGGTGACGCGTTCGTTGTACATAACCTGGGTTTTGTCCAAGTGCACCCTGATATCAATGCGTATTGAAGAATCAACTAGGCCATTTAGCATCGGAAGCAAGTCGTGCAGCGAATCAGCCAGTATTTATTTATTTATTTATTTATTTATAACAATCTTACCTACACTATCATTACAGATTTATAATCCAATGCGACAGAGTGGCCTTACTAACTAAATCCTAAATCTACACCTTATACCTAGTTAAAAAAATCCTTAATCTAAATAACTTATTACATAAAGTGTAACTTTTGCGAATTCACTCAAGTTGCACCACAATACATCAACCCTCCCGTGAACCTCATTCACCACGCGTATGGCTCTAGTGAGAGGAGTTCTCGCCAGTAGGTTGGTCCTGGCTGCAGGCACAGCGAGCAGGGGCGGGCGTTGCCGCCTCCACACGTACCGGTCGGGCACGTACAGCTGTAGGTGTCGCAGCACTCCCGGGTTATGCGCCACGCCACGTAGTAGTTTCACTACATACGCTACGAGCGAAAACTCCCGTCGTACTCTTAGAGTGCTATACCCTACCATACCCAGAACAAATAGTGTAGGGTACATCAATGGGTATAATGGATATACCCCATACAGCTTGTAATACAAGTGTCGCGTGAACTTATTTTGGATACGTTCCAACATAACACTATATTTCGCCTCATGAGGAGCCCAAATGATTGCGCTATGTTCGAGGTGACTTCTGACTAATGCATCATATAGTACCCTTAGTGTCGTGATGTTGGTGAATCCTTGGGACTGCCTGAGTACGAAACCTAGGTTTCTGTATGCCTTCTTACATAACTTATTGATATGCTCACGGAAGGTTAGTTCCTGAGAGAAGACTACCCCTAAGTCTCGTAACTGAGACACTCGTTGCATCGGCACATCCTCAACCTTGTACTGATAACTCAAGGGAGTTCGCGCGCGAGTGAACGACATCACCGAACATTTAGCAACATTAAAATGCAGTTTGTTGTCAGTATGACGATGTCATCTGCAAATCTCAAGTGTAAGATCTACTACTCGCCGTAGATGTTTATTTATTTATTTCTACTTGACTTCCAGAACAGACACAGAAGCCGATTGCCGATTATACTCTTCGGACTTCTGCATGATCTGCCGCACTGTGTGAATGTGATCTATGGTGCTGTATCCTCTTCGAAACCCGGCTTGCTTCGGTGACTGGAAGTCGTAGTCTTCGCGCTAGACGACTCTTGCAAACAGCTTACCACGTCTAAGGAGCGAAATGGGTCTGTAATTGATTAATAGGGACTTGTTCCCCTTTTTAAAGAAAGGAACGAGCACGTTCCTTCTTCACGCTTCTTCACCATTTCTCCCAGAGAACAGGACCGCGTTGAAAAGCTCCCGAAGCTCTCGAGGACTTCCTCCCGCTTTTAGAAGCTCAGTCGTTATCCCATCCTCACCTGGGGCTTTTACAGTCTTGAGAGCCGCCTCGATTTCATCTTGGTGACTTCTGGCAGATCTTCTGTGAAATAGCTCTGGAATTCTCATTTTCGGGATCAGGTCGAGATGCGAGCGATGCGTATGGCAGATCTTCTGTGAAATAGCTCTGGAATTCTCATTTTCGGGATCAGGTCGAGATGCGAGCGATGCGTATAACCGTAGGCCGTAGATGTTTTCGACTTCCGAAAGAATCTCCGGCTTCGAAACCACGATATCCCTACTAGATTTGCTCAACTTCGTCAGGTTGCAAGTGATTGGACAAACACTTTGAACCCCCGATGTTGCTCGCTTTTTCTATTGAGCGTGCGCTGGCTAGCAGTATTGGAATTGTCATATTATTTTTATAAAATAACCAAAGTGTAATATATCATCATTGTATTATGCTATATTTTATTGAGTCCAATAAACGATTGATTTATTTAAATAACTACGTAAGTAAATACGGGTGACATAAATAATAATAACAAATGTAAACACCGACCAATGAACTCTGTGGTGCGCGTGCGACGCGGCCGGCGCGCGGCTTCCCTGCCGAATTAGTCCGTCCGGACGTACTCACAACGTATTTGTAGCTTCATACCTAAACTGCGGAGTAGTATAAGTGGAAACGGATATGAGGTATTATGTGAGAGTATTTACCCGTCAGCAAGGGCGCCGAGTACGCCGCCCTCCCAGCGCAGCTCCACGGCGTGGCGCGCGCTGGCCTTCTCCGCCCAGTGCTTCAGCTCCAGGTTCACCAGCGTCAGCAGCTCCTGGCGCGAGAACGGCAGGAAGTATACAATCTCGTTGATGCGGCCCAGGAACTCGTCCCGCCCGAAGTGCCGCTTGAGGATGGGCCGTACCACGCTGTCCTTGAAGTTGCGAGACACCTCTAGCGACTCCTCCGGCTCGTGGGACTCGAGAGGCCCGCCGTGGTTGTTGTTGTCGAAATCCCCTACTAAAAACGGAATACATTCACCGACACCGCGACACGTAATTACTAACTAGTAAATATTTAGATGAGCATACACGCGCGCGGTACCTCTCTGCTCGACGTTGACGGAGGGCGAGAGGCGCGCGCGCTGAGCCGCCCGCGCCTCCGCCTCGCGCCTCAGCTGCAGCCCGTACTGCGCGATCTCGTCCGCCGCCAAGTTCGACGTCATCACGAAGATAGCGTTCTTGCACTCGATCAGCTTGCCCTTGCCGTCCGTCAGCCGACCCTGCAACAAACACTCGGCTCGCGAATCTCACACGAAAACTGTGGTAGTGTGACAGCGCCGCGTGGAGCAGATCGTTACCTCGTCGAAGAGCTGCAGCAGCACGGTGAGCACGTCGGGGTGCGCCTTGTCCACCTCGTCGAACAGCACCACGGCGTCCGCGCGCCGGGCCAGCGCGCGCGTCAGCTGCCCGCCCTCCTCGTGGCCCACGTAGCCCGGCGGCGCGCCGATGAGCTTGGCCACCTCGTGCTTCTCCTGGTACTCCGACATGTCCAGGCGGATGAAAGCGGCGGGATCGTCGCGGTGCATGTAGCGCGCCAGCTGCTTAGCCAGCTCCGTTTTGCCGATGCCGGAGCTGCCGAGGAACAGGAACACGAGCGGGTGCTCGTCGTCCGCCCAACCGTTCTCCTTGCGGCGCACGGCGGCGGCCACGGTCTCTACGGCGGCTTGCTGGCCCACGATGAACTGTTTGAGGCGTTGCTCCAGCGGGAAGCGGCGCCGCTCCTCGGCGGCGGCGGCGGCCGCGGCCTCCTCCCAGGCGCGCGTGTGCTGCACGATGAGCTCGCGCGCCGGCGACGGGTCGCGCGCGTAGTGCAGCGCGCGCCGTCCGGCGTGGTCGCGAGCCGTGGGGTCGGCGCCGGCCTCCAGCAGCGCTCGCGCCGCGCCGGCCGAGTCCGCCAGCGCGGCGTAGTGCAGCGCCGTCCAACCCAGGAACGAGGCGCGCGCGTTCATGGTGCCGCAGAACTCGTCCTCGCGGCGCTGCAGCACCTCGAGCGGGTGCAGGCCGGCGGCGGCGGCGGCCAGTGACGCGCCGGAGTAGCGCTCCTGCAGGTCGGGGCGCGCGCCCAGCTCCAGCAGCTCGCGCACGGCGCCGGCCTGGTCGTTGGCGGCGGCCACCATGAGCGCGGTCCAGCCCAGCGCGTGGCGCCAGTCGGCCGCGCCGCCGCCGCCGCCGCCGTCCACGTCTCGCCCGCTCTTACCGCTCGAAGCTGCCGCTTCTACTTGCCTAAAAACCTCGCATATTTCATGTATTGTGCAAATGTAAAAAAACGACGAATTTGCCAATAAAGAAATCACATGTTTATTTATGATACGTTCATGAAAATCGTTTTTTTTTAACCGACTTCAAAAAAGGAGAGGTTCTCAATTCGTCCGCATCTTTTTTTTTAGTTAGTCCTTATTGTCCCACTCGTTAGCAAAGGCCTCCCCCATTCCTTTCACTTCTCACAATTGTGTGCTTCTTCTAGCCAATTCAAACCAACCTCATTTATATTATACTTATACTATACATATACTTACATTTTTAATTGAAATATGTTTTGTTTGACTTATTATAATTAATTGAATTAAAAAATAGTCGAGTGCATTTAGACAATAAGGTGGAACGAAGTTTGTAGTGTTCAGATTTTCATGAAAGATTGTTTTTCTTTTAATTTCCTATTTTCTTCAATTAATTCAAATTTTCAAAAAATACTGAAATATGCATTACATCGACAACAAGGCACAAAGAAACAGACCAAATTGGCGTTAAACAAATGCACGCAGGTCACACTATTACGCCACAATCTTTTAATATATTATAATGTCTAGATGGAGCATCAAATGTGCGAAAACGTGTCGAAAAAATTCAACCGACTGTTATAAGTACGCACGCAGAGACCTCTCAGAGAGAGCGAGTGCGGCCGCACGTATACACATACGTTTGAAATAATTGTTGCCTCGTTATCTTTGTTTTGACTGTAGGACTAAGCTCCATCTAGACATTATATAATTAAAGGCCACAATATGAATTCTTCGAATTTAAAGTTTTACAAGAAAAAAAATATTCCAAAGGAAATTAAAAAAAATCCCGAGCGGCAATTTTGTTTTTTTACTTTATTCTCCACACTTGTAGGAACTCAATAAAAGAAGTACCATGAAAATCCGAGCACTATAAACTTCGTTCCACCTTTTGAGTATAAAGGGTGTATATAACCAGGGGCGTGCCGACCATAGAGGCAATTAGGCCTAGCCTACCCTATCATTCCTACCAACAACGCAACAAATGCATTTATTATAACTATGTAATAAAATAATGCAAAATATTTAAAAAATAATTAAAACTCCTGTTATAATACTTATAGCAACTTGTCGCACCCGTGTAACGTAACTGATAATAATACTACGACGCTCGCTCCCGGCTCTTCTAGGCAACGACACCGCCAGCCTAATTTCCATTGATAAATTTACGCACACTGATGCATATTTTCGTGTGTATGAACGGCACACATGTATAGATCATAGATAGATTGGGGGCGCAACTCCTGCGAGTGTAGCTGGCCACTGATTGGCCACAAAGTATTATCCGGCTAAAACGGTATGCAGTGATGCAATTACATTTGGTAGTGTTTTTTATCGACAAAGTAGCAATTATATTTTTCTTTGAAAGTTGTAAGCCATATTTGTTTCATGTGACAAGCAAAATTTATTTCGTGATCTTCAATGTTTTGCTTTTTATAATATCTGACGGTTGTAATTCGCTTTGAAACGTACAGTAGTGTAAATATTATTTGTTGTATTTGTGTATTTACTTAAAAATGGTGTTCTGTTGTGAAGTTTGCGCTGATAATGTGTGTTTGCTATAAGTTAAAAACAGTAAGTATTCACAATCGTTTAATGATAAGATTCAAGTTGTGTCTAAAGGTGTAGGTACCCGAATTACGAGAATTAACCCAAAATTCATCTCGTACTCGTCATTTCAAATGAATCTTTCTTCTTCTGTTTGCATTGTCAGAAAATCGTGATTTGAACTTTGAATAATGTGGTGAGTTCTTGTATTTATAACTTTGGTTTTTACAGGCTTATTTTCAATGTTTTTTTTCTAATATTCCAAAACTCTAAACTTACCATGGTAATTTTATTTTTTTGTTGACAGCGCACTCTGTTTTATTTTTAAGATTTTTTTGTAACGAAGCTTCTACCTTCGTTTTTGTATTGACTGAATGCCATTGAAATTCCTGATATTTAAGCTAGATGGCGTTGTTTCTCATAAGCTTACTAAAAACACCAGGGGCGGGTGCGGGGGCCCGGAAAGGTGACTGAATATATCAATTAGTAGAGCGACGCTGTGATGTTGCCGAGTTTTTTTTTTGGGTATCAGTAATTCAATATGCGTGGCCTACCCTTCGTGAGGAACCACTGCACGCCACTGTATGTAACAGGACCCTTAACGCAGCCGAAAGGTATTTTTTTGTTTTAGACTATACCTGGGAACCTTCTAGTTACGGAGATATTGGGGGTCAAAGTTCCAACTTTCTCACAAGTTTTTTTTAATAAATACATGTTTTTAACATAAGATTTTTACTGTAAACACCTCCACTACCCCGTACTATTCAATCCATCCATCAGCACAATGTTTTGAGTGCGTTACATTAGAGTCCTACTAGAAAACGTGATTTTTCAACCAAAAAAAAAAGTCCGTTTAGCAGCAATATTTTTTGCGTAACTTAGTTTGATGTACGATGTCGTTAAGGGTCTTGTTACATCCTGTATTTTGTCTAATTGCACTCGGCTATAAATTAAATTGCTATGAATTGGATTGAATTTAATTAGTAATGCTGTGTTTGTAATGTGTCTTTACAAGTGTATTATTTCTATTTTGACTACGTGATACTCGAATTAGAATTTTCGAGGTAGCCATTCAATGATCCAAGACGTTTAATAGTAACAAAATTTAGGACATCCTACAAATTTCATAAGTTATTAAACAAAAAACAGCTGTCCCACACATTTTGACCGTGTAGGCGGTGTACGTGTTGCACTTTTGTAGGACACAGCTGGTTTTTTTAAAATAACCAATGAAAAATTTCTATGTAGGGGGGGGGGGGGCTCAGAATGATGTAGGTACTGAATACGTGATAATCATTTCGCGCCTGCGCCTTCCACTCCGTATAATAATAATACTCACCTTCGCAATTCTTGCACATTTCCAAGTTGTGCTGCTTTAAAGAATCTTTTCTCTGAAACAATAAGGTAGACAATCAGCAGCTTATTCTGAGCGTGGACTGGGTAGGTACAGCCAGGTGACAATTTTATTCTACATTTAATTGCTACTGGCACAAAAGTGAAAATGTTATGCTTTTGTCACGACAATTAAGTTGAGTATAAATGATTAAGTGATTATTGTTTGATAACATTGCAAAATATAAAAAAAAACCCGGCGTAGTGCAATTCGTACTCGCACATAGGGCTCCGTAGAACCAAACGATATCTTAAAAAATTTACACTTAACAGCAAAACTTAATTTGGTTTTCATAGTAATGATATGTTAATGAAAAACAAATTTACTGCTGCCGTTTGATGAAAAAGTCCCATATCTCAAAAATTAAATATCAAATCTTTTTCAAACCAATTTTCGTTGAAATCATTTTTTCACTCTACAAACCTATGTTTCTTTCTCCTCTTACTTTAGAAATTAGAGGGTGAGGAAACCATTTTTACGAGTTTAGAAGCAAATATCTCAACAACCATTGAATTCAGAAATAAAATATTTAAAGGAATCTCCGATATAATTTTTCAAGAGCTATCCATACAGGAGCACCCCAAACAGGTATATACGAGGTTTTTAACCCACAGTTACTTACATGGGAGTTATGGAGGGCACCCCTATTTTTATTTTTCCATAATTAGTCACATTATGTTTGTATAGCGGTTCATAGAAGACACCTACTCTCCAAATTTCAACTATGTGGTGCCAATAGCCTCGGAGTAAAAAAGCTGTATTTAACAGAAAAAAATTGTTTTGTGTTGTGTTAATTTAACTTACGATATATTTTATTAAGTTACGTATACAGGGTTACTGGATCTGGACCAGCCATAGCAAATTCGCATATAGAGGAGGTCAAATTACTAATTATTAGACCTTACTTTCCCGAACTAAAGTTTTATAGTTTGGGAGATATGTAAATTTTTATACTATAATGAGATTTTCCAAAATTTGACCTTCAAGCATTCATAACTGTTTTTTTTGCATTATTTTAGTAGTTCTTTTTTATTATTTGTTGGTAGTCATAAACATTGGTGATTACAATACCTCAGAAGTTCCCTCAAACTAGGGTTAAAAAATAAGATAGTACGCTTTTTAAAACAAAAATACTAAACAAATATCTTCACGATCAAATTCAACCTGAAATAAAATAAAAAACTGCGGTGTTTAAATAATTAATTTAAATCTAAGTTAGTTCTCTAGTTCGTCACCTTTCCAACGGTACTAGATTTGTGTTTAAAAAGTTGCCAACTTAAAAATAACAATTCATTAAAGGTTTGTTGACGCGAATTGTGCAAAGTATTTTTTACAAATTTATGACTACGTAGGTAGAAATGAAGTGCATAGTGTACTTAAATTATTTATTATAAAAAAAATACTTTGAGTGACCTGAAGTGTACTTCGGTGACTGCCACTGGAACCTGGTACTCCTCGACGAGTAGGACTAGGTGAGCCGAGTTTGGGCTCGTTTTGTTAGTTATGATGAGACGTTACGAACTCCTCGTCGTCTCACTCTTCGTCACCGAAGTACACCTTCAAGTCACTCCATCAAGTCCGGAGGTAAGGTCTCTTCATTACTAAGAAAACGAGCCCAAACTCGGCTCACTTAGTCCTACTCGTCGAGGAGTTCCAGTGGCAATCACCGGAGTACACCTTCAGGTCACTCCATCAAGTCTGGAGGTAAGGTCTCGTCATAACTAAGAAAACGAGCCCAAACTCGGCTCACCTAGTCTTACTCGTCGAGGAGTACCAGGTTCCAGTGGCAGTCACCGAAGTACACCTTCAGGTCACTCAAAGTATTTTTTTAATAATAAATAATTTAAGTACACTAAGCACTTAATTTCTACGTAACTAGTCATAAATTTGTAAAAAATACTTTGCACAATTCGCTTCAACAAACCTTTACTGAATTGTTTTTTTTTTAAGTTGGCTACTTTTTAAACACAAATCTAGTACCGTTGGAAAGGTGACGAACTAGAGAACTAACTTAGATTTAAATTAATTACTGAAACACCGCAGTTTTTTATTTTATTTCAGGTTGAATTTGATCGTGAAGGTATTTGTTTGGTATTTTTTAACCCTAGTTTGAGGGAACTTCCGAGGTATTGTAATCACCAATGTTTATGACTACCAACAAATAATAAAAAAAGCGACTAAAATAATGCAAAAAAAACAGTTATGAATGCTTGAAGGTCAAATTTTGGAAAATCTCATTATAGTATAAAAATTTACATATCTCCCAAACTATAAAACTTTAGTTCGGGAAAGTAAGGTCTAATAATTAGTAATTTGACCTCCTCTATATGCGAATTTGCTATGGCAGGTCCAGATCCGGTCACCCTGTATAGTTGAATGTTTGTGTTTATTAATACTTGCATGCTATTTTTATGGCGAAATGTGTCATAGCACTTTCTGTTATTTTTACCACCTTTTGAACCAAATTTACTTACTGCAAATAAATAATTTTGACTTTGACTTTGGGCCTACGCGGTCCCACCATACAAGACTCTTCAAAAGTACTAAAGTGTAACATTAATATTGTAAGTATAGCTCAGACAAATTAGGGGTTTCACCTCAGAATGAGATATAATAAGCTGTAAACTCGTATACACCTTAATTTAGGTGTTCTAAAAGTTGCCTCAAAAGTCTCATAAAATCTCGTGTCTGCGTCTTTAAGTTATTCAAGGTCAAAAGTCACAAATATCAGTTTTTCGTGATTATCTCAGTTTCTATAGCTCCAATGTTTTTTAAATGAACTATAAAATTGTAGAGCATAAAACTTGCGACAAATTGTTTTTTTTTTTTTTTGTAGCCAGGATTATCCATTAGCAACTTGCTCTAAAATACAGCCTCGTGGAATCGGAAGTGCCGTACTATAGGTATGTGCCCGACCCAGTTCTGGACTTAATCCATGATCACTGACAGGACTATTGTAACCAATAAGCCTCATATAGTGGTGGTGGATCGATCAGAGCGGCGCGCAATGATTGTTGACATAACGGTCGCGGATGACGAGACCCTCGTGAAAGCCGAGAAAGATAAGCAAATCAAGAATCTTCAAAAAACTGTATTCCTGGATACGGCACGTATTGTTAGGACGTTCCTCTCTCTGGAGCCCTGACTTGGCTTTTTTATATAATGTATTAACAAGTAAATAATACAAATTATTTATTGTTAATGATATTTCAATGATTTAATAACTTTATACAAATTATTATTCACTGAGATTCACGGTTGCCCTTGCATTACAGTGACTATGGCTGAGCTCTGCGGACTCTCTGCCCTCTATCTCAAAATCGGTAGGGTGTATGAAAAAACGATTCAAGACATGAATATGTCTAACCATGTTTTTCATAAAAAAAATCGAACAAAGCCTTTTAAATCCTGAATTCACGTCATAAATTGTGATCCTGAATATTTATTTAGATTATGAAAAACTACATAATATATTGTTTCGGTTTCTGTGAAGCTTTTGCTAATGCCATACTAAAATGCAACATCTACAGGGTGATTAGTAATTGGGTGCATTCCATGAAATGGGTGTTATAGAATTGAACTTCAGTTTTTGTGAAAATCTTCTACCTTTCCACCATAATTCCTGCGATGGTCAGTACTTTAAACTGATACTTTTTTGGTAGATCATGAAAAAAATTGAATCCAATGAAGTGAAAACTGTAAAATATACTTATATATATCTTGAAATCAAGCCCCGTAAAGTCATGTACAGAGATATTTTTAAAACTTCCCTTTTGTTTCGAGGCAAATTTCCGTACATAAAGCATTAGGCTTTTGACATTTAAAATAACAGAATCAACTTCCTCATCTCATTAGCTTTCTAGAATGTACCGCAGTGCCTACCTTCAGCAAGAGTGTCATCAGACAACATGATGGTCCTGACTAGGTCATATTTTAACAGAACTTGGTAGTACCCTTTTTTTAGTGCATATCTTCCTTGATACAGATTTTCTTGTTACCGCTTTGTGATGTAGGCTGTTTGACTTGCATGTGCTGGATTGTGTCTTATCAGAGCAAGTCAGCCGTCACGAATGTTCAACTTTTACTTAAGATATTTTAATATGTACCCTTATGATCACTTTGTGACTGGTTTAGAAGATTTAATAAACAATGATATTTATTTAGGTTATATGTGATTTTGCCAAAAAATCAAAATTTTAAATGAAATCTTTATAAATGATAAAATATCATGTAAAACATTTGTAAAGTGAAGCGTTTGCCAAATGAATGCTTGTTATATTGTGAAATATTTTTTTTAAGAAACTTTGGTTGTAAACTAAAAAATTGTCAGTTTTGGTAAAAACATTAGTGCACCTTTAAAGTGTTATAGAAGGCTTATGGCTAAGAAAAATATTCATTCATGATCTATTACAAAAATACCATTTTAAAGTACCTACTGACCTTCGCAGATTTCTCACAATCAGCAGTTTATGGCAGAGGTAGAAAATTTTCAAAAAAACATTGAAGTTCGATTTTTCAAAACAACCCAAAAAGTTAGTAGGTCCCCTACTTATCGGGGTGAAAATTATTGCAAATTAGGTGTAGTGTTAACAATTTTAAGGAATGCACCCAATTACCAATCATCCTGTATTGTGCCATTGTCAGAAAGAGACTTAACTGTTGATACAATGGCATCAACATGATAATGTTGGTGAATAATAATGTTGATGATGGGAGTAAATTTTCATGTACCTATGCATGATTTACAGCTTTCTCTAATGGTCATGAAGTCTTGAGAACTACAATGTAAGTAGTTGTTTTAGTATATGCACCATTAAAGACATGATCAGCTGCCAGTAGCGCGAGTGCCAGTGTGCCAGCACTGAGCGCACTCGTGGTCCCTTGTTGGTCGTCGCCCCCCGGGTTGCCGTTATTATCTGCCGTATGCACCTGCCGCACCAGAACTCCGGAAAGCCGCGCCGACTGCTTCAAAGCAAACACACTGCGTTTGTACATACATCGAGCAGATCGTATTGTTGACATTGTTTTCCTGAATTATTCACTCAATCTGTCTTATAAGTAACTTTCAAATTCTCCTGTGTGATTCCAAATGTACTTTTTGAGCAAGGGACGAAATATAATTTGAAATGCGCCGTATCCACATTATTACTGATTTTTTTGGGTTTTCTAGCTCGGCAGAGCTGTCATTTGATTTTTTCAGTTTTCCTGTACTTTCCAGACTGACATTTTACTACTGTCAAGTGTCAATGTCAATTTCGTTAGTTCGTTTCGACTATGGTTTCGACCACAGGTTTTGAGACCGACACATTTTCCAATGATGTGGATAAACGGAGAACTAAAATGAAATAAATACTGGATTTCATAGGTTTTATGTCATGTGTCAGCACGTTACAATCAACATTCAGCTTTGTCTGTCAATTTCAAGTCAAATAACAGCAGAGCAAAAAAATTAAATATTTGTCTTTGGTTGATATTTTCCAATCTCAGTTTTGCCTTTGCCAAATACACATGAAAACTTCCTCAAAACTCGTCATAATGGAGCTTCTGATGGCTAGTATTTTTATTTACTTACTAGTTGCATTGTCACATTTTATTAGTAGTTTGAACATTTTTTTTTCCACTTGTCTTAATATATTGAATAATATGGCAACACCAAATATTAAAGTCTGACGGACTGAAGGAAGTGACTGACTGATCTGAACTGAATTTCTGATCCTTGAATTTCATACACGCTGTGAACTGACTTGAATTCAAAATGAAAATATCGGCTGTTAATATGTTTTGACCATGTTGATGTTGAATAGACTTGCCGACTAAGTCTACCGCCTGGTAATAATATGTACTTTAGTGGACAAAGTTGTTACATTTTATGAATTTGGCTGCTGTTGGAATGTGTTGACACTTAAAAGTGTTTGTTTGGGAAAAGCGTCTTGAATTATTTATATTGCTGGCTGAAAGATGGCTTTGGGAGGATCTACGTACTTGAAAAGCGCTACAATGTTGGAGCAATTGTTGGAGGAAATAAATTTTCAAAGGACCAAGGAGATGCGTCAGCTGATGAAAGATGGTGAGTACTCACCAACACTTAGTTATATGTTTCCTACATTTACCGGCACAAAGGAATAGTGTAAGGGTATCTATAATTTTATTCTTTGCCTCTTCAACTCAATTCAATTTAATTGTGGCTTTCAACCATTCAACTGTACACCTAATTAGTGTCTTGTGGTCTCTCACTCTCTCACTCACAGTGACACTCAATGTAGTCTTCCTTCATTCCATAATTATATAATTATTGTGTACTAGCTGCTGCCCGTGACCTTTGTTAGCATGAAATTATTATAAACCAATATTGCTCCCCTTTTTGAATAGAATTTTGATACCAATATCAAGGGGTTTTTTTACATTTTCACCTTTTGTTTAGCCTCTGTTAGACCTTATAACATCAGTTAGCCTATGTTAGACCTTATAACATCAGTTAGCCTATGTTAGACCTTATAACATCAGTTAGCCTATGTTAGACCTTATAACATCAGTTAGCCTATGTTAGACCTTATAACATCAGTTAGCCTATGTTAGACCTTATAACATCAGTTATCTGCCAGTCAAAGTACCGTCAAAATCAACGGAACAAACAGAAATACTGACAAAAACTGAAAAAAAAAATGTGTTTTTGTTTTAAGTGCCGTATATTTTCATATGCATTCAGTAAGAAGCTGTTATTTTGATATTACGAACAGATACTTCAATTTAATGTATTTGTAGATGTATTTTCTATTTAATACTTATAGATTCAAAAACCTTTTCTCTGATGTCAGATGTAAACTTTGTGAATTATAAATAAATACAATGCTTACACAGCTTCTAACAGAAACTAGTCAAGTCTGTTTTATATTATGCATGTATGAATTACAATATCTTCAAAACTCTTAACAATTACACAAGATAATATGAATTAGACACGTGTTGCTCTTAATTAATGTGCAGCCACTAACACATAATAGTATACAGCAATTGCTGGTGCTAAAATATGTTCTCCACTGTCTTACTTAGTTTGTTTACATTTATTGTTTAAAGGACAAGCAAGTATTACAACACAACTAACCAAAAATGTATTATTAACACAACTAACCAAAAGTGGCTGCTGTATATTAGGTACACCTTGTGATTTCTGCCACACTCTTGTGGAGAACAGGCATGATGTTATGAGGGTAATGATGCATAGGTGTTGCATTAAGTCCTATGTACCACTCTGTACATAAAGTTTAAATAGATAATGTTAAAAGGTAAAGTAACTTAATGGTCCATGAGTCCTTATTAAATAACTGTGAAACACCACAGCTTGTCACCATAAAAATAAAATGTCCTAGCTCCCATACCAATACCTTTCTACAGAACATTAGAGAAAGTCTCCTAGAACATTTTTCTGACCTGGCTGATTTTACTGCCTTGTCTTAAGATTAGTTAGATTGACACTTTGATCATCTAGTCTGAACATTTATTCAATACTAGCTTCTGCCCGCGACTTCGTACGCGGATCCTGTTGCTTATGCCAGCGACAACGGGCGGGTCGTCAAGAAAATCGAAGATCTGAAATGTCTGATGTAGAATTCTAAGGCCCGGGGACGGGAAAACAACGGGATGAGCGAGATCTTTCATATTTGTAAGTCCACAGGAAATGCCCATCAGACTAAACAACTTTTGCTAAGACGTCATTCCTTAAATTATGTTATAGTGTCGCAGGGCTTTGGAGATCCACAACAGGTGTTCCAGATCTTCAAATTTATTCTCACAGCAGAAAATGCTCTTCACGTTGAATAATTTTCGAGTCTATGCGTGACGTTCACGATCAGCGGACAGTCGCGCATCATGTTCCTCACTTGTCTCTAGAGACCGAAGCAGATGCGTAGATACGCTTAGAACTCAAGCGCAATTCTCTATCCGTGAACGTCTCCGACTCGCGAGACAATGCGTGACGTTCACCATCAGCGGTCAGTCGCGCATCATTTTCTTCACTGGTCTCTAGAGACCTGGATGTAGATGCGTAAATACGCAGAGAACGCAGGCGTGCTTCGCGATCCGGAGAGGTTTCTACGGAGCGAGTTGCAGCCTGATGTTTTCGAACAGCATCAAGTCTCTCCTGACGCTCTTCGGTAGATTCTTGGGATCTTAATTATGATCTTCATTCTTTTAGCTCCTTTGGAACGTTGGGAAAGATTTGACCTCTTTCTGGACATGGTTATAGTTTCATTCTGAAGATACCTGATCAATTAAAATCTAAGTGACTGCTCCCCTGCGTTACCGGGTAGGCTACCGTGTCACGAACATAAATGGAAAAGGAAATTAAACACTCAAATCACATAAGCCCAAAGGCATATTTATTCGATAAAATAAAATAATAAATGGGAGTTTTCGCCAGTAGAGTAAAATTTTCAATGATTCATCGGATTTTCATCGAAAATCAGTCCTAAACTGTTACCGCCTTCACCGCGTGGAGGTACTCCCAGCTTATGTTATTTTATAATTATACAGTGAAATTAGTGATAGCTTTGATTTCCACATCAGGTGTTCCAGATCTTCAATTTTTATACGTCAACAGAGAGTGCTCATCAGGCTAAACAACTCTTGCTAAGACGTCATTCCTATATATGTTATAGTGCAGCTGGGCTCTTGGAGTTCCACATCAGCTGTTCCAGATCTTCAAATTTTATACAACAACAGAGAGTGCTCATCAGGCTGAACAACTCTTGCTAAGACGTCATTCCTGTATATGTATATGTTATAGTGTAGCTGGGCTCTTGGAGTTCCACATCAGGTGTTCCAGATCTTCAAATTTATTCTCTTAGCAGAAAATGCTCATCACGTGAAACAATTTTTGCTACCATTTTTGTATCTCTTATAGTTTAGCTGGTCTGTTGCGGTGCTGCATCAGATGTTCAAGTTTCCAAGATAAATTATAGCCTGTATGTTACCCAGATTTAATACCTATACAACTAAAAAAAATCATTTAAATCCGTCGAGTAGTTCCGAACATTAGCGTGTACAAACAAACAGATTTTTTTTTTTGATTCGTGCTCTATTACTGTTTCCAAACCCCCCTCAATTATTATTTTTTCAATATTTTCAATGTACAGACACAGTTTTTTTACTGTTTTATTATAATATGTATAGATTATTATGTATAGATTGCTAACAGTTGTCATTATTTTATTATTTAAACTAGCTGTTGCCCGCGACCTTCGCCGATATTGTTTTTTCTAAAAACCCGATGATGCAGTATTAGTTCATCAAAATCGGGCTCGAAGAATAGCGAAAACTGCTCAAAGTAGTCACTTTGAGCATTTTTCGCTATTCTTCATAGTTTCGGATTGGGCTATCCACGCTCACTTGGCTTCTTCCCTGTCCAGCCTTCACGCTATTATTCACTCCCTCCGAGACTCTTTTGAGCATGTTTCGCTATTCTTCATAGTTCCGGATTGGGCTATCCACGCTCACTTGGATTCTTCCCTGTCCAGCCGTCACGCTATCATTCACTCCCTCTTCTATCATAACTTTTCTATTGCTCTTACTCTGTGAATGTGGTGTCCGTGTAAGCGGTTGACGCGTGAATTCGCGAGGACGACGAATCGCTGATATTAGAACAGCCCTTAGTGCTTTATTGCGAACAGTGCAGTTCTTGACTCAGAGCTCTTACCGTACAGTCGGTAGCTTGGAATCTATACGCAATGCAAATGGATCCTAATTTGGGAATGCAATACAGGGTTCCCGTTCCCGCAATTAATTTCCGGGACTAACCTCGCTCGATTAATCAATACAGTGTTCCCGTTCCCGCAAGTAATTTCCGGGACTAACCTCGCTCGATTAATCAATACAGGGTTCCCGTTCCCGCAAGTAATTTGCGGGACTAACCTCGCTCGATTAATCAATACAGGGTTCCCGTTCCCGCAAGTAATTTGCGGGACTAACCTCGCTCGATTAATCAATACAGGGTTCCCGTTCCCGCAAGTAATTTGCGGGACTAACCTCGCTCGATTAATCAATACAGGGTTCCCGTTCCCGCAAGTAATTTGCGGGACTGACTTCGCTCGATTAATCAATACAGGGTTCCCGTTCCCGCAAGTAATTTGCGGGACTAACCTCGCTCGATTAATCAATACAGGGTTCCCGTTCCCCCAAGTCATTTCCGGGACTAACCTCGCTCGATTAATCAATACAGGGTTCCCGTTCCCTCAAGTAATTTCCGGGACTAACCTCGCTCGATTAATCAATACAGGGTTCCCGTTCCCGCAAGTAATGTCCGGGACTAACCTCGCTCGATTAATCAATACAGGGTTCCCGTTCCCGCAAGTAATGTCCGGGACTAACCTCGCTCGATTAATCAATACAGGGTTCCCGTTCCGGCAAGTAATGTCCGGGACTAACCTCGCTCGATTAATCAATACAGGGTTCCCGTTCCCGCAAGTAATGTCCGGGACTAACCTCGCTCGATTAATCAATACAGGGTTCCCGTTCCCGCAAGTAATTTCCGGGACTAACCTCGCTCGATTAATCAATACAGGGTTCCCGTTCCCGCAAGTAATGTCCGGGACTAACCTCGCTCGATTAATCAATACAGGGTTCCCGTAAGTAATGTCCGGGACTAACCTCGCTCGATTAATCAATACAGGGTTCCCGTTCCGGCAAGTAATGTCCGGGACTAACCTCGCTCGATTAATCAATACAGGGTTCCCGTTCCCGCAAGTAATTTGCGGGACTAACCTCGCTCGATTAATCAATACAGGGTTCCCGTTCCCGCAAGTAATTTGCGGGACTGACCTCGCTCGATTAATCAATACAGGGTTCCCGTTCCCGCAAGTAATTTGCGGGACTAACCTCGCTCGATTAATCAATACAGGGTTCCCGTTCCCGCAAGTAATTTGCGGGACTGACCTCGCTCGATTAATCAATACAGGGTTCCCGTTCCCGCAAGTAATTTGCGGGACTAACCTCGCTCGATTAATCAATACAGGGTTCCCGTTCCCGCAAGTAATGTCCGGGACTAACCTCGCTCGATTAATCAATACAGGGTTTCCGTTCCCGCAAGTAATGTTCGGGACTAACCTCGCTCGATTAATCAGCTCTTATTTTGAAATTACAAACAGACACTTCAATTATATTAATTTATCAATTATATTTAATTAAAACATGAAGCATGAAGCCGAAGCTAAAAGTTGGGACAAGGCCAGGCAGATGATGACTTCAATGTATTACTAGCTGTGCCCCGCGGTTTCACTGCCGTAACTTGTTTTGCTCAGCTCCTAAGGGCTAATAATTGTTAAAATCCGACTTCCAGATATAAGCGCGTTCTTCTTAATCTTCTTTGCTTGTCGATAAACTCAAATAATACCCGACCAGTATATTGCCACCTGCACAGCTCTGTCGTTGGCTTCGTTTAAATCCTGGAAGAGTGGAAGGTGCAGGTGGCTGCGCAGGATGGGCAAGAAAGGAGGTGGGGCATGTCCTGCAGAGGAGCTCCACACTGACATTGTATTTGGGACGGATCGATGATAAGCGTGTTCAAACAAACAAACTTGTAGCACCCTGCGAGATCTCGCAAATACCTGGGATTTGCGAGATCTCGCAGGGTGCTACAAGTGAACAGTGAACATTCTAGTCCAGCGGGACTAGAATGTTCAGTACCGCAAATACCAGGATTGAAATTATCATGCGGGATTGCATTCCCTAATCCCAATGTTTTAATGTTACCATATTTGATACAAACTGTACTTACGGTATGTTACCTGACGTGAAAGAAAACCCCCACAGTTTGGTGGCAGCTCGACGGGTGTGTAAGTCACCACTCGGTATGTAAGCATAGTGATGAAAAATATAGTAAAATGAATAAAGACACGCTAAGTCAAGCCCCTCGTCGTTTGGTTGCTAGTGGTCATTCAACCGTGGCCTAAATGCGATCCAACCCACCGCGCGCCGCTCGGACCGGGGAATACGATGACTCACTCATACCAATAACATCACGTTTGTTTTCCTCGACGGGGCTAAGGCAGACTTGTAGTGTAGTACACCCAAATTTCACGATTTACGATTCTACGTTGTGAACTAATTGAAAAACCTAATCTCATTTCGCAGCCTGGGTAACGATCTCAAGACCCCTCTGTAATCTATCATCTCATTTGCAATCACTAGACCAAAGGGGCATTCGACATGAGTGGTGATAAGATTAATAAATCATTAGGTAACTAATGTTGTGTCGTGCGTGTCTGCATTATTTTTAGGTCTTTAGCTAATGTGAGTTGGCACTCATTAATTAATTAGGGGGTAATTACTAAACGGAGAGCACTTATGAAGTTATGATACTGACAACAGGCTCGCTCAGTACAACTTATACACGACAGAACTTCACGCCTGTAATCCCTGAAGGGTTAGGCAGGCAACATCACAATTAGTCACGATGGGGGGGGGGGATATAGACTTATAGAGTGACAATCACGTTTATTTTTTCGTGACAAAAAACGCTAAATGTGTGACGTGACGTGTATAATATTTTTTGACTAAGTACATAATAAGTATCTGATTGATTTTAATTGCGCGACCACGTAAAAACTCGAGCAAGCGAATTTGTGTAAAAAAACTTTAAAATATTTTTTTTCTAAACAAGGATCTTTACAAGTACTTACTTATCTGATTTTTTCAATAAATATTAATACATTCGATGCTAGGAGGGTTGGCCTAAAACCTCACGACGTATGTCAAGGGGGAGGGAGGGGCAAAAAAGTGGCCTAAAAAACCTCATACGATTAAAGGAGTCTGAGGGAAAAACCCAATAACACTTAGCCCGACGGGAGTCGCAACCAAGAGCTCGTCCTTGCTCAGCGGCCGCGCTTGCGACACTAGACCAACGCGGGTATTTTTACTGCTTGTTCTATTCAATGAATACCTACTCATTCTTGTTATGAACTGGGGGCCTAAAATTGCTGCTCTACCAGAATCTTAATATGAAATGAATCAAGTTAAAAAAAAAAAAATCTTATATGGTGTTTATGGTTATGACCACAAAGTCCATTTTAAGAGATTTAAATTTGTAACGTGATCCATATTACGATTCTGATAAAGCAGCCATTTTAGGCCCCCTGTTATACTAAGCAGTATTAATACTGCATTTCATTTTAACATAGTATTGAATCGCCTGAATTGAAGTCATGCAGATGAAATACTTCCCACGCGACTGCGACCATTTCCAGTTTTTGCAGTAGGCCTACCTACCACAAATCTGTTTCCAGCAATACTTTCCCTTTTTCATTCGGCTACCCAAATCGTTAAGGTATTTGGTAGCACCACACTGCAGTTCATCGTCCGGTCGGCGCAGTGCACCTTCTTCTGTACTTCTCGTTCAGTCCTCAGCTCAGTAGTGACCTCCTAGCTAGCTCCTCCATGTCATCTGTCACACATTGTTACTTTACTTCCCCTACTCGCACGGCGCCGGCGTGGCAGCCACATTCATACTTTCCTCCTGAAATGCTGCGCTTGCCTTCGTCTCACATGCCAGCATCGCCCTGCAGTAGCCAAATATAGTAAACACATAAGCAGCTATCCCTTTAATACAAGGTGATTGGTAATTGGGTGCAATCCTTGATAAGGGTGATACTAGACCTAATTTGCAACAATTTTGACTCCGATAACTTGGCGTCCGTTGTTGTTTTGGGATATCGAACTTTTAAGTTTTTTGGAAATGTTCTACTTCGCCACATAAACTGCTGATTGTGAGATATGTAATTAGGTAAGTTGTTCTAGATGTTAAATGATATTTTTCTGATAGCTCATGAACGAATGAATCTTATGACAAAAAAGGACATCTGCCTTTGGAGATTAAGCGCCAAATGTCATATTATCAAAGTAGCTTTATTTTAAAGTAAAATAGCATTCAATGATTCAAGGTTAACTATGAACCTTAGATTTAGAATGATTTCCTACACAGTACATTGAGATCAAGGTATTGCTCAAGGTATTAGTTTGTCTATTCATGTGGGTAGGAAGTATACACTCGGTTTAAGAAAAAACATTTAATTAACTAGGTAGAAACAGTTGCATGTTCCGTATATTACATTTTTCACAATATATTCTAAACAAGGAACACGTAAAATCTCGGAATGTGGCATCCAACAATGTATTTGAACTCCTGAATAGCCTCAGTTTTAAGTTGTTATTACAGTATATTACAACAAGCCGAACAGAGTGTATTGTCTCGTTTTGATTGTATCATTAAGTAGGCGTGGTTTACATTCGATTGTAAAACAATACTATATCATGTTGTGGATAAGTAGGTAACCAGCTTTAACTTTATAAATACACTAGCTCTTGCCCGCGGCTTCGTTCGCGTTTTTGTCGGAAATTATCCCACGGGCCCGTTGTAAATATAGCCAATGGCTCTCTGGGGATAATGTAGCTTCCTATTAGTGAAAGAATTTTCGAAATCGGTTCAGTAGATCCAGAGATTACACCCTACATACAAACTTACAAATTTTACCTCTTTATAATATTAGTATAGATGTAAACAGCATCCCATCAAAAGTTTCATTTACAATTAATATTTACAAGATACAAAACAAGAATATCATACGACTACAGGTACAATATTATGTAGTAGTATTCAAAACTTATGAACGCATTAAATATCTAATAATGTTGTTCGGGCAGTTTATTACAAACTAGCTGTTGTCCGCGTGGAATTATTTCAATTTTGTTAACAATTTCAAGGGTTCTTATTTTTGTTTGCACGGAACCTTGATCCTTTTTTTAAATCAAAGTATCAGCTACCTGCCAGTAAAAGTCCCGTCAAAATTGGTCCAGCCGTTTCGAAGATTAGCCGGAAAATATAGACAACAATTTTAAAAATGATTTTTTTTTTCTATGAATACCACACAACTATACTTTCACATGCATTCAGTAAAAAGCTGTTATTCTGAAATTAGAAACAGACACTTCCATTTTATTTATTTGTATGTATAGATAATATAATACACGAATGCAATGTGCACACAGAAGCAGAATATACAGCTGACGATGAAGAGATTCACCATGACACGTGAGGCACGCGGGGCGTCACCTACTTACTCGTTACACCTTGTCTCTAGCATCATTTATTTTTAATTATGTCGAAATTAACCATATTATAATAACTGGTTGTTACTTACACTTGTAAACTTGATCACACCTATTTAAAGAACCGAATGAGTTTTAACGTCATGGATGATTTGTTGTGTCAAAGGAATGCTTTTGAGTAGAGCTTATCTATCAACATACTAATTCACAAATTTTCTTATTTTCCACATAATTGTTCGTAGGTTCTTCTTCAAGTACATTATGTATAATTGTTTTTCTAATTCTATTTACTTATCCGTCACGAAATTTGATAAAAAATGATGAGATGATAAAATTGTTTATTGCAGATAGTCCAGCAGTTATGTACATTTACCTGGAAACTATTCCGAAGTTAATGGAACTTGAACAGGTGGTTTGGGAATACACTCGTAAGGCTATCCTAAGTTTTTAACCTGGACGATTTTTTTCTGACTCTTCAGTTTTCCGCTTTCATCTCTCTAAGCGCATTGTGGACCACATTGGACGACATAATTGAAGAACATTAACTTTGCTCGAAAAGATCGTCGAAAACTTAGGATAGTCTTCCTAGTGTACCCCCATACAACCTGTTCAAGTTCCATTAACTTCGGAATAGTTTCCACTTTCCAGATACGTCACCTTTTTCCGACATGTCGACTTTATTAAGATGGTGA
This sequence comes from Eugnorisma glareosa, assembly GCA_947578425.1. NCBI lineage: Eukaryota > Metazoa > Arthropoda > Insecta > Lepidoptera > Noctuidae > Eugnorisma > Eugnorisma glareosa. The sequence continues at coordinate 21,068,997 of OX387970.1, read as the reverse complement.
CTGTTTCTCATAAAAAGCTAATAGTTTTACCGTAATAATGATGACAAAACTATTTAAGTTGTCGCAACTAGTACATGTGGATGTAATTGATAACATTTTGAAGGCACTTTGCAATTTACACGAGTGGACATTACAGAAGTCAGGAACGGCATTCTCTTTGTACATAAAACGTATTAGTGCAACATAATTAGTGCCTCAACTATGTTTCAGATTGTGGTTTCGTAGTTCTACAAGGAACGACATATTGGACAGACTTGTTTGTGCGCCACTTCCTGTTCCAAGAGGAGCAGTCGATCGACTGCGACGACCTGCTGTTCTTCGTGAGGAAGCGGCACGTGAAGGGCTCCTCGCGCTACCTGCCCAAGTACGAGGTAAGTGTTCCCCTGTGCAGTTGAGCTCGCGCAGAAGCATTCTGTTGTGATCCCGAGTGACAACGCGACACCTGGCAGTGTCGCTATGTGTCACTACAGCGATCACTGCGACATTACCACCATTCATATAATTATGTATCCACTATCTACTGTTTATGTTATGATGCCACTAATTACCAAAATGTTCATTATTTTTTTTATCATCATCTGGTTACGATAACTTATCGGATGGGAATCTACTTGAATCAAGTGATTTATCACTATCGCGGCATTTTACACTTTCTTGTGAATTTTCACAAGCCCCCAAAGTTGTTTAGTGAACACAAATTGAATATTAGGACTATTTATTTATTAATCGAATATTCTACTGATTTTAACTTTGTGAAACAGAAGTGGTTGCACAACGAGAAGCCTTGTCGAAAGAGAAACACAACTTGGACTTGCACAAAGATTTAGTATGAAATTGAGCATGCAACAGGTTACCACCGCTGCGGTGAACATTGTACTGAGACTTGATAACGTTGTGACCTGTTACTGTTACTGTGTACCTGTTACACGGGATTTTAAAATATTTTCATTTTTGTTTGTAGACTGGTGACTGAAATCTATGTAACTAGATATTTGTGTGATATTTAAAAGATTTTCTATGATAGTGTAGTGTATTACTAGATCTGAGAACGAAACCAAATAACTAGCAAATACATAGGTTGAGTGTGAAATGTTGTTCTGAGTGAATGTCGGTGCCGCTGGTAGAGGAGTTGCTCGATTTCATTTGATTCCTAATTTAGCACCATTTTTGATGAATATTTCAAATTTTAGATGGTTCTATTTAGAATAATAGAATAGAAAATATTGTTTTATTTATAATACAAAAATTATGCATTTACAACAGTTAAGTATGTACTCTTTTTTTTTCTTGCTAGGCAAAGGCCTCCCATCCCATCCTTCGACATCTTTCTAGGCCGGCCTCGGCGGGCGGCGGCGCCGTCCGTCCTCTGGCACCCATTGTGTTGAGACCTTTGCCCAGCGGTCGTTATACATGCGGCTCACGTGACCTGCCCAGTCCCATTTGAGCCTTATCTACTTTATTTTAAACAATATAAAAATACTATTTCTTAAAGTAGGCTGCTGGTACAACTACATGAACTTTTAAACACGAGTGCCACACTCGGAGGCACGTGCGTGCGATCGTCCGTCTCCAACTATACATTGATCACAGTAAATACTAATAAATACTTAGTAAGTTTTAACTTTGATTCGAGGTTTGTTCAATAACCACTTAACAACTTCACAATTTAAAAACACAAAAATACCTGACTATCAACAGTTGACAGTACAACATTATTGATGATTATTGTTCTTTGTCAAGTAAAGAAAAAAATCAAATCTTATAATATTATATTCTATGCGTTGAACAATAAAAGCATACGAGGTTGTCACTTCCTAGGAGTATATAACAAGAAACAAATATTATGCTCACTTGGCGAATTATCACATTTGACACGCAGCGGTCGCCACGCACCTAAAGTTCACTTGGTTCGCGCGATCGTTTTAAGCACAGCCGAATAACTTAGTGCAGGAGCAAGGGCGCGCGACACTGACCGCTCTGACTCCGGACCTGTTCGCAGACTGACGTCGAGGTGTTCCGCAAGGACTCCAAGAAGCTGCCCATCGGAGACCCGGAGATCGACTGGGAGGAGACGGTCTACCTCAATCTGATCGTGCATCAGTTCGACTACACGCTAACGCTGGCCATCTGCACGCGGACCAGCCCCAAGGAGCTACAGGTCCTCAAGCGGCACTCGCAAAAGGTGAGCGTCATACGCGTTCCGGCGGCGGCAGCGTCGCGCGCGCGCGTCACTAGCTGAGCCGACTGAAGAGCTTGGTGCGCGGCCACGGCAGCGGCCAGTCGTAGCGGCGCGGCACCGGCCCTCGCACGTTGCGCTCCAGGTACGTGAACAGCCAGTACCACCACTCGCGCTGGATCATGTAGTGGTTGTAGCCGTTGCCGCTGCGGTGCGGCGTCACCAGCAGCGAGTGGAACGTCCAGAACAGGCGCGTGGTCACGTAATACGCGATCACCACGTCCACCGTGTAGTGGCCGTGCGCCAGCAGCACGAACGACACGCCCAGTAGCGCCGAGCCCCACATGGCCCAGTGCATCGGCCACAGCTTCTTCGGCGAGTACTCCGCTACGATGAGGTAGCTCAGCACCAGGACCATCGTGTGGCCCGAGTATATGTAGTCACCGCAGTACGTGTGCTTGCCGTTTATCGACAATCCGAAGCCGGATATTAAGTAGAACATTCTCTTGATGACTAGTAGCGGCGTCGTGTTGTTACTCTTGGGGCTGCAGTAGTACGTGGTGCTGGACACCGGCAGCACGGTCACGAACATGGTGACCGACCGGTACAGGTAGAGCAGGCCGATGATGCAGAACAAGCGCCGCGCCACGATAAACCGGTGCTTGTGGAACACGACCACCAGCATGGCGACCGTCGTCGATATCATGATGAGGTACTCGGACACGGCGAGTCCCCAATCTCGCGCGGCGACGTTGTCTAGTATTATGTCGTTGAGCGGCGGCGTCGTGTTTCTGTCGGGCAGTCGTTCGTGTACTAATGACAGCGACATCATGTTCACACACACGCACATGAACAGGAAGAAGAACGATATAATAGTTTTCCATATTTCTTTGGGGTATCTCTCCTCGCGCACGGCGCCGGGTGGGATCTCCACAATGAAGTCGCCGGCGTGCGTGCGCTGCGGCGAGTGCTCCTGGTCGGGGTCGGACTCGTCCGTGGTGGGCTGCGGCGCGTCCGTCTTGGCGGTGCGCGCCAGCAGCGGCTGTCGCTGCATGAGCTCGGCCTGGCTGGGCATGGCCCCGTTGTGTCGCCGGTCGCTCTGTTGTCGCGCCGCGTTGTTGTTTAGGTCATTCCGTTTGAGGCGCGCCTCGAAGTTGATCCCTTTGATTTCGTCGTGCGCGGTGTGCGCCGCTATGTCGACATCGCAGAGCGGCGGCGTGGCGGGCGGGGAGGGGGAGGGCGGCGGCGAGGGCGCGCGCGGCACCAGTGCTAGCTGCTTGTGGGGCAGCTCATTGGCGAGGTACACTCGCACCGACTCGACCAGCGGTTCCGCGAAGTTTATCTGCTTTGGCGGCGAGGGCTCCTTGTCTGGGGAGCGTGAGGAGATCGTCATCCAATCACCATTCGGCTGGATCGAACCTGGAATGTAGAGAAAACGCGTGTCAGTTCGTTTCATTCTTTTTCAAATAGCAATGTTTACTTTTCGGGCATAATTTGGTCAAGAAGGCAAAATATTCTTCCGTAGCCATTTAAACTGAGTGGCAGTCCCTATTCAATGTTTACTTCATTTTTCCGTCATATATTTCGTTTGTTTTCGTATCATCTAACCATTGTTGGTTTGAATTTAATTATATTATACATTTATCTGCGTCGTTATCATCAGTATGGGTTTGGTGTCATGTTTGCAGCGCCGATGCTAACCTAACTTATCTGGGATGACTGAGACGAAAATTCGTCGTGCATCGTTGTTGTGTACATATGATTGTTTCTAGAAGATACATCGTAAACAAAATAACTCCGGCAGCCGAGGCACGGTTCAAAGACCGAGGGTTACGATTGCGCGAGTCGGAGGCGCGGTGAGCGGCGCGCCGAGCCGGCACCGGCGCCCCTCCTCTCTTATTGTCAGATGATAATAATTAGCCGCCGCTGTTTGTTGTGCTCGGCAGCGGCGCGCAGCGGAGCCCCGACGATCCGCCCCTCGGCTCGAGAATCACGCGGCCCACCAGATTGCAATATACTAACACGAGACAACTGTAGATCGTCCCCGACGACAGATTTCTCTTTGGCCAGTTGTTCCGCGAGTTGTTTTCGGTGTGCGTATAGAAAGCTCGTAATTGGGGCCGTCTCCCGCTTATTCCGACTTACCCGAACAATGTGCGAGCCGTCATCCAGCGGGAACGCGGGGACTCATCGATTGGATGTCCCGGTCCTGATATACGCCAGATAGAAACCCGGAAAGCCAGCCTCGCATCCAGTAAAATCACAGGCACGTAAACGAGGTCGAAATGGAAAACGAAATGCATATACACTACACTGCACGGGTAACGGAATAGCACTCACAATAGAATCGAGCTCCTGTATCCGAACTTGCATTCACATGGATGTTCACTCACTACACTGTGCGAAGGCCTCGGCCGCGATAATAACACAAAATAATATTTTATTCCACGGCGAGTGCCGCCGCTGCGAGCGTGCGTGTAACTGTACTGGCGACCGCGTACTAGAAAAGATGTAGCACTGGTTGGCTTCGGTCCGCCGGCGCTCGGGTGCCGTCGGGTGGGTTCGCGCGCGCTCGGCTCAATGGAAGCAATTACGCCCGGCGATGACGTCACAGCGAGACGTTCCAGTCCCCACTCCGCGCCGGTGCGGCTGCACCGGGCCGCCCGCCGACGACGCCGCGCGCCGCGCGATCCGTAAACAAGCCGGCCAGGCGGCCACAGTACCTACTAACTCAATGAAATTTAACCATCGCATTTGAACCGCCTACAATGATTTTAAACTTTTTTTATGATACAGTATGATGGATTCTAAATCGGTTGACGGTAAGGTTAACGGAGTTCCGATTTTTTTAAAGTCGCATTTCTATTGACCTTTTTGGCACAGCTTCAATACTTAGAATTACACAGATCGTATTTTAGGACTTGTTTAATGATGGACTACAAATACCTAAAAATCATGAAACCTGATGTCTGTAAATGAAAGCGATGTTGTATCATTACTGAAATGGAATTTCTTAGGAATCGTATGGCATTCTCTATTCTGTGAGGCCACTTCGTTCGCCGCTACAGTTGTTAGTTCATGGGTAGTTGAAGGTGTCGCAATAGGTTCGGTTCTCCGCCGGTACGAACGTACTAGTAAGGAGTGGCTTCGTACACCGGCTGCGGACGAGTTTGACTGAGGCGTATGGTGCCCTTAACCCGGGCCTATCGACCTTTCTAATTTTAACTGATGTCGCTTTATATCCCCCGGGATATCATAGAGCGGATAATGCTTCAGTATTAAAGGTAGTTATTGCATTAGTATTTCTTATTTGTATCAGACGTTATTGACAGCTGCTGCGGGCTTCCGATTAGTCTCAGATGACAGACAAGGGTCACAGTGCGATGTGGGGCGATGTTTTTTTGTTGCATCGCGGCAATGTTTTATATCCTTCGTGAAATCTAATTCCCCTATGTCTATGACCGTGTGTTTACAGGCATTTCTCTAGTACTTTCCATGACAACTCGCATCGTTTTACAAAAACAGCGCTTTGTTACACAAGAAAAAAATTCATATCATGCTTCTGGGTCGGGATGACCTTACCTGGTCGTATTCCTTTAAAGGAAGGATAAGAACAGTATTAACTTGTAAGTCAATTAAGTGACTTACAAAGCTTCAACAATGACGTAAGAGCTATTGAAGTTAATTCGTAGAAGAAATTATCAGTAATTACGGAGTCAACCTCGACTACGTGGCTATGTAAATGATGATATGAAATGTATGTTTCTAAGTGCAGGTGGGTGATACAGGCCTTTGTAAACATTTGTGTACAATAGTTTTTGTATGCAGAATCGTGCAACGTGCATTTGTGGCCGGATTTGGGTCAAGGTGTTCTACCTGGACGACAGGACCCCGGCGACACTGAGCCCACCGGGGGCGTGGGATCCTTTGTTAACGGTTCACAGGCCCGAAGGTGGGAAATAAAGTAAATAGAATGTTCGAAACATGTCGGTGACGTGACTGCTGCAAGGTCGAGCAGATTACACTCACTTCGTCACTGTGAAAGACGACAGTTTGGATTGTTTGCTACGTGTTTTGAATAGTCCTTGTTTGTACTATCTGCAAATTTCGTCGTTTCATCTCACTATTGTTCGTTTGATGGCCTAATATTGACTATTGTGTTACAAAAATGTCGTCCCTGTCTTAAATTGGTGTTCCTTAAAATAATGCCTTTATTTCTTTGATTTCTATAGCTGTTGTTATGCTGACTATAGCGTGATTTACGTAGATGGTTTGTCAACAAAACTGGGTTCAATGGGACATGAGTGGAATGACACTCCGGAGCGTGTGGACGTGGGCGATTCGGGCCAGCACTAACACATTTCTTTCTTATCTTTTAATTTCTTTAACAAGCCGTTTACATAAGGGGATATCCCATGGGCAATAATGACGAACCGCCTCTATTCAACCCCTTTAGGGGATGATTTTCAGAACGTCTTTCTTACTGCTTACCATAGGTATAATTATAAGTTAATAGTGGCTGGCCTTTGCCAAGCACTCGGGCAGAACAAGCGAGTAAAAAAAAGCTCCAGTAAGTAGGTATTTGCATGTACTACACCTACGATCGCTGGCGGCCACCTGCCACACTAAAAGAGAAACGGGTCAATCTTTCGCCAGTATAATTCACACGGTCTAGTTTCTGGTTCATCAATCTATCAAGGTACCTACCTATCTAAAATATTGACATAGTCTGACAGTGAAATCTGTCGTCTCTAAAATTTTCCTCATAACTATAACACTTGGTCTTTCTTCATAGTTCTGCGACACTCACATTTGGTCGGAAGCTCAATATTTTGTCTTGAACTGTCGTCACTCGATGCAGAAAGATGTTCTGAATGCAGATTTTTACTCTCCGCTTAAATAACACATTTGTGCGAGAATCAGTTCGGAATGTTGAACCGTTGCTCTTTATTATTCGATAAACGTGTGTTGCAATATGCTGCCCGTGCTATCAATAGTCTTGAGATTTTGTATGGTTTCTAGATTAAATTTATTAATTTCTGACTATATAAACAGTTCACATACACTACCGTTGCCGGTGTAGAAATATTAAAATTAACTTACCAATTCAAAGTGGCTGAAATTTAGGCCGCAAAAATATAACTATAAATTATTTGAGATGAAAATAAGTAATTTTTATATAAAGTCAACTTTTTACGCAATTATTTTATTTTATTTTCTGAGCAATCTAAGTTATAATTTTTTGGCACCTGTAATAATTGTTAATAGAACAGTGCAAGTGTCATTAAAATCGGTTCAGTAATTCAGTAGTTTTTGAAATAGTGAGTTATTTCTTCTTGGCCTATATTGATGACAGGATGATTCTTTAAAAACTTCTATTTACAATGTAAAAATTAATTCATAACAAGAATTTGGGTGGGATACTACAACTAAAAAGGACAAAATAAAACATATTTCAGACTTCCAAAAAAAACATTAAAAACGTCTAAAACTTTACTTTCGGTAGTCGGTGGCAAAAAAGTCAGCGAAACAAACAAAGTCACAAAAAATGTTTTTGTATACCTTGGTTTGACCTTAACGTCGGTATGTTTCTATCACAAGGATCACTACGCCAGATATAATTATGCCATTAGAGAAAAGGATCTACAGCTACTGCATCATTACTATAAATAACCGCTATTTAGGTATTGTAAGTATATTCTTCTTCTTAGCGGGTCGAGGGCAATCTAAATTGTGTCGGCCCAGAATTGAGCTACTAGTTTGGCGCTTTCGGTAGCGTCCATCAGTTCCTGTAGTGAAAAAACAACAGGACACGCAGGACACGATATTAAGTGACCTATCGTTTGTGGAACAGCACGCACCAGAGCAGTCTTCCACAACAGCCGTTTGAGGGTGACTGTGTCGTAAGCAGCTGAAAGGTCCACGAACACAGCGCCTGTGACCATTCCTTCCTCGAAACCATCTTCAAGGTGTTGAACGAGTTTAAGGGTCTGGTTACTGCAAGACTTGACGGGTCTGAAACCAGCTTGCTCTGGGATTAATTTTGGGTCAATAACGCTCGTAAGACGGTTCAGCAACAGTCTCTCGAAAAGCTGGTATGTATGGCACAGTAGAGAGATTGGACGGAAGTTTTTTGGGTCGTCTGCTGCTTTACCTGGCTTGGGTATTGCTGCTATGACCTTAGACTTTTTCCAGAGACGGTATTGAAGCTGATTCCAAACAATTGTTGAATAGTTGCAGCAACCACGACACAACAACTGGGCCAAGTTGTTTTATCTGCTCATGTTGTCCATACCGGAGGCTTTACCGCACTTAAGGCCCTTAATCGCTATGACGATGTCGGTAAGGTTGAACGGTTTACTAATATCAGGTTTTGTGACTTCGGGTCCTTACTTACTAGAACGGCGAGTTAGTTTACCATTTGCAAGCAGTTGGTGAGCTACCTGGTTGGCGGTAACTTGGCTTGGTGGTAAGGGAAGAGGGGACACTAGTCAGTTTTCTAATAGTGCTCCAAGCTTTTTTACTATTATGAGTCATGTCGATATTGGTTACAGTGTTGATCCACCTCACCTGCCTGTTTCCACCTAATTTTGATAACAGCATTTCTCCAGCAAGTTTAGTTTCCTCCGAGAAAGGGTCAGTCTGATACAATGACTCATATCGGCTCATAAGTTCACAAGAGTCTATCGACAGCCCTGGAATGCAGGAAGTCCAGCAACCCCTTGGGACGTGTCTTCGAGAAGTAGTGGACTCGATATCATCAAATTTGTCGTTGTTTAGAGGGGTTGGCAAGACATTCAAGAGAGCGTCATCAGTGGAACGCGTGAAGGACTTCCAGTCGGCCTTGGTGGAGTTAAATCGGCGCTTAAAGGGAAAACTTACAGGCTGGACTACGGGTTTGATGCAGCACATTATAGGTCTGTGCTGAGTGCGAGGAATAGGCGAACATACGCTTTTGGGGCACTGTGAGCCGATACATGAGCTGGCGAAGATCTGTTTTGTATTGTTTTGTATCCGTGTTTCCAGCGGCCACTATTAAATGAGGCCGGTTGTTTGGCATCATGAATCAGCGTCAAGTCATTGACCTCAGCCCATTCCTCGTCTGCTTCTCCGCTAGCATCCGTATCATTATAGCCCCAGTTGGTGCTATGACTGTTGAAGTCACCGATTACAACTCTAATTGGATGGTTGCTAAAGTTCTCTGGGGGAGTGAAATTGAATGTGGTACCAGGTACCAGCTAAATATATTCATAACTGTAATTAGCTCTATAAAATAAATATAATATTTGTAAATTCCTCGGCATTTGCCAGCTGCGGTTGATAGATATCCAAATGCAGTTAGTGGTTATTGTAGAATATTTTACCGTCAAATAAATAGTCGAACAAAACCTATTATTTGCACATAACAATTAATGAAGGAAAAATTGACAAAAATATAAATGAGTTGTTGTTTAAATTTCTGATATAATGTGGTATGTGCGCAGGTGTACGCGTCGCCCAGCCGGCGCAAGATGGACACGAAAGGCGAGGGCGAGGAAATGACCTACCCGCACATCTGCTTCATGGTCGACAACTTCGACGAGGTCAGTAAATACCACAAGCTCATAGCAATAGATGCTGAACAACAGTGATCGGCCAGGGGTAACGAACGACCACGACTTACGTGTCATGTTCGATCCCAGACATGTGCTATATTTTTGTGTTAGCAGTTTTAAGAGCAGGGGTAGCTACCGCCCACTGCCGCTGGTGCACATCACTGCTCTCAAAAACGGCGAAGGAAAGCATCGAGACGAATAGCCGTCTTAGAACCAAAAATTAAAAGATATGACGACATCCACCAACTTGGTGGGCACTGGGCCCAAGAGGTGGATTAATAAGGCCTACTACTTTTCTCCGAGAAGAGGCGTGTGTCCCAGCAATGGGAACATTACAGGCCGAATATGCTACCGCTGTAATAATATCTATCTATGTCTCTAGACCTAGAGTAGATAAAACATCAGAACAACTTCGATATTACTCGATGAGAATCTGAAGTGGTCGGATCACGGCCGCTTATCAAGGCTACTTACTACTATTTAGGCGAGACGTTTATCGTATCTCGTAGTATCGACATGATATATATGCCTTGGTTTTTTGCCATAATTATGTTATGTTAAATTAAAAACAAAAACCATTTACTTCGGACAACAGTGATCCATATTCTGTTAGTAATCACGTAACAAATAATGGACAGCTTAATATTCTGGTGTTGGTAACATTGATATAAAAATAGTATAAATAAAACAAAGGACAACCAGGCAGGAAAACATGTTTCTGTTTTGTTTTTTCATGTTTGTTTTTATCAACCTCCGCACAAAATAACTAATTTAGAGTATAACTCTCCGCCACAGCTCTCAGGATATGGTTGCGACTACTCCGCACTCTGCACAGCAGCAAAGCCATTGTTTTGTGTAATAAGGCATGGAAGCCGTCTGTGTTGGTCTCGGCAAACATTTCTGAGGGGCTACAGAAACGTGGCAGTCGCAACAACATCCTGAAAGCATTATTATGTTGTACACATAATCGTTCGGTAAGCTATAAACGTGCTGGATTGATGAATGGTGCTTTATGAACAACACTCATGGACACGATCTCTTCTATGTTATTAATGTCTACGCCTATTAATAGCAATAACATGAGTACCGGCGTCCACCACTACAAGCGGTCACTATGTAAATATTTACATGTTGGCATTTCAACTGCACGATAACATTAGGTTATTACGAGAGTTTAATTTCTGTTTAGATAGTAACTAAACCGTAGTGATTGTACAGAAGCACGGAGAATTATTTCATAACATATGTTACCGATTCAAATAGGGAAGTAATATTTTTATATTCTCTTTCACACCCACTGGCTTGCATTTTAGCTTCTCTGACCATTCACTTTTGCTAGCAAATCGTCTGATTTTGAACTGTGCATTGGTACTTAGGTTAGACATTCGTATTGAATCCAAAGCAGGGCTTTTCTTTGATTACCTACTCAGTTCATTTTGGTTTCGAGTTTCGAGCGATTGCTGGTATAAATACAAAATACAATACAAAATAGTTTATTGTCACAATTAGCATATTCAGTACATTTAAACGTGTTTGGAGCCTCCTTTTAAGTAAAACAGTGCCTGTATTAGGAGACTCCGCGCTTCCATATCATTGCCGTATACTTATAGGTACTAACTATGAGTTAACAAAAAAGTAGTGTACTGTGACATTAGCAGTACACTTAATATTATAAGATGGGTATATGGTGTAATGTGTATAGTGTATGGTGTGGTGTGTATAGTGTATGGTGTGGTATAGTGTGGTGTGGTGAGGTTATGGTAAATTGAAAAGTTTCGGCTCGCAACGAGTTCCAGAAGTTCCTCGGTTTCCTCATAGGTACTTAAGTGGTTGTATCCAGTCTACTATCCTTTTTTTGCTGTCTCGGTAAATTTATTATATGTATAAGGTCTATCTATTCACACACGAAATCTCTTAAGGGGTCATTGTACTCATCATTATGAACAACTTTTACTATGGGACCAACACCGAAATCACGAAAAAAAAACAGCTGTTCAGTACATTTTGACGAGGTAATGCAATCATAATGTAGGGAACACCTGTCTTTTTTTTCGCGATTTCGGGATTGGTCCCATAGTAAAATTGTTCATTAATGATAAGTACAATGACCCCAATAGATAGACCCTATATATGTACACATGGCCATTAATTTTGTTGTACAGTTGAGCAGAGCGCTTATTAAGTTGCCTGCAAGCAAATCTAGTTTTAGTTTTAGGGATTTGGGCAACTGGATCCTGGCTCCTTTTTGTTTTTTTTTGGTTTTTTGGTATGGTCTACAGTATGCGTTTTTTGAGAGCGGTTTGGGTAATATATAATTTCCTAACTGAAAGTAGGCCACTTATTTGGTATATGCTTTCAGTGGAGAATCTTTTATTTTTAAAATACATTATTTTTATTAATGCACGTTGCGCTCGTTCTAAATTTATAAACTTTGTTTTAGCTGCACTGCCCCAAATTGGGATACAATACAGTAATACAGACTGTGCCAGAGCTACATATATTTCATTGAGAAGATTTCTGGGACTTTTTTTGAAGTTCACCATTTTATTTGGAACAATATGTCCGAGGGTTTTACATATCTAACTGAGTTTCCTTGTTCTCGCAGAAGTTTGCTCAAGTTAGGAGTACCACGACAGTGCCTGATCTACCATAACACCTGGATATTTAGTCTCAGTGAACTTCTCAATCAATGAGCAGTTGCGGCTTGTAGGAGGTATGTCTGCACATGTGTGCACTTTTAAATCTAAATCTTTATTAGGCTGTGTCCGGTTACTTATACTGAAACAGATGTAGTTGGTTTTATTCGTGTTTAGTGAGAGTAAGTTATCTTTTAGCCATGCAGCTACCCGAGCCATACCTGCCTCTGCACTCAATTTTATCTCATGCCAAGAAGAACCCGAGAACACAATAGATGTATCATCAGCGTACGAGAATACTTTTGCATTTTTTATTTCCATGCTACTGTTAGGTTTTATAATATAAATAAATCCTTGAATTATTTTAGTCGTTTAGTGGGACATTTTATTTCTTACACTGGCAGCACCTGTGTGAACGAATGACATTAAGGTGGATGCGCAAGGGTAGCCCGCGAAATTTAATTTTTCTTACGTTTATTGCAATTTGCAGGTCAGCGACAGGTTGTATGTTGATGAAAATATAAATAGCGCCAGTAACACGTATGGAGTTCCAGAATTATAATTCTCCAAGTTCATATAATCACAAAGAATGACTTTTTCATGAAATAGCTAATGAATGGGATTATATGAACATGGAGGGCTGTATTGATGATTTAAATGATTATAATTCTGTAACTCCATACGTGTTACTGGCGGGATTTATATTTTCATCAACATACAACCTGTCACTGACCAGCACATTGCAATAAACGTAAGAATATTTAAATTTCGCGGGCTACCCTTGCGCATCCACCTTAAGAAATGACGTTTGAGGTTCGGGCGACGGACTCTGCCTATTTGGTTCGGGGATAGCATCAAATGCAGACGTATTATGTGTGTACAAGAAGAAAATATAACTACCCTTCAATATTTAATGTCAGTGTTACTGCACTACAGAGATCGTTTATGTACAGGAGAAAGAGAGTAGGCCCTAAAACACTACCCTGTGGGACGCCGTATGATACATCTACATCGTCACTGGTTTGCTGTTCTATTTTCACTCTTTGTTTCCTGTTGGAAAGGTAGTCTTTGAGAAGGCTGAAAGCAATCCCTCTTATTCCGGCTTTTTCCAGCTTGATCACAAGGATTGGGACAGAGACGGTGTCAAATGCTTTTTTGAGGTCTAGGAAAATAAGTAGGCATTTTTTTTCCTTTGTCCCTCAACTTTGGTGCTCAACTACAAGAGAACTTAAAGCAGTTACTGCATCCTCAGTAGATACCTCTTTTCTAAAGCCGAATTGTGAATTAGTATAATATTTTTTTTTAAAGTAGTTGGTGAGTCTGATATTTATAATTTTTTCAACCACTTTTGATAGTGACGGCAAAACGGAAATAGGCCTGTAGTTGTTCACATCGCCTGTCCCTTGTAAACAGGGGTAATTACGGTTTTTTTTTGTGGAGCCAGAAATATGCCTCTTTGGAGACAGAGATTGGCAAAATGAGTTATAATCGGGACAGTTTCTATTCTTCTAAATTTCAAGAATTTTGTCGAGATGTTGTCCCAAGCCGGGACACTGTCTGACTTCAGATTCATCAGTATGCCTTCTACTTCAGTGTCATCCGTGTCTAGTAGTACGAAAGAATTAGGTTGTGATTGCAATGGATGTATTTGGTTATCAGAGACATTATTTAATCCCGGATTAATTTTTTGATCAAGTTGTTTTCCAATATTAGCAAAATAATTATTGATGTAGTTAATTGACTCTACAGGGGTTGTCTTTATGTTTAATAATTCTATGTTTCGACTTTTTAATTTATTTGAGATTTTGAGTATGTGATTGCTTTTATATTTTTCCAGAGTAATTTTGTTATTAGATACTGACTGTGCAAGTAAATTTCTTTCATATTTTCTTTTTAATTTTTTTATTAGCTTATTACAATAGTTTCTGTATCTGTAAATGTGATTTTTATGATTTCGTTGTGAGGGTCTTTGCGATTTTGTTTTTGTAACCTATTTCGGTTTTAAATGCAGCGTAGAATGCCTGAGGTGATCCACGGCTTCATGATGCGTTGACTGTTTGGGATTTTTTTTAATGTTATTGTTTTCATTTACAACGCTGGTTATCATATTAATAAAAGTATTGATTAAAAGATCTGGGTCATTACAAAATAGTAAGTCTGATAATTTTCTTTCCTGTAAATTCTTTAAAGTTTTTTCAAAATTTAGCGTAGTGGAGGTTTTATTTACGATTAAAATATTTTTTGTCTTTTTTATTAAGATAAATGTTGTATAGTGGTCAGTGACCGTAGTGTGCAAGATAGCGATGGATGCTGAGAACTTTTTTTATGTACTTTCAACATAAAATGATCGAGACAGTCTTGCTCCCTACTGGGCAGAGTGTGTCCAAGAATTATACCAAAAAATGACAGCATGTTTAGATAGTTAATTCTACTCTTGTGCTCCTGCGATGACTCAGAATCTTTGAGTTTGATGTTTATGTCACCAGCTATTATAATATTTTTCTGTGATGGTGGTGTATTTCTTTTTGTGATTTTATATTTCTTGTGATTAAATGTTTTGCTATTAGTTTTTGCTGTAAGTACTTAATTAAATTTGTTTGAAGTGATTAAAGTTTCTTATCACAAAAATGAATTCGAAAACACATGCAATAAAATTGTGCCTTGTGAAGGATTAAAGTTTTACAAAAAAATATAATCTGGATAATTCACTTACTTAGACCTGATTTGAATATTTCTCAGAAAACGTAAGTCGATCTACGTACAGTATTAAATGGCTGGTCGGTTGCTCTCATTTAAATAATCTGTAAATCTATGTAATAATACCATGCCTTCCGTGTACTTTGTTGTTTGTCATCTGTCCGTGGTAAAGAAGCGAAGAATTAAGAATTATGGTTTACATTGTGAGTAATTACAAATACACTCGCGAGCAAAAGTATGGAATCACTTACTTGGAATTGATTCCGCGTGATCTTGAGTACTTAATAACTAGTTATGAATAATAAAAATGGTACCATTTTAAAGGTAAAACTGTTAAATCACACCTGTATTTAAGGAGCTATCCTGGATTACGTGAAGAAGAAAGGAAAAAGATATGTTTCAATTGTTTGATACGCCACGAGTTGCGCCCTGTTGACCCCCTATAAAAGCAGTCGGCTTTCACACGTTGACCGGTACACATCTTGGCTCAATGCTGGTCCTGCTCCACAACCATAGGGGCAAACTAATCAGAAGCTCATGTGAAATTATTGTGGAAGCTGCAGAAGTTTGTAAAAATATCTTTGCATTGTATAGATTCAATCTCTTAGTATTTCCATAGCACATGTGTGAGTACTATGTACTGTAAGGTTACCATTTACATTTACTTATCCTTCATTGACTCGAATGTGCCCTGGTGGCTGAGAGAATGTCAGGCTCACTCAAATGTCTCGCTGATGGTGGCGGGTGTGTCGGGTCGTTTAGTTCTCTTCAATATGGTTGAGCTGAATGGAGCTGATGCATGCGTCATGTTCGTGAACGGGCGCTGTCAGTTGGGACTGGTCATCTCTTAGCTGCCACGGTTTATTTTAACTACTTTGTTACTAAATTGTTGATAATTATAATCTTTTACTCTGGACGCTCTTAATGTGCACGTCTTTCTACATCGTTCTCACATATATGTATAATCTCAACATGAATGATGTAACCAAGATCTTGTAACAATATATTATTTTGATTGAAAAGAGTGTCCATGGAGTTTCTTGCCCATTCTTCTCCATAGAGATCTACGCTTTGGAATGGGCAACTACAGTACTTTCACAAGTTATTATGCCTTGTGTCTGTGACTGTAGCTTCGCTTTTGTTTTTCTGACTTTCAAAAGTGCCTGCTAAGGTCTAATTGAAATAAATGCTTTGAGTTTCAATTTTGCCCACAGCGATTGCATACGAACGAATTATGAATTGATTCGAAGAGTTCAGTTGTTACATGTAGGTCAATAGATGGCTCTTATTTAACTTGGTATTGAAATAGTTGTAATTTTCTGACGGGATATAAAATACGTAAGTGTTGGTCACCACTATGTATTTTTGTATTTATATATGGCATATTTAAATAATACGAATATAAAACCGGCGTTGTTAAAAACAAATTCTGTGAGCAATTTTTTTACCCCAATATTATCAGTTGTTTACTTGGGCTTTGCCCCCCTTTATGCATTATAATATAATATCGTACTGTAATTTTAACTCTATCTATTGCAATATTTTTGGGCGTAGTAGTTTAGAAAGAAAGAAGAAGAAAGAAAAAGTTATATTCTTCATACTATACTGGTAACATAAAACGAGTGCAATTAGCTCAACAACATAATTATATTTCGGGTATATTATCAAGTTCAAGTTGTGGAAGCAGAAGTATTAGATGATTACGAATAATTGTCCCTAATTTCTTAAAATTCGCACCGCCGTCATCACTTCCCATGGTACCATTTTTTATTATTAAAAATAGTATTGAATTAAACAGGATCACAATAAAATTAAATTGTATTATATAACGAGCTGGTGTCCCGCAACTCCACGTCCAAGCGCGTATCTTGCGTACGGAGGAGCACAATATATCATGGTATAGGTCTATCGGGGAAACCACATTAAAAAAAACGCGCCAAGTACACTTTTTCACAGGTGGCGTGGAACCGTTTGCATATTATGAAGAATACAACGTATAACTTAGAAACGGTTACTCTTAGGAGTAAAATGTGTAGGATTTTTTTATAGATAATTGCGTATACTACAATTTTAGTCTGACCTATTTTTATGACAATACTTACCGTTTGGCTGAAAAAAAGTAAAAAACCCATTTTCGCGGCCTTTGACCTTGAATTTTTTTTTTCAAATGTCGGTTCGATGCGGACTTTTCACATTTCATTTGTAATGATGTTCCCAACATTCGTACCAATTTTTAGCTCTATGCGAATTATTGCAACCTTACCCCTATTTATTGAGCTGACTTGACCTGACTAATGTTAGCGGATGTCCGTATGGTAAACGTACGTTTAAACGAAAATACACGCGCGATTCCTGTTCGGCGAATAAGCCAAGCTGTTTAGGTGCGCCTCAAGGCTATAGTGCTACTGGTGTTTGTGGGGCTCAGAATTCAGCAACAACAGCCGAACATGGCGTCCATAATTAACTTTTAACCGCAACTCTGAAACTATTTGCACGTAAAAATACAGAAAACAAGTAAGTAACGGGCAAACGGCAACGGTAAAGTAAGTAATGTAATTATGAGAATAATTTTTGTTGAAACAGTCTCCTTGTAGACAGACTAGCCCTGCCATGCCATGCTACCAACAAATATCCATCCAGAGCTAAACGCTGCATAATATTAATCTCATAAGATCAAGTGATCATCCTTTTTTTCCATTTATCGTCGCAGTTCTTTTTATTCCAGACATTTTTCTCTGGTCTGCCGGTTTTCTTATAGCTGCATTCATACTTAATCTTTTCCTGTCACTGACAATTCCTCCGCATCACATTGCCGTTTGCTACTGAATAAGAGACCTACTATGCAGGCTTTGAGTTAAATATACAAAAGTAACAATCTTCAGCGGCTGTATTGAGATTTACTACTTAGTTGATAAGAAAATTTTATGCTTAAAAAAAACCCTACAAAACTCTGTATGTACACGATTATTGTAATAACGGGTCTTCAATAAGCCCTCCTGTTCTCGAGCTCCCAGTGACTATGGTACGTTGTGAACGTATGTAGTCTGCTGCTTGATTGTCGTGTGTGCCTCAATTCTGTCTGTCGATATAATTAGACTTGGCGTTGCATTCGTTCAGCGACTCTGTAAACGGCCGTCCTTTGTCTCCGTCGGTGTCGTCCGACTTCATCATCTCGCTGTCATCATTCGTGTCTTCATCAACATAGTTAGGACTACACGAGTCTACTGCGTGGTATCTACCTGTTGGACATTCGTGTAGTTTTATTGTAATACCTCAAAGCCATGACTTCAACTGTGAATGTCAAACCGTTTAAGTTTTCTTATTATAATACCAAAATAGAAACGCTGTCTTGACTCTTAACCACGCTTGTTAAACCACGATTTGTATGCATAAAACCTGTTTCAATAATAATCTGCATTGAAATGTTGCCTCTCCATTAGTCAAGTATTTGGGATTAACGTGTTATTAGTTATTACACAATTAGCGTTTAGCAGTCGACTGACTAGTAATATGTCCTAAGTTTAGACGTCCATTGATTTGTCTTTGTAAACCTAATTGAATCGTTATCAGAACTTGTTTTATTTACAAAATGGCCACCTCATCGGAATGTAAGTGTTCTTGATTCGTCGTGGCTGTTGCAACGCGTTGATGTTGTGCGTCTCCAACGGCTCTAGCACCGGTTTCATGACGTAATCACTGACGTGTTAGCTACTACAACTAGAATACCTGTTTTACACTGCGTAGTATCGAAATCGATTCATGGCTCAGAAAAGTTTCTAGAGAACGAGACAAGATTAGCAGCCGAATCGTTTCGTCAAACATTTGCAATCAAAATCGATTTACAGCCGTTTAATTTGTTTCTTGGTGATCAAAATGCCATTCTACAGATGATACTTGCATTTACATCTGTCGTTATGCAAACCTTTATTATAAACGTTTCTACAGCTGCAAACATTATGAAACCACGACAAACTGCACTAGCTAGTTTCACAAATAGTTTCAATTGTAACCTTATTAATTTTGTAACATGTGTGTGTTCGATTGCATTATACTGCTTCGGAACCGGAAAAGTTAAAGCAATTACTTTAGTCTCGTTGTTCAATATGTCGTGTAGTCAATCAGGACCATTCAACTGTGTAAATGGAAGCCGGCTTTATTCATCAAAAAGTCAAGTTATCGAGTCATTCAATTCCATTGAATGACTTTTTAATTAAATACTCATTAGTGAGAATATTTGAATTTCGCGGGCTACCCTGGCGCTTCCTCCTTAATCTAGATTGTTCACGCAATAGCCATTTCTGTAGTTGACCGGTATCGTATCTGACTGAGAACCAAGAAGGCGCGTGGGAGCGTCCGCGACCGGTCGGGGCCCGGTGGCGGACGCGCGGCCGTGGGCCGTGGGCTCCACGACCTTGCGCTCGGGCACTCTCGCTCGTTTGTTTGTGTTCGTCTGTTGACCGATATGCGAGCGACACAAGTGCCAACTCCGATATCGTCTGTTTTGATATATGACATATTAAAAGATATAAATAAATCAGTACTTAAAAAAGTTGGTTCAATCATACGAGTCGTTAAATTAATCGCACCTAATCATTGTTATCGTATTACTTTGATTGTTGCTTGATTGGATTTGATATTAGATAGCTATACCAGTCATTTGTATATCAGCAATAGAAATCAATTTTGTTTCAGAGGTCTTCCTACTGATTTTTCTGTTTGATTACTTTTCAGTTTCCTCGCCTTAGCTCGGAATGATAAATTTCGCGGCGAATCCGCACAGTATAATATCGTGTTTGTATAGTTTATTTCTGGCAATAGGCAATGTGTGTAGGCGCTGTAAATATATTTTAGCGGCTTCTCACCGTGACACAGTTTGCGTTTTGTTATTAAATAAATTCAAGTTCGCCTGCACCTTTATAAGCGAACAACACTGTAGCAGTTAAATGTAAAAGGCTCTTTACTAATGGTTTTTAATAATCTCCAAGGCTTTTACTTCAACTGAAGCAGCGTCTCGTATCTTATAGAAAGCCAGTCTTACCCACTCACACAAAACCCGATTTTTAACTCTCAAAGCTGAACCCTAAAAAAAGGATTTTTGACGTTTCTCTGTCCTAAAATATTTAGTTTCAGAAACTTAACTCCATTCGATTTTTCGGTCATCCAGTCAAAATGTTTGGTATCATTGTACAATGTTCGGCCTAAGATCGCAAATAGCTGACTGCTATAACGTGCATGACCAAAAGTGATACCAAAAAGTCCAAAGCTTCCAGATCAAAAGTATATAGTAATTATTTTCAAAAAAAATTACGACATTACGCGTCATGGTTTTGATTTTTGAATAGGGGATTTACTTTAAATTAAAGAAGTATCAATATTGTTTTACTCCCTTTACATGACGTTCATTCACACAACCTGTCATAGATTTAGAATGCATAGAAACTATTTTGATAAATCGATTAACCAGTCATTCCAACCGTTTCTTTTTTATAATACCGTTTGCTTCAAAAACATTTCACGTATTATTATTTACCTTTGCTTTCTTTTTGTAAAATTGAATAACATTATAAATTAAGTAAAAGCAGTATACTAAATCGACTAATTGACACAAAATCAATTTCCTTCTAAAGGTTTGATTTACCGATCTCATTCCTAAATCCCGGCGCCTACATTTGTGACATTTGTACTGACGTTTACGTCCGTCTGTGTTTTTAGGGTTGAGAACAATTAATTATTGTATTGTGTGTTGGGAAGTAGAACTTGTTTGTATTTTGTGAACTTATTTCTTTTTGTCAACCGAATGACGCCGTCAGTCACCCGGCAATAACAATGTATCAATTGTTCATTTTCTAGTTGCCTAGTTTTGAGGTTATATTCTATTTTATAAAATTACTCCGAAACTTGCGTTTTGTTTACAAAAAGAACTTTTGTAAGAGTTTATAATGAATATAAAAATATAAGTGTAGACTATAAAAAACAACGTTTGATTTTGATTCAGCATGGTACGGGATTCCATACATCCATGAGCATTGTCCTTTGGCTGGACAAGAAGTCAAAAAGTCTAACACTGTCCGGTTTTATCCGGACGGATGCAACGCTACTCGTACTTATCTATAGACACATTGTTTTACCTGTTTGTGAGGGATAGTTCAATTAATATATTCAATTTTCCGTTAACTCAATGTTGACAGTTATTAAATAGTTACGTCTAACTATTCTGTTTGCCTGCCAACGACACAAGTGTATGACAGATAAGGCACACTTATTCTCGCTTAGTTTCAATGGGAACTCAACCATGCGCACTGTACACACGGCTACACGTCAAGCTATACATTTCCAGTTTATGCTGATCTCGCATTGTATAGGATTTCCGTACAATGCGAGGTCAGATTATATTGGAAATGTATAGCTTGATGTGTAGCCGTGTGTACGGACCTCCTCAATGACAGGTAAATTACTTTAATGAATGACCAGCTTTGAGATAGAGTCTTATGTCAACTGCATAAAGGTTATTGTTGCGACACTCGAATATTATGTTCGGGTTTATTGAAAGAATAAATGGCACCAATACAACATTTTTGACGATGAATAGATGAGCAATAAATTCAATGAATCTTTATAGCATTTATTGAATAGACTCATTGGGCAACTGCTGCTTTACAGAGGCAGTTCATATTTTTTATGAATTGTATTCTGCTAAAGCGGCCATTTGCCCCCCAGAGCTTGTCGATGTTGTTATACTTTTACAAGCAGTCTTCAAAACAGTTGTAGTCAGTGGCCTTACAAGTTCCGTACCTGTCGTTTTAAGAGGCTTGCTTTTTTGCCATATTATTATGTTTATTCCAATTTCCAATAATTAACCATTGCTGAAATAGAACCTGAATCAGTGGATGAGGATAACTGTTAAAAGCTGTAGTACTGGCGATGGCGGTCGCTTCCCTGAACTCTGATGTATTTACCGACTATATATTTTTATTCTAGACCATACCTGGGAACCTTCTAGTTACGGAGATATTGGGGGTCAAACTTCCAACTTTTTCACAAGGTTTTTTTTTTAAATAATTAGTTTTTTAACTTCGATCATGAATAGTCTAATAGGATATAGTATATTGATGGTTTTTAATGTAATATTTTTTACTTTAAACACCTCCACGACCCCCATACTACTCAATCCATACATCAGACCAATGTTTTGAGTGCATTACATTGAGTCCTACCGTAAAACGTGATTATTCACCCCAAAAAAAAAGTCGTTTCCCAGCAATAATTTTTGCGTCAAGTTACTTAGTTTGATTTTCATAACGCTTTGTTGACGGCTTCGTGAAGGGACCTGGTACACCCTGTATAGTCCACTGTAAGGCACGGCGACAATTTTATAACATTGCTACGAGATGTATGGGTATAACAGTCTCTCGTTGGGTCTGTGGCGCGTGACCTGGTGATCCCCGGCTTGTCCGTCAGTGGTGGACATCACGAATCATCGGCCTTGGCGCTCATGTGCAGGATATTTAACACGGAAAGTGACTGAAACACGCTGGTTTATTATACCTTGTCAACTCCTCTCTATTTTACGACCAGGTGTACAATTTCTCTTGATATTTTTTTGTTATATTTCTATTTAATTCCTTGATGTTATGATTGTGATTTGTGATGTAGGTAATCTTATCTGTGCCTTTTAAATAACACATTTAGAAACAAGTTCTTTGTAGAAGATTTTATCAAAGTAATTAATAATATTTATAATATTATTTGCGAGTACATAATTTTACTTTCAGTTTGAGTTTCAGATATTAATGAAACAGTGTGTGCTATGAGGTCGGCGTGCATGTAGGTATGTGGTAGGTTCTCTTATACAATAAAGTGACGCGCCACACTGCCCTACTTCGAGCACCCAGTCACCCACACGACCATTATACAATAAAAGGCTAAACTAAAGGTCTCGCCTGTTTTCTTACAAACTAAATATGTCACTTGTTGGCTCTTCACCGTGTCTCACAACACATTCTGCAGTAAAATGAGTCACAATTTCACAAAATAGTCTTTTGCCAAAGTTAAGGGTCACTCTTCAGGACCAAAATGATTTTAAAAAGGAAGTGAATAAAGGGGTAAAAGGCATACATTAGTACGTATATTATTGGTTACATGTAGCTCCTGAATAAACTCCTGATGGTGATACAAAGACTCACTGCAAATACACCACTTTGTAAACTTAGTTCGCAAAAACTGTTTTGACTTTGACTTTGAAATCCACGTATCCCGCCAAGAAGTAGTGGAATCCAAGAAATATTTAACTGATTAGTAACCAATTCCCGCTATAAAACGTGTGTAATCCATACTTCTGTAGCTTAGTATGGCTCGTGACTTCGTTTGTCTGTTTCATCCGAGAGTGAAGGTGTGTTGGCTGGAGTCGGCGACCGCGCAGTATCGGCGCACTCGCTCCACTTACTGGCCTCGCTCACTGGCGCACTCGCCTGCCGCTTGGAAAGGCTCCAGGTGGCCTAATTGCATTGTGCTCCTATCGGATTTTGGCTACAGCGCTTACGTATCTTGTTTACTTGTCTACATTTATGTACTGTGTATTGAGAGCAGTTACTTTTTTATCTAAGTACTAGTAAACAGTTGCTCTCAGTAACACACTATTTGGCATGAGACAACACTTTTTGATGATAGTGGGTTTTAGTTTCTGTTGTGTCTTGAATATTTGATCAAAAAACAGATATTATCGTTTCTAGTCCAACATTATACAATCGTGTGGCTGATCTAGAATCCCACATTGCCGAAGTGCCGATGAAGTAATCGTGATAGCAGTTTTCCCAAGTGGAGTTGAAAACAATAACATTGATTCATGTATTCACAGAAGACCATCACGTTACCGAAGCGTACACAGCTCATATTAATCATCGCGATCGTCTGTTTACTGCGGCGGTGAATCATGCCGTGACGTCATCCTGAAAACTTGGACGACATTCCCGCGATATTCGTCGTTACATATGTATAATTGAATACAGGCCATGTACACTGAAAATACCAAGTAACAGCGTACACGAGCACGGCAGTGCTGCATCAAGGAACGCGTGGGCCACGCTATTGTATCGCTATCGCTATTGTATATCGTAAACATTCGATGAACTATCAATATTTGAGATATTGGCAGTTTTGGCACGACTCATCACATAGTACGTAGGTATTGAAATCAGACAGTGCAGGCAGACCAGTGTATAGGCGTTTGGGCGTGTGTTATATTGATCTGTCGTGATTCTGTGCAACAGTTGCGACCGCGGGGCTCCGGAGCGAGCGAGCTACCACCAGACCGGTAATTAAATCCGGTGCACCGCGGGGCCGCTATCGATCTAAATTTTGTCTTATCGTGTAACTACTGGGACTCCATGAGCCTAACGTCACCTACGAAGGGTTTTAGCAGTACTTTGCACCAGGCAGCTAATTCTCCAGACCTTGTGAACATCTATTACATCTACGATGTTAAATTAGCGCCGCGCCAAGCATATTAATGAAGCACTTACTCTGTAATTATTTCATAGTTGTTTTAGTACAACAGCACCGAGTGCGTTCGAACTGGAACTGCATGTGATTAATGCTCGGAATACGATCATACAAAATGCAACACCAGTCACTTTCTTTGTTGTCGATATCTTTCCGGTTGCGCTTGTGTTAGCAAATAGAATATAATGTACCGGCAGGCGTGTGTACATCGTTGTTACGACACACGTTTATTGTTCTCGATATAGCCGTTAATGGTGATACAATCGTTTCAAGCATAATAAGGTAGTCGATGATCTCGTAAACGTGTTATTATGCTACAGCGACGAGATTGCCATCTCTAGGTGCTTTACATCGGTGAGCACGCGAAGGAGACGCTCGAGTCAGACACGCAATCACCGTCTTATTAGTAGAATGTACAAACTTATCAACATGCAATCTTCTGACGAACAACTTGATGTCTAGCAAAAAGACTCTTGATCAAATCGATTAACTTTTCCTTATTCAATATCATGCTACTTTACCTGGCTGAATTAAAATGCTGTGGTTACACCAAAACAAGAGAAAAACAGGAAATTTGCGACTTCCTGTTTTATTTTCCTGAAACATGTGATATTTGTTCACCACCTAAAAATGCACTTGGTTAGGATATGCTACACGACATTTCATTCATTCATGTTCGAAATCTAGAATATTTAGAGGCAGGAGTGAGCTCAGGCGAAGGTGCACGCGCACCGGACAGCTGACACGGTGTTGAGTTACGTTCTCACGGCTTGCACCACAACTTGCTTAGCTAAAGGCCTTCACTGCATATGAGTGCAGCTTAGTAGCTACATTACAGATCCTTACCCACTAATCCACTAGACACGTAGACCCAAATGACGCTTTGTGAAATTGCATATTAATACTTTGGCTGAAATGGATATCGCGGAAAACAGCAAGTTATGCTGGTCAATTACACGAATTCAAGCACTCCTGGATCGGAAGTAAATGCCTATAAATTCACTCGTTAAAGCGATTGTGCATGGTTTCGGCTATCGATACTCTGTCGAAGTGTCGATGTTATATTTATCGTCCACTTGTGAGGAAGCTTGCCAGGAAGCGTTCCTCCTATTGCTCTGTATTCCGTGATGTATGAACTGCACATTACGAACCAACAGTTCGCAACAGCATCATGTTGCAACCGCCCGGAGATCATACAATGAACAGAGGCGACTAGGCGAGTGAATAGAGCCTACAGTTGCTACACATTCTAGCTCTCTGTAAATAGATTATACGGTCGGCATTCAACCGTTATCTCAGATTGTATTCATTTGCCTATTCGCTGTGAGTAGGGTTTGTGATTGTAAGCATGTGATGGCAATCTTTGCTGACTCGGATCAATTACATAATTGAGTACAAAATGTGCAAAATACATTGAATGCTGTATTAAGTATGCCTTAATGCTCGGTACCTACTTAAGTCAAGCCTTTACTTTACCCCAAATACTGCCCGTCCTTGAGTAATACAGTTTCACTATCAGTCATGTTTAATATGGTCTTGCGAGTTATCTGGCGACCTACATGCAGCTCATTGATTGTCATGCGAAAGAAATTGTTGATTAAATTCGAACACGCTGGATGCGAGCGAGACGCACGGGACCGGTCAATGTGACACTTTGGGAAGGCCTATGTCCAGCAGTGGACGTCTTTCGGTTGAACTGATGATGATGATGGCATATTGGCTAATTGCGTACTTATTTATTTAAAATAATTAGTGTAATTGAGTTTAATTATCGGCATTTATTCGAAAACAACAGGCATGTTATGTGACTAATGAGACGCTGACTCACTGCCTACCGGGAACTTGATAATGCAATAAATAGAGACCGTCTCTATTTATTGCATTATCGAAGTAATAATCTACGGAATACTACGTAACTTATGGAAGTACAAATAACATTAGGTACTTTAGCCCCATTGATTGTATGCTTCAGTACAAAAAAATGCCTGTTATCACTATCCTAATTCGCTGGAAACTCAGTGCTAGTTTAGTGCTGAAGCACCGAGTTTCAATTGAAGTTATCAGTTGATATTTTCAGATTATACTGATGTAATTGTTATTTTTCAATAGATTTTCTCGAAAACTGGTTCTTATCGCACTACGATTAGGTTCAACATGCAATGTTATTACACACGCGCAGGTTTTTAATATTTTTACGTTCACGTGCGGAAATAAAAAAAATACACAGATATAAAACTACTTATACTAAGTCCAAAAGGGTTCATTGACTATAGTCGGAGGTGATTGTTTTTTTTTAATCTCTGCAAAGAGAAATATGCGTCTTTGCGGCGTAAATATTTTTTGTGTATTTAAATTGTTTATAAATAGAATATCATAGACAAACATGATTATCTAAAACAAATATTTACTTTTATGAACGAATTAACATGTTCTAAATTCAACAATATTGGCATTTTTCATATTAGCTCGTTTAGCGGCATCATTCCTTTGCTTCTTCAACCTGGCAAACGCAAAGCGCGGAAAAAAGCAAATTAAATCGTAGTTTCCTAATCATTCCTGACAAAAATACTTTCCGTTCTAATATTTTATTTCTTCGAAAGTGTATTGGAAAACGTCGTTTGATATGCGTGGGGATTTCTTACTGCAGCTCTCGGCTCCATATTACCCTCGCCTGCAGCTCGGGTGTTAATACCACCTCGAATGCAATAACAAACTTTCCCCACTTATATCAAAATGTACTATAAGTACCTACTATTTAACAGTTTATGTAGGTACACACTGAATACAGTAATTAATTAAAATGTTAATTTAGGTACTTAGGTATGGTTACCTTTCGGCTTTTATTGTGAAGTTTAAATAATTATCTTTTATTAAACTTCCTTTATATTGCATGTTCGCGTTAAATTTAATGAATTGTAACAACGAGAACTAATATTAATTGATCGATTAGTCAACCTGAATAACGTTCATACGAGCAACAAATGACTGGGTATCAATGTTGAAACATTGATATGAGAGCAAGTAAACGTTGCTAGCGTAACGTCAGACAACTGCCCTGTCGATGTAGAGTGTGTACATTCTGTTGGATTCACCTTCACGTGTTATCTTAATTGTAATCTTGTCAACATGGCGGCTATTCACGCGCTAAGCCGAGATGAAAACACTTTATCAGAATAACGACTCATTCTATTGTCACATCACATTGTATTAAAATTCAGTAAAACTGAAGGCGCTCCTCAAGGTGAGCTCGGTCATTGTGTATTCCACTGTTCGTCAGTACGACGCAGCTTTTTGTACTAAGTACATCATTCGCAATTTCAGAAAACGCTTAAGTAGTACCTATCTGCCTACATTAGCATACCTTGACACTGTGTCAGGTGCAAATAACTTATAAATAACACTTACGTAATGCGTTCCTAAGTGGCGAATATAGCATGTTATACTACTGAACAATAATACCTATAGCTAGCTATTTATATGCACCTTAGTTCCGACCTTTGATTTTCCAGTTAGGTAATTTCTACACTGTTCATGGTTTGAAATAAATCACATTTATTGCCTGTACCTACCTGAGTACATAGGAAACAATTTAGTTACAAACAACCATATAGGGATGGAAATCTATGTGATGACATCATGGCCGCTAGATACAATTTTAAATGAGTAACGCTTAAGGTATTTGCGGTAAATAGGTACGTTACATAGTGTTTAAGAGGATTAGAACATTTAAATTAATATAAATGGCTTAGCTGACGATATCTCATTACAGTTAACTACATTTGCGCGTTCGCTGTTCACTCTTGCTTTATTACAATGTTGTTGACAACGAACAGCATTTATACTGTGATTATGCTCTGTTTCTGACTGTTGGTGGGGAAATATGTTCAATTTATGAATGTTTGTACAAATTGTATTAGGCATTGAGAGGATCACGTGTCTCCGGTCATGGAGCGGCACAATTGTGACATTCAGACGAGCGCGGCGTTATCGCCGGATAGTGTTAATTACCCAATGTGCCTCCTAAACTTGTCTGTATAACACACGCCTCGTCTATGGTTACGTAATCGCAAACTTCTCTTGGCCACACGTTCGACAGCAC
This sequence comes from Eugnorisma glareosa, assembly GCA_947578425.1. Classification (NCBI taxonomy): domain Eukaryota; kingdom Metazoa; phylum Arthropoda; class Insecta; order Lepidoptera; family Noctuidae; genus Eugnorisma; species Eugnorisma glareosa. The sequence continues at coordinate 21,040,296 of OX387970.1, read as the reverse complement.
GATAGGCTTTCAAAGAAATGAACACTTTTCAGTTTAATCTACTGTTGAATAAATATGACACTTATATGATGTGTGTCAAAACTTGAATAAGTTTGTATAATAATTGTTGTAGTTCGATGGTCGTACAAATTGTCCAACTAGTTGAATCTAGACGATTATCCTCATTTGATTAGTCTGTGAATAACCCCAAGCGGCCTTTTATTCCAGTTGTAGTCACACACAAAATTTATTGTTGCCGCTTTGTAAGATTTTTTTCATACTGTGCGCAGCCTCGATGCTGAAATAGGTACTTGCAATTGCAAGAGATAGATCATCAAACATCAATACAAAACTAGAATCAGACTGTCAGTTCACTGAATTGAAACGTAGGAAGAAACTATACAATGACGTTACTGGCAAATATTTTTTAAGTCTTTAAGATGTTTTTCCAACTTAAAATGTTTTTCGGTGGTTTTCTTTCCTCGTATCCTTGTTATTGATCGAGGTATCAAACACGTATAAAAAAAAAAACAAAAAGAAAAAAGTTACACATTTTTGAAAACAAGAAGTTGTTTTTAGACATTATTTTGTACCCTATCACAATTAAACCAAAGGTCCAATATAACCCAAAGGTTGGCTGGTATCCCTACCAGCCAATTCCCATGCTTGTGTTGTGTCATTAAGACCGCCTATGTACTATGTACCTACATGAAGTTTAAATAAATAATAACTGGCAAAATATGAGTGTACCATGTGCACTCCTTTCGGGGTTGCAATGTGATGTTGTGATAATGCTTTGTATTGTGCAGGTGTTCTGCGACATCGTGGTGCGCGACGGCGAGATGGTGTGCGTGGAGCTGGTGGCGCGCGGCCGCGGCTGCGCCGCGCAGGCCGTCATCTTCCTCGGCTCCATCCGCTACGACATCCTCACCAGGGTCTACGACACCAGGGTACGTTCGCTCTTCATTTTCTAGCTCTCTCGCACAAGTGTTCATCGACAGAACGGCAGCAGAGGCTGGAGCTGTATCGCAGGTTCTGGAGCTGTATCCTATCCTGCCCATACCCTTAAACATACAGTTCAAGGAACCTCTCTCGACGCCGTGGAAGCGATGAATTTCATACGAAGTCTTGGGTCAACAAATAAATTACAATACTGTCAAAACAATTTAAAATACTGTCTGGCAGTGTTTGCGATCTTATATATTACTAGCTACGACTACAATGCTTTCTTCCGTAATGTGGTTTCCCTTAGGGTGGAAGCGCCAGGGTAGCCCGCGGAAACAAGTTCGTACGGTTTTTGCAATTTGCAGGTCAGTGTCAGGTTGTGTGTTGATTAGAATACGATTCGCGACCGTAACAAATAGGGCTTTACTGAGTTATAACTTTATAAGCATTAAATGAATACAACCCTCATCGTTCATTGAATCCCATTGAATGACTTTTCATGAAATATTCCGTAAATACACGAAACGTCCTGAATTGTATTTTGTTCAACGTACAGCCTGCCACTGACCGGACTGGACCAAGTTGCAAAAAACATCCCCTAGACAAAATTCATCATTCATCATTTCTAACTCTCTATTTTTGGCCAGTAACTGGTGAAACTTGGCAAAACCGCGTGTTGATCCTACACGCGGTTTTGCCAGGTTATCACTCCATTAACCAAATTGTCGCGGCGATGACATTCGTTTATTATCGCGTAAGCTTGTCGTTTACGATTTACAAAAGACGCGCGATGCGCGCTGTGTATTCAACAATTACATGAATGACATAATATATAAATTCCACGTGCCGCGTCAAATATGTAGGTACGAGACACACGAAACCTAGAAATATTTTTCTTTACCATGAGTTTTTTAAGTGTGACTCGCTGACGTAATAGTAGGTATTTTATGAAATAAGCAGCAAGAAATTAAATATTTATAACACTTGAATGAAATTATAATTCAGGTTTTTTGGTGAGGAAGTTGTCATAGAAGGTTTGGAATTTTTGGTGTGATAGGTAGGTCTGTCTACCTGTTACAAAAAGTGATGAAATGTGTTTCCAAGTGCTGTAGCTACTCGTATGTCTTTTATCAGATTAGCACCCGGTTTCGATATCGAAAACTTCCGACGCGCTGAGATTATTCAAATTCTGAATGTTCTGAATTAATCAAGAGCCCGCTTACGTATTATATTTTAAAACGTGTTTATCAGGTTTCGGTGTTTGTGGGTTAGTGTCGGGCTTCCTAACAGACGCAGTCGGGAGTCGGGGGGCGCAGGCCCACCGCAACAAGTGCCCCGTCGACGTCCTCTGATTGCCGGATACGGGCTGTTTAATGCGCCTCCCGGCTCACCGGCTGTCCGGCCCGCTGAGCCCGATCCCGGCTCAAGCCACGTCGACACCACATTTGCATGTGAAATACACTCAATATCTCATACTGGATTACCAGCTCAATACTTGAGGTTTATTGAGCTCATCAAGTAACTGCTCGCAACCGGCCGGCGCGGCGTGCGAGTAAATAGCGAAGCAATAGAATTATGTAAGAATTGCTGCCATTCTTACATACTTCTAGCGTTCTGAAGTGTCTGCCTCCATGCGAAAAAGGCGTGGGTGAATGCAAAAACCGCTGAAGTTGAGTCACGAAGTGAAATTGAACCAGTTCACAAGCAGCTTAATCACGACATCAGATATGTTGTATGTAGTGTCCTAAACAGTAGGAAAAGAAAAAATGTCGACAAAATAATGCTCCTTTGCCGAGTGGCACGAGAGGCTCTTTGTGCGCGTGTGACAATGCCGCCGCTCCGCTCGTGCCCCGGGGTGGCTCAGCTGTGAGAGCTCACACTCGCCCTCTCACTGACTGAGCATTTCAGCATCCGTGTTGTACAGCGCTCTACGGGTGTTTAGCGAGGTTGCTTTGTTTATACAAAGGAATTTCCTGCAACTTCAGAAGTTGTTCTAAGTTCGGCTTTTGTCAAATGTGGGCAGCAGATTTAATTCATTCTAGAGTGGATAGGTACACAAGGCTTAAACCACAATGTATACACCGGAACCACGTACCATCGATACAATAAGAGGATTTAGATATTATATGTTTTTAGATGCGGTATTGCTGATATTTTTCGTTGTCAAATAAAGAGTTGTGTTTTTTTTTTCTTGGGAAAATCCGGATTATTACCGAAAACCGTTATCATGATCGATAATATTAATCTTTTCGTGTAGTACACGAATACTTACGAGTTACGATAATACCCCGTGGGAGCTCCGCTGAAAAATCTTTTTCGCCCTGATAGTGAACTGTAGATGATATTGAAAGGTTCTTTCATTGCATTTGTACAACAAAATAGTGTTTTGTGTTTGTTTGTTGTTTTTGTATTGCTTTTATACATTAAAAAAAAACATTATTGTGGTAATTGGTGCGAAATTATTGGTAGCTGAACAGATGTGTGGCAAATGAATGATGATAGTAGAACATTATTTATGTGTATCATGTTCTGCAATAATTTGGGCCCTCCATGCCTCCTGATCACCCACCAGCCTCGGGAGGCAAATTAATCGGACGCGCGTAGTATAACATGCATGCTGCTCTGTCTAACTCTAATACGTGAATTATTCATTCTCATTGGTATGAAAGTATTCCTCATAGTCTTGACACAAGACAAGAACTTAAATACTATCTACGAGTACCAATCAAAGGAGGTGAAGTTAAATACCATCAAGCGAATAAGAAGAAAATAACTGTTGTTAAGGTAGGGTATACTGCGAAGGAACTGTTTCTATTATGTGTGTGTTAATTAGTAGAGAGCTCGTGTCGCGTAGGGCTTCACGGGTCTGCTAACTACATAATGTACACAAGGCTGCTACACGTCGTAAACATTCAGAAAGTTGTCACGTCCGCATTAGGCTCATCGCGCATCGCCATCATCATCCACAGCCCAACCTCACCAGCTGTTGGGTATAGACCATAGACGATCTTGCTGACGTGCATTTTGACTCATATGCCAAGTTTCATAGAACTATTAGTAATGTTTAATTTTATTGTTTAATCTTAATTTCAATCTTAATCTTAAGTTTTTATTTTATTTTAATTTAGATATTAATTTTAATTTTGATTGTAATTTTGAATTTTGATTGTAATTTTAATTTAGATTTTATTTAGATTTTAGTTTTATTCTTTTTCTATTTTGTTGCGTCAAGTTTTGTTTTGTTCTATTGAATTTTACTTTTACTGTTAATTTTAGTTTTATATTCCATTATTACGTAATGTTAAATTAAAATTGTTAATTTTAGTTAATTAGACACATTTTATAGCACAGTGCTTGTGGCACATCTAATATGTTTATGAGGCATGCGGTGCTAACCTATAATAAATTGTTACACTAACCTCAGTTAATGGTAGTTATTTACTTAAAATATTTACAGTGTAAACCATTGTTGGTTGGCCAATAAAGAAAAATAAAAAATAAATAAAAAATCTCTTCGCTCGTGTCAACCTCGTCCAGAATATTAATCTCGTCATCCCTGGGCTCTTAAGTAGGCTCTGAGAATAGTTTACATTTGATTGTATCTTCTTATCGGGCTTAATGCTGCTATTATTTCAATTTCAGCTAAAGGTCACCAAAGTTATTGTTGCTTCTAATAAGTTATACAAAGATAGTTGCTATGATAACTTTTATAAGGTACTAGCTTTTGCCCGCGGCTTCACTCGCGTTAATTTAAATTTTGACAATCAGTTCGAGTTGTACTCTGCTTGTAATAATATAATTCAATCATGATTCGAAAGACACGTGGCGCCATTTATTATTATAAGAACGTTATTGTTGGTTTCCTCGGGAACATTACTTTTATCGTGTACCCTATGTCCGTTTCTGTACACCTGACAACGTATATGCAAAATTTCAGGATGATCGGTTCAGTGGCTTATGCGTGAAAAGGTAAGAAAGAAACAAACAAATTTAGTTTCATATTTAGGGCGTTTGTGCACTACAAATTATTTTACTGTCCGGCAGTCCGATTTTTTACGGTTCGATGTGGCATGAAAGAAACGCATGATTGGCTTGTGCACTAGTCCGTCTTTACGCGGATCGGTGCGGCGCAGTTTAGGGTAGCTGTCTTTAAACTACACGCCACGCACGCGTCATTACGCCAGGAACGATGAGAGAGGCTGAAATATTTAGTACCGGGATCCGGAAACTGGTCGAACCGTCGAACGATAGCGGTTATCTGTTAGTTGAAGTTAGTGATGCCGGTGACGGCATCCTTATCTTGTCACTAGTCAGTCCCTACCTCTCACTGACCCTTCTGTCGCGTTCAGATAAACCTGCGCATATTTCAGTCGGTAGAGCCACTCTGAACCTTGGCTTCCCATATTATGAACATTGACTCGAATATGAGAATGCCTGCTTTAATTAATAACGTGAGGTTGGTCGTTTTTAAACTTGCAGTATAATAATGTGTTAGATTAGTGGAATATGAATTAACCACATATCAAACTGGAATGTTTACTGAAGCGGATGTAAAATAAAAAAAATATATTATTATTTGACTTGCATATTGTGAAGGTTATCTGTATTTTATTTTATTTTGCAGATGCCTCGTCTTATTTTGGTTGTTTTTGCATAAGAACATGGCAGATATTTCTAGATAAAGACAAGATGAAGACCGGTTCATTGTTGTACCGCTGAGCCGATGAAAATACGAAAACGAAGAATCATGCCCTTAGCCGTACTCTAAAGTTGTTTGTCTCTGATTTACAGTGCATATTCCTATGTATATATACGTAAATAATATAATGTGATATGTAATCGGTCATACCAGTCACCATAATATGTAAATTTTGGTGACTTGTATGACCGATTATATAAAAAGTCAGAGCCGTTGAATTGTATTTGTATCGTAATCTATAAATATCACAATTTATTTGAACGATAAAAAAGGGTAAACTAATTCATGTTATTATCCCCCTCAGAGATAGCGTCTTCGTTGTTCAACAATAAAAAACAAATAATATTTTATGTCACGTAGGCCTACATGGGCACGATATAGAACGTCGAGAAAAGGTGCACGGTTCGGGCACAGTATACTGAGGTTCGGGTTGGTCGTTTCCTATGCAGAGGAACCGACAAGAAGCTACATGGAAACTTCTCGATCCTTTTTTCTTTATACTTTAAAACTTCTTTTATAAATAAACAGCTCAACTTTGGGTTTATCTCGGTAAGTACAAATTATGGTCGTTATCGCTGTATTTACAAAGCAATTGGGATTTTTGCGAGAATTATCAGTGTTCGAAAGGTCGTGGATCTTTCCTCAAGGAAACCTTACAAGTTGTCGCGGCCGGTAGTGCTTTCTGTCGACTGACCTTGGGCCTTCGAACGAGTCCTTTACATCAAAACTCACACACACACGCACTCTTGCGTAATGGAAAATTAATGTTTTGCCAGCAGTTTTTGTGTTATCCAAATACAATTTGCGCGATACTAGATCGTATCGCTGAACAAATAATTTATCGGAATTAGCTCATAGACTAATTATGTAAACAAATAAATTCAATTACCTACGCTACTTAATTCAAATGCTACAAAACTGCTGCACGGGCAGTATTGTAATACGATTAAAATCTAACATCACACACAAAACCGATTTTCATGAAAAAATATTATTTGATTTCCTTCTTCAATTTTAAATTTCACTCGACTCGTGTGACTGTACGCGTAAAGTCTATCTAACCGTTGTCTTAATGGGTACATATGGCTATTTTCGGCATTTTTTTCTGCTGGTTGTGAGTTGTAGCCCTAGGTTGTAACCCTCTTCCGCGAGGGTGTCACGTCCCGCTCGCGAGGGCGCCTGCCCGAGGGTTGAGGGTTGACTCCTGGCGTGCCATCAGTGACATCAGTGCACACGTCCCGCCGACACACGTGATCTCATCACCCAGACAGCTTCCCCCTCGCTCTAAGTACGTAACGAAAGTGTTTCACGACCCCATTGCCAAAACTTGGCGCGGTGACATCACGCCTGTTGTCCGAAGCGTTAAGCAGGGTGCTAGTACTATTCGGCTGGCTAGCGTATGACGTGGAACTAAGCTAACCATAAACTAGCGAATGATGGACAAAGACATGTAGCGACGTAGGCTTGATTTGATTTTGTATCTGCAAATTGTGGCTCCATCCGTTGAATTTACGCGATAGTTGCTGTTCTGTGGCCTCAAGGCATTAAACAGAAGTGTGTACTGCGCTAACTTGTTAATTAGTACAATATTGTGGCGCCGCGATGTCGCGCGCTCTGAAGCCTCTCGTCTGCCCCACTTCAATCTGCGGTCTCCCCTCGCCTGATATTGTTCGCAGCTAAGATTACGTGCCGCCGATCAATCGATAAACACAGAACACCCTACGGGACGAAAAACTCCGACTTATAACTGGGCCATCTGTTTCGATGCGTCGCGCGTTGACACTTTAAATAGCTTCCGGACTTCACGTTCCACACTTATAACCGTTTGATATGTTGATGACACTTGAGTCGTTTCGTACTTATGTTGAAGTACTCCCGATGTCCCAATAAGTGGGGTCAAGTTCAAGGGCCTCCTTAGCTACTGTCTTGTGACTTCGTTTCTAAACTTACCGACTCTATGAGTAGAGCAGATAGAAGTTTTTATAAAAAATAGAACAATCATTATCTATGCGACCTTGAAGCTATTGTTGACGGCCTGACGGGCGAAAACTTGTTTCTTCTTTTTTATTATTCATTGCGTTTCATTTCTGCAGTGTTATCTAAACGATATGAAAGGCTTTACACACAGGAATATTGGTCCCCAACTGTCCCAAATTACAACAAACTTTTAAAACGTGACAACACCATCTTCGGCACATGTATGTGCGATCGTCCATTGTTTTTTATATGACGTCACTCTCACTACCCGAGAAGTGACCGGAGTGTCGCCGCCCCCGCCCCCGCCCGCGCCCTTGTTTTATACGTTGCATTGCCATGTAAGTTTCCTCATATTAGTACATTTAATTTAATTTTCTTAAGGTATTTTTTTACTTGTTATCCAAAAATAACAAGTAAAAAAAATAATCTTATCTCGATACCTAATAATACCCTCACGGATCAGACAGGGTTTTTTACATCACTACATAGTTTAAAACAAAGTACATACATACTTTGTTTTCAACTAAGTTTTCTTAAATCTTTAAAACTACGCAACGGATTTTGATGCGGTTTTTTTTTAATATATAGGTAGATTGATTCAAGAGGAAGGTTTATATGTGTAACATTGCACCCGTGCGAAGCCGGGGCGGGTCGCTAGTATTGTAGGTATTCATAATGAATGAATGAAGAAAAAATGTAATCATGGGATCAAAATCAAAAGTCATTTATTCAAATTAGGCTGATAACCAGCACTTTTTGAACGTCAAAGTTTACAAGAGACAGTCTCCCAGAACGGCTTTCGACACTCCCTGGTGTTGTAGCTGGGAAGACGAAGTGGCGGAACAAACGCCCAGCCACACATCTGTCCGTTAGGTTAGAAGAACCAGATTCTACACAATAGTGTGTCAGATAATATTAACAAAGAATCAAACAAAGTCGCAAGTTATGAGTTTGAACAATAGTCTTGAAAGGAGGGCGCGGGGTCGACAACCGGCGTCTGTAAGGGCTGGCTGTCGCCCGCTCGGCTGTCGGCAACTATCATTCTTGTCTACGACGTTCTTTACTTACTGATCACTAAAGGCCAAAGTCCGCAGTTCATGTCTCGAAACTACCTTTTTCCTGACCTAGTTATTGCCATTATTTGTCGCTAATGACCTTTTGACTCTGTAGCTCAATTACTTATGAAAGCCGAAAGAATCCCAGCTCATTTTCCCATACTTATTGAACTAAGACATGCTTTTTTTTATTTGATCATAACAATCCTGATGACTCAAATAAGAAAAGCATGTCCTAATGCTTTTCTTATTTGAGTCGTCAGTCTTCGATGAAGTGCCAAAATGAAACATATTCAGAAAGTATTTCTCGCGCTTTTTTTTACGGTTAAACCAACGAAGCAACTTTTACTTCTTGTTTAGACCAGTTCTTTGTTTTATTCGTATAAAAACTGAATATGATTAAAAAGTTAGATTTCGTTAATGGGGACTGATAACTTTTGGACATTGATGACGCCTCCTTGTAAAGTACAATTTGAAATGTTTCACAAGAAGTATTTCAATTAAGTCACATTCTCTTTTATTTATACATTATAAATGGTATAAGTTATTGAGATAAGTGATTTGCCTCTGTTTCTTTTAATAGCGAAGACCAGCGGAGTAGCAAATAGCGGCGGTGGCTGGTGAGTGGGGAGCGGTGGCGCGGTAGGCCTCCGGCCGCCGGGCCCCGATGTGATACAGTATCTGTACCGGTTTATCACGCGACTATGCGACACTACCACTACGAACAACAGTACTTTGACAACTTGTTCCTCTAGCTCAGGAATTTGTCGTCATCTCAACTGAGTAAATATTCGCCGTTTGACTGCCTAGTATTGTTCACAATTTTTGCTTCTAAATATCGATGCCTTAGTTCACAATTGCACTAACTACAAAATTATCAATTGTCACTTTTTTAGTGCCAAACGCACTAAATTTCATGCTCTTTTATTTGCGCGTATCGTAATACCGTTCTTCCGTCTCTTTCTACGAAAAAACAGAGGTCACAGTTGTATTAAATAAGTTCCATTAATGTTCCATGAATGTTGTACTAAACTAATGACCTTTATTGTTGTAAATCCAATCAAGATACACTTTAACTGATTTTAAGTTCCTCAACTGCAGAACATTTCAAAACACGCGGTTTTCGATCGATCGGTATTGGATTTCCTGTAACAAGTATACTAAGTACGTTACGTTTATTTGAACTTGAACGGGTTTGGCAATTTTTGAAGTGCTGCACAAATGTATTAAATGGGGGGTTGTATGTTTATTTAGACATTTTGTAAAGGTTACGTACTTACGTTTATACTAATATTACAATATTGAGATATGATGGAGTTAAAGGACTAGTCTCATGAATAGATGCATATTTGTTTTGTTATTTTGCTTTGTTTTTCTACTGTTTTTGTGTAAACTTTAATGCTCTCTCCTGAAAATTGTCAATTTTGTAGTTAGTGCAATTGTGAACTAAGGCATCGATATAAGTTCGTGAGAGAACGACGGCCTCATTATTTTGTTTCTAACAAAGCCGGGGCTGTAAGCCTGGAGTTAATTCACCTATATTAATAAATAAATCTCTAATAATACAATCGCTGCTACTCAACTACCAAGTACCCAAACGCAACACTCTTTCGGATCCTTCGCGAAAATGTAGGCACAATGTTATAGTTGTTTAGTTTGTTTTCCAGCAAACATCGCTCTCCACAAAAGTGGCGCAGCGCATGTCGTTCGGGCTGCTGGGCGGCAAGGCGGCGGCGCGCTGCGAGTTCGTGCGCATGAAGGGGCCCAGCGGCAAGGGGCACGCCGAGATGGCCGTGTCGCGCCCGCACGCCGCCGGCCTCGACACGCCCAGCTCCGAGCCCGGCATGGCGGCCACCGACATGTGGGACAGCGACTGGGACGACGATCCCGAGGAGATGTTCATGTACAGGCATCAGGTGAGACTGTCAAGTGTTATGCTATAAGCCTCATCATCTGCTATTGGTATCCCAGTATTCCCAGTCTATTCGCGATTACGCAGCACGCCATTTCATACATGGCCCATGTGACATCCAATATCCAGTTACTGATTTCGCGATACGCCTCGACAATGCCGCGCACTTTCGGGCTTCTGATTTCTCGTGACGAGTGTCTAAGATCTACGATGACAGCTGGGACCAACTGATTACATCTCTTTCCAAGGCGCCGAGTGTCCATATATTAATCATCATTGTTGACTTATACACCCTCGCACCCTGTCTGATGTTCCAGCGTCGCCTGAGCGACCCGAGCGCCAACCTGAACAACTTCGTGCGCGGCGGGTGGCGCACGCGCGACTCGCGCGACAAGAGCCGCTCCGAGAACGAGGGCTTGGACTCGCTCGTCAGCGGCATCGCCGAGGTGGAGGCCGGGGACCTGCGCGACGGTATGTGCCGCACGATACACACCCAGCGACTACTTCTTAGCTCTTACTGCTATGACATAAAGGCGCCCCAGTCGACCACACGTCTATACTACGTGTGGTCGACATTATACGTGCTCGGGTCTGTCCGTAACGTTGATGAAGCTTTACTTACTACTTAACGCACTGGGCGCTTACAAGTGTGTGAGCTAGACCGCTAGCGCCATCTAGCGGTCGATTTAAGAAACGACTGCTCTAAAACCAAAATACAAATGATAATTATCAATGACTCGTGCGAGCCCTCATTCGCGCGTCCACTGTTTACTGTCTCGATTAGAACGGTGCTAACATTATTCACGCGATCGCAGCCCTACTCTGACTCTGAATGCATATACGTTCAATTGGAATTCACTCGATGTCAATGAGGGCCTTTAATGGAACTGATTGTATAAATTAATCTGACATTGAGTCGTGTTGTAAGTTCTCGGTCAACGATTTGTCCACTTGATACACTTATGTTCTTATTAGTCAGTACTTGCACCCTCATATTTTTATTATTTCAAGGTATCGTGGATAAGGTATAGGTGGATGCACGAAACAATAATGTTTATCATAAATGTTTTTGCTTGATTGTTTCTTGTACTGCTATGTTGCTTAATGTTGTTGTTGTTTCGCTTATAAGTCATAGCATGGCTGTAGTGTCGCTCGTCGCATGCGCAGGCGCGGGGCGTGTCGCGTAGTGTCGGTAGTCGCTCGGCGGGAGGCGTAGTGTCCGAACGTAACGCGGGTAGAAGGGCCGAGTGGCCGCGTAGGCCGTTCGTGCACGTCACACGGGTCACACGACATGTTTGGTGGCGATTTTAGTACGGACACCGACCGCCGTGTATTTCGTATGAAGCGTGGAGGTACCTTCGTATGGAGTAGGCACAGGGCCATCGGTGACCGTGGGTAAAAACGACGCGAAACTTAAGCGTAGATCCAGTGAGGTGTGCACGTGTAGTGACTCGGGTGTGTTGTATGTAGGTAGAGGGCGCGGGGCGCGCGGGGCGGGGCGGGGCTGTCCGGCGGGCGGCACCGACATGGGCGCGCTGTGCGGGCGCGCGCTGCACGAGGACGTGTCGCCGGCGTGCCTGGACACGGTGTCGCCGCGGCGCGGGCGCGGGGCGGCGCGCGCGCCGGCGCACGCCTGGCAGGCGCCGCGCCGCACGACGCCGGACGGCACGACCGTGTCCTACTGGTGCGACGTGCCGCGCTCGCCACGCTCCGGTACTGCGCACACTCCCTCCTCGCTGTACCGACGGGGAGCTCTCATAGATCAATCGTAGGATGTTAGAGCGCCGGCCGCTGACATGCCTCCCGTATCTCCCCACTCCAGTACTGTCTCGGCATCGCCCGCGCGCCTCGCTTGCGATTCGACCGTCCGAAGTACATGACCACTCCACCCACTGATCCGTCCACGCGACTACACGTGATCCTCATAATGGATGCTCTCATACTCGCCTAACATAATACCTGCCTTCGTCTCGCAAAATCTTATCTTTTTTGTTAAAATTACTTCAAAATTATGAGCTCATCTTACATTCATAGAAATTAGTAGAAAGAAATCCACATCACAGTCACCAATTGATTCCTCATGAAACACTTTAAACACGAGTGGTATCAAATGTCTTGACGTCCGTAATAATGTATGTTTGTTTGTTTCTGTATAGAATTGGACGACGGCTCATATAACCCGCTGTGGGCGATGCGCGGCTTCACGCAGACGTTCCACCTGTGGAAGGAAGGCAAGCGGCAGCAGTCCACGCCGCTCAACGCGTACCTCACCTACGTCACGCTGCCCTGGTGGACCATCGCCAAAGGTCAGCACAGCCGGTCCCCTCCGGCCCTCACTAAAAGCGAACCAACTTCCACCAAGTTTCTACATCAACCTAACTACAACCAGAGTTGGGCTTAATCATTAATATTTTCAATCAATTGACGAATCAAACTAGAAAGTTAGTGATTATTTTAGTTATGACTAAATCAGTCACGATTGATATATTTTAGTTTTAGTCACTACTAAAATCGAGTAATCATTAGTTATTAGTTTCGATTATTTTTTTAACTAAATAGATATTTTTCATTTTAGAAAACGAGGCAATAAGATGTACCTGGAAAGGGTCTACAGACATCACACAAACTATCTGATGATATGTTTGAGAAAAGAGTCGTCATGAAAAGCAATTTTTTTTTTCGTTACGGGTGTCATTTTCGTGGTTTTCGGGGTCGCTGATAACGAAAATGAGGTCAAAATGAAAATCCAAGATGAAGCCGATGAAAATTTTCAGTTTTTTCGTTATGGGTGTCATTTTCATGGTGTTTGGAGTCGCTGATAATGAAAATCCAAGACGGCGCCGACGAAAATTTTGGTTTTTTTCGTAATTGTTGTCATATTCGTGGTGTTTGGGGTCGCTGATAACGAAAATGATTTCAAAATGAAAATCCAAGATGGCACCGACCAAAATTTTCGTTTTTTTTGTCATGGGTGTCATTTTGATAGTTTTCGGGGTCGCTAATTACGAAAATGAGGACAAAATTAAAATCGAAGACGCCGCCGATGAAAATTTTCAGTTTTTTCGTTATGGGTGTCATTTTTATGGGTTTCGGGGTCGCTGATAGCGAAAATGAGGTCAAAATAAACACGAAAAAAAATACCTATTTTCCTTCGGCTTCCCCTGATTCAATTTTGACCCTTCGCCACTGTCTACTAGGATATCAGAAAAGCCGCGGGAAACCTGAATGAGGGACGCACGGTATTGAGAAGTGGCAGAAGATAAGGGAGGCCTAAGATACCCAGTCAGCAGTGTTGGTTATTCCGTGAATTACTCAATAAAATACCATATTGGACTCCAAAATATATTGTGCTTCCGTACAGGCAAACGATCAGAAATAAAAGACAATTTTATAAATGTGACATGTGTCTAGAAAACTTATTCTAAACTACCAGAGTTTATACTGGGACATATATTCGAACTCCATGTATGTGTATTAGGCACATACCAACATCTTTGATGTAATTAAGATGGTTCCAACACTGGCCCTTGAACCAATATAAACTCATGTAAATCACATTACACACATTCAACACAATAAATAATTTATTTAAGCATAGATACATCCGCTGTCTAAAAATAATAAAACATTACAACAGCAAAAACATAGCAAAAGTATAAATTTATCAAAGTACCCGTCACATATAAATAGTAAATATTCAAAACTATGTGATACGGATCTAAAACAAATTATACTTCTGCAAGTATACCTTACCCACTGCTTAGAACCATTATGTCATTTATTTAACGATATAAATAAACGACATACAAACTTATCGTGTTTTTCCTTTGCCAACGGTTTCGTTAAAACATCGGCCACCATTTCATCAGTAGATAGGTATTTTATAACGACTGTACCTTCCTCAACGATTTCCCTGATGAAATGATGTCTTACGTCAATGTGTTTCGTTCTGGCATGGTACATAGAATTAGTGCACAACTTCAGTGCAGACTGATTATCATTAAACAACGTAATCCTATACTGTACCCCGTAAATTTCGAACAGAAACTTGCGTAGAAAAAGAGCCTCTTTACAAGCATCTGACAAACACATATATTCGGCCTCTGTACTTGAAAGAGCCACTGTTTTTTGTTTTCTACTCTCCCAAGAGATGGTAGAATTTCCTATTTTAAATACATAACCGGTATAAGATCGGCGATCGACCTCATTTGACGCAAAATCAGCGCCAGCATACGCGACGATATCCAACCCTGACTTCTGAAAAGTTAAATAATGATCAGGCGTACCTTTTAGATAGCGAAGAACGCGTTTTGCCGCTTTCCAGTGAGTCTCGTCGTACACATCGTTGAACTGGCTGAGCAAGCTGACAGCGTGCGCAATATCCGGCCTCGTACATACCGCTATGTACATCAGACATCCTATCAGGCCTCTGTAGTCATGCGTACAATCCTTCTTTGTAGATTTCACGAGCTTCAGACCTGTCTCCATAGGTGTTCGCACAGGTTTGTAATCTGACATATGAAATCCTTCTAGCACCGTCTTAATATAGCTTGACTGGTCTAGAGTTATTTCTTGGTTCTGTCTGCAAAGCCTCATTCCAAGAATGTGATGTGCTGGCCATAAATCTTTGATTTCGAAGGCCTTCTTTAATTCTTCTTTGATTCCTGCCGTATCTCGGGAACCAGCTGAAGAAAATAACATTATGTCATCAACATAGAGCGCAATTATAATTATAGATTTCCCGCTCGACTTGACATAAACACAAGATTCGGAAGATAAACGTTTGAATTTAATTTTGCTCGTCAAAACGCCATTTATTTTCTCATACCAAGACTTCGAAGCTTGCTTCAGTCCGTATATGGCCTTATTCAACTTGTAAACTTTATCATCTTCGCTTTTAATTTTGTAGCCCTCTGGCTGCTCCATAAAAACGGTTTCTTTTAAATCTCCATTCAAAAACGCCGTTTTTACATCCAGATGCTCGATATTCATGTTATGTTCCGTTGCTAAAGCTAGTAACGTACGTATAGTAGAATATCGTACTACAGGGGAGAATGTTTCTTCGTAATCAATACCGTATTTCTGGGTATAACCTTTTGCAACTAGACGTGCTTTGTACCTCAATATTTCCCCGTCGAGGCCAAGCTTTCTTTTAAAGATCCACTTGCATTTGACAAGCCGTTGCTTCGTATCACGGTCAGTCAGAGTCCAACACTTATTATCGATGAAGGATTTAAACTCTTCCGCCATCGCGGCTTTCCACTTACTTGCTTCCGGGCCATTCATTGCCTCGTGTACTGTCTGAGGCACGCACTGTGTCTGTCTGAGGCACGCACTGTGTGTAGTGACACGGGGGACCCCGTGTCACTACACACAGTGCGTGCTACACTAGCTGACTCAAACTCACTAGATTCGTCCGTAGAGTTCTCGTAGTCTTCCAGTGTGGAATCTCCTGGGACATACGTCTCATCCGCAGGGTCATCTGGGGTCTCACTACTGCTCTCAGAATCATCTATCGTAATGGCGCTGTTATCTTGACAGTTTTCGTTAGATATTTCTGCGGGCTCTTGGGGTAAATCGGGTAAGGCGGGTTGCACTGGAACATTATTAGTTACATTGTTCGGAAACAAACCAATCTGAGTGTAACGTAAACTGTCATCCTCATCCGATGAAGTGTCATTCCAAAAAGCATGTTCTAGAAAAGTGACATTTCTTGCTTTTATGACATTCTTCGGGCTCGCCGGATCTATCAATCTGTAACCCTTTGACTCGTCACAGTATCCGACAAAAATATATTTCTTACTTTTGGGATCCAATTTGTCCCGTTTGTGCTCTAGGGCATAAGCTTGACGACCAAAAATGCGTAGGTAACTTAGATTCTCCTTTTTACCTGTCCATTTTTCTTCCGGTGTACTGCCCATCACAGCCTTAGTTGGAGAGCGATTCTTCAGGTAGACGGCGGTGTTAACTGCTTCTGCCCAGAATTCCTTTTTGAAGCCTGCTCCCTGGAGCATGCACCTGGCTTTCTCCGTAACGCTTCTGCTCGCGCGTTCTGCGACTCCGTTCTGAGCTGACGACCTTGGAACCGTGGTCTGATGTCGAATCCCATGCTTTTTAAGGAACTTCTGAAAATTATAATTGACATATTCACCACCATTGTCACTACGAAGAACTTTTATTTTCTTATTGGTTTGGTTTTCTACGAGAGCTTTAAATTCTTTAAACATCTCGAAAACTTCATCCTTCATCATTTTCATTTTGACCTCATTTTCGTTATTAGCGACCCCAAAAACCACGAAAATGACGAAAAACCGAAAATCGGCACAATCTTGGATTTTCATTTTGACCTAATTTTCGTTATCAACGACCTCGAAAACCGCGAAAATGACAAGCATAACAAAAAAAAAAAAAAAAATTCTTCGGCGCCATCATGATTTTCATTTTGTCTTCATTTTCGTTATCAGCAACCCTGAAAACCATGAAAACGATACCCATGACGAAAAAATCAAAAATTTTCGTAAGCGCCAGTTTCTTTTTTCATTTTGACCTCATTTTCGTTATCAGCTACCCCGAAAACCACGGAAATGACACCCATGACGAAAAAACCGAAAATTTTCGTCGGATTTTCAATTTAACCTTTTAAGGCCAAGGCAGTTCGGCCTTTAATGTAGGGCCAATTTAATAGATCACATTTGACATTGTCAGTTTTTAGCTTCATAGTGAGGTGACCTGCTTTAAAATATCGATTAAAGTGAATGAATTGATCCGGACTTGCAAACATAAGTGAATTGAATTCAGTTATTATGACAACCGGCCAAGTGCGTGTCGGGCCACGCAAAATGTAGGGTTCCGTAGTTGCCCATCGAAATATGCGGTTTGCCTCCGAACGATGATTTTTATTGTAATAATAAAAATAAAAAATCTGTTGAAAAACCTGTGCTCCCATACAATAAGTTTAGGAAAATATGTTATTCAAGTACATTTCATAAGTTGGTCGACTATTACTCGTAAACTTGTAAAGCCTACTTAACTGTACCTTCACGCAACAAGTTTGGTTTTTGGCCTAAAATTGTACCTAACATCAATGATTTTTCTATTTAATTATTTTTGTATTATTTAGTTAACTAAAATAATAATACATTTTATTATAATCACAATGTGGTTATTCATTTATGGTGAAATATTCTTTCACATGTACATACTCATTGCTTTAGAATCTACTTACCAACTTTCAATTTTTTGAGTAACATCACCAGTGTTTAAAAATAATAAGGGTTCACTGACGCAACATTGTAATGACGTTCAGTTCTCTTTAACAGAAATTGTTTATTATGTTTTATAGTTTATCAGTGAAAGTAAATCGTAAAATTACCTTCTTTGGTCACTATTACAATAAATATTATGTAATCGTAATTGAAAAAGTTTAGCAATTGTGCAGTTCTAACTTCTAAAAAATAAATAATATTTTATGCCCGCCGTTACAAGGTTACGTTGTCGAATTTTGGTGAAGTGTCAAATGTGATCTATTAAATTGGATCTATATTAATTTTAATTACTACTCGTTATCCACATTGAGTGATATTTGCAATCAAATGCGTTGTCATACTGCTTAGTCTTAAATCGTATTCTCTCTCTACTCTATTTTCCTTCCTTTGTCATTTATTTAGTGAATCGAAAACATTGACGTACAAAATCAATTTTTACAACAGAAAATTTGATTATATTATGTGTTCTACTAGTAAAAAATGTGAAAATATTGTTATTGGCATACCAAGTATGAATGACTAATAAAAGAATAAACCATTTGTCTAATTTAATGATTCGTTTACCATACAATTTTCTCGACATTAGTATCTCAATCAAATTATTAATCAAAATTGAAAATTAAAATTGATTCAACGATGATTTAATTTTTTTTTACGACTAAAACTAATTCAATCGTCAATCGTCAGTTAAACTAATTACGTTAGTTTTAGTTTTTAATCGTCAATCAAACTAAATTTTAGCCAACACTGACTATAACTAGTATCCCAAACAATCTTCATCTCCTCGTGAATACAAAGAGTTTCATTTTCATCTCCTTTCAAAGCTCGTCTTCAGACAACCGTATCATCAACTTAGCTAATCATCGCGTGTTTACATTCCAGATATCCTGGACCACCGCGAGGAGCCTGTACTTACGTTCTGAGCTGACTGACGACCATGTATTGTTCTCGTATACTAACGTAGACACGCCCTCACGGACCGACGACCGAGGCAGCGAACAAACGCACAAACAAACGAACCCTGCCGTTTATTTATAAGTCAGATTGATTATATAAGTCTCCTTCTCAGGCCAGGAACTCCCTACACCAATTACTGTCAAAAGAAGTGACTTACGATTGCATGACCCTGTCCAGATAAATAGCCACCTAACGACAAATTATTCAAATTACTACATTTTAAATTCATTTCAAATTTTAATATCGATGCGAGTGGAGATTTGCACCACAGTCCGCTAAATTACGTTTTACTTTTAGTGCTAAACACAATGTTTAGCGTTATTAGCAATATTTCGAGAACTGTGGTGCAAGCGGGCCATAAGCTGACTACCAAGTTGAAGGAAAGCTCATAATATGCGTTCTCAGTTTTATTCCATGCATGTTAGGAGTTAATGGCCCGAGGAAGTGTCAGTGGATACCAGGAATATTACCTGCCACTCAATCTATAACTGTCCACCGGTGGACATAGAAGTTTTATTGATAGGAAGATTTAAAAAGCTTCAGGCGAACATTTGGACCTGAATCGATTTGTTTTTGATAAGGGCTTCCTTAATACAACAGTGAATGAACTGTATTGTTGCCACGATAACTTCCGATTAGAGTGTATACTGTATAATATACTGTGTATGTGTCGTGAGGGTGTGACCATTGCCTTATATCGCGGCGTGTCATTATGAATATTTCGGTGTCGTGTGTCGTGATCATCTCATGTATACGTAAGCTTGCGCTCTTCGCCTGTGATCAATTAAGTTATCAATTTTATCAACTAATTGAGTTCTAAGTAAACCGTAAAATGTAACAATATTGTGCAATCAGATCCAAAATACCTGCGTCCCATCAAGCTTTTAACTTGATGTCAACTCGACTTTGGTCAAAGTTCTGCCATTTTGTTTTTGAATATGGTTTAAAACCGGCAGCCATAACCAGCCTCTGCTTCGCATGGTTTTTGCGACTTGACAAAACATGGACATATTATTCCTTTATTTATTTTCACTACATATTATTTACATTTTTACATATTTTTAGTTACAAAGTTTATATAAAAAACATTTAAAAATATAAAAAATAGTAGGGCATCGGGAACAGGGTCCGGTTGTCTACCGGTGGTAGTACCGGTGGCAGAAGTACTGCTTTCTGAATCAAGCCCTTGATCCAGCTGCCAAACGAGAGCCTCCTCAGATGTCCTCAGCTTGGCCGACACGAGTATCGGCACAGTGATTTCTGTACTCACGTCCCACATGTCGACAACCTCACGATGCAGATCGAGATATTTCAATTGTTTATCTTTATCTGCTTTCAAGGGGTTCTCGTAAGTTCTCGTAAGTTTAATATTCATGTATTACGCAAACTAATATTTAGTAGTAAGTTACAAGCCCTCCAGAATAAATTCTCTAAATGGTGAAACCTACATCACAATCCGCTGCGTAGTGTGGAAGTAGAACGCGCTCATACAGACAGCCACGAATAGCGACTTTAATTTATAAAATGTAAAGATAAAGATTTGAATGTACTTATCTGATCACAGGTACGAATCATCTCATTTGTAAACATTAAAGTTTTCGTTGTCAATTGTGTCTGAGCGTCTGTCATGTTCACAGTTCGCAATACATATCACACCGTTTCGCTTAGCTATGAACACTGTTCCTATTATTGAATTGCAATAGCATTTACAAGAATATTTTAACGATTTTGAAGCATATTGTTTGTACTTAAAGACTTATGTCCTATACACACACTATTCTTTGAGAAATACCTATCTTGTAATGTGAGGTATGATCTGTGTGCATTGGCCTAATGTGAGATGTTTTTGAAAGGAGAGTGATTCAAACTACAATTTAGTAAGTTTGTATTGTGTTTGCTCGAAATGAGGCTAAATCATAATTGCTTTATATTAGTTCTATTCCAGATAGGTAGGCTAACAAATTGTCGCATACTCAACATAATTGCAATAGTAATAATTTATATGATTGTACCGTCAGCAAGTTTTATCAAACATCTAAGTTGTCAAGATTGATTGGTGTGTTGATTCTTAGTTATATGAATCTATCTATCAAGTCATAGTTAGGTGTTGCGTGTAACATGTTATTTTAAAATTATTATTGTATTCAGTGATGATTTAAAAATGTAAAGCGTATACCGACTTTCGTTGCGGACTATACATTCATTGGTACTGCAAAGCAAGAAGAAGTTCTCAAAGAACTGCAATATATATTTCTTTTATATTTTTCCTACTACGTATACTACTCCCAATACGCCTAACAACCAGTCTTACCAAGGGGTATCGTATTACCCAGAACTAACTGGGTTGTGGTGGTCAGTTAAGCAGACGCTCCATGTAAAATACTGGTATTCAGCTGCATCCGGTTAGAGTGGAAGCCGACCCCAACATAGTTAGTCAGATAATGATGACGTACGCATGCGGCACATCAGACGAGACTGGTCAAACTGTCCTGTAGGTATCCAAAGTACAAATGGATAGACCAGAAGGAAGATGTTGATCTCTTATTTGTGTTGTTTACAATCATTCCATTGGTTTATCGTGGCCGGTTTTGTGATAAATACGGACAACATAGTTTAGATTTTAATTTTAAGTGCGTGAGATTATTATTTGTTAGTGAACAAGGAATTTATTTGATGACTTTGTGGACATTTTTTTGTCAACAATAAGGGCTGCGGGAAAGCCGAAGATAATACTCTAGTCATAACTTTATTTTATAACAACGTGCTTCAGTATACAACATTAGTTTGATTCAAGTAAACACTTGAGATTATACGAAAATTACATTATTTTTGTAACAGCGAAGATATATAATCATGTTTAATGGAATTAGTTAGACGTATTTTTATATCAAGCATCACATTCCGACGAGTGAATAGTTCTCATTATTTAATCTACTTTAGTAAGTAATAATTCTGGATTTGAAACAAATGTCGGATGATAAACTTTTGACCTATGATCATGTTATATACAGAGTTGTGTTAGTGTGAAATATCATATTTTTGTATTAAATCGTTATAACTCATTTTAACATTATGTCTTAAGCCTTAATTAGTGAGAAGTATCATCAATCCGACTACGATAGTGGGGCATGTGCGGGGCTAGCTGCAATCATAGCACCGTTCTGTTACTTAAACGGTGCAGTCGCTAGTCCCGTATATGTGAACATTATCGTAGACCCATATATTTATCAGATACGTTGAAGTAACGATTCTAGTCGAGATATACTTAAAATGTGCATAGTTTAATATTTGTATGATATGACTGAATTAAATATTTGCAACAGCAGTGTGTTGTTTCTCTGTCCCTCTGTCCCGAGCACGTGAGTGCGGCTGCGTGTGCGCTAGTTGGGTTAATGGCGGACAAGCTGTAATCTTTGTTGCCACGCGTTTTGAAACGTTTGAAGCCGTTTGACTAAATAATCTGCCCTATGAAACATTGTTCCCAATGTTATCGTCAGTAGAACCGATACTTTAGTGTTTATACAGATAATGTACAACTTTAATCAACTGTATCGAATTACACCAATGAATGAATTGCACTTCGGTTAGTTTTACAAGGCCCTTTCTCTACCTACGGCGCGGCATGACGTTGACGGCACCACTTATGAAGAAGTCCCCTGCGCTCGCGGCAATAGTTGAATGCATTCTAATGTTGTACGGCGACAAGACTCAATGAAGATGAACGTCACATCGACACCACACATACGTACTGCCATCTCTCATTTGCAATAATAATATTCCGGAACCGTTATTGATGATATATTTTATTTTTGTAGAGTAGAGAGGTCATGAAGTAGTGCGCAGTATTTCATAACTCGCAGATGTCCAGATACGGATAACGTTGATCAGCCCGGCTCGAATACCAACACCCAAGTCGTGGGCGCGAGTCAAAGATCGCTGGCCGGTGATGAAGTGCAGCAAGTTATACCAACCCTCGACTCAACTTCATTCCATGAGGAGCTGCCTTGCTGCCTGCATTCTTGATGAAAATGTGCTGAGTAACGTATATCAAGCAATATTACCTGCAACAAAAGAACGAAATATTTATACTTAAATCAATTTAAGGGTGGAGAGGGAAACGCACGAATCTTCGGATTACAATGATGAGTTACTGTTACATCTACGCTACGTCAAGCTGCCCGACCTGTATGTGTCGATGCCTATAACTTGACTTGCAGCCCACGCCATCTACGTCTGCATTATTCATTTAGATATTAATTTTAATTTTGATTGTAATTTTGAATTTTGATTGTAGTCTTAATTTAGAGTTTATTTACATTTTAGTTTTATTCTTTTTCTATTTTGTTGTGTCAAGGTTTGTTTTGTTCTATTGAATTTTACTTTTACTGTTAATTTTAGTTTTATATTCCATTACGTAATGTTAAATTAAAATTGTTAATTTTAGTTAATTAGACATACATTTTATAGCACAGTGCTTGTGGCACATCTAATAAATGTTTATGAGGCATGCGGTGCTAACCTATAAGAAATTGTTACACTAACCTCAGTTAATGGTAATTATTAACTTAAAATATTTACAGTGTAAACAATTGTTGGTTGGCCAATAAAGGAAAAAAAATAAAAATACAAAGCGATTAACAGATGCTAATGCTCGTTTTCACTAAAACTAAGCGATATCTACCTATATGCATCCCTATTAATAAACAGTCACTTGGATTTTCAACTCAAGGCTACAATGGGGTCCGCATATAATAATAATAATCTTTATTTTTCTCGCCACAATACACATTAAAAACATTATTTCTAAGAGAACAAGTGGATACAGTAAGTATATTGTGGGAGACTGGTGCCTAAACTAGGCTTGGGGCCTGTATTTCAGGACACCAGGTCTCCACCCTTGGGTTATATAACATTCTAATGCTTTATTAAACAGTGGTCGCGAAATATTTAACAATTTAAGATGCAATTTCTGAATCTATATAGTGTTAGTATGGTTAGTATTGTGTGAGGATGAAGGAAAGTGTAGGGTGGATTGTGTATATGTAGTGAGTGAGGATGTAGAATTTTCTGTTGCCTGGACATATATAATATTGATGGCTAATGTGGATGATAATATACAATAATTTAATGAATAATTTTCGTAAATAATTTACTCAAATAATGAACTACACCGAGACAGCTAGGATATTTTCAGTTTCCAGGTAGTTTAGTTCCTGAATCCAACTAGTAAGTTTCATTTTGCATTTAATTCTATTTAGGTCATAAATAGGCAGAATTCTGTTAATTTTATTGTACAGGTAATGACCGAGGTGGCAGATGAATCGCTGAGAAAATTTAGTCGAAAGCCTGGTGTGGTTGACTACGGGGTTGTATCGTCTTTTACCACGCGATAGGGAGGGGGAATATGTTAAGAGGCCGTGCTGCTTCAAAATTGTTTGTTGAATGAATAGTTGGCGCACTGTCAAGACTTTCGCTTCTGTATATAGGAGAACGGTAGGGTATCTAAAAGGAAGGCACAGTGATACTTTTAAGATGGCTCTCTGCGCTCTTTCTAATTCAAGAATAGTGTATTTTGGGGCACCACCCCAGGAGGTGATGCAGTAAGTCAACAAGGATTGAGCGAGGGCCAAATAAACCAACTTCTTCACCTTTTCCTCAGCCACCCGTCTAATGGTCTTAAAGACGTACATAACATATAACATCTCTTGCAGGACGACTGAGTTCAGCAGCATACTCTGTTAGAAAAATCCGTCAATTTACTGATGCAGATACCGCGAGGCTAGTCTATCTTAGTTATTTTCATAGTATTATGTCATACGGTATTTTACAATGGGGACGGGCTGCAGACATTGAGTCTTTATTTATTCTACAGAAAAGAGCCATCAGAGCCATATATGATCTACGTAGGCGCGATTCTCTAAGCGAACTGTTTAAGGAAATTAACATCATGACAGTGCCTTGTCAATACATCTATGAAAACATCATGTACGTTAGAAAAAATCTGCATTTATTTAGTAAAAGAGTGACAGACACCACTATAAAACTAGAAATAGGGACCAACTAGTTCAGCCAGGTTTCAGGCTAGCTAAAGTAGACTCATCTTTCACGCAAACGCACACTATGTAGGCAAGCATATTATAAGTTGGGGGACTATATTGATGATAAAAATGCTTGGCTCAATGCTGGTCCTGCTCCACAACCATAGGAGCAAACTAATTGATTACCATGATAAGTTATTGTGGAAGCTGCAGAAGATTGCTATAATATCCTTGCTTTGTATAGATTCCATCTCTTAGTATTATATAATTGCATAGCACATGACGTGTACTATGTACTGTAAAGCTACCATTTACATTTAGTTATCCTTCATTGACTCGAATGTGCCCTGGTGGCTGAGAAAATGTCAGGCTCACTCAAATGTCTCGCTGATAGTGGCGGATGTGTCGGGTGGTATAGTTTCCTTCAATATGGTTGAGCTAAATGGGCAGCCCCATTGCCTCCATGCGTCATGTTCGTGAACGGGCGCTGTCAGTTGGGACTGGTCATCTCTTAGCTGCCACGGTTTATTTTAACTACTTTGTTTTTAAATTGTTAAGAATTATAATCTTTTTCTCGGGACGCTCTAAATGTGCACGTCTATCTACATCGTTCTCACATATATGTATAATCTCAACATGAATGATGTAACCAAGATCTTGTAACAATATTTTGATTGAAAAGAGTGTCCATGGAGTTCTTGCCCATTCTTCTCCATAGAGATCTACGCTTTGAAATGGGCAACTATAGTACTTTCACAAGTTATTATGCCTTGTGTGACTTTCAAAAGTGCCTGCTAAGGTCTAATTGAAATAAATGCTTTGAGTTTGAGTTTAACGCCGAACGTACAAAATCCAACAAGCTCGCAATGAGCATCGTGACTCGTGGTAGATCGCATATCTTGAACTAGGAGCGTTGTATATGCTGTGAGAGCTGTTTATCCTATCAAGTGTCCTCCGGTAATCTCATCACAGGCTTGAGTCATTCGGTAATATCAGCGCCAAAGTAAGATTTCTAAAAGAGTTGATCGAGTGAGTAGGTACTTACCTCATTATGGTACTGTAACTACATCTTGTATTACAGCTTCCTCAGCCTTGGTTCGCCGACCCTCCAAATGCCATTCTAATTTAAGGACCTCGTGCTGGAGGAAGCTTCCAATTAATTATGTAAGACAATAATAGGGTGTGCGTAATGTGAGCGCTGCAGGCGGAGTGGGCGCGAAGGTATGCCACGCGCGGGTAACGAGCGCGGCCGGAAGACGTCACTTGTCGCGCGGAGATGTCCGCCGGGCGCCGCCTGTCCGCGCGCGTGAGGTAACTGCACCGCATTACAGACACACTCCACACTTCCTTCATCACGCGCCCACAGCACACACATTCCGGCACCAGGCACAAGGTTCAACGTGTAGTTACGTGAACTCACGACCCGTGATCCTATAAAATCCATGTATCTGCGGGTGACGTATAAGTGAAGAATGTGGGTAGTTTTGCGTCCGTGTAATACGTAATCGATGATTGCGGACTCTCCCACTGCCTACCGCAGACACTTTGCCAGTGCCCAGTGTAATAATTGATGGAACCTGTGCGGCGCAGAACTTGTTAATGAAGCTCTACTTGCAAGAAGTGTGATGTGAGCAGCATTGGACTACCGCGCAGGAAGAGGCTGTTAATCTAAAAGGCGGAAAGTGAGACAAGGCGTGATATCCGATTGAAGATCTTATTGGACTGAAAGGTATGTGCACTTGAATTCTTGTTTTTCGCCCTTCCTTGATCCCAATTGATTAAATAGGATTCAAAGCTGCGAATGACATGATACGGTATTCTGAAACTAGTATCATCATTATGTTAATATGAGTCCACTAAAGGGCGCGGGCGGCCGCAAAATTTTGTTCAGGGGGTTTCATCTTTAACTACACGCAGCAGGCTTGATTTTTTTTGCACTCTGCCTCGCATATATTAAATTTCAGAAAACCTTTACAACCAAGACATTTCAAAGATAGAGGAGCAAGTGCACTTTCTGCCGTCTGTCCCGGCGCCCATGATCCAACCACTTGGTGAATCTCCCTGTCGGATAGGCGTACAGAAGTTATGAGTTACGGGTTTCACTATCAAACGACTTTGACCAATGTTGAGGCAGGACGGATCGGCGAGGCGCGCCCACTAGATACCTATATGGACTAGCCTAACAGTGAGGCGGTGCCCACCGTCCTAGCGGGGAGGAGCAGTGGAGACGGAACAAAGTTTAGCCAGGAAAAGCTAGTTTGCAAAAAATAACTTAATGCTGGAGGCCTCGATTCGCGACTTGGTGATGCAATGCCGAGCAGCTCGTTAACTGATAGTGTAAGTAGAGCGTGATAATATTAATAGCTGACCGATTTTCCTGTAGTCTGCAGGAGTATCGGTCAGTTAGTATCGCGCACTTAACATCTTAAGGGCTTTTCCACGCTAGTAGGTACCACCTGCGCTGTTTGTGTAAGACCTACCTAACTAGATAAGATAGGTATTCCTTGGAACTTGTTTGATGTTTGAAGCTAAATATACCTTCTTATTTTGGTAGAATACATAGATAATTAGGAAAGATCATGATCTAAGTATCCCACATGATTATCATTTCAAGTTAAACCACGACCTACACTGGCCGACACACAAATTGCTGCGTATTCATCTAAGAAGGATATGATGCGGCTACGGGCTTCCTGTAAGAATGAAGAGACAAAGCAATTTTATAATTTTAACGAAAAATGTGTTTCGTAAACATATGTACCGCACGAAATATGGCACGATTTGAGGCGAGGGGTCGAGCTGTCTGACCCTTTATCTGCGTCGCGGGCGGCGCACGATACACCCGCACTCTGCTGCCGACGCACGCGCATGCTGGTGAGCTACCGTTCCTTAGCTAGCGGAATATTCTAGCAAACAATATTTGTGTTACAGGAATAATATTGAAATAAAAATACTGGTTCATGAAAGATTCATGTACCTAAACGTTTCCCTAATTCGACTACTTCAGTAGGTAAGCGTTCGTGGAAAAGTATTTCATTTGGCCGAAAAGTTTCTTTTTTCAGTTTTCTCTGTTTTACAATGCTTTTTACGAAATAATCAAATAAATACTTTTAAGTAAAATCTGTGTGGTGTGTTTTAGAGTAAGATGTGGCGGTTATGTGTGGTGTTACTGGTGGCTGCGCAGGCGCAAGCCTGCGAGTTGGCGCCGGGCGGCGGCGCGGGGCCCAAGGCGCCCGGGGACAACTTCTACCGGCTCATCGTCAACGGAGAGATCGAGCGGTATGCGCCCGGGGAGCGCTACGTCGGTCGGTATAACTTTCAAATATCCATGCATGTTTATTATAGCTTTACCAAAATAAGGAAGTTGTTCATTAGAAAGAATAATCCTTGAGTGCAAACGCACAGTTGCTAATCTTGAAAAAATATTTATTATAAAAATATTCGGCAACAGTTTATCTCTGAACTGACAACAATCATTTCCGCGAATTATTAAAACACCGACGTTAAAATGAGTAATCAATATTATCTTAGAGCACAAAAAAACAAGCACGATTGATTTAGTTGAATACAGAACCAGAGATCTTAAAAACAATTAATCTGTAAACCGCAGATGTCGGCAGAACATGATATATGTATATTGTACAACAAAGTTGTCATCCTGTTTCTCGTCGTCGATTGTGCAAAGCGCATGAAATAATAAGATAACACAACACTTTATATATGTAGGTAGGTACCTATATACTTACTCCAGTTTATTAGAAGTGATAAATAATCCCGGACTACTGATATTAAAGCTGAAATAAGCACTTTGAACATTTTATCACTTATGTACCTACTATTCACTAGGTCAGTAAACTGTATGAGTGCGCGGTGCTGTGGTTACTCATCTACAAAGGGTTACTTTTGAGATCATAGCTGCTATTAGAACTCGAAACACAGAACTCGTTGAATTTACAAAACAGATGCATAGGTCCAGACCAGGCAAAGCCGCGATATTAGGAAAGGGGTTCAAACAATCTTCCGAATTCCAGTGACGCTGGTGGGCTCCCGCACCCACGACGTGGTGCAGCAGTTCACCAGGTTCCAGATGAAGCTGGACCCACTGGACCCAGCCGCCCAGCGCCTGCCCAGCAAGCAGGGCCAGTTCCAGCTGTTCGCTGACACGCTCACTAAGTTCGACGAGGAGTGCACCAACTCCGTTATCGAGGCTGATGACCTTCCCAAGACTGAGGTGCAGGTCATGTGGAAGGCACCGCCTACTGGCTCAGGATGTGTGCTGCTCAAGTAAGTAACGGACGACTCTTTCCGCTGTATAACGGGTTTGTGGATGAAAACCTTCAGGCTAATTGCATGTTTTTCGCATTGTGAAGTACTGGATTAATTGATTTAGATTTTTGTTTGATGTAAACAATAATTATAAGTAGGTACTGCACCTGACCACCCCACCTCAGTTTTTTCGAGCTAATCCTGATCCGAGGGATAACCATTTTGTTACAATGCTTACCAAGTGTGTGCTGCAGTACGTGGAGCTTCATAGAACCCAATCCCCAACAGCTGTGTTTGTACAATTTGTTAAGATGTATGCGGGAGGAATATGACTTTGTAAAGACCTTAACGTAATTTGTGGCGCGCAGGGCGATGGTATACGAAAACGAGAGCCGCTGGTTCGCGGAAGACGGCCAGCTGACCAAGCGCGTGTGCGAGGACACCTCGCTGCAGACCAGCGACTGCTGCGCCTGCGATGACGCCAAATACAAGGTGAGGCTTGAATGTGTTGGCTAAATGGCCATCAATGTTGTGTTATTAGTAAACTAGCTAGTCGCCCCTGCATCGCACTATTCTACTACTTGTCAAAATAATAATAATATAAAAAATAATAAAAATCTTTATTTATCTCCACAAATTACATATCAACGTAAGTATAAATTACAGTCAGACACAGAAATTCGGGCAAAGTGTGTAATTTGTGGGAGATCTGGAGTCTACACTAAGCCTAGGCCTGTACCATAGAACTTCAGGCCCCCCCCATTAAATTATGTTGCTCAGACTGTCGACGTCGTGAGTAAGCAGTGAAAGCAAAATGAATTCTCAAAATGATGTTGAAAGCCACATCGTAATCCAAAAACAAACTATAACATTTAGGTACATTACAAGCTTGTTTGTTATTTCCAGATGGTGTTCGAAGGTCTGTGGTCTCCTCAAACGCATCCGAAAGACTTCCCAGTTCAGGCTATGTGGCTGACACACTTCTCCGACGTCCTCGGAGCTACTCATCCTAAGAACTTCAAGTTCTGGGGAGAAGGAGAGATCGCTACTGACGGATTCAGGTGATTGGTTAATTTGAACTGCAGGTTTTGTATCGTGCGTTGTTGGTCATCTTCGGATCATCATAACTGAAACGATATGACGACTTGTTTTGCTTTTAAAATTTTGTTTATTAATTGATTTAATTCTCAGTCATTATTAAGTAGTCCGGAGATATTAGTTCCTACATCCATAAAATAGATGACCAAAGATCCAGTTTACTGTATGTTGGTGTCCATCTCCAGATATACCTAGAATACCTTCACGCAAATAATATGGATTTAACATTATTTGACTTGGGCGATTTTAGTAAAACCAACTTCTTCGTTATGTGTGTGCCTGTGTGACATCGTATGACTAAACTTTGTGTGATTTCTTCAGGTCTCTAGCGGAGTGGGGCTCAGTAGGGCTCTTGGAGCGCGAGCTGCGGCAGCAGGGCTCCAAGCTGCGCTCCATCGTGAAGGCGCAGGGGCTGTGGCACCCGCGCGTCAACAGCAACACCTCCGCCGCCTTCACCGCCGACCGCAAGAGGCACTTCCTCTCACTCGCTTCTATGTTCGGTAACATGTCCCTTCACTTACGCGCTAAGAACCAGCAGCTTTTGTTACTGCTGTAGGTAGCAATCGGATGACAGTTAGCTCACGGATAGACCATGCCCGGTGTTATTCCCGCTGTTACGTTCTCGGGTCAACATTTCCGAAGTCGACGCTGGTGGAACCATGAGCAACACCGAGTGACAATAATACGACAAGTGTCTAGCCTAGTAGACATTCGGATTACTTGTTTGTTACTTTCTTTTTGATGCTTTATATATACAACTGACCCCTTGGCGTAATATCGTATTTTACGTTTCCAGGTCCATCCCCCGACTGGGTGGTGGGCGTGGACAGCCTAAACTTGTGCCAGAAGGACTGCACGTGGGCCGAGCACAAGGTGATAGACCTGTTCCCCTACGACGCCGGCACAGACAACGGCATCTCCTACATGGTGAGTCATAGCTTCCGTCAATCACGTCGTGGTGAAAGTAGAGCTAGATATTGTGTAAGATTGTGTTCCAATAGGTCGGCGTTCAAACCCAGGCAGGTGCAATCTGTAATATCTATAAACGATGAAAGAAATCATCGCGAGGCTACCGGCATGTCCTACAACCAAAAAATGGAAAGCGTGCGGCATCCCCACCCGCACTGGAGCCGGTGCATTTCCTCTCACAGAGAAGAGGCCGAGGTCCTGGAGGTGGAACGCCTCTGTATTCCAAGTAACTAGGCTAAGATGTTGACATCTCCTACTCAACCTAAGCTTAAACCTGGTGAATTTATACCATAAGAACATCATGCGATCATGTGATCTTCGAAGTGATGAATCGAGGTGTAAGTAATACAGCCACATTTCGCCAGTAATGTCTAAGTCCCGTGTAATAGGTCTGCTTCTGGGAAATTTCTGATGAAAAACCTAATAACATATTGCCCGACCGGAAAGCGAACCTAGGAGTCTCGCGCTGGCGACCACAGGACTACTAGACTAGAACATTTCAGCCACTCTCATTTTTTTTTGATGATTTTGTGTATTTTATTTAGAAGCTCCTTCTTTACCGGTTGTTGTTAAGAAATCATGAAGGATTAAATTAAATTGTCGTTTGCAGTCACCGAACTCGGAGACCGTCCCCCGCGAGAAGATGTACCGCATCACACCCATGTACCCCGAGGACCCGCGCGCGCCCTTCTACGCGCCCGGCGCCGCCCAGCTGCAGCCCATGGCGCGCCTGTACCTCACGCGCGACCAGCTCGTGTCGCGCTCCTGCGACGAGGAGCTGCTGCTGCAGCAGGTCGTGGAGGAGGAGGAAAACACGCAGACCGTTAATAGACGTGAGCGGTGCACTGGGTTATGTTGATATAATATAGTTTGTTATTGGGACGACTACCGTTACAAACTAAATGTTAAAGTTTAAATGTGTGTAAATGTACCGCTTGTTTCTGTAGAGCTTTAAATGTGCGTAATCTGTTGGTAAGCCCCATAACTGCGCTTCGTGTTGTGGCCAACTCTTCACAAAACTGCGCATCTCGGACTGCGCACCCTCCTCATGTCACATCACGCAAGCAGACTCATCCGCGAGACTATGATTCTCACACATACAACAGCCCGACAACGACGTGCTACTCGTACGTCGCCACCTGACACAACAGTCGTCTGGTCGAACCCATTTGTATAGCAGATGAGGAACTTACACCCGTTCCTCACACCTCTATAAATCTTTCAGAAAACGACTTCTTGCAAATTAAAAACAAAATTACTCATCACAGTTTGTAGCTAAGGAACGGTCATAAACCATTGATTTAGTTCTCTTTTCGACCAAATAATGATATTGTTGTTCGCCATTCATATGTATAGTATGTAAGTAGCTTGTGACTCGTCTGTCCTGTCCCGCAGCGGAGTGCGCGGTGTCGGAGTGGAGCGCGTGGTCGGCGTGCTCGGTGAGCTGCGGCAAGGGGCTGCGCATGCGCAGGCGCGAGTACCGCATGCCGCAGAAGGCGCAGATGTTCGCGTGCGACAGGCAGCTCGTCTCCAAGGAGATGTGCGTCGCCGCCGTGCCCGAGTGCGAGTGAGTAGCGACAGCAACAGCAACTAAATACGACAAACATTATGATGCACAACATAATAGTGCGCTATTGTGCCAATACGTACAACTATCGTGTGCACAATTAGAACTTTACAATACGCCTATATAATCAGGATGATACCTTTCGTTCCCGTAAAACTAGATCAAGAATGGTCTAACAGTGGATTCAGAAGACAATAGGAGAATGGGTCAAGTAACAGATACCATGAAGTTGTGTTCTTCTACGTGTCGATGTCGATATTTGGCCCAACATTCAGTTGTGGTAAACAAGTTCGACACTCAATCCCTTTGTGGGATACTTTTGAAAAGTTGTAGTGTATAGGAAGGCGGGATTTGCGAACTCCGCTCACTGATGCAGTCATAAAATCGTCAAGTGCGCAGGTGTCAGGGCATGCAGCGCAAGATGGAATGACGTTTATGTCATGATAGTATGATCAATGCAATATTAAACCGGAACTTATAGCTATTTTGTTTACTCACTACAAATTATCTGAATAAAGTGTCACCCCAGTAACGTTGTATCACACAGCTTTTCAACTGGAAGCAACTTAATGAAGCACACAAAATGCATCGTTATTCTTACATCACTAGCATTCAATGGTTCCAGAAGTCAGTTGTATTGTTTGCAAAAATTATAATTGACGAGCGTTTGTGCGGCAACATTCAATTGTGTCCTTTTGTTATGTTATTGGTGTCCATCCTGATCTGCCTGGCTTGTCACAACTAGTGGGGTCGGGGTCCAGTGCAACCGGATATGCAGCTGAGTACCAGTATTGTACATGCGACTGCCTATCTGACCTCCACAACCCAGTTGGAACTAGGTAATACGATACCCCTTGGTAAGTCTGGTTGTAAGACTTTCGGGCCACCGACTACCTGCAACGACTGTCAAAGATAAAAAATAACAACCACAAAGAGAAAAAAATAGAAAAAAAAAACAAATGTCATAGAATTGACAGCCGGGACCAAAGGCTTAACGTGCTTTCCGAGGCACGGCGGAAACTCGGTATGTAATGGGACCATCCATCCAGAGACCAACCTAAGTAATAGTCTCCGATGAATGAATATTTACACATTTTAATCATTCATTTCATTTTTCATTTTTTTCTTTTCATGCATATTGCTTTACTGGTCAGTCGAATGAAAGACGGATATTTTTTTTTTAAGAAAGTTCTGTGTATCAATATTTATTCGTAGCCTCCCTTACGCTCATTTGTATTTATTGTAACACCATTGCAATGCTAGTAAAACAAAGAAGGAAAACATCGAGAGAAAAAAGTTACTGGTCCTAGAAACGAAATCTTGAAGACTTGTGACACCCGCCCGCTTGGTCGACTCCGGCGCACTCCCTTACAGAGTAGAACCGCGTGTTCAGTGTGCAGTGGGTACTTTATACACTGAATATGTTTATGCATCCTTCCTTTCCCCCGTCAGAGGTGACGGCGCTGTACCGGACGACACGGACAACAACGCGACGCCCATCGAGGCCAACGAGGGCATCTGCCGCACCTCGGAGTGGGGACCCTGGAGTGAATGCTCCGTCACCTGCGGGATAGGCGTCAACACCAGGCGGAGGCACTTCATCAACCACATGGGCATCAAGAAGTGCCCGCTCGTGCAGACCGGTATGTGACATCTCTCCTGCTATTTAGGTACGCCCGACGCGACAGCCGACAGGGTCCTTAATGATTTCATCAAATTCTAAATGACTAAAGAACATATTGTGGAATGCAATCAATTATTAAGTAGGTATTGAATGTTGACCCGATACATATTTTTTTGTCTATCCGTAATTCCGTATCGCCTTGGGTTCGATTCTCGGGTCGGAAAAAATGTTCATGTATAGAAATGAAATGGCATTAATGACAAGCGTAACTGAAAATCTAAATGATTTTGTTCCGGGACTATCTCACGATTCACGGTATGTTATTGACAAAACAACTGTTGGTATATATTTACCTAGTTCGAGGCACGGCGCGATACTTAACGCCACTAGCGCTACGAATATGTTAGCTTACAACACAGACTTCGCTAGCTAACTACGTTGCCCACTATTCGACACCTGTCTTTCTTGCCGCGTGTATTAGTTCTCATAGTCCCAGCTAGATGTCGCCACAAGTAGGAATAAATTCAGCCTAGAAACTAAGTTCAGAAAAAAAAAGCTAACATTTATTTCCATCCACAGAGGAGAACCGCAAGTGCATGGAGCCGCAATGTACGGAGCAGGAGAGGGAGGTGTCGGACCCGTCGTGCCCCACCACGGAGTGGGCGGCGTGGTCCCCGTGCTCCGCGTCGTGCGGCCGCGGCGTGCGCTTCCGCATGCGTCTGCTGCTGGTGCCGGCCGACCGCCAGCAGGACTGCTCCGCCAAGGTGGAGCTCATGCAGCAGCGGCCCTGCCAGGAGCGGGAGAGCTGCGCCATCGATATGCAGACTGCTAAGCGTGAGCTACATTCAATGCTACGTCATCTGCCATCAACCACTATAGGGTCGGCTTCCAGTCTAACTGGATACTGCCAACCATCAGTGTCTTACATGGAGCGACCACCTATCTGACCTCTGCGATCTAGCCGCTGGGTAACACGATAAAACTGGCTGCCACACTTTTGGTGACGAAGCTCTGACGTAAGCGTGAGAATCGGACCATCATAGCAAGCAGCGTGGGGTGGCTTACGGTGAGATGTTGTGGGTCCCATAGCGTTTATAATTAACCTTTACTGCACTAATAACAGTCTTGTTTATTCCAATTTTCCCAGATCATAAATGGTTGACGACAAAATTATGTAAGATTACCAAAAGATTGGCATCAACTACCTACTCATAAAACGTAAAATATTCGTAAATATGAATTATACGTGTCACCTTATCAGCGACGCCTGCCGACTATCGGTGCATACGCCAGTCGCAGATACATAACAATGACCCGCGTCCCCGCGTGAAGCTGACGAGCGTCGCGAAGTTTGTTTACCTTCAGTCAGAGAGAGACATTTCTTGCGATAATATCACATTTGACCAGATTACTCTGCAATTGAGCGCAACTTACAAGGCTACGTTTTGTAACGCTAAATGCTTGTAACCTTGCTGCGATTATGGAGTAACTGGGCGACCGAGCTCTGCTCGGCTGAAAATTTCCCCAGATATGAGATCTAGATAGATCGATTTTTCGCTCCCATAAACCCCTATATTGCATCTTTCATCGAAAACGTTAGAGGCGTTTTCAAAAACGTGATTTGCTCATTATAGCTAATTATATTGATAGGTAAATGTATGTAACTTAGTGTCAATACTCATGTCTGTGTGCAACAAAATTTATGAAAATGCTTGCTAACCCTTAAATTGAGGACTGTAAGTCAAAGGCCAATTGATTTGTACAAGCAGCTAACAATACTACAAGCTAGGCAAGCGCGGCTTAACCTGAAGATAGATCTGAACTGTTATTGTGTAGCCAGGAGCTCCTGGACTTCAGGTCCAGGAGCTCCTGGACTTCAGGTCCAGGAGCTCCTTGATAAAGAAACAAATTAACAATAGTCAAAAGTGATTTCGAGAAAGTAACAAAACTAACGAGCATACAGTTAGGAAAAACAGTGAAAAATACATATTTTAATCCCTAGCGTAATCGAGATCCAACAAACAAAATTCATGCGGATATTCTTGCTATTTAAGCAAAAACAGACACATTTCCTAGTACAGGGATCGTAATGAAAACTTCGCTAATTCGGTACGCAAATAAAAACGTTCTGTATATCGGCACAAGGCTATCTCTCCGTTAGTTATTGTTATTAATACATAGTTATCAAAAATAGTACATGAATGTTCATAAATTGGCAGTCGAGGGCTCCGGCATTATATCTGTGCACTATGAATGAACAGGATGTATAGAGGAAGCGGATCTACGGATTCCTGAAAACAATGACAGTTTACACTGTCTTTTTCTTTTTTTAATAACGACAATATGACAGAACTAAATTTATATATTTATAGCTATTTTTGCAACAAACTGAGAGAATAGTTTACGTATGTGGGCACACAAACTCCAGTACCGATGTATTTTAATTGTATGTAATAGCTGGTATCACAAATTTAAAAAAATGCTGGCAACAGGGAAACCCTATAAATGAAATCCTTGCATTTAATAGGGCCAAGCGTGCATATTACCTGTCCTGTGTTTGTGGGGGTTAACTGTATTTTTTAATAAATGTAGCTTCTACTAGTATTTTCCATTGACCCCCAGGTATCTGCATGGAGGAGGCAGACCCAGGCCCGTGCCGCGGGCTGTACCAGCGCTGGACGTTCATGGCGCAGAAGGGCATGTGCGTGCCCTTCGCGTACGGCGGCTGTCGCGGCAACCAGAACAACTTCATCACGCAGGAGGACTGCACCTCCACCTGCAGCGTCATACTAGGTACGTAACACGCCTAAGCCTCGCGCCTGGCGTGCTGGTGATGATAGCAGATCTCGCCAGTAATGATTGTGTCGCATCATGACCGAGTCAACCGAGCTACCTTATTAACTTTTTACCTTCATAGAGAGTTTTCGTCATCATCACTCTGCTCTCATACTCATTTATTTGAAATCGATGCATCGTGACTTCTTTTGCTCTATACAGGGTGAATTTTCCAAGTGGGCGTGGACGGGGATCGCCAAATCCGAGACTATGTGGAATAGCGAAAAATACTCTTAAGGGATCTAGAGCGGGATTTTGATGAAAACAAAAACTGCATCATTACATTTTTGAAAAATCAATATTCCTAGCCAGGAATCGAACCCATTGATTTTGGCAAAAACACACTGTATTAATACACCATTCGATAGTGTCGCTAATAGGGATCAAATTCTGGGAAGTAATGACATACGTGTGTTACAACATGTGCTTCCTTTGTTTTGGGACAATAATACTTAGTATCACGCTGTGTATAAATGAATTGTATTCGTTTACCGTGTGATTACAGTGTGCAAGGTGTAGCCCGCTAACATCTACATATGGATGGGCGCGGGTTTGATAGTGATAGTGACAGACTATTATGATTATACGGGTAACGGGACAAGATACGCGCTTTAGTAATTTCTTTATACAAATATTCAAGTACGCACTAGCATCACAACAAACCCACGCTTCCAGCTTCATACGGACATGCCCAAACACAGCTAATTCGTGTAATTACAGCGACCCACTCCACTACCCTATTTGTATAAAACAGAAATATATGGTGACAAGGATTAATTCGTTCGCCATTCCGAGGTGCTACACAAAACATTGGGCAGTGGGCCACTGTGCCACGGGGTACACACACACCTCGAGTGTCCCCGAGCTCGTAAATTAGAGCAGTGGGCCGCTGGGTGCCTGGGGCCGTGGATCTGACGTCATCCCAGCCTGTCCCCCTGTGACGTCACTGTCATGTTCTACGTCACGATTGGTGATAGCTTCTTGTATTGATAGTTGGGACCGCTCACGAGCGATAAACTCCATTTCGGTCTCGCTTGAAATCTTTCAACCTTGAGCCAAGCAAGTTTTGAATGTCTGTGGCTTGAGAGTTAACGTTTACCTACGTCAATTTGATGTCGCAAGCTGTATTTCTATAACTGAGCAGAATATAAGACATCATAATTTCAAAAGCTCGCAGTATAGTTGGAGGTAGCGTTGTCACTGCTGTTATAATGTTGCTGCAATGCCTTGGTGTCCGTAAACGAAGGTCTTTGTTTGAACAAAAATATGACACTTAAATATCAACATTTAATTTTATCTGTTGAAATACTGTTAGGTCAGTATTCCTTAACAGTTTGTGGCCTAACGGTGTGTACACTTAGTACAGTGTACCGAACTTGTAATTTGCGTTAAGGTATTTGAAGATCAACATAATATTATACAATGTACACATCCGGGAACGTCGCCTAACACAACACACATAACTGATCAATCCAAGAATTAGGATCTATCCGAAAATTTAACCATTAATCTTTGAACAAACTTCGGACGATGGTCCGTCATCCGGTCATCAAACTCCACAAGTATCTAAACTAAAGGAAGCATAGATTGAGTCTTATTCATATTATATGCTAATCAAATCAACAGTTATAGTATCAGATGTGTATGATAACATGTCCCCGGCGTCACGGCCGCGTTGGCAGCACGCCAGGCGTGACTCAGTTGCCAGGTGCTTCCCACTTCTCCAGCATTACTGCGGCACCACGAGATCTACCGACGCCGCGTTGCCATTCATAATAACGATCATTCGCATGGCAAGCAATGAGGCAGTCATCATAATATAATATATCAGTTGTGTGTATGAAGCTGTCGGATTATTGAAATTAATTGTGATTTATGAGCGCAGTGGGTGGCAGTTTAACAGCAATTTATCGAGCTATTAAGATCAGAATGATTTCAGTAGGAACTCATACGTCTTTAAATTTTCAGAACTCAAACAAAGATCAAATTCGTAAGCTTAAAGAACGGATTTAAAAATGAATGTTCGTTTAAAACGTTTTCGCGTGTAAACATAGAAACAAATCGTCAAAAGTGAGTCAACTGTGAACACGACGTGTTAGTATGTAAAGACGGATTTACGAGTTACAGGCTCGGCACAAGGCTGCCCGCTTGATTAGGTGTCTCAAATCTGTGTGCCTACTACCCAAACGCGTGATCCCGGTAATCTGTGTGTCTCGCCCCCAGAAGGTGACGTCACCTCCTCACGTGACGTCACTCACCAGGAACAACTTCGACTATACACACACCATACACTTTGAGAAAGAGATAAATATGAGTGTTTTTTTTTGTGTGCTGTGATTGTTTGGCCGCCGGTTGCTAGCAGAGTGTGCGACAGACATGTTAATCTTGGACATTATGTCATTGTACAGCAGAAAAAATATGGCAGACTTAGCATTTGTCACGGCTTCGAAAACAAAAATATGTCTAATAGAATAATATATTGTTTTATAATCACAATAAATCTTTGCAACGTTTGCAGTTGACAGGAACTAAATGGCGCTTTAAATAAGTTGACCGTTAGCGTTAGCCTAAGAAGATAAATTAATATTCTTGTAGGTAAGTATGCACCAGTAACAAATAATTACTACTGTAACAGCTCATGTATATCATGTAGGTATGTCATTCAATGCAAATAAATTATTTGTATTCTATTTCTGTAAGAGCTCATTTACTTAGCCGTTAGCAACAGGCTTGTCAAGCGCTGTGGAGACTTCCCTTTCTGCAAGCGGCGCTAGTCGACAGTCGGCAGTTGCTGGACTTGAAACGATGACTAGAGAGCAAGCCGATCCGGCAGATAGGCTTGCTCTCTAGTCATCGTTTTTATTATATTCTAATGAAGTATTCAATTTAATTAAAATCTTAAATATATTTATTCTGTCGGACAAAAGATGAAGATGTCTCTGTAAAGTATAGTTCGACATTTTAGCCTATGAGAAATCTTATCGGGCGAACAGCTTGTGTAAACAAATAAAAGCATTAAAACACAACTACCGGCTTCTTTATGTGCATTTACTGCTGTTATTGGAGGAAACGGAAACTAATGTTAATGTTTTCTTTTAAGCGATAGCGTGTCGACAACTTCGGTAATCACTTAATTGTGATTAAAGAACAAACATGTGGAGTCTCTTCAGCATCGTAGTTTTTAGTAATCATCATGTTGTTGTTTGTAGTTTTACCAAAATTTTGTAGTGGCCAAAAATAACAAAAACAATACTGCATCATTTTAGCCAAGGGCAAGTTATATTCGCGCACTGACTGAAAAATAAAACAAGAGCCATCAGGCAGACAAACAGAGAACCGAACCTATTTGTCTACTAATCATCAAAATATGTTAGTAGGTAAAGTTGACAAGCAAAGTTGGCAAGACAATTTATTGATATTGGCGCGATAACTGACTACCTACCTACATTACCTTTATCCTAGACGTTCGTGCTCCTGATTGCTCATGTTTGACGGTAACGACCTAGCAACCATTTCTCACGAATTTGTCCTCCATTGTTAGTAAATAATAATAACAGTCCAGACTCGAATCGGCGATACATTTATCATTCGGACGCACTAATGTGAAAATAACAAGCATATTTTATAGCTTGTACCGTTAATAACAATAGTGACTAATCATTATAAAATAGTCACTTATTGGTGTGATAAAATCACTATAGGAATTAATTGACGCCTAGATTATTAGCGCAGCAGTTAAGCGATTGGTTAGTGACAGTCGCAGGATCGATTCACGCACGAAATAGTACATTTTGATATAGGTAGGTGGGGAAACCTTCACACCCGAGCCGCAGGCAAGGTTGTTATGGAGCCGACAACTGTGGACATTTTTATTTCCACACACGTGATAAATGAAAAAAAATTCACGTGTGTGAAATATATTGCATGTTGAACCTAATCGTAGTACGATAAGAGCCAGTTTTCGTGGAAGTGTATTTAAAAAGTGTTTGTTTTGCCCAACAAAAATTGTTTCGGTGGGACTTGTAATGTGCTATTTAAGTCTATAACTACACGCACAATACGCGACAAATGCTGGAAGTGGGTGTTTTTGTCAGATATCCGAATGTAATCCTGGTGTTTGTCCCTCTCCAAACAAAAAAGAACGCTGACGTTTACCTAATGCTTTTGTCTCCCGCAGGAGGAGGTGCCCCGCCGGCCGGTGTACAGCTGGACCAGCTGGTGAGCCCAGCCCTCAACAACAACGTGCCAGTGTCCAATAGCGTTAACGGTAAGCTCGTTCTTCAGTGAATGTTGATATTATACAGGTTGAGGAACAGGGTAGGAAGTGCCTCATCTGCTACCGACAAAGGGACGATCTTACGACTTGATGTGTGTATGGGTTAGGTTTCAAAGGTCAAATTCAATAGTCGTAGTATTTTTTTTTTGTCAACAATGAACAATGAGTCATTATCGTAACGTAAAATACTATTGTATTTTCTGTTCCGATCTGATCCTAGTCCAGTCACGTAGACGTAGATGTTTCTTAAATTGAGGGCTGCTGCGGTTACTAAAATACCTCGATATTTAAAGACAAAAAACCTTATTTCCAAGAGTTGGCCGTGTGTGACTAGATTGTATTTTTACTTTATCGCGAATATATGCGTCGCCACCTCGATGCCAGTTGATTTGTTATAACATCACTCCGATAATAGAATGGTCCCAGAGGAGACTTCAATGTTTTTCTGAAAGATTTGAAAATAGGATGATGACAAGCATACTGTTCGAGTCAATCACCGAACAATAGTAAACATATCAGCGTAATTGAGACACCGGGCTCTACGCCTTGAATATTTTATGTATTACCTAAGTAAAACAGTCAGCACGTCTCGGACAGCATATCGGGCGCGACTCAATCTCGTCTCATTAGTTTTAATCGTTATCCCATTTGTATTACTGAAATATAGTTATCTTTATAATCTTTAATCTTAGTTTATCTTAATCTCACCCCAACCCCGAACGCATACCGTCTCCAAGAGAGGATATAAATGTAGTATTTATAACCCCTCTCACAATAGAAGAGCTGGGTCACGGCTCTTCATGGGGGTTTAGACTTATCTTATGCAAACATATCTAACCTTAGAAGCGGTAAGGGGTGATTTTTGTCTACTGTGATTTAATCATGCGAAGGGTTTTGACTGATTTTCTCTATCTTGCACTAGATTCCTATAGGTAAGTTTTTCAGTTTATCTGCTGAGGAGTTCCATCTAGTCTTTATGCTTTTTGGCTCCTTCATGCTAATATTTGTATAATAACAAGTCATTTACCATATCCAGGAGCAAACCTCACGCAGCCCGGGGACTGCCAGGTGAGCGCGTGGGGCGAGTGGAGCAAGTGCTCCGTGACCTGCGGCACCGGCTACCAGGAGCGCACCAGGACCGTGCTGGTAAGTACCACATCATCATATCCAGGAGCAACCCTCGCGCAGCCCGGGGACTGCCAAGTGAGGGCTCGGGGCGTAAGGGCTCTGCTCCACCTGTCATCACCACATCAAGCCAAGTGTTCTGCATATATACTCATGCATCTTCTTTATAGCTGCTGGAGTTTCAGCCGAGGTGGTTCTAGCTTCAGTTGTAACCAATGCAGTGAAACATCAGTTTACACTACAGAACTACCATTTAAATACCGCTATGCAATGCCGAGGGCTAAATGATATTATGTTGAAGTTTGACCTGGGGCTTTTGGGTTTCCAAATGCTTGTAACATAGTGTTCGTATGGCAAGCGGAATCGACCATTCAACATATGAATTATCTGAAGCAAGCAGATATTAATATTTGAAGAATAAGGGAAGCCTTCCTTGAGAGACGAGACACGAGACGAGAGAAAATACACGTCGTCGTATGGCATAATTGAAGTGCTTCTAGTGTTCGGTAGTACGTCTGAGAGACGTGCTGCTGGCACGTCTCGCTCGGAAGTGCGGAGACTACAGTATCAGGGTCAAGAGTTGAAGACAGTGCACA
Source organism: Eugnorisma glareosa (assembly GCA_947578425.1). Taxonomy (NCBI): domain Eukaryota; kingdom Metazoa; phylum Arthropoda; class Insecta; order Lepidoptera; family Noctuidae; genus Eugnorisma; species Eugnorisma glareosa. The sequence goes on along the minus strand of OX387970.1, from coordinate 20,997,113 downwards.
TCATAGTTATACAGTAAATTGGTGAAGACGTTGCTCGATAAAGCGAAGAGTAAAATACAACCAATATCCTCGATATATGTATAACCTCGATTCTTGGTTACAATGTAAACATTGCCAGAATGCTTTTTTCATGTAAAGCGGTGGTGAACTTTTAATGAAGATTTGAATTGGCCCTAACCCTTTAGGTTACCCGTATCTTTAATAACACTCGAATCTTGTAATATTGTACTGTCTATTTTTTAGGGTTCCGTAGCTAAATGGCAAAAAACGGAACCCTTATAGATTCACCATGTCTATCTGTCTTTCTGTCCGTGTATGTCACAGCCACTTTATTCCGAAACTATTAGGACTACAGGTAGATGTATTCTGTGCACCGCTTTATGATTTTTATATAAAAATAAAAAGAATAAGGAGAGGCTCCCATACATGCAACTGAAACTAAAAAATATTTTTTTCATCAAACCTATACGTGCGGGGCGTCTATAGATAGGTCTTTAAAAATGACATTGAGGTGCCTCAACACTCAATTACAGGGGGGACACATTTTACCACTTTGGAAGTGACACATTTTACCACTTTGGAAGTGACACATTTTACCACTTTGGAAGTGACACATTTTACCACTTTGGAAGTGACACATTTTACCACTTTGGAAGTGGTAAAATGTGTGTCACCCCTCTAATTTCTAAAGTAAGAGTTGCAAAATTCTGAAAAAATCTAAAAGAATATAGAACATAAAAAAAATTAATACTATGAAACGCTAATTTAGCAAACTAAATTTGCGTTTCATAGTATTAAATTTTATTAAAACTAATTTTGGTTGAAAGTTTTTTTATTTTCTATATTCTTTTTGATTTTAACCCCTCCCGCTCTGGGCTGAGCAGGAGGGAGTGTCAGACTTTTACTGACTAAAACCCATCCATGTTCCTTCCTTTGCCCTTTGTGTTCCAGGGCCGCGGTATCTCTTTCGAACAGTCCCGCAACCGTGGCAGGCGTCGGTGCTTACGGACCCCTTCCTGATTGCTGACTCTCTTTGAGGCGCGCGTGGAACACTCGCGCGCCGTCGACACGGCCTGTCGTCATAAGACGGACGGACGGCGAGCTAGCCCATAGCTCACCGTCCACAGGCCCGCGCCTACGGTGGCTGGGGGCCATCACGTGGCCCCCGACGCCCGGTGCGTCTCCCGCGGCGGCTGGGACGTGAGGTTCTCTCCCTCTCACGTCCCGCCACCTCCTTCGCTATTATGACTGCTTCGCAGAAGGAGGCGACGGCGTCCCATTCCCTCTCGCTCCGGACCATGGATTGAACCAGGGCCGGACGCGAGAGGTCGCCGCCGCCGATTGCTCCTCTTACTTTAGATTTACATTCAAAAGCCAAAGCTTTTGAATGTAAATCAGTACAACATAATTATGAATGAGCTTTGAAAATATTTTTATTATAATAATGTTCGGTGCTACGGAACCCTGTGTGCGTTTGAGTACGACTCGCACTTGGCCGTTTTTTTTTTCATATCCTTCGTCTTGGGTATAGCTATCGACAGCGTCTATACAGCTCGATAAATTCTCAGAAAAGCCTTTCGGCATTCGCTTTCAGTATGTCATGTATTTAAACACGTGAACAGCACACGTGTATCCTATACTTAAGTACTATAGCAATTAAACTATTCACTTAACCGTATCGTGCGTGCAATTTGATTGGAGGTTTTAACTATCAACCCATGTTTAATATTATAAATAAAAATTCAACTCTGTCTGTCTGTTACCTTTCACGCCTTTCCAGCTTGGCATGGATTGCGATGAAGAGCACACTCATCCGGCAGATCGTGCCCTGGGTGTAAACATACCTAGGTATTTTTTATCCCGGTGGTGCTGGTCCCGGTGGACAATGTCCAACCCTCACTCAAGTGCAGCCGTGGGCAGAACTAGTTTGGGACCCTTTTTCTTAGCCTCCGCTGTCCGTCTGTCAGTCAGCGGGCTGTATCTCATGAGCCGTAATAGGTAGACTAGAAATTTTCACAGAATGTGTATTTCTGTTAATGTGTGTTGCCGCTTTAACAAAAAATAAGAAAGAAAAAAAAATATAGGGGGCTCGCCTACTACGATGGTACGGAGACGGAACCCTTCATGCGCGAGTCCGACTCGTACTTGATCGGTTTTTTAAAGTACGCCTATAGCCTTCTGTCACTCCTCGCCTAGGCCGCTACGGTAACAACACACGTGACAACCATCCCGCGTTCATTGAATTATCATGAATTGTGTACATTATTTTTGAATGCACGGCTGCTCGGCATTGAGTGAAGTTTGAAGGCGGTAGACGTCGGGATAACAAATGAGTCTAACAAGCCGTTAAATAAAATGTTTTACATATTGAGAACTAATACAGAGTCGTACGATACTTAAACAAAATTGGCTGAGACTGCAACAGTTGTTTTTCTTTTTAGTTGCATGGAAGTGCGGAATTAACTTAACTGAAACCGATTACTTTATGTCTGCAGATGATGTGTAAAGTTCTTAAGAATAATGGAATTACTTAAAACTTGTTCCTACATTTTAAAATAACCTTGCTTATAGCATAGCTCATTTAGGAATTCTTACAGACAAACTATGTATAAAGCTTTTACAGAGTGTAATGTAAAGTGATTACACGCTATGGGCTTGTATATTCAATACTGATGGTATTTGTAAAGACAGCGTCGATGCAGGCGGTGGACAAACGCTATAGCAATCGTTATTCCCCCACCGCTGCCTAGGGCTCCCATGGCATTCTGACAACCATTGATGGTCTTCTAAATGTAATCATTTTGACCTACTAAAGGGTGTAACAAGACCCTTAACGAAGCCGAAAGGCACTTGTTCTCCCCGTCATTGCGACCATTTTTGTGTTCTAAACCATACCTGGGAGCCTTCTAGTTACGGAGATATTAGGGTCAAAGTTCCAAGTTTTTCACAAGTTTTTTTATAATACATGTTTTTAATGTGACATTTTTACTGTAAACACCTCCACGACCCCAGCATTATTCAATCTATCCATCAGCACAATGTTTTGAGTGCGTTACATTGAGTCCTGCCGTAAAACGTGATTTTTCACCCCAAAAAAAAAGTCGATTCCCAGCAATAATTTTTGCGTAAAGTTACTTAGTTTGATGTACAGAATGCTTGGTTGACGGCCTCGTGAAGGGTCCTGTTACACCCTGTATGTTTTTAACAAAAGTAACTAGGTGCCTCGTTACTTATTCAGTGCTAGAAAATCTTATAATAAAAATAATTGTGTAATCGCAAACGTAGTATGTCGGCTTTGGCTCTACCATTGTCTCAAAAGTTGTACAAACTTATCGTAACTTGCCTAACAAAATATTACGGAGTAGCAACCCTAGGGCTAGGGTGGGCGGGCCGCCCTTCGCACGTGACCACGCCACGTTCGGTCAAATCGTGTCGTTAGCCGATAATCAGCGCCTGCATTACTGCCGAGGACATACCGTACCCGTAGCACCAAGTACCCGGAGCCCGGACCACGTAGGTACGCGACACGTGATCGTGACATGCAACAGCTTACCTGCAGGGTATGAAAACACATCTATACAAATAAATATTGATATTATGGCTTATGTTTAACTAACCACCAGATCTAGTAAAATGTAACGGCAGAAAAACACTTTATAATGCCAAAAATAGTAAATGGTCACCACCATTCAATCCGAAAAACTTTAACGTGAAATTAGAACCAATAATTTGACAACTTGTGATCCTACTTAAAGTAACCAACTCCAAATTATGATTGCTTAATCCAAAAATAGTTAATAACCAGAAAAAAAATAACAGTATTTTAATATAAAATGACAATTAAATATGTAACATCTTTGTAATCAGGCGTAGTCGACGTAGCCCCGCTACGCCGCGCCGGGCTCCTATTTCTGCCTGCAGGCTTTAAAGTAACCTAACCTAACGTCGGGGTGCCCCAAGTCCCGCAAAGTTTCATGGTAAAATTTAAGGTGCAGTCATGACTAAAATAACTAGAACTAAAATAACTAGAACCTAGATTTTTTTTTGGTGATTGTATTTTAGGTAAAAGAGGTTATGGGGCACAAAGTTATTTAAATTAATATTTAATATAATATTATAAAGAGGTATTGTTTTAAATTTGTTTGTAAGTTTGTATGTAGAGGGTAATCTCTGGATCTACTAAAACGATTTTGAAAATTCTTTAAATAATAGGAAGCTACATTATCCCCGAGAGCTATAGGCTATATTTACAATTATATTTAACTTGCCCGTGGAATAATTTCCGACCAAACCGCGAGCGAAGCCGCGGGCAACAGCTATATCTGAGAAAAGAAATGTGTAAAATAGTGTAGCTATAATTATCTACTTATTAATGAATGATTATTAAAGTTTTAATAGCTTTTGGAATTCTATTAATTGTCAATGTTAAAGTGTGTTTTAAATTATGTAAATGTCTGATATAATACGTACTGTAGACCTGTGGTTGGGTTACTAATTACACGTTTCAAGAGTGAAGTTATGATTTGAATACGTAAGGGTACAGGGACAAACCGGACCAAACGTGGGAATTTAGAGCTATATATTCATATGAAGGTAGAATGTGAGAAGCAAGTCTCTTTAGTAAAATCATTTACCTATTAATATTTAAATGTAGACAATGTAAGTATCGGCACGTTGATGGGATCGCAAATAACTCTACATCACGCATCGACCAAATGAAATAATGAATCAAAGATCACGATGCTCACTCCATACTACTCCATAGCATTGACCTTACAAATTAAGATTTATTCAATACATTAACGAGCAGCAGTTCAAGAGTTCAAGCGGTTTGATACTAATCAAAAGAACGTCTAATTCAATGAATTGGTCTGGAAGGCTGATTGTTTCGATCAATCACGCCTGGAATAACTCGTGCGTAATGTATGACAGCGCCGTTAAATGGTGTCAGGTGATGTCAAGTGCGGGGCACTCGCGACCGTCGCAGTCTGTCGTCGCGGTAATTGGCGCAAGTGTGCGGCGCGCCTTATCGGACGATAGGTCAAGGTCGGTGGGTGGCCACGAAGGCAACAGTGCGACGAGTGAGCGGGGAAAATTGTCGTACGCTCGAATTGCTACGATTTTCAATACCTACTTTCTTTGATCATCAGTTTGGTACAGGAAAATAGTCTTGTTTATTTTATTTGCGAAAAATAAGTTCATTAGTCTGGAGAACGTAAATTATTCTTCTCTGGACAGTATCTCTAGCACGTTACAATGCAACACGAGTGTGATGGTGATGAGAGAGCGCCACAGAATAGACATTGTTGTAATGCAGCTGGTAACACTGTCTGTCAGTCTCATCGCTATTTACAAGAGAAATATAGCAAGAAACAGATTTGTTATGTATTCATATTAAAGTACACAGATCGATTAAATAAATAGCTTCACTTCGTATCATTCACAGAAATATCGCGAGCTCGTGTGCATACACGTAGGCAATCCGTACGAAGTTAAAGTTACAGCAAGTGTATTTATTTGTATAACGTCATTAAATTGTGGTTTCACGGAAATATTATTTTAAATGGGAAAAACGAAAGAGTTGGGAGTACTTGGGAGGCACATTATTATGTTTTGCACAGCTGTCTTGTCTTGTTAATAAAATTAGGCTTAGCGTTGCGCGTACAAATGACTTTTTAAACAGTCACGACCTTCGCGGACGTATGTTTAGTCAACGTTCCTACTTACGTTAAGTCAGCACAAGCTAACATTATTGAGATGTATCTGCGATATATACCTACGTCGTGGTACTGCTTGCTCCGAAGTCACATCATAACACCCTGTTCTCTTTGATTTCACTAGAATGGACTTGTTGTGACATTTTGTGCATAAAATCCAAGACATGTGACCATCTCATGAGGAGGAACTGAATAGGCTGATTATTTTAATATGTTGTTACTTTCCTCAGGTGCAGCCGGCTCCGGGAGGCGCGGCATGTCCGCGGGCGATGGCCCGGCGCAGGCGCTGCTACAGGAAGTGTTAACTTTATCCCACTAACCCCTAACATGGAAGGCTCGTATACATTGCACCGACCGAAACTAACAGTTGTTGAGGATTACTGGATGTTTCGTGCAAAGAATAACCTGACATGGTTGTGACAAAAATATGTTTGAGACTGGCACATGATGTTCAGTTAAATCGACCGGGAAAAAATTGTTGGTATTGCACATTTATCGTCCAAACAATACAATTGTTTTTAATTCTTAATGACTCCGCAGTGTGTACGGGCCTTTGCACTTACTTAATATTAACGCATTTCCCAGCATTTAACATTGTAAACTTTTCGTATTGTACTCGTACACACCAAAGCCTTGCTAATAAATAAATGCTTGCAAGAACACTGGCTTTCATTACATGATGGAAATCGCACGAGAATCGATCGGACGGATTTTGAAGGTTGTAGACCTCTGTGAGTCGAACAGTTATTAAAGTAGCTCTAGCTCTATTATTAAGTTAATGGAGTTAATAGTGTTGATGTTGGCGGCCTTTGTTTGTTTTCATTCGGGTTTTTTTTCACTGTTTTTAGAAAATAGTACGGTTGACGGTTCTGTGGGTGGTTTTCACAAGGCTTCCACAGAACCGAAGATAACTTAGGACAGGCGGCAACAAATCTACGCAAGCTAAAAGCATCATAACAAACTTGACCGCAACCTTACTAACCAACAATACCTACTTCTAACTTAATCTATCTACTGTTGAACGCTGCAAGTCTGCAACACAGCCAGTCGATTGTTAAGAGTTATAGTTATGGGCATCGGCATCCAATAGGTAGGTACTTGTGTGAGAAGGTGACGGACGACCAAACAAACCTCTAAAGGCACCATTGCGTCATTTAAAATTAGTAAATATTATGGAAACTCAATGCAGTTTACACAGCGTGCGCGCGTGACCGACATACAGACAGGGCCTCAATGTCGCCGCGTAAACACTGCACTCACAAGCACACATCCAATCGCCGAGCAACTCACAACAACCAGAAATGTTTGGTGTTAGTCCGATAAGTTTACAAGCACGGTGCGCACCGTGGAGCAGCTCCCATCAACGTCAACAATAAATCGTATATCTACAAATCATTCATTCGCAAATGTGAAACTATGATGCCTAGATTTTTGGAGCAAAAAGATTGATCAAGTAAAAGATTAGTGTAAATGTGGCAGTAACCAGTTTTGAATTGCTGTTCAGTCGTATTTAAGTAACTTAACACCTTACGTGTTGACGTTCCAGCCTCGGGGGAAAAGCTACGTTAGATAAGTTACTGCTGGACATTAGGGTGTTACAATATAAGTACTACGTACCTACTACGTAACTGAAAGTCGAAACAGTTGTTTTCGACGTCTTGGCAAAATTTACGAAAACGACTGCGCAGCGGGCGACGATGACAACGCCACTGCGCAATGGGAGTACAAGGAGCTCAACACCAGCGAGTGAACGGACGGTGATGTGTTAGTCGTAAGTCCTACTTATGGCTAAACAATTAAACCCACAATCAAGTGATTGATTAAATGATGGCAATTAACATGCGAGTCTGTGCTGTTAGTACTGAGCCTCACACCCACCACGGTCACTTCCTCCTTCATCATTGATTCACTGACTGACATCGGCATTGTGCTGACTCGGCCACTCAGAAAGCGGTCAGAGAATGTGTTTTCTGACCGCTGTCTCTTCAATTATTTTACTTTACGTAGGATTCTTATTATGTATTTTTATGTCTTAAATACCTATCTGGAAAATGTTAAGTAATATGTGTGTGCTTTTTTTTTAAATAAAGATAGTGAACATAACAAATGCACGCCATTACTCATGCACTTACTTTCATGTCGGAAATCAGAACTTAATTTACGAACGTTTGACATTCCATTAATCATAATATCTTGTACGTTACATAATAATGCAAAAAATTAAAATATTACGTTAATAGCGTGGAAAATGAAAGCTATTTAAATGTAAAAATAACATCAGTGTATGTTGATGCAAGTCTACATGGATGTTTATTTGCAGAAGAATTCGAGTGATTGGTGAACACAAATGCGTACAATTTATTCAATTATGCACTAGTGCACGGAATGTGCACATTATAATAGCCGGTAATATCTGTCTATCGGAGGACCCATAGAGCACAGATTACAAGCTATCATAATACCATGTAATACGCAGCTTCCGGCCATCAGCCAGCCATCCTAGCCATCCCATATCATTTAACATAACATACGATCATGATGACAAAAATTACTAAGTTCATAAAATATGAGGTTTAAAGGTACAATTTAAACATAAAATAAATTATAAATTATATCTAGATATAAAAACCCAAAATATTACTGTTTTATGTAAGTAATTATGTTTAATTTTAGTATTCAGTAATTTTTTGTTTAAAACATATTATAAATAAATGCAAGGTAATGATTTCCTCAATTTATTTTTAGTGTTTAGGTATTCAAAGCACACTAGGTACTTATAGTTGGCGATTTTTCAACGATGGCTAATGGCCACAATAATGTTCCGCGGCTTTTGTCTCGGCCAATACAACGTAGGTAATACTTATGTATACATAGGTAAATAAATGTGCAGTGCATAAAAGTTATTGATTTTGTCATAATCATATACTTAAGTAGCATTACTCTTCTGGCACCATACAAATGACTAGTATACAAGACACTACGAGTCACAGACGAGACATTACACTATGTAGCAAATAAACTTTAATGGTCACCTAAACGTGTTCTGCAGCCTACATGTAAATGTAATTTACTAACTAGTTCTCATCTCACCACAGATTACATTTCGTAGCTTTATCAAGTACAAGTTTATTATTTAACGTATATAATTATAAAATCGTTCAGTCTATGTGGAGTATAATCTCAGGAAGCCTTGCCTTCCGCCATTAAGTAACGTTTGCGAAGTGGTTGGCAAATCTGGCAACAGCACCACTGGCGTTACTGGCAACAGGTAACGCAGTCTAGAGCTGTGCGAGGTCGTGCCGAGGCCGTCGCCAGTCCCGCACGAAGGGTCGAGCGACCTGGAGCCGCACTACGTTACTGTTCAGAGATTTTGAATAAAGAACACATTTATTCAAGAACTAGCTTCTGCCCGCGACTTCGTACGCGGATCCTGTTGCTTATGCCAGCGACAACGGGGTCGTCAAGAAAATCGAAGATCTGAAACGTCTGATTTAGAATTCTGAGGTCCGAGGACGGGAAAACAACGGGATAAGCGAGACGATTGGAGACGTTCCAGATCTTTCATTTTTGTAAGTCCACAGGAAATGCCCATCAGACTAACAACTTTTGCTTAGACGTCATTCCTTAATATGTTATAGGGTCGCTGGGCTTTGGAGTTCCTCAACAGGGTTCCAGATCTCCAAATTTATTCTCACAGCAGAAAATGCTCTTCACGTGGAATAGTTTTTGCTATGACACCATTTTTATGTCTCATATACTTTAGCTGTTCTGTTGCGGTTCTGCATCAGGTGTTCCAATTTCCAAAATAAATATTAGCCTATATGTTGCCCAGACTTAATACCTATACAAAAAAAACCTTTTCTTCCCGTTATTCTGCAGCGGATCCCAAGGGTACACTGAATTGACAATAATATTGCAAATAACTTTTAAAAAATGCGCAATTCTCTATCAGTGAACGTCTCCGACTCGCGAGACAATCGTTCATCATCATTTTCTTCACTGGTCTCTAGAGACCTGGATGTAGATGCGTAAATACGCTGAGAACGTAGGTGTGCTTCGCGATCCGAAGAGGTTTCTACAGAGCGAGTTGCAGCCTGATGTTCTCGATCAGCATCAAGTCTCTCCTGACGCTCTTCGGTAGATTCTTGGGATCTTATGATCCTCAATTTTGTAGCTCCTTTGGAACGTTGGGAAAGATTTGGCTTCTTTCTAGGCATAGTTATAGTTTTATTCTGAAGATACCTGATTAATTAAAATCTAAGTGACTGCTCCCCTGCGTTACCGGGTAGGCTACCGTGTCACGAAGATAAATGGAAAAGGAAATAAAACACTCAAATAACATAAGCCCGAAGGCATATTTATTTTTTGATAAAATAAAATAATAAATGGGAGTTTTGGCCAGTAGAGTCAAATTTTCAATAATTCATCGAATTTTCATCGAAAATCAGTCCTAAACTGTTACCGCCATCACCGCGTGGAGGTGCTCCCAGCTTATGTTATTTTATAATTATACAGTGAAATTAGTAATAGCTTTGATTTCCACATCAGGTGTTCCAGATCGTCAATTTTTATACGTCAACAGAGAGTGCTCATCAGGTTGAACAACTCTTGCTAAGACTTCATTCCTATAATTATATGTTATAGTGTAGCTGGGCGCTTGGAATTCCACAATGCGTGTGCCAGATCTTCAATTGTTATACGTCAACAGAGAGTGCTCATCAGGCTGAACAACTCTTGCTAAGGCGTCATTCCTATATATGTTATACTGTAGCTGGGCTCTTGGAGTTCCACATCAGGTGTTCCAGATTTTCAAATTTATTCTCTTAGCAGAAAACGCTCATCACGTGGAACAATTTTTGCTATGGTACCATTTTTGTATCTCTTATAGTTTAGCTGGTCTGTTGCGGTGCTGCATCAGATGTTCAAGTTTCCAAGATAAATTATAGCCTATGTGTTGCCCAGATTTAATACCTATACAACAACAAAGAAAACATTTAAATCCGAAGATTAGCGTGTACAAACAAACAGACACACAGACCACCAGACAGATTTTTTTCTTTGGATTCGTGCACTATTACTGTTTCCAAACCCCCCTCAATAATTATTTTTTTAATATATTCAATGTAAAGACACAGTTTTTTTACTGTTTTATTATATGTATAGATTAAGAATGACGGGTTTCTGAATTAATTCGTGGTGAATGTCTATTTTTCTATACATCTGTCGTTGAATAAGAAACAAACCAAAGTATAGAATATTTTTGTCGTTCAATAAAAACAATTTCAGCATGAATTTCTTAGTGTGCAAATTAAGCTTCTAGCAGGCATAGCATTCATAATTCTAAGGATCTTGTTCACCACGTGTTACGATACGCGTAGCACTTAGCGAATTGAGAGTCTAAATCACACGTAGCACGTGGCGTAGTTGAAGGTCTACGCCACGTGCTCCGAAACGCGTAATACACGGCGTTGTTAAAGGTCTACGCCACTCGTGTTCCGAAACGCGTAATACACGGCGTAATTAAAGGTCTACGCCACTTGCTACGAAAAGCGTAGCACACGGCGTATCTACTTAGTCTACGCTATGTGCTACGATACGCGTAGCAATAGTCACAGTTATATCCCCCTAGTAGTCAGTTATTGCCCTCGCTACGCGCATCTCTTTGCATAACCTAGCCTTACGATATTCCTATACTCCTAAAAGTTTGTATCTAAAAGGGCTAGGCAGAACGATTAGGATAGAGATGGGTGTATATAAATACACACTTAAAGAGATGGTGATTACGTTTAAAGTTCAACGACAAAATGATTGCAGCAAGTGATTGACCGCAACTAGTCTGATAATGTACTCCTGATGGTAGCAAGTGTACCCAATTGTCGCGTCAATTGGTCGCTGAGACAAATTGCAGTATACAGGACTGTAGGCGTATGTCGATATGCATCAGCAACATCGCATATTATATACAACTGTATATGTGTACAAAGTGTCATGTTTCTGTCAACTCTCACCGTTCACACACTCATCCTCGGCACGTATGTCCTAAAAGAGAAATTGTTACTCAGTTTAATGTAATGCATTGAATTAATACATTCTACATACTACATATTGTATGTATACTTCTTACTCGTATTGGAAAATAGTTTTTAAAACAGAGGTCTCACAAACTTCAAACTAATTGGTACAGTTTTTACAATTTTTTCAGGTGTTAGACAAACCTTTTACTTTCTACTCCAGAATATTAATATAAGTAAAGGCAGTTGATAACTTGAGAGGCTTCGTCCACGTCTGGCGCGGGGCTTACTGTAACAGACGCTGAGACAGCGCTGCGCTGCGACTATAGCCAGGTGTAGAAAGTACCTACAGGCTGCCTACCGCCTTGACCTGCTACTTGGTACCGTGATGTGTGACCTATAGCGGGGGGAGGGGTTGTCATAATTAGCAGTTACCGTCGCCCTACAATCAAAACAAAGAAAACGAGGCAACAATGCGACCGTTTTTTTGACCAAATTTCGCACATTTGATGCTCCATCTAGACATTATAATCAAAGGGTTTGACCTAAGTTCTCTGAAGCAATAACCGTTAATTTATACGATAGGTTATTAAAACTGTCAACTGTTTTGATTGTAATGGTTCTAGTAATTGTTACTTAGGTACCATTACTTAACTTTCGCTTGTAACTATACTTTACCTCAGGGACAAAATTGATTGACATCATCAGTCCATTTAGTTTCGCCACGAATGTTGGTGGTAGATATTATTAAGATAATTACAAATGAAAATGAAACAAACTAATGTCACCATGATTCCCTGCAGATTGTTTTGTTATGCAGACAGATAAGAACACTTTATTCCTACATTATTTACCGAGCGAGTGAACATTCATATTTCGTTCCAAATGATCAATCTCGCGGTCGGATGTTGTGATCTTTCACTGAATATCGTTCTCTGCCTGATAGCATCTGAGTAATGACCTTCTAACACAATGGCATGCGGATACAAGCAACATTACACTAAATGCTATTTTATCTGATAAAATTACAAATAGCAGACATTTTGAGGATTTCCTCCCGGCGGCATAGCCGGCAAAAACCTTGCGATAGCAGATGAATGATATTATTTATTTATTTCGAGATTAAAATAGTTTATTTTATAAAATGTACGTAGCTTATCTGTTTTCGCGAAGTCACCTGAGAAAGGTTTAGATTCAACTTCATCATTCAGCGATATCTTATGGTATGAGAATGAATAAAGATAAAAAGGTAAATTCCTGGCTAGACAAGGATCGATCGTAACAACTGGTATTTGATAGCAGTCTGTATCAAAACCCTTTACGTAGTGAATATTTCAGCACTTTCATTCATGCGCAAATAATTGCACAAGGAGCGGTAATGTAATCCGACCCACCATCAAACTGCGCACTGGTCTGAGCACAGTTCGTATCTGTCTGAGCACAGTCCATGTTCGCACAGACAGATCATGCTCTCAACCAATTTCCTCACACCACACCACGGGCTCTGCATCGTCTCGGTTTCCGAAGCAGATTACGAATAATTAGTATAATTTGACCGCGATTGCCTAACGTTTCATATTTACAAGACTAAGACTAACTTCGCGCACCACTGCGCCAGTCACGCATTTGTGTACTTGCATTCGTTTCTAGTTACCTCTTTGAATATTGACTTCTTAAGGGGGAAGCGTCAGGGTAGCCCGCGAAATTCAAGTTTTCTTACGTTTTTTGCAATTTGCAGGTCAGCCTCTCGTTGTATGTTGACGAAAATATAATTTTCGCAAGGAACACGTATAGTTGTAGAATTATAAACAATAAAATCATCAATACAACCCTCTAAGTTTATTTAACCCCATTCAATAACTATTTCATGAAAACGTAATTCAATGGGGTTAACGGTTAACCTAAGGGCTACCCTGGCGCTTTCACCTTAAACCAAGTGAGGTTGTCTGCAACCTGCTGAATTTATTTAAGTTTACCGTAGGTAGAGTATCATAAACTCACTTTGAAATCCATGGTAAAGACTATATATATAATGCTATTGCTATTATGCTATTTATATGGCTATATATATTCAGATGTTAAAAGAGAATATGAGACAAAAAAAGCAAAACGACTGATTATCCCTAGGTGGGATATCCCATTACTTCGTGGTCAGGAGAAGCAAATTTACAATGCCTGATATAGCTAACTGGGATTAGTACTAGACTTCACTTATCTTAGTTTTATATCTCTGGAAAGTGACAAGTAAATTCCAAGATTCATCTCAATTTCTTACTTATGTAATATATGAAGTGGAAAGTCCGTTCGGGCTCGTGATACCTATGTATTTACTTGAGCCATTTACAGCTCAACACTGACACTTTATTATAGGTGATAATGATTAGATAACACAACTATTGTTGTTGATACTTCAAATCCTTTTATCTGTTTCTGCAGTGATGATTCTGTGGAAAAGATTTAGATGTTTATAAATGAGAGATGATAAATAGTCAAGTATAGTTTAGAACGGGGTTAGAACTTTATGGCATATGTCTGAAATAAAAGGTTCAGTGTGTCTCGAGGTTTATTTTCTCCAGGAACGAATTTGTTTAAATATGAAACCATCCCCATGAGTGATGATGAACTTCCATACAAATGTTCATTCCCACTTTAGGGGATGACGAACTGACAATAATCCTCCCTTAGTGCTCACTTGAGAATCAGAATAATATTTCAAGCTGTGTGCGTTTGCGTCTGTCGGTGAGAGTATATATAGTATAATTACCTATTTATCATTTTTAGAGCACGTCTGTGGGTAAACAAATACATACAATTGTAATTTTGTGTGTCCTACTTTTATATTTTGTGTGCAAAAAAAAAGAATAAGAATACAATAATCTCAATAGTTACAATACAGCCAAGATTCTTGAAATTCTGAAGCGCATCTGGACCTAGTGCATTGGAAAGTGTAAACGTCGAGTCGATTTGTAAATCTAAATGAAGTCGGTTAATAAAAGTGCAACTCCGTTAGTGTGAGATACAAAAAAAACATTTTGGGAGATCATCATTGAATCAACGCTGAATTTGTAAGTATTGCTTATTCGACGCTAACAAACTCAACCTGTCTACGATCTAGCATGTTTATCAAAGATGTGCTTAGTTGTGCAAACAATTTAAGAATACACCTTTTGCCTTATCAAAAAGTTATCATAGAACAAATAGGTATAACGTAACATCAGGGCGGCTGGCCAGCTGGCCGGGATTATGCACAGCCCTCAAAAGTTAAGTATAAAAGGCAAAAAGTTAAATATTGCCATCAATCGGACATCATCTAGCTCTACCTTCGAACAGGTTCACAAACAGTCTGCGCAGACCTAGCCCCACTTAAGATTCCTAGGAAACCGTCCCGTTTGACCAGTGCCGAGTCCCGAGAGCGAAGCCATACCAGTTAGCGAGGCGGCGCGCGGCGGCACGACGTAAACAGAGCATCCCACGTCACGGCCGAGAGTGCCGGGAGTGCCGAGACCAAGGACGCCCCCATCCACAACCTCAGGGAGATGCGATTTGCGATCAAGGGACTCGCGCATAGTGTCACTTGTTTCCTTCGCGTGTGACTCTTGGGGTGGTCATAGCAACTTATTTCGTTTGTTTTCTCTGCAGTCGCTGCTGTAATAATATTATACATGTGGCTTGAGTGAGCGTATGTCTCGTGGGCGCGCGGCCCGCGGGCACACGCATGGTACGCCACGCCAGACGCCCATTGACCTCCCAGTTATGAGCATCTTCCGATGTCAGCGACGTGACCCGGTTACCAATGCTGAGTTGTTTTATTGCTGATGCGATATTCGTATTGGTTTGGTTTGTGGAACGATTTTTAATGAACATCTGTTGTGTTGTGTTCTACCTGGCTGTACCTACATGATATACCGGTGTCAGGAGGTAGGTAGGTAGACACCAATCACAGCTACACTAATACCTAACTAGTCGATTGCTTTGATTTTGGTTAGTTGTTATTATTTTGATGTCACTTAGAAGACCAGAAAAAAAATTACTCGAAATATGCTTGAATTATTTATAAAATGTCGTTGTTATATTAAGTTTGTAGTCAGTGAACGCACGTACAGTACCTACACAATATTTTATAAGGTTAAAAGAATCGATTCTCAGTCAAACGTGAACCGAAATAGATGCGTGAGCGAGTTCGTTAATGTTTCATAGTACGTAACGTGCGCGCGATGCTTTTAACACCACTTCGATATAAATACTCGAAAATTTACTAATTAGTTCAGTTGTAATGCTTGTATTCGTCAGACGTTAATCATTGCTATAACCAATGGAAGTCTGTTAATTAGCGCATTCTGGATGAACGAAATACTTTTCCACGAATATTGGACTTTCAAATCGTGGCGAGATTAAATACTGCGTATGTTTGAACTTGAGATTTATCGACATAACACAGGTGAATCTACAAAGCATTCTCGGAAAATATGGAATTCAACATATGGATTGGGAAACAAGGAAATATTTCAAGGGCATTCAGCTGGAGGAGTTCTCAGTATGCGCTCCCATGAATACGATTGAATTTACATAAAAATAAATTTAGGCCGAACAAGTCTAGATATTCTGATTTCAGCACACTAGATTATATGTCAAAAGTATCTCATCAATAAACAGGTATTTTAGCGTCAATCAATCAAAACGTTCCATTTACTTAATAACTGCTAGAACTACAAACAAACAAGCTGTGTACAAATAAAACAAGGGCACAACAGTTGGGTGCATACGTCCGCGTAGCGTTACGTCACCACGTCAGCGTGTTTCCGCGGCGCACACGCTGACCGTGACCGCGCGGCGAAAGTGTAGGCGACCGGCGCGCGGCGCCCGCGCACACCTGCCAATGGAAAAGGCCCACTCGGAGATATATATACAGGAATACTATGGTAGAACCGGTTTCGGTGTCAGTGGTGATTCCAAAATCTCTTCATGAGAGTACCTGTGAAAAGGCGACTAGCGAGGAGTTTGATTTCTAAGGTCAACGCAGAGTTCTTTTATTGCGAGCGATCAGCGTTATCTTTACTGCATGTTACAAGGCACCCTTGGAAGCACCGTAACGGCTTCTCGGTACCAACGGGATCTTCATCAAAAATGAGGTGAGATAATACCGGTGCAGTGTCTTTATAAGAGTACTATCAGCTGTGTGATGAGCTTTGGACAAGGACGCGTCCTGGACAAAAGACGAAAGATTCAGATGCTGGTCAGTAAGTATGTGAACATCCTAATATTGCAATAGAATTTTATGGAACAGCAGGTTGAAACTTCTGCACCTGTTTGTTTCATTGAATGTCACACGGGCAGCGCACCGAACGTGCCGCTTATGGAGCATCGGGACCGTTACTCATTGAAATGTAGGACTTCCAACACGAATAGTACGATGGAATACGTTTTATTTTTGTAGAAATTGGGAACAGGCTTGTAGGAAATTTATCTTTACCTAAGGTAAAAACATGCTTTTTTGAAAATCCCAATCGTTTCGATTTCACATGTTACGTATTTTTGGGAAGGCGATAGAAACTAATCACTTCCTAAGTGTGTTTTTACTGCTGCTGTTTGTTACTGCTGCTGTTATTGCCGCATTCTTTTCAAAACATGTATCTTTCTTGTTAACTTTCACTGTGGGGCAGCGGTGGTTAGCCTCATGCTTCCCTCTTACATCAGATTTTGAGTTTTTGGAATTCAAAAATATGATCACTTAACGATGTTTCCGTGAGGACTAGGCAAACCAGTTAAAGGCACAGTGAGTCTAAAAGTAGACGCTAGTTCGAGTTCTGCAAGTGAATGTTCTGCGGCGCGCGCAGACTCGTTCCCTTGGCCGCGATTTCATCTCACTGGTGCAGCACCAGCTTTATTTACTACGCTTTATTTAAACATTACAATGCTCTTTTGAACCCTTCATCATCAGCCTAGCGTTGACAATCTATGTTGGGGTAGGCTTCTAGTCTAACTGGATCGCCCCGACCTACAGTGCCTCTTTCGACTGTTAAGAAGATATTTCCAAATTGGCGTCAAATACAATTTCGGGTTGTCGTAAATATGAATCAAACTGTCATGATTTTAAAATTGCAACTGGCGGCCTAACGTAGATTCAGACATACATTACATTATAGAAACAGCTCATTCTCAGTGTGAACATCGGAAATTGTCTGTACGCACTCGTATTTTTAGGTTTTAAAAATAAGTTGTCAGATAATCGCCGCCGAAGTGCACACCCGTGCCAATGCGTAAAAAATGAGGAAAACATTAAACAAACCCATGATTAAATGAATAAATTGTGAGCGTCATTGAAATGTTCGTACATACTAATTTAATTACTAACACTAACTGGCATGAAGTGGAGTGCATTCGATTTAGAACCAGAAGGAAATCATTTGTTTGTTTACCAGTGCAACGATAACCGATCCAGTTATAAACGGTTTATATTTAACTAAATATCGAACGAACCTTTCCTTACCTTTCTTTACAAGAGGTGTGCCGTGTGGCTGTATTCACGCAGAATATTTATTTCTAACTTTGAACCTAGTTTTATAACATTTCAATGTCATCGACAGTAAAGTCGTTCAGATTGCGGAAGAACATTTTTTAAATCACTTTAAGTGCTTAAATTACGCTATTATCGTAATTAGAGGTTAATTTAAAATGTAGTTTAATATTTTGTAGCTCTTTTTTTAAAAGAAGGTAAAAATCATAATTTTAAGATTTAGGAAATAGTTTTTGTCTTGTTTTTTAGATAAGGCTCTAATACAATTAAATTCATTGCTTCGCCTGGTTTACCTACCATTGTCTATACAATGGTATTGCATTGGAATTGCATCATATACATCATTAAACACCTCTATCCACCGTGCCTTATCTACTGAATCCGGTCATTCGGCATGGACTGACTGGCTCAGTCAGTCCTGGAACCTCCCAATGGTTGCTGTTATAAGCAAAGCATAGTCCATCAGCGGGGAGTAGGTAGGTAGATAGGCAGCCGGTTTTACTTAATCTCAATCATCATCAATTTCACTGGCAGCCACCGACGGCCACCACCTGCTCTCTTTTTCAGCCATTGGTCTCAATGAGTACATATTTTCTTTAAATTACGTGTCCTAGGATTGTCTGAACACTTGCCACTGTTCTGTGTCGTCACCGTGAGAGCCAGCAGGTACCGTGGCCACTCGACCGCCGCCATTATCAGCTACAACACTTGATCCATTAAATCTTCAGCCAGATTACACGTCCCCACCACTCACCGCTTGTTTGCGAGCTGTCATGGCTTCCTGACGAGTCGATCTTACAGCAGCGTTTCTTAACTCCACTTTTAACGTCATTTGCTAAAGGCTTTACCAAATAGATTAGTTGACTCGCATTCTTTGAGACAAGATTAGCTTACCTGTTGTTGTTGTACTTATGCGGTTATATGCATCGGGACGAAGATTGCAGCATTTGCAGTTGATATCTGTAGGTTGAGTCAGTATCGAGTATGACCAGTTTTCATATAAGACTGCGCTAGCAGATTAAATTAGCTTGAGTCCAGATTTGTGATACCTGTTCAGAGCGCCGCCGTAGGTACTAAAGTCTCAAATAGGTCACACATATATTGCTATTGTTGCAAATTATTTCGCACATTCATAGTAAAATGGCGCTTCCACTAAGCGTCTGCGTAACCGAAATAAAACAATGTGACAGTTATTTTAGCGCGACATAATTCGAGTGATTACATAAATTAAGTAATGGCGGGCGCGGCCGTTCGTGGAGAACTACATTAATTTGATCAGGCCGCGAATTAGCGAGCACGTGGCAGCTATCCACCGCTAGCTACTAATTGATCGCTCATTAAAAATAATAATCGCTCATTACTGACATTAAAACGTTTCTTTGGTCTAGGGTTGTTACTACATCAAAATATATATAAGTTGTATGTTCTTTGGAAACTACCAAATCGTTTTCCTCGCCTTTATGAAGCCAAATCATTACATCATAAGCAATCACCAACATCAATCAAATATACGTTTGGTACACTCAATCAAACTGAATACCTACTAAAACTAATTTAAAAGTTAATTTGAAACACTGCTGAATGTAGTCCCCCCCACGCTTCGGACAGTTCGTCCTTGTGTCAATGGCATCCAGGCCTGTTGCGGTTATATTTTCAGCGTAATCCTGAAGGCTACATAAATCAATCGACTAGTTTGTAGCTCCAATCAATTTGAACACCTCAAAGCTCAGGTGTTGTTATCAATTTGGTCGCGTGCTTGAGTCCGTTCGCGGGCAGAACGCGAGCAACCACGTGCATTGCGTAATACATAGGCGTGTTATGTACATAAAGTTATATATATCATTGTCGTAGTATGTAAATGTGAGTGGAAGCACGCGAGGAAGCCCGGCGGGTCAGTGCGCCCAGGATTGGCATGATTAAATGGTCATTCAGATAAGATATGCTTACATATTTCATTCATAAATGATTCTAATCTTTGTGCGAATCATTTAGTGAAATGTATTACAACTTTTGCAAGATGTATTACTAGTTTCTGTGGCTTAGAAGGAAACCAATACTTTTCTGAAGCTTATGTTATTATGTATATCTCGTAGAATTTAGAAAAGAGTGTCGGGAGAGAAGCAAAAGTTTGGCCACGAGAACGTTTGTTAGATGCGGATAACTCGCTAGAAAGCATACGAGGTTGAAATTAAGTCATGAACAAATCGCTACCTTCAACTGTTTGAAGTCAATGGTTCTGTTAGACAATTTATATAATAGACTATATAACACTAGAATACTATACGTTTGAATATTGATGAACTTTGATTTTCAACGCTCAGCACAAGGCGGAATGGTGTAATTCGAACAGTGCGCTTTAAAGGTATTTCTGTAGGTGTCTCCTGGTGTTGTTGAAAACTGAAATTTGACTCAGTTCACTTACAAATTTGTCTAAATCCTTCGCGCAGGTGCACTCACGAGCGAAGTCATTCATTGATTACACTATAAGTTGGCATCGGTAAGTCAGTAACTGTCGGCACTTGCTTGCTTTGTAAAGGGATCATAACTTTAGCACTTAACATAGCTGTGAGCTGTCTTGTCCGAAAATTTAAGCTTGAATGATATGGGAAGTGCGCAATCCGGCGATCCGGGCGATTAATAAACTTCAAAGTTCAAATCATCGAGTTGGCCTGTGTAAACTTAAATTTTCTTTTTATGAGGGAAGAAGGTAATTTTAATGAGGGAAAAGCGGACTTACCTACAGACGTGTTATAGGTGCCTTTCTTACAGGCAAATAGATTATAAGTACATCGTTACACACTGGCATGCAGTGTGCCAACATATTATGAATATGTTGTGATGAAGCCTATAGAGATCGCTCACAGAGCCATACTTAAAGTTGCTACCTTTCGCCCTATCTTATTTCCAACGACCGAATTTTATAAATCCTGGAATGTTTTAAATGTTCGACAACAGTACATTTTACATATTCTTTTACTCCAACATTCCAGAACACCATATAGACATATCTCTAAACGTCGGAAAGACATAATCTGTACTATTCCACCTCCACGTACCTCTTTCGTAAAGCGATTTTCTTTATATCTTGCTCCTTCCCTCTATAATAAAATTAATGAAAAATGCCCAATCTTTAAACTCTCATTCTACAACTGCAAAAAAACTGTACGGACACTCCTTTTAAACCTCAATTATGATGACACTGAATTGTTCCTCACAAAGTAATCTTTTTAAAACACACATAAACACACACTCACATACACACATAGATACACTAAACAGAATGCACCGACACAGACGCACTCACACACACCCGTACTACACACTAGATTTATGTCTTGTATAAATAATAATAAAATAGAATATAATCCTAAATTTGATTTGTTTTTCATAATTATTGAGTTTGATTTTAATTTTGTCTTTATTTTAATTTTCATTTTAATATTTTAATTTGGTTTTGATTCTATCTTGATCTTGTTTTGTTTTTTTTTTTTTTAATTCTAATTTTGATATTGATTGTGAATTCGAGATTATGAACTAAATTTTGGTTGAATTTATTCTTTCATCACATTTAGGTATTGTTGCTGTAAATTGCTATTAGTTAATTAGATGAATCAAAACTTATTTATTTATTATAGACAACTATTGTGCAGTAACTACACTTATGTTCAGATGCTATTTAAACTCGGAATAAAAAAAAAAACTTTTAAACACACAATATTTATACAACATGTAACAGAAAGGGTATAATCATATGGAATACTGTGGTACGGATCATCAAACTGAACAACTTTCTCTATGGGACCACCATCGAAATCGTAAAAAAATAATCAGCTGTCCTATACAAAATTTCAATACCTACTCGACCCAAATGTATGGGACAGCTGATTATTTTTTACCATTTCGATTGTGGTCCCATAGAGAAAGTTGTTCAGTTTGATGGTCCGCACCACAGTATTCCATATGATTATACCCTTTCTGTTACACGCTGTATAATAATCCGCCAATTAGGGGATCGGCACTGCCTCTCCTTAACACAGGCTAAATTCTAGCCTATCTAGGAGTACAGTACTTCACCCATCTTTATATTGTATAGTTGAATCTAAAAAATTATATAAATGCAATATTTGTAAACCTTGCAATCCCATTTTGAAATAAACTATTTTTATTATTATTTCCTTTATTCAATTATATACATATAAATTACATTTTTAAATATAGCTACACAAATTAATATTAAAAAAACATTTAAAAATATAAAAAATAGTGGTCCGCCGGTATCGGGAGCAGGGTCCAAGCTACTGGTGGTTAGGGCTCCAGAGACAGGAACCTCCTCACAATGCGAGCCGTATCGAGGAGTACTGCCTTCTGCATCAGGCCCTTGATCCAACCGCCTAAGGAGAGCCTCGAGAGATGTTCGTCGAGGCTTTTGGTCATAAGGCCATTGGCCGTCACAACAATCGGCACAATGATAGCCGAGTTCACATTCCACATGTCGACAACCTCGTGTGCTAAGTCAAGATATTTCATTTGTTTCTCTTTCTCAGCTTTCACGAGGTTCTCGTCATGTGGGATGGTAACATCGATTATCATTACGCGGCGCGCTGATCGATATTATTATTATTCCCTTTATTTAACTTTTATACAAATTATTTACATTTTTAAATATTTCTTATAACAAAAACAATATAAAAACATTTAAAAATAGAAAAAATTGTTGCCCGCCGGTATCGGGAACAGGGTGCAAGCTACCGGTGGTCAGGGCTCTAGAGAGAGAAACCTCCTAACAATACGAGCCGTGTCCAGGAGTACTGCTTTCTGTATCAAGCCCTTGATCCAGCTGCCTAACGAGAGCCTCCTCAGGTATTCATCGAGGCTCTTAGCAATTAAGCCATGGGCTGATACGACTATCGGCACAATGATCGCTGAGTCCACATCCCACATGTCGACAACCTCGCGAGCCAAGTCAAGATATTTTATTTGCTTATCTTTCTCGGCTTTCACGAGGTTCTCATCATGCGGGACCGTTATGTCAACAATCATTGCGCGCCGCTCTGATCGATCCACCACCACTATATCAGGCTTATTGGCTAAAATAGTCCTGTCAGTGATGATGGATTGATCCCAGTACAATGTGATATTGCCATTTCCGAGAACTGGGTCGGGCACATACCTATAGTACGGCACTTCCGATTCCACAAGTCTGTATTTTAGAGCAAGTTGCTGATGGATAATCCTGGCTACAAGGTTGTGTCTATGCAAGTACTCTCCGTTAGCCAAACGAGAACACCCAGAGATAATGTGACGGATTGATTCACCTGGACGGTGGCATGCCCGACATATGTCAACAATAAATCTCCGGTAGTTATTCGTCATCATAACTTCATCCATAATTGCACAGACAAAACCTTGTAGCCAGGATTATCCGGTTTCTCCGAAGAGGTCCCCGGAACGTAGCCAGGCTACGGACGCTGACAGGTCTACATCGGGCCCGTGCAGGGCCCGGAAAAAGCGTCCGTGAAGCTCCTTACTCTGCCATACCTCCCTGCGGTCGTTAGTGTCAAGCACTACAGGTTTGCGCCAGTTCTCTTTAGCCAAGGAGAGCGGGGTGAGGCCCTTGTCCACCGCGACCACATCTCGATGCATCCCCACGTCGGCTTCTAGGAAATATTCCCTGAGACTGCATATCTCGCGATTGTGGAGAGTCTTAGCGTTTAAAAAGCCTCGACCCCCACACTTCCGCGGGATATACAGTCTCATAACCGAAGAACGTGGGTGATGCATTCGATATGCCGTCAACAATGTACGGACCTTCCTATCCAGGGCGTCTAGTTCTGTTTGAGTCCATTTCAGTATGCCGAAAGAGTACATCAGAACCGGCATGACCCAACCGTTGAAGGCACGCACCTTATTTCCGCCTGCTAAAAGACTATTAAATACTTTTTTCAGGCGGCCAAAGAAGCGTTCCTTCAACGATTGCTTCATGTCAGCAACATTGATGCCCAGCGCTTCCGACATACCCAAATACTTCTAGGTTTCGGTTGCTGAGAGGGATCTAAGATTTATGGAATCCGAGAGCTGGGTTCCCACAGATTCCACAATCTCCCCTCGTTTTACATGCATGACCGCACATTTGTCCACACCAAATTCCATCCTGATGGCGCTACTGAAAGTTTCAGTTACCTTCAGTAGCTCCATCAGTTGCAAATCGTTGGGGGCAAAGAGTTTCAGGTCATCCATGTAAAGGAGGTGAGATACAACTTGACCACCTCTCCTCAACCGATAGCCTAGACCTGAATCCTCCAGCAGCGTGCTAAGAGGATTCAAGGCTAAGAAGAACCAAAGTGGACTCAAACTGTCGCCCTGAAATATACCTCGCTCTATCCTTATCGGCTCGCTATTCCTCTGGATTTGCCGACATCCTGGATAGCAAAGGACTGTCCTCCATTGTCCCATACACGACATCAGGAAGGTGCGCAGAGTTGCATCTACTTTATACAACTCTAGCACCCTCATGAGCCATGTATGTGGCACGGAGTCATAGGCCTTCTTATAATCTATCCAACATGTCGACAGATCCCTTCGGGAACGGCGAACCTGTTGGCTAATGGCCATATCAATGAGGAGTAGCTCCTTAGTACCGCGGGACCCGTTCCGACATCCATTTTGAGAAGCGGACATGATAGAATTATCATCAATGTGTTGGTTAATTTTAGCTCTCAAAATGGATGTAAGAACTTTATAGATTGTCGGAAGACAGGTAATCGGTCTATAATTTTTGGGCTCCGCAGTACTACCCGATTTATGGAGCAGGTGGGTTAGACCAGTTGTCAGAAACTCGGGCAGCGACCCTGACTCTAAGGCTGACTGGAACAGGGTCGCCAGGCGGGCGTGCGACCTTGTGAACCATTTAATCCAGAAGTTGTGCAGCCCATCCGGCCCTGGAGATTTCCAATTAGGCAACGGACGGACTGCACGAACTACGTCTTGGGGGCAGATGGTGATTGCCCCCATTTCTTGTACTGGATCGCACGCCCGCTCGACCTCACGGATCCATTCATCCTCGGTATGGCTAACAGGCACCGACCAGATGCTGCGCCAGAATGAACACATGGCATCATCATCCGGCAGGGGCGTGTCAGCCACACCTTGGTCCGGTCGCTCCCAAGCCCTATAAACCCACCTTTCATCTCTTTGGAATGTGCGATTCTGAGTGTATCGGTCCACCCGCCGTTTATACCTACGAATACGGTTTGCCCATGCATACACTTTCTGCTTCAGGAAGTCGATGCGCTCTGTGACACGGGACATGTAGTCTCGAGGACTGATATCAGTCCCCGAGAACGCCCGCCTCACAAAACGCATCACTCTAGGGCGTGTATTGCCCTCCCTGAAGCAGATCAGTTTGCCGATGAGTGCTCTGGCCCCACCAATACGTCGTTCAATCCTGTACTGCCATGCTGGTACGGCTGGCTTAGGTCGTGTAGCTCTGTCATCAGAAAATTTGACGTGAGCTACACGACATGCCGCTACAGCCGCACAATACAGGATTGAATGAGCATCGATGAGGTCTTCGCAGTTATCAAAATAGTTTGACAACTGCGAATCCAGAACAGCCACCAGCGCCCTATTTTTGTTATGCATGGGCAAACGAGGTATGCGTGGCCTAAGGTCGGCTGGCATGAATCGATATTCCCGAATCGCACCTTCCAAAGCACTCCTCATTTCCTCATTGCACTGGGTACTTACATTAGTAACCATGTCATCACTTACGTCGTTATTGCGATTTGGTATTATGGTAGACTGTGGTGGAACCACAGCCTGTGACGGCGTGGCAATGACATGGCTACTCTGCATTTCAGTCCGCAAGCGATCAAGTACGGTGTCATCCAACATACGATTACGCTGGATGACTCGCACCTGATCCGACAGTCGTTGCGCCGACACGTTGACAGCTGGCTCAAGCACCTGAAACATTATTATTATTATCTCCTTTATTCAATTATATACATATCAATTACATTTTTAAATATTTCTAAACAAATTAATATTAAAGAAAACATTTAAAAATATAAAAAATAGTGGTCCGCCGGTATCGGGAGCAGGGTCCAAGCTACCGGTGGTTAGGGCTCCAGAGACAGGAACCTCCTCACAATGCGAGCCGTATCGAGGAGTACTGCCTTCTGAATCAGGCCCTTGATCCAACCACCTAAGGAGAGCCTCGAAAGGTGGTCGTCGAGGCTCTTGGCCATAAGGCCATTGGCCGTCACGACAATCGGCACAATGATAGCCGAGTTCACATTCCACATGTCGACAACCTCGTGTGCCAAGTCGAGATATTTTATTTGTTTCTCCTTCTCAGCTTTCACGAGGTTCTCGTCATGTGGGATGGTAACATCGATTATCATTACGCGGCGCGCTGATCGGTCTATCACCACTATGTCAGGCTTATTGGCGACAATAGTCCTGTCAGTGATGATAGACCGATCCCAGTACAGCGTGACATGGCCTTTCTCGAGAACTGGGTCGGGCACATACTTGTAGTACGGTACCTCTGATTCCACAAGCTTATATTTCAAAGCAAGTTGCTGGTGAATAATCCTGGCTACTTGGTTGTGCCTGTGCAAGTACTCGCCGTTAGCCAGACGAGAACAACCAGAAATAATATGTCTGATGGACTCACCCGGACGGTGGCATGCCCGACACACGTCAACCGTCCCGTCCTTCATAATATATTTCCGGTAGTTGTTCGTCAACATAACTTCGTCCATAATTGCGCAGACAAAACCTTCGGTTTCTCCGAAGAGGTCACCGAAACGTAGCCAGGACACGGATGCTAGAAAATCTACTTCGGGCCCATGAAGAGCCCGGTAGAAGCGCCCGTGAAGCTCCTTGCCTTGCCATACTTCCTTGCGGTCGTCGGTAGTAAGTACTACAGGTTTGTGCCAGTTCTCTTTAGCCATGGACAGCGGGGTGAGTCCCTTGTCCACTGCTACCACATCTCGGTGCATACCCACCTCGGCTTTTAAAAAATATTCTCTGAGACTGCACACCTCGCGGTTATGGAGGGTCTTCGCGTTTAAAAAGCCTCGACCCCCGCACTTCCGCGGGATATACAGTCTCATCACCGATGATCGTGGGTGATGCATCCGGTTTGCGGTCAGCAGTGTACGGACTCTCCTATCCAGGGCATCGAGTTCGGTCTGAGTCCATTTGAGTATGCCGAAAGAATACATTAAAACCGGCATGACCCAACCGTTGAAGGCGCGCACCTTGTTCCCGCCTGACAGAAGGCTATTTAATACCTTTCTCAGGCGTCCAAAGAAGCGTTCCCTCAACGATTGCTTCATGTCGGTTACGTTAATGCCTAACGCTTCCGACATACCCAAATACTTATAGTTTTCGGATGAGGAAAGGGATCTCAGGTGTATGGAATCCGAGAGCTGAATTCCCTCGGATTCCATAATCTCCCCTCGCTTTACATACATGACTGCACATTTGTCCACACCAAATTCCATCCTGATGGCGCTACTAAAAGTTTCAGTTACTTTCAGTAGCTCCATCAGTTGCAATTTGTTGGGGGCAAAGAGTTTCAGATCATCCATGTAAAGAAGGTGAGATATGACCTGACCATCTCTCCTCAACCGGTAGCCTAAACCTGAATCCTCCAGCAATGTGCTTAGAGGATTCAGGGCTAGACAGAACCAAAGTGGACTCAGACTGTCGCCCTGGAATATTCCCCTTTTAATCCATACAGGTTCATCATTCCCCTGAATCTGTCGACATCCTGGATATCGAAGGACCGTCCTCCATTGCCTCATACACGACTTAAGGAAGGCGCGTAGAGTTGTATCTATCTTGTACAACTCCAGCACCTTCATGAGCCATGTATGTGGAACAGAGTCGTAGGCCTTCTTATAATCTATCCAACATGTCGACAGATCCTTGCGGGATCGACGAACCTGTTGGCTAATGGCCATGTCGATGAGGAGTAGCTCCTTAGTACCGCGGGACCCATTCCTACATCCATTTTGAGAGGCAGACATAATGGAGTTATTGTCAATGTGTGTATTAATTTTCACTCTCAAAATGGATGTAAGAAGTTTATAGACTGTTGACAAACATGTTATCGGTCTATAATTATTGGGTTCCGCAGGACTACCTGACTTATGGAGCAGGTGGGTAATACCTGTTGTTAGAAATTGCGGTAGCGACCCAGACTCTAAGGATGACTGGAATTGAGATGCTAGGCAAGTGTGTGAACTACTTAGCCATTTAAGCCAGAAGTTGTGCAGTCCGTCCGGTCCCGGTGATTTCCAGTTCGGTAACGGACGAACTGCTCTGGCTACGTCTATCGGCGTAATTGAAATTGGTTCCATTTCTGGAATAGATTCACACACTCGCTCAACATGTCGCATCCAGTCAACCTCAGTATGACAGACGGGTACCGACCAAATGCTGCGCCAGAAATAACTCGTGGTGGCATCATCCGGGCGGCACACGTCCATCATATTTTGATCAGGTCGCTCCCAAGCTCTGTATACCCACCTCTCATCGCTCTGGAACACGCGATTCTGCGAGTATCGATCAACCCGCCGCTTATACCGCCGAATACGATTGGCCCATGCATAAACTTTCTGCTTCAGGAAGTCGATGCGCTCTGTAACACGGGACATGAATTCTTGAGGACTAATTTCAGTCCCCGAGAATGCCCGCCTCACAAAGCGCATCACACGTGGTCGTGTATTGCCCTTCCTGAAGCAGTGTAGTTTGCCGATAAGTACCCTGGCCCCGTCGATACGGCGCTCGATCCTGCGCTGCCAGGCTGGTACGGCTGGTTTTGGTCGAGTAGCTACGTCACAATTTGGGAACTTGACTTTAGCTAAACGACATGCCGCAACAGCCCCACAGTACAGGATCGAGTGTGTATCAACAAGGTCCTCGCTACTCGCGAATATATTCTTGAGTTGCGAGTCCAGGGCACACATCAGCGCCCTATTTTTTTTATGCATGGGTAACCGTGGTAATCGGGGCCTAAGTTCGGTAGGAGTGGACCGATACTCGCGAAGCGCATCCTCCAAAGCGCTCCTCAATCGGTCGTTGCACTGGCTACTTACCATAGCAACCCTATCATCTTCCTCTTCAACAATAGGACTAGACCGCATTGGGGTTGCATCAATAGCTGACGTTTCACGCGTTGGTGACTGAGGCAAGATGATACGATTGCTAAGTACCTCTGAGCGCAGCCTATCAAGTGTGGCATCGTCCAACATGTGATTGCGTTGGATGACCCGCACCTGAACCGACAGTCGTTGGGTCGAGACGTTAACGGTTGGTTCAAGATCCTGAAACAGAGACAGCATCCTAACACGGTACGCGGTGAGGTTAGTTCCCCCCTCTGTAGACCCGTAATATGCGCGCATGACATTTTCGTTTATGGACTGAGTCCATCTCATGCGCTGCACACAACCACCGGTAGCGGGGACCCGGCTCGGGGCCTGTTGGCCCCTAAGTCCCAAGCTCTTCGGTGGCCGGCCTCTCCCCGGCCGACGCACAGGTGTTGGCGACGTCGGCGGAGAGAAATACTCGTCGCTCGAGCTCGACGCAACTGCCACGGCCGGTGTCACAGCACTCACGACGGGGCTGGATTCCGGCGGCGGCGAGGCGGAGCTGAGCGACGGGTCCGGGGTTGGTTGGCGTGCGCGTCGGGAGGCAGCTCTCGTAATCATTTGGTTATCATCATGAACTTGTGTTATTTTCAATATTTTTCATTGTTGATGACGCCGTTGACAGACGTCATTTTCATAAAACTGTATTTGAATTTTTCACTATTTGGTTTTCCAATTTTCTTGTATTTCCTTTGTTAAAAAACTGTTTTAAATGTTTTTAAATAACTATTGTAATTTAACTTTGTATTCAAACCAATATTTGTATTAAAATAAAAATTCCGATGA
Organism: Eugnorisma glareosa; assembly: GCA_947578425.1. Classification (NCBI taxonomy): domain Eukaryota; kingdom Metazoa; phylum Arthropoda; class Insecta; order Lepidoptera; family Noctuidae; genus Eugnorisma; species Eugnorisma glareosa. The sequence continues at coordinate 20,966,920 of OX387970.1, read as the reverse complement.
TATAACTATATTATTATTATATCCATGCGTTTTTTTTTGCTCGGCTAGCCGGGTAGCCGGAAAGTACTGATAGCACGGGCCTAAGCCAAGTGATTATCAGCTGGGTTAGGAGTTAAAGAGGTAGTAATAGGTACAATACGGTTTTGCGTTGTAGCTTGAAAGAGAGATGAGGGTATGTTTAAGTGGATATGTTGGTGCGGGTTGTCTGATTCACATTGCAGGAACTTCCTCACCAGTCTGCACGTGTTCAGTATCACTGCCTTCTGCAGCAGGTGGTTGGTGTTAGAAGGCAGGTTCAGAGAAGTAAGGGACTGGTGGAGTTGTTTTGGTATTACTCCTGTTGTGGACAATACTATGGGGACTATTGTTACTTTTTGCAGATGCCAGAGGCGGGTTATTTCTTCTTTTAATTCAGTATACTTAGATATTTTTTCTGCAATAGTACATTGTAAGTTGTGTGTATTTGGTACAGCTATGTCTATGAGGTATCCAGTTTTGTTTGTTTTATTTATTAATGTGATGTCTGGTCTATTGAAATGGATGGTTCGGTCAGTAAAAATCCCTCGGTCAAAATATAATTTAGTTGAAGTGTTTTCTAGCACAGTTTCGGGATTGTATTTGCAGTAAGGTACTATGGAGTCTATTAGTTTGTATTGGTGTGCTAGTTTCTGATGTATGACTTTAGCAACTTGGTCGTGTCTATGTTTGTAGTCGCTCTGGGCTATTGATTTACACGCTCCTGTAATATGTTGGATGGTTTCTGGTGAACTGTTGCATTTTCTACATGTGTCAGTGCTCAAGTTTTTTATGATGTATTTCCTATAGTTTTTAGTCTCGATAACTTGGTCCTGTATTGCCAGCATGAAGCCTTCAGTCTCAGGGAAGAGTTCGCCTCGTTTAAGCCATGCGTTCGACGCTTCTTTGTCGACATTAATTTGGCTTAAATCTTGGTAATGTCTTCCGTGCAAAGACTTCTGGCTCCATTCAAGTATTTTGGTTTTGTTGTCGGTTATTTTTTCGTTATTCTGTTCAGATTTGTCTTTTAAATTTAGAGGGGTAAAGTGTTGGTCGTTGTTTGCTATTTGTTTATGAAGTGTAGAAGATTCTGCTTTGGTAAAAAAATATTGTCTAAGGGTTGTTATCTGTTTATTGTGTAAATTTTGAATGTCGATGAGCCCCCTGCCTCCTTCTTTTCTTGGCAGTGTTAGCCTTTGCACACACGATCTTGGATGATGCTTTCGGAATTTGGTCATGGTGGTATTTATTTTGCGTTGTAGGTTTTTTAGGTCTGTTTTGGTCCAGTTGATAATGCCGAAAGAATAGGTAAGTACGGGTATTGCAAAAGTGTTGAGTGCTTTTATTGTGTTTTTTGAATAAAGTTGTGTTTTCAGAATAGTATTAAGTCGGTGTTGAAATTGCTGCTTTAATTTTTGTTTTGTTTCTTTATGGTTTATCTGTCGTGATTGGTTGTACCCTAAGTATTTGTATGTATCGTGTTCGTCTAATGGATCTATGAGTTCTCCTGTTTCTAATGTGTACTGGTGTTGATAGTATTGTCCTGCTCTAACTGAATTTATTTTGCACTTATCTATACCAAATTCCATTTTGACATCGTTTGTGAATTGTTCTGTAAGGTTCGCTAGGTCATTTAATTGGCTCTCACTTTTTGCATATAATTTAATGTCATCCATGTAAAGTAGATGATTTAAAGTGTTATTTTGTACCTCAAGCTGTCCGTCGGGGGTTGTATCGTCTAAGGGGAATCCTGCGCAGGTTGAATTTAAAATGTTTGATAGAGGGTTTAGGGCGAGGCAGAACCACAGCGGGCTCAGTGCATCTCCCTGAAAGATACCTCGTAGTATTGTGATTGGACGGGTATCCGCTGCATCGGTTGAAGCATTGAATCTAAGGACAGTTGACCAGGTTGCCATCGTAGTTTTCAGGAATGTGATAATTGTTGGGTGTATTTTGTAAATTTCTAAAATTTGTATTAGCCATGAATGGGGGACAGAGTCATAAGCTTTTTTGTTATCAATATACATACTGTAAAGGTCAGTTTTGGATTTTTGAGCCTTTTTAAGAATTATAGAATCTATGACTAGTTGCTCTTTGCAGCCTTGACTAAACTTTCGACACCCTTTCTGCTGTTCGACTAAGATGTTATTAGTGTCAGTGTGTTGATATATTAGTGAGGATATACAGGCTGTAATAATTTTGTACAAGGTCTGCAGGCATGTGATAGGTCTATATTTTGCCGGGTTAGAGAGGTCGTTGCGGTCCTTTGGTATCATATATGTTGTACCTGATGTTAAGTAGGGCGGAATTGTTTTGGGAACCTGGATGAAATTATTTACGTAATTATAAAGAAAGCTATGAACAGCTGTGAACTTTTTATACCAGTAACTATGAATTTGATCTGATCCGGGTGCCTTCCAGTTATGTATCCGAGCTAGCACTTCATGAAATATTTGTGGCGATATATGTTCGAATGGCATTGGCTGAATGTTTGTGCTGGCATTAGACATTTCAGTTTGTATCCAATCTGCTTGGGTGTTATGCTCGATAGGTTGTTCCCAAATTCCTGCCCAGAAATTTTGTAAGGTCTCTAGGTCCAGATTTTTATGACCAACGTCATCACTAGGGTTGTTATCCTGAACATTGGCGGAAACCTGTCTGATGTTACGATAAAAAAGTTTTTCGTTAAGGATGAACTGAGTGTTTTGTCGTTTTCTTTGGGTGCACGCTTTATATCTTTGTAGCCTGCCTGTTACAACTGCAAGTTTTTGTTTTAATGTGTCTAATGTGTGTTCGGATTGTGTTTGGTTCTTCGTGTACTGTGTGGATTTTATATTGTTTGTTGATACGTTTTACATGTTTTATTATTTTTCTGCTTCTATTGCCGTTAATAAATTGCGTCATCCTGCCTATCTTTGATCGTAAGTCTTTTAGTTTTCGCTCTAAACGTCTTTGCCAATAGGGCGTGTATATTTTTTTTGTGTTAGTGTTTGTGTTCATTTCCCTTGGCTGAAGTGTTAACTTTGCTCCATTAACTTTAGCTGCAGTCCATGCCGCACTGTATATGGCAGTCTGTAACGTATGAAAGTCAGTGTCTTTATTTACGTTTTCAGGGAGTGTTATTTTGTTGATGTAGTCTACTATTCTGGCAAAATTCTTAGACGGTTTTTGTTTGGGGATATACATTCTGTTTGTTGGACTAGTTGGTATGAAAAATTGTAGTGTCTGTTGGAAAGTTGTGTCTATTAATAGGTCTCTCTCTTCTAGATTGGTTTGAGAATTTTCTAGTCCATCTGTTGCTATATCTACTTGATCGTTATTTAATATTTGTACTATTGGATTTTCTGCAAAATATAAATCTATGTTATTTCCGCTTGATTGGGTTTCAGTCGTGTTGTCATTAACTGTGATTGCTAAATTATTATAGTTGCTGTTGTCTCGTTGTAATTCGTTCGATATTTCTAATTTTAATGAATTTAACCTTTCAGTGCTAATGTATTTGTTGTTTACTATTGCTCTCCTTTGATCAGCAATTCGTTGCTCACTTAAATGAGCAAGTGAGGGAAATTTTCTGATGAAATCTTCATGCATGAGTTTTCTATATACCGTTTGGTTAGTCTCCAAAGTTGTAACTCGATAATATGAGCGCATAATCGCTTCATTTTGTTCAGTGGTCCATCTCATTCGAGGTTGCTGCTTATTTTGTGCCCTAGGTGCTTCCATTGTTGTAGATTGTGGTTGTGTAGTTGTGACTGTTGATTGAGTATGATTCGTGGGGAATTGAGTTTGAGCACTTAATTGTAATTGATTTATTTCTTCTCTGACTTCAGCTTCTATTTCATCTATTGTTTTTTGTGTTAGTAGTTTGTTATTAATTATAGCTCGGCGTTGGTCGCCTACTCTTTGTCTGCTGACTTCCATGCTAGGGTATTTCTCTATGAATTTTAGGTGGAGCGGCTCAAGGTAAGTTTTTCTATCTGTATCTAATGAGGTAAGTTGAAGATAAGTACGCAGTATGAACTTATTCATTTCTGGCGTCCATCGTCTGCGTGTTCTAGGGGCGCTTGTAGCGGGTGCAAACTCAGAGTCAAGGTTGACTTCTTGCACAACACTGTCAAGCGTTGTAGTGGAGGACAAGCTAGTTGTTCTTCTTGTCATGTACGATGGGCGAGTTGAAGGGATGGATGAGAATAACGAAGTGGTATCATCGCCCGTGGAATCGGCTGTAGCTTCTACGTTGTGAGCCCGCCTGTTCAGCTCACTACGACCAGCTGTAACTATCTTGTCGGTGGGAGCCCGCTTGCTCAACTCCTCGCCGCCGATGGTTCGCATGCTGTGGCATCCAGCATCGGCTCCAGATGCGCCCCGGCGCTCCCCGGGAAGCGACCGTAAATTATATACTCTTTTACTCATCTCCATAAAGGGTTACCTTACCTTGTTAGCCGCGTAAGTTTTTTGTACAGTTGTACAGTACGCGTGTCCGCCCCCCACGTGTGCTAGGTGTTCAGCTCGGACGTAAGGTTGGATTTTAGGGGGCTTATTATTATTATTATTATTATATTAAATTGATTCGATCCCCCACTACTTACTCCGTGGTTCTCACTGCTACATATCAATACGCAGAGTCGCTTCATTTGAAAACGAACCGTTCCCTTATGAGGCAGGTTTAGTAGATCAAGGCACAGTTAGGCTGGTGCTAATATCTCGTCCGTAGAAGGCAGGCTGACGTCACGGCCCGCTTCCACAATCAACCAGTGTCCGCTGATGTTAGTTAGACACACTACTTAGTTAATTACGATCAGGAAACTAAAAAAGATCAGTAGCGACATTCCATGAAACAATATTAGAAAGAACTCCTGTATCGCGCAATCAAATTGTCCGCGAGGTAAGCTATACAAGAGCCCGACAACAACTGCCACCAGACACAACGCTCGTCTGGTCGCAGGACCCTCCCTTCTCAACAGGGAATGAGGAACTTTACACCCTGTTCCTCATAACTCTAAAAACTTATCGTGGTAAGCCTTACGTATCACCATAGACATACATACAAGTACTTTTATTTCATGTGTAATTATAAAAAATAACAGCGAAGTCACTGTCTGCTGATAATACTTACTGTGATTGTAATCACTAATCCGTCTACTAACCTAGGAGATTATGACAGTTCATTATTGAATGGTCGGATTTAGGAATTTCAGACAAAAGTTTACTTTAGCGAAGGTCGTCATGGATGAGTGACATTCGCGTGTTCCAATGCCCTTAATACCACACGATATCAGTTCACTAATTCCCAATTAACAGAACTGATCACTCACACTAATAAAAGTAGCTAGAGTTCAATATTTATGTGACGTGTTTATGATAATTTATGGTAGCATTTGTATCGCGATGTAATTGGCATAATGGGCCATTCATTAAGCCGCAGTTACCTCACAATATTTCAATGTTGAGGTATAATGGATGGAGTTGCGTGAAAAAACGCTGTAAGTCTCCTGAAAATGCCTGAAATATGAGCGCAGAGGGCGCGGTCTTGACGCAACTGAGGTTAGGACGTGCCTGCACGCAGCTCCACTGAACTTTGCTATGGACGATAACTTAATGTTATGAAATAGCGAAATATTAGGGCGGTTACTAGGCGCTTTGTGGTGGTATTTTTAGCCATCTAACAAAATGATATAAGAAGTAGTACCTACCTTCCTACGCACTGAAAAGTTTTGACGTCGGTAAAAAATGAAGAGCTTAATAATGTCATGTTCAACAACTTTCCCCTGATAGAAGGCGGTGTAGCAAAAAAATAGTTACCTTATTACAACATAGTGATACACATTCAAATTTAATGTATAACTTAGCAAGTACGCAAACGATTTGTTGATGATGCGTTAGTCGCGTGCCGGCGCCATTTAACTAATTATCCTGGTGTACTATAATGAATGTACCGCGGTTATTACCGGGACACAGTTGACCTCCGTCGCGCAGTCACAACATGGCCGCGCCTTGTATTGGGTGTAATGTAACCCATCGCAGTTATGACCAATATCAATATCTAGTAATAACGTTGTATGCCACGCGAAATTATGACCAAGTATTGTATTGCGGAGCATGTGTTTACAAAACCTCGATACCAAAGTACTTTTAATAAAAGTGAATAAAACTCAGTCAGTCTTTTTATACGTGCAGCCTATGGGTGAAGCATACAGAGGACTTACAGTGCCCTGCGTGTCCAATACAATAACGCTTTCAGGATGTTGATGGGATTGCAACGCTTTTGTAGCGCATTAGATGTTTGCAGACGCTCAAGTGGAAGCTTTCAAGCGATACATCGCAAAAGAATAGCGTCTCTGATGCGCCGCATACGGGGCAGCCCTACCAGCTTCCTGCAGCTCATTGTTGGAAGAATGGAGTGCTCCTTCATGGAGCATTGGACAAAACTCCATGTACGAGTAGTGCGGTCGTGATCCAATTTTTCCATTGTTGTGTATTTGTTTTCATTGTTGTGTTGTTTGTTTGTTTGTTATAACTTTATATTATTTAAAAAACTGTATGGATGGATAAATGTAATTTATCTGAAATCAAATCAATTGAATTGAATTGAATTTATTTTAATAAGACCATTACAGACACTTTTAAGGCCAAAAACAAAAGGATGAAGCTACAGCCTGGGACTGTCGCTTCATCCCTTTCACAGGAATAATAACTTATGAAAGTACTGTATTGATTGTAAGCGAACAAGTTCATCGTATAAACAGCCCGTGACCCGTGTGGCCTGCGGCATCTTCCATCGGCTGCCATAAAACTTTCATCCATTATTTAAAATGTTTAATTTTAACAATCATTCTTACTCGACGCTCAATTTCGCATGATTTTTATAAAGTAGAAGAAAGTATAAAATAGTACTATTTCCTACATATGCCAAGCGAATCGTTAATTAAATGCATTGTAAAACAAAGGTAGTGAGGATAACGGAAATCATAACACACATACTACACGTCAGGCAACAGCATATGTCGCGATAAGACTATTTCACTACTACGCCCCAGCGTCTGCCAATCATTCACCAAAATTAATGTTCTTCATATCTTACACAACCGCCAGACTTTCTGACTGAAACACTTCGTCATCGTATTTCTCAAAAATGCTAATGAACGAAAAATAAACGTCTTGGTCTAACTAGTGAAGCTTGTTTGAAATCCAACAATGTCAAGGTTTTGATGTATTTGTGGTAAATAAACAAGCGAGATTTGTTTCTGTTGTTGCGACATCGAGGCTAGTTAATGAACATTTGCGGTTACCCCTGTGCTCCGTAATCATCACGAGCATGACGGCACAATACTGAACAAGCATACTGCATGTGATGTGTTCTTGATCATTGTAGAGTCTTAATCTTTCATAACCTTAGTTGTCGTAATGTTGCTGTCTTTTACTGTCCTAGAAGAAGGATAAAGAGAAATATTCAGAGTTTATGCTCAACCTTCAGTAATTGAGATAGTCTTCTTCTTTTTCCTTTGGTGCCTACCAAAGAGTTCACAGCAATGTACACTCTTAAAGCAAAGGTTTATAATAGGTAAAGTTAATTCAAAAACAGCCAGCTACGATGATATGCCATAGCAATGATAATAAAAATAAGTCCAAACAACACTTTATGTACCTAATTATGGCATGCGTGCCGGCCGCTGCTGGCGGCGCTCGCTCGGGGCGAGGTCCGGCGCATGAAGCTCACCATCGGTAGGCAGATGCTCATTTGCGAAGGTATTCGCTCACCAGTCTATATTACTGCGAGTTTCTTCCAATGTAATGCTCATAAAGCTGAAGAGAGCTTGAATAAATAATAAAAAAAACGCACAGGTTGATCTTCAAGTTTAAGCCGAGATTTATCCTTGGATGGGCGACCATTACATACCGAGGCATTTGGTTCCGCTGCATCCGCTTACACTGGAACCTGATCACATCATAATTATTGGAAAAGGCTAGGCAGATTATGATAATTATGAAATGACCTCATAAAGTGTGACCTTAAATGACCTCATAAATGTATGACAGATGATCGTGTTCGTGAAGCTCTGGACGACTGCCTGTCCTACCTGGAGCACTGACCGTGCAGGTACTCCGTATACCGCCTGTTCTGCGTGGTCCGCCGTAGCTTGCTCTACGTCTCCTACTCGCTCGCCATCACGCCATGATAAAGTTCGGGCACTTCTGAAAGATTCAGTTAACATAATCTTAATCTGCCTGTAATGTTCCCACAGCTGGGACTCACCTCCTCTCTTTGAGAGGGAGTGAGCCGTATTCGACCACGCAAGAGATTCACATAGCTTGGTGTGAACGTGCCTGCAGTGTGACCTTACCTTAGCCACCTGCATGGTCCTCACATCATCTGACCAAGCTGTTGTCTGGACTTTGAGTGTGACAGTGACTAACCATTATGGGGTTCATAATTCATTGACGCTGTGTGCTATATCTATGTAAACACTACTTGAAGTAAAAAGCAGTTTATACATCAAAAAACTAATTGATTACGTTAATCATTCGCTACTTAGGTAACTTTACGAAAGCCCAGCTAAGCACGTGAACCGGTAACCTTACATCGCGGCTGAGGCAAACGACGGAATGTTTCTCAATGTTCACACCTCATACCTATGTGACGCTGGGTTCATTTGGATGATTGTTTAACTTTCAAGTTTGCAATATCAAAGACTATATATTTATTAATCAGTTCCACCATGTCTAGGAACATTTATTGGAAAACAAAATCGAGGATCTCCGTACTCCACTTACTGGCATCAATGTGGATGACGCTGACGATGGATCAAGCTGCCGCATGCCGTGTCGGATCACAAATTCGCAGCACATCGATGACGCAACAAGTCCTTCACGGATGGCCGGTGTCGGCGGGCGCGACATGTATAAATCGTCCAGCGGGGACTGTCGGAAGCAGCCCGGGCGGTCGTCCGGCGGCCGGTGCGAGGCGCTCCCTGTCGGTCAAGGACGCTCAGCAACTGACACTGAGCTACTTTCCAAGATAATGAGAATATACCGCCCGCGGTAGGTTAGTGTAGTGGAAATATTATGGGAGGTAGTGTTTATTGCCGTACGTTTATTTAACTCTGGTTTAAATGATCATAATAACTGTCTTATACTTCGAGTTATAGATTTTCATTTATGCCCTTTATGTATCTATGTGCTCGTAAAGTCGTATAAGTAACAACTTACATTGTATGTAACTTGTATTTGCTAAGGAAGGTGTCGTCCTAGATGAGACGATGACGATGACGGAGACCACGCGCGAGGGTGACGACAGACATGGTTGGCGCAGTTTCCGTACGGAACAAATATTTGTATGGCCTACAGGTAGTTTTTCCGGGTCTGGCTGTTTGCCTATGTGAGTTTAAGGGCTTGTCAACGCACGCACGATACAGGATAAAATCCTAGTGTGAGGCAATGTTTAAAAAAGACACCTTTAGGGATTACATGTTGTAATTATCAGACCAAACAATTTACTATTAAATGTAAACTGACAACAAGTTGACGAGGTTAACATTTAGATAGACGTGCCGTGTTGTGCGGCTGCGGCTGATGTGCGCCTACCTAACGCAAACACAAACAACTCACACTCAATATACCTACCTACTCAACTATTAATAGACAGTAGACGCGGCACTCATTCATGATTGTAGTGTCTGAGTAATGCCGTAAGATTTATCGTTTGGTATTTTTGCTTGTGAGGCATTTGTCCAGTACATCTTTCGGCTGATATCATGATGAATTTCTGTTTATTTAGGTGAAATATTGAGAAGGTATTTTAATAATAATAAAAGATTAGCTGCAAGTACTAAGAATTTATGGTTTTATAATCCAAAAACAGAAAACATGGGTGGACATTTGAAACCGAACATTTTGAGACATGGTTAAAATAAATTATCTTCTTTTCAATCTTCGTGTATTGAGTATGTCTGAAAGAACCTCATATCCTCCCAGTATTTTGTAACATCGTACAACAATAGGTATGTCACTAAAACCAAAAACAAAATCATAACACATGTTTAACCTTCACCCGCAGAGTCTATAGACCTTCAAAAGTATCGTCGCGTAACATAATTATGTACTATGTAGTAACATGCTGTCGAATAGAGCCAGCATTGTGTGCCCGCCATAATATGTGTCAGCTGTGCCAGTGACGGACAAGGTCGGGGAGAACAAGACAATCGGCGGCTTTTCATAGACGATGTGAAAATGTATTGTAACACGTTATCAGCGTCGAGGAAAATTACTACTTCAAACGTCTATTCTAGTAAGTATTGATTTTTATAGCCAGTTAGTCAGTTTGAAAGTGTGAGAAATATGATTCTATAAGTCCAAAAGGTTCAAGGAGAAGGTAGCATAAAAGAACAACCTAATTCTTAAGTTTATTTTGACTTCAATAAATTTGTAAATCTTTGAAACATTGTTATCAAAATTTTCCAATGAACAGTTTATTTACAAAGAAAATGTTCTGTGCTCTGAAGTAATATTGATAAGTATCCCACGTTTTGACGTTTCATTTCCAAATCCAACACTTCAAGACTGAAATATTATTTTTTGCAAAACATGTTTTTATTTTAGTAAGTACTTACTTAAGTTTGAAGTTAATTAAGTGTTAATTAATTGAGTGTTAATACACTCAATTAAATACATAATACTCATCTCATCAGATATTATTACAATCGGTTTCAAATGAATAAACACAGACAATAGATGCTATCAACAGCTATGAACTGATCGAAGTGCTGCAGAGAGCAGAGAGCCAGGGTAACGTCTGTACCACGGCACTAAGTTGTATAACAACAGTTCGGCAGAGACATCACCATCTGACAGTTTTCAAAGTTAACTGTTCCACGAAAGGTTTTATAAAGTTATTTTAGGAACAAGATCGAGTTGCTTCTAGAAAGTTTAGGTACCTACGCGCCTGTAGGTAAAGTCGAGCCTGCTCGCCTTGGGGTGAATCCTGGAAAAGTATTATCTATGTAGCAGAACACGAACAGGGCCAGCGGTGTCTTTTAAAGATTCTTTCTTTATCATGTGGTAAGTGCCTAACCTGGTGTCAGAGTTTTTATACCGCCCATGGGCCTCTGACTTGGCTTAACATGCCGTCGAGAAATATCTCTCAGGCATGCTACTTTCTTGACGGTGTTTTCCTTCACCGAAACAAGTGATAATTATACAATACGCACATGAATCCGAAAAATCAGAGCTGTGTGTCTTGGGTTTGAATTCGAGACCTATGACTTGGCAGTCCAACGGTCACACTTCGGCACTAGGCTATCAATAACTGTTCTTTCAGAGATGAAGTTGACTAAAAATATCACTCACTTCTGGCATATCTATCAACTGATTGATTGGACTAATAACGAATAATGACGAAAGTGAAGAGAACTTTGACAAAACCTTAGAAAAGTAGCGGTCTATGACTTTTGACCCTTACGTAACGCATGCGAGTGCGGCCTATCATTTAATAATCCATTGGTAACGCGTTAGTTATGGCAGAGGCAGTTAATAAGTCATTAGAATCATTACCACAAAGCATTAGTCCACATTCTCCGGAACCTACCCATTCCGTAACGATCAGCTACTGTTGTGACTGAGTCTTCATTTTATCACGGAAGGCTTCTCACAGTTGTCACTGGTTCGTGAAGCTCAATTGTTTATTGCTTTCCACGAAGTGTACTTAAATGGAGTGAGATCATTGTGGAGCCTGTCGGGCACGGCAAAATAAAAAGGGGAGATTTTTAAAACACAAATCGTAAATGTGTGCTGATCACAATCAAATCAAATAATTCTTTATTTCAAACAACAAGGTCCATTTGGGTTAGTGAAGAACTATTTTAGTGGTAAGAAATTTGGTGAATAAGTTACATTGATTAAAACGATTATGGATTCTTTTAAAAGTAAAGGTTTTCGTTATTTTTGGCTGCGTTTCTCTGACCTGAAGGTCAGGTCTTAATAACATAAACTTTAAGTGCTTATCATAACAATAAATAGTCTTACGAAAGCTTTTGATCTTGAAATAAGTATCAAGAAGAGCAATCTTTTTTCAAATGTCAAGGCTCTCGATATTTAAGACTTGTGATATCATCACTACCGTCTACGTCTGGTTGGGTTGACCAGTCGACCTGCAAGAGTGACATCATACTGCAACGAATAAATGCTTTGTTTCTGTGACCTTCTTACCTTGGAACTGCTTAATTGTTTTTTTTTTTCATTCAACAATTTTTTTAGTCAGAGTGTAAATCAATATTTATGTTGGTTGCCAAAAAAATGCTTGGAACTGTCCGTCTGCAGGGCAATTGGGCTTTGCCCTATGCTCATAATTATCTACAGAAAAAGTAACAATTAGTTTCCAAACATTTATTAGCTCCAACTATCTCAGGTCTCTATCAAATCTTCTGAAATGTGCAATCCAGTTTCGTGCCGAACTCCTCCGCTTGCTTACAACTTGTTAGCTGGACTAAATAATTGTACCTAACTTTTAACTGGGTCTAGATCTAGAGAAAACAGTGCGACAACGACCAGTCTAGACGAGTTAGTCAGCGCTACTTCAAAGGTAACGCGATCTGTCTCGTTCTGTGTCAATGTCAGACTTATTCAGACTAACATTAAACTAGTTTGTCCACTTTAAACATTTGAGAAAGTAACGCGTGAAAATGTTGATTGGATTTCAATTAAATTTATACGAATGTTAATTAGTGACTGATTAACAAACGTCAACGTCGCTTTGTCTCTTGATTATTAAATTAACAGCTTTCGTTTTGTCCGTATAAGAGAAATCATTTTTTTTTTTGATGGCATACAATTTAATTGAGTTTAAGACTTTTGATTTATTAAAACCCGGCAGTCCAACCCTTCACTTTATCTAGCTAGAACCGTAGGTTGTGCGAATAAATGATTTGAATAACATCTTAAGAATTTAAATCAGTGATGACGTCCTGATTTCTTGAGTCCGTCAATGAACATGAAGATTAAAACATTACCTTGAACAATCCCCTTTAAAAAAGTACCTATAGCAATAATACTCTTATTCAAATCAGTACGTAGGTACCTGCCTATTGAAACTTCAATAGAATAAAGCGCAGACACGTGAAAGATATGAAACACCCGCTATTGTGAGAACTACACTGTTTACCTCAATAATCTGGCATCAGTGGCGAGGGATCAAAGTCACCAGCTTCGCGAAGCCGACGTCACAAGTTTGCATACAGCCACTGTTTACGAGTACTGTGTGACGGGGGATTAGTGAAACGTGGAAACTCTCAGATGTTATTATTTTCATTCAGAGCCGTTTGAGTGATGATGTGCAAATTGTTACCGACAGTAGGCACTTTATGCAGGTGATATGACCTTATAGATTGGTTCATGCTGTGGACTGCTGTTGGTTGATGATGAGCGCTCATTAAATAAAAGAAACGGCCATGACGCAATCCAGGGGCGTTCAACGTGCTACTTAGTTACGTTTTTAATTTCGGTATTGTTATGAGCCCAGGCCAGGGAGACGGGTTCATAACAGCCAAGGGAATGTAGATACTTATCCTTTTCCTTGTTGGAAACAAAAAGCTTACGCGTATTTATACAACTGATCCGCGATGTTTAGGTACCTAAGTACATAATTAATACAAAGTCGAAGAGAATGGTTTACTACAAGTGCATTGTTTTATTGCTTGTAAAACGTCGGTTTGCTAAACATAAATTCCTCCAACGTGCAGTCTATATTGTACAGTTTAACAACAAGGTAATATGAACTTTACGATATTTCATTTAGTGGTGGTATTACTGTGTTGTGTGGAGAGCAGCGCTCGTGCTGTCTGGGCCACGCATGATTAAATCTGGATGCATGGCGGCCTTCGCCTGAATGTGCTAGTCGCTGAGGAATTACACAGCTTGTGGTGACTCCGTGGGGCGCCACGCGCCGCCTCAGGACCCGCTCACTGAAGACACGCGATTCACCAGCAAAGGGTTAACGACCAGACGATCGATCTGCGTTAAGTCACCTCACTAACTTATTTGCATTCTAAAAAAACTACGAAGAATGGAAGAGTAATAAAAACTAAAATTATTCAACTGTTTCTGTTCAGATAAAACTAAGATATCAGAAGTTGTTTAAATAACAGTCCAGATGTGATAGGTTAATTACTCGTCCATAAAGCTTTATGTCGTGGCGCCAGGTGCGCCTCGTCCTCTGTCCCGAGATCGGCGCGCGCGCAGCCCTGACCCACAAACCGTCGCGTGCACACGTGGGGCTACCCCACTGGAACACCTGCTGGCACTTGATTGTCGAGTGCAGACTAATGCGCTCCCCAGGTTCTACTGTAGCTTTCAATATGATCCTTCTCATGGAGTATGAATGCGTTGATTGATGCACTCAACTTTTTAGGGTTCCCAAAGGTTGCCAACGGGACCCTATCACTAAAGCTCCGTCCCGCGTTTTCTTTGGAACTGCCTGCACAATAACACATGTTACAGAATGACTTAGTCCATTGTCTAAGTTAATAATTATTTATTGTCTGTGTAGACTTCCTTGTCCTTGGACCAGCACCTGCCTCGGTACGAGAGCTAAATAGTAAATACTCTAAATCGGACCCGGCTTCATTGCACGCCATACACTACAGTAACTCCGTCTGGAGCAATACCATTAGATATAGATAGCGTATGAGCTATTTTGTTGCTCTTCTTTTTATAGGCAGCTGCCTCTGGATATACATAAATATGATAAGGACTTGCTCGCTAAGTACGAGAAAATATGGTCTGTATTAGATGGTACGAGCCCAGAGGGTTTTTTCGCAAACATATTCAGCATAAAAACTTGACAACTGAGCAGCTCGTGATGGGAGAACGCTTAAATGATGCTACGAAAAGTTTCAGAGGTTTTTTAGTTTTCAAAAAGAAAAACGGGCTGTTCAATTTTCATCTCATCGTACGGTGAAATATCTCAACATCACAGCGGTACAGGAGTATAGTCCCAAAGACCAAGACTGAAACATATTCTCAAGTTTGGATCCGCAGGTCTATCATGCAGATCATGCTGGAGATGGTATCACGGGCGTTCTGGATTTAGGTCAAGGTTTTTATAGAAGATATGGGTAAATAACCTCCTGGAATTACGTTAAATAGGTGTCTACGGCGGGATTTCCAAAAATAAAAATTTCGCTGAAAGAGTTGCAAGCCCAAGTGATTAAATTATACGAAACATGAAATGTAAAGTAATGTCAGACACGTGCAGACATTGCGCTACACTAATGGCATTCAAGCACATTTGATTATAATGCACCATGAAAGATCTTTAGACTAAACTGTTTAAACTTTTAGTTATTTGTTTACGACAGAAAGCGATGTTCCGTTTGAAGTAGCCGCAGACGCGCCTTCCACGTGCTATCTGCTGTAGTTAGAAAGCCAGCTGTTTCTATAAACTGACAGGTTATTATGGATTATACTTGCTTTCAGTTTGTGAATGGTGATCAGTTGTGAAATTTCCACGAATGGAAGGCTTAACGACTAGGTATGTACCTGCACTAATAATGTAAAAACGGTTATTGAAATCAGAATAAAGGAACACGGGACTAAAACACCTACCTCGTGCATGCTACGGGGAGGTGGACGTTGGCACTTAAAATCACGACATTGCTACCAATTTTCGACTTCCACCATCAAATCCGACCGCTACCGACTACGACTATCAAATTCACACTACATGCATTAGACGATGTTGACATTATTTTGGTAGGTTTGATACTTCTGTTGGTGCAGAAATTGATAGTAGATTTCAGAATGCAAACATAAATGAGAATAAGATGCAATTCCCTTTTCGATTTTTCTCATACTTCAACACCGTTGGGATTAGCCATAGGTTCACATCATAGGTTCACTTCGATTTTAAGGAATAACAAAACCTATAAACCAAAATTCTCTTCGTAAAAATCACCAGGATCCCGTAGCAGCGGGAAGCTGTTGTTAGTTACCTGTACGTACGAGTACTTATTACGAAAATACCGGGGCGTCCACGCAGGCGATCAATAACAGCCGGGAGTTGCGCTTGCGCGTGACTCACCGCGTTAAATATTCTCAACGCAATGAAAGGGTTACAGCAAACTGCATTTACACTCATAATTTTATTTTTATCCAACTTTTATTATTCCACCATTCTTTAGGTTTTATCATATTTTTGAAGTTTATACCTAACGCTCCTGTGCTGTTTCATCCTCCTGAACGAGAAGAAAGAGTATATTGTAAGGATCAGGTGGCTTCTGTGGTTTCTGCCTACCCCCATGGGAACGACGCGCGAGTTTATGTACTTTTGTATGTAGGCATGTTCATCCATTACTCCGCTACATTTCTAGACACCTCAGTTTTAATCGCAGTATTCGTGTGTGAGGATGGTGAACCAAAAAAAAAATTTTTGGTTAAAGTTTTCTAACAAAATGTACGGGAAACGGTTTTTGCAATTTCTGACTTTTTTAGTACTCCAACCTAGGTTGTTCCCGTGGAAGTATTTGATCAGTATTAGAAACAGGATCGAATAGCATCAAAAAATGTTTTGTGTAAAAGGGCCATTTTCTTGCTAACCGTATTTTTTTTTTGAAAATATGTGAATGGTGGTCAAAGTTTCACGAAGAATTATAGATAGTCTCCTAAGACCATTTTCGTGTAGCTGCAACGGATAGGGTAGTTCCACTTACTGCCCCGCTGAACGTTTCCACCCTGTATAGCATTAGTGAAATCAGTCGACAAAATTGATAAGAGACCTATCAGTCAATCATCTCAGACCAAAATTCAAAGTTATCAAACGCAAAGTTATCAATTTCTAGGAATTGATAGATAACTGATAGAACTAAGTAGGTACTTTTATGATGTAAGATTTCAATTCTTCTTTTTATAAACAAAGATAACATTAACTATCACCCACGGTTTCGAGCTAAGATAAAGGCCCAGAAGATTGCTAACCTGAGCTACGTGTGATACTGCCTCGCGGTACGTGTGCTATCTCCGAGCGTGTGCGGAGAAAGCGGCCGACACACGGACAGACGGACGGACTGATGTTAGAGTAGGCTTGTTTTGTGTGATAATGATTACATTAGAGAGTGCGTGATGGACCAAGACAGATGAGCTATGAGGTAACAAATATCACTACATAGTATAAAACAAAGTCGCTTCCCGCTGTCTGTCCCTATGTATCCTTAGATCTTTAAAACTATGCAACGGATTTTGATGCGGTTTTCTTTAATAGATAGAGTGATTCAAGAGGAAGGTTTATATGCATGACATTGCACCCGTGCGAAGCCGGGGAGGGTCGCTAGACTCGCTAGTTACAAATAAATAAATATAGCCGAATTGAGAACCTCTTCCATTTTAGAATTCCGCTCAACAATGGTATTTTTCTCTACCTATCACGATGCTGACCAATTTGACCCAAAGGTTGACTGGTAGAGAATGCCTTGTGGCATTAAGTCCGCCTATGTACCACTATTGTGTAATAAATAAACAGACTTCAAAAAATTTCAATTTGGTTTTTGTATTTATTCAAACTGAACACCATGGGGTTTATTCGTAGACACTGGTCGGACTAGGAGACATTTAAAAATCACAAAATGCACGGATAGACAGTTGATTGGCAAAAGCAGGGGCAAGGCCCACCAGTGGACAAGTGGTGCCTATTTGATGGATGAGGATGGTATTGTTTCTTACATTCTTAGTTTGTATGTTACAGATTTTATAAACAATGATGGAAAAAGAGCAGGTCTGGTGCTGCCCTTACAACTATTTAATGTCAACTGCGATCAAGATTGATTGAACGGCAGTATCTTAGTCAATGCA
This sequence comes from Eugnorisma glareosa, assembly GCA_947578425.1. Classification (NCBI taxonomy): domain Eukaryota; kingdom Metazoa; phylum Arthropoda; class Insecta; order Lepidoptera; family Noctuidae; genus Eugnorisma; species Eugnorisma glareosa. Next base: position 20,949,073 of record OX387970.1, on the reverse strand, counting down.
TATTATGTGCAATTTATATTATCACCTCGCCTCGAAGCGTTTTGTTGTACTTAATACAGTACATCTCATTGTTTAGCGATGTTATTTACATTACCCACGTAAAACAAGGGCAAACGTTGTAGGCAGATAAATCTTCTAAGTTTGTTAGAGTTGTTACATCTCATTATATTTAGGTTAATAAAATTAATCACGCTCTCATTAATACAAATAAATGTGCTATTTTTTAATTTCAGTAATAATAATAATAGGGTATTTGAACACCAACAATTTAACACATTTTAATGTCATCCAAATATTTGACATCTCGTTTTCCTTTAAAATTTGTCATAAACTCATAACATATTTAACTGAATCATCAATGCTGAGCCTTGGAAATCGTTGTTAAAAACATGTTTGTTTTGAAAGTCTTGACTGCGTTTAAATGGCAACTCTGCCTTTCTATTATGGGATCCATTAATGTACCCCGTTAGTATGACCCCGTGGCATATCTCGACAATTCACGCACACAGAGCCGCGGGCACAAGCTATTTTGACACAAAACTGCAATAAACATGTGCAGTTGCCCCTCCTCCGGCAGATGTCATCACGTACAAACATCATCAAAACACACGACCACATAGGTACTACATCTACATGCTATTGTTTATCGCTAACCGCAATGAAACCGCATGTAACTTGTTAAATCATTGCTTCATTCGGTAAACCGAATCGGAAATCGGATGAAGCAACACCAGGCTATAGGCCTATAGCATGACTATCTCGTCATTACAACGAGTTCTACTATTGTTTATTGAGTGATGTCACGGTGTACTACGTGCCAAGTTTTCCGTTATTTTGTGAATATTACCTGAAGCTTACGTAGACGTCCAGGTGTTGGGTTTCTTTGAGTTCGAAAGTTCAAATCGCAATTCTTGTTAAGGAAATGAACAAGTTACCAAGTTATTTATGTTTCATAGTAAAATGCCCGTGCTAAGTCAAAGTTATAGAACGATAAAACTACATGTTTTTACCCGAAATACCTTTGATTTTAACACAGACGATTTTATGCTCTGTTTCTGCAAGTTTAAAACCACAATACCCACGGTTGACCCTGCCCTCTTTTTTTTACGTATTTCGAATCATCAAATGACCCCCTCCCACTCTGGGCGGAGCGGCAGGGAGTGTCAGACTTGTACTGACTAAACCCATCCATGTTCCTTCTTTTGCCCTTTGTGTCCCAGGGCCGCGGTATCTCTTTCGAACATTCCCGCAGCCCTGGCAGAGTCCCGCAACCCTTGCAAGGCTGACTCTGCCCTAAGGATGTCTTGAAGACTCAATGGAATCTTCTAATTCAAAATGACTTTTGTCTCCAGTTAGAAAGCCAGTACGCCACTGCCCAGTGAGGTGTCCGCCGTCCGGTGACCGGCCTACAGCCGGCACGCGGCAGCCGGCACCACAACCACGGAGAAAGCCTCACACTTTATGTAACACCGCACGTTTTATCGCGACTGGCTGTAATATAATATAATGCTTCAAGTATTAGACACGGAATGTTTTGTGTGCTAACGAAATTGCATATTGTTTGATTAGGTATTGCATATTGTTTATTTGATGTTGCTCTATTTTATTGTACTAAGTCTTAGATTACTTATTAAAGTAAAGTATATTGTCTAAGTAAGCGGATGGAAAAATATATTTCCACAAAAGAGCTGGCAGCATTATTTGGAAGTTTGACATTTGCATGTGTCAATTTAGTCTCGGAAGATCGATGCCTGCCTTTATAAAGGCGAACGATAAAAAAGATTAAAAAACACTAAACAGACTCCAGTACACAAAAAAAAAATGTTTTTGTTGGGAAATTTATCATTTTACCGTTGGGAAATTCGTGTGACAGTTTACAACTAATAAAAACTGTTTTTATAAACGTAAAATCCAACGTAATGTCAGCAATAAAGGTGGAAATACCTATACATACGACTGAGTTAAGGATAGTAAAATTGTGACAATTTACTCAAACTATGTGAAACTGAAGGCGATAACACTGCAGTCGGTCACGACAACGAACAATGATGGGCGTAATATATGTATATTATATTTATACAGATGCATATATTACTTAAAGAGAGCAAGGTGTGAAATGTATATTTTTTGACGTCTAGGCTTAAAAGAGAACTGGACCTCTGGCCAGTTTATCTAAACATACTGAACATAAACAAAACTGCATGTGGTCTCCACAGTTCGTTACAGTCGTTTTTTTATGTTCCCCTAAATATTCACCTTGCTTCCTTTGTATGTTCTTCGTGTAATGTATTTTGTTTTTTTTTCGATTTTTTACCTCATCAAATTTACTGTATGTACCTAGATTATAAGTGAATGATGTGGTCTCCTATAATTGGAAGCGCACACTTGTTTTTGTCCCTGTTCTATGTATATTTGCATGTAATTGTGTATAGTTTTTGTTGGAGATCCAATAAATAAATAAATATGATTGAAGAGTGGCGAAGCCTTTGATTCATTTCGCTAGGCTTTGTTTTTGAGTATTAGGTATTTAATTTCAATTGCCAAGTGGACTGTTCAGTAAAACATTACTCTTGTGGACGATCCAGGATCTAGGGTCGGTGCGTGGTCTCCCGCCAATGAAATAATATGTGATTGTCAACACTCTTTGTGGTCGGTATCGTGCGTCTACTTCCATACTTCATATTACGAAGTCGAGTCGTCAGCTCAGAGTAGTTACCAACATTCTAGTCATACATACCTGCCTATTCTTTACACAGTTAATCTATATTTCTCTGGTTTTCCCCGACACATTCACACTCAAACATTATTTTAATAAAAAATAATAACTAATAATAAGCTCTCACTTGGCGGTTGGATCAAGGGCCTGATTCAGAGGCCAGTACTCCTCGATACGACTCGCATTGTGAGGTTCCTGTCTCTGGAGCCCTAATCACACGTAGCCTTGTACCCTGCTCCTGACATCGGCGGATTTTTTTTTAATATTTTCAAATGTTTTTTAGATGGATTTTTAAGATACATTTGAAAAAAAAAATGTGACTATTAATATGATTGTAGAAAAGATAAACAAAGGAAATAATAATAACTACGTTCATTCAGAATAGTTCAATGGGCATGTGTAGTAATAATTATAAATAAATTAAACATTCCACAATTTATTACACACTTGAGTCCTATTGGTCATTTACAAATGTTTATTTATGGAACAACAATGGTCATTCCTAAAAAACTATCAATGAAGTGAGGGATGTCATCAACTCTTCACGCCTGCTTTACGGGTTAGGTTAGGCTGGGCTTTTTATCTCCACAAAATAAAAATAAAACTAACTAATTACAGACAACGAATACATAATCAATGAGCATGTAAGTAATTGGTCTAAAACTCTAGGTGAACGAAATTCGTGTGACTTTGCCTGTACGAATACATGCGTGTCGCAGGCAATTAATCATTTCCCTGAGGTTTCACAACAACATAATACTATGTACTAGTTATAAGGGATAGCAAACAACTGTTCTGTTTGTCTACTTCACTAGTTTGCCAGCACGTGATTCTGTGATATGAATGTTGAAAATCAATGCCGTTCAGAACTGTAGCTTGACTACCTACTTACTTACATTCTTGAACGAAACTTCTTATTTTTTTCTTTTTGTCTTCTATTCTTCTTATTCATCAGAATCAGTCCATTTTGTTTTATTTATTTATCAGAAGGTACTTATCGTAAACCGTTTAATATCAATCGTAATCATTCAAAAGAATAATAGCACTGATTTGTTTAATGAAAATATTTAATTAAATTTTCGCGAGACGATAAATGAATATTTTTTAAATTAAATCTATTAATATCAAGTATGACATAATCGATTAAGTGTCTCCCAAGGTCCGCAGACAGCTTTAGTATTTTAGTCGAGCAGTTACCTAATTTGTGGCCACCGTGGCTGTCTGGCCGTGTGGCCGTAACAGGCTATAAGGCCCGAGGAAAGGCCAAGCCTGTCCGATGGTTTCGACTGTTTAGTTTACCTACGTAGGTGCAGACACATTAAGGGTATTGTATTATTTCGTGCTAAATATTTGGTTGATTTTACGGAAAATCTAGTCAAATCAAGATTTTCTTCCATATTCAGTTTCAGGTACAGTTCGGCCCCAGTGCCATGATCATAACTATGGCAATGGGGCCGAACTGCATCTACAGAAGTTTTTCTAAAGAATCGTTACCTATTAGATTTCACCTCAACAATTAAGTTTTGGTTCTGGTACCTGACAGTACCGGCTTACTTAATAGTTTGGGTAAGAAAGCATAATTTGTCTGATGGGAACCAACAATTCGAAGACGGGTTTCTTTTTAATTCGCACTGGGCCCTCCTGGTGGATCAAACGAGAAGAAGGCCTGAGTCCTCCTAGCTGTGGTTTTGTTGAAGGCTGTTATGCTTCTTTGTATAAGTACATAGGCACAGACATAGGTGTGTTTTTAATAAAAACGATTTTTTTCTAATAATATAAAGTAGGTAAGCAGTGCTCATTGTTTGTTTAGATGTTTCAGCTCTACGACGAGATTACTGCATCAGGCTACTTTGTTTGTCACCACGTAGATAGATATTCTAAACTGTACGTGTATGACTCCAGTAATACACCTCGATATTAATTCAAAATTATACGATATCGCCGTGGGTCGCTTGTCAGACCTTTGAATAACGCGTGGGTATAAGGTATTTGTTATTATAAGACCGAATATATTGATGCTACCCTATTAGAAGAGCCTTTCTTCACGGTCAACGGCCACACACTGAAACTTTATTTACATTACTGTCAGCATATTCGGCGGTCATTATATATCTACCTAACGCGTTATTATTGATGTTAGCACACAAACTGATGGTTTTCAGGTCAGGTTCAGACCGTTTCAGGTCGATTTTAGGCTGTTTCAGCAACGCGCCGTGATTACGTTTTATGGAGCGCCCGGCCCATCGCCTTGACACCTTTACCTTTGATAATGTCAAAATATAATACAGCATTTCTGCAATGATATAGCCGGGGCTAAGTTTCGAAAGCAGACCTTTCTGTTTTCCGGACAGACCGACAGAGGTTCGATTTATGGCTTGAATTGAAATATTGCAAGTTACAATTGGTTCAAAAACTTTTTGATGAAAGTGTAAACAAACCATAACAAACCCATTATTTCGCAATCACTCATTAAATGCAATGGGTGGGTGGCACAATACCTCCACGGCCACCGTATATTCAACGCACCCGCAGCACAATGTTTGAGTACGCATACGTTGAGTCAACGTTGTTGACTTAACGCAGGTCATGCGTCTGTTTCTAAATGGTTTCATCATCTTTCAGCTCAATCCTTGTCAATATACCATCACTTAATCCAACAAATAATAATGTTTGATTTCCGCAGTGGTCACGGAGGATTTTTTTTATTTTTATATATATCCTCAAATTGTCAAATGAAAAACATCTGAACAACCAATTTAAAATAATAAATTAATAAATTAGAATTTCAGTATATTCAAGAATTGAGCTAACCAAGCAATTTGCAAGTGACACATTGGCATCTGTTTTCAGTCCCATTGTTAACATTTTTAACGAATACTTTTGGAACAGACTCAAATTATTATGGTAAGGTACTCTTCTAGCCAAGCAAGGTGTTTTCTCTTCTAGCATCAATCAAGTTTGTTACCGTTACGGCTTAAAAGCGGTAAAAGTTCAGAGTAAATTAAATTAATATACGGCACGGCACGGGCGCTTCTTGGAAGCCAATTAGTTAATGTGGCTGGTGTCAAAGTACCCTTCTAAGTTCTAACAGTTATACTTAATAGGTGAGGCAAATATAACGGCCAAGACTTCGAGGTGAGGTGTAGATTCATGAGAAGACTTTCGTCAGTAGTAGATTTTCGTCTTCTTTATTTTTGGGTTCGTAGGAACATCGTAAGAGGCAGTCAGGTCCATCGCAGCATCAGTGGCATCCCCCATTAGTGCGAAACTGCAAGTAGGTGTATTTCATATTGTCATTTGCAATTATGTAAAACAATATGTCATGTAAAGTTGTTAACAGGTCCACAATCGTTCACTCCACAATTCGGTATCGGTATCGGTACCGTGATTTCATTCTCAAGAAGTCCAGCAGATGTCATTTATAATACTAAACAGCAATTCCCAAATACTTTTTTTTTTTTTTTTTTTTCATCATCCTTACTCAAGAGTATTTCAAAAATCTTCTGCCAAACTGCAGGACAGTATGTCGGCAGTGATACCAATTGGTCTGTGTGTCAACAGACAGAGTGATGGAATAATGGGGATTTTAGACATTTTCCCTCAATTTTCAAGGGAAAGCAAGTTGTGACTAATTAACTTCGGTATAAGTACTACTCGTAGTAGGTTACCGCGTCATTTGTTGGTTAAGTAAAAACAGGTCCTGTACGTACGTTTCATTCGTTCGGTTCGTTTTGATTTAAACGCAAAATATTTAGTTTAAGATAGAAAATCTAGGTTTTAAAACTTTCGGGAGCCCAATTAAGGAGGTATCTAAATGTTAACTTCGTTGGTTTTCCTGCCATGTCCACCTACTTAGGTACAACTACTGTTGGTAGATAGTTATGTAAGAAGAAGAGATATCTAATTCCCAATCTATCCGATGGACACGGACATCCGGTCGCTTAACGAACTGATTTCCGTATATAGCGATCCCTAGCTACCGCGTAAGTTTGGTTACACTTATACCTAACATGATGGTGTTTTCTACTGTATTGCGGGGGTGATGGTTGCAGAACCATTTAGGTAGGAGGTACCCATCGATATTTAGGCGCGTATTACAGAACATCACTCTTCTTTTTCTTGGCCCAGAATTGAGCTACTAGTTTGGCGCTTTCGGTAGCGTCCATCAGTTCCTGTAGTGAACAAACAACAGGACACGCAGGACACGATATTAAGTGCCCCATCGTTTGTGGAACAGCACCACATTTACACTCCAGAGCAGAGTCATCCTCAAGCATTACTTGAAATTAGCTTCAACCAATCAAATGGATTGAATCTAGTTTTAAGTCATGCTTGAGTTTTGAGCGACGTTATAGAGAACATCGCTACGGACATTATAAATGGATAGAATAGTTTATGTAGATTAAAATATTTGTGAAAATTCATCCTGATATTGCATCTAGTAGTTTCAAGTAAAGACATACCTACGTAATTATGCATTTTGTTAAAATCCGCTCGGAAACAATCTGCAGAATGCCGACCTGAAATCCGCGAAATCCCGCCAACTGCCTTGGGCGAGACCGGTTGTGAACAGCCCACTACACGTTTTACAACCTGTCACTACAACGTGCTTACATATTAGCTACCTATATACACAGCCTCATCAGGTACCCGATACCGGTATGCCTACAGGCGTAGGGATCGAGTTCTATTCAGTCAGTCACTGTTGATGCACCATTCATCGATGAATTCTCTATCAACGGAAACTCGAATCACGTCAATTAGGCGGAGATACAGAAGGCGTGTAAACCTTGTGATTTGAGTGACATATAACGCACTATATTTGTCAGTCAAATCACAAGGTTTACACGTGTCGATGAGCTTGATTGGTATAGCTTAATGTGTGAAGCGATTCATTTTTACGATCTCGCACTCACATACTTCGCCACAATCGTTTCGATATAAATAATGAGTTCACTTTATTTTTCGCAGATCATTTTGTAGTTACAATTCAACTTTATAGAAAACATCAAAATAAGATTTGCACCATGTAGGTAATTGGTAGCAATCTTATTGGATTTATTATATACCTACTATATGCTAACTACACGTTAACGTCGTTTACTATATTGCCTCTATTGGTGAATATTAATTGCGAACAGTTTTATGTGTGAACTTTTATGACGGAAAATGAAAAAAAATATAATAGTCGTAAAATAGAAACAAATTCAACGGAAAATTTTTCAGTATTTACCTCGCTTGAATAATAATTATCACTAGGTAGGTATAAGGCATTTTATTTATCGTAGACTTGGTGTTTACCAGCGGCTGAGGGAAACAGGTTGTTTTTATTATGATAATAATCTATTATCTCGCTGTATCAAACAAAGAGATACGTAATGCAAACAGTGCTGATGAAGAGATCATACCTTTCCCATTGAGTTGGGTCTTCAGCCGGGTCAGCTCCCGCGAGCGGCTGCGACTGCGCCGGTGCGCGGCGATCCTCCGCGGCGAGCGCGCCATCGCGCTGTCCACAGCCAGGGTGAGGGGCTCAAGCGGCTGCCGTCACACGTGACTGACATGGAGCCCGACACGCATGGCACAGTGGCACGCACTCACTGCACTACACTCAGCTGACTCAGTAAACAGCCGGCACTCCGACAGACACACACTGTTTGTAAACAACTTTTCGCGCGAAATCAGAACTCACTACGAGACCGAGTACTTTCGAGAAACCCAAAGTACAAGCTAGTTGTGGGACGATTCAAAGGAAAAGTTGCGATAGTAGAGAAGTGAACGAGTCGATACGTAAGGTAGTAAGGCACGAGCGTCGTGTGGAAGGCACTGCGAGGCACTGAGCCAGCCGCGAGCGTGTTGTGGCGCGGCACGCCGGCTGTGCGCGGCCACAGCGTCGGCGGGCAGCGGCACGCTCCGCTCGCAGCCGCGCCGCCTCGCGGGCCACACCTACGTGCATCACTGATAACACGCACACGTTCGGGAATCACTTTTCTAAACCGCTAGTCATAGCTTTTGTCTACGATTAGGATTTCTAGAACAGACCGTCCCAGTTTGAGAGGCTGGACCACGACTCTACATAATTACAAATGTTGTAGGGACTGTGCTCGTAACAGGAATGGGTTGACATGGATAGAGCCACCGTGGGGGATAGAAATTACAAACTCTTGCGAGGCTGTGCCCGTGCCTAACCTTTGCGCATTTTTAAAATTTGCATTTTGGCGTCGGCCACTTATTGATAATCACAATAATTATCAGGAATATTGTATTTCCGTGGAAGTATGAAGTCATGAGCGGTGCGAAGTAAATTAGCAGCGGTTAACGAATGCCTTCACGAACGCAATTAGCTCAATCTTCACTCATGGAATATTTGAGGGGAGCCCAAATACTCGGCTTTGTTGTACCAAGCTACCAAGGTCGCCAGGTGCTAGAGGTTACAGGCAGCGTCAATTCATGGTCATCGGAATTTGGGCGTTGCCAGGATTATTTTCAAGGTGGAGAAAAACATATTTGGTGAAATTATGTCAAGAAATCTATGTTTTTGAAATGCTCTACCATGCTAGGGGTAACTATAGCCGGTGCTAGGTATTGAAAAGAAGATACAAATGGTCCTGCGGAAGCGGACACGTAAGGTAACTAGAGGGCAGAGTTTGTGAACATTGAGGTCCAATAGCATGTGGGGCTCGTGGGTAAATAATAACACTCGGATCCGAACATGCGATCTTTGAGGTTAAAGAACGCTTGCCGAGGTCGGTTCGTGGAGGGGTGACCATCCATTATATACAGAGTCCCCTCTGTGTCTCGGAAACATGTAGGTACACAGTTGGTCTGGTTAACAGATACTTGGTACTAAGGTAATATTACCCAGTAACTGATAGGTCCGAGTGGGCAGTCACTTCTTGTAAATTACTGGTCCTGGTCAGCTGCATCCGGTTAGAGAGGAAGCCGACTCCTACATAGTTGGGAGAAGGCAGCTAGGTACATAGATAGAAGTCGAACAACATAATAATTTTGAAATCTCCTTTGCCTTGATAACATTCCAATGGCTTGTTTTGATTACGTTTTGCATGCTGCACTAGGTGTCGGCGTCGCCTGTAAATACATTTTCCTTCTTCGAGATCAATAGGCGTCATTAGTAGGTATTCACTTGACCCACTTCTCGTGAATAACAGGTCACGGAATGACGGAAGGAAGTACCTAGTCCCAGTAAGTGATAGGTGTGGTGATTGTGGTGCCGGGAATCGAGTTGAAAGGCACGCGGTTAGAGTGGCGCCTATGTTCAGCTGTGCACTACCGGAGAGCGTAGGCTAATGATGACATTAATAAAATTAGTTCCTCTTATCTACCTGGCTCAAAATTTTCATTTTCCTGATCCAAATTCAAATTGGGTCCTTATAGAGCAAGACCCCAGGGCCGCCAGACCTCATTATTTTCTCATGAACGAAATGTCATGGCATCAAGTAGTGTTAGTATGTACTGTGAACGTACGCATACTTGCTAACTTGTGCCGACGGCCAATTTTTAGATATCAGGTGCTAAAAAGGGCATGCCGAACGAGCTTTCGGTCCCATTGTAAAACCCGGGAAAAACCGGACCGAAAGCTCGTTCCGCATGCCCTTGTGCTAAAGTTGCGTAAAAATAATACAAAAATTTCTCAAAGGCCGATCTCGAGTGCTGATAATAACACTACTTGATGCCACACATTCTGCTCATGAGAAAATAAGTAAGGTCTGGCGACCCTGGGATCTTGGACTATTACTTCAAAATGGTCATCACATCTGCTTCAGATGGCATCTTAGCGATGATTTGCCTTCATTAATAGACAAGTAGACGTAAGACCTACCTCATACGAATAGAAAAAAGTAAACGTATCATAACACGCAGGCACCTACTTAGGTAAGTCGCGTGCGCAGATTTCCCTCGCAGAGTAATTAACACATTCCCGAGTGTAATATTTATTTATTTAATCTTAAAGAAAGCTTACAGACTAATAACAATAATTAATATCATACATAAGTAGGGACATTTGCTAATTACAAGCTTCCACATGTATATATCTACTTAGTTACAAGTTACTTGCGTTGACCAGTTCGATTGTTAGAACGATTTGATTAAGATTACAATTAGGTAAGTAGGTATGTCGAGATAATATATTAGGTCAAGTCGTGCAATATCAAAATAAAAATTAATAGCTTTAAAAAATTAAAAGCTATTTATTACGGTTGTCACCAAAATACTCCTTGTTTAATATTTTTTTAATTTTGTGTGCGCTGGTGCTAAATAAATCGATATCCAGGTGTCCAATTCATATATTAACGCATGCAGTGAAACCTAAAAGTAGTCGCAAATAAATCATCATTGAGTAAAGACGTTTGTTATTTTTTCTAAAACACCGTTCCATTGCCGCAAAAGAAAGTGAACCTTAAGTACATAAACATATGGTCGAAATCGAGCCGGATTAATTAGTGAATGGAACGGCTTGCGGACTCGCGCGAATACAATAGAGGACCGCATTCCTTAGATAAGGATTCAAGTTGTTTACAAGTAATTAGTGTATGTGAAGACTATTATAAAAACTTATATAGAAAAAGTGGTTAAGACATTGCAACAGTATTGAACGTGTTTGTGCGAATAAAACTGAGTGGACTATTTGTTTTAATTCTGCAAAATGACGTCACCAACTCCAGAACAGTCAAAATATTTATCTACGTTAGAAGATGTGGCTAGTATGCTAAGGAAAGCGCAAGTTAACATAAAGAAGTGTCCGAAACAGCGATTAACAGCTGGTTATGTTAAAGCGCGAATAAAAACCATTGAGGAGTATTGGGATTCGTTCAAACAAACGCATAGCAGCCTTACGAAGTGTACACCAAGAGAACAGCGGGGCGTGTTGCCTTATTTTCTTAACGAAGAATATTATACGTACGAAGAGATGTATCTGTGTTTACAAGCGGATTTAACCGATCTTCTAATGAACTTGGAGTCGCAACACAGATTATCAGAAGCGTCCAACATGTCTACTTCATCACATGATAGCCAGCTACCGTTTGCTAAGCTACCGAGAATACAGTTACCTACCTTTTCGGGCAGATATGAAGAATGGCCTACGTATAAAGATATATTTACAGCACTCGTCCATAACACTTCTATTAGCGATGTACGTAAGTTGCATTATTTAAAGACTAGTGTGGCCGGTGAGGCAGAGATGTTATTACGACATGTTCAAATTACGGAAAGTAATTATGCAACAGCATGGGAACTACTGCAAGGCCGTTTCGGTAGCAAAAAGATGATTGTGTCGTCAGTTTTAAAGAAGTTTTGCTGCCAGAAAAAGATAAGCAACCCATCAGCTACACAAATTAAAGCTTTGCTCGATAATACTGTAGAATGCATCAACAGTCTGAATAACATGAACATAAACACCGCCACTTGGGATCCTATCCTAGTATTTCTAGTGGCGCAGAAATTGGATTCAGAGACGTTGAAGTGCTGGGAAGAGGAAGCTTACAAGGAGAATAGTGATGAGTTGTCTACGTGGGTGGAGTTGAAAAAGTTCCTTGAGTCTAAGTTTCGTACTCTCGAGCTAATCGCTCCCATAACTACTACAGCTACAAAGGAGAAGACACAAGGTCACAAAGCATATCATGTCGTAGCAAAGGATACTGAGAACGATAAGGGTGACTCTGCGCACACTACAAGCAGTTCATCGCCTTTTTGTGTATATTGCAAGGGTGACCATTACATCTTTAGTTGTAAAGAATTTGCAAAACAAACTGTGCAACAACGACGTGAATTTGTGAAGGACAAAAACCTTTGCTTCAACTGCCTAGTACCGAATCACATAGTCTACAAATGTAAACAAAAGAGGAAATGCCGAGTCTGCGGAAGAAAACATCATTCTCTTTTACATGAAGGAAAAGAAACAACACAAGAGAGTGCCACAGAAGAAAGTAAAGAAAGTAACAAACATAAAGAACAACCAGAACAGAAGGTCACAAGCGCACATTTCTCTAAAAAACAACCTGGTCGTCAAGTGTTATTGGCAACAGCACAAGTACATGCTACATCAAGCGACGGCAAAACATATGTACTTCGTGCATTGATTGACCAAGGCTCAGAGGCTTCACTCGTATCTTCAAGAGTAGTTGAACTCTTGAAATTGAAGAGGACAAGCATCAACGGTGTAGTCTCAGGGGTGGGAGAAGGAAACTTGGTTCCTATAAAACATGTAGTTGACCTGTCAGTTACATCGCAATATAATAGAAGGGAGGTTATCCAAGTGAAGGCTTATGTTTTGAAATCACTGTCTGCTAGATTACCTTCAAAACACATTGAGATGAACTGGCCAGAACTCCAAAAATTACTATTGGCTGACCCTACGTATAACACACCGGGCAAAATTGATATATTACTCGGTGCAGACATCTTTTCTAAAATTATTGAAGTTGGTTTAGTAAGATGTTCGGATGGCATAGTGGCTCAGAAAACACGTTTGGGGTGGATACTGTCAGGTGAAAGGGAAGACAAATCAATTAGCGACGAACACAAAATAACAACACTACATGTGACAAGTATGGTATCAGAAGACAATGATTTATTAAGAAAATTTTGGGAAATCGAAACAGCTTTATACAAAAAAAGAAAACTACTTACTAAAGAAGAGGAGATGTGTGAAGAGATTTACAAGAATACAACTAAAAGAGTGAACGGAAAATACACAGTGCACTTACCTTTGCGACAAGGAATAGAAGAGACACTGAAATTATGCGGAGATACAAAACAACAAGCTGTTTATAGATTCAAACAACTGGAGAAGAAATTACAAAATTCTCAAAGTTTAAAGTCAGATTATACTAAAGTAGTTCACGAGTACATGGAAATGGGTCATTTGAAAAAATCTGACCCAAACGATGATAACAAATCAATCTATCTTCCTCACCACGCTGTAATACGCGAAGACAAGGACACAACGAAGGTTCGTGTAGTTTATGACGCGTCTGCGAAGGGTTCTAACGGTCATTCTTTGAACGACACCATGATGATTGGACCTGTATTGCAGCCTGATTTAAGAAGCTTAATTATCACATGGCGAACACATAAAATATGTGTTGTAGGAGACATAATTAAGATGTATAGAATGATTAATATGACACCAGAACACACGCATTTACAACGCATAGTCTGGCGAGATAACCCTGAAGAAAAACTAGAAAGTTTCAATTTGATGACTGTAACATTTGGTACAGCTGCAGCACCCTATTTAGCCGTACGAACGTTACAACAACTTGCCGATGATGAAGCACTTGAATATCCTAATACTGCACATGTAATTAAAGATTCATTTTATATGGATGATTTGATGTCGGGAAGTGAAAATGTAGAAAAAACAAAGAAAATATGTGAGGAAATAAAGCTAATACTGAGTAAAGGAAATTTTAAAATGCAAAAGTGGTCTAGTAATTCGGAAGAAGTGTTAAGGTATTTGGGCGAAGGAGAGGAAGTAAACAGTGCTAGAGATGGAATAGAGATAAAGTTAGACAAGGTTGTAAAAATTCTGGGATTGACATGGGATAGAAAGGATGACACATTTAAATTCACAATTAACTTACCTGAAGTTCGATGTCCCGTAACGAAGAGATCTATTCTGTCTGATGTAGCAAGGCTGTTTGACCCATTTGGATGGCTGTCACCGGTGATCATCAACGCTAAAGTTTTGATACAAAAACTGTGGCTATGCAACATGGGATGGGATGATGAGCTGCCGTCAGAGTTGGTAGATGAGTGGATGCGATATAGAGAAGAACTAATACACCTGCAAAACATTACAATACCACGATGGTTGAAAACTACACCAATCAATTGTACAAATATTGAATTGCATGGTTTTGCAGATGCATCTACGCACGCATATGCTGCTGTTACTTACCTTAAGATTATTGAAGAGGACACAGTACATATCACAATCATCGCATCTCGAACCAAGGTTGCACCTTTGAAGCAAATTTCAATACCTAAATTGGAATTATGCGCCGCAGCATTACTAGCAGACTTAATCAACGATCTGGTAGACCTGTTGAAAATACCTAAAAATAAAATCTTTGCGTGGACTGATTCAATGGTTGTGATGTCATGGCTACAATCTCAACCAAGTCGTTGGCGTACATTTGTTGCGAACCGAGTGGCAGACATAACACGGATGCTAGACAACGACCGATGGAGACACGTTCAGTCTACCGATAACCCAGCCGATATCGCAACAAGAGGCGTAAAAGCAAGCGACTTAGCTTGTTTAGACTTATGGTGGACTGGGCCTGTATGGTTAAAACATAAAAATCTCGATCTACAAACATATGAAATTCCTCAAACAGAATTAGAATTGAAGGGTTCATCATTTCACACAAATTTAGAAGTCACACCAATCTGGGAACATTTTTCCTCAATTTCAAGAATGAAAAGAATATTAGCTTACTGCAGAAGATTTATAAAAAGAGAAAAGGAAACGAAGGAAATGTATTTAACAGTTAATGAGCTAGAAAAAGTATTAGAATTATGTATAAAGTATTATCAAGAGTTAATTTATCAGAAGGATATTGAAGATTTACAGAAAGACGGAAGCGTGAAGAAAAGAAGTTCTCTTATCACACTCGCCCCATTTTTAGACAAAAATGGGATAATAAGAGTGGGAGGAAGGTTAGAGAATGCCTCAATAGCTGAAATTACAAAACACCCGATTGTAATACCATGTAATCAGCATATAACTAAGTTATTAGTTCAAGAAGCTCATCTGAGAACATTACATGGTGGGATACAAGCGATGATGGCTTTTGTGAGAACAAGATACTGGGTGATAGGTTTGAAGTCTGCAGTAAGAAAATGTATTCACAATTGTAAGACCTGCATTTTGGATAAAGCGAAGGTGAAAACCCAGTTCATGGGTCAGTTGCCTGCCGTTCGAGTCAATCAACATAGGCCATTTATGAATAGTGGGGTTGATTACGCTGGACCGGTATTCATAAGGACATCGAAAGGCCGCGGACACCATGCAACAAAGGGATATATTTGTTTATTTATATGTATGGCCACTCGCGCGATCCATCTGGAAGCGGTCACAGACCTAACAACACAAGCTTTTATAGCCGCATTTCGGAGGTTTGTGGCGCGCCGAGGCCACTGTTCGAATTTATGGAGCGACAATGGCACCAATTTTATTGGCGCTGCCAAAGAATTGAAAGCCATGTTCCAGAAAGGAAAGAATAATATCGCGAAGGAAGCAGCTGAACTTCTAGCTAACGATAGCACAATATGGCATTTCATACCACCCAGGATGCCTACATGTGGAGGCCTGTGGGAGGCCGGAATTCAGTCTGCTAAAAGACACCTCTGTAGAATAAATAAGGACACCAGACTGACCTACGAGGAGATGTCTACGCTATTAGCACAAATCGAGGCGTGTCTCAATTCGCGCCCTCTTTGTCAAATGGACAATACCTTGATACCGCTTACTCCAGGGCATTTTTTGGTTGGCGAGCCCTTGATTTCGGTTCCTGATACTTGCTACGAGTACCAGTCTGTCAGTCTTTTAACTAGGTGGCAAACTATTCAGAAAATGACTGAAGACTTCTGGCATAGATGGCGTACAGAGTATCTTAACACGCTCCAACAAAGATACAAATGGCAAGTGAAGGTTCCAGAGCCTGTTGTTGGAGATGTTGTAATTATTAAAGAAGATAATCTGCCCCCTACGAAATGGTTATTGGGACGGGTGAAACAAATACATCCTGGAAAGGACAAACTCGTAAGAGTGGTAACAGTCCAAACTATGGGAAACAAGGAGTTAAAAAGGCCCCTATACAAATTGATACCGCTTCCCAAAGAAACATTAAATCAGTGAGCTATGGTGGGCGGTTTAATGAAGTGAAATTATAAAATTAAGATATATGTAGTTATATTTGATGAAGTTAAAAATATTGATGAATTTTGATAAGCAGAAATTTTGATGAAGTTAAAAATATTTACAGTCCATTGTTCGATTTGTATGACATGTATTAGTATAAATAAGTATTGATTAAAAACTAATGTTTTGGTGGGCGGTATGTCCAATTCATATATTAACGCATGCAGTGAAACCTAAAAGTAGTCGCAAATAAATCATCATTGAGTAAAGACGTTTGTTATTTTTTCTAAAACACCGTTCCATTGCCGCAAAAGAAAGTGAACCTTAAGTACATAAACACCAGGTGTGATGGTAAACTATTATAGGCTATAACACTACGTATGCAGAAGGCGTTGCGCCTGTACTTTGTGGATGCGAATGGTACATGGAGTAGCGGCCGTTTTCTTAAGTTGTTTATATTGGTGCGAAGAAGTATTTTGCTCAGTAGTTCGGGACTATCAACCGAGCCGTTTGCGATGCTCACTAAAAAACAGATATCACTGATATTACGTCTTACCTCCAACGGTAAGAAATGATACCGCTTACAACGGTGTTCATAGTCGACTGAGAATTGCATAGCCTTGAAGTCCAAGTACCGCAAAAATTTCCTCTGAACAGACTCAATACGAGATTTGTAGATCTCATATTGAGGGTTCCATACTTGCGAAACGTACTCAAGGTGGCTACGTACTAGAGAACAATAAAGAACTTTTAGTGGTTTTAGGGAACGAAAGCTAGAACAAGCTCTAATAATGAAGCCCAAGGCTTTAAACGCCTTGTTGACAACTGTTTCTATATGATTATCAAAAAGCAGCTTGCTGTCGTGTATCACACCAAGATCCCTGATACTGGTTTCTTTACTTATGTTAGTACCATCTAGTGTATACCCTGGGCCAATAATAGATTTCTGGCGAGTGAATACTACGTGAAAACATTTGGATACATTTAGTTGTAATTTGTTGGTTTTGCAATATTGTACGAATCTGTCAAGGTCTGACTGAAGTAGCTCAGTATCAGATAATGTGCGTATGGACTTTAGAACCTTCATGTCATCTGCGTATAGTAGGATTTGTGAGTTTCTAAAGCAGTTTTTTATGTCCGAAATAAATATTGTAAACAATAACGGTCCTAAGATCGAGCCTTGGGGCACTCCTGATGGGACAGATTTCCATCCAGACATATATCCACGTAAAACCACAGCCTGCGATCGATTATCTATGTATGATGCAAACCAACGGAACAGATCACCGTGAATCCCTGCGGAAAATAGTTTCTGAAGAAGCACTCGATGATCTATACGATCAAAACATTTGCTATAGTCCGTGTATATCGCGTCGACCTGGCATCGTTCTTCCATCCCAGTGGTTATAATTTCATTGGATAGTGTCAGGTTGGAGGCAGTTGACCGTTTTCTGAGAAAACCATGTTGTTCGTCGCCGAAATGGCGTTGCATAGCTGAATAAACTTCCGTGTGTACTACTCTTTCAAGAACTTTAGAGAAAAGACATAATTTGGATATTGGGCGGTAGTTTTCTATTTTAGATTTATCCCCCTTTTTAAAAATTGGTGTAATAAATGCGGTTTTCCACATCTTCGGGACGATACCCTCTTTAAACGACCGCTCAAACAGCACACAGACTGGCGCCACCAGGCTCTTTGCACAATTAATTATGAAAATGGGGGGTATCAAATCAGGCCCACCAGATTTAGATGGGTCCAAACCTTTAAGTAGCTTGAGTACCATCTCCGGACACACGCTGACCGTACTCAGGTTCACCGAGCTAGCAGGATGAAAGTCTATATTAACATCCAGATCGTCAGATTCTGAGTCAGGTTCTTGGAAGGTAGATTGAAAGTAAGAGGAAAAAAGCTCAGTGATACCCTCGCCGGTATCTGCGGACGAGTCCATGTAGTGTAATACGTTAGATAATGTATTACCACTTCTTTTGCTTTTGACATACGACCAGAAACATTTAGGATTTTTGGCGATTGAGGATTCTATTTTTTCCATATAAGCATCAAAACAAAGCGCCTCTAATTCCTTAGCTCGGTTTCGCAAGAGAGAAAAAGAGTGGTAATCGGATAAGTTGCCGTAATTTTTGTATTTGTTATGATATTTGTGTTTTTCTTTTAGGATTTTTATTAAAGCACTAGTGTACCAGGGGGGGTGTGTTGATTTTTTAAATGGTTTAACGGGAATGTACAAGTCCCTAAGCTCGTATAGCTTGGTATAGAAAAGGCTAAGGGCCTGGTCCAATGATCCAGCAGACAACAACTTATTCCAGTCCATAAGATCTAGTGCAGACGTAATTGCAGTGTAGTCGCCTCTATGAAATATGTATTTTGTGCTAGGTTTCTCAGTGAGTTTATGAACTTCAACGAAATCAGCGTCAATAATCAACGGCTTGTGGTGTATATCAACAGGCACCGCCAAGGGGTCACCACAATCAATCACTTTTAACGCGTTATTTGAGAAAACAAGATCTAATAGTCTACCGTTGACGTTACGCTGACCATTAAACTGGGACAAGTTACACGCATTTATTGTGTCAAAGAAATCTAAAATACATCGAACGGACACGTTCTCAGGATATAATCCAGAACTATCGTCAGACTGGTGCCATTCCACATCGCCGCCAAAGTTAAAATCTCCTGTTATTATAAACGTATCTAAAGGGTGGGCGGATACTAAATAGTTAAGTTTATGGTGGAAGTTTTGTAATTGAGTTAAGTACGAGTTACCAACATTCTCTTTGCACAAATACAGGCCACAGATATTGATGTTGTAACTTAATGTGTCCTACTGTCGTCTAAACGCAATTGCAGTAACATGCCACTGCTTACCTACATTTGTGACGTAAGATTTATGTTCGCACTCTGTTTAATCACGGAATGTGAACTCCCTTCGGGAAATCTATTGCAATCGTTCAGCTCTATTTTCATTAGATTTTCTGAGTTCCATCCACTTCAACAATTATAATTATCGCAGTCCTCCGTACCGAACTATAACCTAGTTCGGTACAGGTATTTGGATTACGGTAGAACTATTTCTGACAGGAAAGGCTTAACGGCTTTTAGCTGATACAAACATATTCCCGTTTTCTCCCTAAAAAATAAAATGGGTAGTACCTATTTTTTATGTAATAGCATTCTTCTCCTAAAAACTACACTGTCCTCTAAGCAGACCTAGTAAGGTCCGCCACCATCAATGTGCGTCTAAAAAGTACTAAGATACCTATGGGTAATAAGGCCTACCTAATTTCGATTCGCTTTATTTATTTATTACTTTAAAATAGCTATTTTGTAAAGTCGGACAGTATTGCTTCTTATAAATTAAAACAGACGTAGAAATGAAATACATGTGTACCTATAAGCGTCATATTTTGTACTAGCTGACCCGCGCAACTTCGTCTGCGTGCGTGTGCACATAAAAGAAAGAGAGGTTAGAGACAGTGTGCGTCATCCTTTAAAGTTAGACATATGGCCATTGCGGATATTTTTTTAGAGCTTTTTAAGAGGGACAATTCCGACATACATGATAATTGCGTAACTTTAACCGTTCACGCACAACGGAAGCTCTCAAAAGGAGTAAATCCCTATTATATACTATTACCGATGGATAATCATCAAATGACACCTCCCACTCTGGACGGATCGGAAGGGAGTGTCAGACTTGTACTGACTAAAATCCATCCACGTTTCTTCTATTTCCCTTTGCGTTCCAGGGCCGCGGTATCTCTTTCGAACAGTCCCGCAACCCTGGCAGGCCTCGCTCCTCTCGGATCCCTTCCCGTTTGCTGACATCTCTTTGAGCCGCGTGTGGAACACGAACACGCCGTCACCACGGCCTGTCGTCATAAGACGGACAGATGGCGAGCTAGCCCATTACTCACCGTCCACAGGCCCGCGACCCTCGACAGCCTTACGTCTTCATCTTTAGACACTCGATGACAATCATACACCAGCTAGAACGAAAGTTCTCATCAAAGTTCTTGAAATGAGCCGAGACACGATAAAACTGCTGTAAACTTTTGCGGACCTGTTTCAACTGCCTTCCGTCTCCATCGTCAGACCTTTGATGATAGACATACTCCAGGTAGGTCTAAAGTTCTCATCAAGGTGCATGAAATGAGCCCAGACACGATACAGATGCTGTAAACTCTTGAGGACCTCTTGCAACTGTTTTCCTTCTCCATCGTCAGACATTCGATGAAAGTCATACTGAGTTAGGTTTAAAGTTTTCATCAAAGCGAATGCAATGAGCCCAATAACATTATACCTGCTGCAAACTGTTTAGGACCGCTTGCAACTGCCATTTGTCTCTATCGTTTGATCGTCGATGACAGTCATACTTCAGCAAGGCCTAAAGTTCTCATCAAGGTGCATGAAATGAACCCAAACACGTTATTGTTGCTGCAAACTCTTGAGGACCTCTTGCAAGTGCCTTCCGTCTCCATAGTCAGACCTTCGATGACGTCATACTCCAGCTAGATCTAAAGTTCTCATCAAGAAAAATAAGGAAATGAGCCCGAACACGATTTTTCAATTTAAAAAACAAAAGATCATGCATATCGGACTTCTCTGTAAAAAGTTATGCGTGGTCAGGTCATACATACAATAAAAAAATATTGACGCGTCGAATTGAGAACCTCCTCTTTTTGTTTCGTTGGTTAATAAACCAAGCTTCAGACATTTGACACGGGCGAGGGTCATTCTTCCACGGAAAACTTAACACCGCGACTCAGAAAATGGAGTGAAATTAATAGCGCCATCTATCGAGCACGAAATTAAACCGTTAAAATATAATGCATGTAAAGCGATCGAACACACACTCTACAGGGTTATAGCGTCATGTAGACTAATCTAGAGTACTTTTTGCTACCAGAATTTTTTTGTAAAGCTGGTCAGCCGATTTAAAAGTTATCTTGTGAGCACATTTTTATTAATTAGTACCATTTCGGTGCAATAGATGTCGTTGCATGTATCTTACACAATGAAGGTAAGTTCTTGTTGAACACTTTAAATTCATAAATCTTTTGATAGAGAGCACTGATTACAATGAAACAAAAACTAAAACCTTCTCTAAGTTCTCCACAATATTTGTCCATTGAATCTAATCACATTGGTTTTCCCAACAACATGAAGCCCGCCTCGCAGCGCGCGCATGTTATTATTTTGATGCGGAGTTATTTTAAAACTGTGATATCTCCTAAGATATTCATCTAAATTGAATGGTGTAAAGGGCAATTTTGGTCACAATTGAATGCTAAAGATGACTAACATATTTATTTTGATAAGGATTAATACTATGTCGGTAAAAATACCTATGCAAATAAAACACTATTTTTGACCAAATTTTAAAATCATAAAAATGGTTATTGTTATTCAACCTTAAAAGATAGGCATGTGCTCTCGCGGACTTTTTTTTAGACATTTTTAAGAGGAATAATTCCCTCATACATTATTTTTGTGCAACGTAAACCGGTTAACCAGCGCACGCAACGAACCAGCTTTTAATTATTATTTTGTACGTTCCCTTTAATAACTAAAACGTTTACACTGTTGTAAGTCCATTATTTTTCAGATGGGCGTTACTATACTCCAGGCGTTATTTGCCTCCGGTACCTTATGTCAGCCACCATATTATTAATATATCATCGATGTAAGCTACTCCTACTGTAAATACATGCCAGCATGAGCATGAGCTTTTTATTTATCGGCTTCGAAAAGGAGGAGACTTCTATAAACTAGTTTATTACCAGTGTTTTCAGATGTCGTATTGTCGGCGCCACCCTATACCTACCTATGGCTTTGCCCACTTACACTTTTTTTTTGTTATCGCTTTTCCGTTGTCCGTAAGTCTCGTCCCTCTCCGTATTTCGGTGTTTCCCCCCGGTCGTACAGGGAGATGGAGCCCAACATGGCTCGTTCCATAGCTCTCTTGAGTGACTTGTATGCGGTGGATAGTATATTTGGTGAGCGTCCCAGTTTTAGCCACGTTCAACATGCGACGCTTCAGGTTTTCATGAGCACCCGGTTCGACTTGAGCACGTTGTACAGGTTACCGAAAGCACCCCCAACTTAGAATCGAACCCGCGATGATGCAATAGACCAATCGCACAACCACTGCATAGTAGAATAGCCATATTTTTAATTATCCTGTTTTAATTTATGTAATGATCAGTATCCAAACATGTTTTTTGATATACAAACTGACCCACAGGCCCACAGATTAATTAAACTCCAATTGCGCTACATAAAGGGTGTAACAAGACCCTTAACGAAGCCGAAAGGCACTTGTTGTCCCCGTCATTGCGATAATTTTTTTGTTGTAGACCATAACCTGGGAACCTCTAATTACGGAGATATTGGGAGTCAAAGTTCAAACTATTTTTTTTAAATACATGTTTTTAATGTAAGTTTTTTATTTGAAACACCTCCACGACCCCCGTACTATTCAATCCATCCATCAGCACAATGTTTTGAATGCGTTACATTGAGTCCTAAAGTAAAACATGATTTTTCACCCAAAAAAAAAGTCGTTTCCCAGCAATAGTTTTTGCGTAAGTTACTTAGTTTGATGTACAGAATGCTTGGTTGACGGCTTCGATTGTAGTATCTTCAACATCTAGCCATTTCCCAAATATGCTGGGGTCGGCTTGCAGTCTACTGGATGCTGCTGACTACCAGTATCGATATTGGAAACAAGGACTTGAACATGCCATATGGTTATGTGGAACAAGAAGAGGAATAGGATAGGAGGAAGGAGAATGAACTCAAATAAAACTGCCATTTATAGAACGAGAACAAATTATATAATTTATATCTGTTACATCCACAAGTTAAGAGCCGAGGGCGCCCGAGATGTGGTGACATGGCCAACAGTAGCCCATGGCCAGACCACAGTGATGCAAGAGAACACAATGTGGTACCACGTTGGTCCTTAGTATTGGTGTTCTCAAGTAATTCTTAAGGCGTTCAGACCAACGGGTTACAACACAATTCTTATAAATATTATTATTTTACTGGCCTTATCCCAATTCATTTAGGGTCAGCAACCCAGCGTGTGTAATAATATCTAATCAACTTAGATTTACCTACATGCCTATGTATGGAAAAGTAGGTACCTGATTCAAAATATAGAGGTAATTTTATAAATCTGAAGGAACTTTGAAAACGAATAGCTAAGTGAAAAAATAAAAACCAATTAAGCATGAATCTTGTTTAAATACGCATTCCTATAATAAAATGCTTATAAAACATTCATTCGAATCGCTCACAGTTCTTGGCAGAGATAAGAAATTTTACAAATAATTGTGAATAGTATTCACATTATTTGTAACTGGTAACTAAACCTGTATGTCAGAATTCCATACATTGATTTCAGTAATGAGTGATCTTAACAATTTTGTTAAAGAAAAATCCTAGCTGGGTATTTTAATGAACATAATGTCACGCCTATACACCCCGAAGGGTTAGACAGAGGTGTAGTTACAATAACCTACATTTCGCCAAGTTTCAGTCCCATGTAAGAGGAGTTAGTTTATGACCAGTCCAGGCTCTGGACTGCCACACTCCTGGTGGAAAAGCCCAACACTTTGCTTGACCTGGGAATCGATTCCAAGCCAATGAGGCAATCAATTTTAATTTATTTTAATGAACAGAGCAGCAAAAATTCAATCTCTATGTACAATGTTGGTATCACCCACCACATCTCACCCGCCGTCGAAAGTAACCACAAGTTTAAACAGTTAACAATAATAAACTGTTAGAACATTATGTGACAATATCAGTTTAAAATATTTCCTTAGCGACCATGTAAAGAGTTTGAAAATGTAACCTCTTTCAGTACGTATCACATTTATTTACTTTAATTAGGTTCAAACCACTGTAACTACTTACTCATGCAACCAACTTGTGTTTAACGTTTTGGGGGATTTCCATGATTTTATATGTAAAATACAAGAGGTTTGGTCATAGATGACGCTCTATATTAGACATAAAATTACTGCGTGGAAGGTAATTAGAACGCATTTTGCATTAATCAGCAGAGTAAAGCTAATTTAATTAGGTACGGAAGTTAGGTACATTTCAAGTAACCGGCATATTTCTCAGCGATCTTCCCCGGCCATACATGTTGAAACATATTCCCTCGTCACGTTAAACACTAGCGTCTATTGTACTATGAATACATGGACTTAACAAAGCTGCTATGATTATAATTTGCTCAAAAACTATCAAAATTGACTGACTAGATAATATTTAGGAATGCTAAATCAATGAATTTGTGCCAATGGTGTGATTCAATGATCAAGTGCACATTACGCACAGAGATTCATATATTTAGGTGCTTCAAAGTTCAATATTCGAATTATGTTGAAATTTTCATTCAAAAGATTTGTATATCGATTTTCGCATCGAGAAATAATAAAGAGGTATTTTAATTTAATTAATAAATATCTACTTATCAAGCGACATCACATTTTAGACGCATGTACATGTGTATATTAATAATTGTTCATATATTATGTACACTCATGTAAGCATATTATTATGTCAAACTGAAGACAGAACACTGAACGGCCGAGTTAACAAAGCGTTATAATATGTACATACTCGGTTAGACATTCATAGTAATAATGTACATTGTGACACAACAGAATAGGCCATGTATTAAGTTCAACTATTGAGAAACATATCAAATAATATCGAGTACTTTGAGTACAGCTTTATAAATTGTAAACTAAATAATAAATGTAAATCGACTGGGTCTTCCAACATTTTTATTTCACCTATAATTAAAGTGTCATTGTGACATATTTATGGACATTACATTAATGAACTCGGCCCGGCTTGACAATTATTTCTATATATTATGATTAAAAACATTTGTAATATAATCAGTAACAACCGAAATTAACTTTTATCTGTTTGAAGTTTTATGTCTATAATCTATTATTTATTTAGAAGTAAAATGTAGAAAGACCCCACAGATATAAAAATAAATTAAAATTTACACAGTTTATTCTCTTAATTATTTTAAGCTGAAACAACATTGCAGTTTAAGGAATTAATATAGTACATTTTGATATAAGTGGGGAAACTTTGTTATTGCATTCGAGCGTGGAATTAACACCCGAGCTGCAAGCGAGGGTGTTATGGAGCCGAGAACTGCAATAAAAAATCCCCACGCGTATCAAACGACGTTTTTCAATACACTTTCGAAGAACTAAATATTAGAACGGAAAGTATTTTTGTCAGGAATTATTAGGAAACTATGATTTAATTTGCTTTTTTTTCCGCGCTTTGCTTTCGCCAGGTTGAAGAAGATGCAAAGGTATGATGCTGTATACAGCCTACTATGAAAAAAAGAACATTCTTTTTTTTTTTAATTTAGAACACATTAAGATGTTAATTTGTTCATAAAAATAAATATTTGTTTTAAATAATCATTTTTATCTATGGTATTCTATTTATAAACACAGTTTAAATACTCGAAAAATACTTAATCCGTAAAGACGCATAACTCTTTGCCGGGATTTAAAAAAAAACAATCACCGCCGACTATAGATATAGTCATTGAACCATCAGACTTTTCTGTGCAAATTTTTATTTCCGCACGTGTGCGGAAAAATATTAAAAATCGCACGTGTGTGAAATACATTGCATGTTGAACCTAATTGTAGTGCGATTAGAACCAGTTTTCGAGAAAGTGTATTGAAAAATTATTATTTCTTACCTACCAACAAAAATATTACAGAGGATTCTAGTTGCCAACTTCACGGAAATTATACAATCAAGTCTTTTGGTAATCAAAGGCAGAGACTTCGTTCCGTTAGATTTCAATAACATTTAATTGAGAACGATTCTATGACTCGCTGCGACTCCACAAGTACTTACCGGTACATAAATCAAGACTTCAGGTGAAAAGTACGACTTGCACGTTTCAGTAACAACTTAAAATACAGAGTTTTAAAAAAGATTTAATCTAATTTTTGGTCTAGGATTTTAAAATCATGATTCCCTGTGACCGAAAGTCGTAAAACATTCAAAATAGATAGAAAAACCGGAGATGATGTATACCATCTACAGTCATTATGCTATATCTTGTATACATAAGTTATTTGTTTATATATTATATAGTAATAAAGACGACGTGCATGCGTGTGCATGCCTACGTTAAGTACAGTAACACTAAACATTCATTATAATATTTGTCATGTCGGATCATCAATAAATAACTAAAATATGTAACAATACTGTTCTTCTGTGACGTTAACTAAACAACAACAGTGATATCGTTTCAGAGTGTGAGTGAGAAGAGTTTGTACGTGTGTGGAGTGTGGGAGGGCCAGGCTCGCGCTCACGAGTGGAGCGGCCTCGGCTGCCGCGTGTCGTACGCGCGGATCATGTCCGCCTGCGACACGCTGCCTCCTTCTTCTTGCGAAAACGCGAACCCGTCTGTTTGCACACGCACCCAAAATTATTATTAAATCAACACACATATATAAATCTAAATAAATAATATAAATCATCAACTAATGGTGTAAAAAACGGCAAAAATGAACACTTAATGATTCTATCCGAATCAGCGTGATGACACTATACAATCGTGTGATAAACACAAACTGTGTGAACTGAGAATTTAAAATAAAATGAATCAATACCTTGATAATTCCTTGAATAGGTCTGCAGTAAGTAAAGGGTGTCTCTATTTGTGTTACGCGTCAGCGGTGCGTGGTGTGTGCCACGGAGTAGGGATCTCATGGAGTGCTAATATGTGGCTAACCCGCGGAGGCCTGTCAAAGCTCATTGTGGATGCCGTGACCAAAGCTAAGTCCCAATCTGACCAAGCTAGTTTAAAATATAAAATGACAATAACAGATTCTAACCAATGACGTTGCTGCACAATGTTTGTTACTAGCTATACTAAAATGCGATTAGTTGCGCAGTTGCAATCTCTATTTTTTTGAATAATGTCCCGCACATTAGCAGTCCACGAGTCGTGTCCATGGAGTACTCACGCGACAGTTCAAGCTCCAGGGCGGCGCGCGTGGCGGTGCGGCGGCTGAACACGCTGCGAACGTTCTGCAGCAGGCGCGCCGTCTCCGTGAGGCTGCCACACAGAGCTCGCGGTGACTACTGAACTTTGCGCCCTACGCCCTACTCGCCGCCCGAGAGGGCCGGACGTGTGCGCAGTCGAATAGGGAACTACTATACATGCTTACGACTAAAACATCACTTCCGATGGTTTGAAAAAGTCATTCCCACATCGACGACTAGTCTAGTAACCATGGGGCAAAAATTTCATAACCGAACATAAAATAATGAACCATAACCAATCGGTAGAAGTAACAATAGAGTTAAGAAGCGTGAGTGTCGCGTGGCCACGCCGACTGCGCGGTCGGCGGTGGTATGCAAGCGTCTGCTAAGCCATGCAAGCGACGTACCGAGGTACTTACACGTGGCGAGCCGGACGAGCGCGTGTCTCGTGTCCGCCGCGCTGCTCGGGAACAACCACCATCAGTTAGTACACACACCCCAATACATGCCAATTCACAGTTTGGAGACTGTACACATACTGAACTTGCAATATCTGCCCGCATATACACAATACTAGCACAAAAAAGAGATGCACAACAGAGAGAACACACACACGCACAAAAATACACGTACGTAAGGTATTCGCTATACGTATTCGCGCGTGCGTTGAGGCTCGTTGTATTTAGTACGAGTAACCTGCTGTAACTATCTATTATCTGTCAAGTTTTTAGCGACATCAAACGAAGCTTGTGCTTATGTACCAACGGTGGAATTTTTTGCCGTAGGTAACGGACATTAATCGCGCTTTTGTATTTGCGACATTCGGCTCAGCGCCGAAGGTTGAAAATCCAACAGTATGCCCAGTGCCCCTTAAGAAATTTCGAATCCGCAACGTCGTGTACTTCTGCCAGGCTCAGTAATATAGCAAGTTGAGTTCGTGCACAGCCTGCTATCTGTCTTTAGGACACACCGCACACGAGAAAACTAATCCAATATTACTTGCAACAAAAATAGTAAGGTTTATTCATAAATTGAGTAAGATTGAGTTACTTTGAGGAGTAAGACAAATTGTTAGCAAATATTATTGGAGTAGCTTTAGATGGGCCACGAACAGTTGCCCATTTCGTATTAAAAACAGTATTTCAATATCTTTATCAATGTGCAGCGTGTCAGTTACAATTTTGAGAGGTTTCATCAACAATAGTCTGCACCAATGTCGTGGTCGCTTTGTATACGATTAGATTGTGGTACCCGCCACATTCAGATGATTACATAATATCGAGTTGAGATAAGACATATTGGAAGACGCGATCAAGTCGTATTTATAAGTAGATGAGACAACAATACCATCTAATGAGCTGCCTAATATCATGTTGTATCTCAAGTGTCTTTTCACACGTTCTAACTGGTTAGTGTGTTCTAAATACCTGGTGGCAACGGATATAGTGTTCGTATGAAAGTTTTCACCAATGCAGGACCAATGCGAATACCTGGTTTTGTTCGCCGCATACCCGGTCACGGGCACCCGCACCCGGCTACGGTCAACCGGTACCCGTTTACGAATTCCCAGTATTCGACCCGTGTGTAAAGGCACGAACAGCAGCTACATCGGTTAGTAATAGCACAGTAAATGCACTAACATAAATTAAATCGCATACCGAGCATCAAACGGCCCATACAAACAGATCAAGCATTATTTTGGCATTACTTAGGACTACAAGATACAACACGGAGTAGTTTCAACAGTTTTATTAAAACAATCATGTAAAACAGGGCACTCCCCTCTTCGAGCACTTACAATACTTTGTACAAGCTACGGTGGTGATGTCTTAGTCACGTAGACAAATGAAAACTCGTACTAGCAGTTATGTTAATGTTAACTAGACGCACTTGTGCAGAAACGACACTTTGAAATAAAGTTCGCGAAGTCTGGATAAAAAATGTGGCTAAGAACGAGTTGAAGTTGCGACCCCACCTCTACTGAGCACTCTATACTGCAGTCGCGGGACTGTCGTAATTACTGTAATGACAAACCAAACAAAAAAAGCGATTTTCAATGTCCTTTAGGTGCAGTCGCGGCGAGCTTGGCCAAATATAATATGTGTAAATGACCACCACGCCGATGTAGCCAAATTATGGTACTTAAAACCAAATACAATGACCGTATTCAATGCAAGGTTTTTGTACTAATAAACTTTATATTTTCAAAATAATTTAGTCAATCGTTGCTGCACAAGTAGGTTTAGTTATCAAGTCGGTACACATGAACATACAACTAAGTAATAAGCTGAAGTTTCGCTACCACACACCTTCAAATCATGCCCATATTAATGGTTTGATTTAAAGTGTGACTAACTAAGGTGTTGCCAGCGTAACTCCAGTATAAAAAGTGAAAGATTAAAAAGACAGAAACGAACAAAAACATGAGTGTTAAGATGAAATAATAAAACTAATGAATATTCCGGCTGGTTGGCGCCACTCTAACTAAATTATAGCTCTGAGTTACTATTGATATCAGTACGAATCATACTCGTAACGGTTCTAATTATATATCTATACCTTTCTTCTTCTTTTTTTCTTGGTTCTTTTTTTAATAAAATGGAAGTGTCTGTTTGTAATATCAAAATAACAGCTTTTTACTGAATGCATATGACAGTATATACGGTACTTCTAACAAAAACAAACTTTTTTAAATTTTGGTCGTCTGTCTGTCCCGGATAAACTCCAAAACGGCTGGACCAATTTTGACGGGACTTTTACTGGCAGATAGCTGATGTTATAAGGTCTAACATAGGCTATAGGCTTTTATTTTAGAAAAATAATTAGGGTTTCGTGCAAAAATAATTAAAACCCTTAAAATTGGTAACAAAATTCGATGAAAAAAGTGAAGTAATTTTTTTTTTAAATAATTTCACGCGAACAACAGCGGGTAACAGCTAGTTATTAAATAATTATGGTCTTTCTGATAACATGAGAATGTCATTGACTTAAAGTTCACTGATTAGTGATACAGTGGATAATACTTCAAATATTTTTTTAATAATTCGGAGAAAACGAATATTCGGCCATTTTTGATAGTACTGGTTGTTTGTTTACTTCAGCTCTTGTTCTTCCGTCTAAGATGATCGACATCTTCTAAAAACATATTTAATTTTGCCGATAAGTTTGTGCAATACTGACACACTTTGAAATAAAGAGCAAAAGACAGATTCATAAACAGTGCTTAACAAGAACATGGCACATCGAGGTAACAAACACATCATATGGTGTAACACATAACGCCAACCAGCTCCAGACATGAAATTATAACATAAGAATTCATAAAAAAAACTACCAAAAATAAGCAAATAAAAGTAGCGCAGGGTCTATACAAATATTTACAACAACTACAAAATATTCTGCAGATCTGTTTATTTCATACAAGTGTACATTATTAACAAATAAGTACAAAAAAAAATAATGATTTCATTTAACTTACTGTAATTTATCGCAAACATTGTTTCTATTGGATTCATTAAATAACTTTAAATTAGACCAAACAACTGCTTAGTTTCATTTCCTCCTATAACTTGTCTTAATTTCATCCCAATTTCTATGGGGCACAAGTCAAAATAAATATTTGTACAATTAACTATACTATTCTAGTACCTAACTTCAGAAAGGAATCTCTCTCTTATAAATTATGTCATAACTGTACGTGATATGTTTTATGTTATTACGTACATAACAAGTGTAGAATTCAAAACATCACGCTACCCTCAAATGGGTATCGGCACTCTACGTACCAAACCTAAAACTATGTTCCTCTCCAAAGAGATCATTGTAACATATAAAATCATAATATTTAATTCGTACAATATGTTCAAGGGAAGAATGTCAATCAATGTACATTTTGAACAGAGGATCAAAACTTACAAGTATATAAACCTTACTTATAATGATTGTATTGCACGAGAAGCCAGTACTCCTACTAAATAGAAAACATTCAAACGTGTCAAATATAAAAATATTAACATTTATTTATACAACTGGCTAAACAGTACGTTAGACGTATATTGTGACGCTTCCACCGAACAAGCTTTGTGCCTCTCTGCCCTTGGGCTAACTTGGGGCATAGACGAGCCTCCCGACTTGGTAACGCAATGCTACAATGGACGGCCGCTAACTCATATATAAATATCTGATTACAAATAGATTTTATCTGAACATACGACTTGTAAAATACGTATAAAAAATAAGATTCCAATTTATTTTAATTTGTAAAGTAAAGTAGTACTGAGCTTTAAGTTCTGCGCCTCGAAGATCTCGGTGTTTGTTCGGAAATACAAAGGCGATGGCGGTTATCTCTTACAGAACTGTCATTATTAATCCAAGCAGTAA
Source organism: Eugnorisma glareosa (assembly GCA_947578425.1). Taxonomy (NCBI): domain Eukaryota; kingdom Metazoa; phylum Arthropoda; class Insecta; order Lepidoptera; family Noctuidae; genus Eugnorisma; species Eugnorisma glareosa. The sequence continues at coordinate 20,917,007 of OX387970.1, read as the reverse complement.
TTAGTGAAGTGCTACAAAAAATGACCGTCACGGGACGCCACAATACAATTCGTAATTAATAAAACAATCTAATAACGAAATATGGAGTAAAATTAAGAATAATTGTTACATTAAAGTATTTATTTTATCCATATCAGTCTATTGATCAAATCTGCATACGACCTACATCACTAATTGAGTAGGAACTTTTGAAAACGGAATATGTAGATCAACAATCTTTCCAAAACCAACTCTATTGTAATGAGAAAAGGTTGTTTTTGTTTATTTTACATTTTTACATGCCATCTTCCGTCACGGCATACGAGTTTGATTTTGAGGTTTTCCTGCCTAGCGCGCATTTTTGATGTTTCATATCTAAAATGTACTCGAAATTTGCGAGTAATAGCGTTACTTCGTTCACTAATGAAACGGTAACTTATCACCTTAATTGACAGTTACCTGAAAGGTTAATAACTCCATGCACTTCAAAAATACCTTTTGAGTGGCACATGATTGATTAAGGGCGTCAGCCGGACTTGAGTAGCTTTTCGTATTCGTAGTTTACGTGCGAAGATTGCAGAGGCGCAGAACTGAAGTCGTAGTACTATATTGGCTCATAAGACAATATCCAAATGTTTACTGAGCGCTGAGCAGTGTAACTTGTTTAGATTGTAAAATATTGAAACGTTATTAAATTTTGTTTCGAGTCCTCCCCAGCAATACGTTGAGCTAGCTGCACGGAGCCTGCTCGGCGGGCGCGCCGAGGCCGACATCTCTAGTGCCCGCGGACCTGGCTCTCACACGCACTAACACCAACACTCCATCTAACAGTTTCGCTAACTAGCCTTCTCAAGGACTATCTTATTATATATAAATTCCTCTTTTCAAGTGCACGTTACGCACACATGTAAAACTCGTAAACTGTGGCACTCTAACATCTCTCCACATCATAACTAGTAATACTGGAATGTTATCATAGGAATGACTTAATTACTTCTGGAGATTAATAATACTAGTCATTGAGTGAATACGAATACGTTAACGCCGTATGAGCAACATTGTTTCTGCCCAGCGGCATTGGAATATCATTTATTCTAAGTATTATTGGATGTTTTAGAGAATGTAATACTACTTCATAATAGTGTTTGGAATATTCAAAGTATAGGAAGATCTAGATATGCGTCCCCACTAGCGGCGCGCGGGAGCTGGTAGCTGGGCGTGAGCACGAGCCGCTACTAACGTTAATGTAATATTTACCATCTAATAGCACTCCGTTTCCTTATTCTTATCATATACTTGACGTACGCCCACCTCGGAATGAAAAGTTTACATTAATATCTACAACAGTATCACATCGGCGTCATCTTCATTATAAATGCGTATAAAATAGCGGAGGAAGATCTGAGGGAGGAATCTCGGACGCTCCCGGCGTCGGGCCAGTGCGGCGGCACTACCGGGTCAGGGGCCAGCACGGGTCGGGCGGGCCGACGCGGGTCACACGACGTGCGGGCGGCGCTCGGCGGGCGCCACGCCGGCGCGGCGCCAGCGCAGGCCGGGCGAGCCGCGCGCGTGCGCCTTGCTGCGCGCGCCACATCACAAGTTATACGTACGCGTGCCGCGACCTCCGCGCGCCCGAGCGGACACCCCGACATACTAATTGACTCAGCGGCGGGAGTCCCTCCGGGCGGGATACTTTTCCGTACTCGATACCTAGTTTTTTTGGGCTCACTGGTGTATTAGAAACGGTATCCCGCGCGGAGTTACTCGCTTACACTAATGCGGCCGGCGGCACCGAGTGTCCGTAACGTGGAGTAGCGGGAGGTCGTGGCGAGCGTACGGGTGGGTGCGAGGGGGGGGGGGGGGCGGTGCAAAGCGAACTAAACACGTAACATAACGTACGTACGGACGGTGGCGTGCGTACTGACGCCTGGCGCCCGGCTGCCGGCTGATCGCCGACCGAATGTTCGGCAGTACAGATCGTACAGTTGCTACTAATCAAGCGAACTACACAACATACGATATAAAAATAACAATACGAGTGTGAAAACAACAAGAGTTCCAAAGTTTAAATGCAAAATTTTGCTATACATATAAATCTACAGAGTACAAAATCTAATCTAAACGCTTTACGTGTGATACATAGCGGCGTCAATATATAGGAAATCAGCCGGCAACGGAACACAAGGACGTACAGAATGCATAGAATAATGAAAATACGAGTGATATGATAGACAAGTACACGCCGCTAGAATACAGGGCAGCAGGCGGCATACATGGAAGTGGAGCTGCAGCAGTATTCTGGCGACGTCTGAACGACAACAGGACAATATACACGTGTGGAGATCAAAATTAGCATTTACGAGTATCTACAAATACTAGCGTTCTTAAAACACTTCAAAAAAAAAATACAATATCAATCTGCTTTATAACTCGAACCGCGTATGTTTTACATAAGTGGGAGGTAGATACTTCATACATACTAATATTTACGAAAAATATATACACGTATACACATATACAAACTGTTAAATCAATCTGAATATTAGTAGGTCAATAGTCCAGTATATTCATTCCAAAATAATGCAGACTTAGGAGCATACAGTCATGGAGGAGAAACACACGCATTCTGCTTGTTAGCTATCGGTTCACGTAATATTCATTGCGTCGCTTACGACTTTACAAACTTGCCAGTGGAATGCTCAGAATAAGTTATAATTTCAGAGAATTTCAAGTTGTAATGTAAACTGAAAACTCAGTTTGGCTACACTACAAAGCCAGTTGGTACTAACACTAAGCTATACTAACTTAATGAAAAAATGATATAGCACTGTTGTGGTTATAAACCTCGTCACTGAGCCGAGCGGTACAAATCCAACAGCTTTATTTAGTCATTAATTTAAGTATCGCCTAGTGCAAGCAAGGAAGCAGGCATTATCAACACAATAATGGGCATGGAACACAGTAGTTACCGTGACTTCGACAGTCTTTTTGTTCAGAAGAATTCTTTTTTTATAGCTTAATATTCTAATAAAAAAAAAAAAAACATTTCTTAAATCTTATTATGAGCATAATTATCTGAGATCACACACAGATTTGTCTTTAAACAAAACAAACAAACATATAAAATAACATGTTTCCATGCCAACCCAAAAAAATATTGTCACCTGTGCTTGTGAAACCACCAGCGATCCCAATCACCAAATACCGTGCATTTTCATATGAATTGTGTTGTAGTTTATATATTGTGTGTGCTCCCAGGGTTTATATAAATATAATATAAAATCATGTCGAAGGAACGCACTCGATATTTCTTCTATTACGAAAATGCTCTGTCGTATTATGTGTGAAGTCCTACGTTACTTTGTATACAAAAAAATCTTATGATTTTTTTCAGTAACACAGGAGCGCCTAAATGTATGTCTAAATCAGTACTACACTCTTGAAATTTAATAAAAACGAGCGTAAACGTCAAACGTAATCGATTTGTCTTTTCAACCCCTGAAAGGTTACTTGACTTGACGCCCTTAAAAGTTTTGTCGCTACATAACACTTTCAGCGAATTTTATTTTACGGCGGTCTCAAACGTAACATTAAAGATGTAGGAGAAAATAACAAAAACCATACAAAATGAAAATATTTAGCTGTTTGCAGGCTCAATACTCAGGTCGGATTGAATTGGAGTTTGGATTGGAAGCAATTGTTAATGTGATGTTAAGAAGACTGTACTTTCAATCACATTTAACATAGTTGGTAGCAGGCTCGAAGGCACCTAAGAAGCCGATTCTTGCCGGGTTCCCTTCGGCAACAAGGCACTCTACGTAATGTCTAGGTGTCTGCTGTAGTCAAATAGTATATTACATACACATCTGTGGGTAGCACATCACAGTACAGCCATTGAATATATCATAAGATTGATAACATTCAAAAAAATACAACATTTTTCATGTCAACAAATAAAGCAACAGGTGGCGCCAAATAAGCCGGTGCTCGGGTTTCCGATTTCAGAACTAAAATCGTATGGCCGCGCACACCTGAGTTCCCGGCTGGCGTTACTATTTTGTAGGGAGCTCGGTAAGCTGAAGATTATCGAGTTACGACAGGGGCAGAAAAAGATAGTATGTAGGGGCGAACGAGATAGAATGAGTAATGTTCGATATCGTATTTGGTACCAACTAGATTTTTTATTTTGTTGACTTATTTATAAAATTTACACTTTTTTTTATTAGACCTGATGCTACTACTTTCTTATTACATTGTGTCAGTCGGAAGATGATAGTCCCTGATCTCGACGAAATCCTTCCTGCCCTATGCCATAGCCTAAATGACTCTATATCTTTTGGTGGCTTGCCGTCGATGTCGAAAGGGGCCAAAAAACTAAATCCTACTTCCTTCTCATAATACAGTCCTATATCCATCTTACGTTCTCCCTCTCAAGTCTTAGAACTCTTTGTCCACGATTAGTTTAGTGCTTTTCCTTGTAAAAACAGTCGGCTGAATCCTTTTCAATCCGGTTTTCGTCCTGGTCACAGTACCGCTACTGCCCTCTTTAACGTTACTGATGGCATACGATTAGGCATGGAAGAAGGAAGTATAACATTGGCCTATTTTATACAAGTGGATATGATTTTCATCAATATATTTGCTAAGTTTAGCTCTAAAAATGGGTGTAAGAACGTTATACAACATTATTTTTAGTTTAGGCGAAACCTGAATATAGTTTGTTGAGAATAAGTTTTTTTTTTTTTTTTCAAACAGAATCTGTAATTATATAACATATAAAAAATCTGCCAAACTGCAAAACAGTTTGTCGGCAGTTGTTCTCGTTTCACATTAACATTAAAACAAATTTCGATTTAGTTTAACATTAAAACAAAGTAATTGAATCGATTCCAATAATTTTTAAATCATGTTATATTTTGTCCCAAAAATATTTAAAAAGTTGACAAGTTGGACACCGAGCGACACTTAGTACCTATCACACAACAACAAAGTTCACAGCAGGTCACAGGCGCGGGCGCACAGCCGGCGTAACACAACCCCTTCAGTCGTGAGCATGTTTTTGTCCAGACATCCAGGTGACTTAACAAGCTTATAACTTTGTGATTTTTCATGATAGCTTTGAAATTTGTTATATAGATTCTTTACATAAAAATACTAGACGTGTTTCGGGTTTCGCATATACTAAAACATGTTATAGAATGTGGGAAGATACGTTATTGATCTATAATTTTTCGGCTCCGCAGTACTACCTGATTTATGGAGCAGATGGGTTATACCTGTTGTCAGGAACTCGGGGAGCGACCCTAACTCTAAGGCTGACTGGTACAGGACCGAACAGCGAGCGTGTGATCTTTGGATCCATTTGATCCAAAATCCGTGCAGCCCATCCGGCTCTGGAGATTTTCAACTAGGCAACGGACGGACTTCACGAGCTACGTCATTATCAGATCGGTCTAATGTAACCCAGCCCGGGAGGTGTTTTGAGCTATATAAAATATAAAATTTAGATTGTTAAATACTCTTACATGTTTAAAGTTTCGTTGGCAGTCGCCGAAGGATAAAAAGGCACAATTGCTCCATATATTTTGGTCATGGGCCTTTAGACGCTTTCTACTAATCGATTCACAATTTTAATAAGTTCTACCTCCCATTGCACGACAGAGCATTCTCGCGCTGCACGCGTGTATGTCGACCCGACACGGGGGGGGGGGGGGGGGTACTTACGAGTGGCGCGGGTGTGCGAGCAGCGCGGAGGGGTCGCGTTGCTTTATCTCGCTCTCGCGCACCGCCTCCGTCATAGACTTGAAGGCCGAGTTGTGAACTCTGGAATCAGACACATTTATTTTAAAAAGTAGAAAGTGATTTTGGATCATCTGCCCAGCTGCAGCTGAATACCATTACTTTACATGGAGGGGCTGCTTGTCTGACCAGGACAACCAAGTAACTGATACCCCTTGGTAAGAGTAGTTGTCTGACTATCGGGCTTCTGAATAACGACTGTCCAAGATCTGGAAACGACAGCTAGAAGCAACAGCTTCACGTGTGTGTCCGAGGCACGGCAGAGTCACCCAACCGCGCATGCGCGGACCAGCCTCGGCACGCGCTGCTTCACTACAAAGTTCGTTCCGCGCGGCTGTTGTACTCGGCCAGGGGCCCGGGCAGGGGATCATGCAAAAGCGTACACGACACTCATAGTTAATTGTTCTTTATTATTATTTGATGGCTACAGAAAATACTCTAGCTTGGCACGGCCAAGCGGAGTCATCGGAAGAGTCACAGCGAAACAAGTAGTAATATGGAATTTCTCTACAATAATACATTGCTCTTCTTTCAACTATCGATTTTGTTAGGATAATAACATCAACAATACAAGTGAAAACAAACAAAGACGGCTGACCTGCTCTTGGTATTTTGGGACATAAACAAATGTTCCTTTTCAGATCTTGAGTTGGTAGATAGGAAAGGCGCCATGTTATGACTATAACGAACAATCACTCATTAGTTATGTTCTAGTTTAATGTTATATTTTTTTACCTATTTAATCATTATTTACGATTTACGCACAAACTAAAATGTGTCTATGGTAATAAAAATACATGTGAATGAAGGTGACGTATGTTATACTTACGAAGATTATCTATTATTAAGACTTCTCACAGACAGCTCACAGTTTTAATTCTATACCTAAAACCGATCAATATTTTTCCAAAATATGCTCCAAACGAACAGTCTACTGCAACACGTACTTCTAATCAATCGGCAACTACATCTGAAACAGTAGGACAGCAAACGAAACCAACCAAATGCCGTACGGCGCGTGCTACACGACATGCCGCACGGCGCGTGCTACACGACATGTCGCACGGCGCGTGCTACACGACATGCCGCACGCTACACGACATGCCGCACGGCGCGTGCTACACGACATGCCGCACGCTACACGACATGCCGCACGGCGCGTGCTACACGACATGCCGCGTGCTACACGACATGCCACGTGCTATACGACATGCCGCGTGCTACACGACATGTCGCAAGCCGTGTGCGCGGCGAGGAGCTGCAGTGCGGCCCGAAGCGGTAGGGCAGCATAGCATAGTCTGCAGCTTTGTCACCGTTCGTGTCGCAACGCAGCGATATCGACCATGCGGCACCCCTCGTACGGATATAAGACGCGGTGGGCAGGTGGGCAGGTGGGCAGGTGGGCAGTCAGGCGGGGGCGGCGTGCAGGCGCGCGGGCGACACGGCCAGGCGCAGCGAGCGCGCGCGCGGGCGCAGCGCCCGCAGGCGCGCGCGGCGCGGCGGCGCCAGCCACACGTAGGGCAGGCGCTGCAGGCGCGCCTGGCGCCGCAGGGCCAGCGCCAGCAGGGTGGCCAGCGCCACGGTGAGCTGGCCGCCGCCGCAGTCGTCGGGCAGCGCGCCCACGGCCATGAGGTTGGCGGCCGAGTGCTGGCCCGTGCCCACCGTGCGATGCATGCTACACGCCGCCGTAGTACATCTACTCTAACTATCACTTCGCATTTAACTGCCTCTGCGGCGTCTTCCGGGAAACCCGCATAGTTCGAGTTGAACTGACATACCGAGGGTTCCGTACCTTGGAAGAAAAAATATTTTTCTGATCAATTTTATTCCGGGCGGACGAAGACGCACCGCTAATGCTCGTTCACGTTAAGGCGCGAGCGCGCTCTCGAAATATCTAACCTATGGTATAATACAAAAGTTTTCCCAAACTAAAAGCAGGTACGATGGAAACGGGACAACCTCCCGTCGGGCGCGTGCGGCGCTGTCAGACGTACGGCGTTGTTTGTCACGCCGCAACAAGTGTAACATAAAAAAGCACTCAGGATTCCTTTCTTACAATTTTGGTACGGAACCCTGAAAATATGACGAAAGCTAATTCAGAATTATACATACATCAAGTATGGACGTCTGGCCACAACGAAACTGAGTTACCGAAACCGCACTGATTTTTAAGGAAACGATTTACCGACAGTTTGATGAGTTATGTAAATAGGCGTAAGGCATGATACTCACACGACGACGAGTATGTCGGGGATGAGCGTGGCCACGGGGATGATGGCCAGGCCCATCCAGAACAGCAGCGTCGTCAGCAGCATGCGGTCCATGGAGCGCATCACGGCGCCGATCAGGATCGTCGGGTACACGTTGCTGAGGAACATAGCCCAATAGTTATTTCTTTTCTGTTACCACTTTTATACAGGCAGGAACCCAATACATATATAATGTAGTCATAAGAACTCGTTACACACACTTGGTTAAATTAACAGTGCGTCATGCTTCTGTTGGCGCGTGGCCATGGTCGGAACTAATGCGTCATCTTGTTTCCAATACAATCACCAGAGACAAGACTATTTCACAAATGTTTACCACCTGCGCAGCGCCCTCCTAACAATGTCATTAACGCGTCAAAAGAACAGCACTACAGGGTAGTTGGAGTGCATTCCTTGGTGAGACTAGACCTAATTTGCATCAATTCCCCTGTAACCAATCACCCTGTGTATCATAATTAGGTATGCTTCTTGTCAAATTGCGTGTTCATTGGTTATCACCTCTAGTGCAATTAAAATAATTAAAATGAATTTTCATAGTTGTTCTAATCACTCAGAATTGTCTACCCGTTCTTTAATATTACTTATTGTAAATAGTTTTGGACGCTTTTATAAAATCTGTGTCGAGGTTATCTAGGCTTGTGGCACTTGTTTTCCTAGTGGGCTTATACGACATGTAACAGAATAAACGCAATACCCCTTCAGGGGTCATTGTACTCATCATTGTGAACCACTTATAGTATGGGAGCGACCCCGAAATCGCGGAAAAAAAAGGGTGTTATTTAAATGATTAGCATAGTATTCGTATTTTTGTGAACAGAAAAATATAATCTGTGAGCAGAAATAGGTAATTGATCAGCAACTCATGGCCAGCAAACATTCCAAAATCAATCAGCAATTTATGTCATTCTGGATGGCTGTAATTAGTTTTGTACAGCATAAATTAATTATATAAGCTGCAACGAGCTGCTCCTTTTAATAAAATTTTGGTAAGCGCTCAGAGGGCAAGCAAAAAAAAATTCATTTTGAGCTGCATATAAAAGTAGCAAAAATATTTTACTTGTCTAAAAGTAGAATTTATTAATTTAATTAAAAAAAAGCTGCCGCCCTATCTCCCGTGCCTTCGGCCTACGCTCCTCATGTCCCTAAATTGGACTTTTGGGACCAATTAGCTATTTTGCTCACCATGTTTTAAATATGCATACCAATCAAATACACTGCTTATAGACATGTTTTTTCTGCTGATCAATCATGAAATCTTGCTGATCAAGTAGTTATTTTGCGGATTGAATGTTTATTATGCAAACTCATGGTATTGTAAGCTGCCTATTTATGATTTAATTTTTGACCATTACTCGTATCAAAATTATTTGCGGAAGAAAGATTGCTGCCTGATTTTTTTATTGCAAACAAAATCTTTGTATGCCGACCGAATATGTTTTTGTGGCTCACCAAATATTATAATTGCTAAACATTTAATTACTTTCTAAAAAAGAAACAGCTTTTCAGTATATTTTGTCGAGTTATGCGCACAGAAATGTATGGGGCAGTCGAATTGTATTTCGCGAATTCAGTGTTGGCCCCATAGTAAAAGTTGTTCATAATGATGATTACAATGACCCCGTAGGAGGTTTTGCGTTTATTCTGTTACACGTTCTAAAAGGTAAGGTTAAAACAACTTTATCAGGTGTTATGTTAGTCAAACTAAGTTTAGCAACAGGAAAAATAAAAGTCCTTACATCATTAAAATCATCATCTGTCTTCATATTACTCTATTGAAGACTTTCATAAAATCGTGACATTCGAGGCCAGAACTAACTTGAGCAGTGTATTTATGATTGTGATAAATTTTCATATATCACATACAATCTGCAACTTTCCAACAATTGCCAAAAAACATGAGAAAATATGAATGTTGCGGGCTACCTGGCGCTTGTGCTATACGCAGAGAAACACGGAGAGGGTACTGACCTGTAGATGACAATGAACGTGAACCACATGAGCACGGAGCCCCAGATGGCCACGTGCGTGATCCACGTCCACGAGTGCGTCGACAGCCCCGCCTTCAGGCACACCGTCATCACCACGTACTGCACAACCAAACAAACGTTCATTCAGTATCTACACAAACTATATAACATGTACCATTCGTATCAACTTTATGCTGGTGTTAAGACTGAAGTCCGGATGTGGAAAACTAGAAAATAAACAGCAAAAGCAAATCGTGTGCGTGGGGAGCTCCCCTTTGACATCCTGCTCTACTACTATGTATTTTTTTAATCATTTATCCACGTTGGTAATTTGACTTCGAACATGTTACGCGTATCGGACGCTGACATATTTTAGAAATCGATGTGTCTAATGCAATATAAGCACATCCATGTGAAGGGACTTCTGAAGGTATGACAGCTGATAAGCTTTTTTAGGGCTCCCAGTCTCCAAGACACTGGCAATATAGGTTCGTATACTAGGCCCTGCCGTCGACTTCCTAGTGAGCGACGCGCCTTATGTGCCATGTGTTTTATTAGAAAATAAATAATTAAAATAGGATGATGATTTTTTGCTTTTGAAGTATTTTACAAATTATTTAAAATTATAGTGTCTAGTGACTATGTTAAGTTAGTTAAACTTTCGATTTCCTGTGTTTTAGCAAAGTATGGATGTTAAAAACTCATTAAATCATTTTAGTGATGTTTAGGCTACCCGAAGGCGTTTGCCTGCATTAACCATTCAAGAGAAAACGTAGTCGTTTTAGTTTCGACTTTTGTAAATATTAGAAAAATTTACAATCATTAACTAAATTTGTTAATTCTTCCATAATATGTACTTTGGAGTCCAAAGAGTAGACTTGCTTTTTTTTTTTTTTACCGATGGTAAATCATCAAATAACCCCTCCCGCTCTGGGCTGAGCAGGAGGGAGTGTCAGACTTTTACTGACTAAAGCCCATCCATGTTCCTTCCTTTGCCCTTTGTGTTCCAGGGCCGCGGTATCTCTTTCGAACAGTCCCGCAACCCCGGCAGGCGTCGGCCCTTACGGACCCCTTCCTGTTTGCTGGCTCTCTTTGAGGCGCGCGTGGAACACTCTTGCGCCGTCGACACGGCCTGTCGTCATAAGACGGACGGACGGCGAGCTAGCCCATAGCTCACCGTCCACAGACCCGCGCCTACAGTACGGTGCGTCTCCCGCGGCGGCTGGGACGTGAGGTTCTCTCCCTCTCACGTCCCGCCACCTCCTTCGCTAGCATGACTGCTTCGCAGAAGGAGGTGACGGCGTCCCATTCCGTCTCGCTGCGTACCATGGATTGAACCAGGGCCGGACGCGAGAGGTCGCCGTCGCCGATTGCCGCTACGAGGACACGGCGGTGCTCCGTCCAAGCGGAGCAGACCTGCACAGTGTGCTCCACCATGTCCTCCGGTCGATCCTCGCAGTGGTGACACCCGGGCGTCCTCCCGCCCGATTAGGTGCAGGAACCTCCCGAAACAACCATGTCCGGTGAGGACCTGCGTCAGGCGGAAGGTGAGGGCGCCGTGGCGCCTCTCTAGCTTGCTTGCTTACTAGCCTAACTATTACTTTACTTTTCACAACTATTACTAACTATTACTTTTCACATCTCGTAAAACGAAAACGAAAGCAGCTACAAAAATGACGATTGACGGCTATTTAGAGAAAAAAATGTGATTTGAAACTCATTTTCGCCTTTTTTGGACTTTTCGCTATACGAGGTCCAAATACGAGCGTCGAGTTGTATTTGTGCTATCTCATGGATGTGCTGAGCGCATAAGTAGCCTTGTATATGGTCTATACAAGGCTACTTATGCGCTCAGTAATCTAGTGAGGCTATCTGTGGCCAATGCCAATGCGAACATTCGTATAGAGCGCCCTCGATTACGATGGAAATGACACCTTTGGCGAAAAAAAAACACTTGATTATGATTTCGATTCATCGTAAGAAATATTATTTCCTGCAAGTATCCATTCGCGCTAGTGTCCTTCGCGCATGTGAATAATATTAAAAAAACATAGATAAAAACGTAACCCTCTTTTTCATTGCAGTCGGTTAAAATCATTAAGTGGAGCAGCCTGCATGACAATATCAGCGCGATAACATAGATGTGGGAGTGGGGAGTCCGAAATTTTTTTTACGATAATCCGACGTACGGCTACCTCGACCGCTAGGCGGTTGTTGAGGGAGGAAATATGGCACACCTTTCTTTATATAAACTGTAATTTTATGGGTGTTTTGGTCATAATAACTTTCAGTTTACGTACATTATTACGTTTTTTTTTATATCGTCGTGTCATTCAAGATTGGCCCTTAAATAAAATCGTATAATAACACAAATCTACTGGCAGTGACTATCTAAGTTTTGAGAGCAAAATCGACAAAGATGACGATATTGTTCCAATCAGATAAACGCTTTTTTTTCCAAAAGTCAAAAGCCAATTTTTAAGACAAAGATTTGAAGGTATTACTGGCTCGATAAAATTTGCAATTTACCCTCTGTGGCCTCGGAAAAGGAGTGCTGAAAAAGAACTAGGATTCGCGTTGGGCGCGAGAGACCACTTTTCAAATTACCCAACAAGAACGAGGGTCAAGAACTTGAAAAAATACGTGCATTTCATTAATATCTTAAGTAAACAAATTGAAAACCTGCGCGAATATTTCGACCGGATCAATTTTCTTGGACTGATAAGTACGCAAATATTTAAAATATAAATCACGTATGTTCGCGCGGTTATGGTGTGAGTCGATTAGGTTGGTCGCGGGTGTAGTTCACATTTCTTGAAAATTAATCGCAAACGCAGGTGAAAGTTATCTCAATCTGCGATACATAGTAAGGACATAAGGAATAATATGACTCACGGAATAGACGAAGTTGCCCATGACAAGGTACCCGCCGTCCCGACCGTGGGACCACAGCACGCCGTGGTCGGTCAACAGCATGGGCAGCCAGAACAGCAGCACCGAGTGCAGCAGCGCGTTCACGGCCCACACCCAGAACACGCGCACGTTGAACAGCAGCCCCTGCTGCGACGGGATGTACAGCACCGGGTTCTGTACAACACACAACTATAACATAGCAGACAGAACACGCGCACGTTGAACAGCAGCCCCTGCTGCGACGGGATGTACAGCACCGGGTTCTGACACACACACAACGATAACATAACAGACAGAACACGCGCACGTTGAACAGCAGCCCCTGCTGCGACGGGATGTACAGCACCGGGTTCTGTACAACACACAACTATAACATAGCAGACAGAACACGCGCACGTTGAACAGCAGCCCCTGCTGCGACGGGATGTACAGCACCGGGTTCTGTACAACACACAACTATAACATAACAGACAGAACACGCGCACGTCGAACAGCAGCCCCTGCTGCGACGGGATGTACAGCACCGGGTTCTGTACAACACACAACTATAACATAGCAGACAGAACACGCGCACGTTGAACAGCAGCCCCTGCTGCGACGGGATGTACAGCACCGGGTTCTGTACAACACACAACTATAACATAACAGACAGAACACGCGCACGTTGAACAGCAGCCCCTGCTGCGACGGGATGTACAGCACCGGGTTCTGACACACACACAACGATAACATAACAGACAGAACACGCGCAAGTTGAACAGCAGCCCCTGCTGCGACGGGATGTACAGCACCGGGTTCTGTACAACACACAACTATAACATAACAGACAGAACACGCGCAAGTTGAACAGCAGCCCCTGCTGCGACGGGATGTACAGCACCGGGTTCTGTACAACACACAACTATAACATAGCAGACAGAACACGCGCACGTTGAACAGCAGCCCCTGCTGCGACGGGATGTACAGCACCGGGTTCTGTACAACACACAACTATAACATAACAGACAGAACACGCGCACGTTGAACAGCAGCCCCTGCTGCGACGGGATGTACAGCACCGGGTTCTGACACACACACAACGATAACATAACAGACAGAACACGCGCAAGTTGAACAGCAGCCCCTGCTGCGACGGGATGTACAGCACCGGGTTCTGTACAACACACAACTATAACATAACAGACAGAACACGCGCAAGTTGAACAGCAGCCCCTGCTGCGACGGGATGTACAGCACCGGGTTCTGTACAACACACAACTATAACATAGCAGACAGAACACGCGCACGTTGAACAGCAGCCCCTGCTGCGACGGGATGTACAGCACCGGGTTCTGTACAACACGCAACTATAACATAACAGACAGAACACGCGCACGTTGAACAGCATCCAAACAACAAACATGCCGCATCGTCTGTCCTGCCCGTCGTGCACCACATTTGCGCCCTTAAGGCTTAAATGAGACAGCCGACGAAGCTGTCCAGGTCGCAAGTATTTGTTCAACAAAATACAAGTCACGACACGAAAACATTGGCCAATGGTCGTTTTATTATTTTTTAAAGAATATTCATTGAGTTCCTTGCCGGTTCTTCTCTTGACGACTCAAAACATTGTGTTGATGGTTGGATTGAAAAATACGGGGATCGTGGAGGTGTTTTAAGTAAAAATATAAAATTAATGTAATTCAAAAAAATATTGTGAAAAAGTTGGAACTTTGACCCCCAATATCTCCGTAACAAACAAGAAGGTATGGTCTAGAACAAAAAAATGATCGCAATGACGGGGAGAACAAGTGCCTTTCGGCTTCGTTAAGGGTCTTGTTACACCCTTCGTTTATGTCTAAGTGAAATAAAATACTTTGTATTATCTAAAAGTAGTTTTTGCAGTAGTAAAGGTATTAAAAGCGAAACTTACCCTGAGCATGATTTCGGGCGAGCACAGTTTGTCGAAGAGTCCGATGGCGAAGGGCGGCAGCGCGGTGAAGATCACGTTGTAGAACCCTATCGTCCAGCGCTCGAATAGGATCTGACCCGACCTGGGACACAACCATCATTACAACATTCAAAACCAAACGTTATTTATAGACTTTAATACAAGCTAATGTCTTTGTACGAATAAAAAAAACATATTAACATGGTCGTAATCCGCCAAGGGTTGGGCATAGTGCACTACACTTATAGCACCATATTTCAAAGTTTCATGTAACAGGAAGACAAACGTTTATTCATTGCGCCTGCTCAGAGTGACTGGCTGAGTTTTAGTTCGGAAACTACATACCGAGTTTTTTGCCCGCCAAAATAAACAAACAAAAATTCAGAATTAAAAAAAAAAAGCAATAAAATAATAATACATAACGTACGTTACGGTAATTTACCGTACGTACGTATGTTATGGTAAGTTTTGAAACCGCATTTAATGATATATAATAGTTAAGTCATCATGCTGGAGGACATGTCCAATGCACTAGCATGGACTCAAGGTCACCCCCTCTCACAGGCACGTGCTAAAGTAATGGGTACGTTATATACGCTGATATTATTTTTATGTTACGCTTATTGATTGTTGCTCACCAGGCGGAGTATATAGCGAACCAGAGCTCGATGACGTAGAGGCAGATATTCTTGTAGAAGGAGTACAGGATCAGCTTGGAGATGCGCGAGTAGTTCCACGCGCCGTGCACCAGAAGCAGGCGCAGGAGGAAACGGAACTAGAAACAAAGGTAAATGTCGAAACAAAGGTAAATTGTCCTTCGTCACTTCTTACAGTCGTAGCCGAGGAGAAGTAGCAGAACAAACTCCCTAACAACACTTTCATCCGTGAGGGCTTATTTACGGAGACGCGGTGAGTTGCGCGTCGTGTGCGGCGTGGCGTCTCACGGCGCGTTTTTTCCGTTTACGCAGGGGCGGCGCGTGCAGCGGCCCGCCTTCCCACACGCGCAGACACAAACATATGGTAAGGTACCGTGGAGTGCACGGACATGTGGCGCGTGCAGCGGCCCGCCTTCCCACACGCGCAGACACAAACATATGGTAAGGTACCGTGGAGTGCACGGACACGCGGCGCGTGCAGCGGCCCGCCTTCCCACACGCGCAGACACAAACATATGGTAAGGTACCGTGGAGTGCACGGACACGCGGCGCGTGCAGCGGCCCGCCTTCCCACACGCGCAGACACAAACATATGGTAAGGTACCGTGGAGTGCACGGACACGCGGCGCGTGCAGCGGCCCGCCTTCCCACACGCGCAGACACAAACATATGGTAAGGTACCGTGGAGTGCACGGACATGTGGCGCGTGCAGCGGCCCGCCTTCCCACACGCGCAGACACAAACATATGGTAAGGTACCGTGGAGTGCACGGACACGCGGCGCGTGCAGCGGCCCGCCTTCCCACACGCGCAGACACAAACATATGGTAAGGTACCGTGGAGTGCACGGACACGCGGCGCGTGCAGCGGCCCGCCTTCCCACACGCGCAGACACAAACATATGGTAAGGTACCGTGGAGTGCACGGACACGCGGCGCGTGCAGCGGCCCGCCTTCCCACACGCGCAGACACAAACATATGGTAAGGTACCGTGGAGTGCACGGACATGTGGCGCGTGCAGCGGCCCGCCTTCCCACACGCGCAGACACAAACATATGGTAAGGTACCGTGGAGTGCACGGACATGTGGCGCGTGCAGCGGCCCGCCTTCCCACACGCGCAGACACAAACATATGGTAAGGTACCGTGGAGTGCACGGACACGCGGCGCGTGCAGCGGCCCGCCTTCCCACACGCGCAGACACAAACATATGGTAAGGTACCGTGGAGTGCACGGACATGTGGCGCGTGCAGCGGCCCGCCTTCCCACACGCGCAGACACAAACATATGGTAAGGTACCGTGGAGTGCACGGACACGCGGCGCGTGCAGCGGCCCGCCTTCCCACACGCGCAGACACAAACATATGGTAAGGTACCGTGGAGTGCACGGACACGCGGCGCGTGCAGCGGCCCGCCTTCCCACACGCGCAGACACAAACATATGGTAAGGTACCGTGGAGTGCACGGACACGCGGCGCGTGCAGCGGCCCGCCTTCCCACACGCGCAGACACAAACATATGGTAAGGTACCGTGGAGTGCACGGACATGTGGCGCGTGCAGCGGCCCGCCTTCCCACACGCGCAGACACAAACATATGGTAAGGTACCGTGGAGTGCACGGACACGCGGCGCGTGCAGCGGCCCGCCTTCCCACACGCGCAGACACAAACATATGGTAAGGTACCGTGGAGTGCACGGACATGTGGCGCGTGCAGCGGCCCGCCTTCCCACACGCGCAGACACAAACATATGGTAAGGTACCGTGGAGTGCACGGACACGCGGCGCGTGCAGCGGCCCGCCTTCCCACACGCGCAGACACAAACATATGGTAAGGTACCGTGGAGTGCACGGACACGCGGCGCGTGCAGCGGCCCGCCTTCCCACACGCGCAGACACAAACATATGGTAAGGTACCGTGGAGTGCACGGACACGCGGCGCGTGCAGCGGCCCGCCTTCCCACACGCGCAGACACAAACATATGGTAAGGTACCGTGGAGTGCACGGACACGCGGCGCGTGCAGCGGCCCGCCTTCCCACACGCGCAGACACAAACATATGGTAAGGTACCGTGGAGTGCACGGACATGTGGCGCGTGCAGCGGCCCGCCTTCCCACACGCGCAGACACAAACATATGGTAAGGTACCGTGGAGTGCACGGACACGCGGCGCGTGCAGCGGCCCGCCTTCCCACACGCGCAGACACAAACATATGGTAAGGTACCGTGGAGTGCACGGACACGCGGCGCGTGCCCCCGCTCCCCCGCGTGCCGCCCGCTCCCCCGCGTGCCGCCCGCGCTCCGCAAGTAATGCGAATCAAACAAACGCTCGTAAGAC
Source organism: Eugnorisma glareosa (assembly GCA_947578425.1). NCBI lineage: Eukaryota > Metazoa > Arthropoda > Insecta > Lepidoptera > Noctuidae > Eugnorisma > Eugnorisma glareosa. The sequence continues at coordinate 20,899,159 of OX387970.1, read as the reverse complement.
CGCGCTGCGAAACGCACCGCGTGGCACGCCGTGTCTCCGTAAAAGAGCCCTAGGGATATACACATTGCTTCAGGTGACAGGTCTCGGCGATAAAAATCTTGGAATGTATGGCCTCGGGTTTCGTCTCGATAGATTTCTGCGTCCAGTAACAAAACATTCAGAGCCGTTGTTAGTGTTACCTGTGCGATGCTGTAGTCGGACGCACACACGGCCTGCAGCCCCTCGACGCCGGAGATGCCGACGCCGACGGACGCGCGCTGTATCATGGCCACGTCGTTGGCGCCGTCGCCTATCGCTAGCGTTACCTCTCCCGTCGCTCGTGATACCATATCTACCACCTGCGTTACGAGTAAATTTCAGAACGTTCTAATAACAATAAATTCAATTTATTGAGGGCGTCACTCAATGCACACATGTAGGCACACAAAATAAAGCTAAAATGCGAAGGGAGTCTTACAGGTTTGCACACAGATTTAAATTTCAGGATTTAAATTTTCAGTCAAAACTAATAAATCAAAAATAGTGACCAAACAAATTGAGCTTATTTACCACTCAAACGTGACTCAAGGTAATTTAAATACACTCACAAATAAAATATTCAAAAATAAAATTAAAGAAAACTCAAATATTTTGGGGCTGAAAATGTCGAGTACTGAAGGATCCTGAATATCCCACTACTTGCTACTAACCTCAGCCTTCTGCAAGGGCGACACGCGACAGCAGACCACGACCTTGCAGGAGATGCAGAGATCCAGGAAGTCTTTCTTGAGATCGCAGCCCATCGCGTACTTGAGCGTCTTTCCATCGATGATCAGCCCGATCTCGTTCTGCTTGCCCAGATTATCGCCGAACTCCAGCGTCTGCCGGCTTATACACTCGCGGGTACCCTGTGAACGAAGGATTGACGATAATTGACATTTCAATGTATGGTTAAATAGATAGTGTCTCGTGGGTAAGCAGTAACAGCCGCACGGGGCAATTGTCACGGTTTGTCGGCCGGTCGGGTCGGTCCGTGGTGCCTGCCATGCACCGGAAAGTACGTTGGTTTGTATATGTTTGGCAGTCGTTATGAATCGTCGGCAGCCCGAAAGTTTTACCAAGGGGTAAAACTTTAATACTAGTAGTACGACTAGTATTCGGCTGCATCGGGCTTAGCGGACGATGGTGAGCCGTATACGGATCTTCTATAAGCCATAATATCGATCTGTCGAGCAAGCTTGGTCGACCAGCTTTGACAAATGAAATATTTATTTACGTTTTCCTAGAAAATTCAAACCCGAAGCATTTATTTCAATAAGACCATTAAAAAACAAAAAAAAGCGAAGCTACAGTCACAGTCACAAGGCACAATAACTTGAGAAATTACTGTAGTTGCATATTCCGAAGCGTAGCTCTCTATGGAGTAGAATGGGCAAGAAACTCCGTGGACACTCTTTTAAATTAAAATATTGTTACAAAATCTTGGTTATATCATTCATGTTGAGATTATACATATATAAGGTCCCATTAAAATAGATGAACAAATAACACAGCGTTCAGTACGTCTAACCAATGATATCCAGGCAAATAAAACTGATTAAAGTGATTTTATTTTGACCTAAAATAATAAATTTACGGCGGCACTCTAAAATAAACACATAAATTATGTCAAAATAAAATCACTTTAATCAGTGTTTTTTTTGCTTGGATATCTTTGGTTAGACGTACTCAACGCTGTGTTAAAATTTGTCCATCATTTTAATGGGACCTTATATGTGAGAACGATGTAGAAAGACGTGCACATTAAGAGCGTCCAGAGTAAAAGATTGTATTATCAAAAATTCGAAATTAAAATAAACCATGGCAGCTAGAGATGACCAGTCCCTACTGACGGCGTCCATTCACGAACATGACGCATGGATCAGCACCATTCAACTCAACCATTTTGAAGGGAACTAAATGATCCGACACACGCGCCACCATCAGCGAGACATTGAGTGAGCATGACATACTCTCAACCGCCAGGGCACATTGGATTCCCACACCATTTCGCTTCCCACGCAATAAATATGTGTTTTAAAAGGTGACACCGGTGTCAGTCGTACAACGTCCCCGGCCTTGGTTCGATCCATGGTCCGGATCGAGACGGAATGAGACGCCGTCACCTCCTTCTGCAGTCATGCTAGCGAAGGAGGCGGCGGAACTTGAGAGGCAGAGAACCTCACGTCCCAGCCGCCGCGGGAGACGCACCGTACTGTAGGCGCGGGTCTGTGGACGGTGAGCTATGGGCTAGCTCGCCGTCCGTCCGTCTTATGACGACAGGCCGTGTCGACGGCGCAAGAGTGTTCCACGCGCGCCTCAAAGAGATGTCAGCAACAGGAAGGGGTCCGCAAGGGCCGATGCCTGCCGGGGCTGCGGGACTGTTCGAAAGAGATACCGTGCCCCGGAACACAAAGGGCGATGAAGGAACATGGATGGGTTTTAGTCAGTACAAGTCTGACACTCCCCCGCTCCGCCCAGAGCGAGATTTTGATGATTTCTCATCCGTAAAAAAAAAAAGTCGTACTACGTCCTTTGGTGAAACCATATTATTGCTTGTGTAAGATTTTATTGGTGTTAAAGTGGTTAGGCAAAGTTCTAAGTCCAGCACTCACGTCCAAGCTGTCTTCATTGATGATGATAAGCGGCATGTTGCTGTGCAGCAGCCGGGCGGAGTGGCCGATGTTGATGGCCGTCTCCTGCTTGTCTCCGGTGAGCACCCATATGTTGATGTTCGCCTTCAGGAGGGCTGCTATCGTCTCGGGGACCCCGTCCTGTGAGCAATCATGTTTCATTTGAATATTGGGAGCCTGCTCATGAATATTATGAGTAAACTATATGTCAAAGTACAGAGATAATGAGTATCGTTATTTAATAACGATAAAACCAAAATATTCACTAAACTCAAAAAGTATTTCAAGTAAGTTGAATGACTGCAGGGAAAAAAAAGTATTTGTTTATTTATCTACAAGGAACCGGTTGTCTGCAGACAATAGGCTAATTCAATTTTACCATAAGGTAAGATTTTGTGATGGCTTATAAACCGAAGGAATAGCAAAAACTGATCAAGTAATGTGGGCTAGGAGTGATCAACATAATTATCATAGAAATGATGGTAATAAATAGTTATGCTATTTTAATTTTTTTTAAGAAATTTTGTCTAATTTTGATCGGCTGTATCTCTGGTAGTATTGGGCTTGAAAATCTGATTCACAACGGATTTTTTTTGGAAATTTAATGCTACTGAACCTGGTTGTCCAATGTGGTAAACAAAATGTGCTTAGTTTAAGAAAAATAAGTAAAAACTTGAAGTTAGCATAGGGCAGTGGCGTGCAGTGGTTTCCTACGGAGGGTAGGCCAAGCAAACTGACAAGAAAAAAATAAAAACGCTACCTCACAGCGTTGCTCTATGTAAGATGTCCCTCAAAGTAGTTACACCTATTGATTTATCCACTAACCCGTCCGGGCCCCCGCACCTAGTAAGCGTATGAGAAACAACGCCATCTAGCTTAAATATTAGGAATTTCAATGGCATTCTGTCGACACAAGAACGAAGGATGTCGCTTCGTTAGAAACATTCTAAAAAATAAAACAGAGTGCGCTGTCAACAAAAAAATCAAATTACCTTGTACAGTTTATAGTTTCCGTTCCGGGCTCAATTTTAGCCCTAATTGACCGGAATTTTTGAAAAAAAAAACATTGAAAATAAGCCTGTAAAAAGAAAAAAATACAATACAAGAACTCACCACATTCAAAGTTCAAATCACGATTTTCTGACGATGCAAACAGTATAAAGATTCATTCGAAATGACGAGTACGAGATGATTTTTTTTGGGTTCATTCTCGTAATTCGGGTACCTAATCTACCTTAGACACAACTTGAATCTTATCATTAAACGATAATTGTGAATACATACTGTTTTTAACTTCTGACAAACACATTATCAGCGCAAACTTCACAACAGAACATCATTTTTATGTAAATAAACAAATACAACAAATAATGTTTACACTACTGTACGTTTCAAAACAAGTAACAACCGTAAGATATTAAAAAGCAAAACATTCAAGATTGCGAAATAAATTTTGCTTGTCACATGCAACAAATATGGCTTCTCTAAGAAAAATAATAAACTTATAATTTCTAATTTGTCGATAAAAAACACTACCAAATGAAATTGCATCACTGCATACCATGATTCCTTTAAAAAGTGGTTAAGGTGGAAGCGCAAGGGTAGCCCGCGAAATTTAAATTTTCTCAAGTTTATTGCAATTTGCAGGTCAGTGTCAAGTTTTATGTTGATGAAAATATGAATCGCGCCAGTAACACGTATGGAGTTACAGAATTATGATCATTGGCAACAATTTTTTTTTTTCATTCAAATTTTTGATCATTCAAATCATCAATACAACCTAACCTAACCTAACCTAAGTTCATATAATCTCAAAGAGTGACTTTTTCATGAAATAGCTATTGAATGTGATTATATGAACTTGGAGAGCTGTATTGATGATTGGAATGATTATAATTCTGTAACTCCATACGTGTTACTGGCGCGATTCATATTTTCATCAATATACAACCTGACCCTGACCTGCAAAATGCAATAAACGTAAGAAAATTTAAATTTCGCGGGCTACCCTTGCGCATCCACCTTAACAAAATATTGCCGGATAATAGGTACTTTGTGGGGAGGCCAAGAGCCAATCAGTGGCCAGCTACACTCGCAGTAGTTCCGCCCCTAATTTATTTATGATCTATACATGTGTGCCGTTCATACACACGAAAATATGCATCAGTGTCCGTAAATTTATCAATGGAAAGTAGGCCGTTGGTGCGATTGCTTAAAAATACTACGACGCTCGCTCGTGACGGCGATTATGTCACACGGGCGCGACAAGTTGCTATAAGTATTATAACAGGAGATTTTTCATTTTTTTAAATATTTTGTTTTCTTAAATTACATAGTTATAATAAAGGCATTTGTTGCTTTGTTGGTAGGAATGGTAGGGTAGGCTAGGCCTAATTGCCTTTATATTATTCGAACTCTTAGGATAGCCTTCCTAGTGTACACCCAAACCACCTCTTAAAGTTCCGTTAATTTCGGAATACAGCAGGTAAATGTACATAGCTGCTGTACTACTAGTTCTGACGTCCACGCAGACAACGCGGTATATGCCTGTCACATATCTATAATAATGTTGTATGTTTGTTTGCGCTTTTAATCGATTTTAAACGAGAAGGTAATTCTGTTTCACCGGAAGCTTTCTTCACGTGTCTGACCTGCAGTTTGTCCTCGATGGCCGTGGCGCCGAGCAGATGCAGGTCGTTCTCGATGAGCACGGCGGCTTCCTCGATCTTCAGCTCGCGGTCCTGTATCGCTGTGCTGGCCTTGTGGTAGGTGTTCGCCCAGTCCTGACCAAATGTTACGTTATTACTTTGTTTACATCACGGAGAATAACCATAGAGTCCTCCAGAACGAATTTCTGCATTGGCGGTCAAACTCAGCGGAGACTATCCTTGAATGCGACATAGATTATAATGTACAACTGTGTGCGCTGGCGCAGTTGGGCTGGAGAGAGATCAGGCGCAGGAAATAGAGTTTATGAATTACTAGTTCCAAAAGAAGTGGTTCCGGGATTGAATCAAGTCTCACAGCGTAGGTTAGCTCTTCAGTAACTGGAGAGCTGATGAAAATATGCCAAAATGAATAAAAAAAGAGCTCGCGTGCGACAGCGTAGCGCAAGTGCCGGTACAGAACTGACCTCGTAGAACTGGTCGGAGATGTCGGCGTAGGCGAACACGAGCGTGCGCAGGCCGTCGCACGCGAACAGCTCCAGGTGCGACAGCGTGCCGTCCGCGTACAGCGAGTGCGGCCCGCCCGCCAGGCGCGGGTAGATCACGGAGTCCGCGCCCTTGCAGTACAGCTTGATTTGTCCTGCACACGTCGTAACAAGCGTTATAGATTCGTTGCTGTCGACATCGCAATCACAGACAGCAAATAATATTATTTAAAAAAATAACGACAAATCTCAATCGAGTTTGCTTTACTAGTAGTATTGTAACAAAAGTTATGTACCGGAGGGCGTGCGCACGATGACGGACATGCGCTTGCGCGCGGAGGTGAAGTCCAGCACGTTGAGCACGGCGTACTCCTCGGGCCCGGCCGGCGCGCGCAGGCGCACGGCGCGCGGCGTGCGCTGGTCGAACACGTAGCCCCACGCCTGCGCGCCCAGCACCAGCGCGCGCTCGTCTGCCAACGTACCAACGTCCACACCCAACATTCTTATTCTACCTCGAATTATGCATCGTTATCAAAATCACAGTGACTCCGATATTTTTGCAGTTACAACAGTACAGGAAATAAACATTATTCATATAGCAACCAAGTTAAATCATAAAAATGTTAAGTTTAAGTCAAGTTTTAAAGAACAAAAACAAATCTAAATCCAATACAAACCTGGCGAGGCCGCGTGGTAGTGCAGCTGATCTCCGATACGCTCGGGGATGACGGTGTGGCAGATAGCCAGCATCGTGAGGAACTCTTTAATCACGTGAGCAGTCGGGTGACGTCGCTGCAAGTTCTGATAGAGGAGAGTATCAGCCAGCTTCTCGTTGGGGCCGGGCGCGTTGTAGATTATCTGCGATACAAAAAAAAATATAATTATTAATAATCATTTAATTTTATTAATACACATTACACTTAATTAATCCTTTTACATTTAAAATTAATCCTAGTTTCTACAATATAACATAGCTGCATATTTTGTTGTAACTCTCTAATAGACTACTTCCAGGAAGCCATCAAACGGACCACCAGCTCCTCGTTGAGTAGCTAGCTAGTGCTAGCTACTCAATAGCTGGTGGTCCGTTACTACTGCTATTGCAATAGTAACATATAACACTAACCTCCCCGATGCGACACTTGCGGAACTCCATAATGTTGCAGGTGAGCGTGCCGGTCTTGTCGCTGAAGATGTACTTGACCATGCCGAGCTCCTCGTTGAGTAGCTAGCACTAGCAGTAGTAACATATAACACTGACCTCCCCGATGCTACACTTGCGGAACTCCATAATGTTGCAGGTGAGCGTGCCGGTCTTCTCGCTGAAGATGTACTTGACCATGCCGAGCTCCTCGTTGAGTAGCTAGCACTAGCAGTAGTAACATATAACACTGACCTCCCCGATGCTACACTTGCGGAACTCCATAATGTTGCAGGTGAGCGTGCCGGTCTTCTCGCTGAAGATGTACTTGACCATGCCGAGCTCCTCGTTGAGTAGCTAGCACTAGCAGTAGTAACATATAACACTGACCTCCCCGATGCTACACTTGCGGAACTCCATAATGTTGCAGGTGAGCGTGCCGGTCTTGTCGCTGAAGATGTACTTGACCATGCCGAGCTCCTCGTTGAGTAGCTAGCACTAGCAGTAGTAACATATAACACTGACCTCCCCGATGCTACACTTGCGGAACTCCATAATGCTGCAGGTGAGCGTGCCGGTCTTGTCGCTGAAGATGTACTTGACCATGCCGAGCTCCTCGTTGAGTAGCTAGCACTAGCAGTAGTAACATATAACACTGACCTCCCCGATGCTACACTTGCGGAACTCCATAATGTTGCAGGTGAGCGTGCCGGTCTTGTCGCTGAAGATGTACTTGACCATGCCGAGCTCCTCGTTGAGTAGCTAGCACTAGCAGTAGTAACATATAACACTGACCTCCCCGATGCTACACTTGCGGAACTCCATAATGTTGCAGGTGAGCGTGCCGGTCTTGTCGCTGAAGATGTACTTGACCATGCCGAGCTCCTCGTTGAGTAGCTAGCACTAGCAGTAGTAACATATAACACTGACCTCCCCGATGCTACACTTGCGGAACTCCATAATGTTGCAGGTGAGCGTGCCGGTCTTGTCGCTGAAGATGTACTTGACCATGCCGAGCTCCTCGTTGAGTAGCTAGCACTAGCAGTAGTAACATATAACACTGACCTCCCCGATGCTACACTTGCGGAACTCCATAATGTTGCAGGTGAGCGTGCCGGTCTTGTCGCTGAAGATGTACTTGACCATGCCGAGCTCCTCGTTGAGTAGCTAGCACTAGCAGTAGTAACATATAACACTGACCTCCCCGATGCTACACTTGCGGAACTCCATAATGTTGCAGGTGAGCGTGCCGGTCTTGTCGCTGAAGATGTACTTGACCATGCCGAGCTCCTCGTTGAGTAGCTAGCACTAGCAGTAGTAACATATAACACTGACCTCCCCGATGCTACACTTGCGGAACTCCATAATGTTGCAGGTGAGCGTGCCGGTCTTGTCGCTGAAGATGTACTTGACCATGCCGAGCTCCTCGTTGAGGTTGGAGGTGCGCGCCATGGCGGGTGTGTCGGTCTGCTCGTGGTACATCTCGACGTCCATCGCGATGAACTTGGCCTGAGGGAGACAGTGACGTTAATGTTGTTCAAGTGTGCAAGCATGCCATTGGGCGTACCGTTTACTTGCACTGCGACGCAATCAGCGGATAAAACCCTCTGATTTTTTTTACCTATAATGGTTGGAAATAAATCATTCGATATTTTGGCTAGTTTATGAAAACTGTGTCCAATAATAAAATTATATTTACTCTATTTATTTGAGAATAGTAAGTTAAACTTGACATTTTATATAATCTTGTGACAATAGAACTACGTATAACTAAGTTGAGTATTTAATACTTACTTGAAAAAATCTAACAATTTCTGCAGTAACTTGTAACGATATAGGTATAAGATTGTTGTACAATATTAAAAATGTCAAAAAGTTAAATCCGAAATGTGCATTCTGCGCTGCTGTAAAAAAAAGAAAAACACATTATTAACAAATTAAACGAAAAGTTATTTTATGCTGAAAAGAGAACTCGGGTACGTATGGATGCACATTTTTTGAGTTGACATGGTTCTACACAGCCGGGCGGCAAAAGTGTTTCTTTCAAGTTGAACAACAAGCGGAAATCCGAAACGAGAGATACCAGAAAACTTTGTTATAAAATAGTAATATAATTCTGTCATGTAATTGCAAACCAAATATTTAATTGCTTCTTATTAAAGTTGTGTTTTTTGTTTTTGTGCTCACATCATAAATTAATTATTATTATAAATCTGTATGAGGATTGGTAATTGGCTTTCTAATGACTTTCTAATGACTGATGTCCTCCATGTATCAAAATAAATTTATAAGATTAGCTATGTCTTTAAATTTTTGGTCAAGTGTGAGTTGTCCGTAAAAATGATTGAAAGTCTTAATAAATATATATTTGACATAACACACAAAATTTATCAACAACCAAAAAAACTTACAATTCACTTTCATGCAAATTATTTTCACCTAAAGCAGTCCTGTCATCAGGCATATAATAGGCATATTTCGTTGGTGGTGTCTACTCACCCTGCAGTCCAAGGTACCAGTCGCTGTGCGCCCTCATCCAGTACTCGTTGAACCCGGCGCTCAGCAGCGCCAGCGTCAGCAGGATCATGAACAGCATCAGGATGTGCGTGTTCGTCTGACGGTCGATCGATGAGCGCTTCAGTGGGGCTGAGGGACAATGGCAATCATTTGAGTTAACCTTGAAAAGGCTTTACTAGAAACTTGCTCTGAACATCTGAAACACTGGATGTAACCATTACTTCTGCAACAATTTTGCGGCTAACATAGCTATTAAACATGGTTGTCAGATTATACAAGTGCAGTTGTTTTATCACAATTTTCTTTTCAATGTATCTTTGGGGGATATTATTATGGTGCACAAGTGTTACTCTCTTATCCCTCACACTCAAAGTCCGTTGGGACGGCAATCCAAGCCGGCTGCAGAGAGATCAGGCGTAAGACCAACGACCAACTAACAGACAATAGTGTAGGCAGGCGGCATCACAGTGTACACAGACGTTACCCTTAGTGGAGTTCTTCATGAGCTTGGTCTCGTGGCCGGTGTACACGACGACGCCGTAGATGTAGTTGGTGTTGCGCAGCATGGAGCCGCGCAGCAGCATCTGCTCCAGCCCCAGCGGTATCACCCTGCAAATAAGTAATTAATATGTTTAATGTGACAAAAACTGGCAAAATTGCGGATTAGGGATTTAGAGTTCAGATTTGTACAAGTTCAATCAAATGAGCTAGCGAAACTGTGCAGACGTAGCGATATCTGAACACAAAAAAGGCTCGAAGTCTTTCTTGTGGGGTCAACGACTGGTGGTAACGTAGTTGAAATAAAAGTTGTGAGAAGAGTTTAAATATCGATTCGGAGTTAATTAACTTGATAGCTAGCTAATTTAATGTGAGCTTATATTGTTGAATGTGTTAGTTTGTTCACAACGTTTTCCCCTCCGTACGTAACGTTAGGACACACTTACTTGTTGCTGCTCTCCTTCAGCAGTCCATTGAACTCGTACAGATGGCGGTTGGGCTGCTCGCACTGCACGGTGGCCGTGAAGTCTGCCAGCGCCAGGGTGTTGTCCAGCCGCGCCGAGTCCGGGTGCGCCTGGCGGATCTTCAGGTTCGTCTCCCCGTCCAGGTTCGAGGTCTCGATGAAGGAGATGCCTTGCGGTTCACTGGGAACAAAGATAGACGTCTTATTTTACCAAATCACATAACACAACATCACTGCTGAACTAGGTCTATTTGGCGCAGCCGTGGGGCACACAATGTTATCTTTCTTCTTTAGATTTATGTTTTATTTTATTTTGCATTTTAGTATTGTGTACTTGTGGCATGTGCCTATTGATGTATTTTCTTCTCCTTCTTCACTTCTGGAATCTCCGTTTAAATCAGTGTCATAGGGTACTAGCCAATGGGGGCTATCGCTTACGAATTCGCCGCTAGAGGCGCTAGTGTAGCACGGGGGCACCGAAATGTCAGACGTCATACAAAGTTCACGCTTTGCGTGCTTTTTTAACATGTATTTTTACAAATATTCACGATTGTGGTCTAGATTGGGCCATTCCTGATTAATTAAGACTTGAAGATTTTAAGTAGCAACTTAGAATCTTAATTTTCAGTACTTGGAGATAAAATGATTTTTAAATATTTCATGCTTGCTAATTTTATGGAGAATATTGTAAATATATGAACCTGAAGTTTACACTATGTTTTTATACGTAATAAAATAAACATTTCATGAAGGTATTGGTACTTTAGAGTATAAAATAGAATTTTTGACAGGACCTTAATCGACAGTGGTGCCATCTGGTGAGCTCAAAAACGATAGCCCTCATTGCCATCAACTATAGTAAACAATTGTTTCGAAGATGTTTAGTGCGCGTGAGCTTAGACGATTGATGAATTAACCTTTATTAATCAATTTTATTGTTGGTATTGCGACGCAGCTTGGGTGAGGCCTAAGTCCAGCAGACCGCAATAGCCTGCGTTGATAGAATCAATCTTTATTTGTGAACATTGGTTATTACATGCATAAAAGCCCTAAGCCATGCGCAAACATTACGTATTGCAGTTCACCGTTGCCGTCTAATGGCTAGCCAGTTCACGCAAAACTACGCGGACAATTATTTTTAATTGGCGCATAAAATTAGTTGACAACCTTCAATAATATTGTATTGACCGGTTTTTCCTCGGCTCGTCATGTGAATATGGTTATTTGGATGATTTCCGTGGTGATTTAAGTTATAAGTAGGTCTTTAGAACAGTGACTGAAAGAGTCATCAGAAGGCAAGGACAAACTCGTTTAGTATTTCTTCAACTAGTAAGTACGATTACATAAAGTACATTACTTTAGGTTTATATTGTGTTGTTGTTGTTTGGTGTAAAGTGAATGTTATATTGTCTGATGTAGACCACAGCAAGCTGTCAAGCTTAAATGATACTGATCTGGCGACATCTGTCACATACACATATTGTTTAGTGAATGTGATGCATATTTTTTCCCAACTTACTGTGCTTTTTGGGTTTTATTTGCGTAACTTGTGTGCATGGTTCGAATGAATGTTTTTGCTTTTTTTTCTACATAGTGGGTCCAAGCTGTCTATGGGACGGCAACGCACCTGCGTTGCCTCTGGTATGCGAGATGTCCGTAGGCGATAGAGAGTACTCAGGAATACCTTTTTTTGGTAAACCTATACTATCCCACTGCTGGGCAAAGGTCACCCCTAATTCCTTCCAAGAACTGTTATCCTGTGCCTCCTCGAATCAGCCCTCGCGGTACACGTCCAGGTCGTCTAGCCACCTCTTCCTGGGCCGGCCTCGGCGGCGGCCTTCGAAGTAACAACGCCTTCTTATCAGAATATTTTGACTAATGTCTTACCTTGAGGACAGCATGATGATATCGGCGGGGAAGAACTGGTTGTTGATGACCTTGCAGATGTCCCCGACGAGCAGCTGCTCCCACGCCACGCTGATCCAGCGGCCCTCGCGGAGCACGTCCACTTTGCGCCGGTTCGTCTCATCGTCTGCTCGGTGACGTTTCTGAACCAAACAACATAATAAAATGTCAGTATTATGTCAACAATCGTCTATTATAATGTTGATGCAACTTCGCAGATCGTTAAATTACACAACATCGCCTAAAACCTCTGAAGGGCTAGGCAGAGGAGTGCGGACAGTTGGGTGTACTGTATCTAAGTACATCACCACCATCGTTACCAATGTCTGTTGTGTACCAAGGTGAAGTAAAGAAGAGTATAGTCAATCGATATGTTTTTATCTAGATGTAAAGTTTTTTTTCCTTGTTGCTGATAATGCTACGTACGTACCCACAATATTGAGTGCAACAAGTTACCCCCTTTATCTAAGCGACTGGTTGCGAATTTGCGACGCCTGAGTGACGACCTACACCAGTACTACACATCTTTTCATTCACGAGAATTGCGGCGGAACTTACTCTGTTGTAATTTGTGTACCTCTACCTAGGTAGGTACATACCAGGGTTGTTGCTGATGCATATTTTTTCCACATCAACGGATGCTGATGCTGACTTTTTATCTTTGACATCAGCGGATGCTGATGCTGATTTTAATTATTTTCTTAGAAAAAAAAAAACAGGAGAAATGTTGTTACCATTGAAATACATTCACCAAATTCAACAGTTTACAAAAAATCAAAAACTTTCACGCGCAATGACGAATTATAACGTAATGAGACGAGTTTGTGTTTGTTTGCAATCGCAATCCCTGCAGGCGACCCTCTGATTGGATAAAACTCGCAAGCAAAAACTACACGTGATATAAGCCCCGCCTCCTCTGCGGTCACGACTCGAACTTCGGAATTAATAATCAGCATCGATCATCGCGGATGCTGATGCTGATGTAGAAAATGATGCTGAAGTTCAGTGGATGCTGATGCTGATACTGATGTTCGCAACAACCCTGGTACATACATACAGTTTTAGTACGTTAGTTATAATCGGGTTTATTTGTTAGTACCGCTATCAAATCGATATATTATGGCTATTTTAAAATTGGATAAGTTTTCCTACGTTCTCAACGATTTACGAGGAAAATGCAAGATGAAACAGTCAGTAGGTAAAAATTATAACGTGTTTAATAGTAACCGCTGCTTTTTACAGGAGACGGAAACTATGGCATCAAATTATAGTTCTGACCATAATTTAGAAATGATCTAAATATTCATAAGAGTCATACTACTCTTAGCTTGTGGCCAACCCTAACAAACACCCGAACTACTACCATTAGAGAACCCTCCACATAAAGAATGTATGTGTTAAAACCGTCGTGCTCAAATACGTGGCATTCCCTCGAGTAGGCTCGGCACTATATTTAGATATACAGCTCGTTGAGGAATGCAGAACAACATAGGTCGGGTAGGTAAATGTGTTCATAAGTAAACGATAAGCAGGAAAAATTCCCCTTTACCTTAGTTTGTTATTATTAGAATTTGTAGGCAAGCATATTATAAGTTGGGGGACTATAGTGATGATAAAAATGCTTAGCTCAATGCTGGTCCTGCTCCACAACCATAGGAGCAAACTAATTGATTACCAGGTTATGTTATTGTGGAAGCTGCAGAAGATTGTAATAATATCCTTGCTTTGTATAGATTCCATCTCTTAGTATTATATAATTGCATAGCACGTGTGTGAGTACTATGTACTGTAAAGCCACCATTTACATTTATTTATCTTTCATTGACTTGAATGTAGCCTGGTGGCTGAGAGAATGTCATGCTCACTCAGATTTCTCGCTGATGGTGGCGCGTGTGTCGGATCATTTGGTTCCCTTCAATATGGTTGAGTTGAATGGCGCTGAGCCATGCGTCATGTTCGTGAACGGGCGCTGTCAGTTGGGACTGGTCATCTCTTAGCTGCCACGGTTTATTTTAATTACTTTATTTTGAAAGGGTTGATTATTTTAATCTTTTACTCTGGACGCTCTTAATGTGCACGTCTTTCTACATCGTTCTCACATATATGTATAATCTCAACGTGAATGATGTAACCAAGATTTTGTAACAATATTTTGATTAAAAACAGTGTCCATGGAGTTTCTTGCCCATTCTTCTCCGTAGAGATCTACGCTTTGGAATGTGTAACTACAGTACTTTCTCAAGTTATTATGCCTTGTGACTGTGACTGTAGCTTAGCTTTTTTTTTGTTTGACTTTTAAAAGTGCCTGTAATGGTCTAATTGAAATAAACGCTGAGTTTGAGTTTTGAGTTGGGTTTTAACCCATTTTGCGCAGGGGCCTAGAAAACTGAGACTTGGATTTTTTTGCCGCAATATTAAATTTCAAATTTAGTCACTAAAGCAGAGAACGCACCATACCCGCGTTCGGATTCCGGAAACTGATGAGTCTCGAGACATTCCAGGAGTACAGCCTTTATGTGCAGACCCTTGCATTCACAAGTTATATGTGCATGCACTGGTGCGCCGAGAGGGCCGTGCGCAATACTTAAACTACTTAAGGGGCAGGCGCATTCTGAGCAGTCACCAAATCACCGCCACCACCTTTTGACGAGCTGATTATTTTACCAGGGCATGACCTATCTTTAGTTCACATGGATATGAGAGCAAGACTATGTCAGTCTACTCACAAAGTCCTCAACGATCTCTTTGATGGCGCTGACGGAGAGGATGAGGATGAGCGGCGTGAGCGTGGTCCAGCGGCCCGTGGGGGACACGTCGGGGATCTGCTGCAGCAGCGCGATCAGCAGGAAGAAGCAGTTGGAGTAGCGCCGGAACTGCTCGAACAGGAACAGCGGGATGAACGATGTTACGCTGTGGAAGGAAACGGCACATCAATATGGCTGACTTTTTACGTACACAAAATTAACTGAGGCTCCTTCCCATGGGGTAGCCGGGCATTAAACGTATATAACTTTTTGATGAAAGAAATAGTGGACCCATGACCGTTTATTCTATGGCTCTAGTCTAGCCCATTGTGTCTGGGGTTCTGTCTGTTTTTAGTAGTGGTCCAAGTATTTAGAACAGTTATGAAACAAATTAACTTATAAATGACTAGCGACCCGCCCCGGCTTCGCACGGGTCAATGTTATACATATAAACCTTCCTCTTGAATCACTCTATCTATTAAAAAAAAACCGCATAAAAATCCGTTGCGTAGTTTCAAAGATTTAAGCATACAAAGGGACATAGGGACAGAGAAAGCGACTTTGTTTTATACTATGTGAAGTGATGACTATTAATCTCATCACATGTCCCATAGGGCCGCATCATGGCACGCTTATCTGAAGAAAAAAAACCATAACCCTGTCCCTGGTATCGCGCAGCCGGCACGGCTATAATAAAATAACGTTATTGTATGTACATTTACGATCGCATAGTGTTTCGGTACACCTAAGTCGCAAATGCGATAACACCAGCGCTGATACGCTACACTTTTAAAATTAGCTTTGCCTTACTTATAAGACTTTTTTTATTATTTCCTGCATTTGTTGGGACAAACTAGGTACACTATTCCCAAACACTGCAACTTCTGAAAGAAAGAATCGACAGTGACGACCACGATTCAAGTGTCGTGGATCCCGCAACCAAATAAATAAAAAACGAACAAAGGAGGAGTAAGAAAAACATAATTTTCACTTCAGCTGGGGAGTTTGTTTCGCTACTTTTTTTTCAGCACAAACAAAGTGATGAAACACTTTAGCGTTATGAGACAAAAGTGAAGGTTCTGGCTCCAACTGGAAACAACAGAGAAAAAAAAGGATTCTTTAATTTAACACTTATTTTAATCCGACCGTTTTCATTTGCATGAACATAAAGTTGTTTCGGCTCAAGTCGATTCTCGTCGATATTGTGTGGCAACTCCCCGTTGACCCTCAACCAAACCATACACAAGTCTAAGTAGTACCTTACTAAGGGTTATAATAGGCAGGCGATTACGTAATTTATATATAACATTAGCTGTTGCCCACGACCTCCGTCCGTGTGAAATTATTATAAAAATATTAATTGATATTTGAATCGGATTTTTTTAACAATTTCAAGGGTTTTAATTTTTTTCCACAGAACCCTAATCCCTTTTCTACACTAATCTATACTAATATTATAAAGCTGAAGAGTTTGTTTGTTTGTTTGTTTGTTTGTTTGTTTGTTTGTTTGAACGCGGTAATCTCAGGAACTACTGGTTCGAAGTGAAAAATTCTTTTTGTGTTGGTTAGCCTATTTATCGAGGAAGGCTATAGGCTATATATCATCACGCTACAACCAATAGGAGCGGAGCATCAATGACAAATGTTTCAAAAACGGGGAAAAATTATTCTCTTTGATAGCTTCCGTTGCGTGCGCTGCGTAAACGGTTAAAGTTGCACAAATATAATGTAGCAGGGAATTATTCCTCTTAAAAAGGTCTCAAAAAAAGTCCGCGACGGCACATGCCTATCTTTTAAGGTTGACTCACAATAACCATTTTTATGATTTTAAAATTTGGTCAAAATTAATGTTTTATTTGCGAAGGTGTTTTTACCGACATAGTATTAATCCTTATCAAAATAAATATGTTAGTCATCTTTAGCATTCAATTGTGACCAAAATTGCTCTTTACACTATTCAATTTAGATGAATATCTTAGGAGATATCACAGTTTTAAAATAACTCCGCATCAAAATAATGACCCGCGCGCGCTGCGAGGCGGGTGTTCATGTTGTTGGGAAAACCAATGTGATTAGATTCAATGCACAAATATTGTGGGGAACTTAGAGAAGGTTTTAGTTTTTGTTTCATGCTGTAATCAGTGCTCTCTATCAAAAGATTTATAAATTTAAAGTGTTCAAGAAGAACTTACCATCATTGTGTAAGATACATGCAACGACATCTATTGCACCAAAATGGTACTAATTAATAAAAATGTGCTCACAAGATAACTTTTAAATCGGGTCTGAGAGCAAAAAGTACTCTAGATTAGTCTACATGACGCTATAACCCTGTAGAGTGTGCGTTCGATCGCTTTACATGCATTATATTTTAACGGTTAAATTTCGTGCTCGATAGATGGCGCTATTAATTTCACTCCATTTTCTGAGTCGCGGTGTTAAGTTTTCCGTGAAAGAATGACCCTCGCCCGTGTCAAATGTCTGAAGCTTGGTTTATTAACCAACGAAACAAAAAGAGGAGGTTCTCAATTCGACGCGTCTATATTTTTTTATTATATGTATGACCTGACCACGCATAACTTTTTACAGAGAAGTCCGATATACATGATCTTTTGTTTTTTAAATTGAGAAATCATGTTTGGGCTCATTTCCTGCACCTTGATGAGAACTTTAGATCTAGCTGGAGTATGACGTCATCGAAGGTCTGACGATGGAGACGGAAGGCACTTGCAAGAGGTCCTCAAGAGTTTGCAGCAACAATAACGTGTTTGGGCTCAATTCATGCACCTTGATGAGAACTTTAGGCCTTGCTGAAGTATGACTGTCATCGACGGTCAAACGATAGAGACAAATGGCAGTTGCAAGCGGTCCTAAACAGTTTGCAGCAGGTATAATGTTATTGGGCTCATTTCATGCACCTTGATGAGAACTTTAGACCTAGCTGGAGTATGACTGTCATCGAAGGTCTGACGATGGAGACGGAAGGTAGTTGCAAGAGGTCCTCAAGAGTTTACAGCATCTATATCGTGTTTCGGCTGATTTCATGCACCTTGATGAGAACTTTAGACCTGCCTGGAGTATGTCTATCATCAAAGGTCTGACGATGGAGACGGAAGACAGTTGCAAGAGGTCCGCAACAGTTTACAGCAGTTTTATCGTGTCTCGGCCCATTTCAAGAACTTTGATGAGAACTTTCGTTCTAGCTGGTGTATGATTGTCATCGAGTGTCTAAAGATGAAGACGTAAGGCTGTCGAGGGTCGCGGGCCTGTGGACAGTGAGTAATGGGCTAGCTCGCCATCCGTCCGTCTTATGACGACAGGCCGTGGTGACGGCGTGTTCGTGTTCCACACGCGCCTCAAAGAGATGTCAGCAAACGGGAAGGGATCCGAGAGGAGCGAGGCCTGCCAGGGTTGCGGGACTGTTCGAAAGAGATACCGCGGCCCTGGAACGCAAAGAACAACAGAAGAAACGTGGGTGGATTTTAGTCAGTACAAGTCTGACAATCCCTTCCGCTCCGTCCAGAGTGGGAGGGGTCATTTGATGATTATCCATCGGTAATAGTATATAATAGGGATTTACTCCTTTTGAGAGCTTCCGTTGTGCGTGAACGGTTTAAGTTACGCAATTATCATGTATGTCGGAATTGTCCCTCTTAAAAAGCTCTAAAAAAATATCCGCAATGGCCATATGTCTAACTTTTAAGGTTGACGCACACTCTCTCTAACCTCTCTTTCTTTTATGTACGCACGCACGCAGACGAAGTTGCGCGGGTCAGCTAGTAAGTATTATAAAGAGGAATGTTTTTTTTTGTATTTTTGTGTGTATGTTTGTAATGAATAAACTCAAAAACTACTGCGCCGATTTCAGAAACTCTTTCACCATTAGAAAGCTACATTCACCCCGAGTAACATAGGCACCCGTGCAAAGCCGGGACGGGCCGCTAGTCTAAAATACAAGCCTAAGTTACTCCTTACAACATCAGCTGCGCTATTTAAGCGGTATCTGTCAGTAAAAGTCCCGTCAAAATTGGTCCGGCCGATTCAGAGATTTGCCGGAACAAACAGACAAACAAAAACCGATCAAGTCCGAGTCGGACTCGCCCGACTCGGACTTGATCGGTTTTTGTTTGTCTGTTTGTGTTAGCATGGAGGGTTCCGTACCATCGTAGTAGGCGAGCCACCTTAAATTTATTTTTATTATTTGTTGTTATAGCTTTTTATAGGCTTTCCTGTAATCTATAGGCAAAGAAGTCTGTAGTTTCGGCGTTAAGGGGAGGGGGGAATGGACAATGTTCACCTACTTTCTTAAAAACTATTTATCTTAAAATTATTTAAAAAAAATGAAATGTTCACAATGAGCCCTTTCATTTGATAATAATTATGTAACACGACATAGTTCGCATTTTTTTTTTTTAGTTTTGTAATTTACCCCCCAAAAGTGGCCCCCATGTTTAAAATTCATTAATGGGTCACCGACTGACATACGTGTGTCAAATTTCAACTCAATCGGTCCAGTAGTTTCGTAGTTGGCTGTGACAGCCGGACAGACAGACAGCTACGCGATTGATCCGATAAGGGGTTCCGTTTTTTCTTTTTGAGGTAAGTACGGAACCCTAAAAATTAAGTTTATTTATTTTAAGTATTGTGCATTGCATATGAATTTAGTAGAAAGCTGTTAATTTGAAATTACAAAGAGACACTTACTTAAATTGTATTTATTTGTATAGATAGTGGCCGCCTCTGCTGCCTACAGTTGTACATAAGTAGTTGACGTGGGCGTTCGAAGTTGACAATAATGCCTAAGTAATTATAGGTTCGCTACTTTGATCGTATCGAAAGTAATTTGTGTGGAAACATCAATAAATTATAGGCAGGACATGAATGGGGCATGCTTCATCTATCAACTGTCAAGAAATTGTGTTTGTTTTCAATGGATGGTAAAATAAAATGTTTGTTTTGTATGTAGTATTTGCCATCGTTTATTTTTTTTCCGTGTTGGAAATATTCTTGTTGAATTATGTATGTTAAATGCCAATATTTACACCATAACGTCACGTTGTTGAATGTATTGTATTGTATAGCGGGCTGGTGTCCGCAACTCCACGTCTAAGCGTTAAAGTACAATACAATACATTCAACAACGCGACGTTGAATGTATTTCATTATCTGATTACTTTTGAAGGCGCTGTATCAGTTTCAGCGTTTCATATTTATAATATGAACTATTTCGCGACTCACTAATGCCTGCCATAATGAATGAATGCCACATATTGAGTAGGTAGGCGATGTCAGGTGACATAGTACTTACATTAATTTCTGTTCCCTATAAGGTGCAAGTAACTATATAGGTCTCTGTGGAAGAGTAGATTACCTGCCTCACACTTATAGATTTGCCTGACTGTTTATCCTACTAGCCTGTACCACTATTTTCATTTTTTTATCTAATAACCATGATCTTATTGCTCATCTATCCACACAATTAGATCCTTTGATGATAGGTTTATAAATAAACATTTTCATTAAGTCGTTTTATTGAAGGGACGAGGTAGAACAGACGTAGGCGTATAATAATGGCGAATATCTAAAACTTACGCAGGAACTGTGTAGGAAATCGTGGGAAGACGAATATGTATTTGAATTTTGATTGGCATCATGAAAGAAAGCCATCGATCACTAATAAAGATCTAGTTACACAATCTAACTCAAAATTTTTATGAAAAGTGACACCAATTGTGTTTACCTATCTCTAGTTAAAATAAATATACATTAATGTAATTTCAACCTTAACTGCAACGCTTAAAGTTCTATTCACAAAGCTAAGTAAAAAAGCAATTAATTAAAAGAGCACCCAAATGTTCAAGTGGGCGCTCATTCGGTGAGGACATTTTTTGTCGCTGATTGTATATCTAGTTCTTTATTATTAGTGATCGATGAAGACAGCTTAATAAAACTCAAACTTCTTTTTGGGTAACGTGTGTAAGGTAGCAATGTTCCACATACATGTTATACACGTGGAAGTGCAAGAAATTAATTGGATAATGTGCACGGAGCGCGTAAGCCGGGTGTTCCGACGACTCGCTCCTATCGTCACGCCACGCTCAAGGGTGCAGGTGTACAACCTGTACGACATATGTTACAGTCACGGACATACCAACACGTAATACCTTATCACAACCATGTGCACAATGACAGCGTTATGTCCAGGAACTAGAAACTTTACAGAACTGATAAAGAATTTTGTGCCACGATATCCCTAATATGAAAACTTCCAAGATTTTATTTAAGATCTTTGCATAATTGTCTGGAGTGGAGCGGAAAGTTGGCGAGGACTTGGTCTGCGCGGAGTCCCAATAAGGGAGCATTGTAATTAGCAGCCTCGCATTCATTGCCACGCCGCTGTCAGCTGAGTCACCTCCTTTTATGAAGTTTCAAAGTCACTGAGCATATTGTACCTACGTTCGATCCGAAAGAGACCATCAATGTTTTTTTTATTATATTGAATGGCAAATCGGTAGGTAAAGGAAAACATCGTGAAGTAACCGGCATATATAAGTACCCGCACTGGGCCCGAGTGGTGGTGGGAGATCCACGCCTTCTCTCACAGGTCTGTAGTTCTGTAATGTAGGTACAACAGCAGCCCAGCAATCAAACAAACAGATCTCAGGCTATTTTACGGGTGGGAAATATGCAGTCAAATAGGTGGCCCACCAGATGGTGAAGCCAAGTAGTCAACAGCGTATATGTTAGGCATTTGCCTCATCTACCTGTAAACCCAGGGATAATGCAGGTGCGACGCAATTCCAGGGCCAAGCGTAAAAAGTTTCAATTGTGACCCCATTAATAACTTTAAAAAAAACCCACGATATTTCGTGAGTCTCCCAGGAACTGCTCTAAAGCCTAGTAGAAAGCCAAATAGTTTCCAAAATATTAATGTAGCGTAGAGCGTAGTTCCCATGGAGACAGTAGCCATACATCAACGCGTGTGACATCAGAGTACGGTGGATGGGCAGGCGGCCAAGCGTCGCAGCGCGTAAACTATGCGCCGGGTACACAATGCTGCGCCGCTGTTTGGACACGCTCATTGTCGGCTCACAAATACGTGCTGGAATGGCCTGACAATATGACGAGTAGGCTCCTGAATACAGCACATACATACAAGGATAAACTACTGTATTGAATGTCATCACCACTGGTTCCAAAGCGGTAATGGAAAACTAAGTGAGGGAATCCGGCATGTCTTAGAACAAAAAATCGACCAACCCACGACAGGCCCGAGTGGTGAACTATGGCCCTTTCAATGTGTGGAGGCCTATTGTCCCAGCAGTGGGAAAATTAAAGTCTGATTATGATACAGGCATAGAGACAAGTGACGTCAGAAAATACAATTTTTTTCACGGAAATGAATCGGATGTGTTTAAAAAACGAATAAAGAAACGAGTTGGTCAGTTACCGAACTCATAAAGCGAAAGTCTAAGTTTGTTTGTCTGTGCATCAATCGTGGCTCAATAGATTGAAGATAAAACGGAATTGAACCGGAAATGTACACTACCGAGTAAACATCTAATGCTATATTTTTTTTTTATAGTAGCTGACTAAATATTTGTTCTAACGTAATCGTAGATCGTGACTCAGCTGCTTATAATGAAAATTCGCATCGCATGTATCTAATGTTCAAATTCGGTTCGGTTCGAAAAGTTATACATTTTGGATACCCTTGTACCCTTGTATAGTTTAGATCCTGGTCCCTGATCCATACCAATCATCCTCTGAAAGTCTGATCTATCGCTATCCCATTTGGCACATATGTAGTTAACCTAGGACCTGTAGAATTTTCATGTCTTCCAAACACGCGGACGAACACGCGGGCTAGAGCTGGTTTGTTTGTTTATAATGTATTAATTTGACTAGCTTTAAAACTGAATCCACATCACACTGCAGTTTTCCATGGATCGTATTACAGCAGCCAATATTTAGAATGCAGATACTGTGACCGCGATCCATATTGTATAAATGGAACATGGCGCCAGTGAATCCTTTCCGAGTTTGACATCCTGTCCTATGCTCCACAGCAGCGCTGACAACGTGTACAGTAAAAAACTACTGGAATATGCGAGTTTATAGGCAGCTGGCAGTCCTTTATTATTTTGCAAATTTTGTAATCCCAGAAACGATGACTCCACGACATATGACATCCACCACCACACGCACTGGCCCCGCGTAGTTGATCATGACCCGTTCCTCTCACAGTGAGACCTATGGGTTGAGGCTATAGGAAGCTAGCTTTGCCTGGATAGTTAACTAACATGACACACTCTAAGCTTACCTGTACTTAGCCGTTGTTATATGATTGTTCACAAACTTGATAGGCTGCGGTCTGTTGATGAAGATCAGTCTGTTCTGTTCGAGAGGCGCTCCATCCGTCAGGCCCGATGTCGTCGCCTCATCTTCATCTGCAAACAAACGAAAAAAACGTAAGTCGCAGGAAAATTTTGACACAGAAACAACCTAATCTAACCTAACCCAACCCCGCAATAACTTCAGTTTATCCGTGATCATGGTGCTTGTAACAGCGCCGAAATATCGGGAACTCAAAATAAACAGCAAACCTGGTAAATATCCCGTTTCCAATGTTAATGATAATATTGGCACAGAATCTACAAAGAATTTCTTTAATACACTTTTTAAGCTTTTCAGGGCCCACTTGCACCTGAAATTATAAAATGCATTTAGCGCTCTACGTATTTAAAAATACTCAGTTCATTCCTGTCAATCGTTTGAAGTTGGCGGAGACAGAACGATGATTTATATGATTGACACAAATCACATTTATTGAGTAGTGTTAACGGCAGTCGACTGATTGAATGTGAAACCATTAAATTGTGGCGAATTATCGTCGAATATTTTAAAAACTCTACATCCTAGAAAACTAACATCATATTGATACTGAATTCCGAGACCATTTCGAACTTTACATTAACATTTTGTTTGAAATGTAACAAGCCTTTCAAAGAACAAAGTTCGTTAATTAACATGAAACTTGACGAAAGTTAATAATAACACAAAATAAAGATTATTTCGGAACCACAGAACGTCGACAATTGTGCGATTTCTACGAACCTTAACCACGAGAATATCAGATTTCAGAAAGTTACATGTCTACATCTATCTATCAACCCTATACTACTGAGTACTACGGCTCCCTTTTTCTCGTGTCCCAGCAGATCTTATCAGAACATTTCTTAAAAATAATATATTTTTTCAATCTCTCTAAGAGCTTTAAATAAATCTTACAACGCATACGCAATTCAGCAGATGCGCAGATGAAATCATTGATGACGTAGAACAGTAAATAATACAATACCAAAATAATAAGTAATTTCTGAAATGATCTAAGGACGTGGCTGACCGTACATCGAGGTAAAGGTCGTACCGTGATTGTTGGTCGCTCATTATAAAATGTGATGCATTCGTGTTGTCATTGAGCACAATTAGCTCTACAGATAAACCTCACTTGGGAATATTTAAGTCATCGCTGATGTCAATACCTAGTATTAAGTATATTATTTACTAGCTTATGCCCGCGTGGAGTTCGGTAACTGTCCCACGAGATCGTTCTACCGCGATAAAAAGTATCCTATATCTAAATCCAGGATATAAACAATCCGTGTGCCAAATTTCATCCAAATCTGCTTAGGAGTTTTTGCGTGAAAGAGTAACAAGCATGAATCGAACCTCACAAACTTTAAATATCAGTAGGATGGACGATGTCATTATGCTTTTAGTGATCTCATGTCCGAAAACATCAATCACAGACGTCTAAAATCGACAAGATATCACAAAAATTCCGTCGCCGAACATAATCAGGTCAGTGTAAAAAGAGAAAACATGAATCATTTAGGTTTTTGCATTGAAAACTTTCTAATGAAAACCTGTGTAGTTTTATACAACTATTGAGCTGTCTCGACTTCAAGGTGATTTTATTAAGACTAAGTGGATACTGATAAGGATAGGCGGAAAGGCTAGGTGCAGCCAGTTATTTCACGCTAGAATGATAATTAGTACAAATGCCACACGATTTATTTGACGGCTGGACATCCTAGGCTAGGAAATTGCCTTGTTTAATTTTTTTTCCAATTAAAATGTAAATGAACAAAGAGCTTGATTATGTTAAACATTGTAACGTTTTTGATTAATTTTCGGGAGCTTCTGTTTGGTTAACAAAGCCAACATTGTAGCATCGAAATGAATGAATTGTTTGAGTTAATAACGAGTATTATTGTCTCATTGGGCACGTGCTGAACGCTGCCGAGAGAGAACGGCATTAAAATTAAAATGTTAATTAACGTTCGCTGGTTTGTGGAGATAAACGTGACCGTATCAGTAGGGTACACGCTGTTATCATGATGCAAAACAAATACAGGCCGCGAGGTGAACCTAGCTAGCTGCGGAAATATTTAATTTCGTTAATTTTAGCTCAATATGTAGCCTGATCAATGAAATGGACATTTTTAATCAGGAGGAATTCCCCGCCCGAGTCACTTATAGTCGAATTGAAAGCGGACTACTTTCCATTCGACAGGTTATCGAACACGCTTAACATTATCCTCAAAAAATAACATTACTGTAGAAACTTTTAGACTCTCATCTTATCGTAACTTTGTGTAATAGACTCAATCGTTCGTGGTTGACTGTAGTGACGGCCTACGGATGTCGCTTGTTCAGAGCTAAAGAGGGCTTGCAGCAGCGCAGCTAACCAGTCGAGTGGGTGACGCGGTCTCACAGCGAGGAACACGCATCGTTGTTGTACATAAATCCAAATCTATCTATTATCACTAACGGGTCCCCGATTTTCTCGTAGAAACTATGTAGGTGCAAATAAATAACTGTATGAAGCTGTGTTATCGGTCGGTACGCGCACCAAGAAGTAATAAGAAACTATCTGGGCAATAAAAAGTTAGTGGTGTACTTCCCAAGGCTTAACGATCAGTTTAGTGTACCTTAGGGCTATTCACTTACGTGAAAATGAAATAGTCTTTTTAATTAAATGAGGTCTTTGGGACACACAAACGTTTAAATCGTTAGAGGTGCCGTCATCGTACATAGTTCGTGGTATAAGCTGTTTACACACAGAGGGATGGTCTTGGCACATTCCGCATCACCGCATGGAATGATCGATACGATTTTCAGGATACTATTACTATGACATCGTCAACAAAACAGAAACGCGAGCTTTTTGACGCGTTAGGGCTACTCTAATGATTTAATTCTTTAGCCAAAGATATTTTAAGGCGACACGGCACCGCGGCCCTTTAGTACTGCCCCTAATAATTGTTTGTTATTGTTTAGTTTCGTATAGTGCTTCAGTAATGGGTATTATTATTCATGAGGCGATTGTTATCACACCTTGCTAAGCGCGTTTACGTTGTAAGGTCAAGGGCATAGGGGGGCTTCAAATACAGGGTGTTCAAGGTCGAAATGGCCATATACTCACTATTAAAGTTCTAGAATACAATAGCCGAATTACAACGCCTTTTCTCACACCGTATTGCAGTGAATGCATTGCAGTCTAACCATATCCAGGCTGACTACATTTTTAATTGTAGTGTGTCTTGATTTACTGATAATGATACCTATTTACTTATCTTTCATGATATGAAGGAAAAATAATGGAGTACTAGGTAATTTGGCGGCTACATTTAGTAGTACTAGTGGTAGTGGTACATGAAGTTACCTACTGCTTGACTGATAACAATAACAAAACAAAAATTACCCACTAGTCATTATCCTTATAAATTGTTTCACTGATAGCGACTGATCCTATCAGACTATCTTGTGTTTTACAGAAGGGCTTCAACAAATCATTTCCAATTAACATAATATTCCTGAGCCCAATAGTGATAAGAAGCAATATTCAATCTGTAATGACAAAATCATTTAATCAAAACATAAGTAACATCCATACTTATTTATGATATAGCTATTCATAATGTTTATCCATACAAATCTGAATATATAAAAATCCCATGTCACTATATTCGCTAACTGATTTACAAAAAAGTTTGTAAATGTGTATAGTCGGCTCCAGTTTGAAAATTAGGATAGATTTGGACCCAATTGGCGACGTCGTGTGAAGCAGGGACAAGTAGATAATACTATCTTAATAAATACTATCTTAATAATAAATTATTTGATTAGACTGTGACTGGTTAGGACGTACGACATAACAATAAATAATCACACCAGTAATCCCCAATGGAGTAGGCAGAAATGTACCCACAGTATCCCCATGCTCTCTGACATGACATAGGACAAGTATTGTTGGTCTGGTCTTGGATACTTGTCTTAGTTGTAGGCAGTGGAATTTTAGTAGTTATTCAAATTACTTGAAGACTGATACATAATCTTGACACTAAAGCTTAACTTTCCTAATGACAATTTAATGATTTGGACACAGTGAGTCATTGTTATTGCTTAATTTGGATGCTTTGCTTCAGAGCTATTGTACATTACGAGGGTATGTTGTACTAGCACATGGAATAGAAGGAGGAATTCCTGGATTTGATTTATTTCAATCTAACTTTACAATGGGATAATAAAACCTTTTCCCCTTAGTGATTCTATTATTTAAAACCATAATAGATTGATGTTAAACCCAACAATGTTACACAAGAAAAATGTACTCAAAATGTCCATAATTAAAATAGTTACAGCCATGGAGCTCTTATGAGGAAAGCGTGGATTGTAGGTGATGGCTTGATGGGTTAATGTGGCCTGGTTAAATATAAGGCAATTATTCCAGTGGGTGAACTATTAATTTGTTTTTCCTGTATCTAGAATTCAATTAAATTTTATTCATCTACTCTCATACTATACTTCCGGGTAAGAGATTGATTAGACGTCAGCCAAGCACTACACAATATGACACCATAAATTGTTACGGATTGCAGAAACTGCGGCAAATCATTTCTATTGTTTCCCGTCACCAAACTACCTATTTAATTTAGAATGTGTCAATCATAGATGGTATTTTTCTAAAGAGTACCAATCTGGGTTATTACAGAGAATCTTATAAAATAGAAAGAAACAAAGGTGTTTCATGTTTATAGATAAGCAAGTAGGTATTTGTTTATAGAATCATAAAATTTGGCAGCACACCATAGGAAGTAGGTAAGCAAGAAACATTGTTATTAGCAGTGTTAGACAGATGACATCATTTCTTGACACACTAAAGACTTGAAAGAAAATCAATGTTTTTTATATCAGCTAATGTAACCTGCTAAATATAGCCTTATAAGAGGCCTTCTGATCTGTAAACTGCTCTTTAAAACTATACGAAACTGATAATAATTGACGTGTGAAGGTTTGAACTTGATGGGAAGTTGGATGTGACAAAAACCTACATGAAAGTAACTCAGAAGAGGTTTTCAGCTAGCTAAGGGTAGGGCAGGGGTAGGAAGTAAGAGATGTTTCGTGAGACTTACGTTGGTTCATCTTGAGCACCATGGCTCGGTAGAACCTGGAGAACGGCGCCATCACGTTCCGCTCGTGCAGATAACGCATAAATCTATCCCTGAAATCCATTTCTGTGAATCTCCAAACAACTTGCTATGTAAAACACCTGATCAACACTATTTAAACACTAATAAAACGCTAAATTTGACACTCATTATCACCGCGTAGAATCGCGAAGAAAATAAAACTTAGAACGGGAATAAAAACAACGTCGTTTGCCGATGTTTAAATAATCGACATTTTCGTTTGATGCACAAGTTCTAACTGTATTTCGTAGAGTAAACTTTACGTGTAAATAACAACATCACTTCATTCACAGGTTCTTTTAAAATATCAAAAGTGTTTGAAATACATGTTGACATCATAAACAGCCGCTACGTGAATCGTTTCGTGCGATCGATCTGTCCATGTTCACCGCCCACGAATAGTGATGAGCGCGCATGCAAACAAGCTACGGTGTCGATGATGTCTAAAAATAATTTATTTTATAATACCAAAAGATTATAATTTCACAAGTCATGCTTTAGTGGAGTTGAGTAAATTAATTATTTTATTAGATGAAATTAATCGCTATTAATAGGTGGTATTACGTTTAATCTAGCCCCAATTTTGCTGTCTGGCTCTAACTTTTTTTTAACAGCGGCATGACTACATTTAAAAAAATCATCACAACATATTAAATATTCTGTTGGAGTAACAGACAAACCCTGGAGTATTATTTTCTATAAATTGAATGCAGCTAACATTCATGTTGTATATGAAGATCGAAATTATTATATTTATCGAATAGTAATACTTTATTGTGCATCAAAATTGTAACAGTTCTTTTACAGTACTGCTAATTCTATGGATTATTATCACAATAGTGGCCATAACGCTGATAGCGATAAAAAGGTAAGTGTTTTTCCTACTACTTTAAAAGACAATGATCTGTGCAATGATTAAAGGAACAATCAAGGGAACTGCATGAGTTAGGAACTGATTTGACTTTGGTGGGTTTTAATTATTTTTGATGTTTCATTCACTCTCCTGGCTTTATTCGAATTTGGGTGGGGCAGCACGTCTTGATGAGTATTTTATCGATACACAAGATTATCGATACTATGGTGCATCGCTAATCGAATGACAGCGGTACCGTGCTGCCATCTACGGAGTCTATTATGACAGCTGACATATTAACCTATTTGCCCTATGCAAAAAAAAAACACTGTGTTGCTATTTTCATAAAGATTCCGTAGGAATACGAAAAAAAATTATAGTGTTATTCAAATACTGTTCAATACTTACGACGCGGCGACGGACGTGCCAATAATAATATATTTGTGTGAATTATGTAAATGCATTATCTAGATGCCCAAAAGTAAATGTAATAATACATAAGGCTTACAGAGTTACAACCAATATCGCGCCACGCGCTTCATCTTTCTTGAATACTTAGAACAAGTAGTATGTACCGACAATCGAAGTTGATGAACCGAGTTGTAAATTAGACAAAAGCTAAACTATGAAGTAAACTAGCTGTTTTATACATTTTTTATTGACTTTATTGCAATCCTATATTTGGTTGAATTTATTGTATTTACCTACCATCGAAGTATCGATTGCAATAGTACCTATTGTCTGATTCAATCCGAGTGGCAGATATAAAGTTGGATATGATCGCGGCAAGCCTGCGTGGATGTCAGAAATTATCCCTCAGGAACGTATACCGGGATAAAAAGTATTATGCTATGATGTAACCTAGGTCTACCTAATCGTGTGCCAAGTTTCATCGTAATCGGTTGCCGTGCGTCACTTGGACACGAACATTTTCTGTGGGGAAGTGAAAAGCAGTAGGTATATTATGCTTGTTCTTGTATAATATTTGGTTTTGTGCATCAAGTAGGTAACTGCCTGGTAAAGATCTTTGGTTATTCGGACAACATCGCGACGAAACAAATACTAACCCTGACCCTGCTACTTATTGTATGATCTGTCTATTTTACAGGTAGGTAATTAAAACACCCGCCCACATTGGGTGTGACGACAAAATATTTCATTTAACCTATACGAGCTTACGATAAAGGTTAGAATAGTTCAAGTTGAAAAATCCGTTTGAAGAGATCCGTCGGCACCGAAAGTAAGTATTGGAAGTATCCCGACATATTATAATACATCTTCCGTTGTCTGTCCGCCTTTCATTTTCTTTCACGCCTTTTAGATGTATCCACGTCCACCAATGATTCATGACTGCCTATTAAATTGTTAGTGATCCTATTAAAAGATAGAATAGTTAAACAGAGCCTCTTGGTAGGTTGGATACCATTCGTAACACATTATCAATTCAGCGATTTTTGTTGTGCTCTGCGTGTTACGTTTTATAATACGTATTATAATGGTAGCATTTACCAGAAACTATCTATTAGCCCGTAGTTAGCCTGCCTGCCCACTGCAGCGGAGCGAGTTTAACGAAGATGAGCCAAGTATGAAAATGACAGAGTAGTGCAGGGTAGGATTAGGTTACCCTTTGAGAACCACTGCAGAAATTATTGAGTGGATATGGATATCTAAATTGACTTTAACTGTTTCATTAGTTCACTGGCAACAACTTCTGGGCGTACGTAGCGTCCCGAGTTCGGTTCTGAGGACCTTAGTTACACTGGCACATTGGACTTGGAATGGCCAAGACTGCGACCCGAATGGCACAGCGGTACTGAGGCTGCTTTACGTTCTTAGGGCCCGTGTTCGAATCCCGGTAGGAGCAAATGTTTGTGTGATGAGCATGGACATTTGTTTCCGAGTCATGGATGTTTATATGTATGATAAGTATGTATTTACAAACAAAAAGTATCTATGTAGTAGTATCAACTATCTGGTGTCCACGACACAAGCCTCATTGCTTAGTGTGGCACCTAGATGGCGCTGTGTCTAATGTCCAAAGATATTTATTCAGATTTGTGCTTTCCAATACGTGTTTGCTGTCGTCTGCAATTTTATTTCGACGTTCAAAAAGTGCTATTGATCGGTTTAATTTTAATAAATAACTTTAATTTTTCTTAACTCTGTAATTTTCCGCTCCAATGAACAAGTAGCCTTAGCCAAACTTTATGCGTAGTGTAGCAGGTTCGGATCATGTTCGTTAATAACTAATGAGTCCATTTATCGTCGGCGAGCTTCGAGACTAAGCATTTACATTATAGTACTACAAACATGATATTACCTAGTTACTTAGTTCACTACATACTTATTCGGTTTTAATTTTCCGTGTATTTAGGAAGGCACTCGTGGCACAAAAAGCGTCTTAAGAAGCAGGTTTTTGACTGGCCCGCTGGTCTAGTATTCGCAGACGCAACTACTGAGCATGAGGTCCTGGATTCGATTTCCAGGTCGGGTAAAGTATTATTGGGTTCTTCCAACACATTTGAGTTTCTTAATAGCAGCTCGGAGTCTGGGTTCGTTCGCGGTTGATGACAAAACGCTTGCCCTTTATTATTAGGCTCGCCCCTTGTTATTAGGCTAATCCCCGGGTATTAGAAAGGTGATGTTTGTAGAACAAAGTCTGGCATTTTGTGTTTCATGACTTGGATTGGCTTAGCCATTCCCAGAAAGACCTTATTTGCTACTTTCCCTCTCAAGAATTCTTCATTTATACATCATGGCCTTAACTAATTTTCGCTATTTATTTTATCATAAAAATGTTGCCTCAGTGTCGTGAGCCTCCTTTTTTTTTATAAATATGTCAATTTTATCAAGTAATCAAGCATGGTAACATCATCGCTCAGGAATACCTACGAAATAAGTTATTTCAAAATTAGCCCCGTAGCTTAGTACAAGTTGATTAAATAGGTTTTAGTTTCTGCTCTTCAAAATATTTAACACGAGGTCATTTAATTTTGCTTTAAAATAAAACAACGAAGTATGACGTTATACAATCTCTGAGGTTTTACTGTTTGTGCTAGGAACCTCATCAGCACTGCGAGCAGAAATATGATCAAAACAAATATGAGAGCTTTGCTTAAATAATATGCAGTGACCAGTTTCTCGACCAACAAGCTAACGAAAAATAAACATGACCAACTTGTGAATGCACTAGCTGTTGCCCGCGGTTTCGCTCGAGTTTTTGTCAGATATTATCTCACTGGCACGTTGTAAATATAGCCTACGGCACTCGGGGATAATGTAGCTTCCTATTAGTGAAAGAATTTTCAAAATCGGTTCAGTATATCCAGAGATTAACCCCTACATACAAACATACAAACTTACAAACAAATTTTACCTCTTTTTATTATTAGTATAGAAGTATAGACATAGATATTGTTATTTTATATTTCTATGAGTATATAATAAGTAGTTGAACTTCAAAGAATAATGAAAACAAAACACTGCAAAGTTTAAATTGTTTTTATTTTGTTATTGCTCTGCAATGTATGGCCAGTGGTCATAGAGGCGTAGGGTCAAGATAAACTACAGTAAAAGCCGAACTGTGAGATGTGCCTTAACAAGAACAGAACAGAACATCGGCACTCCATACTCTTCAGACCGGGCTACAGCTGTAAAGCTACAGCGGCAGAAATACATGGATTACAGCGTTCATATTATTTTCCCCAGTAGAGCAAAAAGAACTTTTACTGGTAGTAAAAACTAAAGAGAACAAAAAGGTTTTCAAGTGGGCACTAGAAAAAGTTTCCAGACAATAATGAAAATACTATAAAGTTTCACTGGTATTGTTCGTGTTTATCATTGAGCTGCTTATCATTCTGAGTACATTCGTCTGTTAGGTACACCAGAGGCCACCAGCACGCAGCGTCAATGAGTGCTCCCTGGAGAACCATTACAGCTATATCTTCGACGGGCGTAGTGCCGACCGAAAGATACGATTGTTATTTATTACGAGGATGGGCAATGCAGTCACACTGCTAAGCTTCTCCAAGTTCCTAGGAAGGTTGGCGACGTCACGACTCTACGGTCTTAGGAGGTTGGACAGCTAGTATACTCTCTATACAGTATAGTCTCTTATGTTTCTAGTTCTGAGCAATACTAACGCCGCAGGCCACACCGCCAGCTAGCGGGCGAGCGAGCGAGCCGGGAGAGCCTCTTTTTACTCGACTTTCTTCAAAAAGGAGGAAGTTCTCAATTGTATTTTTTTTAAATTATTATTTATTGTTTATTTATAGTTAATTAAAACCGTTTAACACCAATTACAATAATTGACATAGAAACAGAGTCAGTAAAACATCCAGTTGACAACATTCATTAAATTAAATTAAAGCTAACAAGGAACAGTGGACACTCTTGCATACTTTCTCTCACAGAACACCACACATATACGCATTAGCTTACTCCATTCATCCACAAACACATCACATTCAGAGTTGTCAGAAGGGCGTTGAGCGTGTTAAGAGTACAACACACCGGAGATTCAGCTCTGGCGACAGTTTTGAATCAGATTGTGCCGGCGGGACTGACGGTGTCCGATAATTATATTTGTCAGGCACATATAGCCGGCAGAAAAGGCTGCGGAGATCTGGGCAGTCGATTAGTCCCCGTAGGGTTTTACAGGCCAATTTACGTTTGTTACCTCATAACTCCGTCATTGACCCCTCTCCCTCTAGGCGGAGCGTAAGGGAGTGTCAGACTTCTACTGACTAAAACCTATCCATATTCCTTCTTTTGCCCTTAGTGTTCCAGGGCCGCGGTATCTTTTACGAACAGTCCCGCAGCCCGACGTTTACAAACCTTGACATTAATGATACTGTTAGTTCTGAGAAATATGTATACTTAGCACGTGGAGTCGTTCCTGCATCCCGTCGGGACCTGATGGAGTGATCAATCACAACATCTATTAGCAGCCGCCACACATCTACGTCACGTTACCACGTACTTACGTCAGCACAGAATGTACTTCAGTCATAATCTCATTACACCATTACCTAGAACACGATCGTACGTGATTTGAGTACTTGTCAAAGCAGCGACATTGACGCTCCACTAGATTGCATTTTTAGGATTCCGCGCATGGAGTGATGGAGGTGTACAACGGAACTACACGACTGCTCGTTACGACTCTTTTTCATAATGACTCTTATTGCTTAGACCCAATTGTGATCAAAGTGTTTATATTTTAATCAATATTATGATTGAATATCGAGTTTCATTAAATACATATTATATATCGACTCAACTCGCAGATTCACATCGAAAGATCAAGTTTCACCGACCACTGTAAGTAAGTCTGATTTATTATTCGTTTTAAAGGAAACTTTTACAGGTAAACTAAAAACATATTTACCGTAACCTACACCCAATCAGGAAGACCAACAGTCGATGCCAACTAGTATTTACAAACTCATCTATGTCCTTGTAGAAACAAAGAAAACATTCTACCAACTACGATCCGTATCTAATGGAGGGTGAAATTACCATCCATGACTCGTAGCGCGTGGCTCGTAGCCCGTAGCTCGTAGCGCGTAGCAAACTAGCAATTTTAGTCTTGCGGTAGACGTAGATCCTTGGATTCAAGTCGATCAATGTACATGATTTACTTTCAAACAAGTACGGATAGCTATTTTATTTCTAATTATACTGCCTCATTGTCCTAGCGATTGAAATGAAAACAAATAAAAAACAATTGTTCATTGTTTGACGAAGTAGATTGTTTAGCTATCAGCGACAAAAGGTTCTATTCAACATTACTTTGTAATAGGCACTGGAAAATTAATTTGTTTGGTTGTATCTAACTAGGTATCGAAAAGAAGTTTATTATCAACAAACATTACGTTTATCTAATTGCCGATCCAATTAGGTTATCGACGTGGAAATAAAATTAGATCGCTCGATTTATTTTTACTTTTCAGCCTACGCGTCGGTTCCCTGCTGACTGCTGAGGCCGACTTGATTATAAATCTTCACTAAGTAGGTAAGCTCGTCGCACTCGATAGGGCTGGGTATGGGCCTCTTCCGAGATGCGATTACACTGAGAGGTACACTGCGTTATTTATCTACGCTCTCTATTGTATTTTTTTTGCAGATATTAAATGTCTCTGACAGTATTAGGTTTAAACTTCCAATACGAAGATTTCACGTAGTGACAGTATTTTTTTTTTATGGTATATGGATGGTAAATCGTCAAATGACCCCCTCCCACTCTGGGCGGAGCGGAAGGGAGAGTCAGACTTGTACTGACTAAAACATATCTATGTTCCTTCTTTTGCTCTTTGTGTTCCAGGACCGCGGTATCTCTTTCGAACAGTCCCGCAGCCCTGGCAGGCATCGGTTCGGATCCCTTCCCGTTTGCTGACATCTCTTTGAGGCGCGCGTGGAACACGAACGCGCCGTCGACACGGCCTGTCGTCAGAAGATGGAGGAGGGCGAGCTAGCCCATTACTCACCGTCCACAGGCCCGCGCCAACGGTGTCACTACGTGCCACTACGTGGCCCCCGACGCCCGGAGGGTCTCCCGCGGCGTCTGGGACGTGAGGCTCTCTCCCTCTAATGTCCCGCCACCTGCTTCGCTAGAATGACCTCTTCGCAGAAGAAGGCGACGGCCATTCCCTCTCGCTCCGGACCATGGATTGAACCAAGGCCGGACGCGAGAGGTCGCTGCCGCCGATCGCCGCTACGAGGACACGGCTGTGCTCCACCCAAGCGGAGCAGGCCTCCACAGTGTGGTCCACCGTTTCCTCCGGTCGATCCTCGCAATGGTAGCACCCGGGTGTTTTCTCCCGCCCGATTCGGTGCAGGAACCTCCTGAAACAACCATGTCCGGTGAGGACCTGCGTCACGCGGAAGGTGAGGGCGCCGTGGCGCCTCTCTAGCCACTTCTCAAAGACTTTTCACCATTATTGTGGCGTTTTGTTTTGCCGCGGTAGTGGAGTTACCCCCTGGCGTAGTGCCTCCACACGCCCCTCGTGCAGGCTTGCGAGGTTTATCGCCTCTAGATCCCATGGCGGCAATCCAATCCGGCGAGGCGGCGAGCCTCGTGCGTTACCCCCCGACTAACCTTACGGCTATCACCTTTTGGAGCTCGTTCAGGTAGTGGGCGGCTCGCCGCCTCAAGGAACTCGGCCACACCGGGGCCCCACGCGACCCCCGCGTAGAGCAGGAGGCAGGAGGCGTTAGTGACAGACCTGGGCTTGTGATTCTGCGCGTAATTCATATATAACGACTTGGAGAAACTACATAGTGAGCTGGTTGGGCACTCCTAAATGAAAACATGAGAGGAAAGGCGTGATGGAAAAGGGGACCCATTTGCAATATGCAAAGAGACTCAGTAAGGAATTGAAGTATGCGACCTGCGGTATACGATAAAGGTATAAACGGAGCGGCAACAATAATTTGAAAGCTTTCATCCATAAATAGGTCCGTCTACAGTGACGAATGGTGTCTCGCCTAGTGCTAGATTAGTAAAAATATGTACATATGTTTCATTGTCTTGACAGGTTAGTTCCTAATACAACTACTAAACTAGCTTTTGCCCATGGCTTCGCCTTCAGAGGTCGGATGTTCCATAGGAACGTACTACGAACATAAAAAGTATAGGATACCTTATTATCTCCGTACATTCAGGTTCTAGTATACTTGTATGCCAAACATTGAATTCTGTTCAATCATGAACGCAGGCGTGAAAAGGTAACAGACAGAGTCACCTCTTCGCGCTTTTTGTAAAGGTTTATGTATGAATGGAAAGCATTAGACATGGCGTGACGATAACTATCTAACACTATGAATGTGTAACTATGGGTTATTTTTACATACACGTTAACGTTTTACTACGATTAAGCCATGTTTAAGTAGTCAATAGACGCATGACACATTAACCTAGATACATTAAATTACTTCGAAGATTTTTATCTTGTAGCGAACGTAATCAAGTTGACAAAAAGAATGCTACCGATATCTATGACGCAAATTAAGATCTAAAATCCTGCAGCGCGCTATCAGAGGTATAAATACCTGTTCTTCATACCCTTATACCTCGTGCATGAAAGTTCTTGCGCTACCGCCTTTCAAATGATTGCGTTATGGAGTTTCTGTCTGTGGACAATGGCGGTTGTTTACCTATTCACTTGTTGAGTATACATTGTAAACAAAACAAGGACGGTAGGCGTTACCTGACTGAATAAAATATCCTAATTCGTTCTGTATCAAACAAAACGGTTTACGATGTATAATTTTCCCAACGATAATAATGTAGAAGACATAAACAAATTCGGTATTTGTTTGTTCACCTCTTCAACTTGATATTACATATTATGAGATTTCATTCCTTGTAGACGATGAAATCACGACTGTTACCCCAAAGGGTTAGGTAGAGGTGTATCAATAATACACCCACAATTCAACAATTATGATTAAGTCCCATGTAGGTAAAAGGGGTGGAGCCTGATGGCCAAATAACAGCAAAGTTACATTAATTTTGCCCGTGTAAAACTGCGAAAACGACAAAAACAACATAATTATCATTATATCTACCACCACCCATCCTTATGACTGAGGATTCCGATTCCAGACCTATTAAGAAATACTAGCCCTTGATCGCGGCTTCGCTCCCGTTGTGAACGGAAATTAACTCACGGGAACATTTTAAATGCAACGAATGACACTTGGGAATAATGTAGCTTCCCGTTAATGAAATAATTTTCGGAATCGGATCAGTAGTTCCCAAGTTTACCCGCTAAAAACAAACTTATAAACTACATCTTTATAATATTAGCATATATTTCTGCCTTGCTAAAATTATAACTCGAATTTTCGACTCAACGAAAGCTGCAAGGCTTCTTTAAGCTGTTAATTTTAGTCTTTCCGTCGTAAGCAGCCGAACCAGCCCCCACTCGAGGCGGAATCTCGGAGTCAAGTGCGATCGATCGTGGGGCTTCGCAAGGTTAAGACGCCGGTCTGCCATGTCGGCTGGCCGTCATTATCTCATTAGGGAGCAGCTGATTGATCCAATGACAGTCGGACGATTGACGGCTAATCGTAATGGAATTTAATTTACTGACCGTCAGGTTGTTTCAAAGGACTGGAAATCTGTAGAATACGTTTGCAGTTTGTTGCTTTGAAGTTTTTGTTTAGTTTCTACTTACTAGCAATGACTCTCGGACATTGATTGGATCTCAGAGTGGGTTATGGTCAATTACATTTATAAAGATCAAGTTCAAACTCATTAAGTATCTGTTTCGTGTCAGTTGAACGGCTTGAACTAGGACACGTGCAGTCTTTCATTCCGTTTCTTGCAAAAGTAAGTCTAGCTTTTGATCAAGATGTCAACATTTCAGCATCCAATGCAATCTATTCTTTGACTAAACCAAACTCCGTTTATTAGACCTGATTAAGGCTTTCATCTTGACACTGTCACCATAAACGAATTGTGGCAAATGGGACAGTCGTGTTTGAGTTCCACTTGACCTACTTAGCGACTATATTTCTCAGACTGCATGCATACATACAGGTTACCTTGTAAGTTATAACACCTCAAGGGTACCCTAGGCGTTTCTCAGGGCAAGCTGAGAACAAGCTTACCTTTTTTTTCCGGATGGGTTATCTACAAATGACCCCTCCCGCTCTGGACGGAGCGGAACGGAGTGTCAGACTTGTATGGGATTAAATCCTCAGCATTTTTGATGCTCGACTCTCATGTCGTGTCTGTGGTCGTAGGCAGTTGTGGATTTAATTCTAATCCATCATAACTGATAAACCGGTGACAATTCCCGTCGGAACTATTTTATCAATTCTTTTAATAGCCTCATATTGGTGTCCGTGCCTTTATACTCGAATCTATTACGAGTATCTATCGATTTAGTTCCTATTATCGTAAATAGATCGATAGTATTATACTTGAGTTAATCGCTGTTATCTAGTTCGTGTGTCTTTGATGCTTCCCATCAGTAAATGACGATCTCATACAAATCTACAACCAACAACACCTTGGAGATGACTTTCCAAAAATTGTTTTTCGTGCTCACTTTCATTAATGTTTCATTAGTGTATTAATAAACTTCGCGTTGTCTGTCAGCGACATTCAGCGAACGAATTAAGATTTTTAGATAGACGTTATTAGAAATGAATGAAGTATTTTAAGTACCTACATACTACAAAGTTTCTTCGATAACTAAGGATAGTACCCAATTAGTGCTAGTTTTGTCCTGTGCGAGACAAATAAATACTTTTTGTTTCTTTCTTTTTCAATAAAATCTAAGATAGTTATATACTTACCTATAGTGTAATGTTAGTATCGGAACATAACTCTGTTTACTTGTAAAACGATACAAACAGCCGGCAACAGGTGAGAAAACAACTGTTAATGTTCTTGCCCTGTGTAATAAAGGCGGCCACTAAATCGCTCGTAAACGTTCGGTTTTCTAGACCTGTGAAGCGCGAATGACTAATACTATTTGTCCGTGGCTTCGCTCACGTGCTGTTCAGACATTATACCACGGAAACACCGGAACAAAAGTATCCTATATTTTATGCCCAGATCATGGTCGACCTGTGCCCTAACGTCGAATTCCTTCAACCGTTAGGTGTGTAAGGTAACAGAGAGTTACTATCACATTTATAATACAGCATCTTGGCGACAGAGCTCTGCTCGGGTCAAAATAGAGAAAACTAATTTAACTAGATATGAAACCCTAGCTAGATCGATTGTTCGTCCTCGTAAACCCCCATATTACAACTTTCATCGAAATCGTTAGCAATATATATGTCGGAGTGGCAGGATTTATTCTGCTAGGCTTCTACATCATGTGGGCAGACGATGGGTTTCGTGCTATGAAAAGACACTGAGCGATACATTGTTTCTAGCAAAACTAACGAATTACTTGAGATTACAACTTAGCAAAATAACACAGGGCGCAATGAATCGGGTACAGTTCCAAGAGATCTTAACTCGGCCGCGATCAGACACTGACTGACTGTCGTCCTGGCTCAGAGTTTACCATCTTGACACTGTAACAAGCAAGCTGTGGTGTGGGTAGATTTGTAAGTAGATCGCGTGATGTCACCACCGCGTACTTGTGATTCATTTTAAGCCCGTACCAATGACCGTCTCCGACATACATATACAAATATTGGTCATTTAATAGTTCAGGATAAGATTTGTAGTATGGAAATTTTATATAAATTACCATTGTGGTCCCCCCTCCCACCTGCCGCCGACCTCGAGCCTGCCACTGACACACTCTTTTCTAAGCAGAAACTATATGTATAGTATACTTGCTGGTTGATTTGTGGAAAAGAAGAGGTCTTTGTGTGGAAAAATGTGCTTTATTTAATGATGTCACTTAGCCCCATGTGGGCATTTTGATGGCTAGAAGAATGAAAGCTAGGTAGGTAAGTACATATATAAAACACTTAAGCAGGCTTTACATTAATTTTTGAGAGCACGTAGGAGGTGTGCGTAGGAAAAACAATATTCTTGTACTTTTATTTAAGTTTTAGAAGGTTCTTATTTAAAGGTTTTATTTACATCAGAAGTTAAGCACAAAACTAAAATCAGGCAAAACTGTATTTGAAACTTTTGAAGTTAAGTCCTACGGGCCTACGCTTTGCTCCTATAAAAATTTTTGTATAGTGAAAATTTTATTATCATTCATGTTGATAATACAGAGAAAACAGATATTTTGAAAATAA
Source organism: Eugnorisma glareosa (assembly GCA_947578425.1). Taxonomy (NCBI): domain Eukaryota; kingdom Metazoa; phylum Arthropoda; class Insecta; order Lepidoptera; family Noctuidae; genus Eugnorisma; species Eugnorisma glareosa. The sequence goes on along the minus strand of OX387970.1, from coordinate 20,857,971 downwards.
CACCGTGCGTTTGAAGTACTTCAGCTTTTGTATGCAAACCCTAATACCTATGCAAAAATTTAGTGTCACCTTTGCGACATGAACACATTGGCACGACACCCAGCGAGTAGCGACAGGCTACTGAATATTGTAAAGAGCTCGGGAAGTATGGTTACTACACCGTGCACCGTAACAAAATACAGGACGAATGTATCCTGCCCAGAATAGGGTATATGCAAGAAATACAAAACTTTTTTCATTTCTTTAAAATGCCTTGTTGGCCCATAAAAACATTGTGGGCCATTTGTTTAATTCTCTAATACAACACTTTTTTTACAATTTAATATTTTATGTAGCGTGTTTTTGGGGAAACGGAACGCAAACACAAAACGCATCGATTCCGGTAGTGACGTCAAATGCTATGTGTCAAAGAAACACTTTTAGTTGAAAAGTAGAAGAGTAGTTTTTTATTTTGTTATTAATAAATAAATAAATAAAAAAGTACTTAAGGTTTCACTAAGATTTTACTTTATTATTGTTATTGCAATTTCTGCTTTAATAAAGCACTTACAATATAGAAAAACAATTCTATGAAGGGCGAAAAATTAGATTTAAACAAGGCAGACAGAGGGAAGTGACATCAAATGCATGACTTGAATGGCCGCGGTAGTCATGGAAGTTTTCACGTTTGAACTGTCGTAGAAAATTGTAAGAGTAATAATTTTTTTGTGCGACAAGCAGTAGTTGAAATTAACTTTTAATTATTTTCTTGGGTTGATAGTACTGCATTCCACGGATGTGAAAAAAAAAAAGGCCATGCATATTCCCTATTATTGAATACAGGGACTTTTCAGACTATTTTTCTCTTTTTTGGAAAACTTTGTTTACTTTTTGTTGTTAATGTTGTTGCCGAATGCTTCTGAACTGTTGGCTTATTAAGTATTTTTCGTTTTTTTTTTTACGATATGTTGCACTCTGGGTTTGTACCCGGTTGATGGGAATAAATTGGGTGTAATTGCTATAATAGCGATACCTTTGCCTAACCCTTCCGTTCTCACAAAGGCGTATCTAATGTTATGTCATGTAATGACATGCTACACGTCTTAGATACTACCTCATAAATTTATGTTAATCAGTATGCACATTGGCTATAATTTCTGTAACTGATCCCTTCCGCCGACTACTTATCCCATTCCCATCGAACATGAAACGGGGCCAACATGATATGACCTATTCGTTACGTCATCAGTTGCATGCCGGTTGTCGGCCACTCAGCCACCCCGAGGAGTACCGGCGATCGATCAAGCGAGCCAATGAATTGATCGTGCATTTTTTAAACGTAGTGCCTTTATTCAAGATAAATGAAACATTACAAGGTTAGTAAATAGCTCGTTCTTGGAAACGGTAGTCCCAAACTACCGAACACTGAATAAAATTAGATGAGCATTGTATAGGTATTCATTAAATGGACAAGTAGGTGTAGCTGTATTCTTACTCGCAAGCACACGCCCACGTGGTGGATTACTGCCCACTCGCTCTCACAGGCTGGAGGCCACTGTCCCAACAGTGGGCACGTTATAGAGGCTGATTGATGATGTTGAAAGGTGTCATCTTTAACGGTCTTATTTTCTATCTTTCTAAAGCGCATTCTCACTACGTTTTTATAATTTGAAGTAACTTAGCAATGTCTGAATGTTATTTGGAAATACAAAAGACAAACTAAGGTGAAAGATCAACGTACACATGCAACACTAATCCGCTGTTCCGTGGCTTGTCTCATCTGATCCTGTTTGTGCTGTTCTTATTAACCGACTTCAAAACAGGAGGTTATTAGGTCCGTGCTTTGTGTTACAACCAAAGTTTTAAACTGACCATCTTTATTTTGTTCCTTTCTATTTTGACAGGTCAAGGATATTGCAAATTGGGGTAAAAGTTAGTTTCGAATATTGACGCAGGTGTGAGTGCGATTATACTTAAGGAGTACCATAAAGATCTTTGGGTCGACATAATTCGGCTCAGCCATGCGTAAGAGTCAAATATTTATGTAAATATTCTTTCGTACGTTCGTTCGTTGCGTACACAACAAGGTTTTTCTTCCCAAACGTATAACGTTTGGGAAGAAAAACCTTGTTGTGTTCGAGACGAGCCGATCCGAACATATACAGCTGCCGAGCTGACATCGGAGTCGTGTCGGTCGGCATGAATCGAATAGATCAAACTCAAAGCATTTAATTCAATAGGGAATATGCACGTAATTTTTTTTTTCACTTAAATCAGTTATAAGCAGTACTATCAACCCAAGAAAATAATTAAAAGTTAATTTCAACTACTGCTTGTCGCACAAAAAAATATTACTCCTACAATTTGCTACGACAGTTCAAACGTCCATGACTAAAAGTGTTTCTTTTTTTAAGTTTTGTATTTCTTGCATACACCCTATTAGACCATAACAGGCTCTTTTGAATGTCAGAAAAACAAAGGCGAAGCTACAGTCACAGACACAAGGCGTAATAATTTGTGAACGTACTGTAGTTGCCCATTCCAAACCGTATTTCGCTATGGAAAATTGTTATCAAAATATTTCAAAATAATGTTACGAAATCTTGGTTAGGTACATCATTCATGGTGAGTTTATACATATATGTGAGAACGATGTAAAAAGCCGTGCAAGTTAAGAGCGTCCAGAGTAAAAAGATCTAATCAACAGTTTAAAAATAAAAAATAAATCATGGCAACTAAGAGATGAGCAGTCCCTCTCGCTGTCAGTAGGGACTGGTCATCTGACGCATGGATCAGCTTTGTTATTCAGCAAATACTGCCGGATCAAACATACCCGTACAAGCGTGTTTGCAACCCTTAGTAATCAAGTGTGTCACTTTGCCGGTACTAGGTAGTTCTCTCGCAAAGGTTGCCTAAGTTAAGCTATAAGCTAAGCCAAACTGGTAGACAAGGTCGGGATTAAGTGAAATTGTTTATAAAGCCTTTATTTTTCATTTAAAATGTTATTTTTAAATGAATGTAACAGAATAAAGTCTAAGTCTTTCCTCGGGCTACAGCATTGTTTCCGACAATGAGAGTTATTTTGAAATTCTTACTCAAGACAAGTCAGAATTTATGAAAAAGCTTTGAGATTATGTTCTAATTGAAATCGTTTGAGTTTGTTTTGTTGTCCTTTGAATGTTTACTTCCTTTTAAGTTGAATTGTTTGATTAGTGCGAAATCAAACGGCGAAAATTTAAAGCCATTCTTAAAATAAATAGGTGAAGAAAATATATTACTTTTATAGTGCTACAAGGGTTATTTGGCGCTCGAATGACGTTGACAGGCGGAACATTTGAAAAAAGGTTAATAAAATGTACAGCTAACTATTGAAAATAACAAAATGGCGGCGTTAGATTTGGCCACACTCCAACAGTTAAAGCTACTTGCACAAGCATTGCGTGCGAAGTGACAGGAGCTAAACATGACATCTACACTCCCGTACACTCCCCTAACTCCATTATTATGATTTGCTTCGTCAGATGCGAATTTGGACGTAATGGAATTAAACTCTGCATCGATTTGCTATCTCTGAGCGGATACGGAAATGTGCTTCTAAAAGTTTCAAATTAAAAACTTGCCAATGTTTTCAAAAACAATCAACACTTTGAAATGCATTCGCGAAGCTTAGAATAAAAGTGAAGATGGTAAGTAGATGTAACCATTGCTAGCACAACGAATATTGTTAAAAGTTTGACGCATTAGAAAACTTGGTGATGTGACGATAATCCTGCGGTGACTTGCACTACTTACCGAGCCTTTTGAAGTGGAGGAGCGCCCTCACCGTCCTCCACATGGTCTACTTGACCTTGGACACACAGTACATAGCTGAAGCTTCACAGAACCGAGAAGTAATAGTCGATGACGTGTGCCACGTAGAACAGCACGCAAGTGGCGATGTACATGAACACCAGTATTTGTATGAGCATGGTGCTGCACCCGCGGCCGCGCTCCGACTGGCCGGGCGCCTCCGTGGTCAGCGAAGCCCTACTGCAAGGTGAATGCTGAACAAATGCCAATTACACAATGATCCGTTACGTAACGTGATACGTCGCTGGCTATGTTCGAAGGCGGGACACTGTTAAGTACTCTGTAATTTGTGTGATCGCCATTGTTGTGTGCGTGTAATGGCGTTCGGGGAAATGCGCTGTGTTGGTGTTATCCATCATCTACGGTGTGAATGTAATTGATCGGAGAGCCTGCACATGCAGCGTGTGTCAGTGTGTTCATACTGAAAGTGACTCAGTCTATCTATACCAGCACTCTCAATATGACTACACTTTTTTGGCACATAACTTTTGAATTTTTTGTGAAAGTGTCAACGAGCAGCATCTTTAATGGCAATAGTTATGAGAACGATATAATCAATAGCGACTAACACAAAAGAAAACTCGGTCACCGAGCACGAACCCTCGGCCCTCGGCGTTACTTCCCACGTGAATGTTGTCCTACAATGATGTTGCTGTGGTGATATAAATTCCGGGAGAGTTCGGGACAATACACGAAATCACAAAGAGAAGAATTTATTAATTATTTTAACTGTCACATTTTGTAGTTGGTAGTGAATACTGGGAACTGAAAGTTCTATTCGTTATTTTGAATACGTGGAATTCGCTAATGGATACTTCAATATTAAAAGGTTACCTCATTCTTATTTCTTGGAAAGTAGATGTAGTTTCTGACGTCATCTTATCAAGTACTTGTTAACAAGCTGCGCTAGCTAGATGGATGTACATCTCTATTATAGGCAGCTAACATCATCCTTCAAGCATGTTACACATTGTGGTGCTAAGGCTAACAAATGAGCCAGCTAGGCAGGTTGAGTTGTGTCGCTAATCCGCCTCTAGACATAGATACCTTATGTTTGGAGACATGACATAAAACCATAAATCAGATGGGCCCATGATCTTACCTTATATAGGGCGTATGGTCAAATGGCCGCATGGTAAAATGCATGCCTATACTATTAAATAATGTCTTTCCTCTTTCAAGATTTCTTACCTTTTCTCATTGTCATCGCTTGGCGCAGCACGTCACATTCGAAAGAAGAGAAGAAGAAGTTTTCAGATTAAAGTTGAGACAGAGTTCGAATGTAAATAATTAGCGGCCCGTCCCGACTTCGCACGGGTGGAAATTTATTTTCTACACATTTTGGGATTTTCTAGTAACTAATAAATAAAGCCTATGTCGCTCAGGGATATGTCGCAGAGATAATGTAGCATACTAATGGTGAAAGAATTTTTGAAATCGGTCCAGTAGTTTTTGAATTTATTCGTTACAAATATTAGTGTAGTTTACATCGGTTTCCAGAGAGCAGTGGATAACTTGATCCTAAAAATAAATCAATCATTTCAATAGTTGATGGTCGCTTCTTGTCTGAATATCGGGAGGGACGTCCTAGAAGGTCACGAAGGTATGGTGTGGTTCTTCAGAAAGTTCAGATGTGTAGTGCTTGCAACCGGCGTGCGTGTATGACCAGATGTATGAACGACGAGATGGGGTTCAATAGTTTTAGCCTACCCCATAGGAAAAAGCCGAAAGTTGATGTTTCTAAGTATGTTTTGAACAGCAGCCTTACATTATGACGTTTCTGCACTTGTCATCGTTAAGGCCGGCTTGCTATGTACAATCGACCCAAAATGAATCTGATCACCTTTTTTTTTTTTTTTTTTTTTGTTTTTACCGATGGGAAATCATCAAATAACCCCTCCCGCTCTGGGCTGAGCAGGAGGGAGTGTCAGACTTCTACTGACTAAAACCCATCCATGTTCCTTCCTTTGCCCTTTGTGTTCCAGGGCCGCGGTATCTCTTTCGAACAGTCCCGCAACCCTGGAATCTGATCACCCTTACGGACTATTTTTGCTTGCAGCATCCGGCCGCTATAGAAGCGCTTACTTAAAAACTTTCTCTTCATTGGTCCTTTTTTGTATTATTCCTATTAGTCAAAAAAGGGTGGTCAAACATCTGTGATCATTAACAGAGCCTGAGAATTTTTGTAAAACAAAAGATAATGTAAATAGGTCGCATGTTTTTTTGTTTTACTACTATTGGTTCGCACTCTCTTTGTGCTGACCAATAGTATTAAGGGTGGTGAACAGATGCGGATATCGTGTGCACGGGTTTAAAAAGTGAGCAGATTCATCTTTTGGTGATGGTACACAAATATTACGCCATCAATGCTACGCAGCTACGACGTAGCATTTAGCTACGGGCCTACGAGTCTACGAGCCGTAACTGATCGCTTCAGTGTCGAGTGAGCGGTGAATGAGCCAGGAATGTAATACGACCGGACGGTAGAGGGAACACCGCGTAATGGTAGCACATTACCACTCGACTGCCGGTTTGTACCGCAATTTGCTTCAGCTATGCAGACAGAAGCGAGTTGCCAGTGTACGCATAAATATAAAAAGCGCTGTGTAATAGTTTTGGTGTACAGCAAAGCATATTGATTACTCTATGTGTGTATCCAAATACTTAGGCCCACTTGCACTAATATTTACATCGTTCTGTCTCTGAGAAGTATAAACAACTGGCGGACATGCATTTAAAAAATATTTAAAATAACTTGCATTGTACCCAATGATTTGTTGTGTCAGCGCGGAGCGGTCCTAACGTAGATAACAAATACTTTGTAGTGTAGTCTGTATATCTGTGTTTTAATATCATGTTTTTATGCAAGATCTAATTAACTTCGATAGCTGACATGTTTGTCGAGTTTCGGTAATTTTTGACCCTGCATAAGTTAGAATTGAAAATCCTTATTCAAAAATATAAATAGCTCTTCGACTACTCTTACATATTGGATCAGTTAATTAGCACTGCAGCGAGTAGGTCATTAATTAGCTCGCTGTAGGAAGAGCGATAACTCACAGTTGTAATTGGCGGTATTCCGTAATAACTGGCACTGCGGTGTCTGCGGCTCACCGTAACTCCCAATAGTTTACGACTTTCGAACCACTACTCAGCGTTTAATTACGATCTCCTAATTAACATCTACCAATAAACATATCAATAATTTAGTGTAAATTCGGAGACATGTGACATCCGACCGTCAGTGGGCCCTGGGCTTGAGGTGGATTACGGTATACGGTAAGTAGATGGTCAGCTTTGGGAACATTACAGGCTGAAGCTACGTGGCAGAAAAATAGGAAGCATGCTTGATCTCCCAAGCCACTGACTGTTTATGATGCTGTGAGAATCTCACAATGAATAGATGTTACAGGGGTTTGTACTTTGTACTTATACCTCGGTACAAACACACACAAAATTGAGTAACATTATGACAAAGTCGACTTAAAAAACTTTTAACAAGGCCTGGAAAAAAAAAATCTGCAATAAAAAAACCGACTTAAAAAAAGACACAAAAAAGTTAAGTAACGTTATTTTAGACTTTTTAGTGTCTTTTTGGAAATCGATTCCTTCGCAAAAAGATTTTTATTTTACCCTTTTTAGTTGTAGTATAGCACCTTATCCTTGTCACGAAACATTTTTTTACATTGTAACTAGCAGTTATTAAGGAACCATCATGTCATCTAGTGTCGTAGGGATAGTGGAAGTGCGGTGGAACGTACTCACCTCACATCACGTGTTGGCACTCTTAATTTTACTCGCACACAAACTTGCTCACACATTCACAAACACACACACATAGTCTCACACAATTAATGTATTCTTTTCTAGTTATTTTTGATATGGAAGAGCGGAGTCTCCCAATACAGGCATTACTTGCTTAAAAGGAGGCTCCAATAGCTTATTCAATTTGTTGTAAAATATTGTTTAAGAAATAAAAGATTTTTGATTTTGATTTGATTTGATCTACATAGCCCAAAAAGAAAAAAATACATATTCAAGGAAAAAAAAATACTGAACCGATTTTGATGAAATTTCTATGGGACCAATTCTGGTAGTATATATATCCTTTCATATAAAAAAGATTTTTTCGAATCGGTTCATAAATGTGTTAAGAGAGAACAAAACTAAAAAATGCTGAGTTGAGAACCTCCTCCTTTTTGAAGAAAGTCGGTTAAAAATAAATGATCTGCGCGTTGACAATGCAGTGTTGCTCATCCCAGCTGGAAATCCATTGTGAAGAAATAAAAGCTTTTCAACTACCATGATGACAGCTTAATAACGCGTCTATTGAAAGAAAATGTTTTGTTTCTACTTTAGCTTACGACAATATTGCCATCCGGATTGAATTGGCGTGAAAGTATAATTTGCGCAGGTAACAAGCAATTTAATATTCCGTCCGTAGGTACAGAAAATGTGGAAGACTTTGTAAAGGCAAATTAATCTTAATTGGGGAAGCCAGGCCAGGAACAAAGGCCAGCGTCAGGTATTTCTCACTGGAAGATGTTATTTCCTCATTTCAAACGGTAAGCTGACAGTTGATTGGATTCGATTCAAACTTGAAATCGCTTACAACTTTAAACAATTGACTGTTGGCCTTGATCCCCGGGACTCTCGAGGGCTGAAAATGATCTGTATTCGGTATATTTGAAACTGACAATTGGACAAGAATTTAGAATCGTGGGAATTTATTTGTCAGTTTATATCCAATCTATCTAACTAAGAAATGTTGCCTAAGACTATTATTGTTAGTATGATTCCGGACTGTTACTCCATGTTTAAAGAATGTCATAGTATTTTACTTGTCCAAGTTCATATACTAGAGTTGAATAATAATCCAACTCGATATATTCCCCAGTAAAAGTATTCTCTGAGAAAGTAATTGATAAATAAAAACGGCCGCGAATACGTTTGGTATAACACACAAGATTAACATTGTAAACATTTAAGAACCGAAAATATACTTATTCTGGTGTAATAAAAACAGTTTCAGAGTTCCTGCTCCCACAGACGATGCGTGTGTCCCAATAGAGGGAACAATATTGGTCGATTATGCTAATAAGAGTTTGCTTATCTTACAATACTCACTCGTCGTGTGCTGTCCATTAACGACAGTCGTGTGGGGCACAGCGAGACTGTCGCCCTCATTGTTGTTGACGTGGTGTAGCGGCAGTTCCACGCCGTCAGAGCCTCCAGGCCACGCCATGTCACGAACATCACTGGCTCACATCCGCATCACTAGCACTCGCGCGATACACAACACGCAATGAATCAAATTGAACACAATTTAGTCGCTTGCACCAATGTCCAGCCTTCACGTTACGAGCACGTCTTTTAGTTTTAGATTAAAATGTTGTTGTTTTATGTATAGAAGTACTGTCGGTTAGATAAAATAACTAGGGTGTTATAATTGAAGGTCAATTCTCGTACTAAAAACGATCAAATTCAAGTCGTAATCTCACCAGCCTTGTCAAAAAAGGAAAAGAGGGTTTCTTTTACAAATTGAGGCCGAGATTACAACGTGAATGATCTTGTAAGTAATAGAATTGCTCCTCAGATATACTACCAGTTTCTGGTTTGAGTATTTGAATAGAGAACTAGTTAAACTCTACATATAGGGGAAGTGCCAGGGTAGCCCGCGAAATTCAGTGGGATGCATGAAACTTAGTGGATAGTATTGATGATTTTAATCATTATAACTCTGAAACTACATAAGTGTTACGGTCGCGAATTATATTTTGCTCAACATACAGCCTGACACTAACCTGCAAATTGCGAAAAAACGTACCCTGGAGCTTCCACCTTAAGGTCATTTGTTTAATGTAAGTAGCACTATCGGATACGGATCGGCCCGAGAATCAGTTTTCCCAGAGACAGTGGGATGAGCCGCTCTGCAGGTTGGTACGGAATAAAATTATTAATACGTCTACCAATACTTCTGAGCGTGCCCGCCTGCTGGCTGTGGGTGAGTGGTAGTCGGGCCTCTGGCTTCAGGCACTACCGTCACCTATTATAGGCACTATGTTAGGTGACACAACCTTCCGCCTCGCTAAATGTTTGCGATTGGGCGCTCCTTGTGGGGCTCCACATCGCTGTCAATGTGGTGAAGCAGTCAACTGCCTCGGACACCATGGGCTTTCTTGTAGTAAGAGTGCAGATCGGCTTGCGCGGCACGCTAGCATTAATGATCTCATCCTTCGTGCTCTTGCCACCGCCGGGGTGCCAGCTGTCTTAGAACCGTCTGGCTTGGCCCGCGTCGATGGGAAGAGACCACATGGTATGACCATAATGACTTGGAAGTTGGGTAAGCCTTTGGTGTGGGATGCAACTTGCGTCGACACCTTTGCGCCATCCCATCTTCCTAGCACAGTAAGCTACGCTGGGGCGGCTGCTGCAGGTGCTGAAAACCTCAAACGGCGCAAATACAATAATTTATTTGGTAGTTATGTGTTTGAGCCGTTTGGGGTTGAAACACTAGGGCCATGGGGTCAGAGTGCCCACATAGTATATCGGGAAATCCCCAAGCGGTTGATCGACTCTTCACGTGAGCAGAGGGCGGGCCTAATTTTGGCGAAAGAATCTGCTGCCAGCCTTCTGGGCACTTTTCCTGTTGACAGCGATGTAGACTAATTTTTTGATGCCCTGTAACCCTTTTGATACTTGTACATATTTTTATAGATTATAAATTTGTAGTTTGTTAATAATGTAAATAACTAGATCTTAAATAACTAATAGCACTCAATATTTAAAACTCAATAAGAGTTTGACAAGCCCTAAACTTCTATTAATCACTCAATTCGTACCAAACCATCGAATAGACACATTGAGGAAGTGCACTACATGCAGTGACGATGACGAACTTCTTGTTAATCACGATGTGCCATATTTACGGCTGAGCACCCTATTTGTTCCCTTTTTAATTGAATATTGAATAGAACCCATAAAATAAGTAAGTAAGTACCTAAGGGATTTGTAATATTTAATTAGTTCCATAAGAAAATGTGGTCTGCAGACATTTTTAAGGTATCGTCTCCATAGAAAATGGGTCAGGATTGTGCACCATTTCAATTACCAGCAAGGATTTCTCAAGTACCTACATTTTATAAGACTCAGAAAGTACCTCGTAACGGTAAAGAGATAGTCTGCAGGAATCTAGAGAGGAATAAGTAGGTACCTACTTTCAACAAGAAGTAAAGTATCGATTCTTTGATTGACTTTATTTTTCTTTTGATCGAGACTCGAGCCATCTGTGGATGTTAAAGCTAGTAAAATAAAGTTAAAACTTTAAATTTTGATGTCAAGTTCCTTTGAAAGGATATATTACGTGTATTTATGTTTAAAAATTGACATTGATTGACTTGAGTCATTAATTGTATTCTGATTATTTATTATAATAATTTATTGTAGTCTAAATATTGAAATTTTGATAATTTGGAAGCAAAATCGATTTTATATTCTTAAACTGTTTATCTGATAATTGTATATTTAAGTTTGACAATTCAAAGGCTTGAATTATTACTTGTATTCTAATTATTTATTATAATAATTTACTGTATTCTGAATATTTAAATTTCGTTAATTAATAGGGAGTATCGATTTTAAATTCGTATATTGTTAAATAGTGTATGCCCTAATGGATAGTTTTTTTGAGTTACCCTAACCATAACTATAAGACCTACTGTATCACCAAAATCACACTTTGACTTTGAGTTCGACATAACATCACGTCAGTAATCCTCTAAGGGTAAGGCAGAGATGTACTGTACCTATGTACATCTCACCAGTTATGTGTAAGTCTCATGTGGTAGGGGGCGCGTCTGTGCTCATCTACCGGGCACACAGATCCCTTCGGGCTGCTGCTGAGAATGCCTGATGGAAAAACCCTTTGTTCGACCTAGAAATTGAACCCAGGACCCCATGCTTAGCAAAGGCACATGCAAAAGCTAAGACCATCTAAGCATGTATTAAGTTATATAATATAATAAAGTTCCCGAGTGCCTCTCTCTGTAAGTTTCGGCTAATCGTTGAAGCCCGTAGTTTTGTCAGACTTTTAGCGCCACTTAGGTATCACAGAGTGAATATGTCTCGAGGAAAGTTTTAGACCACGTGGATATTAACCATTACCTATTTACTCAAGAAATCTCGTGAATGTTCGCACGAGGTGAACAGTTTACAAGTTGTAGGATTATGTCACGGTTCAAGAAACGAGCGGAGCATATTCTTCAATACATCAATCTGATCTCTTATGTAAGGCTAGCAAAAGCTACGTTGCCATGAATAAATACGATTTTAGTAAAGTGTTTATTCATTGGTACTAATTATAAATGCCAAAGTAACTCTATCCATCTGTCTGTTACCTTTTCACGCTATAACTTCTCAATTGGTAATATGTTGCATAAAGGTAGATCCTACTCCAGGGTAACACACGATATTTTTATCTCTATAGTTGGTATGTTTCCGCTACTCAGGTGAAGCCGCGAAGAAAACCTAGTACGCTAACAAATTGAATGTTTTTCCTGCAAAACATATGTTCCTGTATTATTCTGGGTATTCTAGTACATACGTTCGAGTGAATGTAAAGTGAATATTTATTTTCTGACTCCAAGCAAGTTCGCAGAAGTGATTGCTTCCACGAAAACGAATGCTCTAGAGAAGAGCTTGCTACGACTACAAGAGCTCTTGAAATTCTTAGAAAGCATCTCCCTATCACCATATGTCTGCGTAGCACTAGAATTATTTCAGTGCTACGAAAGTAAACAAACGAACGTAGCACTAAAATAATATTGTAGGTCTATGAGACTAGTGTCTACTCATCTAAAGTACGTAGCAAATGTTTTATGACGTATTTATTTTACTATGAGTCTTACAGCATAGTTTATAAAATGTTAGTCATGTATTATTAGTCGTTTCGGGACTAAAACCTACTTCATAAATTTAAAAAAAATCATCTAAAGTTAGTCAAAGCTTAAATGACTTTCTTCCTTGGCAAAAAAATAATTAGAAATTAGTTAGTGGTCAAAGTTGGGTTGGCTAGCGAGCTACTGTGATATTAGAAACAATAGTGGGGTATGCTATAATTGGCTACTTTATAAAACTGCAACTTAATTCAGTAAACATGCTTACATTATATTTTACCAAAAGTTATGTGATATTTTAGCCTATGTCGAATCGATTCTAACTGGCCTTTACAATGGCAATTCCATCCTCGCACAAAATCAAAATTATTAACAATATTCATCGAGAGGATGGAATTGCCTCAGTGTATTATGAACTGGATAGACAAACAAGGTTAGTTAGTGCCTAACTACCGGTGCCGAAGATAAACAATAACGTGAAATTAAATTAAGACGACGCGTCGACGTACGACGAGCGGTTGCTGTCAGAACCGGTTTGTCAACAACGTTACCTTTAATAATTACTTTTCTCGACAGGAGAGAGAGAGAATATTAGTTTTCAAGCCTTGTAGGTTATTGTATCCTACATAACGATGGACAAGTTTTTATTTATGCAGCTGGCTTCTGACGTGGTTTTTAACATCTTTTAATAAAGAAAAAAGCTTGCAAAGCTGGGGCCGTTCCCTAGTTAATATTCCACTAATAATTTTGCTAGTAAATAACACAATTACAATAAAGTTAAGATAGATTTGCTATCGTTAATTTCCATAACAAATGCAGTAGACTGAAATAACTAGTTTGGTCGCTAAGATTCTAAGAAATTGATATTAATTAATATTCGTCGGTAATTAATAATGTGTAAAGTAGCACGAAGTTTAGTTTGTTTGTTTTAAGTCAATATTTAATAATACAACATTTTATAGTAAACTTGCGACCCGCCCCGGCTTCGCGCGGGTGCAATGTCATACATATAAACCTTCCTCTTGAATCACTCTATCTATGTAAAAAAACCGCATCAAAATCCGTTGCGTAGTTTTAAAGATCTAAGCATACATAGGGACAGATAGCGGGAAGCGACTTTGTTTTATACCGTGTAGAGATTAGTCTTTACTGACTTAACAACCAGAACAATAACCCGTTTTAAGATTATTATGTTATGGACCTCTGAAATCTACAAATTGATTCGAGTATAAACTGGGGAACACGATAGCTTTATCAATATCCTCTGTAGTGCACTAAAACACAGATGTTGCCTTCCATAAACTACCCAGAAAATGTATTTGAAGGCGATGATATATCCTGATATTTCCAATCTCAGTCTATTAAAAGGCTCGCACGAGTTGAATGCAGAAGTGCCATAACATCACACTTTGAAGTGTCATCACAAAGGAGTGGCAGACAGTATGTGCTGTGCGGATAACGAAGTATGAGATTGAGGCCAGGGACGTTGTGTGTATGTGTATATAACTGTATGTGTAATAACCCGTAGGGGATGCCTAAGTGAAGATCAGTGTAGTTTGTAAGATTATGTGGCTCCACTAGCTTGTTGCATCCGTAAACTTTAACCTCGCGTTAGATAAGTCAAGAGTATTTTAACAAAAAAATACTGTATGAATGCTTCTCATGTAGTCTTTCCCAAAAAATATGGAAATTGTTTGAATGCAAAAAACCCCTCGATTGGAAACAAGGATTTGATTAGGCTCTAGTTGGGTAAGGTAGATGGGCTAACAAAAATGCTAAGAAATACTAAATGGCACTTTAATGAGTTTTAGTGTTGCCCACAACTAAACAGCGACGATATAACAAAAACCAAATCGAAACACGTGAACTTGTAAAACTATACAATAGAAATCTAGTATGCGGCCATACTAGATGTTATACCAGAGTAAACAACACTTTACATGGTCAAGTACAATCAATAACAGCAACAATAAACTTCTCTAGTATTATTTTATACCTGCTGAACGTTAGACTCTCTCTAGCAAAAGACATCAAAGATTTAATCATTCAGTAGGCACTCGCTCAAGATGAGTTAAAAAGGAGTCGTACTTAGTTAGTCTGTTACTTATTCCCTTTGCGGCCTTCACATGTACCTAGTACCTATGCCTACATGCGTTTGCTAAGTAATATTAGGTATGCTTCGCTTCGACTTTGTAAACTTATTTGCAAGTTGGTGTGAAGTGCACTAACCAACCTTGCAGCTTGCTCAAGTAAGCTGTAAGTAAATGCACGCTAAGCATGTCCCACTGTCGCTCTTATCTATATTAAACTTATTGCCAAGTTATTTGCAACACTTTTAAACTTCAATACTAGTTTAGTCGTGGACTTGTGGTTCTAAATCTCCCTGTTTTTGTGCAGATTTTGAAGAGGCGAGAAAAGCTTTGTGAAAACGTCGTCAAAGGAACTAGGCGTATTCTTGGCAGTGCTGGGTTATGTACAGGCCGCGAATAGAAAAAGAAAAGTCTGCGCATTGAATAAAACTAGTGTGTATTACTAACTTTTTACACTCTCAAACAGCAAAACAATGTTATTTGTGGGTGTGTATACATCCTTGTTAATCTCTGGACGCAATAGAGGGTGAGACTAAAATGAAGCGAGATTGGAAAACTCTCAGCTTAAACTGACGCTATAAATATTTCGGTAATCTTCTAGGCTATTAAGTACTGGAAAATGTCCTGATGGGCGTATCTAATTACTTTCGCTCGATTGGAGATTTGAAACTGCACCTTGATAGCCTGCATAATTTACACGGAGAAGCACGATTGGCAGGTACCTAATAAAGTAGGCTGACTTGGGAACTGCCTTGACCTGTACGGGGTATAAGGGACATAGATGCGAAAACTGTTACCACGTATTCAGTACAACATTCTGAGCGCGAACGAACAGTTCGTTTCGCGTCGATGTCTCTTTCCACCCTATGTTGAAAGACCAGAGATATAACCGACTTTCTTTACCCGAAGTCATATTCGTATCTATATTTTATCTACTTAAGTTCTAGAGGGCATTTATACGCCTCCACGAGTCATGAAACTCAAGTGAGTCGGACCCAGGGTAGCCCCATTATCAACATTGTTGACTGTGGCTAATCTTTTGACAACAAACAAGAGGAGAATGCAAACAGTAGGCGTTCACTAGCAAATATTACTTCTTACTTCTGTAAGTCTTGTAGGTATATAGTAGAGACTGACCAGGTAGCCTACCATGACGTCTTAAAGCAGGAGTAATTCCAGGGTGGGAAAGAGATGGCGCTAGACGACCTGTATAGCTGACAGAGCTATACAGGTCGTTTAGCACCATCTGTTTCCCACACTGGAATCACTGCCGCTTTATGACGTCATAGTAACCCCCCAGATCTACTCATGTCATCTCATCCACTCAGTGAGGCAGGTGTCAAAGCCACTACTACCCTCAACATATACCTACACGAATTACGCTAGGAGTCTATTAATCGTCACGCCTGATTCCCCGAAGGGTAAGGCAGAGGGCGTTCGATATTTGAAATGCTAACCAATACGAGCTGATATAGTGATATTGAATTATGTTTGTCGAAGCTGTTTCAAAATAAGTAGCCTGAAATAACACGTTCCGTTTATGTAGCTAAACAAATAAACTGGACACCCAACACAAATATTAGCAGTTCGGAATTTATATGAGTGATTAACATCACTACCACACAAACAACATACAAGTAGGTAAACAGTTCAAATCTTTATATCCTGAAACAAGATTAACTCTAGGTATTATTAGATAGAAAATTAACTGTACCTATACTCCAACATAGGATCACTATTTATGTATAACAACAAAACGCAGTCAAGTCTTCACTATACGAAATACCACTTAACACTGTCACCAAAATACCTTTCATTTATAACCGATCCCAAAAAAGGAGGAAGTTCTCAATTCAGCGCTAATTTTTACAATGCCATTATTGTGATATACCGCACAAACGGCAATAAATATCACACTCGGCCGACAACTGAAGTATCTTTCTATCAAAAGAAGCACCGTATAGATAGCATTGATAAGATACCGACAAAGATTGATAATATTGACCAATGGCAACGCGCAACGAGATGGCATCGGTAAGCAATAGTTTACAATACCACTGGGCTAAGTGGCAATCAAACAGATCCATTTCTTAATTAGCTGCGCGTATTTGGAATTACATTGATGATTAAGTATGTTGTGCGTTAAAAAACGATTATCGTTAGTTAAAGGTACAATTTCGAACGCGATGGCTGACCGAAGCTAGGGCTCTTTAGTCAACTGGTCCCACTCATTTGGGACCCGCGGGATGAGTTTACTTACTAATTATTTTTCTTTTTCTTTTGTCGATTGGACCCGCTGTTAAAGTAAAAAAATGTCATCCCATTTCAAATTTGGTACAAGCATGCAGAAAAATATTAGGAGGAATCAAAATAGCATTATATATTATGTTTGCTAATACTAATGTATATAAGTGCGCATCGGCAACGCAAGTGCTACTTGAGTGAACCCATCAGATTGGTTCCCGGCACTGAAAGAGTTAAAAGTATAAAATAATGTACCTATGTAAAAGAAAATTGAAATCTATTTTTTTCAAGCAATGACCTATACTTATTGGGCCGCTGAGTCTATCAATCGCGTCGGTCTATCGCATAATGTATCTTTTATTTCTTCTCTACGGTTTCACGCTCAGAATACAGTTGAAATCCGGTGATCGCTGGGATTTTTCAATTTTGAAGAGAAGCGTGCTTCACCCTCTAAAAGTTAAGCAATATTCGGCATATTTTTTATGTATTTTTTAATATGTGCGTTCCATGTTTCCACGATTATTAGTTTTATGCAGTTGTTGGAATGTACACCAGGTAAACAAGGGGTGAATTCACCAGCCAAGTTTTAGCGAAATAATAATTAAACTTCGTGACATCACTGTTGCTGTTGGGAGCCTCTTCCATCACATGGAGCCAACCTTTATCAGTCAAGTCTGGAGGAAGGTGAGATGCCCCAAAAAGTTTCATATGGATTTTACCCGGTTGTGTTTTAGTTACACCCAACTCCTTAGCTTTAAGCCAGAGACTACGACTGCAGTGGAAGTAGCAGCATGTTATTTTCACGCTTGGGAAAGTTTTTTTAAGTGCTAGTAGAAGGTCCAGCTGGAACTTGCAAAATTCAGCGTGACGTTACTCGTGGGTTTCACTCTGGTATTTATCTGCGCATAGCTCAAATAAAAGCTCGCACGTGGACATTTTTTGTCAGGTTTTACTTTTATGTACTTGTATTACTTTCGAGGTCTGCGTGAATGGTGTAAAGCTGATAGAATGATTTCGGGCAATTTTTTAAAAGTTCCGGCCATGAAAAATTGTTTGCTTATTCTGATGTCATTTTAAATTTCTTCGTTAGCAAATAGCAGAATGCGTTTCTTACTATCAGTGTATTCGGCAAATAAAATATGTTTATATTTTTCAGGCACTTCAACATCAGCAGCCTTTGGAAAACAAACTTTACTTGCGCAAATAGATTAGTTTATTTTCTTGTAAACCATTTTCTGTACATTTTTAAGAACACATTACATTTACATACATTACGTACATTTTGAAATCTGTAACCATGGTTTAAACCTCCGTCTCTTAAGAGTACTATCCCCAAAATTTTTGGAAATTGTGTCGGGCAAATTTTTTGAACAGCTTTCCCACACATAACCATTTGTATTTTTATTTAATTTTCTTCAATTCCCATGGGATGTTGGGAATGACTTGTTTCATTCAAAACCTGAGTAAAATCACTCTTAGTGTTTATCTTCGCAAAGCATGATGATCTTTGTTTTTGCACAACGCCATAAATTTGATTCATCCTTATTTTTTCTTTATAACATAGGTATGGGTGCGTTTTTAAGTTCGCGGAATATAGGCGTAGGATATAAATAAAGGTAATTAACGGGGTGGCCACTACTTCAGCCACTCAATATAAGTAAAAATACCAAGTTTTATCTTAATTGGATCATTAATCTTTGAACTATCGTCAATCAAACAACTCAATCGGGAAGAAAGTGTGAATTATGGAAAAAATCGAGTACCGTGCCGTTATAAAGTTCCTTACCAAGCAAGGAAAGTCAGTTCAAAACATACTGGAAGAGATGGAATCCGTTTACGGGGACTCTTGCCCGGGTAAAACCATGGTTTACAAGTGGCACAGTCTCTTTAAACAAGGCAGGACCTCACTCGAAGACGATCCAAGGGCCGGACGGTCGGTTGAGGTGACTACTCCGGAAATCGTTCAAAAAGTAGAAAAAATTATATTGGAAGATGCCAGACTCAAGAAGAAACAGCTTGCAGAATTAGTTGGAGTATCGGATACGACAATTTTCAAAATTCTACACGATCATCTTGGTATGACAAAGGTCAGTGCAAGATGGGTTCCAAGAATGCTCACGCTGCCTCAAAAACATCGCCGCGTGGAGTGTACTCGCACGTTTTTGGACCTCTGTAACGAAGATAAGGATGGCCTTTTGAGTCGAATTGTTACTGGAGATGAAACTTGGGTTCATCATTATGAACCTGAGTCAAAACAGGACTCTATGCAGTGGCACAAAAAAGGCTCAGCACTACCCAAGAAGTTTAAAGTGTCACAATCGGCTGCAAAAATCATGGCAACAATCTTTTGGGATTCGGAAGGAATCCTATTGACCGATTATAAAGATAAAGGCGTTTCTATAACCGGAGAATACTATGCTTCAATCCTCGAGAGGTTAAAAGAAAGCATTAAAGAAAAAAGGAGGGGAAAATTGACAAAAGGTGTGCTTCTTCTTCACGACAACGCGCCTGTTCACAAGAGCCGTGTTGCGTTGGCTGCCCTGCATAAAGTGGGCTTCGATATTTTAGACCACCCACCCTACAGTCCAGACCTGGCTCCCAGTGATTATTATCTCTTCCCAAAACTTAAAAAAGAACAAAAGAACTGCGTGGGAAGAAGTTTTCAACCGATGAAGAAGTGAAGGACGCAGTTTCAACTTATTTTTCGGACAAAGACAAAACATTTTTTTATGAAGGTATTCATAAGCTAATGGAAAGATCTGAAAAATATGTTAGGGTAGCAGGTGAATATATTGAAAAAGAAAAATAGTTTGGTATATTTATTTTCACTTTTTACCCTCCATTCCGCGAACTTAAAAACGCCCCCTCGTATTATGCCTTATTAACGTTTGACCTCCGTGTTCCGTAGTACAAATATACATAATTTATTTTTGTTGTTGTTTGATTGTCATGTTTTTAAGTACTAAAACGTTATCCAACAGCTATCCCATTTATTAAGAATCCTCTTGCAGTTGGCAAGTTTCAGGAAACTCTTTCAGCGAACTTTGTAAATGCTTCTGGTGGGAACAGTTTGCGCGACAAAAGGCTTTCGCACCTTATACTTGTTAACACTTAGTATTTATTTATGAAAGTAATTACATCGTATATAAGAGTTTTTTTTTTAACTTGGTTATTCGCAAATGGCAAAATAGTGACGATTGATTTTGTATGGGAACTTGCTATTGGCTCCAGAAGAAAGTTAATTATTAACTTCCTTCTGGAGCCAATAGCAAGTTCAGTTAAGTTAACTTAAGTTTTACCCAAAACTTGGATGTGTCGGTATCCTTTTATGATTACTATACAAAACCCTGCTGTAAAAACAACAAACAAATATAGAAAAGGGATCAAAGGTTTACAAAATCCAAAGACACTTAGATAAAGGCATAAGCAGCACTCGGTTTACGTATTACGAGGTCCCAGCTCCCAGTGGTCGACGGTGGGACAAAGCTAAGTTCTTTTTTTTCATTTCTAAGAAATCATCATCAATTGCCTTATCTTTTCTAATTTTCCAACTACTTTACATGGAACAGAATTTTTGGCCCTTAGCCCAATTTAGTTGGGGTCGGCGCAGCATTTCGTCTTCTTCCATACATCTTTAATATATAATATACCTAGTTGTCAACTCATATTTCCACACACAGTCCACCCATGAGCTAGTGTTCCTAGCGAGGGTTGCGTGACTGTTCGAAAGAGATACCGCGGCCCTGGAACACAAAGGGCAAAAGAAGGAACATGGATGGGTTTTAGTCAGTAAAAGTCTGACACTCTCTCCTGCTCAGCCCAGAGCGGGAGGAGTTATTTGATGATTCCCCATCCGAAAAAAAAAGCTAGTGTACCTAGTAGTACATGTGAGTATAAGCAAGTGGCAAGCAGACAAGTAGGAACTCATAGGTGCGGCAGCGAGTGTCGTAATGCCCTGTGGACAACGCTTAGCTAATCTCCGCCACGCCAGCTTCGTATAATTGACGCACAAAGCGAGCGCTTATTGTCATGATAATCTGTTTAATTTTCTTCCTAATGTACTTGACTTTATCTGCAAAGTGTTAAGAAAATTTAATATAATTTTCGAGTTCTTTCAACCTACGTTGTCCTTATTTATTTTGACTTAAAGGTCGCGTGAGTCTAAGGACAACAGAACGTTGTTTAGGTGCTAACTGTCTGTAGTGAGGGGCCTTTTTGGCAAAGTTTGACATGTTTAGACAAGTTCCTAAAATAGATGTTCAAACTCTACTTCTTCCTTGTCTGTCACGGACCGCATAATACCTAATCTACGTGATTAGGTATTATGCGGTCCGTATTCATTGCAATTTATCTAAAGACCTGATTACCCGGACAGGGATTGTGTAATATTGAAGAGTTCGCTAGTTTACTTTATTTTATTTTAATGAGAAATTTAATTTATTTTAATTTATCCGGAAAATGTTACTAACATAGTTTATAAGCGGTACTAACAACAATATGAATCATTTGTGTTCGATTTAAATAAATAAATTAAAAAAATAGTAACTTTCATACAATAACAAAACAAAAAAATACAATGTTGCCATTCCATCGCAATCTTTGGATTACGCTTCATCTTAATGTTGCCATTCCATCGCAATCTCTGGATTACGCTTCATCTTAATGTTGCCATTCCATCGCAATCTCTGGATTACGCTTCATCTTAATGTTGCCATTCCATCGCAATCTCTGGATTACGCTTCATCTTAATGTTGCCATTCCATCGCAATCTCTGGATTACGCTTCATCTTAATGTTGCCATTCCATCGCAATCTCTGGATTACGCTTCATCTTAATGTTGCCATTCCATCGCAATCTTTGGATTACGCTTCATCTTAATGTTGCCATTCCATCGCAATCTCTGGATTACGCTTCATCTTAATGTTGCCATTCCATCGCAATCTCTGGATTACGCTTCATCTTTGATTCTAGGAGGACATCTAAGAGCCTTCAGAATCCACGTCCCCAATATCCCAATTTAACGCATAGGTTCATAAACTCACTTCAGTTGCCCACAAGGACAGGCAGAGCGTGACCAGTAGTTACCTACCACTTATTCCGTATATTAGAGTTATCAAAGCTTCCAACAGTTAGGAATGCAGCTCCACACTTAAACTGTATGAACGACTACATTAACACTAATACACAGCTTTCACTGATAAATGGTAACCAATTACATTATCTACATAATAAAACAGAAAGGGTGGTTATAATCAGTGTCAGCGCCATCGAAGGCTGGTCATCATGAGCGGAGGCG
Source organism: Eugnorisma glareosa (assembly GCA_947578425.1). Classification (NCBI taxonomy): domain Eukaryota; kingdom Metazoa; phylum Arthropoda; class Insecta; order Lepidoptera; family Noctuidae; genus Eugnorisma; species Eugnorisma glareosa. The sequence goes on along the minus strand of OX387970.1, from coordinate 20,835,619 downwards.
CGGGCGAGGGTGCGCCCGGGCAATCACAGCCGAGTGACGTCATGTATGAGCCTATAAACAGAATTAAATCCGGGGTTTATAGGCTGGCAACCACGCAACCATGCGACCACGCGAGCCGGCCAAAGGGCACGGTTTCCGCACTTATATTATTATTAATGATAGTCTATTTTATGGTCTTTTGGGCTAGAACAATAAGTGTGCTAAGTGCGGCTACGGCGCTCAATGTCGGATAGAAAACTAGCACAACTGTTCAGTCTTTAAGAAAAAAAGTATTAAATCTCGGAACTCTCTCAAGAACGGGTTTACCGAGGTATAGCTACAACAGATCTGCAGTGGGAACAGACCAACAGATCGACATTTTTTTTTTTTTTTTTACTTTGTGGGACATTTAACAGTTACACATTACAAAAAGCATGACAAAATAAGTTATAAACTAAATAAACGTGTACACCAATGACCTCGAAATAAAACATTTAGCTACTATTATTTAAAATGAGAAAGTTTGAATGCATGGATGACTGTTACTCAACCACGCCAGAACAGCTGAACAGGAAAGGAGAACGACGGATCTGGATAAAATTTGGCATAGAGATAGATTATTATAGTATGGAATATTACTTAAGATACTATTTCTTTTTCTCACACATTCACATCATGATTTCATCGCGATCGAAGTCGCGGGCAGCAGCTAGTTTAAATAAGAGGTGTAACAAGACCCTTAACGAAGCCGAAAGGCACTTGTTTTCCCCGTGATTGCGATCATTTTTTTGTTCTAGACCATACCTGGGAACCTTCTAGTTACGGAGATATTGGGGGTCCAAGTTCCAACTTTTTCTCAACTTCTTTTTAAAATACATGTTTTTCATATAAGATTTTCCTTTAACTACCTCCACGACCCCCGTACTATTCAATCCATTCATCAGCACAATGTTTTGAGTCCGTTACATTGACTCCTAACGTAAAATGTGACTTTTCACCCCAAAAAGAAAGTTGTCTCCCAGCAATAATTTTTGCGTAAAGTTACTTAGTTTGATGTACATAATGCTTGGTTGACGGCTTCGTTAAGGGTCTTGCAAAAGCCGAGGTGCTGTCGGTGCAAGTGTGACGGGTTTCACCGTAAGACGAAGACGTCACTGAGACATGAGATATACTTTTGTCTACAGTCCTTACAGTTACTCGTATTTTACCTGCGACATAAACCTCACAACAATGGGAATAAAGGTCACGGTACTACAAAAGGACAGTACCTACAACATTTCTTCTGATAGCTTCTCTAGATCTAGGATCTTAAATCTCTTTTATAGTCATAACGTAATAAAACCCGTAACATTTTCGTTATCTTCAAATGATGAAAAGAAAACACAGAAAGCTCTCGTGTTTGATATTAAAATGTTTCTCTTTCATTACATGTTGTGTTAAAAGTTCTGTTTATTGTAGAACTTCTACGTTGTATTGTTAAGTTCAAACGGCTTTTAATGAACAACAGTGCGCTAGAATCAAAGAAGAGTGGGATTTCATCCCAACCGGTCTTATGATTTAATTTTCTCTCACTTAACCGCTGCATTCAGTTGTATTCAGTGAAACATGCTTCATTTAAGACAGCCATTTTATGTATTTTTCATTGCTGCAACAGATGGTTGTTAAGAAACTGTTTGTTCTGATTAATAATTAAAAAACTTATTGACAAGTATTAATTGCCTCCTGACACCAAACTAGCTAAGTATCGGAAGATTACAATAAATTATAAGAAGAACACAGTATTACAAAAGAAACAAAATTTAATCAGGCGCCCTTTTAAAAACCAACAACGAACTTCATTTCATTGAGTTCACAGACAAAGCTGTCTCTTTCATTATTAAGATAATCTACCTGATTAAATCCACATAATGTATTTTAAATTATTTTTCTTAACAAAGAAAAATAGTTAAAAAAAAATCTGACTTATAAATGTTGAAATCGCCAACCCGCCTTGAGCAAGCGTGGTGATCAATGCACGTACCTTCTCTGTTGAGAAGAGGTCTTTGCCTAGCAGTGGGACAGTAATAGGCTGGTATTATTATATATTATTTATTTTGTCTTAAAAAGTTTCCTTTCAAAATTAATTTAAGTCAGTTGCCTAATTTTCCACCCATAGCCACATTACAAAGAGGGTGGCAGTTAACACTGACATAAGCTGGTCACTCCCCTTTTACGAGACATCGTTTCCTCAGAGATTAAATTAACGGAGCCAGCACTGCTACACGCTCTCCTTAATGAGTTCCAGCTGGCGACAGTAGAGTGCCACAAGGACCTGTTGGCGTTTCAGAAACATTTGTATTCTTTTTAAGTAATAGAAGTAGTGTAACGAAAAAAAAAGAAAGCGCCATTTTTCCTGTTTTGGCTACGCAACAAAAGATCATTGTGCTACTATAATCTGTTCTTATACAATTCTTTTACCGTTAGTTTACTTCTTATTGTACGTCCAAACCACGCTTATCTTTAATTATTCTCGTTACAAAGATTGCTGCCTTGTCGGTACAAGTCAGTTAAAATCACAGTGATTTTTATGTTCGTCACAGTCGGCGCTGTTGATTTGCTACGTCAGACGTAACACAACTGTGAAGGAACTGTACCTACTTACTGTTATTTTACCGTTAGTTTACTTCTCATTGAGCATCACTGTCAAAATGACAGTGCCGTCTCTTCGTTACAATAATGATGCTGCTCGATTGCTGCTCCTAACAAGTCTGTCAAAATGACAGTGATTTTTTTTCCTCTTTGGTAACTGAGCAGATGTCGCCTATTCTGCCAGCAGCGTTAAGAGATCGGAAATAGTGATTCTTAATGTCGTTACATGATGCTGTTGGGACTTGGGTTGCTGCTGTCGACGTAACATAACAGGAAAAACCGAGCTAAATAAAATGAAAGTAGACCGTACTTTCACAATCCAGAGACAAAAGATATACCTACCTAACTTTTTGTCTAGACTATAATGCTGAAGACTGGCGTCTTCAAAATAAAATACAGTTGTCAAAATATGTTCAGATAATTTCTAGTTTTCAGCGGAGGAAGAAAATGTATAAATTAGGTAGTAGGAATTTGGTCGTGATAATTCATCTTTTCTGCTCGTTTTGTTAGGTTAGGCCGTTTGTTCTGTGTGCTAGTGTTTGCTCAGCCCGTCAGGCGGTAGTTTTTCTGAAACTTTTCAGTCGTGGGAAGCGTTGGGCATAAAATGTTTCTTTTGAACGTGCAATCATTAATACCAGCATTGTATATGTAAACTGTTGCGGGGCCTATGATTTGCGACAAACAATTTTACGTGCATGGGTATTCCAAATTTTATTCTGGTTTCAAACTTAAGAAGCCATTTTAGTTATGCCGCAATCACTAAATGCAACAACCACTCGTGGCATTGGAGGTCTAAAGCTAATACCGCGCATATCGCATGACTTACGAATCATCAAAATAAATGAAGCGTGCAATTGCGTACCGCGCAGGATAAGCCTGAGTATGGCAAGAGCTTCAAGTTTACTTAATTAGTTTATTAAGATTGAACACCACTTAGTTGCCAGCTGAGATTGGGGTCATCAATAAAAAAAAAGCTTTGCGAATCACGAGTGTAAGTAAAAGCAAAACAATACCTAGTTATTAGCAGTATCGAGTAGTAGTGCTGTAATGTAGTAGGCTAATGTCCGAGATATGCGACGTAAGTCAGAGAGAGTGTCGCGGCAGCCGCCGGCGGGTGCTGGAGGGCCGCCAACCAGTCTGGCAGGTGTGCCGAGCATTGCTGGATAGCAGGAAAGTGCCTTACGACTGTTCTTGTGACTATTGTCATTAAGTGGGTCATAGGTACATGAGTGTGGAAATAGATGACATAGCAAGAAGTTGGTAAAGGTCAGCGCACACCGCGCACACAGCGTTTAATGCCGCAAAATGATATCCTTGTTGATGCCTTGGGGTCCATCTCTAAACATTGGAATTTGTATCACACGACTAACTTAGTATGAATTTACGTTGGGTAAAGATAAAATGCCCTGTCTTGCCGTAGCTGGTTAGTGCTGGCCAGAAGCCTAGAGTCAGGCAAGAGGCTCTTACATGGGACTTAAACATAACTGCCCAAATGTGGGTGTCAGTCACGAGCAATGAGAAGCACACGTTTCAAAATTCCAATAAATCGTACACTTCTGCTTAACCATTCAGGGACTTAAAGCTTGATGTTATGTATATGTAGATATGTATCAACGAGGATTTCATTATGTTGTGCAACCACGCAAAATAACAATAACCCTTGTTGCTAAAACACTATCTATTCTATTGAATTAAATAAAAGGAACATCAGGAACCGCAATGAACACTGTAAACTGTGATTAAAACCTAAAATAGTTACTTACTCGTAATCATTTACCAATTTCAGCAACTTCAAAAGAGTCTGTGTAAGAAATACTTAGACTTTGTAAATGATAGCCCGATAAACACTGTAAACTAGACCAACCATAAAGCTTATTGGCTGTTTCTTTTTATGTTATGGCATGGTTACGGGCCCGCGCGGCGCCGACATCTCACATGATTGGAAATGTTTACCGCCATCATCCTATAAACACCTGTAACACTCAAACTTGCACAAAGTAGACCTAGACATAGGCAAGTACACTCATCAGCATCACCTGCCCAGCCTATTTCCGACTTTTTGTTGAGTGTCGACTTTCAGTGAACTGGATGAAGCAAAATACCAGTATATAATTTTACATGAAGCTGAAGAAGAAGATACTATAGACAAAGGTACTTTGTCAACCTTAAAGTCAAAGTTAGAATAAGTCATCTGCAAATAAAGTTCACCGTTTACTTTTCAAACCGGAACACAGAATATGACTTGGTGGAAACAATAAGCCTTGCTGATTGGATGTGTCTGCCATGGCTACACAAAAGCGGATCAAATTAGTCCTGACGCGGGACGGGTTCAGAAGAATTGGAAAATATGATCCCGGGTTACTTACCTTCTGACCGGATTTTTTTAACATGTCTTTTTTTGTCCTTGTCATTCTGACTTTTCGATTTAAATGTGGATATCTTTAAAAAAAAAAATGAGTTCAATGAATACTGAAAAGATGTTGAAGAAGAAAGATTTAAAATGTGTCACACTTTTTGCTCGGTTTATTGTGCGGACTTTTTAAAATTCGAAATAGCAATCCAAGCCCCGGATGAAGAGCTCTTTTGTTTCCTACTGCGTTAGCACAAACTCAAACTCAAACTCCAACTCAAAGCATTTATTTCAATTAGACCATTACAGGCACTTTTGAAAGTCAAACAAAAAAAAAAGCTAAGCTACAGTCACAGTCACAAGGCATAATAACTTGAGAAAGTACTGTAGTTGCACATTCCAAAGCGTAGATCTCTATGGAGAAGAATGTGCAAGAAACTCCATGGACACTCTTTTTAATCAAAATATTGTTACAAAATCTTGGTTACATCATTCACGTTGAGATTATACATATATGTGAGAACGATGTAGAAAGACGTGCACATTAAGAGCGCCCAGAGTAAAAGATTAAAATAATCAACACTTTCAAAATAAAGTAATTAAAATAAACCGTGGCAGCTAAGAGATGACCACTCCCAACTGACAGCGCCCGTTCACGAACATGACGCATGCCTCGGCGCCATTCAATGCAACCATATTGAATGGAACCAAATGACCCGACACACGCGCCATCATCAGCGAGAAATTTGAGTGAGCATGACATTCTCTCAGCCACCAGGCTACATTCAAGTCAATGAAAGATAAATAAATGTAAATGGTTGCTTTACAGTACATAGTACTCACACATGTGCTATGCAATTATATAATATTATTAAGAGATGGAATCTATACAAAGCAAGGATATTATTACAATCTTCTGCAGCTTCCACAATAACTTAACATGGTAATCAATTAGTTTGCTCCTATGGTTGTGGAGCAGGACCAGCATTGAGCCAAGCATTTTTATCATCAATATAGTCCCCCAACTTATAATATGCTTGCCTACATAGTGTGCGTTTTATACAAGATTTAAATTTCGTCTCATTCAGTTGTAGAATGTGAGGAGGTATTTTATTGTAGCATTTTAAACAGTACCCCATGAAAGATGAGTCTACTTTAGCTAGCCTGAAACCTGGCTGAACTAGTTGGTCCCTATTTCTAGTATTATAGTGGTGTCTGTCACCTCTCTTACTAAATAAATGCAGATTTTTCCTAACGTACATGATGTTTTCATAGATGTATTGACAAGGTACTGTCATGATGTTAATTTCTTTAAACAGTTCTCACAGAGAATCGCGCCTACGTAGATCATATATGGCTCTGATGGCTCTTTTCTGCAGAATAAATATAGACTCAATGTCTGCAGCCTGTCCCCATAGTAAAATACCGTATGACATAATACTATGAAAATAACTAAAATAGACTAGCCTCGCGGTATCTACATCAGTAAACTGACGGATTTTTCTAACAGCATATGCTGCTGAACTCAGCCGTCCTGCAAGAGATGTTAAATGAGGACCCCATTGTAGCCTAGTGTCGAGCGTAATTCCCAAGAAAACAGTTTTATCGACAAATTCTAGTTTCTCTTGATTCAATAGATAGATTCACAGAAACAGGAAACTATATGAACGTTGGGCTCATCTCGACTATTACAGCCGATCTATATTAATGTCACGCAAATATAAACTCAAATAATGTAAGCTCGTTAGCACAACAGCAACTAGTGTTGTTAATTTATTTGTTTTAGGCGCACCGGATGGGAATGTTTACGATTGTCATCATTATAATGTACTGCGATGAAAGTTTCAAATATAAATATATTTGTTAGCTTGCTCTGTTATGCGTCAGATGGTGTGTGTGTAGTGGGTAAAAATAAAACTTCACATATTTGATTACCGGGTTAACAAGAATACATCGGGAAACAAAATGGGTTACGAGGCTAATTGCACTTTGACCGAAACTGTCGCTTTCAAAAAGCTTGCTTGCTTGCTTGTTTGTTTGCTTTTTGTCGTCTCCAAAAAGTAAATAAGGCGACCTAGATAAATAAAAAAAAAACTAAGGACGAACAAGGCGCTTTTTTTCTGCTAAAGCTTGGTATAACAAAAGAGTAACAAATTATTATGAATAATTAATATTTAATTCTAAAGTACTCGGGTAACAGGAAAATACGTTATTTAACAATGAGACTATCGTACTTTCCCGTTGGAAAACAAAAGATAGATAGAATAACCATCTGAACTAATCTGAAGTAATTTGCTCATTAAAAAAAATCTTTTAGGTATTCGTTATCCGCGACGGCCGAGCTAGTAATAAATACATTTCAGAATAAAATATCAACGTTTAAAATGAGATAAAAATGTTTGAATAAAATAAATTTCACATTTCAGGACGTGTCTCCCAACCGCACGTACATATTTATTGTATGTATGTATTGCGGGTGCTGCTTCTGAATCGTTCTCGACCATTTTATTATTTTCATATTTTAAAAGCTTCGTGTCATAAAGTCGGATAGATACGGAGGAGGCTTTGCGGAATTTCGGATCATTTGCACTATGGGCATAACGGAGAAATACACACATCAAAAGTGTCTAGGGATCAACATATATTTTTGCAATAACTTTTCTCCTGATTGATATTAATTAAAATTTTCTTTAAGGATTCATCAAATAAAGTGTTTTCGTTTGTCACAGTAACGATAAACCAAGTCACCTTTGCATTAATAAAGAAATTTGCCATTTTCCTAATAAAGGGATTTTTGACATTTGAACCACTAACACAAAAGTTCGAAAAAAAGACTGAAATAACAGTTTTCTTTAAAATTTTATTGGGTAACTTAAACAATTAATAATCCGTGTTTCTACCGCGAACACTAACAACACAAGAACATCGGTTTGGCATACTCAAAATGAGTTCATCCAAATCACGCTGTGGAATGGCCGCCCATGTTCGTTGCAACAACAAAAAAAGGTCTTCTTGCGACTGGATACCCTCCATATTCGGCAGAGCTCTTCTCTGTAGCATATCCCATGCATGCTCAATCGGATTCAAGTCTGGCGACTGAGCAGGCCAGGGCAGGACATTGATGTTAGCTGCGGCGAGAGTCTGTCTTACAACTCTTGCGGTGTGCGGTCGTGCATTATCATGCATTAACTGAAATAAGGGACCGATTTGCACTTGTAGAGGAACGATGACGTCTGATACAATCGTCTCAGCATAAATTTGAGCGTTGAGGTTGCCTCTGATCCAAATCAACTCAGTTCTTCCGCCGATCCAAATACCCGCCCATACCATGATGGTTCCACCACTATAAGGATGGACTTCCTGGCAGGATTTTAATCGCTGTTGGCGTCCAGGGGTTCTCCAGTGTCGTATACGTCTTGTATCCGGTCTCATACCAAAACGAGACTCATCAGAAAAGCACACGAAACGCCATTGTTCTTCTGCCCAATTTCTGTGTTCAAGAGCCCATTGATATCGTATCCTACGATTGTGCATTGCTATAGGTGGTACCCGTAGCGGTCTTCGGGAATGAAGGTTCACTTCATGCAAGCGGTTTCTGACTGTTTGGTCGCTAATTAAGTTCCCTGAAGAGTGATGAAGCCTCACGGCTAACATCATGGCGGTTATTGTTGGAGCTCTTCGAGTTAAGATTTGAATGTATCGGTCTTGTCTCCGTGTGGTGCAGCGATACCGTCCTCCATGGCGCTCAGCCACGGTACCAGTGCTTCGGTAACGTGTCCAAAGTCGACTGATAACACTCTGACTTGTATTCAGAGCTAAAGCCACAGTACGTTGCCGGGAACCAGCTTCTATCATTCCCACGGCTCTGAGCATTTCTTCCCTGCTTAAATGACGTCGCCGCTCCATAATAACGTTGGTTTTAATCAGTAGTAGGGAAACAGTAGCACTAATAATGTCTTCAATGCGTTGTATGTTTTTATAGGGAAAATATTGACAGCTGATTTTCATCTTTTACTCGAATTTGATTCACAGTTCCTGATTCAAATTATGAAATGCACCAAAAAGGATCCATATAAATTTATAAAATCATAAATTTATTACAAAGCCACATCTCAATCTCAAGAAATCCACATAAAAATGCTTGATCCCTAGACACTTTTGATGTGTGTATATACAGGTTTTCAAGGAAAATTATATTCATAGGTAATAATAAAAAAAATACTTTAAAAATACATCCCTTGGGTAGAAAACAGAATATTATTATATGATGTAAGTAATGTCTTCAATCTTTCATTTTTCATTCGATTTCAATTAATTTGCGATACAAACTCTCTATAAATTATTGGAGCTCTAATTACTTATATCAGAAACATAAATCGCTCGCAATATTCTTTTCTATAGCAATTAAGTGGCGATAGCAAATCAAGATAAATATAAATCTTTGTTTAGAGTTAAACAAATCTAATTAAAAGAAGATAAGCTAGTGAGTTTATCTGTATAACGTTCGTAGGTTCGTAACGTTCGGAAAAATCTCAATCAAAATCTTAAATCCGTACACTCACTGAAAGAAAACGTACAGCCTCAAGAAAAATAGCACAAAACTTCCGTATAAAACGAACTAAAGGATGAAAGTTCATTCCCTCCAGAGGTTAAATAGAGGATGAAACTTTGTAAAGAAATTCATCATATTCGCCTTAGGAAATGCCTTCGGGCACACGCGCCTTCTGAGAAAAGAATTTCTTATAATCGTTACTTGATTTTGGGATAAACTTTGGTACCTACTGCGTTCTACGGGTTTGGGGAGAGGGGAGAGATTGTTTGTTGAGTGTGTCAAGGTCAGGGCTCGGATGCTGCGCAGCTACAGATGCGATCCAGACACACAGGCGAGCCACGGGGAAGCGAATCTACTTTGAAGTGCTGCGGCCAAGGTTAAGTCGTTCGGAAACTGAGTGGAGAATAAGAACGTTTTAAATAGTTAAACTACTTTTGCCCGGGACTTAGTTTACTTTTATTTTCTATTTCTTTTCCTACTAATCTGTCAAAGTTCATAACGACCTATTCAGTGGTTTAGTCGTGAAAGGGTAACAAACAGCATCTTTTGCATTTGTATGGACTATGAAGTATGGACCTAGCTTTCTCGTAGGTATACTCGAATAACTATAGCGTAGAATTACAAAAATATTCTCTGACCACCGTTTTCTAGAAAATATAAAAGCTAGTCAAAGAATTGGCAACTCACACAGAGAATAACTGAATGAAGAAATCACAGAACGAAACGCACCTCAGTTGCAATAAATATACATATTTATAGCGGATGTGTCCCCGGGTCGCACTCGCACACATAATGAGCATGTGAGAGAATCTCCGTGAATGCATCTCATCTCAGGCAGATGCCGAACGTTTGCAGAATCCAATGATTGGTTCCGATATTACTTGCAGGAAATTACGGAGACTTCATCTATGAATATTGGAGGAGACTAGTTATAACTATGTTTGTTACGGATTCAAGTTTATATGGCTTCGTGTTTGCATGCCTTGTACCAAAATGAGTTTATCTCTCTCTTTCTTTGTAAGAAACTAACTCATTCCTGCTTCGCACGGTTTTCAAACTTGTCAAAACATCGAGATTACTTAAATAAATATGTATTCGTTTGATATTATAGTAAACCTATTGGAATAAATTATCTAAATGACAGTGGAAACCACATAAAAATCCGTTGAGCTATTCAGAAGAACACAGCAGACAGGCACAAAAGCTTTGTTTTATGTTAAGTGGGTATGTTTAGAAATTAGATGTTGTAGTACTTATGCGTATTGCGTATTGTACTATGTGTCTCTATGTAGCCCATGTTACATCGTTAGATATCATATCGAGTTACATTTTAATTAATGTGTTATTTTTCTTCGGAATTTATAGCAGCTTGAAAAATGTTCTGAGTGGCCTACAACGTGCCATTTATAACAGATAGTTTATCTTGTAGATAAATGTCAGCAGGGGATTATTTTATGCAAACCGACATCCGATATCGGCTGAAAAATGTTTGCATACTGGTAAAAGCGGGGCGGTTAAATTAAGTTTTATTTTCAACCACACTCGGGGATAGATTTATGTGGGAAAATGAATCGATTTAAAAGTTTCAAACCACCGCCTTTCAGTGTACAACGTTTTACTAACCTTAGGACACTTCACTTACTGTGTTATTTTAACATTCTTTTTATTACCTAAACCATTTGAATATACATTTCCTTTTACTACAGTTTTCACTACAGTTTTTAGCCACGAGTAGACCCGTAACCCGCGCGGAGACCGTAAACGATCCCATCGAAACGTAGGTAATGCTGGGATAAAAAATATCCTATGTTCTTACCCAAATTAAGACCTAGGTACCTGTGGTCAACTCAAAAGATTCACAAGAAACACAGACTTTCGCATTTATAATTCTGATATTAGAAGGTAGATATGGATTAACGTAGATAAATATGCACGTTTTACACAATGTGTTCGTTATATTTTCGTAGCACCTATATTGTACCCTTAGTGCGAGCTAGATATTTATTATTTATGAAACAGATCAGGAACTAGAGCACAGCTATCCTGTACACTGTGTACACAAACGTTCTCTTCGAAGCTCTTTATGGCATAAATACAAATAAAGGATACCGGGGCTGCGTTAAAAACACATCATTAGAATGGTGTATTTTAACTGTAAATGTGGCTGACAAAATGTAGGCCCACAGTGCAAGAGTTTTTAGAGATCCAAGCTAACTTTGTTGCCTTTTTTACCATTTACATTCATTAATTATAAATAAAATATTTAAAAACACAAATATTGACCATGAGAAACATTGTCGGAATACAATATGATAACATAGTGTGTTTATCTTTCAGGCTTGCCAAGTGTTGTGTATTTGCAATTTCTTCTCTGACGGATTCTAGCGATTTCTGAAAGCTTATATTTAGTTTAGCTAAAAAAATTAATGGGCTGGCAGTTCTTTGAGTATTAATCATCATAGTAAATGATCACAATAAGGCATACTGTGCTATTTACCTATAGTTTATTAGTGCCTACACTTTTCGTGTCAGCTAATTGAAAATAAATATTTACAAAACATGTTTGACGACCGTTTTGTGAATTTTCATCTGTCAGATTTATGCAGTACTACCTTGTTAAAAGAAAAACAAATATTGACCTGTTATGTAAATCACATGGAACGATTTTCCTTGAATTTCCACAAAACAAAGAAATGATTCAAGGGATTGCCCAAAAAAGAAGTAGGTACATAGTTAGAAGAGCTAGAAATTGACTAACTGTTAAACAAGTCTACCTACTCTTTTGTATAGCTCTAAGTATATTGTATTATAGTGTCTTTCAAACAAGTTCAATTAATAAACAGATAATATCATATCACTACGGGACAGCCCTAACTCTGTATGAAAAGGTTGCCATGGATCACCGCAATCCAATCACATCTCCAATCCGTTTGCCTCGCTCGAAGAGACGATAACAAAAGAGAAAAGTTCATCCAGCATCCACTATTATTACTGGCATTATAAAACTACCAACCGCACGATTATACTTTGTGAGCTAATCTTATTTCGAGCACAGTGCAGTATTATTACAAGAGAATGTTTGTGTACTACGCTCTAATCATCCGTTTATTATAACTAACGAGATTCTTCATTCCACAGCGGGAAACTCAATTTTATTGTTTGTTTTAGCGGAGAAGAAAATTCTATTTACGGCACTGATTGAATTGGGATTTCTGCTTGTAGCTTGTAGCGTAAGCTACACGCGGAAATCCCAATTCAATCAACGTAAAAATAAAAAAATAATCCAAAAAGATGTCGTGCTTGTGTAAACAAGAACGACATTTTTGTGTTTATTTTTTGTAACTACTTAAAGACAGATGGCCAACATTGTCCCAATAGGTACCTATACAATATAACTAATGCAGGTTGAGTGGAGTGATTCATATTTCATAGTATAATCCTATTATAGAATAATAAATCAATGACAAAACTCGACGGCCGCGAAAACATTCAACTGCACCTGAAGCTTTCAGGGCTTTGAAGGCTACGCGGCGATGTCGATGGCGGGAAAACTTTATTAATGGACGTCACTACCATAGACACACTACTGAATGACTTCACTGACAGATATTTATAGACTTCTTAAAACAAAGTCACAAGCTTCGATAGTACAGTGCAGATATTTAAATATTTTAACGCGTCGAATGTACACTTACCGAATTGCAAATCTTACTTATATCACTAACAAATAACAATTAATAGGTGTTGTATATTGAAACTGGATTGGTTTCTCGGTGTTCCGGTTTGCAACGTGGTTGTGTGGTAAACAAAGTTTGTTTTGTGGTGTTTCGGATATGTGGGTGATATGGGCGGGCGGCTGGGCGGACGAGCGGCCGGCTCGCGACCCTCGCGGACACTGCCGTGCGATACGCAGCCGCCCACCACTATGCTGAACTTCTTAACTGTTTGCTCTGATAATTCTCTGAGTTAACCGCAGTTTGCTTTGCGGAGATGTACCTGAGGGATGTTGGCGGGTTGTTTGTGAAACGTTTTTATAATTATAGACGTCAAAATGTGCTAAAACGATACTTTAGAAATATCATATGAATCAAAGATTCGTTTTTAAAAGCTCCTTCGACTAATATTATACCGGACTTGCCGAACCTTTTATAAATGATCTACATACAATGTGACAACAGCTTTTGTTTCTCTACCCCAAAGCTGCAGTTACATAGACAAAAGAGTATACAGACCATAGAGCCAGCCACAACGTAAGTATATCACACACAGACAAAAAAAAAAGAAAACATAAAAAGGTGGTGGTGGAGGTTTAAGGAGACTAGAGCCTTTCCTTTCCATATCGCCGTGTGGCCCTGAATTGTGGTTAGCTTTTACGTAAACTTAAGTACCGTGCAATATTTAAGAAACACGTTGTAATGGGTAAACGACGATGAATTTTAGATGTTCAAAGTAAGATTCTCTTTATAACCGTGTTGTAGGCAAAGGAACGGAAGGTTTTACGTAAAAAGGATGTGTGTGTGTGTGTTATCGCGGCTCGGTTTTCGCGGGAAATTCGGCATAGCCCAAAGATACCAGCGCAGTTATCTTTTTTTACAAAGATTAGGGTTGACTTGATAGTCTGAACACAAAAGCACCGATTCTTTGAGTATAATGATTACCATATTTAGAGTGGATGTTTCGCTGTAATAAAAGCTCGACATATTTTGTATAGTTTCAGCCCTGAGTCTGGATTTGTGCCAGGTTGATGGCAATAGACTCGTCCCTACTACATGGGATTAGAAAAAAAGTACTGGCGACATAATGTAGTTGTACCATTGATAGGTGAAAATCTGCCAAACCTTTTGGGGATTACAGGCGTTATGATATGTGATGTAAAACCAGCAGCTACTTTATGTGAATATAACACCGCATACCTAACGTGGCAAATAAAATGAATATAATGTGTACCTATCTATAAAATATACACAGCTTTTACCGATGCAACATTACGTAATTATCAGTTGCAAAATACAAACGGGTTTCACACATTACAGCTAATTAGAATCACATTGGGTAAATCCGAACCGCTCACATTTTAATTACATTTGTGCCCAAAATCGCGAATTATTTACTCAAAGCTAAGCCCCGATTAATGGGTTAACACGAAACGGGCTTACCGGACCCGGGTTCTGTGAATTGACCGTCAATTCCACCGGATTACCACATTATTAAATACGGGCCGGACGCCAGGTCGGGTTGTTCCTTTCACAAACATTGATGGCATCTGATATATAGCACTAGAATTTACTTATTCAGTAGTGCTGAGTAGGTATACAGGTAAAATCTGAACGCAATCAGCATCTACGGCGTTTAAGAGCAGTTAGTGTCAAGGCAAATGACTTGCCTTTGAACGCGTGGTGTGTGTGTGGTGTGGTCGATCGCTTTTTTGGTGAAAATTGATCTTACTATGGGATTTTTGCTTCACTAGATATTTTTGTCAAGTCAATAGCTAAGTGAATAGTGAATGAAGGACAAATTACACACGCATAACAAGCAATAAGCACACCGACCTAACGCTCACCGCGACGCTGCGGTCCGCGCGGTCAAAAGTTGTCCAGACTTTTCGGTTACTTTAGGTTGCGCTCAACGTTGGTGGTGCTTACTGCGTTGGACCATGAAAGTTAATTGAATATTAGAACAAAAGAAGTCAGTCGAAGATCAAAAACTCATGTACCTACTTAGTTTAATTTTATAATGGTACAGTTTTCGCTACGCAGGTACCACAAAAACTTTATTGTTTTAGTAACAATACATTGAGGACGAGGTGCTCTATTTCTCCTTAATTTATTGTTTTCATGAAAACAACTAACCCTCGGCGTCACTTCGCAACGTTCCCCTACAGTCTACACTTTTCCATCTAATCTCTTATTCAAAAATTTGATAAACGATTTCTTTACAGTACCCAGAGCTCTTTAAAACCTTTTGCATAAATTGTGACTTGGACTAAATTCCCTCCACTTCTTGCTAAGTAAGGGAAGTACTACGTTGAGTAAATACAAGTTGGAAACATAGGTCTAATATTAGTTTTTATACTAGACAGCAACTGTGTAGTATTTTAAAAGTGGATTAGTAGTGCGTTTATAATTAAAAGGTTGATTTTAAAAGCGCACCTTTAGATGTAACCTAACGTAAGTGAAAACAGGGGGCAAACCTTAGTTCGTGCCACTGTGGCTACACGACAGATTAACTTATCCGCATCATTGCGTGGTAATATGGAGGCGAAACCAATATTACATTTAGATTGACCGAACGAAAATCATTTTTCGTCGTAACGGTTCTAGCTGCCTCAAGGTCTACTGGGATGCAATAAGAGGTATTGACAGTATTAGGTACATAATAAGTACTTGTAAATAGTTTGAAGGACGCTGTTTACGAGCTAATGTCACTGCCATGTGCCAACTCGCGTTTGTTCTAGGAAACGTTATAAGATTCACACCAATTATTATTGTATTATCATTCACACTAGAAACGAGACATTTACCATGTTTACTGTTCATTTTGAGTTCCCTATATTTCGGCGCTGTTGCAAGCACCATGATCACGTATAAACCAATTAATTAATAAAAATAATAATTATCAATTTATTATTTATTAATTAAATAATTTACTAATTATATTATTTATTTTTTCTCATTTATGAATTAATTATTATTGTCATGGTTGTCCTGCTCAGTAATATCTACATTCCATGTACCTACCACCTGTTTGAGAAGGTTTCAGCGAATAACCTGCGTTCAGACGTGAATACATAACAGTTTGATGAATATTCTGTGTATTGGAAAGCTTTCAGTAGAAGTACGGGTCTGAGTGGATTCGCCTCCAGCAACAATGAGGAGTTTCCTTAAAACGTATGTATCTATTACTGCCTTTACTAGAACTGTTTGCAACAAAACTCAGGAGTTTCGAAGAATATGCTTATAAGCATTCTTATGATTTTTCTAAAGGAATCTTTCAGACTAAAATCAAGAATTTAGGTATACATTGCCGCTTGCTTTTTCCGTCCAGTCAGACATTTTTACGATATACCTAATTATGATAATACATACAATTACGGCTGTAATCCCTGAAGGGTTATGCAGAGGTGTAGGTACCCTATAGTTTATTACGGTGATTATTTTGAAGGAACTCAAATCCCAACGAGCGACACATATCTAATAGAAGTATTTAATTAAGAAAAACACTGAAACTATTCACACTCATCTCTGTGAAACACTATTAAAGCTAAAGATTGCGCCAACACTTTAAAGTTATCTACTTGCCGCTAGCGGAGGGAACACAACACCCGCTGGACACCCGAACAAAACTCCAATACTAGTGCGATAACTCAGACTCGACCACACTGAAAGCGAGTTTAAATTAGAAAAGTACTCCTGAGTTTGGGACAACAGCATTCAGCAAATAGGTAAAAGAAGGTCAGCAGATGTCCTATTCTCATATTAACTTAATTCACATTCAAAGTGCATCATGAATCTCATCTCACCGGCAATCAATGTCTAAAAGTTGTCAAAATATGTATCTCGAGGTATTTTAGACCAATAGAAATTGAGATTAGAACGCAACTGTTCATAAAAACACAAGAAATGTCCCTCAGATGTTTCCACAGGTACCTCTCTTGTAATACAGAAACCGTACACTTTACTTGATGCCTCATTCGACGCTAAGAGGGTACGACAATCCGGCTTTACATAAAGCACACATGTACAAAATATGTAGGAAAATATTATTCGTCTCTACTCTATATGCCTAATCAAAATGAGCGTGAAGGAAGAAACTGGTCGACTTTGTTCAGAGAGAATGCGGCTGCTCGATTCTTTCCGTTGCTCCCGTATATATTTACATTTATACGCTGATTTCAAATAAAATATTCAACCCTTGAGAAGCCTTTTTATGTCACTCACTGTCTTTGAATAATAACATCTAACTTAGTCTCTTGTATATCTGCAAGGTAACACTGTATTCTGTAGTAGGAACAAACCTGCTACATAAAGCAAATAAACTTTCTACCTCGTTAGTTGACTGTTTTCAAAATGCCAGGTCTAAGCGTCAAACCCCAGATCTCAAGAGCGTTAGCACTCGCAACGTCAGACCATAAGGCGGTCAGTCACCAGGAATTTCCCAGCAGCAGCTCGGCGAAGCCTGAATTTGTGACCGGTTGACGACGATAGGCTCACCCACTATTACATAAGACTGGAATATGGATGTAGTAAACACCTCTGCTTAGTATTTCGCGAACTACAGGCTTTTATGTTATATAAAGCAAGTAAATGAGCAAGTCCAGCACTCAGATTGTTAATTAAGTAAGCTGTCCATTTACAGTGCCTACAAAACGTAAAACAACATTTGACATTAATTCGTTTTCACGTCGTGTATTACTCGTAAACCGGTTTAATTTAAGTAACCAGAACTCTCGGAAACAGTTAAATATTTAAAATCGGAAGCACTTACACGGAAGAGGAGGATTAAATTCTTTGAAGCGACCGTTAGCAGGTAACACATAAACATTGGATTAAAACGAAACGAGTTAATTAAAGATCCACGTGCAGCCGTGCCCACCGGTGGGGAACATTTGCAGTTTGCACACGTTTTAGTAGGTTTTCAGTCTTTTGTCTTCATTTTCTTCCGGCTTATTATATACTTGAGAGAAAGACTGCAGATCAGATCTAGAACTCTAGAGGTATTTAATAATCTTAGCTGTGAAAACGGCTCCGTTCATAACTTAGTATCACCTAACCTCTGCCTATCTGGCAATAAGCACAGTAACCGACATCGACAGGCAGAAACACGATCCGATGTATTTTTATGGATGGGGAACAAAGCCCCGTCTGCCCCATGTTTTCACAAAAGGTCTTCATAAAAGGTCTCAATAACATGCACGATGACGTCAATCTATTCGTAAACACTTATTAAGTTTGATAGAGAATTCAAGTTTAAAAATACCTTGCCCGTGGGTGGAAGTACAAGTAGAAAACCACATTTATCATTCCTTAGAAAGTTCAACGTAAAAGCTTCTTTGATTTCTTAGAATCAATGAATACCTACCAACACTAGGTGTGTCTGATTTTCCAGTAATCAGTTTAAAGAAGAAATAAGCTTGTAAGTAGCGTCTGCCCAATTATGTAGATTTTCCGAATTAAGCAACGAATTTTGATACAATAATAATTTAAACATTTAGAGAATGTGCGTCGAAGTATGGGCATGTGCCCCAAGGTCCAATAGCAATAATAAGGTAGGTATACATAATTGAAAAGCTCTTTTACGACTTATGGCATTTCGCAGTCCGTTCGGAGTTATGGAGCTAAGATTACTAGTAGGACACCGAAGTTGATATTTTCTTGGCAAGTAATTAAGATTTTCTGGGTAACCAATAGCCGTAAGATATAGACCACTGAATAGAGCTTTTCAAGGAGAACCTTTGCAAGTAACACTACTTTCGCGATTTCATTGTTCGTTCGAAGTTATTGACCTAAATAAGTGACTATTTGAGCACTGAAATTAAGAATTTCTGGGTAATCAATAGCAATAAAATATACACCATTGGAGAGAGCTTTTCAATGAGAACTTTTGTTATTCACATAACCTTTGCTAATTCGCAATCTGTTCGGAGTTAGTGGCCAAAATAGGCGCCTAGTTTGACACCGAAGTTAACATTTTACTGGCAACCAATAGTCATACGATATATATTCCCGACATATTTCCCACAAACTACTTTTAAAGAAACTGGAATCCATTAATATTACTGGCAAAGCTCTGAAAATGTTCGAATCATACCTAACCAATCGCTCGCAAGTGGTTAAACTTGGTAACTACAACACTATACGAAGACTGCCCTAAACCAATTAAAACCTTCAGACTAGGAAAATATATCCCAAACAAAAACAGACCATTAAAAGTTTGCTTCAACAATTCAGACATACCAAAATACCTCCTAAGAAATAAGAAAAATCTACATGACAATATACAGATTTACGCAGATCAGACCCCAGCTCAAAAGGAGTATTTACAATTACTAAAACTGGAGCTCAACAAACGCATTGAAGACGGCGAAGAGGATCTCATTATTAAGTACATAAAAGGAATACCGACAATCACACTGAACAGAACCAACCAAAAAAACCAATAACCGACTTAATACAAAATGCAAAACACACGGATAAACTAAACCATCAACTAATAAGTAAATACGAAGACATATGTACCCACCCGTCCTCGTTACGGTTTTTTTATGCGAATTTACGCAGTATCCGCAAGACTGGCAAACTTGATGAAATAAAATGCATAATAAAAGCAACACCAATGACTATACACTTACTAATTTTTACTGAAACATGGATAACTTCAGAAGCGGACGCTAAATTATATCAGCTACCACACTATAAACATGTTTATAACTACAGGCAAGATCGCAAAGGCGGCGGCGTATCAATTTATGTGCACGAGAGTATCAAATACGAAATAACAGAAGAAAAATACGAACTCGGTAACCACTACCTATGGATACACATAGATAAACTCTCATTGGACATCGGAGTGATTTACAAACCAGGTGAGTCCAATCTAAACAACTTCTTAGAAACATATATCTCGCAATTGGAACAACGAAAGAGGGCGGTTGTTTTCGGAGACTTTAACATCGACCTACTAAGTAAGAACAGTTACGTTACAAAATACCTAAATGAAATTAAAGGAACAGGATACGAAATATTAAATAAAATACATAAGCTGTACAGTACCCGTGAAACCAGCACTACAAACACTATACTTGATCACATATGCACGAACATAAACAATCACGCGTTCAGCATATCCATAATTGACTCATGCCTATCAGATCACAAGCAGTTATTCCTGGAGATAGGTAGCTTGGCCCCAAAAACAAAGAAGAGAATCCAATACAAAGCACTTAACTATGAGAAGTTATACAACAGCACCCTAATAGAAAACTACACTAATAACGAAAACGACTACCACTGTTTAGAAAGATTTATCTCAGAACAAATAAAGAAAAATAAAGAAGATAAGACCAAAATCCTAAACCTACCTCAAGAAGACTGGATAAACCGAAATATTATTGACTCAATCACCTTACGAAATCACTTATGGCAACAAACAAAATCCTACCCAAAAGACGTCAACCTACGGAAGAATTTTGATAAAGAACAGGACAGAGTAAAAAATCTAATCAAAACAGAGAAGAAAACCTATTACCACAACTTATTTGATAACAGCTACAAAAAACCTAAAAAAATGTGGGAAATCATAAATACCTTAGCAGCAAATAAAATCAAAGACAGCAATGCTCCCCCCAAACTAATTTCGAACTCAGAATGTATAACAGATGGTAATGAAATTTGTAACTTACTTAACTCATTCTTTGCATCAATAGGCGCGGACTTAGCTAACGAGATTCCTAACATGTACCACACCAACACAGGTAATATTCTCATGTACGACAGTAATTACACACACGACATAACTTTAGACGAACTTTTCCCTTGTAACATAGACGAAATATCAAAAATAATTGATAACCTCGACTCCAACACTAGTACAGGCTTGGACGGTATCAGCACAAAAGCTATTAAATGCCTTAAAAATATAATTGTGGAAAGACTAACAAACTGTATAAATGTTTGTTTAACGCGCGGTATTTTCCCCGACTCACTTAAAGTTGCAAGGGTCAGTCCTATTTACAAATCTGGAAGTAGAACTGACCCCGGCAACTATCGACCGGTATCGGTCCTACCCGTTATTTCGAAAATATTCGAACGAGTGTTATACAGCCGTCTAAACGACTATTTAACTAAGAAAAAATTCCTAATTGATCAACAATATGGCTTCCGTCCTAAATCAAGTACTCTCACTGCCTCAGTAGATCTAATAACGAAAATAAAAACTCATATTGACCAAAAAAACGTTGTTGTAGGTATTTTCATCGACCTAAAAAAAGCATTCGATACGGTAAGCCACCACAAGCTACTACAGAAATTAAATAACATAGGCATATCAGGCAGCGCCCTTTGTATGTTCACTTCATATTTGCAAAATAGACAACAAGTCGTTAAGATAGATAACTACACTAGCTCGATACAAAACATAACATACGGCTGTCCGCAGGGCTCAATTCTAAGCTCATTACTATTTCTAATATACATAAATAACATTGATAAAATAGGACTGACAGGACACCTGACGTTATACGCGGATGACACATGCCTTTTTTATTTCGGTAAATCTTTACAGAATATTATAACCGATGCGCTAAAAGACCTTGACCTGCTCAGTGAATGGTTAAAATATAACTTACTGACTATTAACACCTCAAAAACATCATTTATGATTTTCGCTGCGAAAAATAAGCCATTACCGGAGTTCCCACCTCTTACCATCAACGGAGAAACAGTCAAACGGTCTAGTCACGAGAAATATCTCGGTCTGTGGGTAGATGAGAAACTTACCTGGAAACTACACATCGATCATGTTAAAACAAAATTAATATCACTATTAGGAGCGTTACGAAAAGTTACAAAATGTATCCCGAAAAAAGTACGTCTAATTATATATAACTCTCTAGTAAAATCAAACCTAGAATACCTTATCGAAGTGTGGGGCTCAGCCGCTAAGTCTAATCTTAAGCCGCTACAAAGAATACAAAACAAAATTATCAAAGTTCTATTTCACTACCAATATCTTTATCCAACAAAAAAACTATACAAACAAACTAAACTACTAAATCTCACACAACTGTACACTTATTACACCTGCATTCTCATAAAAAAAATCACTACGAACTCCGTGCAATCAAACATACAAATCCATAAAAAAACAATAACATACAACACAAGAAGTAAAAATAAATTCCAACTTAGGGCTGCCCGTGCACGGACTAATTACGGCAAAAAAACAGTGTTAGTGGAGGGAGCAAAACTGTTCAATGATTTACCAGAAGACTTAAAGAGATGCGATAATTTTAACATATTTAAAAGTAAACTTAAAAAACATGTATGTACCCTATAACGTCACCAACAACGCCCCAGAGGCAAATATTATATTATTATTAAGAAATAACTCTGTATCTCATTATAAGTGAACTGTTATTTATAAGTTCTTATGAGAAATAAATATCTTTAAACCGAACTATCAAAGTGACGCAAGACCTATAACGTATAGCGTTCCACAGGGATCAATTTTAGGCCCCTTGCTCTTTTTAATATACATAAATAATATACATGAAATAAAGTTACACGGTCACCTTACCTTGTATGCCGATGATACGTTTGTTTTACTTCGGGTCTTCGATTCACGACATCATTTCACGAGCTCAAGAGGACTTAAATTCCCTATCCATGTGGTTCCAGTTCAACCTTCTAACAATAAATATTTCCAAAACATGCTATGTAATATATAAGGCAAAAATAAACATATTCCCCCATTTAACCCACTTACAATTAACGATACGCCGTTGCAGCTAAAAACTTGCGAAAAATATCTCGGTCTTAGAATAGATAGTTCCCTTTCCTGGAATGCTCACATCGAATACGTAAAGAACAAGCTCTCGACACTAGTCGGAGCTCTGCACAACATATCTCAGTGCATTCCACGAGGATTGCGATACACCATCTATAATTCCCTAGTGAAGCCACATCTACTATACTTGGTCGAAATATGGGGTAGTGCTGTAAAAACGAAACTAGCACAACTACAAATTTCCCAAAATAAACTAATAAAAAAGCTCTTTAACTATCCGCGCTTAACATCAACAATAAAAATATACAGAGACACAAAAATAATGAACATAAAGCAACTATATATTTATAACACATGTATATTTATCAGAAAAGTTCTTAACAAAAACATTCACACAAATATCACACTTACCCAACATAGACAAGTTAGTCAACGAAGCTCACGACGAGCAAGTTTATTAGTTCTACCAAAAACCAGGACCAACTATGGCAAAAAAATGCTTACATTTGAAGGAGCACAGCTATACAATAAGGTACCCTCCCGCATAAGAAACCTACACTCATTCAATGCATTCAAAAACCAGCTTAGCCTGTATCTAACCGCTAACCGGACATTATTTGAAAAATGAATGCGTTGGGTGGGTCGAGTTTCGAGTAGTTTTATTTAGTCTGTGACGGATGTTGTCGAACCTAATATTAGTATTTAATTAAGTAATATTTATTGTTCTCAAGTAAGTGACATGTTATGTTTTTATTGAGAATAAAGTTTCTTTAAACCTAAACCTATATAGGTACACTAGTGGGTAGATCGTTCAATGAGAACTTTTGCTACTATCACCACTTTTGCTAATTCGTAGTCTGTTCGGAACATGATTATTGATCTAAATATATATGTAGGTATCTAATTGGGACCCAAGTTAAGATTTTGTGGGTAACCAATAGCAATAAGATATATACCTACCATTCGAAAGAGCTTTTCGATGAGAACATTTGCTACTGATACAACTTTTACTAATTCGCAGTCTCTTCGGTTTTATTGACCTACTCTCTGACTGAATCGAGAAAAGTTGTCAAAGCAAGAAAGAGATCAATCATCTTAACGCTGTTGGGCGCTGGGGCAGAGTTAACAATCTGTCCAACATAGTATTAAAAGGAATGATTTGTTCCTGAAACCGCATTTAAGATGTCAATATTTTGAAAAGGACCTTTGAAGGCTTATTATATGATGTATAAAACGTACAGTATCGGTGCAAATCAATAAATTGTCGAAAAAACAGTATTTAATCTCACTTAAATTCTCATATTTAGGGCTCTGTAGCTCCTCTCTGAATCTGAATCGAGAAAAGTCGCTGTTATAATAAATGTTCTTCATAAAGAGATCTATCCATTGGTATATATCTCAACTTGCTATTGCTATTGGTCGCTAGGGCAAGTTTGCCCATTCTTCAATTTGTTCAAGACTTAAACCTATTTACAATTATTGTATGCACCTTAAATTAGACTATAACTTAGTGACAAGATATAAGACAAGTGCGACTTAAACTAGGAGGACTCCTGTGCTGTAAGCACCGGTTACTTCCGTCACCACCGTGATCGAGCTGCCAACGCAAGTGTGGTGCGGTGCAAATGTAAGTATTACAATATTATTAATTTGTTAATTACTATCGTGCGTGTGCGTATGAACATATTTTGTGTGTGCGCGAGTATCTTGTGTGGTGTTTATGTTTGTGTGTGTTTACTTGTATGAATGAGCCTGAGTGGCATTTATTTTATTTTAATTTTATTATTTTTAATATTATTTCAGTATCTACATAATTTTGTATAATACAATATTATTTAACTCTCCATGTCTGTCTTTACACCGCTAACTAGTTGGTATAAACACAGATATAAAGGAGTATGAGCTATTTCTATTTTTTTTACGGAAGTTTCATTATAGACTTATGAGCCCATGTACGGAAGTATACTATTCGTAAATAGACTGTCGAAAAGCTTCAACAAAAGTTCACGTGTTTTGTTTATTAGGCTCACTAAAACTTTAATGTTCCCACGAATTGAATTCGTATCCGGAAGCTCATTACTTATTGACAAACGGAAAACCTAGCTTTGGATAACTTTATTTACGCTTATATTACATTAGGTATCGTATTAATATTCCATATGTTTTTCGTAGCAAAACGATGTATATATAATGTATGAGATTTATTGATGATAACTTAATCAGAGATGTCAGCTTTCACGATTTATTCGTGAAGCCTTTGTTGGCATCTCAGTTAGGAGGAAAATCTTGCGTTACAGAAGCCTTTATCAGCATACTAGCCAGACGCCCGCGCGCGCCTGTTTCGCACTGTTTTTACGACTTCACAAAACGTCGAGTGGTGTGTAGTATAATATCGGTGAATTTTCCACATACCTACATCTTCCGGAATATACTCTCTAAGTCTAAGGCCTGAATCATGAAAATGTGATAAAATGATGGCGAAGACTGCATCTAATCCGTTGCTTTGCGTACGTTCGCGTTAAGGGAACGCAGTCACACAGATAGACACGAATAGCAACTATATTTTGTAATAGATGTGAGTAGATGTGCTACTTAGATATGTTGTAGTATAAATAACATATGTTTAATGTATGAGATGGGGTTTATTGGGGATTTATTCCTCAAGCGCTTATGTGAACATGAGGAAAAGCTTGTGCTACAGAAGCCCTTTGGCATACGCATATTGTATGTTTCTTCCTACAAACCCTAGATAACATCCAATTTAATTAAGTGAAACGAAAGCTTCCGCCATTCACTACCCTGCGACACACAAATAACCCCGCAATTGGCGAAACTGCGGAAATCAGAAGCCGATGTGAGCACATCGATTTCCCCGCGGCGACGACCGGCGTGTCCTCGAGCTAAACAATCGATAATATCATCAGATACTCGTACGTATTAATGAAATGATACTGAGTATAGGTTCTGAAATACGCGGCCTTGACGTAAACAGCGTCTGATTGTGAACGATTAACTGAATGGTTTGTGTTTAATTGGTAATGGATCGGTCGCAGGTTAAGTGAAAAAGTTATTTATGGTGTTGGACATTTTGTACTATACTAGCTGTTGGCCGTGGCTTCGTTCGCCATAAGGTCCCAAATTATTCCTCGCGAACATTCGACCGTGAGAACGAGGATCTTGTGTCATATCCTGGGTCAGTCTTATAGTACTCTGTGTGTCTTTTAATAAAATCATTTCAACAGGTAAAGCGTGAAAAGGTTACAGACAGATATATTTATTTTTGCCTTTATAATATTAGTTTGGATGCTAACATATTTTTACATAGCGGTATCACGGTAACTTTTCGGGTGGAATTGTTAGTGTTTCTATTTCTGGAGCTCGGTTATTAATTATTCGGTTGTTAATGGACTAAAATATAATTAATTCAGGTAAAAAAAAATAAAAGATTTTTAGGAGCTTTGAGTATATTTTTTGTTATGAATTTATCTAGTTTTTAGAGGCACGAACGGTCTTGTGCTTATGTTGGACAGCATCCATGGATTAACCGCTGCGACCCCAACTTAGCAGGTTCAATATATACGTTGCAGTGTTTGATTCATTGCACGCGGCTGTTACTGATAGCTATAATAGTCCGCGGGCCAGGGTACAAATTTGGTCAATCATTTCCTCTCGGGCGATAACTTGTAAAATGCTTCAGAGAGTTGTATTAAGAAGCTCCGTGAACGTCAGCTGCGGTTCGGTGGGTGGGCTAAGCAGCGCCGCGGGACTTGTGACAGTGCCTACGGCGAAACCAATTTAAAGAAATTGTCTGTGTCCTAAAATTACAGGGTCTCTCGCGACTCGCACTTGTATAAGCACATACGCGCGTCAATGCTCGTACGAGTTCTGCGTGTGCCAAAAGGCGCGCATATACGTGCGTCCAAAAACGAGCTTATACGAGCCAAAAATACGCTAATCTGTAACCGCCCTTATTTTAACGCCTTATAAAAACTATCTATTACTACCACTGACGTTGTAAAAATAATTAAAAAGGTATTACTAAATGAACCCCTTCGCCGTAACATAGCAGGGTAAGTAATGATGACGTAGCAGTGGGCTGGGCCGCCGGAAGTGGGCACGGGCACGGTGGCCGGTACTTCCGGCCGCCGACACAACGCCAGCCATCGCTGTTATATGGCAAACCGAGGCTAATGGGGAACTGTTTACACAATATTTTACCATCGTTGTACCTACTTACTAGGTCATTCTAACAATGTAAAGGTCACGCACAGTCGACCAGAGGCCTTAGTCTGCTATTGCAATAGTGTCAGAATGGTCTATCATTGATTTAATAAGGCCCCGCGCAGACGAATTACCCTTTGTACGCACGTCAAACGAGTTTCGAACGCGCTTCAATACGCCGTGGGCTAGGGGCCTTATTAAATCAATGATAGACCATTCTGACACTATTGCAATAGCAGACTAAGGCCCCTGTGATAATGAAAGAACCTTGTTATATTACGATGAAAAAGGTTATTAAAAAAAGTACAAATGTGATCAACATTTACGTTTTGCCAAAAAACGTATATATCTTTGAAGACGAAACTCTAGCCGAGATGACGCCGCCCACCGCGCCGCTTCATCGTCTCTCCCGAATAAATCATCTGAACGGAACGATCACGCTATGTTTCGTCTTGTAGACAATCCATCCTATACCACAAACATACTTACAGGGGTCCATGCTTAAAAACTTTTAAAGACAACCAGGTACCTACTACCTGGCCACCCTAAATTACTTGGGTAAAAATTTTGTCTCAATAATTTCCTTACCATCATGCAATTCTACTCTATCGAGAAGTTAGAAAAGTCTGTGATCTGTCCAATAGGGTGGAACGATTTTTTTTTTTATAATCTTGATTTGGAATAGTGAAAAATAGTTGCCAATTGCCATCAGTTACTGCCGTAAAAAATATTAATGTTATCAAATAACGGTAAGAGCCCCCCGCCAAGACATCGAAATTTGACAAAAATGACAATTTAGGGGCTATTTTCAAGGCCTACAGAATAGTACAGAATTACTTAAAACAAGGTTGTTTTATTCAGAAAACATATTGAAACTGTTGTTTCCTAACTGTTACAATCGAATATTTCATTGTGATACTATATTTTGGCGCTGTAACGGGGAGGAAAAGTGCGGGATAAAGCGGGGAGGGTCGCACGCACTGACCCACGAATTGGAGTGTTTGTTTCAGCTAGTTGCGATAATTGTCTCATGGTGAAAGGTTAATTATTATAAAGTTCTTGTTGTTTTACGGATTTAAGTGTTTTAACTTGAGTTCTACGAGACAAACGAAGTTTTATGATAGTCCACATTTGAAAGAAAATATCTTACCTACGCTAGAAAATGTGATGAAATTCTATGAATGGGTTCGTCAATACTACGTTGAAAAAACTGAAGGAAGGAAGGTTAGCAGAGTTCAGAGTATAGAGTAGAAGATTTCTGACATAGCTGCATGTCAATGTAAAGAACTTGTAAGTTCTTTAAGAGAAAACCGGGTGATTTTTAGAAGACCAACTTACTAACAAATCAATTGTTAATGGAAAAAACGGATCTTATTCAATGTTAAAAAATGCAGAAAATTGATTACGTGCTCTCAAACAACAGGCATAATTCAATCACATGAAACGAAGGAATTCCCTCTCCTTCGTTTCGGATCTGAATTTAGTCCCGACGTCAACCTTCCTTCCTGTTCTTCGGCAGCTGCAGAGGGTTCGTGACACTGCTACCAGCCTACTAAGCTCAACCATGTGAGTTTCCATAGTATGAAGACTGTCCGCGATAAATAAATAAAGAGTATCAGACCGAGCTGCGGTGGCTGTCGAATCATCTGTTCTATTTTCACATCTGAGGCGCATGCAACTAAAGTCGTGGACAGGATGAAGTTAAGAAGAATAAAACAGCAAGCACAGGATCCAATTTTGACAATAAAAGAGTTACAGAAATTCCTGGGTTATATTTTGATGGAAGGAAACACATGACAACTATTACTACACAACAACACAACTACAACTATTTTACGTATTTTAAGTGACGTATTTTGATTATAAAAGAAAGAGTTTATGTTGGGTATGTGGTTCCAGCATTAGGCAGCGCTAAAATTATTGAAAGCTATCCATGGTTTTTTGTCGTCGAATACTTCCAATGAGGCGAAACAAGATTTTAAAACACACCTTAAGAAAATGAAGGCGAAGCTGTATTGGTGTTTATGAGACTGCCTTGCCACACCCAAGACATCCGTCAGAGTTGTTACAGAAGCAGTATGCGACATGTCTTAGTCCGTTCTCTCGAGGAATGGATTCATAAAATCTAAATTAGCATCTCGAAAGGTCATTCCACACATAGAGAGGAAAAAGGATTTTTACAACAAAAAATTACGTTTTTATTTTTGTTTAACTTTCTGAATCTGTATTTTTTTCTTCGGTTAATATTTTTATTAATTAAAATATAGTTTTATTTTGTTCTTTACATTCAAAATATTTCATATTTAGTTACTTATAGAGTGTGAATTTAGTTACTTAAAGTTATTTATAGAGTGTTCCTTAGTAAATGTCCATAAAAACTTAAAAGGTGAAAATTCAAACCTCTGGCGGGGGCTCTAGATCTCAAGCTAGAACCTCCAAATTAAGCGGTGTTATTCCTATTTATATAAGGCAACTTTTCCCTGCCATTCCAAAACAAAATTCGAAAAAAAAAACACACAAAAGTGTTCCACTCTACTGTCCAACCCTCAATAATGTTTCACACGCGTGCTGCGTAATACATGCATATCTGCTAATAGAAAGTGCTGAAACGCGGCTGAAATTACCTATCTTTTTAAAAGGTAGGCAAACCCTGAGAAACGACAATAAGTTTTTAACCTGTTAAGGGTTTTATTTAGATACTAGCTGTTGCCCGCGGCTTCGCTCGCGATTTGGTCGGAAATTAGCCCACGGGCACGTTGTAAATATAGCCTATGGCACTCGGGGATAATGTAGCTTCCTATTAATGAAAGAATTTTCAATTCAAAATCAGTTCAGTAGATCCATAATATTAGTATAGAAGTATAGATTATAGTGAGTTGTGAAATGTATGTACCATAATATAAATAACATGGAGAAAATACAACATGAATAGCCCCCCGACCCTTGCATGAACTAGTCCGCGATGCTGAGCCAGTAGCAATAAAACAGCCCCTAAATCAGATCCAGCTTGTCCCCTTGCCGCCCTCCCCAGCGACGCCCTAAGCCGAGGCTCGTACCCCACAGGGGGTGCCCTTAGCGAGTGGTCGCTTAGCTTATAAGTTCATTTTGCTCCTGGCTGGAGGCCTTAAATTCTAGGCATCCACAGGGATAGACCGGTTAAGCAGTAGCTAGCCTCAGAGGTTGAACTGTGAGATGCCATCTACTAAAATAAAATAAACATAAAAAACAAACAACAACATGAATAAATATTTTAGTTTCAGTTTTCCAAGACCTTAAAAATCTTAAATTCATTGCCAGGCCGCACAGCTTATGCCGCTGGGTGCATATTTGCCCAAAAATTTCTTAAAAAGTAAAGATGAGCACTAAAAACGTTTGATGGCTTTTTGAGAATTATTCCCGTAAGGGGAAAAGGGATGAAATTTTGTATTGTTCGTAATTTTTGACGAAATCTCAAGTTGTCTGGCTGTGGCTAGTCTTGATTAGAAATTAGGTATTTATTTGCCATCAGTCTAAAAAATACTGTGTGTTTTAAGTTTGGATCTATTTCGAGGCGAAGTGCAACGGCAACCAACGTTAAAAGCAGATTTTTCTTTCAAAGTTGATCGCAGAATTTAATTGTGTTCCCGAATGAGTGCTGACGACCCGTCTGCGACGGTATTACACGCGAGCAGTGGCCGGCGCGGCGGGGCGGGAGCCGCTCCCCAAGCCAGATTTGACCTTTCACTATCTACTGAAGACTAAAGGGAACGTTTGTTTGTCCAATAAACTTGATTGGTCAATATAAAGGCAGGACTGAAGAAAGGCCGGCTTTTCATTACTTCCGGAGTAGGTCACGTGATGGGGAACAGGAACGTGACGGGTAGAAAGTTCCTCATACTTCATTGAAAAAGATGGATCCTCCGACCAGACGGGGCTTGTGACTGATGGGCTAATACATATCAGTTGTTGTCGGGTTTCTATAAGTATGTTAAAACTCTGCTTGTGCGGATTTATGTGACGTCAGTCAAGTATTACCTATGCGTGTTCCGCATGTGGCGTTGTAGATGCCGCCACAAGATTAGAATTAGAAGAAAATAAGGTACCTTGTGACAATCGTTGATATAAGAGCAAGATAACGTAATCATTATCTTGGAGAAATGAAAGACAAATGAACGTCAATTTCCCAAGAATATAAGTTTCCGCGGCAGGTAGGACAGAACTCAATCTAACTTTGTCCCGATTTTCCGAATAATTTCGATCAAGTTATTTTGAAACGTGAGTTGTCAAATTGCTTCTGTAACATAGTGCCACAAGGATCTTTTGGCGCTTGAATGACATTGACAAGAACCGTTGTGGTTACCAAAGGATGTGAAATCAAATTACAAATACAAAATACAAAGATACGTCTTTTTTCGTTCTGATTTTGATCACGCGCCAAAAGTCCTTTTTACTACAAGGTTTAAAAAACTTTTTACAAGAAGGTTGCTATTTAGTAAAAAACTAGATGTTGCCCGCGGCTTCGCTCGCGTTTTTGTCGGAAATTATCCCACGGGCTCTTGTAAATATAGCCTATGGCACTCGGGGATAATGTAGCTTCCTATTAGTGAAAAAATTTTCAAAATCGGTTCAGTAGATCCAGAGATTACCCCCTACAACAAACTTACATACAAATTTTACCTTTTTATAATATTAGTATAGAAAACATACGTGCCATCGTAATGATCTGTCCTTGGTTTTTTTTTTTCATAAATCTAAATCCTTAAAATCACACTAAATCCTTGCCCTGTGTAAGACTGGGCAAAAATTCCTTAATATTCAAGGAATGTCACAAAACAGAACATGTATGGCGGTCAGCGAAGTGCGGACACTTCATAAAAATATTCCGAATGTTTCGTTCAAGGAACGTCGCCGCCGTCGCGTGACGAGCCCTGCGTCACTTGAACGTCGACCTCCATTAAATGTGTCATTTTTGGCAAATTTAAACTAGTAGGGTATACCAGTTCACGTGAAATGTAAAATAACTTAGCATAACGTATGTAGGATTCCCCGTCTCCCCGAAGAGGTAAGTAGGTATGTAGTTGATTCTTTACCAGTTATTACTTAGACAATTATTTAGGTCATATGTATTAGAGGGCAAGCATTTTACTATGAACTGGTCCTAAATCTCAATTTTCTCAGTGGGTACTACTGAGGTATTCCTGAAAGAAAATTCTCGTAAACTTTGACCAATTCGAAACAAACCCAAGAAACCACGCTAAGCTGTCACGATTGAGACTATTAGATTAATGAGACGTTGTATTTTTGTATTAGGTAGGATATCGTATAATGAGAACATGCAGCCAGTACCTTCCATTTTATATTAAGTTGAGTTAGTAGTTAATAACCTAAAATAATCTATGAATACATAGTTGCCGAGGTTGTATCGTAAACTTACTGAAGCTTGCAGAACTATGTCAATAGAGAAGTTATTGTTTGGAGTAAAATGGTAACTTACAATTTTTCAAAATGTCAGAGAATATCAAGGGCGCTGTGCTTGGGGCTGGGGCCGACATTTTTATTATGGCTACGAAAGGCCACCCTGCAAACATTTGGCAATAAAACTGATGGTGTTTCCCGACTCTCTATTTAGACATCTTTTTCTATAAAGATATACCTATTTAAGTATTTACTCTTACGTGGCTTCATTTTTGTACCTAAATTTTAAATGCATGGACTTGAATTTTAAATTCTTGGTAAAATGGCTGTAAGCGCGGCTGCCAAAGTAGGTTCTCGGGTTATAAATTGAATTGTTTCGTTTTTTATGCGTGTAATCGTTGATGGCAATAGGGTCACACCCCATTATGGATTTTTAACTTTAAATACATCATTGGTAGGTAAACTAATACGAATATCACTGAATAATGTATCATTAATTAAATTTCTTGATAAATCTTGCAATAAAAAATATAAGAGTTATATATAACCTTGTAGGTATACATTCATCGCTATGAAAATGTGGTTCTTAGGAGCCCTTAGCTGAAAGCTTTTTCAAAGCTCTCTGTTATAAAAAGAAAATCTTCAAGTGACTGACATCTTAGAGCGGAGGCGTGTTGGCTAGAATGACATAATATGTATAAAAAGTTCCTTTTTACTTCTTTTCCCCTGACTATGGCAAGATAAAAAGGAGATAAATCATTGAGGAGGCAAGAGAATGCGCAATCTTTGTCGCATATGGTTTACTAGAATTCAATCATTTGTTTATGAATGCCGAATAAAATTATTCTTATGTAGCTGTAACAGTTGACAGTAATTGCGTAGCACATCACGACCCCCGGCGACACGAAAGACACAAGTGAAGCGCGTGCGTTTCACTTGACGCAAGTTGCATCGCCCGAGGACGTGAACGGATCCTAACATTGTACGAAGCTTCCTTTGATTCTTAAGTTCAAAACCATCATCATCAAATAAACGACGTAGAATTATTCATTTCATAGATAGAGCAGTGCACAGAATGAGTGTAATTATATCCAATACCTAATTTCACAGCTATTTCCATATTTAGGCTAGGCTCTGGGGAGTGCCGCGCTCACCACGCCATCCCATACTTACGGAGAAGTTTTATAAGTCATTCATCCACTCGCACCGCGACATGATATCAGAACAAGTAAAACGGATTCAGATTGAACCTAATCATTATTAGAGATAAGGAACCTTTTGGTATGGGAGCATGTGATATCGAGAAATAAGGGAATTGTGATAAGACCAAAGAAGGCACGGACTGTTTGAAATATGATGTGGCTAGAAAGTGGTGGGCTGGCTAGTGACTGCAGAGATGGCGACTAATAGAGAAATATAGAAGAAGACATGAAACGGGGACCCCAAATAAATTAAGGTTATGAGAATGATGATAAATGTAAAATCATCAACAAAGGTAGGTACCTATACTTATTAACCTTTTGACCCCCCCCCCCGGCCCTCCACGCCAAGCCACAATTTCACCTACCATTTTGTCACATATGTGTCGTTTGGCGTACAAGTCACGCGCTTGCTTGTTACATACATTTGACAATGGCGGTCAAAAAGTTAAAATCTCTGTAAAGATACCTCCAGACACGCACGGAGGAGGAAGGGCAGGTGTAGACTCGACACGTGACGCTTCGATGCGTAAAACTAAATTATTTCTCCGGCAAATTAATTTACCGAGCTTCCTACAGGTGACGGGAGTTATTGAGTTATAAGAATCGAATTATGTACCTAGCCTACCTCATACCCGGACAACTACGAGGAAAAGCTCTTAAATAAATCAGAAATAACTATTAATACATCCATCTCATCATAATTGAGGTCGGCGCAACATGTTTTTTTTCTTCATTCTCCTCTGTCAACCGTCACGCTATCATTTACTCCTTTATCTCTCATATCATTCCTCACACGATCTATGCATCGTTTCTTTGGTCTTCCTCTCCCTCTCCATCCATCAACATTTCATCCATCTAATATTATAAATTCGTAAGTAACTCTGTCTGTCACCTTAACGGTTGAACAGATTTTATGGTGGGATTATTTTAGAGCTACATGCAGCGATATAAGCCGCGGGCGATGCCGTGGGTTTAGTGAAATAAAGTAATCCATAAAGAAACCAGCTGATATACTTGTCTAACTTCTAATCTAAGGCTAATTCAATAGGAAACGATTAACCGCTAACAGGGAGGCGTGGATACCGCTTGGGTTAATTAATGCAATATGCTGAAACGGGCGGGTCTTGCGTCTGTGGTTGTGTATAGCTGCCAGGACTTCGATGTGGTGTGTTGAGCTAGTTAGGCTATAATAGTAAGAGATTTAAGGATTTGTACACATGACAAGGTAAGATATTTTTGGTTGGTTAGTCCACGTTTTGCTGATCAATCGAAATGATTGGTTTGGTCGAAGCCTCAAAGGCTTTTCGACTTTTTTACAGATTGGAAGAAATTAGTTTGTTTCGCATATACCGTTAAATTGCATCTGGTTAGACTGGGAGCCGGCCCCAATATACGTAGTTGGGTAAAGACTAGGCTTATGGTGTTGACTCTTGAGCAATGTGCTTAGAGCGCTTCAGAAACTCGGCAATTATACCTCCTTTTCCGTGCGTTTAGAGCTGCGGTATCTGAAAGCGCCTTTATATTGTTAACATTAATTTAATAAATTAATTACATTTGAATAGCAATTACTTAACATAAGTACTTATATAGTTTTTAAGATTAATTTACCTGTTGGTAAATGGAACTGAACATTATGATAAATACGTAATCATGGTAGTTAAGTTCAATTGTTAGGTACGTTCATGATAACAGCGGTTTTTTTTTTCAATTTGGCACTCCATGTTCCTGCATGGTCACCGGTAACATTCACGGGTGATATTTGATTTTTTCAAATTCAATGCAGATACGCGTAGACAGCGAATATTTTTACGATTGTTTCGTAGCGGGAATTTGTCACTCCACAGACCACAGAAATTGTGGATATGAAGTTATGATTGAAAATCCATGTGATATATAAAATTTATTCGACACAAGCTGTTTGTATGAAAGTTGCGGGGTTTAAATTTTCTATTTAACTAGGCTAATGATTCATAATATGATGGGTGTAAAAATACCCTTAACGATGCCGAAAGGCACTTGTTCTCCCCTTCATTGCTATCAGTTTTTTTGTTCTCGACCCTACCTGGGAACCTTCTAGTTACGGAGATATTGGGGATCAAAGTTCCAACTTTTTCACAAGCTTTTTTTTTTAAACTTTTAATGATGTAACTTTAAATACCGTTTCCCAGCAATATTTTTTGCGAAGAGTTACTTAGTTTAATGTATACAGAATGCTTGGCTTGGATGAAGGCTTTGTGAAGGGTCTGGTTACACCTTGTAGGTACCTACCAAATAATACAAAACCGAGTAGAAGTTTGGTAGGTACAGGTACCTCAGTACGAAAATAAAGGAAGGTTTTATCGTATTAAAACAGCGTGCGTATATGTTAGCGTATCGTATTGTATCGTCGTAACAAAAGTATAGTAGCGACTGCTTTTATATAACACCAAAAAATAACGATAAATAACTAAGACTTACATTCCAGAAATTTTGACGTGCCTAGGTTGATTATTTGGTAAGCAGAAACAGAGGCTATTTGTGAATGTTATATGTTATAGGTACCTACAGATGGACACATTTCTACAAAAGAAACACGAAATTGTAGCTGTATTTAACGGCGCGTCGTGTTTCACGTAATGTCCATCAAGCGCAAGCCAGTTAAACAGAACATGTCTACCCAAGCCTACGGCGATTAAGTACATTAATTTTTAATGAGAATAAAAACAAGCATTAGTTTTCATTACAATTGAAGGACAACGCAGTGTAGGTGCGTAAGTTGAGCACACTAACACCTATATGCTTTCTACTTACCGTACGCCTTTGAAGAGAGAAGAAGTTCTCAACTAGACTTAAGCCTTAAAGCTAGGCCACCTGCAGCACCCTCCAATTTCGTCAATGGCGTTTTGACATGCCCGCTTTGTGCTCGGAGTTTTTCAGCTAAAGTTGGATATGCTAGCCACTTGAGAGCACATGATAGAGCAGCACACCAAAGCTCTGGACAACCTCCCTAGAAAGCCATCGAATGCAGCCGCTGTGGCCGAAATCGGCTAAATAGCACCATCATCATCATTACTTAGCATTTATTATAAGTTACTGTAACTAACATTGACATTTCAGCCCTGACACCGCAGCAGCACTAAAAGTTTCCTACTGAGCCAGTGTCAGCAATGTCGACGTGGCCCGAATATGGCCAACTGTCCCCGACATAATTATAGATATGCCGAATATTCCCGTGTGTCGACTACCTCGCTCGTGTCGTATTGTCTGTGGTATCTGACACTGATGCTTCCCTGGGGGTACGATGGATTATAATAATATTTAACGAGGTTGAATATTTTCTGACCATTCGAAATGAATGAAAATTGCTGGAAATTATCACTATCACTAGATCGTAAAGGTCACTTCGATATTTGCCGATTAACCCAGATGTTACTGAAACTATTTGTGACCTCCGATAACCGTGATTTTTGGATATGTTTCTTTACATGACTCATTGTAACTGGGAAAAATGATGAAAAAATTTCAACTTTTCTGGAAAAGCCAGAAAAAGGTGGCCTTTTAAAAGGCCCGTCGTAATACGAGGGTCGTATACATGTATGGCGGTCTAGTAATGAAACAAAGTATTGTAGAATCAGTATTTAATCAATTTAGATTATAAAAAACACTTTTAGTTGTCGTAATCTTAGTTGAGGCGCACTATATGAACCAAGTGATCCACCCCATCATATCGAGATGATTCTCGATGAGCCTTGGGTGTAGGACAGGGTCCTCTCTTATCGCTATTTTGTAAGTTTCGAGCAAACCCTTTTGCCAATGATCTGCGAAAAGTAAGGTGATCATATTCTCCGCCGTCAAAACCTCTTGACTTTATGCAAAGGCTCCACAGTCTCAGTATTTGAGCCAACTAGATGGTGTTGATTTGAGTAAACTAGATTTGTACTCAAATGAGCCTCTATCAGTCTTTTTGAAGTCTTTGTTGGTTGTGAGAGGACACTTAGACGGTCTATTTCCCTGAATCGTGCCAGTCGCTCTCAGGTCCCTGTTACCGAGCTCATGAAACAAGGGAATAGAAGAAAAATAGTTGTCAAAGAACAAATTATATGGCAATGTTGGATACCGAGCTTATAGAACATCTGTAAATTGCAAAAGCTTCCCACTAGATCAAACTGTTTGTAAGCTTCAGCAATAGTGGATGATTTTCCCTGGTATGGATCAAACCATAACACGTAGCTTAATCTTGTTGTACCAACCCATAGTTTAAAATTCGTTTACCATGAATAATAAACTGCTTGCAACTGTGACCACCATAGCATCGTCTGTCTTTGTCTCCAGTCATGATCAGTAACATCCGCGTTGGCATTCTAAGGTGAGAAAATGGTTATTTGGTTCAGCAATAAAGTGTCTTCGCAAGCTCGCTCTAACTCATCAACAAATTCGACGAGACTGAGCGCTTTTACTAATCGCGAGCTAAAATAGAAATGATCATATAATAAACCCCTATATTACGACGGGACTTTTAAAAGGCCATCGATTTGAAATGTTAAAAAAGAACATTTATTTCGCGTTTCGAACCAAACAAATAATATTATATTTTGATGAAATAACCAACATATAAATATCAAAGCGAACTTCTATCAGATTCTGCATATAAATAACATAAAAGCTTACCTTTGTGCAACCATTGTAAAAAAAATCTCCAAGATCTTCAAAAACACTCAATATTAATGAAAATATGTGTTCAATTGTACACGAAACTGCATCAAATAAAATGTTGATAGGTAATAAGTAAGTTGCCAATATGAATATGTATGTCAATTGATTGAAAATTTATGAAAAATGCGGGTAGATTTAGTTATTTTTTTGGGCCTTTTAAAAGTCCTGTCGCAGTATCTGGGTTAAAGGAGCCTGCCCACTAAACCGTACCTTGGCTTGACTAATTTGTTACATAATACTTGACATAAAGTACCGAAAATTACCAACCCGTAATAAACGTAGGACGGATCTATATAAAACATTAGTCGCCGCCATCGCTGTAGGTAAATCGAGTTCTGCTAAAAATTCAGGAGCACGTATTCATTATTATGCACTAGCCTACCTAGCCTGCCATTGAACCACCACTTCCACCAGAGTGGCTTTGCTAAGGGGCTACCGCCTATTTATGTTGCGTGCTATTTACATTTGTCACATTCGAATATGTTTATTCGTAACAAATAGGTAGAAGTAGGTACCTTTAAGGTGTTATCAATAAAGTGATGTGTCACTATGTGCTGCCTTGCAAGGCGTACAAATAATGTTTACACATTAAATAGTGCAGGTTGTAGTTTCTATGAGTACCTACTTATACAACTGTTCTTACAGCTTTTATGAAGTAGGCAAGTAGGCAGTGCAATGCACGCGCCTGGTGACGAGTGTCTGCGTGAATGTGACGTCGTTCGCATGTGCAAATGGGGTGGCCCATTTGCACATGCGAACGAATTAGGCAGTCTTTAAAATATCGTCAGTTTTAATCCAATATCTAACTGATATTATTTATTATTTGTTGTGTAAAAATACCAGTGGAACTGAAACAAAAATACAGGCTGTCGTTTTGCATCCTGGTCAAATTCAAGGAGGTGTCTATACTAGTGATTCTCGACCGACAGCCTGTATTCCCATTAAAATAGATGGACAAATAACACAGCGTTCAGTACGTTTAACTAATGATATCCAAGCAAAAAAAACACTGATTAAAGTGATTTTATTTTGATATAATAGATGTGTTTATTCTACAGTGCCGCCGGCAATTTATTTATTTTTTGCTTGGATATCAAATGGTTAGACGTACTGAACGTTGTGTGAAAATTTGTCCATCTATTTTAATGGGCCCTATATTATTTAGTTTGCAGTTACACGAGGCTTGATTGGCATTGATTTGGGAAATGAATGTTCAGTTGCACAAAAAGCAGCTGACTGACTGGTACATATGTGTAAATAAAAGTTGGCACCTATTACTCTATGGTATATAACTTAGTGTATTGCATGCTGTTTCTATCTATTATTATTGTGCATTTGGCTTGTATCCTGGCTAGCGTTAATATGTTAAACAGTGTTACTAGTGACTAGTGGAGATAAACTAAATAAATACACCTGATACAATTCTTCAATAGGGAAAATATCGTCAGAAAACTGTATGCACTAGGTAAAATTCAAAGACGAGTGACACCAATCCGCATTGGGTTTGCGGAGTGGAGTACGGCCCATGACCTCTCAGAGAGGCATGTGTCCCAATCATGGGAACACAGGCTGATTATGTTTATGGGTTAAAGCAGGTCCCTACCCACCCCTCTGGGGAACATGAACTAGATTTTGTTAAAAAAGGTTACATTTAATTAAGGCACAGTCCCACTGGATTACATTTTTCAGTTTGACGTGATAGACGAGCTACGTCGTTTGCAGCACGCACCTAATTGTTGGCGGGACTTGATGAACTGGCACGCTGGCCGGCAGTCACAGGAGTGCCACGTGATTAATAGTAGACTGTGACCCTGATACCTTCCCCCTTTCAGTTTATTAAAGTTTCCCTACCTACTATTTTAGAGCCTGAAAAAACTTATTTCACAAATAGAAAGCCACAAAACGATTTGATTTTTCACTGCGTTCTGAATGGCCGGAGGTAAATGCTTTATAATAAACGCTTTTTCATTGTCTTTTTTTCAATCGTTCGTTGGCTGTAAGGCTGACAATGATGGCTTAAAACTTTTTGTTTATGCTACAGTTGTATCGGCACCTCACACTCACACTGCTCTAAAAGACCTTATACAAGAACACAAGAGGAACTCATAATATTTTCTAGAACCAAGACTATAAGTCGACGAAAGCCGCGTCTCCCACTAATCCACACTGGACCCGCGTGATAGATGCTCCGAGAGGAGTTTGGGTGTAGTTTGTTTGGAGAAACGAAGGACGGCTATTGTCGACGCGCTCACCCAATCTGGTTCGTCGAAAAAAAATCGCGTGTCTGCGCAATGATCGCTTTGGTTAAGACGTGGCCTGATAAAGATAAGTAAGGTAAGAACTTACATAGGGTCGTCCAAGGCTGCGTAGAATGCTGGATGTAGCGATGGACTCTGCGTGCAGTCCGAAGCACCATTCGAGCAACCGTTCGGCCTCTTTCCAGCCATTGTGCTGTCCTGGAAACTGCAACATTGACGAGTCAGTTGCTAACTCAAGTCGCTTAAGTTGGTTGGAAGAAGTTTAGTCTATATGTAGGTACCTAACATAACTAAAGCCACGAAGACCAGGCTCGTGAGGACGCTTATATTCCCCATATTTCTTTACGCAGCTGAAACATGGACCTTGCGAGATGTGGAAAGGAAGAGAATAGATGCTCTGGAAATGTGGTGCTGGAGAAGAATGCTTGGGGTTTCGTGGACCGAGTTTCGCACGAACGTCTCGATACTTCAAGAACTCGGTATCAGGCAGCGTCTGTTTTCGATAGTACAATCTCGCATCCTGACATTTTTCGGACATGTTTCCCGGCGTGACAATCAGTCCATAGAACGCCTTGTCGTCCAAGGAAAAGTAAAAGGCACTAGACCGCGCGGAAGGTCACCCACGCGATGGACTGACCAGATCAAGTCTGCCATTGGAGGTTCAGTTAACGAATGCAGCAGGATGACCTCTAGCAGCGGTGGCGAAATATCGTGAAGTGTATCACATCTGCCCCTTCCAATACTGCTACGAGTACTTAACGATCACGACCGCTCTGTCAAGAGCGTACCGGATAAGAAGAAGAGGTACCTACCTGTTGCTCTATTTCCTACAACATAACTTAAGTTTCATTTAACTTACTGCAACTTAGAACCTAGTTTCCCTTCCTAAATATTACTTAGAAGTACTGTCAACCGCACATTAGTGAAAACAATTTGTTTTTTAAGCGAAATGTTCTGACTCCCACTGATGTGAAGTTGACCGTTTTTTTTCCTCCACACCGGTTTTTTTACCCCACAGAATGATTAATTTCGCGAAGTAGTAGACATAACTATTGTGATACACTTATGTAAACAAAATCCACTCAGTAAGTAGTGATAGATTTCTCAGAACTGCCTAATTCACGTCAATAACTGAAACAATTACCGGAACGACTAGAGCGCCATCTACCGAGAGTGTTTCTGCTGTAATTAGCTTGAAGCGGTTCAAGTGCTATGTTACACAACTTGTGCTGTTTTCAAATTGTTAAACAAGTTAGAGGAACGTAAATTTGCTTATTATAGGTATGACCTGTACCTATGTTATTGTAGTTTTGATCTCCTTGTTATTGTTTTATGAGGCCATTGCCAACAAATCTGACATTCAGAAACAGCCTGTCCTGAAGGCACTGCTTAGGGATTTGTAGGCCACAAACAATAACGAGCCTTCTCCCAAGCATCATCTACTTCAGTGCAACCTATTCGTATTTTATATGGAGCGACTGCCTAAGTGCCGATCCGATCTTCACATCCCAGTTAGGTTTGTAAAGCGCAACAGGATACCCCACCCTTAGTCTTACCAAGCCAGGTTTTCAATTTGTATGTCATTCCAAAGCGAATCATTATTTTTAACCGGGCGGGAATCGAACCCGCGATGACACGTAACGTATCCAGAGCTGCATCAAATCTCTCAGCTGATGCGTTTATTAACATTCGCTCATAACCTATCCTAACTAATTATAGTACCTAGGATCCCTATGACAGCAGATACGCAAGTAGTAACACCTAAATATTACCTCATGTTATGCACCTAATTGCCGTGAATCCCGCCAGGTGGCGTAATTGTATCGAGCCCCTGTAGTAGTCACGCTGATAGTATTGATAGTCAGTGCACTACATGGCACTACGCTCCTCCAACCAGTAAACAGTCTAACATTATTGATGATGTGATACCAACAGTTAATCGGTTCTTGATAAAGTGATAACGTCTTGCGTATTTGCTTTCTCACTGTGAAACACATTTTTGGAATCACTGATTACGAGAATTTAAATTACGATAGGTAAGTGAGTAATCTTAGAAGTCTCAGTATCTAACAGTACAGTTTCAGTGTCAAATCAGCTTATCATTTTCATCATATTCAGAGAGTTATATGGTTATAGATCTGCTTCATGGATCAATAGACGCTGTAGAATTTTAATTTCACGCACGTACACATTAACAATGGTTAGTTTCTAACAGTTGTTAGAAAGATACTCATACAATGCTCTCGACGAATAACCACGGCATTCCTTGTGAATACGATTTAGATTATTTATTATATCCATGGGATTT
Organism: Eugnorisma glareosa; assembly: GCA_947578425.1. Taxonomy (NCBI): domain Eukaryota; kingdom Metazoa; phylum Arthropoda; class Insecta; order Lepidoptera; family Noctuidae; genus Eugnorisma; species Eugnorisma glareosa. Next base: position 20,792,532 of record OX387970.1, on the reverse strand, counting down.
AGCAATCAGTGCGTTCCTATATAAGTACTGGTTAAACACAGTAAAGCCTCAATTTTGGTTAAACCCACCTCAATTTTATGATGTTCTGCTTTTATCTTAGGTAGATTGCATCATTACTAAAAATGTTTTTTTATGTTGGCACGATTTCATGTGAAATCAATAGCTAGCGATGCGTGAAGGTCGAATGACTTCTAGAGAACCGTAATTTATGTAGAAATATGTTTAAAAAAAAACTACATACCTACGACATTCACATATTAACTGAATAAAGTCGTGTTACACGGTAATTTACTGTACCGACGTAGGTACCTACAGTGCGTCTGCAGGAAGCCGCATTTAAGATAAAGATTTCTCTAATTAAATAAGACATAGATCCACCTACCTTCACCTAGACCTTCGTAGTCCTGTCTCCTTCGTGTTCTACCATCCATGGTCACTAACACTCCGGTCACAAAGTAAACACTGCGGGGACTATCATAACACTCAATTGGTAAACAAATAGCACTTATCACTGACGCGCACGGGGGCGGCGACACTACCAAACGGAGTCATGCCATCATTATCTATGTTCGTAACTTCGTTTATTGTTTTCCTTTTCACTCGGCGCGAATTGAAACAGTTTTATTATTGTAAATTAAACTTTATTATCAATTTGGAATTAACAAAGGACTTACTATTATGCTTTTATAATTTACAAACTTAAGTGTTTAAGAATACTTGCGTTAATACTGTGTAAGAGCAGAGTTACGATTGATGTGGACATTATAACTTTATACAATATAATTATGGTAATTTATTCTGCTAATATTCGTAGGACTGACGCGTGAGGAAACGCTATCTAATAAATAACATTGAACTTGGTAGAAAATATCTTTGTTCTTGTAAATTTGATTTTATATAGACATAAATAGCATTGATCTAATAGTTAAAATATAATCACTCAATTCTTTTCAAGCAGGTACTTACACCCATTGTCCATCTCCCGTCACCTAGTATAACTTAATGAATTGTCTACTATTCAATTTTTACTCCTACTACATACATTTATTAGGAATGCTACCCTTAAGTATTAAATTAACTAACTAAACTACCTTAACTAATAGAATTGTTGTTGATTAGTGGTATTACATCTTCTGACTCCGACTTCTCACTTTCACTCGTCTCTGTAAAAGATTAAATACAAATTGCTTATGTATGTCTCACACTGCTAAATTGTACAGTCGGAAAAAGAGTTAAGTATACAGGCCAGCAAACATGTCTCCATTACGCGTCAAACGTGTTTCACATAAGGTCAAATTAAACTATCGAGCGAAACTCCGCTGAACTGGCGAAAGATATTTGAACACGATAAAAACACAAATTCCTTCCCCTTTGTTGTCATGGTGCCCTGTCGTATCAAACCTTAGGAGTTTGTCCAGTGTTTTTATAGTGAACATAACTGAAATCAGAGGAAATTTTCAAGTCCTGGATATCCAGCACTAGTGCATTTTTTTTTAAGTAAATTCACTGGCATGAAAACTTAGGCGGAGATTAATAAACAATACTCAGGAATAAACCTAAATAGGTACTTGTTTGGTGACGTAGGTATATTAATCTTCGCCATATTCCTTTTTCGATCGTACTTTAGCAGCTTAACACAAAAGACATGTCAAATAATGATTTACAATCAGCTAGGGGGTTGAAAAGACCTATGTAAGAATAGTAAACAAAAGGATTTCATTCCAATGTTGGAAGCAAATGTTTAACACAATTAGGTTAGTACTACAATCATGACAATGAAACAAGCTTTCAATAAATAAAAAGCCATATATAACATAAAAAAAAGCAAATAAAACCTGCAACATCAATTTAAACTCTACTCTTTTGTGACAAGGTTTATATTTGAACAACAAACACGAGCTCCACTGACCTTTGCGTCCGTATTGTAGCGTGTAGCATATCTTTAACTCTACGTGATTCTGGTGGGCAGTGAAACACAGGATATAGCGTAACTAGCAATTACGAAACTTTAACTTTGAAATACATTCTTATAGCAAAAAACTGTGATCATTTCACACAGTAACAGGTACTCTAATAAAACAAGTATGATCAAAATGTACATTTGTTATATTTCACATAAAAAATACATTTAACAGTATATGATACAGCGGGCTTGCGTTTTGTGTCACATCAATAATTAACACATATTTACACACTTAGCGCTACAGCGGCTGTCTAGCTACTCTTTGACCATTCACAATTTTGAGCTCCGATTAGGTTTTACCAATTAGTTGTGCACTAACTATTATATTAAATTCATTTTAACCGACTAGATATGACAGGACAGTACATATCGATAGTGAACATATGAAGAGCAGTAAGGACCCTGACCGTCTTATTGGATTTTCAGCTTTCAGCGCTACGCTGAACGTTTCAAATCCAAATTCGCGCTCATGTCCCTTACATTTCAAATTTCCACTGTCGATATTTTATTTTTCTAGCAGTTGCAAGCGTTCCTAGCACTTCATACATATAAGATATACTAAAGCACATACATTAGGAAGAAAAAGTATATTTATGTAAAGTTACTACGAGAGCGAAGATAACATTAGTGGCAGCCATCACTGATTACTATCGGTGGTAGATGTTAAGTGATGGAGGGAAGATACATGATGTAGAATTTCCAAACTTATTGGTAGGATACAATTTATTGATAGGCTATCTATATCTAGACGTTAAGTCATGTTTCAATAACAGTACTAGATGTTTATAATTGGAACGACAGAACATCTAAAAGTCACAAACTTGTGTTGCCTAGGCTAGGGTATAAACAGTCGTTTTAACATTTTATAACAAGATCTATTAAATAGTTGTGTAGGGTATACATATCACTATCTAGTTGGTTACAATCCCTGCCAGGCAGCCCCACTGCTGGCTGGTAGTCGTCATTATTCATCTATGAAGTAACCATCTCTTACATTTACAGACACTTTCCCAACTAATTACTACTATAAAAAACTATTACCACATTTCCTTCTAATTAACTGGTGCTGATATTAACAGAAATCGTAATAAAACATAGTTACATTTGTTTAAACTAAATGTTTTCTCAAAGAATTGATGAATACTTTGCACTTTTAGCTATTTACATTCTTATTCAATCACAATCTAAATTGTATTTGTCCTAGCTGACGTCTATCTGATTTAATAATCTAGCTGTTTAAAAATAACTAGTAATGATTTATTCAAGGTCACATTCTGTTAAAAAATAACTTATCTAACAAAGAATTTATATATTAGCACAAATTAGGCTCAAATGACGCATGAAAACGTCACCAACGTAATTAATACAGATTAAAAAACAAATTAAATATAAATAAATGTGCTATTTACATCAGACCGGCTGAGCAACGTTACTTACGTATTTAACAGAACGTAACCTCGAAATGAGTCGAAATAAATGTCATGTAATAGTGCGATTAAATTGTCTCTATTTGATAGTGTTAGGTTGATATGAATCAGTTGGATTAGCAGAGAAATGCTTAAATTAACAGTCCATTAAGACAGTCGCGATGTTGACAGCATTCAAGCATTCGATGAGGGTCAAGAATCAAGTAAACTCCATGTAAAGGACGTCCAAAAGTGCAAGTTAATTCACTAAGTATGAAACAGTCACGACGCTTTTCCAAAGTTATGGCGAGGTGACATCAACATCGCGTATGTCACTCACGCCATGTTATGTACTAGGGTTATGTGGCAAGCCTCGACCCTGACTTACTCGTCACAGCTTCCTATGTATATATGATAACTTTTATCCAATAGTAGCGCCTCATCTACAACAATGATGCACAATATATGGCTAGTGATGATTGTTCCGGAGAGCACTCTGACACCGAGCATGAATGTCCTTGACAAGCATTCAAAGTTACTTTTGTAGTAGTTTATGTATTTTTTAGAAATTTAAATTCCATGATCTACAAATATGAGGATCATATCCCAGCAGGGTTATGATCCTCATATTTTTATAATTTGCTAATGTTTTTTGTATTTTTTCACTTCGTTAATCTATTCGATTTTAAAACAATGCGTTTAATTGACAATGTTCTGTGAAAATTCTTGGTGAACATTCTCGATGTCACAATGATCCCTCGACCCATCACTGTAATATTATGTGTCTTGTTAGTATCGGAAGGACCCAACACCTCGTCAAAGCGTTAGTAGATAGAGGGCATGCTCTCTAATTTCCCCAATTTACTCCGCATTTATTAAAGACCCGCCTGAAGAGTTTAAAAAAAGAATTGTTTTAGTATTTTTTCTTTAGTAGGGGAAAATACGCGTATGGTAGTAATTGCGACCGTTAGTAATTTTAAATCAAGAAGATGTTAATTAATTTGTATTTTTGGGGCTAAAAAAGAAAAAATAGATCATCAGCTTCCATTTTGACACAGATTTTACTACAGGTATATGGAAGAGTCAATAAGATTACTATTCATGGTGTGACAAACAATAAAGCCAGTTTACATTGACACAAAGCGTCACTAAAATGAAGTCTTAAAACAAGCGTTCTGCTGGATTTCAACGCACGACTCAGGACCAAGGGTTAAAGTTCCAATAGCTGCTATCATAGGCATTAATTTAGATTTCACTTGTTGTCAGTGCAAATGGACAATGGGGAAGGGAATTCATTCGAGAGCAGACGGTGCGATCCCGCCGCCATCTTGAATTACTTACAGACAATAAGTTACATTCATTCATATTATTTCATATGCGTGTTTGACTACCGGTTACCGGTTACCAATACGGAATATTATACAGTGTGTAACAGGATCTTTTAAGAAGCCGTCAACCAAGCATTATGTACATCAAACTAAGTAACTTTACGCAAAAATTATTGCTGGGAAACAAATTTTTTTTTGGGGTGAAAAATCACGTATTACGGTAGGGCTCAATGTAAAGTACTCAAAACATTGTGCTGATGTATGGATTGAATAGTACGGGGGTCGTGGGGTATTTAAAGTAAAAATCTTACATTAAAAACATATATTACAAAAAAAAAACTTTTTAAAAATTTGGAACTTTGACCCCCAATATCTCCGTAACTAGAAGGTTCCCAGGTATGGTCTAGAACAAAGAAATGATCGCAATGACGGGGAGAACAAGTGCCTTTCGGCTTCGTTAAGGGTCTTGTTACACCCTTTATAAACATTTCTATCGACAAATACACGTATATAAATATTCCTAACCCCATACCCCGCAAATGCCAGCCATCTTGTTTTTTTAATCGCTTAATCTAGGGTATGTTCAATGAAATGTTAATATCTTTTGAATCTAGGAGACCTAGAAACGTGCAAATGATCTTATTGCAAGGGTAAACGCCGAGGCTATCAAATTATTAAATAAAATCTGAAAAATAAGCAAAAAGAGCCAAAAAAATTAAGAAATTACGAAATTTTAGGGGTTAGGAGTATTTATAAACGTATACATGTATTTGTCGATAGAAATAAGTATAAAATATGCCCATAAAGTAACGGTAACCGATAGCCAAACACACTGTATACGATCCCGTTAAACTATCCTGGCACACAAGTTACAGTATCCCGGCGGTATTAAGACTCGTCGGGTTTCACAAAAGCATTTTATGACTACTATGAGTGGCAGAGATGTTTGACAAAACCAAACTTTTTCTGAAATTCGATGCTATGATGTGTTAGTGGTACTGTATAAAGTTTGTCCACATTTTTACGTCAATATTAGTGATTTTATGCATAGTAGGAAATGCAACCTTATGTCGTTATTTTTTACTTTATTTGAACACGTAAATTCCTTGTGTTTGGACGTCCTAAGTGTTCGCATATTAGTGTATTGTTAGAGTAGAAGTGACATTAGAACGGTGTGAGCCCCGCAGCCCTATCCCATAACATTATACATACCGAGCCTCGACTAATCAACAAATTAGATAAACAAAGTCCGTTTTGGACGCTGCCGACATCTTGAAAAGTACAACGAAATTTTTAAAACGAAATTTCACTGTACGTGTTAACTAAACATTGTATTTTATACAAAATGATTACACTACCTTTAAGGCAGAAAATGTTTGAAAATCTCGATTTTTAGGTTTGATAAATCTACACATGAAACAACTTAATACGACCACATTATAAGTTGTCGCAGCAGCGTACAAAACTAAACTTATTTGGGGATATAGCAGATACGATACTTTTAACACTGGCGAACGGTGATATTGAAACTACATAATTGGCGAGGTTTGGTCGCGGTAAAAAAGTTGAGCTCCAACCCGTGTTCCTTAGGCACACCTGATGATCTGTGATCAGCTGTCGCAATGCCCTCATTATTTTTTCGTTCAAGATACGTACAAAAGAATTTGGGAGCCTTGTCAGCAAAAATATCAATAGTAGATCGCCGACTCAAAATATAATAGTAGTTCGTGAACTCTGTCAAACAAACAACTCGTCTTAGCCAAACTAGTTTCTCGTTGATTGCCGGTGATAGGACAAATTTGAGCCAAAATGGCATCTGAATTAGTGAAAAGTCTAACGATCAGTTAACGACGAAATCCTGATCTTGTATGCTAGAAGTATCGTATCTGCTACCCCATAAAGAAGCAACAAAAACAGAGGCGCCTGTAGGTGTGCACACTCCACAGTACTATGTATGCAGTACGCAGTACGCAGTACTATGTATGCACTAGGTGTGGTGCGCGTGGTGCGAGTGCTGGCGCTTGGCGCGGCGCGTACCGTTGGCGGCGGGCGCGGGGCCGGCCGCGATGCGGAACAGCTGGATGCGCAGGTGCGTGCAGATCTCCAGGCAGATCTGCCCGCAGTAGCGCACCAGGTCCACGCACACCCATATCTGGAACAGAAACGAATCAATGTAATCCGACATAAGACTTTATGAGGCGCTACTTGTAGAGAGAAGCTATCTAAACTCTGCCAAATATAGTACATTTCATGTTAGTTCTCTATTTGGCTACGGACTGTCCGTGGTTTATGATCCGTCTCGCACCATAAACTGGTGCACGACAAAAGCTAATTGCCTGCTACAATTGTCCACATGATAACGCTTCAAGTTATCATTCCTAAAGATTGAGTTCATATCCTGAATATAGCAGCTGAAGACGCGACGCTACGCCCTTATTCTAGTACATCTTGTGCAACAACAGAGCAGAAAACAATGAATCCACTGAGGACCCAGATAGGCTGCTGCCAGCACAATCTACCGAAGTGGAGGGTTATAGAGTACTCATTTAAAAAATCTGGCCAAGTGCGAGTTGAACTCGCGTGGAGAGGGTTCCGTTCAATGCCTTATTTATTAGATTAAATAAACTGCCTTATTTGTTAGATTAAATCCAAATTTGTTTTCCTGTCTATCTGATACTGTACAACGTAACAGGCGAAATGACATGCTACGCGGACGCAGAGCCAAGACAGCTCTAATGCGGAAAAGCATTTTCTGCAGAGCCCCGCAAATTTATAATAAAATTAATAAATCCATTAGAGAGTTAGATTTGGCTAGATTTAAGAAGCAATTTAAAGAATTTTTATGTAATAAATGCTATTATAATTTGAATGACTATTTAAATGACACTGACATATTAATCTAATTCAATTATTATTTATATTTTTTAAATTTGTAACTGACATCCCTTTTTGAATTTTAACTATAATTAATAAAAATATTATTATTTATTAATTGATCAAATGTAACATAATTATTAACATTTGTACGCCCATGTGGTAGAATGTGATGACACGAAACTATGTAAACTCAAGACCATGTAATATACATACCGACCATGTTCTGACAAATAAATGATTTGATTTGATTTGATTTGCCAAAGTCAAATGTTTTTATTCAATTGTGGTATGTTCTACATTAGGTACTCTTACTGAATGTGAATTTTGAATCTACCATTTCTTTGTGAAAATCTAATTATCTATTTTGTGCTTGGCTGCAAGAACAAGGTAAGTACAGTCTCTAAACAAATGTACTGAGTTTACCACTTTATTTTCAATTGATAGAATTCTTATAGGTTTTCCTGTAATCTACAAGCAATGAACTATATTTCGTATTTTTTTCAAAATTTTAGGCTCAGTAGTTTCGGAGATCGGGGAGGGGGAATGGTCAATTTTCGTCTTCTTTCACGAATAAAATGAAAACTATTTATTTTACAATAATAACAAATATACAAGTTTCTCATAACATGCATTTCATTTGATATATGACACAGTAAGGAATGCAAAACTTTTTTTTTAATTTCCTAATTTGTCCCCTTTATTTTCAATTGATAGAATTCTTACAGGTTTCCTGTAATCTACAAGCAATGAACTATATTCAGTTTTTTTTTTTTCAAAATTTTAGGCTCAGTAGTTTCGGAGATCAGGGGGGGAATGGTCAATTTTCGTTTTCATTCATGAATAAAACCAAAACTATTTATTTTACAATAATAATAAAACTATATTTGAGATCCTCATAACGAATCCTTTCATTTAATATATGACACAGTAAGGTTTGTTAAACTTTTTTAAAATTTCCTAATTTGTCCCCCGAAAATGACCCTTATTTAAAAAAATATTTATTTGCTTTGCACGTCTGTGTTTTGGTCATAGGATTACACCATCTTACTAAATTTCACCTGATTTACTCCAGTAGATTCAGAGCAAATTGTCTGTGACAGACGGCCGGACAGACAGACGCACGAGTAATCTTATAAGGGTTCCGTTTCTTTTTTCATTTTTGTATGGAGCCCTTAAAATGATTTATTTACCACCGATTGGAAAATAAGAAAAAAAACATAAAAGAAAATAATTGCTCGTCCATCCTCTACATCATTATAATAATATGCTTTATTTTCGTCAGTTATGGATGTATCGTTACATACCGTGCAGAGCCACAGCACGTAATACTCGGGCAGCGCGTGGTTGAAGTACTGGTTGAGGAACAGCATGGCGGGGCCCAGCAGCGACCAGTCGTAGTAGTCCATCTCGCTCTTGGTCATGTGAGCCACCTGCAAACACAGATATATCATTAGTATAACATCAAGTTTACGTCAAATTAAATCAGCTAGTGAAACTCTGAAGACTTGATAGATAGGTATCCTTATCTTAACATGATAAAGCAAAAAGATACGATGATTTTTTTGGGGTCAACTACCACATGACAATTTGTGCACGCAGTCGAGTTTGAAGTATGAGTTTAGTAACTAAGATTTTACTGGTTTTATCGTGGTTAGGTATCTAATTTCACTAGTTTTGATTTGACCCTGTAGAACACCCACATTTCACCTGTAGGATTAATTATAAGTCTCATGTAGCATGTGCCGCGTCATTAAGTGTTAAGTGTGCCGTCAGTCTGACAGAAATTTTGTCTATTATGGGCAAAATCTACGGACACTTTTCCCGACGCAGGGATCGAACCTAGTTAGAACCTTTAGTTTCATATGCGATGCTATTTGGAGCTACACGACAAATGTACTAACAGTTTGGTTTACTTGTCCATAAGCTGACAAAAAAGCAAAATTCAAGCCAATAAGTTCAAAAGAAGCTCAAACGAAAGCATAAAAATATTCAACCGCAGTCGAAAATAAGATCAAATAATATTTTCACTCACCACAAGTCTATTGGTGACTTTAGCAGCAACCATTCCAAACGCCATGATGTACAGAGACGGGTGATGCTGGTACACATTGGACTCGCTCTTCTGGAAGATGATGAAGGCCGGCACTACCACCAGCGAGAACGGGATCACCGGTGACAGGATACTCGTGCCCTACGGAAATTACTGGGTGTACCACGGCCTTTTGAGGACGAACACTGACATATGGCAGGCAGTTAAGGTCAGCAACATTTTTTTTGTTAACTATTAAATTCTTATATCAGTTTAGTAGGTAATTTTAAGAAAAATAAAGGGAAATAAAGTTTAAAAACGCGACATGCTAAGCTACTACTTACAAACTACCATGCAACGTTAAAGAAGCAACAGAAACAAACATGCGGTTAGTAAGCCATACAGTAGAGGGCATGCAATGAATGCCACACCCGTGCACTATGAGACACAGCACAACACTACAGGACGGACGGTACAACGGGACAACACTAGTGGCGAGCCAGTCATCGAGCATCGTCACGTGAGCGTGGCGCGGTGGTAGCGCGACGGCGCGTTGGCGTTAGTACAGTCTGTGCAGCGTAACTTGTTGTTAAGTGTTATTCATACGGCACAATGCTAATCAAAAGGTCTTACTGCCACGGTGGAGCCGTTTTTCCCCACTCCACCCTTCATAATGACGGCTACGTAACCCACGACTAGGTACAGCGTGAGCAACACGACTGCGTAGTTCGATATCAGATTCAGACTGATGTCTATCGGTAACTGTAGTGTTAGACCGTGATATGCGATGATGTGATGACGTCATGCGGTTAGACCGGCGACGGGGCGGCGGGCGCGGGACGGCGGCCATAACAGAAAGAGAAACACATACATGCCATTAATATCATTACATCAACTACGTAACAAAACGGACTGGAAGCGTTCGACGTCCGTTACATTGTATGTGCTGTCTTCACTCATTTATGGTCGTAGGTTATTTGTATTGAGTAGTTGTGACGTGTGTATAGTAGATGGCGGTCCCTGAGATCTGACTAGCTGATGGATCATGTAGAAAATACATTTCTGACGTTTCGATAAGTATACTGGTGCTTTACTAAAGGTGACTGCGACCGTAACACGCAGCAGCAACGCCGCCCTATCGCAAAGACAAACTGCAGCGAGTCGGCTGGTTTCTATAAGCAGCTCAATGAAAACACTGCAGTGGATGTCAGCATAGCCGCCGGTCACCGTTGTCGACGAGTTCCACCAGTCTGTCATTGCGGTTGAGTGACGTTACCGCTACGGTTTACAGTTGCTCTTCGTATGAGCACCTTATACAGCGTGTAACAAAAAGGGTATAATCATATGGAATACTGTGGTATAGACCATCAAACTGAACCACTTTCTCTATGGGACCACCATCGAAATCGTAAAAAAAAATAATCAGCTGTCCCATACATTTGGGTCGAGTAGGTATTGAAGTTTAGTATAGGACAGCTGATTATTTTTTTACGATTTCGATGGTGGTCCCATAGAGAAAGTTGTTCAGTTTGATGGTCTGTACCACAGTATTCCATATGATTATACCCTTTCTGTTACACGCTGTATAAACGATTGACAGGAGATTGCATGTTGCACCTAAACTTAAGTGCGTGTTGTGAACCACACCAGTTAACCTCTACACACAAATTATCATTTTGTTAATTAAATATAATGTATTTGGTATTAACGATTAAATTAATGATGTTGAATGATGAAAACCTAAAAGGTACGTCCTACACGTATCTTCAGGAGTTAGGTTACAGAGTTTAATGAAATTAAATAAATAGTTAAATAATTTAGTCTTTGAGATAAAAATAAACCAACATAAAAACCCACTGTAAAAAAGTGCAAATACTTAAATAAACTATACTGTGCGAATCTAACCCATGTTAGACTAAATTAAATATTATAAAAGATTGAGTATACAGGGCGTAACAAGGCGAATGCCTTCACGAAGCCGTCATCCATTATTGCTGGGAAACGACTTTTTTTTGTGGTTACATGGCACGTTTTAAGGTAGGACTCAATGTAACGCACTCAGAACATTGTGCTGAGGGATGGATTGAATAGTACCGGGGTCGTGGAGGTATTTTAAGTAAAAATCTTGCATTCAAAACTTGTATTTTAAAAAAAATTGGACTTTGACCCCCAATACCTCCGTAACTAGAAGGTTCCCAGGTATGGTCTAGAACAAATAAATGATCGCAATGACGGGGAGAACAAGTGGCTTTCGGCTTCGTGAAGGGTCCTGTTACACCCGGTATAAGACAGTGCCCCAAAACGTCTGCCATTCATCTCTTCCTAGTGTTCTAACTGAGAAGAAGTAACGGAACACACTCCCCAGTAACACACCTGACTGAATCTTCTGTATCCTCATATATAGGTTTAAATAAATCGAATACAATATACCTATAAGAGAGCTATCTATGTCAGGGAGCTTAATTATAGACCAGAACGTGTACAGTCACGAGCAACAAAATGTATACACTTTTCTAAATTTAAAAGCAACTTTTGCGAGAAATAACGTTTGTAACTTGGAGATAGGATCTTTTTAATAAAAATATGAGTTCCAAAATACTATGTTCGTAACAACATTAAATTTTAATCAGAACAGTAGGAGAAAAAAACTTTTTAAAGTTGTTATGTGGTACATATAGGCGCTCGTGACTGTACTGACATGGGCATTTGTACGAAATGTTGTCGATACTTAGAAGTTAGTATTAAACAGGTAGACTGTTGATGCATACCCATGTTAGCTATGGTAATTACCGGTACTGGTAGCCGCTTCCAAATAATATTATTTAATTTTTAGATAAAAACCGTTTGGTTTAAAGGTCACTTTATAATGTGTAATATTTTATATGGCCCTTTTTATACTAACTTTTTCTAGCCGGGGCAAACTACTTATTTTATTTTTTATTTAAATGCAGGCTCATTTTAATAATTCGTTCTAGCACAAGAACTAATTGTAAACCCGTAATGAGAATAGTAATAATAGAATAACAATAATGTAGATCTCCAGCTGTAGTGGCGCGGACCTCAGTGTTATTTACACGATATGTTCCATGCAGCTTGGTTAAATCACGAAATGTGACGATTCAGCCGATTACTTGTGTATTGTTCACCATTACTTGAAGGACTGGTCATGTATTATGATAAGTAGCTTTTTACATTATGAGCCGGTCGATTTTGATCGCCTAGTCTTTTGCAATTCTAATCGTTACGGAAACAAATATACCGCGTCTGAATCGTCGCATTAAACCGACGTCCCACGAACGAATGTCCAAGTAATCAATATGCAATCTTACAGCGACGGTCGATCCGTTTTTGCCACATCCTCTAACACGGAATGTGGAAAAAAAGTTGGTGGCAAAGTAAAACTGTAGAGCGAAGCACATGGAGGTAACCTGCAGGCTCAGCGGCACGCCCAGCGGTGGGATCTGCGCATGAGGGGGCCGTTACACCAGGGCATAAGATTCAACACACCCAACTACAGGGGTGGCAAACCTTGTAATGTAGGTACATTACTCACTACATTACAATCAATGTCGAGTCCAGAATTTTCTTTCTATAGGTTTGCCTACCCTGTCCTCCTGTGTTACATATGTCGCAAATACGTCATAGTCACCAATCAAGTCGCGCTCAACTGTTTCTGTCAAACTTCTATCATCTATTGACTTCACTCGACAGCTGGTCGTCAGAACATAGCGCGCTATGTCCACTGCTTGAATACTTCAGAATGAGTGAAGACCCACATTTAGAGACAAAATAAAAGGGAGACGCACCAGCCACAATTGATAGTAAAATTAATTATGAAGGCTTTTCCACACATGTGCGATAAGATATACCATGCATTAATACATAGCCCAGGCTTGGTTAAGGTTTAAAAAGAGACTTTCACATAGGTATCTCTATAAAATTTAACTTTTTCTTAAATATTGATGTAAGTAACATGTTTCCGGCCAGTTTTTAACGCATTGTTGTGTTGGTTAAAGGTACGTAAAAATAACAATATTGCAATAGACCTTGTTTGTGTGTAAATGTCGGTCTACACCGCTCATAATATGGAAAAGTCTTCATGTTATAAAACATGACTAACACGTCCTACACAGAAACAAAGACATTCTTAAATAATAACTTATCAGAGATCATGCTCCATGAAGGGACAGTAATTTCATGTTATTTCCTATTAAAAAAATCTGCAAATAAAATACTTAAAACATCGATTCTACAAAATACGTTCAACTTTAGTAAAAATGTATCAAACTACTATGTAGGTACTCCTTGATCGCAACAGGGAGCATAATCTAGTTAGGTACATTCATTTATTATTCATGCTATTAAAAAAACCCACATGATATAAGCGATGGAACCAAAATTCATAGTTATACATATCAAAGCTACGTATACGGTGGCACTCACACGAACGATATATCACTATTCAATTATTTATTTTGATTTGCTTATAATATAACTGATTTAACTTGGCAAATGTTGTATGAACCGACGATAGCCGGATAGCACTTAAGACAAATATACTCCAACCGACAATAAAATAATCGTCATAGCTCCTACGAGGTGAGCGTCATAGCTCCTGGGCGGCTTGTAGGAAATCACTTGACGGGTTAAGGATCTACAGCTATTAGTTACATATTATTATCAGATCTCTTAGCAATTTTATACCGAAAAACATTGATAAATTTAACTGTATATCTACACATTTATTCATAAGTTTTGTCTAGATTTCATGTTAAAAGGAAAAGAAACCTTATCATAGAAAATTACTGGAAGAACAAATTCTATACAATGAATATGTTATTTATAGTTACGATACGAAAGATTATAAGCAAAAGTATTAAAAAAACTGTACTGTGTTATAATCGCGTGGAAGTGCCGGAAACTATCTGCTGCCAATCTCAAGCCGGGGCTACTGACCGCGCTAGGTTATGCATATCAACCGACGCTATACAGTACGATACAATTCAGATACCCAACTGTAACCCAATCAGTGCCGGTGTGGGGGACCCATGCCACACACTCTTTCGATGTCAAGATGATAGCACAAAGAAAAGAAAATCAATAAAAGAAGTAAATACTTTTTTTATAGGACAAAGTGAAACGTTCTGCTTTCTCAGAGTTCTAAATTCGAAAGAAAGCTTGCCTATAGACTTCTTAAAACAAAATGTTGACAGAAATTATTTGTTAAAAAACAAAATTAAAAGTAATTGTCAAGATGGAACGGCCGCTCACCAAGCTGTTTCTTGTGCTAGTCTTTATCGCGCTTGTGGCGGCTGTGGTTTTGGTAAAGCAACGGCGTCCACCGAGATGAATAACTAAGTAACAATAATCTTTATTCTGCCATCTTGACATTTAGTTGGGAAAATGTTAGTGAATATTTAGAACGTCGAAAAAATATGAAAAATGTTTGGTCTCCCACACTGGGTGATCGAAAGTGGGACTAAAGAGATGTCTCACAGCGACTGTGGAGCCGTTCTTGCCCACTCCGCCGGAGATGATGGCGGCGAGGAGTGCACCGATCGTGAGGGCTGCGCCCCCCAGGGCCACCAGCGCCAGCGAGTAGCGAACCTCGAGGCCTCCGCCCACCTAGTGCACAGGTGCGTTACATGTGAGCCGTGCCCAGCGCGACCTGCGTGCGCGTGCGCCGCCTCACACCAACAAGTTCCACCAAATAGAAGCCACGATCTCGCGACCAACACACCCAACATAGAAGTGTTAGTCACTTCTCACTATTTTATCATATCATTGGTCACAATTTTACTAAATTTCTTTGTAGTTCTGCTTAGAAAAAAAATTGCAACTTGAAAACAATAAAGTAACCTTACAAAAGACTAAATATTTTACTAAGAGCACAGCTTTGAACGGCGCGCTTCTAGTTGGCAGAACTGTGATCAGATTGTGCAATGATCGACTGGACAAAGGCGCTGTGGTAGTATTCAGTTCAGGTCGAGTCAAGTTGTACCTGATGTTACGTGGAACACGGACAATCACGACAGCGGTCATGTGGGTATTTTTAAACATCGTCTAACAGTTGATAGCTGGTGGTTCATTTAGTATGTGGTCATTTGTATAACAATTTGTTTGGTGCAACACAAAAGAATTATAGATAAGGATTATAATTCATCTCAACTTAGGTTTGCTTTCAACTTTAATAATGTGTGACGAATGTTCTGATAAATATGTACAAAATATTAATGACTCCAGTAATTCTTTCGTGTACATTCAATATTTGTGAGATAACATCAATATAATCTCAAACAACTTGCTTTGTACGTGGTGTGTTATTCAAATGTTAGATAACTGAACATCGGACAACACTGAGCTAACATTAGGTACGATATAATGTGTCATACGAGGCTCGCTTGCGTACAAAATGACTTGCTCTCTGTTTTTGTTGGGATCGTTTAGACAGAAGTAGAAACGTAATTTGTTTGTACATAAACTGCAGTCGATGAAGGCAACATGTCGAATACGTCATGACGTTTTACATTTGTACCAATATTTGATAAACATGGCGCCTTTATCGAGCGATTTTGTTCGGCGTCAATACTGGAAGTCATTTTGCATCGCTAGCCAGTGCAGTGTACCCATACGCAGTCAGAACGGTTGGAGGACGTTACCTGAGTGGCCCAGAAGCTGGGGCCCAGCGTGGCGGAGACCAGATGGATGGCGATGATGGAGTACTGGGCCTCCGTCACGTCTATCCTGCCCATCTTGAGGGTGCCTGTGACGTAGGCCTGCCAGTGCGCGCAGTAGAATAGCGTCATGGCGCAGAAACACTGGAAAGTTACAAGGCATTAATAAGAATCGGTGTATTGATAGTTTCTGTACGTTGTTCGAAGAAATGTTCCGTAGCGTTTATATGTTTTGTAAATAAAATATTTTTGTTAGCCTGTGATGTAGATCGCGACTCTTAATGGCGATTCCGACCTATTTTTTTTACAAACTTTTCTGTCCAATTTCAATTTCTGTTTTTCAAGACTATCATTTGATATTGTTGAAACAGCATCGGATGACCCGCATTTGACCCCGAATTTGCTTCTACGAATGATAAATTCAGTCAAATCATAACAGCTAGTCTCGGAAAAAGCTTACAATTTTCGAATAATTCGCGTGGACTAGATTTCGAAACATTTCACTTAAAGAATTCGTAGGGAAAATTAATTGTGCAAATCGGTCAGTGGGTTGCAACTGTTACAACAGAGAATTGAGTTGGCCTTTAGTTCAATATCGCCAATTAACAGGCGAGAAGCAAAAGATAATAATTACGAATAATCTCGGCCAAATTTAGGTAAAACTTAAAATAGTGAATCACAGATATTGGCCAGTTTCCAGAGTTTGGCGGTATCTGGGCGCATTTGCTTGGCAGCACTCCCAAATAAGAATGTTGAGATAATGAGGGCCATGTCGCGAATACGGAAAAGTACATAGTCGTTACATCATTGGTAGTTATGTATAGACAGAGCTACTGAGTTCATTCACGACTGATTCTCTAATGTACTGGTCAGGGTTTAAAGGTCAAGACTGCAATATTTGCTGCAGCCTACCAGCTGCAGCAAATATCTGAAATAGCTCAATTATGGGACCATCATCCGAATCATCTTACACAATATGTAAAGAGAAGCTTAAGCTTCTTTATCTTTCAAGGCTTTCTAAGTTTTTTCCGCCTTTTGATTTCCTAATCCGACCTTCTCTTCTACTCTCACAACATCAATTTCGCGCGGAATATGGTAGCGGTCCGTAACGTACTTTCACTTGGCAAGTTTCATTCAAATCTGTCTCTTATTTTGCGCGTGATATGTAAGGTAACACAAGTACAGGAAGAACAAATATTCAGCTTCTGTATCTACACTTGATATTATTAAATGTGAAAGTAACTCTATCTGTCTGTAACCTTCTCATGCTTCAAAGGCTTACATAGGATACTTTTCACTGGTATAATTTTAGACCTCCTCACGGGCGAAGCTGCAATCGCGCTTGTTATAGCTTATAAAAAACAAGCGCGAAAATACTACGGAAATATTGCCTTCATTTATGAAATCTTGGTTTCTCTGGTAAGACAAGTTTATAACCCATTCAATATCTTATTTAGTCTAATTTCTCGGATGTATCTCTCGCCATATTTATCTATAATGATTTAGTAATAGAAGAAAAACGAGTAGCTAATCTATCTAGTACGCCATTTACATCGGTAAACACTGTCTTCACAGCCAATAACAAGCTTATATTATGTCTTTCCTAGCTATCGAAATAAACAATAACAGACTCATTGGCATTCTTCTAATAATTGAATCAACGAACTGTAGTTATTTTATTGTCACTTTACGACCTTGATTCTAAGATACATTTCCGTAATGAAAATACTAATTGTATTAGCAAGGAGTAACTAATATACTACACAAATAGTACCCACGGAATGCTCCAGGGACGTCACCATTAATTTAGATAATTTCCCAAAGGATACGTGTGCGTTAATTACCAAGTACTTAGGTACAGTGCTTATCTAAATTACGTTTTAATGTTATACTAATTAGTCACAAGCATTCGCGACATATCACAAATAATAATAATTATGAAGATTACCGATACGTGATAGTCGTAGTCCACTGTTATGGTTCGACTTTATTTCCCTCATGTCCGTTTTCAAAGACACTCGGCAGTACTAAGTGTCTAAGCGAAATCATACTGTTGGAGTCTCATCGCTCGGCTGAGCATTTAGAGTTGAAATTCTATCAGCGCAATAATTAATTGGCCATTTATCGACTAATTCCTAAGCATATGGTACTACGACATATCAAAGAATGAATGCACCTGGGTTTGGCTAAAGCCAGTTTTGGCCTTGCAGAACATGGCACTTCATTATTCTTAGAAGGGCCGATAATAATCGTTTAATTGAGCGTACAATGTGATTCATACTACGTACTTTTTATTAGAGTTTGTAAAGATGTTGACAATCGAGCGATGCTTGCATGCTTCCAAGTGTCGGGCGAGGTTGAAAAGGTGAAAATATTAGACGCGTCGCTAGCTGCCTGATAACCAATCAAGAATCAAGGTTTGATCAAAATAATGACAGTCTTAACATAAAACACTTGTCGGGGGATCAGGTTATTTAAGCTTGCTTTTCAGGGTAAAACTATTAAATATGTGTGGCGACACTTGGAGGAGGAATATGTCCAGCAGTGGACGTCTTGTGGCAGAAATGATGATGATGAAACATATTACAGTACAAGACGCCAGTGTCGGCGCCTTTTGACCAGAGGATTTCGTAATGGCTCTGTATCATTGCATAAACATAACTTACCTGGAAGAACATCCACGTTGGGTACTCTCCCAACTTGACAGCTATGCATGCTCCTAGAGCTATGAACACTGTTGATATGCTGTCACAGCCATGATCGAATAGTTCTCCCAGCGGTGACTGGCTGTTTGTCCGGCGCGCCTGCTTGCCGTCGATGGCGTCTAGGCTCTGGTAGATGAAGACTCCTAGCGCGCATAGTGCGCACGCCCATCGCGGGGGCTCCTGCCTCGCGTCTGGACTGAACCTGCGGCGTCATATCATGGGTTATACAGGAGATAGAATAGACAAGATTTGTGCACGTTAATTGAGAGCGAGCTCTCTCAATTACATGGGACTTCAACGTAACTGGCGAAGTGTCATTATACTATAACCTACACCTCTGTCCAACCCCTCAAGGATTACATACAAGCATGATGTTAGAATATAATATAAAAATACCTTTTGAATGTTAGTTCAATGAAAAGCAGAAGTGGGCCTAATGCGCTTCCCTGCAGTACATCTTACGTCCATCATGATTTAAATCGATATGATTTCTTTTCAAGCTATCAAGGTCGGTTTTATCATGAGTTTTATTGTGTATACGGTCATTGACTACGATTCTGATCGACTTATAAAGCTTGTATAGGATCGCTCAGGCCGATAAGTTCTCCGCGTAGGTGTAAAACGCCTTACAGGTCACTACGCACTGAATGGGGATAGGTCATCGCAGTATTGTATTAATAAACCCTAGGTGGAATGTCTTGTCTATGAGCTTCATTGAACGCGAGGAGTACCTACGTCAGTTTGCCGATTGCTTTGGAAACACCATTATTGCCGTATTGCGATGTACAGGCAAGCAAGCGTGACTGATTCAATGGTGTGTGACGCATGGGTAAGTACCAATGGGGTCGAATCCACTTAGTATTGGACGTTTTCAAGCCGTAGAACAGGGAATGAGAGATGTTGTGACGAATCGGTTAATTCTTTACTTACTGGCGCCCATAAAATTATATCTACTTAATTTACGTAAAGAATATGTTAGTGTGAGAATAGTAATTTGAAAATATAAAGAAAACATAGAAAATACGTGATTGATTAATTTACTACAATCAACACTACGCATTTCACAAATTACTTATGCAAAAACAACCAAGGTTTAATTTATTATAACTTTGAATGAGCCCATAAAAACATAAGCAATAAATAAACCTTAGAGTCCTGTTCTTGATGACTTATAAATCTCGGAAACGTAACACGTGAAGATTTTTTCTCATACTTTTTTAAATTGATGCCAGCTATTGATTAATTCAGGATTGCTGTGTGGCCGCTATTTTGAAAATAAAATAAAATGGCGGAAGTTAGGCAATTAATTATTATTCTAAGCCCTTTCAAAAACATTTTTGAAATTCATTTGTTTAATTTCATCATTAACTGATTGCAAGTGGGAGCCTTCCTGCGGGAATCTAGATGAGGCCTCAAAATAACATTTGGTATTCTTATTCATAGACATGACACGTGTGTGTGATGTGTCTGTGTTTAAAGACTAAGCCTCCTTTCCTATAGGAATGTACAAATATTCAAATGAGGTTAATTAACATACTAAACCTACCCAACTACTTCTAAGCTATGTTTAATTAATTACCATAAAGATCAGGTGATATTTGACCTCTCGAATCAAAAGAATATTCAAGTTTCAAGTTATTTCATTACATTATAGTAATATTCTAATGTACTAATGCAAAACTGTTCTATTTTACGAGTTTCAGCAAGTAAGATACCAAAACTTTTTTTTTTCAGGTTATATGAGTTTAGTTAGATTAATTCTTTTTACTCTACACTGCAACTCCTGATAACTAAAATCAAAAGCACCGAGACAATCAAATTCAACAAAGTCCCAGACAAACAATTTAATTGTTTTGGATCCTGCAACAAAATTAATCAGTAAAGAATAGCTGACGAGTAGAAAAAACATAATTTCCACTTCCTTCTCCATAACAGAAGGAAACAGAACGAAACAAGGTCAATAGGCACAAAGGGACCTTTACAACTAGGATGAGCCGAGTTGCGTAGCATCATGTTAAAATATTAATATTAATGGGTCCTACATTGTAAACTTTTAATAAGTGAGCTTGGAAGTAAACTAATTGCTTTATTGATGGACTCTTTGAATAAAATAACTATCTAATACTAGATTATTTTAAGAAATGGGACGCTATCTAACTAATAGGACACTAAAAGTTAATGCTATTGAACTTATTCATTGACAGACAATAAACAGCTTAACCCTTTGTGTGCCAGAACGTAGATCTACGCGAGACACAATGACTTTTTAATTGTGTCTATATACTCAACATACAAGAGGTTAAACCACTGGGTCTAATGCAATTGAATTTTGCACAAGGGTTCCTTAATAACAAGGAGGGATATTATTTAAGCTAACTTTTACGCCCTAATGGGGGTTAAATGGGGAATCAATGTTTGTATTTCATTATTTTTGCTGTTGGGATATCTCAATGGCCATGACTTGATATCTAATAAATATAATTTAATAGATCACACCCAAAAGTTATATTACTCTGATACAATGTAGGAACGAGTTTAGTACATTTATACTAGGATTAAACTAGAGTTACTTTATCTTATCATAATATCCCTCCAGAGTTTGACAGTAACCCAAAACTGTGATAACATCTTTTACTTATCATACTACAGTTAACTTTACTTTTAAATTCAGCACTGTCATGCTGATAGATGAAATATTTTTTTACCAAACCTTACTTACAATTAATTTTATTATAACTGTGCAATGGTAAAGCAAAATCCTGGTCTTATGAAAGTTTAGCATGCTTGAATAATCATAATGATTACACCTTTACCAATATTACCAACAATATTGTGAGTTAGGAAGTAGTGAGTCAACTAATATGATGGCAAATTAATACCATTACTATCAGTGATAGCCTAGTGGTGTGACCGTTGGACTGCCAAGTCATAGGTCTCAAGTTTGAACCCAAGGCATGCACCACTGAATTTTCGGATTCATGTGCATATTGTATAATTATCACTTGCTCCGGTAAAGGGAAACATCACGAGAAAACCTGCATGCCTGAGAGATATTTCTTGACGGCATGTAAAGCCAAGTCAGAGGCCCAAAGGCGGCCTAAAAACTCTGATACCAGGTTAGGCACTGTCCACACGATACAGACAGATGGCAAATTAATTTTGTGATTATTGATAATTAAGTGATAACTTATCACACAGAAAACTACAAGTAAAAAGGCTGTGTGTCAAGTAAGAATTACCACAGATGCCAGACAGAAACAAAATGAGGTCCTCTTTGATAAATGATAAGACTGAAGAGACAGCTATAATTAAATTCCGCCTATCTTATCGAAACATACTATGGCGCGACTTCGCGTCGACCAATCGTAAGCCAGTTTTTTCAAGCATTACAATATGTAAACATGAGTAAAATTCTCATTTTATTGAATGGAAACTGCAATGGTTACAGAATCATTACAGTGCATCTATGTAGCACTAGTATTACAGACCGTTAGAAAGTCTTAGTGCCAGCAGAAAATGAAAGTCGTTACGGTCGGACGAGATCTGTGACACAGTTCCTATAACGTATTGATATAACCTTCAAGGTACTTACCAAACTAGTATTAGTGTGGTGACTATATTTATTATTAAACCTAATATTGTGATGAGATTCGGCGCGAGCCATAACGGCGTTTTAGAAACTAGCCAGCACCACCACGGCTGGAGCCATGCATCCAATAAACTGGCACTCGTACAAGAATATTTGTGTTCACTTAGTCTTTTTAACTGTGCAGCATTGAGTATTCTCTCTTTATAGAACTGCATTTTATTTCACTGTCACGACATTACAATGCACAACAAAATTCCACCATTAACTATGTTCACAAGATAAAATTCGCAAAATTGCAATGCGAAATCACATTCACATCACAGTTCACACTATTCTGACATGACACCATAAATAATGTGACCGATTTTTTTACGCAGCGAAGTTCTGTCATCCAGCCACGCGTAAGCCATAGACAACATAAATTGACAGTTCCAAATAATGTTGCCAAATGAAAAAAATAAGTCACAATTCTGAGGAAAACGAAGCAAACGCGAAACTTCTTCATTAATTTGTCTTGACTGCTTTGTCTTTTAAAATAAAAACCGTACCGTGGGCTAATGGGTAATTTTGAGATTCTTGAAGAGATCTGTAATCTGAAATTTCTTAGAAGCCGAGACTCATAATAGAAACTGAATATTAACTATTTTGTCACTTCCTCTCTATTATTGACCTGTGTTTTTCTGAACTGAATAAAGTTTTTATTAGTTATTTATGATCGTTGTAGCAATGGAGGAGTTTACTGTACTTATTGCACAACGTTCCGGCCATTGATGAATTGAATCATGTTAATATATCGCCTGGCAGGAATGAAACGAAAGACTATAATTATTATAGACGAAGGACCAGGCGCGGTCGGGGGGGTGTGTTAAACTATTAGGAACAACTTTTGAAAAACTAAATTATATCAACCATCTCTGGATTTACCCATACAAAACGATCATGGGCGCCTACAGGTATATTTCCGGGGGCTTCCCGAAAAGAGCTTGTACTCCACCATAGATAATTATGTTAGGTTTTCGTTTTTCGGTGTCGAATTGTCAAGGAATAGTTATTATTTTGTCAGAAAATTAGGGAATATGCATGTAATTTTTTTTTCACTTAAATCAATAAAATGCACAGTACTATCAACCCAAGAAAATAATTAAAAGTTATTTTCAACTACTGCTTGTTCTACAATTTTCTACGACAGTTCAAACGTCCATGACTGTCGCGGCCATTCAAGTCGTAGCATTTGATGTCACTTGCCTCTATCTGCCTTGTTTAAATCTAATTTTTTGCCCTTAATAGAATAGTTTGACTAAATTGTAAGCGCCTTATTAAAAGCAAAAATTGCATTAATATTAATTATATTGATTATAGTAAAATCTTAGTGAAACTTGTAAGTACTTTTTAACTAAGTGTTTCTTTGACACATAGCATTTGACGTCACTACCGGAATCGATGCGTTTTGTGTTTGCTTTCCGTTTCACCAAAAACACGCTACATAAAATATTAAATTATAAAAACAGGGTTGTATTAGAGAATTAAACAAGTGTACCACAATGTTTTTATGAGTCAATATAAGGCATTTTTAAGAAAAGAAAAAAGTTTTGTATTTATTGCCTAAATATTGAGAAAAGTCAGAATGCAAGAGCGGGCGCAGCGAGCTCGTACATTTTTGCACCCTTCCTAGAATAAATGAAGTTCTTTGTTCGTTCATACAAGAATGAGAACTCTTTCATCTTATGGTGAATTGTACAGAAAATGTATTAGAGAGTAAAGCGAGGTCGAAAATTTGAGCACCACTACTTTTGTTAATTTATACATAAATGTCAAAAAAGTATAGGATGTAGTGGCGAGCGAAGCGAGCGAAGAAATAATTATATTCCGCGTCGGATAGTTAGATTTTTATATGGTTGTTAGAGATTTCGGAGGGTTTAACCCTCACCCCCTCTGCCAAAATGTAGTTCTGTTCAAAAATAAAAATAAGTCACGTTACAACACAAAGCTTTATTTCAACAATAATTACATTACAATCATTACCAAGATATAATACTTTCCAGTCAAAAACTGCTTCTTTAATGAGAATTATTGATAGAATTACAAAATAAAGACAAAATATATTTTGTTACAAAACCATTTATATCTCAGTTGTACTTGTTATTCTATTTACTTATCTACATAAAAGTTAATTTAGTACTTACATAATTATATCATAAAATATCATCAAACTTCGTAACATAAAGGTATTTCAGCATGACAAAATTAAAGCCTTATAAAAATATTTGGGAAAATATTTTATTTTCTATAAATCAATTGTAATATAAACAGAGTAACTTGATTACTAAATAAGCCAATAACAACTCCTTTAAAATTATGTTTTTATTTAGAAAAATAATGATACCCACCAAACATCTGAATATTAAAGTTATCTATTTTTCGCTTGATTCTTTCTGGCTTCAATTCTTTTTTGTAACGTTACCAATAAAGCACCAAGAACATTATGTCCGGGTAGTCGTTTTCCGAAAAGCAAACGCTTAACGGAATCATCGTACGTGAGCAGAGCGACCATGTTTTGAAGTAGAAATCCCTGGCAATATTCCAACAGTTGAGTAGCACCGTAAACCTGCAACAAAACTACATATTAAACTACCTACTTCTTATCGTAAATGCCAGAATTTTGCGTTGCGATATAATAATAAAACTAGAATTATATCACCTTAATTAAAATTAAAATGCACGGCTGGTTACGTTGCTGTTTGTAAGAAGATTATAAGCAAGAATGGAATGACTGATACCTTAGCATGAATATAGACTGAGACGAGGTTGTGTAAGTCTACAGACTTGGCCGCTCTTGCCTCGCAGTGCCTCTGTAGTGGCAGAAGCTGGAAGAAGGAGGCTGCGGCCAACACCTCCAACACGTCTATCTCAGGAATGTCTAGACCCGAGCAGCCACCCGAGTAGAGATACTTCATTACTTGCTGTTATAATAAACAAAAAAAAACAGGTTATGACGAGCGCTAAGAAAATATCAAGGCTGCCAACCCATTACTGTTTATAATGTTATAGCTGGGGAAAAAAGAGTGGCACAACGAAACGAACTCTTAAGAAAAGAGTGAACAGGAACTAGATAATTAAGTATTTCATAATCAAGTACTATAACGAACCTCAAATATATGATACCGGATATCGTTGATTTGAACGAGAGGTGGGGCAGCGTTGGCAACCGGTAAGGCTTCATTCGACGATCTGGTAGGAGCTAACATGGCTCGTAAGCGCGGTGACTCCGAGACAAGAACTATTTTGTGGCCATAGAACAATCGCCCTTCAACCCTGAGGAAGGAAACAGTTTTCATAATTCGTTAACAATACTAAAATGATTGCAAGAAGTCAATCTTGACTTCAATAGGATTAGAAGTTACCTAAACGTGACGTCAGCTAGCGAGGGGTTGTTGACATAGGAGGGGTCGACCCTGGCAGGCGCCGGCGCCACGGGCGGCGGGGGCTGCGCCACGCCCGGCACGGGCTCCCGCCCGTAGCACGCGCACAGGATATCAGCCAACAGTAACACAGTGCCTTCCTTCTAAACAAAAGGGGGATTTATTAATTCTGACGCTCTTTTCTAACAAAGGCTCTTTTAAAGGTTTTATTTCAACATCTAACCAGTCATTCGCCTTTAGCCAAACTATCTGAGCCAAAAATAAATTATTAGTCACATTACCTTGCTGTATCGTAGAATATTGAACAGCAGGGGGAGGCACTCGTAAATGAACTGTTTACTGTAGTGGCTGTCGTCTGATGGACACACCTGAAAATACACCAGAAAAACATTTTCACTTTTTAGATCATATTGGCCAGGCAAACATTTAATTTGAGCCTGACAATGAAGAAATCAGTATTACCTGTAAAAAGTCTTGTAAAAGTTGGTCGATAACGCTATCAAGTGCTGCGTCTGCGGCGGCGGCCAGAGACAGAGTCCACGCGTGCAGTGACCACGGCACGCCTAGCGCGTGTAGTTCTAATGTAATATCTGGGAAATAAATGAATGAGGCTAGATTAGTATTGCGATGCGGCGTTATTAATCACTGATTGGTTCACAAACCTACTTGATCCAACCTGTGACATTGTGAACTAATCTCGCAGCTACTAGAACCGAATTTCTTACATAGCCTGCCAGGAATCAGTCTTTGATTTCGATAATCCAGACTAACATTAAAGTCATCAAAATCTTACCCAAATGGTCAGTCTCAGCGGCACAGTACATGGCATCATGCAGCGCCCTCTGCTGCTGCTTTGTGAAAGCGGGGTGCCGTACAGGTGGCGCTGCGGCACCCTCTGCCAACACCTCTTCAAGTGATAATACAGCTTGGGCATTGCCTCGAGCTCCACCCCGCACTGCTGCGCGTAAGCATGCACGACGACCATGTGCACAGCAAACCGCCACAGCACTAGACATAACAAAATTATTTACAAAATATCCAGAAGATTATGTTAACGTGGACTACGCAAAAAGAGTAGGTATGTGATGCTCTGTAGTTTCTGCCGAAGCTGGCGTTTATGCAATGTATGAATGTAAAATGCAGCTAATCAAGCTTACACGAGACGTGTAGGTACAGTAATAAAAAAGTGCGATGCGCGAAAGTTAAAATCATGACCAGTCATTTTCTAGTCTGCACCTTGATCTATGACCTTGACCACCTGCGTGAAATTCAACTACCTCAGGTTTATATTGGCTTGCAAAAATAACAAATAGTACATTTTGATATAAGTGGGGAAACTTTGTTATTGCATTCGAGCGCGGAATTAACACCCGAGCTGCAAGCGAGGGTGTTATGGAGCCGAGAACTGCAATAACAAATCCCCACGCGTATCAAACGACGTTTTTCAATACACTTTCGAAGAAATAAAATATTAGAGCGGAAAGTATTTTTGTCAGGAATTAATATGAAACTATGATTTAATTTGCTTTTTTGCCGCGCTTGGCTTCGCCAGGTTGAAGAAGATGCAAAGGTATGATGCCGTATACAGCCTACTATGACAAAAAAAGAAAATTTTAATACATATTTTTTTAAATTTAGAACACAATAAGATGTTAATTTGTTCATAAAAATAAATATTTGTTTTAAATAATCATGTTTATCTATGATATTCTATTTACAAACACAATTTAAATACTCGAAAAATATTTAATCCGTAAAGACGCATTATCTCTTTGCCGGGATTAAAAAAAAAACCAATCACCGCCAACTATAGATATAGTTATTGAACCCTTACTTATCTGTGGAAATTTTTATTTCCGCACATGTGCGGAAAAATATTAAAAATCGCACGCGTGTGAAATACATTGCATGTTGAACCTAATCGTAGTGCGATTAGAACCAGTTTTCGAGAAAGTGTATTGAAAAAAATATGTTGGCTTTATGATATTTTCTGCAGATTCCTTACCTATAGCACCCATATTGTGCAGCAGCAGAGTAGCACAAGGCATCGTTAAGTTGTGTCGAGAGGAATGGATCTGCGCCATGTGACAGTAATAACTGCACGAGTTCCAAATTACCCACACCGCAGGCAACCTGAAACCACAAGAAATGAATGCAATTTTTCACAGACTAACAACATAACTTGATGTGATAAGGTAATACAGTGCTGCATGGTTTATAATGCGGTTGAACGACATTTTGAGGAAGGCGCAACACATTTGTGAAATTATCTGTAGAAATTGTATTGAAAATTGATGGCGGCGGGCGCAAGCTCTGACTACGGCCACGCGCCAAAATTAAGAACCATGCACAATGTGCAAATCAGTTGGTCACCAGTAACCTACTTATTTTACATTAACCACCTTACCTGTAGAGGCGTGAGAGTGCACACATCGTCCCCCCGGGCTGGCGCCCCGTCGACCCTGGCACCCGCGGACAGCAGGCGGCGTGCACACTCCACGGCGCCCCCGCCTCCTCCACTACAAGCGTACACCAGTGCCGTCCAACCTGAGGGTAAATTCGTTTTTGAATGGGCAAGCCCTTTATACACGGTTCTATGAAAATGGCGGGACTTCACCGACATGATGGACGTATGTACGTAACAAAATAGTTCACGTAGTAATTTGCAATTATTTAATTGAATAAAAAGTCAATATTGCGTTTTTATTTATATTGCTATTTTGTAGTGCAATAAAAAGACTTTACTTAATAGGTACATTAACTCATAAGCGACTATCCTATTAGATATTTGTATGTATATTATCTCATGCTGTCATTAACCTGCAGTGGGTGGTGTGTATGTAGGGGTAGTTTGTTGTGTGGACGGCGAGCGCGGCGACAGCGGCAGCGCGCAGTGAGCTGCGCACGCGCCTCCTGTCTCGATGTTGGGGTCCGCGCCCGCTTCGAGCAACATCTGAAATGAAATTTTACCATTTATTGCTGCACAAGGATATTTTGAGGCATGGCCAGGTAAATCGGAACTAATAGCGCCATCCTGTTTTTTCAATGCATTTCACACTAATACGTTTTGAAAGAAGTGCTAACACTTTGATACCACTCACGAAGAAATAATTAAAAGAAAGTAAACTATTTTTCGGCATTAATTATAATACTATGATTTAATTTGTTATGTTTTCCGCGCTTCGGCTTCGCAGGTTGAAGGATAAGTAAACGTATGAAGCCGCAAAACAGCCTATTAATTTTATATACAATTCTGCCTCGGCTGCAATGACAAAGTTTCCCCACTAGTATCAAAATGTACTATTATAAATAATAAAGTAATTCTATCTATAAACGCAATTTAAATGCATGACTTGTAATTAAATTCTATGAAAAAAGTTTAATTACCATTTTACCATTGTATCAAATATAATTCTTATTTACTAAAAGGCTAAAAATGTCTTGATGAGCAGTATCTACCAGGCATTGTGAGGGACCTCATTCACCGCCCGCGCCGGCCGACCAGAAAGCGAGAAGGTAGGTACAGCTCTTTGATGAGATTATGAAAAAACAATCTCCGCCGACTATAGTAATTGAACCACATTGGACTTATTTTAGAGATAAATGAAAAAACACTACCGAGTGTGAAATACACTGCATTCTGAACCTAATAGTAGTGCGTTAAGAGTCAGTTTTCGAGGTGTTGTCGATTGAAAAATCTATGCATAGTCAACAACATTCGAGCGCAAAAGCTCCAATCAGAATTGTAATAATATTTGATAATTTGAAGACAGGCAAACCATTTATTTGTAAACTGAGTTTGATCTAGCTATTGGGCGACACAAACAATGTCGATTGAATCCTATTCCTACGAAAATATGAGTGTATCTCTCCCGTGTTGTCGATGGGGACAGCTCAAGATGGCGTTGTCTTGGATCAAGTTCACAAAACCAACTTACAGCTACAATCTGTTCATCGCCAGCAAATGCCGATTTCATGAGCGCCGTCAGACCCGATGCATCCGGTGCGTCGATGCCGGCCGGAGGTAGCAGCGATCGCACGCCACCCACAAGCTCTGGTCTCCCGCTGAGGAACGCCCGCTGAGCGACGCCGACGGCGGCCCGGCTGAGCTCGTCAGCCGTGCGTGCGCAGCGAGACCAAACGGGCTCTATGGCATCTTCTAAGCTGTGGATATTAGTGTGCGATGTAGATAAAACTGGTGACGTGTGGGTATTCTGTAGGTAGGCTTGGTTTACTTTAGGGACATCAAGCGTGATTATTTGTGATATTCGTAACTGTAGATCGATGGTACTATCCTCGCGTTTTAGACTTTATTTTGCAGGAGGTCATAATCACAATCGCAAACCTGAGTGAGCATCTGAGAAAAGGCAATAGGATCCAAGAGAGATTAATTAATTACGATTACATCCATAAGCAAAGAGCCGCCGACCGCGACACGGCGCCAATTATTTACAAATATGGGCATTGCGCATGCTGTTGGATTTTCAACTTTCGGAGCACAGTCTAATGTTGCAAATCCATCGAGGTGCCCATGTCCCATAAACACTTTTTTGCAAAAAAAAACGGGAACCTAAGAAAAACTTTTCTTAAGTCGATTTGAGTTAATTAAATGAAAATTTGTTTGACGTAGCATGTATACTTTTTAATCGTGTAAATTAATACGCGGGAAGTGAATTCAGGCATTTTTTTTTTAATTTTCGTATAATTCTGTAAAACCGATGCACACGGTCAAATAAGAAGTGGTAGGCAATAAAGACAAGAAGATTTTATTACTTTTTTTAATTAAAAATATAGTAACAAATGTAAAAACCTAATAACGAGTGTGACCTCCTCTTGCCAAAATCACAGCTTGAATCCTTCTGGGCATGCTTTCCACGATGTTTTTAATAACGTTTTGAGGAATACGTTCCCACTCTTTTGCGATTACTCTTTTTAGCTCCCTGATGTTTTATGGAGCAGGTTGCACTGATCTTACCCGTCTTTGGAACATCCCCGACATGCTCAATTGGATTGAGGTCAGGACTTCGAGCCGGCCAATCTAAACGACGGATCCCAACTTCTTGCACGTAGGCTTCCACGTCGCCAGAACGGTGCGGGCGAGCATTGTAGTTCATAAAAATGGAATCTTCTCCAAGTGCAGTCAATGCGGGTTGTGCATATGGAATTAGGAATTCCATTATGTACCGGTATGCATTTAATGTCCCATTTTCTATGAAAACTGACTCCGGAGCCTCCGCCATAAGGAATGATTTCTTCGAAACACACTTCCGCACAGCGTTCCCGTGTTCTTCTCAGCACTGGCCGGCGTCGGTCCTCTCAACACAAAGAGATTCTAGCTTCATCAGAAAACATTACTTTATTCCAGTCCTCCAGAGTCCATGAAGCACAGTTTCGAGCAAACTGAAGTCGAGCAACACGGTGCTCACGGAGTAATTTAGGGCCCCGAGCCGGGCAGTAACTCCTGATTTTGACAGCCAAAAGCCTCCTCCTGACCGTCCACAAGCTAACTTCTACTCCTCTTACTTCTTCAAGGATCTCCTTCAGGTCCACACTTGAAGCCATCGGTCATCTCTTGGTTCTGTGCACGTTTTCGTATCGTTTTCTTCCCGAACAGGGTCTTCTTTTGACCGAACCGGTCTCTTGATACCGTTGCCAAGTCCTCTGGACAGTTAAACGACTCACATTTATAGCCGCTGAGACACTTAAGTTTCCGAACAACCTTCTTCAACTAGAGCTATAATTTTACCGGCCCTTATCGCTCTAACCCTCATATCAAAAAGTGGTATCTAATGTAAAAAGAAAGATTAAATTATTTAATTTGCAGAAAATATGCAAAAAGTTTTAAAATTTTAGTAATCAGTAAAAAAATCGTTTCAGCAATACGCGCCATTATTAAAGCAATTTTACAGTAATCCTCAATAATCATTATTTATTCTTTTGTTAAAATTTAAATTTGGAACGTACAGAATCATGCCAGGATGCTTCAAATAACATGCAAATACATCGTCGAATTAATAAAACCTCTTTCTTGTTCTTCTTCTTTGAAGTAGAGAAAAAAATCTGAAGTGCGGGCCCGTTTTTTTTTTTTAAAAGAGTTTATTTCTGTGGTAGTAAAGATAAGGTTGGCTGTGTTACGTGATAGGTCGAGGTGGGCAGTCAGCATGCGGCAGCAGCAACCTGGCCGCCTGCATGACGTCGTCGGCGTCGGGCACGGCGGGCGGCGGGCGCAGCGCGGCGTGCGCGCGCAGCACGCGCACCCACTCGCCCAGCGGCGGCAGCGCGCCCGCCCCGCGCTCGCCCCACAGCCCCGCGCCCGCCCCGCGCTCGCCCCAGAGCCCCGCGCCCGCCCCGCGCTCGCCCCACAGCCCCGCGCCGCCGCAACTGCCCGATGTGCTCGAGTGCTCCAACTGCAGAATAGCCACCAGCATAGAGATTCTTGTGGAAACGATTCAAACAACAATAATTATAGTTTATCACAACCTGACCTCGGTCAAGTTATGAATGACATCACGACCTTGACCGATGCGCCTTGCGTCAATAACACGCGCGCGCAACGTTTGTTAATCTCGCGCGAGTATACCTACTGTCGCGCCGCAAGTTGCTTCGCAGTGTCTCATACATGGTGTGCATATAACAACTTCTTTTTTTTTCCATATTTGTTTTTTTTCCATAGTCGCTCAAATCAGAGGTATCTAAAGAGCATATCTGATATGAAAATAGTATCCACTAACCTGTGAGCATCTCATAAAATAGTACAGAGCTCGTTCAGCAGCTGGTGAAAGTGGTGGGAGCCGCGGGTGTACTCTCCGCAACACAGCTCGCAATTCCGAAGCGGACCCAGCACATGTGGTCAAAAGAACTGACGCAGTCGAACCACCAGAACTGTTGTTAGATCCAGCTGAGGTCCCCGAACCACCTGCAGGTAGTCAAACTCTTGTAAATCTATTTATTCTAAATATTCGAAATCTTGGTACCTACTGCAGTAAGTATTAAAACTTATGATGCATACCAGAACCATTGGTTGTGATACCAGAATCGTGACTAAGTCCCAAAGCTCTATGTTCAGGTCGGGACACTCCTGATGATGACCCGGAACCCAGCGAGCTCATGGATTCCCAACGAGATAATGATAATGCACCTGCAATGTAAAATAGGAAGTGTTCATTTACTTAGGCCCTAACAACGATTAAATTGTTATTAATAACTAGCTCCAAGCTACCAGTAAGATGTTCTCGGGAAAGAATTTGAATTAAAGTATGAGAATGTACCCCTAAGAAAGTAACTGACCGAGTTGACATCAAAATACTTGCACTGCTTGCGCACGATGGAGTGCCAGTCCTCCTTGCCAGTTGAGTGACATCCAAGTTATCAAACTATGTCTTCCATATTTTTTTTGTTTATTGGACGTCTGATAACTGATAACGATAATTCACCCAATACCAGCAGATCATCATAATTTTTACCTGAAGCAACTCTCCCAGCATTCAAATGGCTGTAAGGCTGCA
The DNA here is from genome assembly GCA_947578425.1 of Eugnorisma glareosa. NCBI lineage: Eukaryota > Metazoa > Arthropoda > Insecta > Lepidoptera > Noctuidae > Eugnorisma > Eugnorisma glareosa. The sequence goes on along the minus strand of OX387970.1, from coordinate 20,759,037 downwards.
ACAGTCCCCAGAGATCAGCGCAGTTAGCCACCGCGTGGTCCACCACAGCAGGTGTGATTGGCGAGGTGGCTGCACTGCTGCCAGCTATCAGCGCGATCTCCTCCAGGAGTGTCTCCATACCAGCACAGAGGTAGATCGCTGCGTATCTAAACAGGAATAACATTACGCATTTCTCAGTAGCAGCGTTTACTCGAAAGTTGTTATGTCACCCTTGTGACTTGACAAGCCGTTGGTCCTGCGCTTGAAAATTACCCGGTCATGTCGTGTAACGAGATGGGATCTTTGTTTGCCTCTTGCATGTAACCGACATTCAGTTCGGAGGATAACCTCGTAATTTTTTCGGATGACTAAATCCGAAACTATGAGGATAGCGAAAAATACTCAAAGAATTCTCAGGTCCGATTTTGATGAAAAACTAAAACGGCATTATTAGATTTTTGAAAACTGCCGTTTGACATATGCTATCTACTTTGCTACGTTATCGTGCAGTCCAAGACCACGAGGACACTTCAAAAGACAATCACAGTGCTTTATTTTCTTGATTTTCAAAGCCTGCAGGATGTTTTCGATTAAAATAACCACTTACTCATGCACAAATGATGCGACACGGACATCCAGCATCCATCTTTGGAAACGCCCCGGTGCGAGACTGGTCCGGGCTCGAGCTGCTGAGCCCAGGCGCCTCGCCGCGCTGCCTGATGTCGCGTACATTGTTGCTGCTCGTTGGCAACCCTGACAAATTAAGGACCAATCGGTTTATGTTCGAACCAATAAGTAAAATATACATTGTTCAATCTACGAAAACGTGCATAATCTTCCTCCTAAAAACTCAAAGCTTCTGTGCAACCTTCTGCTAGTATATGTTGAATTAAAATAAAAAGGCTTGGTGCAAACTCTGTGCACCCCGCCAGAAGATAAGTGGGGCGCTTCTTCATGGATTTAACAATCTGCACTGCTCTGTTAACATTGGCAAATTTTCTCACCTTGATGCACGCGTCAGCAAGCGGCGTGCTGAGTACTATCCTGAACGCACCAGCTACCTCATGCTTAGAGCAGAAGCCGAAGTTCTGGGAGAGACGCTGCGCTTCGCGGGCTATCCTTACTAGTGCCCTGAAATCACAAGAAAAATATGATTTAATTAATTAATTATGTACTTACAATTCATAATTTGCAAACGCAGACGTACCGGTATTGAACGTTAACTAATTGAGTGTTATCGATGAAAAACTGGACGAACAGAAGTTAACTTTATGATGTGGCTTTCAGTCTTTTTTACCTTTGCAATAAATAGGCCAGCCTTGAAGGTGTGTCTGGTGCCATCCTAGGCGCGATATCTCTGCATCTCCCAGCTTGTAGCGCACGACTAACTTCGCTCGCAGTCCAAGGCACACAGCGAAGTTCCACCAGCCTGCAATAAGTACCAGGTAGACTACAGACATGATTGCTCCTTATATTTTTGTTTTATTTTTATCAAGTCAAGTACGAATAAGCTCCCAAATAAGTAGACAGATCATCAATTGTAAGGAGATACAAATGTAAGAAATTGGAAATGGCCTTCTATTAACAAAAGTCTCCTAATAACAACACATACAAGATATTTATGACAGCATAAATTTACATGACACAGACATCTTTTTAAACCAATACAGAGTGGTTTAAAAAGAGATTGAGAGACCAGCTTTCGGATTTCGGAAATTGAGAGTCTATCCGCATGTCTATTTTTATCGAAACCTGGTACACCGCTGAGGCGTGAGAAGGTTTTTCGACTTCTTCGTGTCGCTGGTGACTTTCGCATTAGTATGGAGCTATGGATGAGAGGACATACCTGTTGTGCGAGTCAACCCACACGAACTCATCGGCGCTGGTAACGTTTGTGCAGACGGTATCGAGAGAAGGCTGCCGCACCAGCGGGGCTCGTCTTCTGCGAGCCTCTGCTGCACTGCCACTTTCTGAAAAAAAATGACACACACAATCAACCACAATCAACGCAGTTACATTAGTTAGTATTATATAAAGACGTCCCGATTTTTAGGGTTCCGTAGCCGAATGGCAAAAAACGGAACAATTATAGATTCGCCATGTCTGTCTGTCCGTGTATGTCACAGCCACTTTATTTCGAAACTATTAGGACTACACAGTTGAAACTTAGTAGGTCGATGTATTCTGCAAACCGCTTTACGATTTTCAAACAAAAATTAAAAAATACAAGATTAAGGGGGAGCTCCCCATACATGGAACTGAAACTAAAAAATATTTTTTTCATCAAAACCTATACATGCGGGGTTTTTATAGATAGGTATTTGAGGTACCTAAAACCATTTTTTACTAAAAGTCAATCGTTTGAAAGATAGACACTTCCAAAGTGGTAAAATGTATCCCCCCCCCTCTAATAAAACTTTCAACCAAAATTGGTTTGAATAAGATTTGATTATTAGTTTTTGATATATGAAACTTTTCCATCAAACTGTAGCAGTAACTTTTTTTTTCATTAACATATATGAAAAACAAATTTAGTTTTGCTGTTGAATGTAAAACAATACAACATATGAATGAGCCTTCAAAATATTTTTATTATATTGTTTGGTGCTACGGAACCCTGTATCCGTGTGAGAACGACTCGCACTTGGCCAATTTTTTTTTTTTTGTCTGCCGTACGTTTCGATTTATCTGTGAGCTTTAACCTCTGTAACGTGGTTTGGACTGTGATGGTTTAGGTTATGGGAGGTACTGCAAGTAGGGTAACTACTACGGTAGTTATTCGTAACCGAGTTTAAAAACCATGTAATGACCAGTAATTGAATTGTAGCGGTCCGATAGCAGATACTTTTATTATATAAACAACTAGCTGTTGCCCGTGGCTTCGCTCGCGTTTTGGTCGGAAATTATTCCACGGGAACGTTGTAAATATAGCGTAGATTACTCGGGGATAATGTAGCTTCCTATTAATGAAAGAATTTTCAAAATCAGTTCAGGAGATCCAGAGATTACCTCCTTATAATATATATAATATTATAGTATATAGTATAGACAAATCATCATATTCCTGCCCTTGTCTCATGTTACTTGTGGTCGGCGCAGCACGTTTTTTTTCCATTCTCCCCTGTCAGACGTCACGGCATCGTTTACTCCTTTCTCTTTCATATCATTCCTCACACAATCCATCCATCGTTTCCTTGGTCTTCCTCTCCCTCTCCATCGATCAACATTTTCATCACTCTTTTAGTCACATGCGTTTCGTTCCTCTTCATCACATACCATGATAGTCGATTCCCTTTCAAGTATGCGCGTATAGATCATTCATTTATTTCAATTAGGCCCAAAAGGCACTTTGGAATAACAATACTTTATTATAAGGCCCTAAGGGTGGGTGGGTAAGGGTGACTGCCTCGTTGGTCTAATGGTCTCAAGCGCGACCGCTGAGCATGAGGTCCTGGGTTCGATTCCCCGGTCAGGCAATGTGTTATAGGGTTTTTCCATCAGGAATTTCTCAGTAGCAGCCACAGTAGAGTCTAGAATTGTGCCCGGTTGATGGCAATAGGCTCGCCCCTATAGGACTTAACCTAACTGGTGAAATGTGAGTCTACAGACGCCAGCACATTAAGCTACCCGAAACTGTAAATTTTTCCCAAGCAACCTTGAACCTAATGTTATAAATATGACCATAATGTTTGCGATAAAGTTGAAAATCTATTAAAGAAATTTGTCAGATTGTAGTAGCTTGATGTGCGCCCGTCTGTACTATTAGGTACACCTCTGCCTTACCCTTCGGGATTACACGCGTGATGTTATGTTACGTTAATACTTACAAGGAAATAGAAATGATTCATACCCTGAGCTCCATTATTGCTACCACCGCCAGCACTGGAAGCACTCGTAGCGGTGCTGCTGCTGTCTCTAGAGCGAAGTGTCAGCTGCTTGATAGCCGACCTGATGTCCTCCAGCCCCCCGCCTCCAGGCCATGGTGACTGTAACTGAACGACCACAAAACTTTTAACAAGATTTTTTTAGGATTTGTGTATATCTGCCTCGCCCCTTTGAATGACCCCAGGCGATGCGACTCACCTTGCGTCAAGCAAGATGCACACGTATCATATGTTTTCGCGTGTGTACTATACAGGACTATACAACCTTAACCCTTAACGAAGCCGTCAACCAAGCATTATGTACATCAAACTAAGTAACTTTACGCAAAAATTATTGCTGGGAAACGCCTTTTTTTTGGGGTGAAAAATCACGTTTTACGGCAGGACTCAATGTAACGCACTCAAAACATTGTGCTGATGGATGGATTGAACAGTAAGGGGGTCGTGGAAGTGTTTACAGTAAAAAACATGTATTTATATAAGTTGTGAAAAATCGGAACTTTGACCCCCAATATCTCCGTAACCAGAAGGTATGGTCTAGAACAAAAAAAAAATCGCAATGACGGGGAGAACAAGTATGTACCTTTCGGCTTCGTTATGTGTCTTGTTACATCCTTTATATTGTATTCTGCGGTGTAAGTACCGTCACACGTCAAGTTGTGGCGCGCGCTCTAAGCAGTTCCTTTCAAACTTGTTTATTCGGCAATCGCTGTCGCATCACGCAAATCGTTTGAGCGTGCAGCTGGTGTCTGGTGATAACACAGCGAAGCGACACATCAACGTGAAACCTGGACTTATTGCTCTAAAACATCAACTTCCAATGGGAAATTCTGAATAACCAAAAGCTCACTTCTCTCTGTTTCCGAAGAGGCCTAGATGGAGCACCACAAGCTACTTACTTTATTATGTGGTCGATGCTTGGTCCGGGCATGCGGCGGCTGGCGTGTTCGGCGTGGTTCCTCCCGCCCCGCCTCTCCGCCGCCACCGCTGTCTGACATGGACGCGTGCCCGGACGACCTGTTCTCGTCCGAACTGCTGTTGCATTCGCGGACGCCATTCTGTGTGGGAGTATAGACATTTTTACAATAATCTATGCAGCTTTTGTGTCAAAAGACATCACATCACCTATGACAACATGATGTCGGGTCGTGGAAAGGCAAAAATCGCTATACGACATCATAACGTGAAAACTGACGATGCAATGCAATGCCCGCCCGACGAAACGTATCGTTAATGTGTTTTAACCTATAAAAAAGGGTGACAAGTTTGAATAAGTTGTAAGTATGAAAGGTGAAAGAGTAATTTTAAGTTTTACTTTTCGAAATGAGGCTGTTAATCAGGCCGTATCAAGTCAAACGTTGAGCCGTCCACTGTAAAGTTGTTTACCCAGTAATACCCAGAGAGTCAAAATTTAACACAGGTTGCTCCAAACGTAGCAAGTTCAGAGTGGCAAAGTTTTATCTTGACAACATCAACGAATTAAATCATCGGTCTCCATTAAGATAAAGAGAGCTCATCAGTCTTATGAAACATGCGCTGACGCATCTGCATGCACCCAACATGGCTGCCATTGTCGCTCATGCTTTCGCTTTCAACAATATTTAAAGCTTCCCACCGATTACGCTTTTCCCTATCAAGAGATCGTGGGAGTTTGTTTAAAACAATGGTAATTTATTTTTTCTGGCGGCAACACTTTCGCCGCGTAACGCTGGCTCGGATAATTATTGTAATGGTTAGCGACGATGTGATCGCGACTAATTACTAATTAGCTCGTGATGAATGCAGTACTGCAAGCGAAAAGCTACTGGAGAGTCATTTCTAAGTATTTCAAGCGCTAGATTGATTACTGGAATTCATCTAATATATAACTACCTATAGATGGCAGAACATCCAACAAGAGTGTCCCATCGTTATCAAGCCAAGCACACAACAATGTCGGGGTCGGCTTCCATGCAGTCTAACCCCAAGCAGCTCAATGCAGCATTTTACAAAGAGCGCGATACAACTTCCGCAACCTTGATATTAGGTACGTATGTACCTAAGAATCAGTCATTTCTTTTCCAAAAATTGTACCAGGTGCACATGGTGCTGCGAATCAATTTTCACGCACGTAACAGAATTTTAATCTGTCCAATAACTGGATCCCGTAACTATAATGTCGCTTTCGCGTGCTCTTGCGCAGTTAACAAATCATTATTGTTCTATCGCTATCCGAGATGACCCGATGACATCGATTTATTAATGCGGTATGTCATTCTCGATAGTCTTCTTCTTCTATATGTTGTCCCGAAACGTCGTCGGTGGCAGCGCCGGGGCCACTTTGTCTGCACGTTTTGTGACTCTCGATGAACGAATATTCAGTCAGATCTTAGCTTTAAACATTAGCCCTCTTATTAATAAACACGGAATAAAATTACACCAGGAATAATAAAGGAATAACCATACATTTTCAAAGGTTTAAATTTGGAATAACTTTAGTCTGTGTTTATTAATAGGAGGGTAAAAGCCTGAACTTAGTCAATATTACCTTCATAGCCTACCGCGAAACAATACTTGCGTGTTAATATCGGTGTCAAAACCGTTACGAACATTGTGTCGGTAGGTAATTGAATTTGGCAACTGTTTTGTTATTTACATGTTGTAATACCGAAATTAATTGAAGAACTCATTTTACGAGTACTGTTGTGTAACGCTATTTGACTACTTGGCTTTCTGGGGGTCGTGAACATCTTATTGGAAAACGAACGAGCAAATTAGCAAGTTATGTGCTGGTATTTTTTTTTATAAAACTTAAGCATTTACGTAGGTGTACGTGTACCTGTTTAAAATAAATGAAAGTAGGTTTAATAAAAGATGGAAAGTACCCCAGTCCAGCAGTGTTTAACGACTAAAGTTAATGGCATGGAGCATTTAGATTTTTCAATTTCAATATTCTGTATAATATACACGATCAAATAAAATTAGCTAGCGAAACTCGACAGAGATGTAATTAGGGTGTCGACTATCGACATCAAAACAGTATAAAACAAATGAAAAAATAATGATCTGATTATTAAACGCTTAAAACTTGTACAATCTTAAGGTAAAACCACTTCTAAGACGTTCGTGCCTCATCACAATAGGTACCTCCAACATGAATTTATTTACAAGTGTAAGTTTCTCCGAAATCACTCCCATAACGAGTTCTTTGATCTGTTCTTCGTTACAAGTAACTGTACCTACGTGGTTTAATTACATCTAGTGAACTGTAAATTGTTGTGGTCCATTTTAAGCACAAATAGATGTGTTTACAAATCGCGGCGTATGAGAGAGCATCAAAGTGATCAAACTATGGATGGTAGGTAGGTGTGGAGATGAAACCGCAGAGTTGCGGTTGGATGTGTAAAGCCTGTTGATTTTGTCCCCTGTAAGATCTACCTCGTCGTACTGAACAGCTTTACTTCATGAGCTTATTTAAGTCCGATTACTCATCATATCCTAACAATAAACTTTGTTCATCTATTGTGCACGGAATATTATTATACTAAAATGTAGGTTTTATATAACAGATCAAAACTGCCTGTTTATAAATGATGTAAGTCAGTGGTCGTCACACTTTTCTGGTGAAGGAAACTTAGACGTTGAAGACGTTGACGTCCTCCGAATTGCTGTCATCCGGGAACGTGCCCAGAAGGCTGGCAGCTGCTAATTCTTTGGCCAAAGAAGGACCCAGCTATCTGGTCAATGGTCTAAGTATGTTCGGGCTCGAAGTCAAAGATGGCATCCGCATAGTTTTAGAAAAAGTTTGGCTTTGCCACGGTCCACGACCGTGTCTGTCCGTCTTCTACGTGGCACATGACAAAAATTCTAAAGCTTCACGTGTTTTATAAACACACGGGTGCCTGTGGTAAATGCTTTTATTTTATTTATATCTACCTAGTCAATAAGCTCTGTTGAGGACATAACTTGGAGATGCGTGGTATGTGATAGTGGTAAGTGATGACTGATAACGCTGTTGGCTTTTTTGTGCTTGCTTACTTGTGAACCAACCTGCACAGGTGGCGCTGTTTCGACCGGCCTGTGATGATGGTCGTGTTTGGCCGGTCGTCGTTCCAGCGCGTAGCTGTTTTGCGCGGGCGCACTGCGGACTGGCGCGCTGGCCACAGTCAGCTGGGACACCGCGCACACTGCCTTCAGCTGGGCAGAGCTGGGGCCTTCTGTTGATGGCGGTGGGGGTTCTTCATGGATGGCTGCGGATACATAGATTGTCAGAATTGAAGTTATTTTAACGAAAAACCGAGTTTTACATCCTTGTAGTTCTATATCGCCTCTTAGCCGTTACAACATCCCGAGAAGCACTTCTAAGCCGTGCAGGAGTACTGGTCCAGAAGTGCTGCTTTGAGACCTTGAGGTCTCGGAAGCACGCGGTGATTTCAAAGCTTAATAAACTCTATCTAGTTACTGAAAATCTATCACAAAAAGGTCATATTTCCAATGATAGTTTTCCTTGCAGTAGTTAGAGCTTGCTGGTTCAAACTCAATAATTTTTTTGAAAAAGTTCCCGTTAGAGTTTCATATTAATATGAATTCATGAGTAGCGGTACAGTCGGTTAATTTGGACTTATGACTATGTTAATTTTATAGCACTTAATGCTAAGCTAAAAGAATTTCATTCAAGAGAAACTTGAGTTCTCGAGATTCAGTCTTGCAGCCGCTCGCAGATTCTACTGCAGAATAAGGCACATTTTACGTGTGTAACTGGATATAATCACTCAGCCCAGCCTATCACAGTCCACAGCTGGACATAGGCCTCTCCCACACTGCAGCATAGCACCCGGTCCTCCGCCTATCGCATCCAGTCTATCTTAGTTAACTATGAATGGTCGTTAGCTCACCTAGCTGGGGTGTGACCGTACGTCCAAAACGGTTGCCGGTACTAGCTGGACATGATCCCCCCAATTTTAAGATGATGACCGACAACGATCAATGATCAAAGGAGGTTAACTGATAATTTGTCATATTTTTTTTAATGTAGGTATTTTCATAAAGTTAAACTTACGTTTATTGGTGGGTGAGGTAGGCCTAGGCGGCGTGGTGGCTCGGTGCGCGTGCGGCGGCGGCGACAGGCGGCGGGCGTGCGCGGGTGCGGGCGCGGCCGCCGCCCCGCTTACGCGCACGCGCAAGGCCCGTGCGCCCGACACGCCGCCGCACCACGCCCCCTCTTCTGATGGCCGACAGCCGCTTGATGGCCTGGGATAAATAAAAAATTACATCTTAGCTTAAATCTTTTATGACTACTCGAAGGTACTCGCTTATTAAAAACGACCACCCTAAAAACTAAACTCCTGACCAACGCTGCAATGAAACGAATTGTAAGATTAAATTACTTTTCCAAAGAAACTGAACTGAAAGTATCCTGAACAACTGTCAAAAAAGTTCAGAATAATGTTCAATATCAGGCGAAAATAAGTCGCATCACATCTGATGGAAATTTTTGCACACACCACTTATTTACACAACACAACAATTATTGCGAACTTATTATCCAGGATAATAAGTTCGCAATAATTGTAGAGAAGGATGTTTATAAAGTTGTGACAGGCCGGAAAGGATGTTTGATAACAGCTGAACATGATTTCCGGTCAAATATGTAGTTTTAAAATATTGTGACCAGAAATATCCAGTAATAAAATTCCAACTCGATAGTTGTCGCGTGAACGTCTACGTCTACAGAGTTCATCATACCGCTTCTAACTGTCAACTGCACAAAAACATTAGAGCTGCACTCAATTTCCCAATAACCTGTGCCCCCGAGGCGTGGCTGGCGTGCTAACGGGCTGGGCTGCCGGTCCGGTGTCAACGGAACGCCTGATCGCGAGTGCGTGACTAAGGACCAGTCGCCACGCGGCTGCCGCGCGCTGGCCGGGTACAGCCGCGACCAATCGCCCTAATGCCACAATGTGCTGTTACATCTTACTCCACATAGCAGCCGCAAGCCGTAATACTTTTCTGCACGAAGTTCCGATAAACGAGAATATAATGCTTCGGGGCCAGAACTCCTCATCTACATTACTAGATGCGTTAACTTCGTGTAATACTTCTACTACGGGCACGCATGTACTGTTTCCAGCAAAAAATATTTATGCCACTTTACATCAAAAGGCTTAATCGTAGCAAGAAGTGCGCACGATTTGTCCGCGACTGCATTCGGAGGCTGGAATGCGGAGAGCTAAGCATGCTGCGAGCCTATTGACCGAGTTGTCGACTAACGTTAAGGAACCATTCTGGATTAAGTTACGTCTGTGTAGGTTACGTCGGTTTAGAAGTTTAAAGACTGACTGAATTATGGTTGAAGATGATTTGTGCTAGAAAATCTAGTTTTGTTTCAACATGTCGTATCTTCTCTAAGTCTACTTATGTGTTTTACTACTGGCTAAAAAAAAGAATACTCGGTGGTATTTACATAACTGGCAAAATGTGGGTATACTATTAGGTACCTCACCCTCTGCCTCACCCTTCGGGGATTACAAGCGTGATGGTATGTTATCTATGCGAGTTTCAGTCTTCCGCTTTCTTCACATCTCAAAGCTGCCATTCAATAACTTAAACACCAACAGAAATGCTCCCATAAAAACCTTCATCGTTTTCAACATAAAAACCCTGTCACGCAATTCAGTATTTACATTTTTTATGCTGCAGGAAAATGAGAATCAAAGTTTAACAAAAGATGATCACGTCTTCGATCTAAAGAGAGTACAATAGTCGTAATAGATTCACAAATAGAGGATCGCACCGACGAGGTGGCTACGAGCGACCATGGCGTGACCACGGAGCAGACGAGCGTGCCCAATCGAATGATGATGTACAGGTGGAACTAACAAGTTTTTGTATCCATCAGCCATGTGAACTGATTTCCTTGGATTGTGATTTGTTATAGAGGGAACAAGCTTCCGGTTGAACTGGGAACGGATGTCAATAAAGGTGGTAATGGAAATGAGAATCTAATTCAAAACACCTTGTGTTCCAAACAAATATTGCAGATGAGAGGAAATGTAGATTAGTATCACTAAGATGTGGCTATTAGAGCTACAGATATCTAATTATTTGAATAAAAATAATTTTATGTTAGTAGAATTTTGGAATCATTATTACACGTTATCTTTTTAACAAAAAACAAGATATATTAATGAAACCTATCTGACCAACCCAAAAATCGTGAGGTTACTAACAAGTACATTTACAACATAATGCAAAATTGATCAATTCCTTGGAATTCCCGTTAACTAAGAATTGATTGACAGTAGATAATACTGAAGCCAATATTAAACGTGTATCAAAATCATTTACTTTAATGTTCAAAATTAAAGACATGAATGAAATACATGAACTCAAAGAGGTTGTTAACAACATAACAAGAAAGGCTTTCTTTGGTCACGTTCAAGAACATTAGAATTACGAAGCAATTTTGATCAACAATGTTAACAAGATAGCTGCAAACTTGTTTCCATAAAGAAATCTTACTTTTTATTGCATCCATCAAAAAGTAAGGAAAAATCAGGAATATGTTCATGGAGCAGTTTTGCCAGCCGCCTTTTAAAATGAGCTAGAAATACCCAGAATACTTACAATTCTAGCTCAATTGTAAAACGCAGCCGGTTACAAAGTTTTGCAATGTCCCCGAAGTGGAGCAATCGTTTTGTTCATTACAGTCACGAGACAGGAAGTCTTACCGCTAAGCTTAACCTCCTGAGTCTATAACAATGGTTCTCTACAGGGGTTTCCATAATGAATAATCTAGGACAATTAAAAAATGTCGTATTTCAAACCCATTCAGAAGATAAGTCTTGTATGCACGTTAAAAGTTTTGGTAGTCTGATAAAAAGATTGGAAATTAGAGAATTTAATCAGAAAGAAAATTACAAGGTGGCATCCTCTCTCTAATCCTAATAATTCTGGGGTAGCTTTGTAATTAATCAAAAGCTACTACAATCTTTAATAGATTTTCAACTTTATCGCCAAATCATTAAAGGTTCAAGGTATATTGGGAAAATTTTACAGTTTCGGTTAGCTTGATATGCTGGCGACTGTACATCTCATCAGCTAGGTATCATCTCAGTGTTCACTTTCTTCCGACCCGCACAATCCATACATCTTTTCTTTGATCATAACTTAGCTACTAACCTGACAAGAAAGATCCCATAAAGATAAAGAACGTAAAATTCACAGTGTAACGAGAAACTTTACATTGCCTTGCATAATATTTATGTAATTTATGAATAGGATAAGTCAGACAATTTCAAAGAAAAAGTGTCGATTTGTTGGTAAAAATGGTGAAAATCATAATTTAGTTTTTTTGTTATTGTTCAAGGCTAACTTGAAAACTTTCAGTGCGAATAATGTACGAATTGATTGGCTTTTGAAGAAGAATTTGGCCGTTTGTGGTGATTGATTCGCCTTGATTGTTATCTCCGAACACGGTTCGTTATAGGTCTTTAACTTTTACAAAGATGGTGTCATTGTCAGACTATTTGCCTCTGCACTTGTGGATTCGAAAAGTATATGTATGAGGAGAACAAATCTGCTTGTTTCAAAAGTGAAGCTCTTACGTCATAAACGAGCTAGCGCGTAATAATTGTCGCCCGAGCATGAACACAATGTGATGCGCCCATAACAAACGCCTGAGCACAGCAATACGAGGTCCAAGCGAATCACGACTATGTTGCCCTGAAAACTGTTCTTGATGAGCACAAAAATAGCATCACAGGATATTGTGACATGCTGTCCTTGGTCACCCTTCACGGACACTTAACTGTTTTGATCATTTTGAATGTCATCATCATGGTATGTTCATGTGCGTAAACGAAGGCACATCCTGTTGTTATTGACTAGTGACTAGCAAAACAAACCAAGACTAGGACTAATTTAGGCATAGGGATAATAACGATAGCTTAAAAATATACATTATGTAAGTCCTGTTCAGAGCCGTTGAAGAAAAATACGAGACGCTTTGAGCACGATTGCCACATGTCAAGGCCTTAAGGACCCAAGTCTGTGTAAACATGAAGCTAGTCACGCAAAAGTGGAACGTAAAGTTCATCAGCATGCATCAATGGCTCAAAATGGTCGAATCGATTGAGGCAAGCAGGCGACAATGCTCGTGACCGGTAGATTAAGGTGCCAGCACAGTAGACAACTAGGCTTTGGCACCCAATCGGGCGTGCCTCGAGTGCCGTGACACGGGCAAGCACGACGTATTGACTAATGCTGCAGGCTATGGGCGCCGGATTGGCTAACGCCCGTCTCAGGCTTTGGCAGTTTAGAATATTTTTCTACTATAAGACTGAGTGTACCCTACGTTGAATCATTATAAACAAACTTAAGACCAAATAGTATAACTTTAAACTATACAAACTCAAAAACTGACCTAATTACGAATAGCTATTGGCTATTTAGCAAAACCATAACAAATAAACATAGGTTCGTTGATTTATCATATCTTTGTTAGAACAACTCACTTATTTATTACTGATTTAAATAAGTGAGTTGTTCTATCTAATCGAAACTTCAGCCTACTAAATTCTGATGTTTCGTATGAAAAGACCAATGTTAATAACTGTATTTTTCAGTAATGCACCGCTGCTATCTTCATTTCTCCAATGTTAATCGGATTCGTTGTTAATCGAAATATTAAAGGTACAATGTGTCAAACTTTCTCCAATTCAGTTTTGTATGAGCATGAATTCGTCGAAAAAGTATAACAAATTCAACTTGAATAAGAACGTAATGATAATTAACTCCGAGATAAAAGATCGCGCCGGATTATTACGAAACCGGCATTCATTTTAAGAGCATCACCATTTTTAATTGAATTGTAAACAGTTTTAACGTTGATTGTGTTGAATTCTCAGGGAAGTAAGGAAAGAAGCTAGAAAGAATCTGACAACCCTATAAACAAGAACATCTAAGATACAGAAAAGACTGAACGGTTAAGCGGAACCCTCGATGTTGATTAAAAGAGGAATGTGTCATTTGAAATTCGGATGTGATGTGAGAGGATAAGGTCGACAGTGGAAGTGCGTGTGTCGGTGCGGTCTGGGCCGGATCGGTATCGCTATAAAGAAGCAGAAGCTCGCACGAGTTCGTCGACCAACAACACACGATTGTTATCGGTGGAATCGCTACGCAATTAACGCGAATGTCTTCCCGAACGCTCACACGCCGGAAAAATGCGGTGTATGTGTCCGTTATGTAAGGAAATATAAGAATCATTGAATAATTAGAAGAAAACTCTGTAAACACATGGTTGGAGTGAATGCTAGCTACGCTCTCTTTATGTGAAAACATAGCTCTTAAGTGAGAGCGGCTCTAAGTTATTTGAAACCAGTTGACATTACGTACCAGGACTAACGATTTCTCAACAGACCCAAGTGCTGACAGATTTCTATTACGAATTAATGTAATTAAATATGGAAAAGTTACAAGTTAAGATGGATATCCATCATCCCGGTCTATGAGAACCTTTCTAAAAACAATTGTGACCTAAGAATCCAAATGACATGGTTTGAAGAATGAAGTCATAAAAACTGTAACAATATTTACACTACTCCGCCTGGCCTGCTTCCTACACAATTAACAATACTTGAGCTCTCAGGTCACACCGTAACTGTTAAAATTATGAATATTGCGATTATAAAACAAAGCAGATGGGATCGAGGTCATGTCGTCTGGAGCAGACATAACAGCATCTTTGTTACTTACCGCTTCCTCCAGTCTTGGATGAAGCTCCAATCGCAGTGTTCATCTTCGTCGAGCACCGTAGCCTCGTGGTGGTCCAACCCGCCTCCATGCACCAGCTCGACCAGCTGCCGAGCTCTTTCGAAATTTCCCTCAAACTCTACCACTAGGAATCCGTCAGAACTCATCGTCCCGAACACGTCCTTCTTGTACGTCGCATCATTAATCGTCACGACGTCTAGTGTATCTTTAGTTTCATCAGCCTTGATCTCAGAATAAATAGCTTCTGGAACCTGAACTTCAGATACCATCTGTGTATTGCCTCCGCCCCTATCCACTTCTCGACTCAGTCCTAAGTTACCGGTTTCTTCTAAAAGTCTATTGGCATAAATAACTTCTTCTTTAGCGGGCTCCTCTTTAAGTCGATATTCTTCTTTCTTTTGCTCATTATGTTTGCGAATTATGGAATCACCAAAATAAATGACTACTTTATTGTTATTCTGTGTGATCTTATTCGCTAATCCACCTTCCGTTAGAGGTAAGTTAGCTTTTTTGTTCTTTTCCTGGGAAAGTCTCTGCGCTAGTTCCTCGTAACACGGAAGCCGGTTGCTGTATACCTTTTTGTCCGCAGAGAACTTGCTCAGCTCTTCCTTCCTCTTTTCCACGCTCTGGTATACCGGAGGTCGACAGCACTCGTCGAACTGAGCAGACTGTGGGCTCCTTATGGAGGGTCGGGGTTCACTATAAATATGTTCCGTCGACGACACCTGCGGCAAAGGAATGTACTTTTCATGAACATTCTTCGATGGAGGAGCTTCAGTCTTTCTAAAATTCAGAACACTTCGACGTACTTTTGAATCCGAAGCATCACTGATGTTTGTTTTCTTGTTCCGGGAATTTCCGAGGAGTTTGAACAGAGCCTTGTGTTCGGACTGCGGCTTCACCCGGTCGGTGCTGGGCGCGCGCCGCATGACGAACGGGCCAGAATCCTCCTCCGAGGGGTGCGGGTACAGCTGCTCGCAGCTGGTGGACTTGTGCGTCGCGATCCTCGTCTTGTTGGAGGTGAGCGGGTCCCTGCTCTGCCAGTGCCGGACGGACATGCGCGCGGCTCCGCGGATGAACTTCATTGGCTCCCACGCCTCCGCCTTCTTCAGTATGAAATTGTCGCACATGTTGTTTTTGTTGGGTTTCCTGGCATCCGCGGCTCGGCAGGACTGCAGCTCGCGGCAGAGGAAGCACGAGCAACGCGCGGGGCACAGCATGTCTGCGCGGACGTGCCGGTCGCACTGAGCGCTGCGCCGGCGCCGCGGGCGTCACCCTCCAAGCAGCGTTGTCGCCGTCGCCGTAGCCCCGCTACAGAGTCTTGCGGTAATTGCCGACACACGTGTTATCCATGGATTAATGTTACCGTTTTGATGAAAGCTCTATGCGCTCGATCTTGAGATTTTTTAATTGCTCTCTCGTTGATGACTTATAAAAGGTCAGTTAATAAAATCGGTGGTTTTATATTTATAGACGGTTTAAATGGTTGTGCACATGGTTGGGCTTGGAGTGGTTTGTGAGATGTGTGGCAGAGCTCGGAGCCTGGAGTCTGGACGGTAACACTTGCATATGAAACTCGTCTATATTCAATGCGAGGTGAATGAAACCATAAGTTGTGCAAGCTAAATATAGAGCATACTTCAAACAGAGGGGTTATTACTGAATCATTCGCAGCGTAATGATATACCGAGCCTGTATGAATCGCCGGCTGTGCAGTTTGTTTCTTGAGATACTTATTTATTACGTCATCATACAAAATAAACCAGGGAATATACACTCGGTAAAAGTTTTGCAATTCATAAATGCACGAATTCACTAAGCAAACATAAAAACATAAAGTAAAAAGAAATGTTTTGCCGCTAATAATGTTTAAATCAAATTGTAATTAGGAAAGTGAAAACCTTGTCTAATTAGTTGACAGCCGGAACCAAAACCAAAACATTAGCTCTAGCACTACTTAGAAATAACTGAAGAGCTTTCGTACAAGTTCGCAAAATTACTAGGATTTTTTAAATGTTTTCATCAAAGCTATCTTCTGATAGAACTCACTAATTTACAATTAATCCTATTCATAGAATCAAAACAAAGATTATGATTATGTTGACTTGGGATAAAACTGACGAGGTAAGTAAGTACAATTTTGACACAGCTTTAAAAGAGAAAAAACAGAATGGGTTTTCTTTTCCTTGAAATGTTACTAAAGAATATAATATATAATAAAGAATATAATACTGTTTTAAATGGGCCAAGATTTGACTAGACGAGGAAAATGTAGGTGGGCAGGTAAGTTCTGGTACTGTACTAGGAAGCAAACTAATTTGATTCACACCAAAATCCAATGATTATTTCTCTTTCAAAACATCGAATCGATATCTATCCTTCCTTAATAAAATTTTAAATGCGAAAGTAAGTTTGTTTGTTACCTTTTCACGCCTAAACCACTGAACCGATCATCCTGAAATTTTACATATACGTTGTCAGGAGTACAGAAACGGACTTACGGTACCTTTTATCCCGAAAAAAAGTACTGTACCCGAGGAAAACCACAATAACGTTCTTAAGATAATAGATGGCGCCACGTGTCTTTCGAATCATGATTGAATTATATTATTATTGAATTAAATTCTAAGTTAACGCGAGCGATGCCGCGGGCAAAAGCTAGTAATTTTATATAGATTATAATCTATAGCATAACGCACACGATAATAAAGAAGCGAGGCTTTATCGAGTGTGTTGCGAATAGCGACCGTCGGCTATGTTATGATAGGTCGTTCTATTATTATAATATAAGGCATAATATTATGCGTTTCCGTTCCGGTATCAACACAATTAGAGCAATTATACATATAATTATATATCGGACGTGCAGACATACTTATGTGCGTTCGTTTATAAATGTTTGAGTTATGAACTGATGACAATGATCTCATATTTCTTTTGTACGACGTCAGAATCTCTTCGTCTATGTCATATCCGCTAAAATAAAATAATTGTAGCTAAGAAAGACATAGGTCTGTACATACGTGTACATATTAATCTGAAAATCAGATCGTCACGCGACAGCGACAGCCAAAACTCTGGATTTCGGAATGAATTGAAGAACATTTGAATTGTAGATATTAAATAATAATATGGTGGTTGGTCATTTTGAATATTTTTCTAAAATCGGTATCCACTCCAAATCGGCACGTGTCTGTCTCTAATTTAGATAGCGGGCTCCTTGCAGTTCTTAGTTAACTGCATAATATTACACCTGTAATACCCCGAAGGGTTAGGCACAGGTAGGTACACCCACATTATCATCATTATCATTCTCTTGCCCCTTTTTTTTCGTATTGAAAATCATCAGATAACCCCTCCCGCTCTGGGCGGAGCAGTAGGGAGTGTCAGACTTTTACTGACTAAAACCCATCCATGTTCCTTCTTTTGCCCTTTGTGTTCCAGGGCCGTGGATCTCTTTCGGACAGTCCCGCAACCCTGGCAGGCATCGATCCTCCCCCCTGACGCCCGGTGCGTCTCCCGCGGCGGCTGGGACGTGAGGTTCTCTCCTTCTCACATTCTGCCACTTCCTTCGCTAGCATGACTGCTTCGCAGAAGGTGACGGCGTCCCATTCCGTCTCGCACCGGACCATGGATTGAACCAAAGCCGGACGCGAGAGGTCGCCGCCGCCGATCGCCGGTTCTCTTGCCCATTCATCCCTTTCATTTGGGGTTTATTTATTTATATATTTTAAATAGAACGGCCGAAGCCAATTACACTATTTAAACATATAATTTTTTATCACAGTCATGCATTGTTCTCACAAAAATTCAAACATTCTGACAGTATCACCTTCCATTCATTCGCAAACATATCAAGATCTGTGTTTGAGTTCAGGAGAGCGTTAATAGTGGATAATGTCC
Organism: Eugnorisma glareosa; assembly: GCA_947578425.1. Taxonomy (NCBI): domain Eukaryota; kingdom Metazoa; phylum Arthropoda; class Insecta; order Lepidoptera; family Noctuidae; genus Eugnorisma; species Eugnorisma glareosa. The sequence goes on along the minus strand of OX387970.1, from coordinate 20,740,516 downwards.
GGGGAATAGGTGACTTGGAGTGTGCAACAAACGTACGGCAAGTTGGAACAGCCAGTAAGCGGTGTTTCCTGCCACGACAGTAATTGTCTGGGACAAATAGCTTGCACATATGTCATTATGGAGATCAGAAACATCAATAATCCCCCAAAGAACTTTAAATTTGGCGTTTGGGTCGGCGCAGCATGTCTTCATCTTCCTTACTTCTCTGTTTCCCGTCATGTCATTAGACACCTTTTTTGCCATATTATCACCCTTCACACAGCCCATCGCTCGTTTTTTTGGTCTTCCTCTAGGTACTCTTCCACATCTCTCGTTCTTATACCCATCCACATTCATACTCAAACTTTCCTCGGAACATTTTCCTCATTCCGCCGCATCAGACAACCGATAACCAAAAAACTTTTCAGTCACCGGCGCCACTTTCAGACTTACTTTTTTATGTACTGATTTCTTATTTTATCCGTTCGCGTAACACCACACATCCCCCTTAGCATTCTCATCTCAGCCACATAAATGCCTTTCATTCATCCCTTTTGTGGCCCAACATTCTGATCCATACAAGGCAGCAGGTCTAACCATTGTTTTATAAATCTTCCCCTTAAGTTCGTGGGGAAGGCGGGAGTCGCATATTGTTCCCCTCAGAGGTACACCCACATATCGCCATTTCAGTAAGTCCTCTCTAATACCCCTACCACATACATATCTCCTACCACTATCCAAGCCATCCAGCGGGCACAGATCTAAACTCTGGGCTGTACTGACACCTCATGCTCAGTGGTAGTGCTTGCTCCCCCTAAATCAGCGAGGTAGTCCAGTAGTTTACTAATTACTCTGCAATAGGTACTTTAAAACATAGTGTAGCTGTGGGATATTGCTTCTAGGTAAGATATAAATAGCATCAAAGAGTCGTCCGAGTGTAGCTGTCGGCTCACTGAGTAAATGAAAGTTCCAGTTTGTGAAACTTCAGGAAGTAGGTAGTTAGGTACCTATTTCTTATTTATGTACATTTTTCACTTCTGCTTTCCTATTTCCGTGATGAGCTACGCGCGCTGCCACGTGCTACGGGCGGGGCGCTGCGCTGATAACAGTGTTATAACAGTGTTTTATTTTGTTATCTTTTGAACGTAACTATTTAAGTACCTACGTTGTAAAAGTTTTATGCAGTTTGGTATACCCTAACGAATTAAGTAGTTGGTGGCACAAATATTAAATTATATTAAGACTGTAAATCAACCAAAAACGCAGACAACGACTTCCTTGAAGCTTGCTGAAAAACTGAAATGTGAACATATATAAATAACCGATCGATAAGGATGTTGGTTAGCCACGGACAGGCACAGTTTCTCAGGATTATGTTCAGCTAAAGCAACATCCTGTGTTACTTCAACTAAGTAACAACAAAACTGTGCCAAAACTTAGGTAACTTTTGAACTCTTTTGAATTACAAAATTATAATAAAAGTTACGAAAAAACCGAGTGAAAATAATAATAAAGTGAACAAGTAACAGTTACTTTCATTGCATAAATACGGGTATTGTTCACTTCATAATCATAGTGAGATACAACACATATTTCCCATCCCAGCTGGAGAAAGTCCTTCGCTTTATATAAACTTTATTTAGCCATTGTTTTACTTAATTTTCACATGGAAAACTCTGTTTGTTATAGATGAGTACCTAAGGGGTGTACACACATATTCGGCGACGTTTCCTATCGGCACAGCCGGGCCGCAAAATCAATAGAGTTATTTTCGGGAAAAAGCCATTCGGCTTAGTTCTATAAGGAACAGTGCCGACTTACCCAAACATGATTTAACAATGGTAGAAGGTTGACGGGGTTTGCGTCGACCGAATAAAACATAAATATAAATAATGGGGCTTTGGGTCGTCTCTATGTTTGACAAATAGATCTCTACTGCCGAATCGAAAGTGTCGACCTGATCTAGTGTGTATAACCCCTTAAACACTAGACAATTTCGTTATATTAAGAAGTTTTATGGTTTCGTTGACACCTGAGTAAGAGTCGACGAAAAAAATAATGTTTTAAATCTGAATATTTTATCTAGAAACTAGTCTTATAAAATCTACACACGAATAAATTGCCTCAAAAAATAATCTGCTATTTGCGGCACGTGCTAGCTAGAATATATTTTAGATAAATAAACTCGTTTATATGGTTTTTTTTTTCATAAAACTAAACTTTATGAGAACATTTAACAAATTTTAAACCTGCTTTTTAGCCTGCCTACTATTTCTTAAGCAATTGACATGATATCTCAAATTGCCTAGTAATAGTTGGTATGTATTATTCAAATCGAGCAACTGAATTTCAAACTAATTCAACCCAACCGATTGGGCTGTTTTGCACACATCTTTGGTTCTCATGGTTTGGTTCATTGTTCTGTGTGCACAAGCGCAACCGCCTAGCTGCTGCTAGAGAAACGTCAACAAATGGCAAAAAACTGATGATGACGAAACTGATGAAACTGATGTTTTATTTTATGAAAAAAAGTTTTCTTCTCAAGAATTACGTGTAACTTATAAAAAGAATTAACTACCCTATTTTTATGTTCGCTAAACCTACTCAACAAAATGTAGGAAACACCCTCTTTTTTCGCAATTTCAGGTGGTTGTTCGGGTTTAGCTGTTTTTCCAACAGTGTAATGTTGATCGTAACTAGTCCAATGACCTAAAACAACCTTAAGCCCTGCCACGTTCTGAAGATTTTCGTATACATATGGAAATTGCTAATAGCTAAATCGCTGAAAGCGAAAAGGTTTTTCCTATATTTGGTGGTTGTTAGGAAAACACTGGAAAACATTATAATATCTTTTGTTGACCCCAAATAAAGTGAAATGAGTAGTTTTCTTGGTATCCAATCAAAAATTTACTGCACATTCCGCTGGTAATGTTTCTTGCAATTATATTACTGTAACTGTAAGTACGTTATAATAGGTACCTAATCTATCCGACGTATTTGAGTATTTTTTTTCAATTGATGTCTCTATCTAATGTTAATCTGGTGATTTTACTCCTTTTTGTTAATTGAATGTTGTAGTACCTTCATGTGTCGATGACAAACTAATTGCGTCTGCAAGTCTTTAACTAACAGTAAAAAGCAGAAGTTACACGAAGCTACAAATTACCTTCTGTTACAGTTACTCGTAAGAATGAAAGTATCCATTGATATCTGAGATAAAAACCCATCTTCGCGTGAACAAAGTTAATTGTAGGTGTCGCCTATGTTATTATTTATGTAATGAATAGGCCGCTCCTGAGGTTTTTTGATAGCGAAACCTGTTATTGTAACGTTGGATTAATGAACTTTTGTGACTCTCAAGAGCCGAGACAAGCAGTGTAGGTAATTTATATCCACATTTACAGCAAGCAAAATAAAAAAGTTGCAAATAGTATTTTTGGAAGGGAAAATGATTTCATTTGCCCTTTGTTTTGTAGCAAAGCTTATATAATTAATCTTAGGATTCTGAGTGCAATGAGCAAAGCAAGAAGCTTGATTTTTCGTAGGTAGGAATTATTACCAACCTCACTCAAAACCCTATCAAAGGACCTTCCTTTTTTTCGAAAATCTGAATCAAAAAACCACGTCTTCGCTTGTAACGAACCATCAAATAGATATAGGTCAAACGCTAGCCTGTAAATAGTAATAAATAAAAAATCTGCAATCCATGCAACGATATCAGTATACGAGTATCACACTATTGGTGCCAAACAGTGAAAACTAAACTCATCCATTAATACTGCAACAAAAACTCGCGATGCGTAACGCCGACCAGTTAAACACCTCGTTCCACCATTGAGCCGTCAATCTGTAAGTTAAAGTTAAGTACACAAGATTTGAACTCTTGTAACCTTTTATAAAAAATAAATGAGGATTTCCCATACATTTGTAATGAAATTATAAAAAAGAGGTATGCATGCTGCATTTGGGATATCTGGTCGTGTTCATGGACATTCGCAGATTATTTCGTCATTTGTGCTGCATCTGCCAGGGTTGACGAATTTTGATGTCTGCTAAAAAGAAAATTGCGAAACGCAACTTTGTTTCCTTATTGAATTTTGGTTTTCAATAGCTTTATGTCGTAAATTATTCCACAGGGTCGTACCTGCTACCGCGATATTACGCAGACAAAGGTAAAAGCCACAGTTAATTTCGCATTTATGTTTTTATAACATAAACGCGAAATTAACTGTCTGTCGTCTGGCTTTTACCTTTAAAAACCATTAATACCTAAGTAAAATACATGAATACTTATATTTTTACAGCGGTAAAAACGAGTTGCGCCAATCTAAATACTTATATATATGTTTTGTATCCAACTGGGTTGGTCTGCAGATTGAAGATATTCCATCAAAAGAATCAGTACAAAAACCTTAAGCCAAATAAATCTTCGTACATACACCTGCTTATTTCTGAATCCCTTAAAATAAAATGAATATTATGTATAATACGTCCAATTCAATTGAATCACCAGCCCTGCCCCGCAGCTACCGTACGGCGATCACTCAGCAACGGCGTTGAGAAACAGGAATTATCAGAGATGTGGAATGCCATCAGTGTCCGGCTATCGGGATCGGACAGTATCGCGCCAGAGGACAAATATCCGCTAATTGCGTCAACCCGGACATACCGAAGAGAAAGAATGGATTTAATTTTTCCCAAAAAAGTATAAGAAGACGCATGATGCATTATCGCTCAGAAACAGATCATATAATTTGGGCGTTCTCACCTAAAAAGCAATGTAAGCTGTAATTTTTGAATACCTTCTGCAGGTGAGGGGTTTTTCATGGACCGACTGCCTATCTGATCCCAACTCAGTTAGTACTGGGTAATACGATACCCCTTGGTAAGACTGGTTGTCAGAATTTCGGCCCACTGACTACCTGTAACAACTACGGCTGGGACCGGGCCGGCCGGGTCGGGCCGGGAAACTCGGTATGTAATGTGTGGTCACCCATCCACGAGCCAACCTAGGTAAGCGCGGCTTAACCTGACGATCGACCCGAGCGGCTGGTATTCTTAAGCCACGATTTTTTCTTATATAAACGTTGTTCAAAATTAAGAGACGTCTAAACGACATAAAATATGTCGTTTAACGTTACATATCTCCTCTTATAAGATTTATAAACTCAAGGTTTCACAGGAATTATTAAGTTAGAATTACCATAGGAATGCGTGCCCTTCACAGTATTCAAATCGTTCAACAAATAACTGCGAAATTGAACCAACCAACACGCAAAGGCAAAGGGTCGAAAACGTCATAGAAAATATTTGTATTGTGTAGCGACACCATTGGAGCCGTATCGAACAGAGCTATAAACATATCAACCGATGTTGAGCTCCGTTATGCATATCCGATAGCAAATAGTCTAACAGTCCTATAGATCAGATCGGTGGAATGATTCCGTGTAAATTGTGGTAGAGAGCGCACGAAGCAGCAGCAAGGCAAGAAAGCCTTATGTTGGAATGCTATTGAGAGTATCATAATCGCACAGAACTGACATGCATCGAATTTTGGTTTATATGGTGTAGGTTTTATCGTTACAAATGTGATCGCCTACGCGGTCATCAATGGCGCAAAAAGAGGAGTTTGTTGGCATTTTACCGTCTGTTAGCAACGTGTGACGTGTCCAATAAGACCTAATCTGGATCTTGGATTCCCTTGAAGGCCAAAGATAATGCAGCGGAGTGTTAGCTACATTACAGTCTAGAAATAATAATATGTCTTTTTAAATGCAAATAATGCAATCTTTTTTAATGCAATGTTTTTTTTTTTTATCCAAAGAAAAGTAAGACCTACTCTTTGCCCGTCACCCTGTTAAAGCAGGAATTCTAAATACGCGTCCAGCGGTCCACACGCCGGCCGTCGCCGCATGACGCACAGCCGGCGATCGTCCGGCTAACGGCACGGCATCGGCACGCCAACTTACGATACTGCCACATCTGCCCCATTTACCAGCACAAAACGATGCATTCTTATTCTTAATGTTTGCGGTCTTTAATACGCATTTCTTGGACAAGTTATGATCATGACGATATTTATTGTAAAAGTAAGTAGAAAGCTATTTCCGTGGGGGAAACGCTTTGGTTCGCTGTGGGAAATTCGGATTAGAGAAAAATACGCTGAGTGTGGAAGTAATTAACAAGGGAAAGTAAATGTAATACAGTAAAAACAGACAACTCGGCTGAGGAAGCTTTGAATGGTGCAAAGCTTCATTCGAATAACTGTTAGTATTGGACGTGTTGTCCTAACTGCTGGACCCAATAGGTCAGTACCTACTATCGACTCAACAAATCAGTGGTCTCTCGATTGTGTTTCTACCGAATTTGCCATAAAAAATAATAATTTTAAACACTTATCGGTCTGAGCCGGTCGTAAATAAAAGTGAATAAATAGTCCGACGTGGTATCAAGTCCCGCTGCAGAATTGAAAAGGTGGACGACCCATTTCGCTTTTATGGAATGGATTTAGAGCTCTATCTGACTGGCTTGAGTCGATTCTTCATCGAAGTGTCGCAGTGGCCAGTGACCAAATAGTTTAGGGACTGGCTCACTTACTAAACTGTTTGTAGAGAGGAATTCGAGCCCCAGTAGAGCGAGACAAAATCGTTTTGACAATCTTTACGGCTTACGCCTAACTACCAGCCGCAGCAGTCGTCACAGGAAGTACCCAAGTGGGGACCGGGCCTTTGTACTCAACAATACAACGTCGTCGGTAGATTTGATCAGATTTGATGTAAAGTGATATATGATCAAGAATGGAGGAAGTGTAAGAACAAATAAGTTCAATCAGGAACATTGCGCTGCTTGTCCATTCGGGTCGTAATTTTATTAAATAAGACATTTGTATCTAATTTAGGTGACGATTTTAAGCCAGCAATAGTCGAGGGTCATCTAAGAAATCAAAACAATACTTCAAATACAATCTCATAAGATCATTCAACACCTTTTTCTACCACTTTTCGAACTGCTAAGTTGCTTAATGCAAGTAAGCAAGCACGAAGATATAGCCTAACGTCTTGGCCACGATCTACACGCTGAAACAAGTTGTTTATAGCATTAGAGCATGTCTGACTTGTGATTCACATCGCTGCGACTTGCGGAGTGTATTCGAGCGGACGAACAAGGTGATGCGCGCGCGCGTCCTTCGTTTTTGTGACCTGTAAACCTGGTGGTCATCACCTCTTATAGTAGTATTATTTGAATCCTACCTCAGTGTGGGAAAACGTTGGAGCAATACGCCCTCTACTCTTTGCTACGGTTCAACACGTACCTCCTAGGCTTGGGTCTCAGGATCTCGTGCGGCGCGGGCTGGCGGCGCGGGGTCCAGGCGGCGCAGGCGCAGGCGCGCTCAGTGCGCGGCTCCCCCGCGCCTGTGGGTGCGCCGCCCACGCTCAGCGCCGCCTCCTCCGCTCGCGGTGTGCACGCATCCTCACTGGAACAAGCAAAACTCATTCATCATCTGCCTATATAGACTCTTCTAGCTCTAACGTAGTGGTCTGCTTCCAGTCTACATTCGAATGCTGAAGAATACCAGTATTCTACAAGAGCCACTGCCTACCCTCGCCAGTACTCCTTGATAAGACGAGTGCAACACCACATTGCAACTACCGTGCTGTCATACATTCGAGAATCATGGCACACGCTACGCCATTGCTACGAAAAAAAAACCTCGATTTTTCAGCATTTAACATAATTTTATACTTAGGTGCTTTCCCTCGCTATAAATGACATGCGATACAAGGTACTTCGATATGCATACATATCTACACCATCATCTTATTGAAACTGTCTTCAACTGCATGAAAATCATGAAAATCAGAAACATATCAGCACACATTCATTTAAGTTTACGGTCGTTGGTCCATAGAGACGACGGCAATCGTTTGCTATTTAATCAGTTCTTAATTAATCCTAGTTACCATTCGAAGCAGAATCTTAGTGTTAATTTAAGATTCTGCTTCGAACGGTAGCTAGATACGCGTAAAGAACTAGTAATAAACAAATTGCCCTTTGCCACATAACAGACCTTTATTCTAGCGTCCTTAATCGTGCCAACAATAAGATAAAATACATTCTATGTTTTAAAAGGATTATAAATATTGGTGTAAACTAATACTATTAACAGAAAGTAACGGTGCGCTTTACTGTTAACTTAAGTTTATTAAATAAGATAGCCTTGTAGGCTTTGTAACAAACTGAGCTTTGGACTGCAGCTGTAAGCTCTTAGATCAGAATCTCACAAACGTTTGTTAATTATTGTTTTGGACGCAAACGAGCTTGCAATGAACACTGGAAAATGCTTTTGGTGCACAGTGCACATTTTCTGGAATTTGCAGATTTAGCATAGGGAAGTTGAGAAAGATGCGTGTCGTTGCAGGATATTATAATAGATTGTAAATTAGATTGTGACAGGACAAGACAGGGTTCGAAACACCACGCTGTGTTCCAAAACGGGCATAGTGGACGTTGGCAAAAAGGCTGCTAGGCTAAAATGGGATTAGGCGGGACACGTCAGCCGCATGCACGATGACCGCTGGGCAAAAATCACCACAAGATGGTTGCCGGAAGATGGACGACGCCCGGCGAGGCCGGGTGGGACAGTACAGGCTAATTAAAAAATTAAAACTGACATGATCACTAACATATTCAATAACATTGAAAACGGGATATCAACTGGATTTCTACTCACTACTGTCGAGAGCCTGGAACCCAGTGGTTCAATTGTGTAAAACCGAAAAAGTGCCGTAAAAAGTTCGCGAGCGGACACAGTGGGTTGCGTGTGTCGGAAACAGAATCGAGTTGCGAGTGACAGTGGTAGCGGTACTGAGCGCAAAAAAAGAACAAGAAAGAGGATATATCAGACCGATTTGTCTGCTCATGAACACCCTCCCGCAATAACTTTAGTTTATCCGATCATGGTGCTTGCAACAGCGCCGAAATATCGGGAACTCGAAACAAATAGTAGACATGGTAAATATAAAGTTTTCAGTGTTATGATAATTATAATATGCTATGACCTAACCCAGGCTATGGTCTAAGGACTGAATAGGTAACCGATAGACAGTGTCACTTTTACATTATAATATTAGTATGTACTACTTGGATAACAAAGATTTGTCAGATGGATAGTCTGTTCTTTTGGTAAACTGTAATGTCAAATTAAAGAACGGCCACAAGATTCGGACGTAAGAAATTGTGTAATGCTTGATGTTAGATTTGTAGCTTTCGATGCTTGAAAATCCAACTGAGCGCTTCTACGGGTTAAAACGGTTCTAAGTGATGCAACAAGCTGACCGACGTCAGTCCACTCCCACATTCGCTCCCACTTCTGGGCTATAACACATTTGTGCAACCATGCACCCTCAATCATCGCAGAACTGCGATCCCATCACGTACATACGTGGCTCGCAGACAGAGCCCCCGTTGTCGGCCTCACAATGAGCCCCCTGTGGGCGCGTGCGCCGGGTATGCGCGCGCTCAGGAACGTGCGTACTCGCGGGACTGCGGTACCGGTTCGTCGCTATTTGAACTAGATACGCGGCGCTGTTTGTACCTTCGTGATGATAAGCGGCATATTTTTGCTTTGTTGGTCCTTTGGGATATAGCTACAGGCTTTATCTATTTATTTATTGGTCCACTATAATGTATACAGATATTAACGTCATTTACTGTCATTTTCTAGCTTGGCCAGAACAAGTGACAATCGTTTTCAAACGTTTCGTATTACTGCAACAACTAAAGTTTTCTATAATTTATGTCTCTAATTTTATTAAGAAGTCAAGCTGTATTCATATAAGTATGTAAAAACACGACTCACTAACATTAATCTCAAAACTATAAATATAACCCAATCAATAGTAGTCAACACAGCTCATGCTTGCTCTCGGTTTGAACCTTCAATGATGGAAGGTTTCGAGGGGGGGGCAAGGAAGCTGCGCCCACTTGTGCGATGGGCCGTGCTCCTAACAATAGTTGACGCAGTCACCGTGATGCCGTACCGTGCCATTTCACTCGGACCCTCAATGTTATGGAAATGGTGAAAACTAACATCAAATTTACGAGAAATGCTTGACTTTAGAAACATAAGATTATGGATAAATTTCGAGGTTTATACCATAACCATTCGCTGAAACAATACTACCTATTGATTAAATTGAAAATGAATATTCCTAAGTAAGTCGTAAATCTTCCAGCCTTCGTCAACCTTACAATGCTGTTATCATAATAAATTAAATAAATAAATTCTTTGTTGCCGTAAAAACACGGTACAGTGAAATTTGAGACCCTAGCTCCAGAGCTAGGTTAGAGTACCTGTATTTCAGGAGTCAGTGACTTCTTCCATTTAGGTAACAATTGGGCAAGTATCATGCAGCAAAAGGTTACAAAAAAAACCGGCCAAGTGCGAGTCGTACTCACTCGCACATAGGGTTCCGTAGCACCAAACAATATAATAAAAATATTTTGAAGGCATTCGTTCATATGTTGTATTGTTTTACATTCATCAACAAAATAATTTTCTTTTTTCATAGTATGTTAATAAAAACAAAGTTGTTGCAGTTTGAAGAAAAAGTCCCATATCTCAAAAAATAAACATCAAATCTTATTCAAACCAATTTTTGTTGAAAGTTTTTTTTTACGTTCTATAATCCTATATTTTTTCAGAATTTTTCTCCTCCGGTTATAGGAACCTCAATGTCATTTTTAAGACCTATCTATAGACACCCCGCACGTATAGGTGTGATGAAAAAAATTTTTTTTAGTTTCAGTTCCATGTATGGCCCCTTAATCTTATTTTTTTTTTTTTTTTGTATACCTTACCTACCTTATAACGGTTCACAGAATGCATCTACCTACTAAGTTTCAACTGTTTAGTCCTAATAGTTTCAGAGTAAAGTGGCTGTGACATACACGGACAGACAGATAGACAGACAGACTTGGCGAATCTATAAGGGTTCCGTTTTTTACCATTCGGCTACGGAACCCTAATAAAATTACTTAAAATTAAGTTTAATAGCTATCATTAAAATAGAATGAGAATAATTGACTAAAAGTAAGTTAAAAACTTATTAAATCAAAAAACAAACTTCGAATAAAATCAGGATTGAAACAAATTTAGATTAAAAATTGAATTAAAAACAAAATAATTAAAAAAAAAGATTACAGTAAAATAAAATTATAACAAATTACAATACAGCCAGGATAAAACAAACTTAAATTAGATAATAGGGGGAGCAGGTATGTCAATGTGCATTCGGGCGTTTTATGTGTATGGGTGTGTGTGTTAATAATTTGGTTATAAATCTAGATAAAACAGTATTAATGAAATTTCAACAAAGAATAAATTACAATCTGGACTTAAATATTAAATACAAGGACAAAACTAATAATGAAGCAAATGTGACTAAATTTCTTGGACTAAACATAGAAAATAAAACAAACTCTGATTCAGCCGATCATTGATTACGCTGATGCCTGCTATTTGGATGCCACTGAGGAGCTGTTGAATAAGCTCGAGCGTTTGCAAAATCTTTGCATCCGTTTTGTGTTTGGTCTGAGGAAATATGATCATGTTTCTCAGTTCCGCAAGGAACTCAAATGGCTCCCTATTCGTCTTCGCAGGAATACTCGGATATTATGTCTCCTATACAACATCCTTTATAACCCTTCATATCCTAGCTACCTGCGCGATCGTTTTTCGTTTACCCGCCCTTCTGATGCTCTGTGTAGATCCCACCTCAGGCATCATCTTAATTTCCCATCCCATAAAACCGAATTCTATTCTAATTCCTTCTCTGTCCACGCAGTACGTTTGTGGAACTCTCTTCCGCCTAACATTAGAGATTCTAAAACTATATTTGTGTTCAAAAAGCAAGTCAAAGAACACTATCTCTCCTCTATACTGTAATATTCTGGATATTATTCATATTATAGGTATATATTTATTTTGTATATTATGTGTATATATTTGTGTGTATGTTTATATTATATAGGTATATTTTTGTTTTAAGTTTTAATTGTAATTTTCCTGTTCTGTCTTTTCTACACACTGTGTCTACATTTCTAATCCAACTTTCCTCTCGCAGGTCTGCTGGAAGAAATTTCTTATGAAATAAGCAGTACCTTTGTGCTCTTTTATCTTAATGTAATGTCCTATTAAGTATTTTGTGTGTACATAAATAAATAAATAAATAAATAAAATACTTTAAAATGGAATTCACATATTGACAAAGTATGCAGTAAGCTAAACCAACATTCCTATGCTTTGCACATGTTAAGTAAGACGGCCAATCGAGCAACAGTTTTAACGGCGTACCATGGCCTGGTGGCTTCAACATTGAGATACGGAATTATGTTTTGGGGCAATGCCACGGGTAAAGATATGGTATTTAAATGCCAAAAAAGGTGCATAAGAGCTATATATAATTTGCAGACAACAGACAGCTGCAAACCGTTTTTTAAGAATACGAAAATATTAACTATGCCATCGTTGTACATCTTTGAAACGTCTATGTTCGTCAAAAAGAATTTACATAAATTTGACCAAGTTACTAGTCAGCGCCGTTGTGATCTGTTACAAACAGTCGGATCTAGTACTGCACTATACAAAAACAGTATTTTTGTAATGGCTCCAAAGGTCTATAATAAATTACCAAAATGTTTAAGGAGTGAAGATAATGTCCGCAAATTCAAACGTAAATTGTATTTATTTTTAATAGAAAAGACGTATTACTCTATCGAGGAATTTTTAAATGATAAAATATGACATTACCAGCCCCTTAAAATAATTTAACATTGACATGCATGTAAAATTATATTGTTATTGATTGATTACTTATTCTTATTGCATATAATTGACATTATTTACAAAATGATAAAATATGACTTTACTAGCCTTAAAGATAATTTACCATTGACATGCATGTAAAATAAATTATAATTGATTAATTATTTATTATTAATACATTTAATTCACAATATTTACTCGAACTTGACTTTGTATTGTATGGATTCAGACCATTATATAATCAAAGATTCAGACTTATTATTAAAAAACTAACATTTGTACACCAATGTCATTGGTAGGACACAGAGCTCGACTAAAATGTATACATAAGACCTTATTGTAATACCTGTGTTCACAAATAAAGATTGATTTGATTTGATTTGATTTGTATACCATTTATTTGTATTCTTATATATTTATGTTGATTGCTTATCATGAAACTGCATCAAGTCGGGTAGCTAGTGCAGTCAGTTTCTACAAGAATGGCAGCAACAGCCTATTGTATTCTCTACGCACTCACATTTTGGTTCAAGAATTTTAGTGACACTGACATCCTGTCAGCAATGGATGAATCAATAGATGGTGCAACAGTTAAAATGTAAGTCTGTACCCATGGTTTGATATAAATATGTGAATGTGATTGAAAAACATATATCTGTTTAAAGCGATTGTTAATTGTCTTGGCCGCCTGAACGAACTCCCTATACATGGTTTTTATAACATACAAAAGTAATATTTCACTCGGAAATATTTCTCCATTTCTGAAAGCGGAGAAAAGCGACGGGTTGGATGATTAATTAACACAGAGCTTGATAGTTTCGGGTAGCTTGATGATTGTGCTGGCGTCTGTACTTACGTGGTAACCATTTGTGCGTCGGTGGACGGTGTCCGTGTAAACACAAGCTGTGCTTTTGGAAAATATGCATTGTTCGTGTATAAATCGCATTAAATTTGATTCCCAAAATTCTCTTTGGTATCTAATTTGGTTCACGTGGTGTCCTACCGCTGGTGCAACGTGTGCCGGGAATTCTTATGTTTAATGTGGAAGAAAAGCCCGACATGTGTATTCACCAAGCAGCTTTATTGAACTAACATTAATTACAGAATGTATAAACGTAAGTACTACATGTGATCGCGGGCGTCACCATAAAATTGTCGAGTGTGCTCGTACAGTTCTTAATTACCTGTAGTCAAACAAAGGGACGATGACGTTGTCTTTTATTCCAGAAGAACATTCCTGCGCATCTTTTAACAATTTTAACACTCAGATGCATGAGATGCAGCAAAGATTGGCAAGTAACAGCACTGGATAGGGATAAGTGGGAGGAGGGAAGGGAGGCTTTTGCCCAGCAGTGGGACACAAATGGCTAATAATAATTAATAATAAGATGCATGTAATATATAGTATGTTCATGTGTCTGAAAGATTATTCTAGACTTGAAAACAGTTGATGCGATGGACAGTAGACGGATTGCACATAAAAAAACAAAAACATAATACAATGATGTCCCCTCTCATTAAATTATTAGTTTGTTCTACTCATATTTTTCGACACAAGCACCAAAATGCCAAATCTCATTCGTTTTCTTTCTCAATGTTAATATCAGTCGCGACTCGTGAAGCAGCGCAGCGTGGTCACGTTGTACGTTAATAATAATTAGTGAGTCGTGGCCGGTTTGGCGGTATAATGTAACGCCTGCTGACCATCAATCATGGCGGACAGCTGCCGAAGTGCCTGGATGTTTGAGTTACTGACCCTCGCGGCTACTGGGCTTGGTCGAGTTTAAGTGATCGATAATAAGATTCTTTTATTGCTGTTAGTGCTACTGGAGAAATTAGACCAATAAAGGGGTTGGTCGTATGTTCTCAACAAATGGCGTTAGATGCTGTTGGATATACGAATAGAGTTACCAGTTTAGCACTCTGCACTAACTAGTTGTGTTAAATACGAAAATTCAAGCGCTTACTAGCTAAGCTTAACTTAGTGTAGAGCATCTAGACTAGATATTAGACTAGGTATGTTTCAAGTTTGTATTAGAATGTCCTCCATTTTTCAGTTTACAAGGAAACCACTGTAAAACTGGTTACAGGTTCCAGAAATAGTTTACTTACTTACTTATTAGAATATTTTGTGTAAAAGCTTTGTGCGCAGTGAACCTACTTGTATCGATAAGTTGCACAAACTAGTGACACGATAAAGTTCATATTGTACTGTAAACGAGAATATAATTAGAATCCACATTATTCATACTTAGTATCTACTTAAAGTCAACGTCTTGCTATTGGTAACTCATTAAATTAGACATTGATTGATACTGAGGCGGCACGTCATTTGAACCTTAATGACATTTGCAACAGAGCTATTTTAATATGATTTGATGGCTATTAGTGTACGAGTCTCGGTGATAGCTGTACAATATTTATATCGATACTTGGGGTTACGCAGATTTCTCAGTTTCTCACACTTTCTGGTTTTTTAGGGTTCCTTACCTCAATCGGCAAAACGGAACTCTTATAGGATCAAACTTATGCTGTCACTTACGTGTCGTCCATTATTTTGAGCTTCCGATATTTCGACGCTGTTGCAAGCGCCATGATCGCGGGTTGACTGGAGAATGCGGTTGGATGGAAAATAAATCCCCGCGATCATGGCGCTTGCAACAGCGTCGAAATATCGGGAGCTCAAAATAGTAGACAATCACGGAAGATATCCCATACGTGACAATATAAGTTTAGTTGTAAACCGTGAAAGCTTAAAACAGTGCCCTTTAGGATCACTTTGTTGTCCGTCTGTCTGTCTGTCAAGGCCCTTTTTCTCAGGAATGCGTAGCGGTATCAAGCTGAAATTAATACCAAATACTCAGGTCTGCTACCTCTTGCTGCAATGAAAAAATCAAACTTGTAAGTCAACGCAATCAAAAGATTATGACTGTTTATGTCACATATTATTTGATTTCACAAGGGAATCAAAACCACAAGAACAAAAAGTAGGTACTACCACTATCGTTTTCTTGCATACACACCATTTTGATTGAGTACTATCAGTTATGGACAAGTTACTAATAAATATGGTTTTATCGCTGTAAACTTAGTGCACATTTCATATCACAAAGTTAACAGTGACGGCTTTAATAGCTGCCAAGCTATTATAAGTCACAAATCAACGATAAGTGTCAATTTGAGGACATGAAGAGAACCAGACAAGTAAAATGGCTACTAACTGTGATAATATTTCATAACGTTTAAACCTTAAAAAACGTAGTTAATGAACAAAAGCTCCGTACAAAGCTGAGTTGTGCCCTTCATCCGGTAGCGAACGTTCAGTTATTAATCACTGGAGGACGCGCGTGCGCAGCGCAGTGGCAATACCGCTGCGCCTGCGCGCTTCATTTTATTATCGACCACTAAAATAAGGTTACAAAGCTTCACTTTAAAAGACCAATTGCAGGAAAAATACGGGCCAAAACAGTAATAGTTGAAAAATAATTAAGTATTTATTGAATAAATCTGTTGTTTTCCGAGCGTTGGTAACATAACTACTACTAACTTATACGCTACTAATTATAATCCTGCCCGACGCTCATGATCGTGAGGTCAATCTGAATCCAAAGACGGTTGTGCAGCACTTTATCGCTCTGGAGGAAATATCTTAAAAAAAAAAGATTTTTGGAAATTTCTGTTTCTATGGAAAATCTAAAATCGGTCTAATTTAGCTGTACCTAACACTATTTTTCGAAAAAGTTCGCTGTAAACTTTTTAGACCTATGTGTCCTGCTTATCCGAATGAAGTTTCATTAAAATCGGTTCAGTCATTTCGAAAAAAAATGAGTTCAAAGTTTGTATCAAATGCCGTAGGTCGTAAGACGTTAACGCTCTTAATACAGACTCTCAAACCAACTTGAACTTTTAAAAAAGTCAGACGTAACAAAACTCATCAAAAGATAGCTATTATACCTTGTTTAATCCTTCAGGCAGGCTAACTAGCTAGCAATTGTAATTTGTTTAATAGTAATATACATAAGTTTGCATCGACCACAGTTTAGGCGTTAGGTAATCATTTCTTTCTTCCAATCTGGCTTAATTAAAGACTGGTCCTTCGGTACATTATGCTTGACTCCGTTTCTTTATTACCCGGTAATTTGTCGTGGCGAGAAAAACCGCATTGTTTTAACGTGAACAACATCAAATATTTGTGCCCCTCCTCGCCATGTCATTTCTCATGAGATATCTTAGCCAGATATGGAGAGGTGTCCAACAATTATTCAAGTAGATATTTTATACGCAAAGGTCATGGATTATTTTATAAATACCTACATATATTTCACAGGGCAAAGTGCGAGTCGGACTTGCGAACGAAGAGTTCCGTACCATTGTTAAAAAAAAACACGGTTTTTGTATGGGAGCATAAATATTTATTTTATTGTGTTTTTAGTATTTGTTGTAATACAGAATTACATCATCTGTGAAAATTTCAATTGTCTATCTATCAGAATTACATCATCTGTGAAAATTTCAACTGTAGACAGTTGAAAACCGTGATAGCTAGAGCTATCACGGTTCATGAGATACAGCCTGGTGACAAACAGCTAGACAGACAGACGGACTGTGGAGTTTTTACCTAATAGATAAAGAGGAAAATCATAATTGTTTTGTAATATAAAAATTGCATGGCATGTTATGTTCTGTATGAATGTAGTGCAATTGCCTCGCGCACACACTGTGACTTTTATTCAGTGTCAAGAAGAGCCCACAACAACGGGTGTTTTGAGGAGATAGGACAAACAACTTGACGCAAACACTTCGTCTTATACACCTGTCTAGCAGCAGTTTATTGTTCTTCTTATCGATACGGTAAAATTAGTTTTATTCTTTTCTATTTATTTACCTAATCTATTTACAATTTTTCCTCACAATTTGAATAACAATAAATTTCTACATGAATACAATCTAAGATTATCTACAGAAAACGGGTTGTACCTCGTAAAAATACGTAAAAAACATGAGATTTTTTGATATAATGAATAATTTACATAAAATGACTCCTAAAGCTCCTATATACGCTCATTAAATCCGATGAGCAGACAATCTAAATACGATCAGTAACATCGGGAATCAATTAACTATAACCCGATAACACAGCAGATGTTATGTGATGTTACCCGACAAGGGTGCCTCTGTCATCCGCTGTGCGAGGATTATTCACAAACGCTGCAATATTTCGAAATGTTTGGCAATCAAAAACCCATAAAAACGTCGATGAATACATAATTAACTGATGAATACTTATTTTGATTATTCGCCCAATAAAAGAACATAAATAATCTTCTTTAAGATTGTTAATTTATTTTATTTTAACTTCATAAAATTCTTATTACCGCTTTTGTAACGTAAAGAACGCTGAACGATAATATTTTTTAACACTGAAAAATTTAAACGCAGCGGGAGTTTTATCTCACTTCCAAATTATTTTGAAATCAGACAACATTTTACGTGTCCCGCGTGTCCGCGACGGCTGGCAAACCTACTGTATACCTGACACAATGGAATCCAAAAACGGACAAAAACTGGCTGAGGGAGGATTTATGTGGCCCGCTCGGATGCCACGCGTTCCTTCGTTTTATACCCTACGGCGATATTCCGCATACTGTATATTTTGATGACATCAAATCCTTTTGTAAATGTCAAGTTTTCAAGCTACCGAATAGTTGGTCATTGACCTGAATGAATTAAGTTTTTAATCGAGAGCGGTTGCGTCGCGTGCTCTCGGATAGATTTGTTGGATGATTAGTTTCAATGTAAGTGCTGTGGCATGCGTTCTGTAGAAATAATTTATTGTATTTGACATGCAGGGGTCAAAAACGTTGTATGCTTGATTACTTACAAAGACAATTTCTTCTTTGAATTAGTACGAACGACAGGGAGATCCAATCATCAGAGTATAACAAATCTAACTGCACCACACGGTATTTCGCACCATGATGTTCTTTCTTGTCATGTCAACAACTTCTTACAGGTTATTACCATATTATGACTGTATTAAATCCATTATCTTAGCAACAAAACAATCTGGTGTGACAAACGAGTAGATACAACAACACATTGCTTAACTTTCACTGTTCAGCTGCTAACGCGACGTCTTTCCCATGCTTTTTGCATTCGACATGGGATTCTCACATGAAAATATAATTGGTTATATTTTCTAAAAAAAGCAAGCACCGTGACTTGAGGTAAACATGTCTGTCTTTATTACCTACTAACTTCTGACCGCAACTTCGCCCGCGTAGAAGTCTACTACTCATCATAAAACAGATCGTAGCGCCCGGCAATAGTGTAGCTTTTTGGAAAAAATGATTTTTTGAAATAGGATGAGTAGTTTCGGAGAGCACCTCCTATCCACACTTACAAACTACCTCTTTATAATATTAGTAATAAGTAATATTAGAGAGATAAATAAATGCAATGACAACATGACTTAGGTGCTGTCTCCGTCTTGACCGTTCTGAAGTAAAAAGTTGTGCTTGCATCCTATGGACAATGGAGAATATTGTAAGCTTAACAGTCTTGTTAATGCGTTTAAGCAGGTATCGTTATCGATGATTCTTTATGCGTTTCGAACTTTTCCTGCAGCATTTCTTTCTCCGTTCTGAAGTCAATGCAGTTGACTTTGGTTCAGGCAGTTTTGATCCTGTTTATTGTTGTAGTTTTTATCTGGCTTTCTGGAATGTTCAAAGTAACTTCAGAATTACGTTATGACCAAAAATGCTTAATCCTGTCATAACGCTTTACCAAAGGACTTAAAAACCCAGGTCTTCCTCCTGACGTCGTCATGGATGGAATGAACATCGTCCTGAAAACCAGAATAAAACAACTTCGAATGAGACATCACACATCACCTTCATTTAACAGTTCCATAAATCTCTGTACCTATATCTTTACTGCTGCATGCACCATGCTCAGTCATGCTGCACGTATGGATAAACAAAAGAATTTGAATTTCGAATGGGGGTCGATTAAAATTAGCATATGCGTTCGGTGTTCATCCCGAGTGGTTTATGAAAATGTACGCAGGAACATGTCGAGTGCACTCTGATGCGTATTTAATTGCTTTTAACTTTGACATGACGCAGACGTTATCCAGGCATGGGGCTTCTTGAACCGGAATAATGTTTACGATTGTGAACTGTCTGTTTGGGCTAAAAATGTGCATGCGAGACATGAGGATTAAAAAAAAAGCAGATCAAATTTGCAGTTATTTTCGTTTTGATAATTCAACATTACAAAAAAACTTGAATTTTCCTTACCTGACATTAACAGTACCTATTGGAAATTCCGTCGTCGGACGGAATACAAAGACACTGAGTTGAGGACAGGCCGATATGCTCAAAGTAAGCCCAAGTGGAGTTCGGCAGAACACCTGTCTAGACGCGGGGTTGGCTGATGGAGCAAAGCTTTGACCGAATCACCGAATGAAGGGAAATGTCAAGCCAAAAAATATAGGGCCATCTAAATGTGCGCTGGGTCAACGATATCGTCAAAGTCGCGGATTAGAATGAAAGAGACGGAGCCGGGCAGTACGACTGAAGAAAGAGGAGACCTGTAACCAGCAGTAGGTGATTCTGGGCAGAAATGATGATACCGATGATGAGTCTGAAAAATTCTCAGAATTTAGATACCTCTTCACTCCGATGATAGAAGATAGACTCTAAACAACTTCGACGAAATATTGAGCATTTAATTTTATGGATTTTTAATAATTTAGATTATAAAACCGGTCTGATGAGTGAGTAAATAAGCAGGTGCAGTCTAACAACTAGGAATGTGCTAATTGCTAGTAATTAGCTAATTTGTAAACAAAGCACTTCTGTATGACTCACAATAGCACATGTTGGATCATAAACCTACGTATGATGCTATGGCTTTGATTTGATGAGCCTGGAGACAACAGATAAGTTCAATTGCAAGCATGTACCTATGTCAGTCAGTGACGCCTATTCATACTAACACAAGCAACACCTAGAAGCGCACTGTTCAGCACTCTGTTTAGCGCTGAGAGTTGAAAATACAAACAGTGAGCTTTTATTTAGATTTTGCATAGCGAAATAGCTTTAATGCAAGATCTTGATGAAGTCTTAATTCTTCATGCATCCCATTTCTAAGTGTCAATAATAATGATAGAACATGGTGAAAGAATACGTTATTCAAATAATCATAGATTTTGTGCCGACTTCACTCTTAACATAACTGTTATAGGGCTCATATTCAGTTAGAATCGTGATAAAATAATTCCTATACCAATAAATAATTCCTAACCATATGAACAGTGACAAAGAACGGGGCTTAATAAGTCTGTTGTAAATTACAGCCAGAAATGAGCGTGAAATGCGACAGTATCGCACCTCCATCGACTGCCAATGAAGTAAAGTATAAAGTAAAAGTAGTATATTGCAGGGAGCAGGCTCGCCGGCATCGGCAGGGCGAAGGGCGTGCCATAGGCTTCTGACAGTGGCTCATTACTGCATAGCGAGTACATGGTAACACAGCTAATTTGCCGTAATGAGGACTTATTTGAGGATAGCCCAGATAAGTTTGTTCTATAGAGACCTACTAAGTTTCTGTGTAAGCTAATTTGCCTCTTGAAAAAGACGGAATGGAATTACAATAAGAATTTTATAGTAAGTAAGTAGTATTTATTTTGCAAATATGGGTACAATACATGGTGATAAACAGATAAAGTAGGAAGCCTTAAGGTCCAAAGAAAAGCTGGCTGGATTTTGTGAAAGATGACATGGCTAGAAAGAGGGTGACTCACGAGGTGACGACTAACGAGAGAAGTGTGATGAGAAGAGTATAAGAAAACGTGTTGTCCGGCAGCCCGGACCCAAAAAAAAAAACATGAGATTTAGAGTAAGAGAAAGATGATGAGTACCTACTGAGTAGAAATTATTAGGCGTCTTCATATGTAAACGCACCAATATAATAGCCAAGTTATAGCGTCTATTATTGACAAGCTATCAGTCTATTATTATTAGCTAGCAAGCTATTAGTTTATTATTATTAGCTATTAGTCTATTATTGTTAGTTTCGTATCAAAGCTGAGTTATGTTACGTACATTTTTTACAGGTGTCGTAGAACAAAAGTCTGCTGTGACATGTGCATTCTAACAGATAGAATATCTAAATACATAGTTGTATTTTTTTAATCTTTATTGATTTAGGAACTTTTTATCCATGGGAGATTACGGTTGCATCGAACCCTTACTTATTACCTTTTTGAACTAGTCATACATCGCTAAAATCTGAACGAATAAATCATTTTAGCTTAAAACCTACAAGTATTCAATTTAAATTGAGTCACTTAGAATCATCACCTGCTTTTAAACCTTTCGCAACTATGGGTGATTGGCTCCCCTCGACCAGGAACTACTTTCTTCCATCTAACTAACCAGGTGCAGCCGAATTTTCTTATTTGTCCACTGATGACATTTGGGACCTCTGACTTACCGTAACGACTGTCAAAGATAAATGTGAATTAAAATGTTTTTTGAAAACGGGAAGCATTATGAATCGCTAATTACGGACGGCAATCAATCTAAATTGAAAACCGGTGTAGCCCATAGCTACGAGGCGATGACATCGACATGCCCATTACAATTAAATGGCGTCAACAATTATCTTCCATTTTCCCGCCGTTGTAGGCTTGTAGGAAAGATAGTAAGTAAAGCAGAACTAGCTTCTAATGATAGGTAACAGTCGTTCTAATAAAATGTAGACCTGTGACTACCACGTTCTGTCGTTGGACTTATTATATAACCTCATTGCGTTGGACTCGTCAACATGATTATAATTTTAAATAAACCTTTTAATAATTGTTGGATCTCTAATCACCTTGGAAGGCGACATTGTAAATACACTAGCGTGCAGGATAGAAAATGGTCAATATTTATAATAAGTTTGTGATTTTGGACGGTATCAAAAGCTTATGTTAGATCAGTCAGGGTGTTGTGATCACTTTCGGCTACAGTCTTCACACTATTATCATCAACTAGCTATGTTTGCTGTACCCTCATCTTTATCCAGTTGCCTACCTCTGCCTCAGCTTTACGATGATACGCAAAGCTTGGACATTATCAATTTGAACTTTCATGATGTTTCTTTAGACATTCTTTTGCATTACAAATATTGCAATCTCGTTATGGAAACTAGAAGCATTTTGTGTTCTAGGTCTGTGTCTCTGACTGCTTCTGTAACATTATTAATATTAGGTAAAGCAGTCTTGAATGTCCTTCCAAATTTCTTCTCCATCTATCACTACGTACCCATCAAGACTTTTGGGTTATTTCCGTAATAATTTGTACTATAATCAATTCTTAGTATTTTCTTCGTCTTACATTATTGATCATCTCTTTCATATGACAATGTTCTCAATTTCTAGTATCATTGGGTTTCTTACTTTAATTATGCGTTAGATACTGTTATTTTTGCCTCATAGTATTCCCCTATATTGTTAAGTTTGCAGTATGTTAGTAGGCTAAGTTTGTATTAGTAGGAAATTAGGAATTTTTGTTGTGTGTGTTCACTCATTTCAGTAGGCCAGCGGTGCTTAGACACCCACATTTAATAAGTGCTGACGAAGTTACTTTTTGTCAACGGTTATAATGTGGCTGTTAATAAATAATAAGTATTTAGCCGTCATACTAATATGATTATTGTAGTTTTTCCATTCAATAACATCTCGAACAGACTCAGTAACCGGTCTGAGTAGACCTCGGATTCGCGACTGGCTCACGAGCCACACTGGCCCAGCACGTTGCATTAACTAGTTACAACTAAAACTATGCACAACATCTACATAGTCCCAAGGCCCTATAAACATCGAGTGAACTTTCGCTGGTACCACAATAGGCCAATTTCCCACAAGCGTGGGAGTATTTTTTCCTCTAAATAAGATGGTGCATACCTAGCCATCCATTCCAGTGCTCTCGTCTGTTTCACTACCACTGCACTGCACTGCACTGAAAACTTTTACTTTTCTCGGCGTACACTGGCGTGCACTGGTGTTCCGCGTACACTGGCGTGCGGACGGCGCGGGCGCAGTCGAGGCGCGCACGACACTGCCGCGACCCGCGCCCGGCTCTCCTATAAATTCTTTACAAGACTCGTGCCAGAGCTTGGCCCTGTACAGTCGGGTACGGCGCTTGGAGTGCCCGCGCGCGCGCCCTTACAAGCTTTTCGAGCTTTACTGAAAGCGGGGAGCTTTCAGTAAAGCTTGCGTAAGTTTCGACGGCTTTATGCGTATGATTGATTTAAGAGTTCTAAAGCTTTGTATAGACGGATATCAGCTAAAAGCTCAGCGCTTATTTGGTGTTCGGCACTGTTGATTGAGGCTTTCAGGAATTAATTTTAATTGGGAATAGTATAACGGGCCTGTCCCATAATACACCTTCATAAGTCAAATAATAACAGTAGATAAGGGTCGCTTGTTAATGACTGGCTTACGTAGATACATTAGGTAGGTACCTACTCGTACCTACCTAACAACATCGATGAGCTTCCTAACTATTGCCAACAAAATAACAAAAGTTTAACCAGATATTATTTGACGCTGAGCGCAAAGGCAAAATAATTAAGACAATAACAATTTGGAAGCTTCAAGTACTTTAAAAACGTTTACGCCAAAACCGAGCGAAATCTTTTTATTAAAGGAAAAGGCGAGAAAACACTCAAGGTGAGAGATAAAACAGATTTTAAACTGCATATTTTCGCGTCAAGATATAATCTTGAGCGACCACGTGGGTTTTAATTATAAAATTAAGCACAGGATTGTACCTGCGGCCGGCGCGCGCGCAGCCTCCGGTCGTCGTTCGAGCAACCAGTCAGACCGCATACTCCTCCCCCGCCCGCACGCCTCTGTCCCAAACTTTCAACAGCACATACTAAAATATGCTATAACTCTAACAGACAAAGTTCAGATTGAGATGAAACCTATTGGTGTTTAATATCGTTTGATGTCGAGTCCAAATACCTCTGCTATTTCGTACAAGACATGCCGTACAGGGTTCTCTACATATTTGTCCAAACCTGGTGGCTGGTGCACCGTATTGGGGCGGCATAAGGCCGCGTTTGTCCGCTCGGCTTGTAGAATGCACCTGCTGGCAGGGCCGTCACAATCATTGCACTTACTACAACATTGAGTGCGTTTGTTATAACCGCCGTATTTTGATAAAACACGTGATGCTCGAAGCTTCGAACTCATAATAACATCACAGTATACATTCATTGGAGCGAACAGTTCACGAGTAGGGTATGCTTAGGAATGTATGGAATTTCATCTCATAATGAGAATATAATAGTACCGGCTTACTACTGTCCAAAATCAGGGCAAAGGCCTCTTCTCAAATCTCAATCAGAGAAGGCTTATGCATTGATCACCAGTCACGTTTCCTAAAAGCGGAATGGTGATTCCAGACACTAATTAATTAAAAGTTCGGGTTTTTCACGATGTTTTCCTTCACCGATTTCAGTGATGTCCAAGATAAACTTGTAAAGTACCTACTTACATAAATTAATTTAAAAATCAAATTGTATCTGTTCAGATTTGAAGCCACAACCTCGTGCCTGCGTGACCTTACCACTGGGCCATCACGACTTAATGATTAATACTGTTAGGTGCCTAGTGTAGTCAATATGACACATTTGTATACTAAATCCTAAAGTCTCATAACTTTTAGCAAGCTCAGCACCACCACATAAGTTCTTTTACTCTCCGGCCTGGTATTACTCGTCCTGATATTGCATCCTCTTTTGAAAATAGGATCATTATTCTATCTACCAGAAATAAAAGAGAAAAACTACTAAGTTTGACATTTCTATTCTACCCTTTGTTCCTGTCTATGTCCTAACATCGACGTAGTCATAACATGGCTGGAATTTTACAAACAAAGAAATTATGCCATCTGAAATAATATTATGAATCTTTATTAATAAAACTACACTCTTCTCTTCAATACTTCTTCTTCTTAGCGTGTCCATGGGAATCTAAAGTGTGTCGGCCCAGAACTGAGCCACTAGTTTGGCGTCTTCAGTTCGTTTCGTTCTTCTATACTAAGGACGAATATGAATAGTAAGTGCTGTAGACTAGTTTCATTATAAGTAGGAACCTATACACCTAAACTATAATAGTAACTACATTTCACAACAAACCCAAGTTACTTAGCTCTGTGTAGCCTTAAAAAGCCATATAAGCATACAGTGCGTGTAGAAGTCAGCCTAAGCCATAGTATACTTACCTAAGCATCGACATGATTTTATTTATTTATTTATTTAGTGACAAAAAACAGTTACACGTTACAATTTGTATACCTACCAATTAGGTTCATTTAATAAACGTATAACCCACACTATAAATCGTCCACGGATTCAAAAAAAATACTTAAAAGAGGAAAGGACGGACGGTCGCATATCTAAATTATGAATGAAAAGAAGAAAAAATAAGTTATGAAAGGTTGTCGGTAAGTAACGCTATAGCCTAGCATGATGTCATTTCATGTCTGCCACAGGAATGTCAAGAAAACACCTTGAGGAAACCTGGACAGTTAAAGATATGACTGAACTGTCGAAACCTCCTTGAGCGTGGTGAAAGTGCTATCAATGCTCAATATTGCTCATGTAGTCTCGGTATGAGAGAGGCTTCTGCCCTGCAGTAGGGACTCGGGAGTGTCACAAAATCTTTACTGTCGTTATGAATAGTTTATACTTTTACAACTTACAAGTCCCAAAGATATATCTGGTACTCCCTAAAACTATGTCAGTTCAAGAACCTACCAAGAGAGTTGACTTCTGAAAAAAAAAACGGCTTTTGTTTAGAACTTATTACTTATCATAAGAACCTATACGTACTATGACATATACTACAACAGTCGAATCAGTCGATCGGATGCATGTACCTACGATTAGTTACTATAATGCTGATAATAATGACAATTTCAGACAGGCGGAGCAGGCCAGGGAGTGGATCATCTAGGTCGAGCGGACCCGCAAGGGCTGGCGGGCCCCCCAGGCCCGGCAGGGGGGGAGGCCACGACAACGTCCTGCCTGTTATCACCGGCGTCTTAGGCTCCAGTATCCTCGCTTTCTCGCTCTACGCATTCACCCAGAAGCCTGAGATTTGGGGAGACTATGAACAAGATCCAGCCAGACAAAACGACGATCTCTCCTCTTTCGAGCCCGTCGACATCAGCAATCCAACAGATACACCCAGGATTAAAATCGAGAAGAAAAAGTGGCTATCGGTACTAGAAGAACAAATGCTTAAGGAACAACAAATAAGAAGAGAAATCTTGGAACACAAGCACAAAGTAAAAGAACTCACTGAACAGCTGCGACAAGAAAGCGAACGTAAGCAACAGCTACAAAGAGAACACGATGCTAACCGGACCTATCTCTGATCGCGATATCGACATACGTTGGCGCAGGAGGGCTTCGATACTCTTGCTTCGAAGGGCACTCTGCGTATCCTGGCAACTGTTGCTGATTGACCAGAACACAAGGCAAACAGTCGTCGGCCCCTGCATCCTTAGTATATAGCCTACCTGCTACATTACAATAACCTTCCTGCAAGAATACGCCTGCCAACATGAAGCATACCTATCGCCTAGACCGCAGAACTTGAAAGCCATGATCCATGACCACCATCGCTGAAACTGAACTCGGTGTAGAAAGTACTCAAAAATATTTCAAGCGAAGATGGTCCACACTGGGGGAACTTTTGGAAGACAACAGAAAAGATGACAAATAAAGTAGAAGAATAGTGAAAGATAGCATATAAAAAAATAATATGAAAGATGCCGCTGATGAAGTCTTTTATTTTTCTTCAGGAGACCTTCATAGATTCCCGTAAGGAGATAACTGCGAAATTATTAGAAAGAACGCCGTCCCCAAGAATAGGTGAATAATAGTAGAAACGACCAGACTTAGCGACTTGTAGGCCGGACAGGTTTCGGACCCAGACTTAGTTTAGAATTATTTCATTACCATTGATCTCAAAACGGTAAAGGAAAACATTGTGAGGAACTCTTAACTCAAAGCATTTATTTCAATTAGAACATTTAGCACTTTTGTATGTCAAAAAAAAAACAAAAATACCGGCCAAGTGCGAGTCGTACTCACGCGCACACAGGGTTCCGTAGCACCAAAATACATAATAAAAATATTTTGAAAGCTCATTAATATTTTATATGGTTGTACATTCAACGGCACAAATAAATTTGTTTTTCAAGTATGTTTATGAAAAACAAAGTTACTGCTGCAGTTTGATGAAAAAGTCCCATATCTCAAAAACTAAACATCAAATCTTATTCAAACCAATTTTGGTTGAAAGTTTTATTTACGTTCTACAATCCTACATTAAAAAGGGGCAAAAAAAATCTGATAAACAGAAAAACCAGAAAAACGGGCTCCCTCAAGGTGCGCTAGTCCCGGCCCTTTTTAACATTTACACAAACGACCAGCCTTGCTCTCCACCAACAAAACGCTTTTTATATGCAGACGACCTTGCTTTGGCCGCCCAGACACTTACATTCGAAGAGACTGAAGAAAAACTGACGGAAGCTCTGGAAACACGAGGGAAATTCTACGATGAAAATGCCTTACGGCCAAATCCGTCCAAGACCCAGTCGTGCGCTTTCCATCTCCGCAACCGTCAGGCAAACAGAGCTCTCAGTGTCTCGTGGCGGGGCGTTCCCGTGGAGCATTGCTCTCAACCACGCTACCTGGGCGTCACCCTAGATAGATCTCTGACTTATAAGTTCCACTGCCTTAAAACTAAACAAAAGGTTGGAACTAGACATAACGTTCTTCGCCGCCTTACATCCACCAGTTGGGGAGTATCGCCCAAGTTCTCCGCACTACCGGCCTATGTCTTTCTTTTTCTGCTGGGGAGTTCGCATGCCCAGTGTGGCACCGTTCGGCCCACGCTAGAGAAGTTGACATAGCGCTGAACGATACCTGTCGCATTGTAACGGGGTGCTTAAAACCCACCCCTCTTGCGATGTTGCATATCCGTTGGCAGGTATAGCGCCACCAGACGTTCGGCGCGAAATAGCTATAGTCGCATTGAGAAGGGAAATCAGGAACGAGATAACCGCCACCCCCTGTATGGGCATCAACTACCACGTTCACGCTTAAAAATCCGTAAAAGCTTCGTGAGATACACGATCTCCTCAGAAGACAGTGAGTCAGTTGAAAGATGCGAATTGTGGATGAACAGACATCCCATCCCTCCACACTTTATCAATCCAGCAGAACGTCTTCCTCCTGGACAGGAACTGCAGTGGCCAATCTGGAAATCTCTTAACCGTTTGGGCCCAGGTTGGCCGCTGTAAAAATAATCTGGCCAAATGGGGTATCATCGATCCGTCCCAAATACAATGTCAGTCCACACTAGCACAGCACAAGCTCCTCTGCAGGATATGCCCCACCTCCTTTCCTGCCCAGCCGCCTGTACCTTCCAGGATTTAAACGAAGCCAACGACAGAGCTGTGCAGGTGGCAATATACTTGTTTCGGGCGGTGCCTGCACCGAATCGGGCGGGAGGAAACGCCCGGGTGCTACCATTGTGAGGATCGACCGGAGGAACGGTGGAGCACACGGCGGAGATCTGCCCCGCGTGGGCGGAGCACCGCCGTGTCCTCGTAGCGGCGATCGGCGGCGGCGACCTCTCGCTTCCGGCCTTAGTTCAATCCATGGTCCGGAGCGAGACGGAATGGGACGCCGTCACCTCGTTCTGCGAAGCAGTCATGATAGCGAAGGAGGTGGCGGAACGTGAGAGGGGGGGGAGAACCGCACGTCCCAGCCGCCGCGGGAGACGCACCGGGCGTCGGGGGCCACGTGGTGGCCCCCGGCCACCGTAGACGCGGGCCTGTGACGACCGTCCGTCTTATGACGACAGGCCTTGTCGACGGCGCGTTCGTGTTCCACGCGCGGCTCAAAGAGAGTCAGCAAACAGGAAGAGGTCCGTAAGGGCCGATGCCTGCCAGGGTTGCGGGACTGTTCGAAAGAGATACCGCGGCCCTGGAATACAAAGGGCAAAGGAAGGAACATGGATGGGTTTTAGTCAGTAAAAGTCTGACACTCCCTCCTGCTCAGCCCAGAGCGGGAGGGGTTATTTGATGATTTCCCATCCGAAAAAAAAAAAAAGGAAGCTGGCAATATACTGGTCGGGTATTATTTGAGTTTATCGACACGCTAAGAAGAAGACAATCCTACATTTTTTCAGAATTTTCCTCCTCTTATTTAGAAATTAGAGGGGGGGGGTTACACATTTTACCACTTTGGAAGTGTCTATCTTTCAAACGATTGACTTTGAGAAAAAATAGTTTTAAGAACCTCAATATCATTTCTAGACCTATCTAAAGACACCCCGCACGTATAGGTTTGATGAAAAAAATATTTTTTAGTTTCAGTTCCATGTATCCGGATCCCACCCTTACTCAATGTTTTTTTTTTGCTTAAAAATCGTAAAGCGGAAAAACATTCATGTTGAGATTATACCTACATAACGGGAGAACGGTGTAGAAAGACTTGCACATTAAGAGCATCCTGCCAGAGTAAAAGATTAAATCAAGAATTTAAAAATAAAGTACAGAAGGAAATCTTTAGAATCATAAATTCAAAGACAGGTAACATCTCCCCCACCCTTCTAATTGAGAGGTGGCCAAGTGTCCCAGCAGTGAAAAGGAACTTTGACTCCCAATATCTCCGTAACTGAAGGTTCCCATGCCATCCCAGGTATGGTCTAGATTCTAGACTAGAACAAAAAAAAAAACGCAATGACGTGGAGAATATGCGCCTTTCGGCTTCGTTATGGGTACTTTTATACCCATTAGGATGATTATGCTATGTAGGTGTCATCGTGTTCGAGTTTAAATCGAACACTAAGCGAAAATGCATAATTGCATTGAACGCAAGTATGCACATTCGCTCGTTCACCAAAATGTGGGCCAGTTCGTGTTCAGATCTCATTAGAGACACCGCGTACTCATAAACCATTACCATCACCATTACCATTACCATTGTCTTGTAACTAAGTGTATAGTGAATTAATATATAGCTATTTCCCTTACAATTCGAGACTTTAACTTATACCATAAACCATAATATCCTATCAATACGAGAAAGGAGTGTTAGGTCACCATAGCGCCAAGCACTACTTTTTACATGGTCCTTCGAGCATTTATTTACCAGTGACTACCAAGTGAAACAGTGGCACGCGAACCAGAAGATCGCTGCAATTTGAAGAACCACGGATTGCTGAGACGGTCGGTTGGGGCACAATAAGGTCAGACCAAACCATTTATTTATACTAACCATTACCGAATATTTCCAAACCAACTTTAAATATGGATTCCGATTCTCTGTTCATCAACCAAACGGAACTCTATGATATCCTGGACAAGTTTTTAACCAACATAAAGAAGGATGGGTCCGAGAGGAAAACCATCGATAATTACAAGCGCAAGGCTAATATGCTGGAAGCATACTGGCGCGATTATCAAGAAAACCACAGGAAAATGATCGAGTTTGAAGATTCGGACCATATTTACTTCAAAAAAGGTTGTTTTGAAACAGCCCAGGAAGTTTATTTGAAAACAAAGGAGATAATTAACAAAACTATGAGACAGTTAGGCGCGGCGCAGCTGAAAGATGAAAGCCCTTATAAAGCCAAGATGGAAGCAGTGCAACCTTTACCAGGTAACCGGGCTAGCCAACAGATAGGCGCAGACCATCGTCGACAGGAAGAAGAGGCGGCGCAGCCACAACCAGGTACGTCGTCGCCGCGCTATGAGGAGTCCTCACAGCGAGAGAGTTTACTATATAATGATAGAGGCTCCAGCAAGCTGAACGGATTAATAAAGAGGCAGAATATTAATTTCAAAGCGTTCATGAGAACCGTGAGTAATATACAAGTCGATAATTTCGAGAATCAATGGCAATTCGAAAACGCTCTAAAATCGCTGGATAGCCGATGGGGTGAGATCGACAAGCTTCATTGGGAAATTGAAGGTGAAGATGGAGACGACGATATTACGTACCAAATGGAATTCTGCAAACACGAGGAAAAGTACAGTGAGCTGACCAACGACATCAACAAAAAGATGTGGGCAGTGAAGCACCGTGAAAAGTCAGCTCCAAAGATGGACATCCCCGTGTTCAATGGGACTTATAATCAATGGGTTCCGTTCAAAGACTTGTTTACCGAAGCGGTCGACAAAAACCCGTCGATGTCCAATGCACAAAAAATGCAGTTTTTGAAGAGTAAGGTGACTGGAGAAGCAGAGCGTCTGATTCATCATTTACAGATTAGCTCTGACAATTATCATGTATGTTGGAAGATTTTAAACCATAGGTATGGCAACAAGAAATTAATTTTCACGTCCCATATAAATATACTGCTCGGGCTTCCCAACATACAACAGCAGTCTCTAACCACGATCAAAAAGCTGCATGACATAACTAAGGAGACGTTGCACGCTATACAGAATCTGGGAGTTGATATAACAACTTGGGATCCACTTTTAGTGCATCTCTTAGCGCAAAAGCTTGATGACGATACTTTCACCGAATATATAGAATCGGTCAAGAATCCTAGAGAGCTACCCGATCTACAGGAGTTCCTGGAATTCTTGGAAACGAAATTTACAGCGCTAGAAGCATCTCGGCGCAAGCAGGAACCAGCTAACCAAAAAACCACGCTGCATCAATCAAGCAAGAACTATAACCAAAACCAGAAGAAAAGTTTTCACCACAATAACCATCAATCAGGCAACAAAGACAATTCAAAGTCTAACATGAACGCGTTACATGTGTCACAATCGATAACCTGCGCATTGTGCAATTCAGAACACAGATTGTGGCGTTGCCCTACTTTTTTGCAAATGAATCATGAGCAAAAGGCAAACAAAATTGAGCAATTAAATTACTGCCAAAACTGTCTATACAGTCATAACAATAAATCATGTCAGTCGAGCAAACGATGTCGCAAATGCCTAGGTACGCACAACACTTTACTTCACGAAGCATTAGCAAAACAAAGTCCAACTGCGTCAGCAGAAGAAATCTCCAACACGAGTGTTGCAACCAAAACACGCACATCTAGGTCATCTCACGTGTCTTGGGATGACATATCTGAAGTACTTTTAGCCACCGCAATTATAAAAGTCAAGGGAGCTGATGGAACACTGCACAAGATGAGAGCTTTAGTTGACCAGGGTTCTCAACTGTCGTTAATCACCGAAAACGCAGCGCAAATATTGGGATTAAAGAGAGATCGTTTTAAAGGTCAAATTTACGGTGTTGGTGAAAAAGAAAACAACGCGAAGGGAATGTTACAGGTAACACTACAGTCTACAAACAGTGAATTTACTTGTGACACGAACATTATTATAATGAACAATTTGATCAAACGACTGCCAAACAACACGTTTACTAAACCAACAACGTGGAACCATATCCAAGGGATACAATTGGCCGATCCGGAGTTCCATATAAGCAGACCCGTAGACATGCTACTAGGTGCAGATGTCTATAGCAAGATAATGTTAGGAGGAATCTTAAGAGGAGACAAAGCCAATCAACCAATCGCTCAACAGACGCAGCTAGGATGGCTACTCTGTGGATCCATGAAACCACATTACCAATGCAACGTAATTCTCAACAACACAGAAGACCTTCTGAAATATTGGGAAAACGAAGACATTAACCAGAAGATAGAGATGTCCAACGATGACCATGAGTGCTTACAATTCTTTATTAAAACCACAAAGAGACTTGAGGACGGAAGGTATGAAGTCCGACTACCGCTTAAACCGGAACACAATGACAAGTTGGGAGAAACCAAAAAACAAGCATTAGCTCAATTCAGGAACTTAGAGAAAAAATTTGAGAGGAACAGCGAATTGAAATCAGATTACAAAAAATTCATGGATGAATATTTTACATTAAACCACATGACACCATGCAACATTAACCAGGCGCCCGAATGCTACTTACCACACCATGCAGTCATTCGGGCTGAATCTACCACTACCAAACTGAGAGTAGTTTTCAACGCCTCGGCAAAGTCATCATCAGGTTACAGTCTAAATGACGTCATGTACAGGGGTCCAAATATACAAAAGGATCTTCAAGAGCTTATCCTGAAATGGAGACAATTTCAATTTGTATATACTTCTGATATCGAGAAGATGTACAGAATGATCCGAGTGCACCAAGAAGATCAAACTTACCAAAAAGTATTATGGCGAGAGTCAAAAAACCAACCTATAAAGTCGTATCAACTCGTCACACTAACATATGGAACCAAACCAGCGGGCTTCTTAGCGATGATGTGTTTAAAACAACTAGCATCTGATGAACGACAAAAATTTCCTGACGCTGCAAAAGAATTGGAGGAAAGTTTCTATATGGATGATTTTTGCGGAGGGCGTCACTCAATGGAAGCAGCGAACAAACTGAAATCCGATCTCATAAAATTATGCCGATTGGGTGAATTTAATCTTAGAAAATGGACCTCGAACAAACCAGAGCTACTAACCGATTTGGAGAGAGAGCAATGTGACCAGTCAACATACGAGTTCAAGCAGAGCGATTCTACCAAAACATTGGGTCTCGGTTGGAACCCACAGAAAGATAATTTTACCTTCAACTCGAAAATAAAACCCGAATCACCTGCAACTATTACCAAAAGAGCCCTACTTTCAGACATTTCCAAGCTGTTCGATCCATTAGGGTGGTTAACCCCCTTGAGCACTACCATGAAGCTCCTGTTTCAAAATATCTGGTTGTCTAACATAAAATGGGATGACGCCCTACCAGAGGAAATGAACTCAGAATGGACTAAACTGAAACAAGAACTTCCGGACATAAACAACATAGAAGTCAACAGATGGTTAGGAATGGGAAAAAACCAAAGTATAGAATTGTACGGATTCTGCGACGCCTCTAACAAGGCATACGCATGTGTAATCTATTGCAAAGTAATAACCAAAGAAGGGACAACCATCACATTAGTTGCCGGGAAGGCCAGGTTAGCACCCATAAGCAAAGTCTTATCTATACCGAGACTGGAGTTAATGGGCGCTCATCTGCTAGCTCAGCTAATGCAAAAAGTCAGAAGCTGCTTATCAGATTACCCTACGGAGATCTACTGCTGGACTGATTCAACTGCAGTACTAGGATGGATACAAGGACATCCAGCCCGATGGAAACCATTCGTAGCAAATCGGGTAACAACAATCACCAAAACCATACCATCAAAACATTGGCAATATGTGAAGACGACAGATAATCCAGCGGACTGTGCAAGTCGCGGTTTGACTGTCAGGCAACTCAAAGACCACAAGTTATGGTGGCAAGGGCCGTCATGGCTGCCATCATACACGAACCAAGAAAACCATCATACCAGTTATGAGACGGATTTAGAAGTTAAGCGGTCTATTTCCAAACAAACCAACGCGGTAGTCATTGAACAACCAACAGAATCGCTGACTACCGCAATTATTAAACAATTGATAAACCAATACAGCACCATTACAAAAATCATACATATTTTTGCGTGGATACTGCGATTGCCCACTTCAAACAAACAAGTTCACCGGCCATACCTCGAATTACACGAGCTCCGTCGCGCTAAACAGCTGATAATTAAAAATGTTCAGCAAGCAGAATTTGCAAATGACCTAGAGTCAATAAACAAATACGGAAGAGTGCACTCCAAAAGCAAGCTTTTGAGTTTGAACCCAACCATAGATGAACACGGAATTATACGTGTGGGTGGTAGATTGAAAAACGCTGACATGAGTCCGGAGATGAAACATCCCATCATCTTACCTCACGATCATCAGCTAACCATATTAATCATCGATCAAGCTCATAAACTCACCTTCCATGGCGGAGCGCGTTTGACATTAGCAAATCTACGACAACAGTACTGGATTATCGGCGGATATATGGCCACAAAAAAGTTTATAAGAAAATGTGTCATATGCAGAAAACAAAATCCCATACGGCAGCACCAGCTCATGGGAGATTTACCCGAACCAAGGGTGAATCCAGAACATGCATTTTATCACTGCGGCGTAGACTACACAGGCTTCGTAGAGGTCAAAGCAAATAAAGGACGGGGAATCAAAACCACAAAAGGATACATTGCAGTTTTTGTATGTATGGTCACGAAAGCGGTACATCTAGAACTCGTGTCAGACCTGACCAGCTCCACATTTTTGGCAGCTCTAACAAGAATGGCAGCCAGAAAAGGGGCGCCACGACACATGTACAGTGACAACGGCACTAACTTCGTGGGAGCAAACAGGATGATACAGGAACAATTTAACCAGCTTCACCAAGGATTCAGTGAAAGTTTTATCACCGAGATAACAGAGATGGGCATAGAATGGCACTTTAATGTCCCTAGCTGGCCTAATGCCGGCGGTCTATGGGAGCGAGCAGTGCGCAGTCTGAAACATCATCTCAAGAGGGTTATCGGTCAACAAAGACTGACCTTTGAGGAGTACACCACGTTGTTAGCAAGATTAGGAGCGTGCCTCAACTCACGACCTCTATGCGCAATATCCGAGGATCCTGACGATGTTAACTTCCCTACAACAGCTCATTTCTTATCAGAAAGACCAGGAACAACTGTTATAGAAACAGATCGAGATGCTAGAACCAGATGGCATCTAACCACCAAATTATTCCAAGATCTTTGGAAACGTTGGAAGACTGAATACTTGGTACAACTCTCATCAAGAAGCAAATGGATGAAACCACAAAAAAACATCGAAATTGGAGACCTTGTGGTAATTCATGATGAAAATCTGCCTCCAGGGAAATGGGCTCTTGGACGTGTAGTCGACACACACCCAAGAAAAAATGGCCTTACCAGAGCGGTTTCAATAAAAACCAAAAATGGAGTCACGAAACGCCCAATTGTGAAACTCTCCATTTTGCCCGTTAACCAGAATAACGTAACGACACCAAAACCAGATTTAAAGCCAACAACCAAATTGACAGAAAGGAAAAGAAAACCCAGATCAAAAATCGCAACCGTAGCAACTACCTTACTGAGTTTTTTCATGCTGATTTTTCCATCATACGGTTTACACGATGTAAAACCATTTCCAAACAACCAGACGCTTTATTTTGACCCCATATCAAGGGTACAACTAATTAGGGATAAATGGACATTAGTCATGTACTACGACATGGGACCCTATTGGACTGGTATAACCACTTACAATAAAATAACAAATTATCAAGAACAATTATGCGCAACCATTGAAACGCAAAGTCATTGTAATACGATCGTACACCAAGCCCGACACGATTATCAGGAATTCGAATACTATAATGAACTTTTGCTAACACAGCATTTTCATATCCACGCTAGACAGCGGCGCGCAGGGAAGACGGGTCGGAGCCGACGAGGCCTAATCGACGGTGTCGGGTATCTAGCAAATGACTTGTTCGGTGTGTTGGACTCACGTTTCGCTGACCAGTATGAAAAGGACATTGAAACCATACATCGCAATGAGAAACACCTTTCTAATTTATGGAAAAACCAAACATCCGTAATCGAAGCAGAATTCAACCTGATGAAGAGGATGGAGAGCACTGTAAATAAGCAGCACAAATTAATAACCAAGAAGCTTTTAAATTTGCAAGAAAACGCGAGCACTCTCCAACGCGAAATACAAAATATTTCATACGTCAATGACTTCACATTGTCAGCGATATCTGGAAACAACTTGCTGCAAGGATTAAGACGACTTCAAGACACGTTGCTTGATACTCTAACAGACATCTACCACGGCCAAATTAGCATACATTTACTGCCACCAACGCAACTTAAACGTGAGCTCCAAACCATATACGGCCAGATGCCAAGCGAACTCACACTACCAATCGCCAATTTAGACACTGATCTTCAGTACCTTTACAAACTACTGAAAGTCAAAGCCAGAGCGACTCAAAAATTTGTCATAATTGAAGTTACTTTTCCACTAGTATCCAGAGAAAGTTTCAAATTGTACAAGATAATACCTATACCACACCAAACAAATACCATTAAGACCACAATCATACCAGTCTCAGAATACGTAGCCGTCAACCTGAAGAAGGATTCTTTCTTTAGCATGTCGACACAAGAACTAACAGCATGTCTAAACCATGGAAGCACTTACATTTGTCAGCTGCTAAAACCAATAACAGACTTGCAAAATGACGAAAGTTTTTGCGACAAGAACCCGGATACCAATACATGTAAACTAGAAAAAACCAACTGCGCTAACGTATGGCTTGAATTACATTTGACTTCTCAGCATTTATACTTTTGTTGTGACACCTACACAATAAAAATAATATGCGGCGACCGTGTAACAGTTCGTCAGCTGAGCCAAGCCGGGGTCATTAGCATAGGTCAAGAATGCGTCATCAAAGGAAAGGACTTCTCATTATATTCAATACGTCATCAGTCCAACCAAATGAACATTACACCTACCATAAACATACCTGAATTCGATCAAATTAATCATTTGATTAACATCAAAATCCCTGAAGAAAGACAGACTGATGACGGAAACCTTACAACATCTATGACCAGTCTAGGGGAGGCGATAGAGAAACTGAAGAAAAGTGACTCCGAAATAGATGATTATATATCGCCGCATGACATCCACCAATATGTAATATGTTACGTGCTGATGGCGATCGCGCTGTGCATAGCAGCAGTCTGGTTGTGGCAGACCGGGCGATGTCGCCTGTGCCGGAAGGCCGCAGCTGGACATGGTGGCGGAGGATCCCGCCGGCGGCAGACCACTGTGACCCCACCGCCCCCGAGACCTCAACGCCGCAGCGAGAGCTGCTGCCAACAGGAATTGGCAGCGGCTCCGCTGACACCGAAACCAACCAGAAGACACGAAGTGTATAGTGAAGTGCTCAGTGCCAGTGATCTAAAGGACAAAAGTGAAGTCAATTTTCGTATACACAATTATGCCAAACGCTGGCCTAGCGCGAACTATAGTGCGATCAAACGGGACAAAATTACGAACACAGGCAATCAAAATATTGCTTTTACTGTGGAAGATTCAATAGTGTAACTTCTAATAATTTATAATAATTTAAGTAGACCAATAAGTCATAATGTTTTTGCTTATACTTGTTTAATCATTATTTTTATACATACCAGTTCAGAATACTAGAAACAAATGTGTTTAAGTAGTTTAATAATTTTGTGCACACCATATAATGAAAGTCTAGTTTATAGCTATCATCCCGCATTTCTTCTCGCTCTCGGGAATATGTTCGAGTTTAAATCGAACACTAAGCGAAAATGCATAATTGCATTGAACGCAAGTATGCACATTCGCTCGTTCACCAAAATGTGGGCCAGTTCGTGTTCAGATCTCATTAGAGACACCGCGTACTCATAAACCATTACCATCACCATTACCATTACCATTGTCTTGTAACTAAGTGTATAGTGAATTAATATATAGCTATTTCCCTTACAATTCGAGACTTTAACTTATACCATAAACCATAATATCCTATCAATACGAGAAAGGAGTGTTAGGTCACCATAGCGCCAAGCACTACTTTTTACACATCGTTCTAATTATGTAGGTCAGTATCACTAGTAATTATATCAGACCAAATTTTCTTTGAAGACATGACAGAACAACAATCCTTTTAATGTCGCCTGGTGTACGTGTACGTATTGTGCTTTAGATAACGTTTTCAGACTAGTGAATTTTTCGGCGTACGCGCGAAC
This sequence comes from Eugnorisma glareosa, assembly GCA_947578425.1. NCBI lineage: Eukaryota > Metazoa > Arthropoda > Insecta > Lepidoptera > Noctuidae > Eugnorisma > Eugnorisma glareosa. Next base: position 20,700,887 of record OX387970.1, on the reverse strand, counting down.
ACGCGCGCTACATTTTGAGTTTCAAAAAAACGAGATTAAGCCGCGTTGACACGGCAGAGTAAGCTCGGACCGAGTGGACTCGGATTCTAATACTATTTCGCACAAAATCTGTGAAACTGAAAAATGATTGTAGAATGAGGAAAATGATCCGAGTAAACTATTTCAATATCAACAGCTATCCACTCATATGAAGCTTACTTCTACAAGTCCTCTCGGTCCGAGCATACTCTGACCGTGTCAACGCGGCTTCATTTCTGTTTGCCTGCAGTAGCTGTCATAGCACGCTTGTCGCTCGAGTGACGGGGTTTAAGCCCTCCTGAAATCTCGAACTTCAATTGAGAAACCACCGCATCCGAGGCTGAATACTAAAATTGTCACACTCGCTAATACATCGTATACTTTCTGAGTTTTGTATAAGTTGACAGTTTCTCCTATTTTCATATTTATCATATTTTTATAACCAAATTTATTCAAAGGGAGTCCTAAAATTTTCGAGCTCGGTGCGCCAGTTCTTGCTATTTACCTCTTAATTATTCTCAAAAGTTTTCTGCTTTTGTTGACAAATAAACTACTTACATAAGTCCTATTTATGTATGAATTGCACAAACAAATCTAATCTACCCGAGAGGCAGTGCTACATTTCGAGCTCGCTTCGCCTGCTCCGACATTCTGTGTTGTTTTAATTGAAACGCTTTTTATTTATAAATTAACTCAATTTCTGTATTTGAAAACCTATAAAATTCGAGGTACTTGCTAAATTTTTCGAGCTCGTTGCGCCCGCTCTTGAATCCCGACTTGAAACGACGAATGTAAAAAATGTATAACTCGACAACTGTTTTATTTCCGCAACGGGTATTATTTTTAGAACTTTTTATTTTATTTCGTGTATTACCTTTCGGTTATGATAAATGAATGATAAATGATGTTTATTTTGCAAATAGGTTTTTTAAAAACACTTTTACACGTCTCTTTTTTAAACTAGATGGGGCCGGTGTTTCGTACCTGACTACTCTGAGAAGAAACAGCCGAAACAAACTCAGAGGTCATAGTTTCTTTTAAAGTCCAGACATAATCTTGGTTAACTCACATGAGGACTATGCAGATTAGTGTCTGAGATGGTCTCTTGAAGAAAGAACCACACAGATTTGAGTGGACCTGTCCAGTCAGTGCAAGCATTTGTCAGTTATCGTGTAGCTCGACTTATAACTCAAGGAGCTCAACGTAACGACGAACAATACCAAAGAAAGGACATTTGGGTAGGTCGCATAAAGTACTCAAACTGCCAGACAATCGTGGAAAAAGATACACATGGTCCTCACATTCACAATAATCAAATAAAATTAATACAAAATACTCTACAAAATAAATGTCATTAAATGTAAATAATAAAAAATAAAAATAAAAGTAAAATACTTAGCAGAGTAAGTATTCATGTCAAATCATTAAATATAACAATAAGAAAAATATAAAACAAAATAATAATAAAAAAATAAAAAAAAATAAAAATACTAAAAGTATTCATGTCAAATAAATTAAATGTCACAGTGTAGGTATATGAGAAAGGAATCAATAATAAACAAGCGAAGTCCGAAATTTCGACATTCACAGAGTAAATTTAATTGGAGCAGCTTAATCCCAAGCGTTTTTATCTTCGAGATAGTGATTAATGTTATAGTAGGCTTTCAGACATAGCTTCCGTTTTATAAATGATTTGAATTTATTTAGGCTTAGTAATTGAATATGACTCGGAAGTTTATTGTAAAAACGTATACATTGGCATCTGAACGAACCCCCTATTTTTTTTAGCCTCGTTGCAGGAACAACATATTTGTGTTTATTCCTCGTATTTACGTTATGGATATCACTGTATTTTTTAAACAAATTAATATTTTTATGTGCGTACAAAAGGTTTTCATAAATAAATTGAGAGGGGACAGTAAGCATATTAATCTCTTTAAATTTTTCTCTGAGGGTGTGTCTAGGACTTAATTTATAAATTGAACGAATTGCCCTTTTTTGCAAAACAAATATTGTCTGAATATCGGCGGCATTGCCCCACAAGAGAATACCGTACGACATCACACTGTGGAAATAACTAAAGTAAACTAAACGGGCTGTCTCTAAATCAGTTAAATCACGAATTTTTCTAACGGCGTATGCTGCAGAGCTAAGCTTTTTTGACAATTTGTCTATATGGGGGCCCCACTGAAGCTTGGCATCCAAAGTTATGCCTAAGAACACTGTGTTATCTTCCGGTTTCAACTCTTCATTCTTGATTAGTACACTAGTTTCCACTTGTCTTACATGGGGTATCGTAAACTTAATACACTTAGTTTTTTTCTCATTTAGGAGTAGATTGTTAACATTAAACCAATTAATGACTTTTGCCAGGGCGCTATTAACATCGTCCGTAACTAGCTGCTGACGTTTGAGTTTAAATAAAAGAGAGGTATCGTCTGCAAACAACACTATGTCATGATTATCCTTTAGGAGGTAAGGCAAGTCATTTATATAAATAAGAAACAAAAATGGGCCAAGAATTGAGCCCTGGGGTACCCCCATTCTTACTACGGATCCGGGGGACCTTTTCCCGTTAACATCAACTCTCTGAATCCTATCGCTCAAATATGACGCAAGAAGATCCAGAGAGGCGTTCCGGATTCCGTAGTGGTGTAGTTTCTTGATTAATGTTTCATGAAGAACGCAATCGAAAGCCTTAGACAAATCGCAAAAAATGCCCAAAGCATCGCATTTAACTTCCCATGCATTATAAATGTGCCCTAAAAGTTCAACACAGTTCAACAAGTTCACACATCAGTAGTTGAACGACCCCTTGTAAAACCGAACTGTTTCTTATGCAATAACTTATGTTTATTGAAAAATCTTTGCATTTGTTCTAAAATTAGTTTTTCAAAAATTTTACTGAAGGTGGGTAGTACAGAAATGGGTCTATAATTAGTGGGGTCTGATTTACTACCCGATTTAAACAATGGTATTATTTTACTATTTTTCATTTGAACCCCTCCGGTTTTCGGTTGAACCCCTCCCCCCCCCCCCCCCCGATTGGCCTGTACACACATCTTTGTACTGGCTAGGCCGCTGCAGAGATGTGTGTACAAGCTCCTCACGCTCAGTTTAGCGTGATCTAACACGAAAGGCAGACCGCAGCACGCTGCCTGCTTGGCAGCTGAGGGCGGAGGCTGACCTATACAAATATGAGATATTTCTCCTCTCCTCTCTGCTCAACCGCGGAGACGAGAACTTTACATAACGAAATTCTATTGGTGGTTTATAACACATAGATCTCCCTTCCTCTTCTCTTTTCCGCTTTGGCTGTCTCACTGTCATAATTACCTACTTAGTTCTCAGGTAAATGTTACCCAAGCTGAAAAATCTACCTAAAAGAGTTAAGGAAAAATGTTGATCCGTGCGTGTAGGTTCAATTTCACCCTAACAGCGAATTTGACAAAAACTGTGTACAATACAAAATACGCGCCACAAAAGATGAGACTTGACACAACACTTAGTTTGACTTGCGCAGTAGACATTTTAAGGACTCTTTAGCGGTATGAGGTCTACTGCGCAAGTCAAACCACGTGTTGTGTCAATCTTTCGTGGCGCGTATAATACCTACACAAAATAAAACAACATGTCATAATAATACATGATATTGTATTTGGAACAATCTTTCTCTCTTACCGCATAATAATATAAATTATAGCTTGGTGAACCTCACTGATACAAAATATATAATAATTAATAGTAATTAATTAATAATAACTTATGTATAGTACACCCGTCGCCGCTCGCACGATCTTGCTACAAAACAATGTTTTTTACAAAAATTTCGCCGTCCTCTTTAGTTACTTGCATTGATATTTTACTTGAAGACTCGAAACACTCGAAGGCAGAATTTTATCTTAGCCTTTAACTCACACGTACAGAGATACAAGGATCTTATGGCGTTTGAGAGACATTGACAGGTAGCGGTATTGTTGAACATTCGTGCGTTACAGTTGTACGACTTTAGTCACCCGCACGCCGACGGTCACCGCTGCTAGAGGTAACATCGTCATTTTAGTTGCAATAAGGTTGCCGTCAGAGGTAAAATAACTGAAAGGACTGTTGTATGCTTTGCCAATCTATTGTGAAAAAACAAAACCAATGTCGGTGGAAAATTGTACGTGTGAGGTAAGCCAAACCAGGATTGCCACAATTATAAATTGTTTACATGACATAATACTTCTTAGTAAAGTTTTAGGGTTTTCAAAAGGTGTTCACAGTTTGAGTATCCAGCAACCCTATTAGCTTTAAGGTAGTACTTGTGCCTACGCATTGACATTTTATAAGCATTTTACAATTAGAAGCCACAACTTCGATCACATTGATACGCCATTACAAAAAGCATTATGACTAACTGACCGACTTGACAAATCAAAAGTGACTTTAAATGGTTTTATTTGTATTCTATGCTTCGACTTAAAGAAAATACTAAGGCTATATCAGGTTATAAGATATACTACTGATATTGTATTGCATAGAAGGGTGATTTAAGGGAGCTTCACCGCGAGAGAAAACACCAATGTTTGTCAAAGTCGTCTTGAATGAAAAACGATCGATCAGCGACTAGCCACACTCTTAGTGCCATAAGTTTCAAGCAAGGAACTCCATGAAAGTGACAAACACTTAGCGCCATCTACGCGGAACGAATGTGTCGGTATTGTTCCCCATTCTTACTATAATGCTGCACGATTCTTCTGGCGCTTGAATGACATTGCCTGGAGCGCGCTGTTGGTAAACATTAATGTAATTATCTGTGGTAATTGAGTTGAAAAAACAAGATGGCGGCTATGCATGGTCAGGGTCACGCGCCAATAGAACTATAACAGCTGTTTTTTTCAAACACAAATAAATAAAACTATATTAATTAAGTGTAAAACGTCACCGTAGCACTAGATGTCAACTTGCTATATTTCAGCACAAAGCTTCACGTAATTCTGTCTTCTTTTAGCCGTGACGATGTGACGGTGTATCGGCGACGACGTAAAATGCTAAAACTAATGGCGTTACATGTGACTATCTAATGTCTGTCCATCGCGCACGCACACATCAAGCCTTCTTGTATCACGTGGCCACATCGGTTGTAGGCTGAAATGGATAAATATATTTTTATATTAAGATGCTCAATTGTAGTTTATTTTTTATTCATTTGAATATTGTTAAAAAATTATATATAAACTATACTATGTATACCTACTAGCTGTTGCCCGCTTGTTGTTGTTCGCTCGCGTTTTGGTCGAAAATTATCACAGGGGTATGAAAAATAGATAGTAGCCGATTCTCATATCTTATAAAAATCGGTGAAGCCGTTTCGGAGGAGTATGGTAACTAACATTGTGACACGAGAATTTTCTAGATAAGATATTTAAATTTATTTAATGATTAATTAACAATAAAAGTCCGAGAGCACCTTTCTAATGCGGTTTGCGGTCGAGTTTGTCCTCGGAAAAGTATCTTAAAGGAAGGGACAGGAAGAAACATTTACTCGTACAGACCTGCCATTATCTGTACGAGTATTTCTCTTTTCGCCACATAAGTATGCATGGGTATTATTTACGAGCGATTACGAGCGATTAATGATGGATTAGCTCAAGTGTTCCAAAATATTTCATAAGACAACCCTTAAAGTTATTCGACCTCCAAAACATTACGAACCGATAAGAGGACAGCATAACTGAGAAAAGGAGATAATGTCGCACTCACCATTTACAGGTGTTATTTTCTAGCCTGCAGCGCATTGGAGAGCCAGTCCATCGCCTGGTCGAGGCCTTCTCCACGCACGGCCGAGGTCTTGAAGATCTGGAAGGTGCGGTCACGCAGCGCGTCCAGCCCGAGGGCCTGGTGCACCTCGGCCACCGTCAGGCACCCGGCCATGTCCTGCTTGTTCGCCAGGACAACTAGTATTGCATTGGCTAGTTCTTCTTCCTGGAACGTGAACGAGGTTGTATTTAGGTGGGTTTTGGGTGGTTTAAGAAATATCTACGAGATGAACAATTCAAGGAATTAGAATCGTTTTGTAATAACTGGATGTAAAATGCAAGTGTAAACGGGTTAAGGGACCTTTCACGAACAACCACGCCAACCAAGCATCCTGTACAGCATAACACTAACAACTAGATTCGCAGGTATGGCCCATAACAAAAAAAAAATCGCAATGACGGAGGGAACAAGTGCCTTTCGATGTCGCTAAGGGTCTTTTACACTCATTATAATTAGCATATAGCATTCACTTGGCTTTCAATTTTAAAGTGAAACTACAAATGAGACTATTTTGATAAAATGAAGGATAAGTAGTTCCTAACAGGAAACAGCAAACTTACACTGATAACATTGCGAGTGGAACATTACTTTGCTTATGTTTTAGCAAGGTTTTATGTGCAGGCTTGTAAAACATCTTGTAAACAATTTTAACCAACAAATATTTAATATAAGATAGTGACATCAACAAGACCTCTGGATAGTTTTTACTAAAATTATATAGGAATTTGTTACTTGTGTGAATAAAATTATGGGAAATAATACCAACTAGGTATGTAAGGTTTGTAGCAGGTAGCTCATTTAATATCATAATTTTAAACAAAAAAGGTTTGGAGGAAATAACTACATTACTAGTAAGCAATCTTCGTCTTCTTTATCATGTGGTTAGTGCCTCAACTGGTGTCAGAGAGAGCTAGTTTTATGCCGTCCATGGGCCTGACTTCGCTTTACATGCCATCAAGAAATATCTCTCGGGCATGCTGGTTTCCTCACAATGTTTTCCTTCATCAAAGCAAGTGATAATACCATACACAGATGAATCCGAAAAATCAGAGGTGCGTCTTGGGTTCGAGCTTGAGACCTATGACTTAGCAGTCCGACAGTCACACCACTAGACTGCTGTCATTAGTAAGCAATATCAATTTCCTAAGTAAAACTGGAAATAGAGTCAGGAAGTGACACACATTTGATAATATTTAATAGGTACTAGAAATTACTTTTAGACAAATTATTTGACATTGTTTTTATCATTATTGAAAATCAGTTAATATTAGTAATCATTTGATCTACAAGACTTGTTCATTAATATTGACACATTGTAGGTAATTTGTACAGTTATGTTAGGGTGCCTCTTTTTTCTTTATTGTGTGGTTAGTGCCTAACCTGGTGGCAACTATTATGCTGCCCATGGGCCTGTTTTGGCTTTCCATGCCATCGAGAAATATCTCTCAGGCATGGTGGTTTCTTCATGATGTTTTCCTTCACCAAAGCAAGTGATGCTTATACAATATAGGTTAGGGTGGTTATAGAATTAAGTAACATGTAACAAAACTTTTGTTATACAACCCAAACAAAGTTTTCTACGTACCTATTGAAACATGTTAAACCACCATGTTTTATAACAGTTATAATGCTGATGTACCCTTAGAAATATTTTTTAAACTAGTGGCGAGAAGCGACGGTTCTTGGCACATAATAGATGGTTAGGCATTCACAGATTGACTTTGGCAAATGTAACTTAAACTTCAATCAACCTATATGGCTGTTATTAGACCCATACAGTTGTAGTATTGTATTGTATAGCGGGCTGGTGTCCGCAACTCCACGTCTAAGCGCGTATTTTGCGTGCGATAGAGTTCCATACAGTTGTTAGTAGCTAGAGTCCGTATTGATTTCTTAGAAGTTACCAAAACTCATTAAAGCTAATTAATACAAGGATTGTTAGGTGTAATAAAATGCTACAGCGTGTTTAATTAGAAATATTCCACATCAAGTTTCTAGCTGTTCTAATTGATTATGGTTTTATAGTCTCTTATCAGCTTGTTCCATGGTCAACCTACTTTTTTAATATTAAAAGTGGAAGAATAAAATCTTATGACTTAATGTTACACCTGTAATCCTGAAGGGTTTTACTGAACTGCGCTTATTAAACCAGCAACCCAAAGTCCCAACTCTAGGCTGCTACTGAGCAACACAAGTCATATTATAACAAAACTTACCCTCAACATGTGTACCAATTCATCTTTAGATATTCCTATTCGATCTCTATCTGCTGAATCTACTACATATATTATTGCATCTGTGTTCCCGTAATAACATCGCCAGTAGGGCCTGAAAAGAACAACAATAACACAACATTACTTACACTAGTATGAATGGCCTAACTGTATTGTGTATAGACACAGAAGGTCGCCCATGACACAAGAACAATAACCGTGTCTAAACAAACCTAACCTATAATACACTGCATTATATGGCACTGGCTCACCTAATACTGGTTTGTCCACCAAGATCCCACACTTGAAACTTTAAGTTCTTATATGTGACTTGTTCTACGTTAAAACCGATGGTAGGAATGGTCGTCACCACCTCACCAACTTGCAGTTTGTACAATATCGTCGTCTTCCCGGCACCGTCCAAGCCGAGGATCAAAATCCGCATTTCTCGCGCCCCTAGCAACCCTCTGAAGTAACTGAATAGACCACCTGCAATATACCGATACAATGACTATGTTATCAAAGCGCAAAATACGATTAAAATATATTTTTATGACAATTAAAATCACGTACCCATTTTCTGATAAGCTATAGCCTATTTTAATGCATTAGTTGTTAAGTGTAAGGAATGATATTGTATTATGTGTCCGCACCAAATGTCTCTAATGTTTTTATTTTTATTATCTACACTCTCAAATTATTTATTCAATCACTTTTAACGATAATTAAAGAACATTTTATCGTAAAACCCAGCAAATCATTTGACGTGTAAGCAAGCACTCAACTTCGGTTGCCAGCCTAATAAATTTTTTAACATGATTGACATTTCACAAACAATTTCACCTCAAAAATAAAGAAAGTGCTCAAGAAAAATAAAATTTTAAAGATAGTGCGTAATAAAGGATTACCAGATTAAATACTAAACATTTAAAACAATTTTACACAGAGATGTTTTTTACAATAATTACGTTGTATCACCTAGTGCCAATAACATGTAGCAAAAACCTTCACGCATACAGCCTTAGAAAAAAAAAAACAGTCATCAATGTCATCATAGTACACTGTCTTTAAGGACTAGGTGCGGAAACCAAAAAACATAGAACATAGACACTTGTATTATTCTAAGTCTGTGATCTTGTTATTGCCCGCATCGTTCCCTTGAAAAATCTTAATAGCAATGTGCTACACGTCGTCGGTGACATTTTTAGGATGGTGAGGCGAAGGCGTATTACTATCATTCATAAAGCAAATATTTCGTTTTGCTCCTCATTTGCTGCTTAATGTGTAGAGATTTCCCCAAATTATTTAGAAAATAACAAGGGAGAAGGCTCTTCCAACGCGCTTCCAAGACTGTTCTGTCCGGCTTTTTGGTCGTGCTTCACTGGTGGGCCACTACCTAAAGATAGGAACCTAGGCCAGAGAGTAGTGAGATAAATTTTAATACAAAATGGCATCCATTACTGTTAATAATTATTCCATTCGATAAAAACCCAATTAGAAATCGGCCATAAAATAATTATATACAGATGCTAGCACATCAAGCTACTACAATCTGTCAAATTTCTATAGATTTTCAAGTGTATCATTATTACGAGTAAAGCATAGGATTTGAGTGATTTGACTGTTTCGGGTACCTTGATGTGCTGGTGCTGGCGTCTGTACCTTATTACCTACCTACCATTTTCAATCCACGAAGTTGGACTGTGGACTTAAACTGTGGACTTTCCAGTCCATTATTTATAATCGTTTCGTTTATTTCAGGCTCTAAGCAAGTGTCTATTTCTTTAATAAAATTACATAAGTATAATTCAGGTAGTTAACACAAATTTAATATTCAAACAACCAGGACGTAGTATTAAACAAAAAATTGCATAAAATTAAGCACTTAGCTACCATAATTAGACATTGTTTGATTTATTTGTTTAAAAAGTTGCATAGTTTAGATTGGCCTTGCGCTGATACACTGATTCATAGTCATATACCTATGCTAACATGGGGGTTTTCCAACACGTATTATTGTGCTACTTACTACGCCATTCTACTGCCTATTTTCTGCGTTTAGGTACCGCGTCCATTTTGTCTTATGACACGACCGACACATATAAAAATAAAATGTCTACAAAAGAGATACCGACCCTCTTTTCCCTGGCTGTAGCAGTAAATAGAGTATTTATTACTCTTACGTTCGTTATGTGTCTATAGAAAGTGGGGGATCTTATGCCGTTCATCGGACTCGGTTGCAAACCCCTGGTTTCTACTAACTTTGCCACTTGCCAGATCTGGAATCGAACCAGGGACATTGGTAACATTGACATGCGATCCACCGTACATTAAAGGTCGACAACGCGCTCTCCACTATAACGAGATAAGCTGTCGTCACGCCCGCTGACGTAGCGCGACGTCATGTGGCGACCCCGCCTCCACTGAGCCACACAGAATACTTACATAAGAGTACAAGTACCGTACTGAACTGAGATGCGTGTGCGCACAGCGACACATTGGGATCGGGAAAGCGACCAATCAGCTAGACTAGACTAGACATGCAGACGACAACGTGCATAATGATGGATATCTCACCATAAAAGCACTTTTTTGACAGGATCTTAGAACTACGCTTGTTTGCAATGAAAGAGTTTCTTATGAAATGAATGATGATAGCTGTTTCTAATAAGGTTTTCGAAGTAAGGATGCGAAAAATACACATAAATACGCTAACTGACTTAAAAAACATTTCTGCAAGAAGTTGTCAAATGCTGACATGGCTAATATTGTATAATTATGTAGGTATGTGTCTCTATAGACAGAGTGGATTTTTCAAGTGGGCGTGGATGGCCAAATCCGAAACTATGAGGAATAGTTTCGGATTCGAAAAATACTCAAAGGGATCTCGAGCCTGATTTTGATGAAAACTACAACTGCATTATTGGATTTTTGAAAAATTCCTAGCCAGGAATGGAACCCGTTAATTTTTAAATAAAAAACGTTAATTTATGTTTTTAAATGTTCGTTTGTGCAGTGTGCACAGGTAGGTGTATCCTCTTCTGCAAATCTCACAATCGAAGTAAGGTTTGCTGTAAGAAAACTCAATTCTGGGTTAAGCTCGCTGTTGTACATTTAGGCTATAAGCTAGAAGCATTGCAATTTTGTGTGTAGGTACATATGTGCAATTTTGTGTGCAATGAAAACATTTATACAAATAAATAAAATTGAAGTATTTGTTTGTAATATCAAAATAACTTTTTACTGAATGCAGAGAATTTATAGGGCACTAATAACAAACAATTTTTGTCTGTCTGTCTATTTGTTCCGGCTAATCTCTGAAACGGCTTGACCGATTTTGACGGCACAGTTGCACTGGCAGATAGCTGATGTTATAAGGTTTAACATAGGCTACTTTTATTTTAGAAAATAATTAGGGTTCCGTGAAAAAAAAACCGTTGAAATTGTTAACAAAATCTGATTCAAAGTGAAGTAATACTTTTTCACTTCTCATGCTCTAAAAGTACGCCATTATAGCCCTACGAAGCGGGACTAAGGCTGCATTCCGAATTATTACAAAATAATCACTCACAGCGCTCACATCTATATTTTGCGTTCCGTTTTAGATATCACGATTATGACAGCTGAGAGCTGTCATCAATTTGGAACGCTCGTGAACGCGTTCACAGTGAACATAACCCCAAACCAAAACCTTTGACAAGACCTATTTTTGAAAATGGACGATATGTTGGTTGACTCTGCTGCACATACAACCCTCCAAGTTCAATTAACCCCATTCAATAACTATTTCATGAAAAAGTCACTCAATGGGATTAAATGAACTTGGAGGGCTGTATTGATGATTTGAATGATTATAATTCTGTAACTTCATACTTGTCAGTGGTGGTGCGATTGTTATTTTCAGCAACATACAACTTTACACTGATCTGCAAATCGTAAGAAAATTTAAATTTCGTGGGCAACTCTTGCGCTTCCACCTTAGCAAAACAACACAACCTGTGAACAGAACTGCCATTTTTGACAGCGCTCACAGTGATATTTATTTGGGGCATGGTCGGTGTAATCGCAAGATGGCTCATGTCATGACGTCATCGATGACGATTCAAGGGACATCAATATCGCGCTCACGGTAATTTGGAACGGGTTTATGGACGCTCAAAGCGATTACAGCGTAATTCGGAATGCGGCCTAAAGTGACCACTTTAGTCTTTAGGGAGTAAAAAGTAATTCGTTTTTTAATTTCCTTCATGTGACATAGACTCCAACAGCCAATAAATATACTATTGAGTGTGGACCATCTTCATTGTGAAAATGTTGAGAGTTTTAGTTCCATGGTTTTTCCACAAGGAAGGTGGCACCATGTTTTTAAATGGTTAATCTGTGACTGGTTTAGAAGAAAAAACTGACTGCGAAAATTTCTGTTTTTTTTTTTAAATTATATCTCTTAGGACTCCGATCTCGGGTTGTCAGAATCCGTACAATTTTCAGTGATGTTTTTTTAATAAATAAGCTAACAAATGACACCACTTTCATCTTTATACGGGTCAAGCCCAAGAATGTATGAAAGCGTATCAGTCTCCTTTGTTCGGTTTTAAATAAAATTAAGAATGTCCAGTGACAGTTAAGAGTTTGACGTCGAGCAAAGAGCAAATGACATAGATAATCTTTTTCCGCAAAAGTTGGGGAAGATTTACCTAAAAACGTACGAAAGTTTTATGGACTGGAGGAATAAGAATATTTAATAAATGTTTTTCTAAATTGACTATTTTTCTCGCACTCAAAGTGAAAAGTACAGTTTGCACCTCGAGACTAAACGCCAACTTAATATACCCTCGGTTTCATTGACTCCCTCGCACGCTCGGGGGTCAAACCATCTCTGGTATATATGGCTCCGTTTAGTACCTCGTTATAACATATACTATTACGCGAACGAAGGTCGCGGGCAACAGCTAGTAAAAATAAGAATGACATATTTTTCCATGGGAAATGTGCTACCGTTGTACCTATCCTTTTATTGGGTAATTCTTTTCTTTCTTCCACCTTCATACATTGATACATCTCATCAAAAAGTAGGTACCTGACCGAAACAAACTCCAGAGACAAAATTAGCAATGGTATTTATCTGGTCACTATTAGCCTGCATCAATCATCCCGCTGCTGGGAGGCCCCCGAAAAAGCAGGTAATAAAATACTCATGTACTCGTGTTTTGTCATTATATCTAGTACAGGAGATCACAAAATAGACGACATGTGGACAATATCAACATTTATACACATAACCGCAACCCACGGGCTTGCAGAGTTACCTCTGCTTAGAATAAACCAAACCCATGTCCAACCGAGGGTATTCCTCTTTCTAAGTTCCATTTCACCTTTTTTTCACTTTTCGTTTTCCCGGAGTACGACGTTGAAATCCATCAGGGACCAGCCAGTGTTCTTCTCTACGGCATGCGGCAGTTAGTTATCAACCGAGCTGACAATAGCGTACCAGCGTACCTATCTCCCTACCCCCGTACCCCTTTAACTATATGATTCCGCAGGAATACAAGAAAATATTTTTAGTAAAAACAGGGCATTACGCATTAAAACGACCTACAAATGAAACGCAAATACAGATTCTAGTTCAATAAACCTTGTAAATCTGACTTTAAAGGCATCCCGCGGCTGACATTTATGGAGATTTTATGATGATGCCGACTTCCGACTAAACATTCCATGCGAAGAAAACAAAAATAATTTAAATGGATCAATGCATTGTATTCCCTCAATCCCACATATAGTTAAAACGTAATTTAAGCAAAGATAGAAAAACATATTTCAACTGTAAATCTATTCAAAAGTTAATGGCCAAACATCTGGTACAGTCGCAAACATAAACATTTTACATTGTTTTTTACAATGCGCCATGATTCAGAGAACTAATTCCGTAAAGATTCGGTATTTATATCGAGGATATTTTGGATTATTTTTAACGTAAACCGATGATGATGAACGGTCTAAATATTAGAATACCATGATTGTGTATAGCGGTGCGCGCGACTTCGTTTGTCTGGAAATCGAATAAAGCCGTCGTCGCCGTCGACGCGGCGACATGGCACACGTTTTCTATTACAATATTCTTAGAATCACTTTCCCGGTACCTAACTGACATTTCTGAGGACAGCTAAAGAACTAGGTACCTTTGCAAAAAAAATCTTTAAGGCCGGAATGACAACAGAAAAACAGAAGTCCAAACTCAAGATTTGCCAGCGAGCAATGGAGCGCAGCATAACAGGCGCATTAGAAACAGCACTCTGCGCTCCATAACTTAAGTAGCTGATGTTGGAGAAAAACAGCCAGGCTGAAGTGGGAGTGGGCAGACCACGTGGCAAGGATGCACCCGGAGATATGGGCAAAGATCGTCACACACTGGACGCTTGAGGAACGACAGTGCCGTCGAGGTCGACCGCGGTGAAGGTGGCGTGACGATCTGATTATGTTTGCGGGACTAACACGGCCGGAGATCGCACAAGATAGAGAGGTATGGAAGGAGAAAGGGGAGGCCTTAGCCCAGCAGTGGGACACCAGCTAGGTTAGCAAAAAAAAAAGCCGGAATGAGCTCACAGACTGTCAGACAAGAAAGAAAAGCACACCTACTTCTATAACTTCCTTTACAAAAATGAATCTACTTCGGTTTTGTTTGATGATAATTTTATTAGATGTACAGACATAATCCCGTTAGAGTTTTGTTTAGTATGTAGTATAGATTTAGATCGCTCATCATGGCATTTATAATGCGTGAATCATGTTCATTAAGATCACGGTGTTTTGTTTTAAAAACATCTCACGTGAGAGAGGCATTTCTGGCTGCGTTACAATAGGCCATGCTTTGTTGTTTATATCGTATAGACATAGATAGTTTATTTATAACTAAACTCTGTCTCGTTCGTAAGTATTTAGTTGACGCAGCTACTGAGCATTCATTGGGCTCTGGTTTGCATTCCCAGATCGGGCAATGTGTTATTCCGTTTTCCCATCAGGGATACCAGCACCAGGGAGTACCTAGCAA
This sequence comes from Eugnorisma glareosa, assembly GCA_947578425.1. Lineage (NCBI taxonomy): Eukaryota > Metazoa > Arthropoda > Insecta > Lepidoptera > Noctuidae > Eugnorisma > Eugnorisma glareosa. Next base: position 20,685,806 of record OX387970.1, on the reverse strand, counting down.
GACGGAAACCGAAATTTTACCCTGACTGTTGATTAACTTAACGACTGGCTGAATCTGGGACTCTGGGTGTTGTCCCGCTGACTCGCTTAGCTCTCCAGAGGGTATCTATTTACAGGGATTAGTATGAATTTTTATATGACTTAACAGCGCAGGGCTGGCGTTGTGACGATTCTTAGGAGAGATCCTTTGTTATTTTTAAGGAAAATATTAATCATTGGCGTAACGTGACGTATTTCAGTCCATCCTGGATGGGGGAAAAATACAGGTTGATTATTATTATTTAATTTTCACAGATTCGCTTATTCGTCATTAAAAGATGTTTTAACCACGAAAACTTTCATTATTCATTGTAAACCAATGCAAAAACCACAAGTCTGTGGAGCAACAGTTTTTATTCCAACGAGACGGATGCAGATGCGGACCACGGCTAATTATCACAAGCAGAGCGAGGGCACGACGAATCGACGCTTTGCTGTTATCTTAGACAGATCAACGACCATAGAGCATTAGGAAATGGAGACACATCCAGTGCAATGTGTGAATGGTTAGTTTACAGAATATAATAATAATATATCTCCAGGTAGGGTAGTGAACTGTGAAGACTCTAAAATAACTACAATAAAAATGCTTCTTCTTATAATCAGAAGTAGGCATCTTTATCAGATAATATGATGACGATTATCATGATGAGTATCTACTTAACACACAGGAGAAGGCCGTGGTTAGCCAAAAAGTAGAGAACGATAGCCTACACAAGTTTTCTTGCCCTGACTTCTTAACCACGAGCATTTGTTTGGAACAAAATCTACGTAAGCCATGAGAAATCTATGATAATGATCACTCCATTTTGTAGCTACTCCGTGTTTGTAAGTCATTTGGGGCTTTCCGCGGACATGGAGTTTTTATTGACGTAGTTAGTTAAATAATACTGTTATCTATGCTAATCATAAGGATTTTCTTTGTATGGCATTTGACCTCTGTATTGCTGGGTATAGCAAGAATTAGTTAAAGAAAGCTGATTGATAATTGACGAAACGAGACAGGAATAGATATATGAAGATCAAAATAGTTACAAAAAGCGCTTTTTCTCACTGGTTTTGCATGTTTTCTGGTTAGGTGGTGATTTTGGAAAGTAGAGGATGGAATGTAGTCAATTATATTTATATACTTCTTTACCTACCTCTCGAAACACATCTTATTGCCATATGGGTTGCCACAAACTAGGACACCACCTATTAGGATATTTGTAAGTACATAATCTTCTTGCTTCTCCCACCGCATCCACGTTTATTTTTGTACCTACATCTGGCACAGAAGCTTCATTAACTGGCAAACTGGCTGGGCTCCATATCCATGTAAGTATGCCATAGTGCCATACAGGCGCGGTCCCAGCCACAGATTTTGGGGGGTCATACAGGGCCGTAGCCAGGAATTTGTTGGTTGGGAGGGGTTACCCAGACTAAAAAAAGGCAGATCAGGGGGGGAAGAAGATTTTTGTTTCAACCAATGACTGAAACACTTTTAGGAGCAAGGAGTAATTTTGTCAATTTATGTATAAAAACCTATCAGTTGAGAAAAGTCAGGATTCAAGAGCGAGCTCGTAAAATTTTGAGCACTACAGAAATAGGGTTATGTAGTGCTAAATTTTACGAGCTCGCTGCGAGATTTTCTTTCGACCATTCATACTGGAGTTATGTAAATACTTAAACGGCTAATGTAGAAAACTCTTAGGAATGAAGAGAATGCGGGAGCAAGCGAAGCGAGCTCGAAAATTTTTGCACCCTTCGTCGGATAAACTAGGTAGATTCTTTTCGTTCATTCTTACAGGAATGAGAATAGGAGGAGCTCTGCAAACTTATGCAAAATTGAAACAGTACAGAAAGTATTAGCGAGCGAAGCAAGCTGGCAAATTTTAGCACCTCTCCTTTGATATAACTTAGGTACTGTTTGTTAATTTGGACAGAAATAAGAATATGAGGAACTCTGTCGACTTTTGCTTGCAGAATTAAGATAGTATAGGATGTTTCACGAGTGTGGCGAGCGATCCGGGGTGGTTATGACGCCCATGACCACCCCCTTGGATCCGCTCTTGGTACTAATAAAATGCAGAGCGAAAGGAGAGACCTTCAAAATTTAAGCTGCCTGCTTCCGCCCGATATACTAGTTTCTTTGTGTATTCATACAGGTGAGAATAAAAGTAACTCTGTCAACATAAAAAGAAAAGCTATTTTAAGAAGATTTGGGGGGGGGGGTGTCATGACCCCTGTGACCCCCCCCCCCCCTGGGAACGCGCCTGGTGCCATAGAAGTTGACATTCTTTAAAGAAAATGTGTCATCAAACAAATTGTAATTGCTGTTTTGTTTTAAATGGCTAACATAAGTTCAACAAGAAATTCCTCTTGTTTCTATAAACATATCTCAGGTGCGAGCACCATTGTGATGGAGACCTATACGTTAGGTACCATTTCATAGTTTCTTAAATATTATAAACTTTGTTAGTCATGTAAATTGTCTACCTAGGTACTTGCTTTAGTGACGCGTTTCCCTAATTTGAGTTACGGGGTGTGATTGTGTTTATAGATGACTATAGCGTGCAGGTTGAAAACATCACCATTTCGAAATATTATGATTCATTACAGGAAATAGATACCTACATAATGTAAACGATTGTTTTGTTGAAGCTGTCAGAAGCTCTCCTGCTCAATAAGCTTTTCCGCGTCTCATTTCTTCAACGACTGCCACCTTACAAGCTTACAGGTAAAAAATAAGCATGCCAGTCGTTTTCAAAGCTGTTCGTACTTCTAAAACGGCTGCGGCAGCTTATATTATTCCATTTCATTTTCGTCGTCGCTGATAGACTACATCACAGATGCTCTTGCTATAGGGACTTGAGATTTGCCTAATTTTTATCCAAAGATCCGAGGATGCTCTCTGATGTATAAGGGTGTAAACAAGACCGTTAACGAAAGGCTCTCTTGTTCTCCCCGTCGTCGCGTCATTGCGATCACTTTCTTGCTCTAGACTATACCTGGGAATCTACTAGTTACGGAGATATTGGGGAGCAAAGTTCCAACTTTTTCACAAGTTTCTTTTAAATACATGTTTTTAATGTAAGACTTTTACTTTTAACATATTCACGACCCCCGTACTGATCGATCCATCCATCAGCACAATGTCATAAGTGAGTTACATTGAGTCTTACCGTAAAACTCGTTTGTACACCCCAAATAAAAAATCATTTCCCAGCGAACATTTTTGCGTAAAGTTACTTAGTTTGATGTACAGAATGATTGGTTGACGGCTTTGTGAAGGGTCTTGTTACACCCTGTATTTCTAGACTTTCAGCAAATATGGTCATCATTAGCTTTAAGACGCAACAGACAAGATAAAAACAGCGAATATCCCCCACGCCAGAATCTGCAACAGCAAGCGGGGAAATTAACAAGAACATCCCTAGTTCCAGGAAAATCAAGCTTGCAACTGTCAGTGATGTACCTACGTCATCAATCAGGCTGTATGTGAACAAAACCGGCTTGTCCCTTTCCCGTCGCAATGCATCTAATTCTCCGTAAGGTCCACTTGAACTTGAGTGACGTAAGCGTGACATAAACTTCTTAGTATTAACAAAACCACTGCTTCTTTGTGGCATGTGAGCACTTATCAATCTTGCCCAGCATACCTATCTGTTCAGAATGAAAATAATGCAAGAATGAGGGTAGAGGGAGCGCACCTGTGTTTGCGCCTCTACCCAAACATTTGTAAGTAGGTACACTTATAGGTACAGTATAATAATATTTTCTGCGTCGAAGCTATAATACTACTCCAGATATAAAACTCTCTCATATTGTTTTGAAATGAATAAGTTTCAGTGAAACCAATTATTCAAAAATAGAGCTAAGAAGCCGGAACTAGAAATTCTTGGAGCAAATATATTTTCTGCGTCACTTTATAACAATAATAAACAAAGCACAAAAAACACACGCAAAACGCACACTTACGGACAACAACGGACTTTAAATACAATATTATAATTAATTCGTTGTACATACTATTAATTATGTAGGTACAGAGCAGTTAATGAGCTGCGAAATTATTAGCTAGACATGCTCCGGCGACTCCACCCGGATATTCTGGGAAATCCCCGGTCTGCTTACAATGTACAGTCGCGAGCGTAAATATCAACACTTATTGCAAAACAATGCGATTTGAGACTTTTAATAATACTTATACTTTTGCTGTATGAAATGTATCAATCAAGAGATAATAACCCTTTGATATTAACCTATTCGCGCCAGTACTAAGTACGTACGAGCTTAATAATCTTTGATAGTTCATTTTGTGAGCAGTTTACTACCAATTTGACCTCCCCAAAAAGCTTGTGTCATTTTTGGGGGACGGCAATATGGATGCCAATGTCGTCTTCGTCAAAAAATATGAGTTTTAAAGCCAGATTACCATTATAGCTATGAGCTCCAACGCAGGGAACATTATTATACAAATGTTTGGGTAGAGACGCAGACACAGGTGCGCTCTGAGCTTGCTGTCATTTTTACATTATTTTCATTCTCACAGGCGACTACGTAGGGTCCTGGTTTCGATATAAAACGCAAAGTGTTTTTACCGACTTAAAAAGAAATGAGGAGTTTATTTAGCTGTCATCTTTTTATAAAGGAAAAGATCTACAATTGACTGCCGGGACCAACTGCTTATCGTGCTTTCCGAGGCACGGAGGAGACTCGTTATGTAATGGGTGGTCACCCATCCACGGACCAACCTTGACAACCGCGGCTTATCCTGAAGACCAACCCGAGCAGCTGTTATTATTTAACCAGGAGCAATGATAATTATTTGGGTATTGCTACAGTAGACCGCACATAATATTGGTATAACCGGTATAAGCCGGTCCCATTCTGTTGTAATTCCGCACTATGCTGGGTCAGCTCTAGGTCAAAGCGGTACCACTACCACTGGCCTACTGTACCTATTCTCACATTTACATAGATACATTAAGCCACGCCTCATTCACATGAGGGTACACTACAGAACGGCACCTCCTTCCAAACCTTCGATCCTTACAAACTCCCTTTTTTCCGTCCACGTTCATAAATTGGTATTTTCCGTATTTTTCAACAGTTGAGTCATGTTTTCTAGTCTAAATCTATCTATCTATTGAATGATTGCAGAGCGATTACTTGAGGCTTTTGACTTTGGAGGCTGACTCATTTCTTATGAATCCATTCGGAGCATTCACCTGTTATATAAAACATTTTAATATTCAGTGACCAAGGTAACTAGATGACCACAGACTATGAACAAATGTGTTGAAACTATTCCTTTAAAGTAAAGTCAAATATTGATGACCAATATGACATGTGATAATAGGCCTTCGTGCTGGGGTTTCCTCCACTGATTATAATCAGGATCTTGACCTGATATGTTGAATTGAGACACATATTTGAATTAACAGATAGTTTAAAGTTGTGCTAATTAAACGTACATCATTAAATTAGTAACTGAATAATTAAAAGCACCAGATAAAATATACCTATGAACTCATAGGTATATTTTATCTGTTGCTTTTATTGAAATCTTTACTTACAGAAAGTTACCAGGAGAGTTTCATAACTCTATACTCTGTATTTTTCTCGATGTCATCATCGAGAAAAATTATAGTGATCGTGCTCAACCGCTCCACCATGTGTCCTCCGATGTCCTTCAGAAGGGCGTCATTGTTTCCGCCAACAGCATGTTGATTTAGGAATACCTCGTTTCTACCTTGGAGATTCACATTTGACAATTGCTGCGCAACAAAAACTTTGCTTAATCTGTCCCTTGGCAGACCCTAAGGCTGGGTCGCCATTAAATGCTGGGGATCCTAGGGATAGACCCTAGGACCCCAACATTTCATGGCGACCCTGCCTTCAGACAACCAACGTACGTACGTACTTACGCTATGCACTATTAGGGAGCATACATACACTTAAAATTTACGATTATATCTAACCCTACACAAATTTTACTGACTCACAGACAATTTTTGTGATATACATGACCTGCATGTAATGGGTGTTATAAAGAACCCCTTATGGCACTACTTATTTTTTTCTGAAGGTCAAATTTTAACTTTTTAACATGTTCTTTTTTAAATACCTTTACTAACCCTTAACCTTTTTTTGTCATCAGCACAATGTTTAGAGTGTGTTACATTCTTACATTGAATCCCACCGTAAGGCATTAAAAAGTCGTTTCCCAGCAATATTTCATGCGTAGAGTTATTTAGATGTAATAATGCATGGTGGACTGCGTCGTTGTAAACGGTCCGTGTATGTCTTGTACTTATCTACTTATTAGTCTTTGGTATTTTTTAATAGTTCCTTAAAATGAAAATCGGGCGCTAAATAATTCAACTTTAATTATTTAGAAAACTTAAATTATTGTTATTTTTATTATTTTGCCCCGATTCTTTTTAATTATTTTGAACGGAACCCTCAGCGTGTCAGTCTGATTAGTACGCACATAAACGGTATTTTTTATTGCTGAAGTCAAATCATTTGGGAAAATCCTACACTAAGCAAAACTAGTAAACAGCAGTTATGTATGTATATCTTAATCCGGGTGCCGTTTGTAATTAAATAAAATGAAAATATTTTAATTAAAGATAAAGTCATTTGCAGATTCTTATTATAATATATTAGTACTTACATGTTATTAACATTGCAATGGGGAAGGCCCAAAACAAGCTTGATACGTTTAGAAAGTCAAATGTTTCATTAGTATCCAAAGGATTATACCTGATGATTTTAATCATGCTCACTCAAATGTCTCGCTTATGGTGGCGCGTGTGTCGGATCATTTAGTTCCCTTCAGAATGGTTGAGTTGAATGGTGCTGATCCATGCGTCATGTTCGCGAACGGGCGCTGTCAGTGTGACTGGTCATCTCTTAGTTGCCACGGCTTATTTGAATTAATTATTTTTAGTTTTTGAATTGTCTTTTTTGTTTTTAATATGGACACTTTTAATGTGCACATCTTGCAACATCGTTCGCACAAAGTGTACCATCTCAACATGAATGATGTAACCAAGGTTTTGCAACAATATGCTGATTTAAAAGAGTGTCCATGTAGTTTCTTACCCGTTCTTCTCCATCGAGATCTAAGATCTCCGATCTACGATCTACGATCTCCGATCTACGATCTCCGATCTACGATCTACGATCTCCAGTCGAGGCCCGAGAGCCTCCGAGGCCAGGACCCAGGCTTTGCCAGGCAAGCCGTCGGGTCCCGGGGCGATATTTTTGGCCTTGAGCCTACGTACCGCCACAATCAGGTCTACCCCAGGCCCAACCGGAATGTCGTCGTCGTCATCCTGATGGTCCGCTTCCGACACCGCAAGCGGCGGAGCCATAGGCGGGGGGGGGGGATGTTCCCCTCGCAAAGGGAACAGAACGCTCACCACATCCTCCACGAACTCAGGCCGGAGAATCTACGTCAGTGGAGGGGCCCAGGTGCGGAGTTTATCCCGCACCATCTTGTAAGGTCGCCCCCACGGATCTCTGTCGAGAGTCCCCAGACGTTAAATGGCCTAAGAATAGAGTTGAGGCTTTAGAAGTTAAACCACGTGGTTGTGTAAGTGGCGAAAATTTAACTGTAAAAACAATAAATTATGAGCTAACCGCAATTTGTGTGTAAAAACTAGTGTTACATCATCATTATATCATACGTAATCAAACCTATTATTAACCACAAGATATAATAATTATAAAATAAGCTATAATTTGAGGAAAATTCTATTTCAGAGTTCATTCATTGCGCCATTTTAGATAAGAGTGAGTCAGTGAGTGTAAATAGGTATATTATAATGTTCGTAAATCAATTAATTTACATTCCTTCGATACCGCTATCGTGGGAGAAAAATGCTCATAAACATAAAATATAGTGAACACTAGGTTTGCTTTGCACACGGCTCCGCCTGCGGAGTTAGGAAATGTCCACTGTTTACTTCAAACACGAGTAGTCTTTTATAATTTTATTGCTATTTTTCGGTCCGATTTTAATATAATTTATAAATTATTGTATTAACAGAGTGTGCGACTTAATTGTGAACGTCACGTTGGAATTTTCATAAACAATGAGTCATCATTTTCCTGCCTATATCCCAACCTATTTTCGCTTGGTCAATCTGTCATGCCATGCATGTCTTCTTTTTGAATCCTATAATTAATTGTCAGGTGTCAGTGTCATGTCATCCCTTTCAAATCATCTTTTAGACTTTTAGACAGTCCACGTGCAATCCACACATTCGTTACCTACCTAATCATTTCTTACGACCTTTTCCTCATCCAAAAAACCAAACAATACTGTATCAGAGCAATTCCATATTAAAACGTACAAAAACTTATCTGCCAACATATTATATTTTTCCACTACAGATTTATTAATAAAACATAAACATGGTAAAAACTCCCCGCAATATTAGGTGTCTGTCTGATATTGGTTGCTAGGTGTCTTATCTTACAGTTTCCTACGTAGGTATTCAGTCAATGAAATGTATCTACATATTTCCGCCAAGATTGAAGGTTATCAATGCGTTACCTTACCCACGTATTTTATTATTAAATCCTTTCTATATGATCTACGTGGTAGCTGCACCCTTGAGGTTGGACTTTGACCACGGAGTCACGGACTGACAGCCATCTTTCAGGCTGAAGTCTAGGTACAATATATACGTAGCACGTGTTTTGACTTAGGTCTATACATATTCCCGTCTTTATCTTGTACCGGTATACATGTAGTTTGGCTGTTGCTTGACAGTTACAAGAGCAAATCTTGGCATAAATACTGGACTAAGTAATATTTTTAGACATCGGCTTTTTCGGACACGCTAGGTTAAAGATCACTTGTTTGGGACAATTAATACTAGCCTATTACTGTCCCACTGCTGGGCAAAGCCCTCTTCTCAACAGAGAAGGCACGAGCATTGATCACCACGCTTGCTCAAGACGGATTGGCGATTTCAGACTTTTATAAGTCCAGGTTTCCTCACGATGTTTTCCTTCACTGATGTCTGTGATGTCCAAGATAAACTTAGAAAGGAGGTATATATGAATTGAAATAGTCACATTGGTACTTGCCCGGATCTGAACCCACAACCTCATGCATGAGAGGCGAGGCCTTATAACCTTTGGGCAATCACGACATGGCGACGTTTAATCATCGAAAAATTCTCGTATGAGGTCTAACAAGAATAGTAAAACTATCAATAGTATTTTAACGTCGAATAACCGTATGCCCAAAAAGTCATCGACTTTAATAATAGAAAGTAAAGTATTCCTATAAAGAGAGCTTTTTTACCAATTGTCTACTTACGGTTTAAGTAAATGTGCTCTCTAGTAACTCTTTCTAGTCAAGTTATACCAGGACAACATTTTAATGACCTAAGTCCTTATAGTGGAATGCAATTAAACGTTTGATTTGATTGAGTATTGGAAAGATAAAAGATAATTATAAAAAGCCCAAGCAAGGCACGTGTTATAAGACGGAATTTATCTTCAACTAGCTGTTGTCGGCGGCTTCGCTCGCGTTTTTGTCGGAAATTATCCCACGAGCACGTTGTAAATATAGCCTATGGCACATGGGGATAATGTAGCTTCCTAAAGATTTCTCCTCTATCAATGTGGGCAATTACTTTATCTAAAATATTTCCTCATTTGGGTCATGGCCGCGTGAATCAGTGACCCACAATCGCACACGCCTAAGACAGATCTATTTCAAGAGTGACGTGTTCCCACAAACATTTAGAAAATGTTCCTGTTTAAGAAATATTCGTGAATTTATGAACATTCCTCGTTTGATTTAGTAAAGTTGGGATTAATAATGAAAAGCTGGTGTAAACTAGCATTTGTTATGTGTTACGTGCCTCTCCTGTGTACATTCCTAATAATTATCCGACCCACATATTGTTTTAGGGTGTTGTTTTCTTCCTCCATTTATTTTGAGGTGACCTGGAAATTACAGCCGCATTATTTACAGTTGAAAACAAACTTTTGGAATGAGTTTGTCAAAGTCAATGTCGTTTATTTAAAAGAAGACTACTTTGAATGTCAAGAATTGTAAATATAATTGACTAGAGACTTTACAGTTAGCCGACTGTATGTACCAAAAGTCGTGCTGTTAAAGCATCTCAAAACTAGAGCAATCTTTTGAGTCACCTGCTGAAGTAAATATCACCATTTTCCGAAGCCTCCGGGGTGAATCAAATAAAATATGATAAAAAGAGGAAAGGACCTAATATTGAACCCTGCGGAACTCTCCGTGAGATTTGGTTCTTCAAGAATTGGTGATTTCTACAGCAATTTTTGAATGTTCGAAAGAAAAGTCATTGTCATTACACGTTTTATTGTATTTCAAATACCAAAATTAATCAAACTATGTTATGAGAAATGCGTAGCCAATCATGTTTCATCATGAAGTTTATTGATAACAACATTGTTCACATATTTCGCCAAGGACTAACAGAAGGCCTGAAACACTAGCTTATATTATATGTATTATTATTAAAGATTACTTATCGGTCATTGGTATTTAAAGAATGTTAATGATTAAGATTTCCTATCACTTACGGAAAGCGTGCCAAATATTGATAGACCGCTCATCACCTCGCGAGTGATAAATGACTTTAATACATACTATAAGTAGGTATTTAATATGTATTGGGCTGCGATCGTCACTCACTGGACGCCTGTCCGAGGAAATCACCGTCAAGGTAGACCGCGGCGAAGGTGGAGTGACAGTCTGATCTTGTTTGAACATGACCAGAGGTACCACAGGATAGAGAGGCTTGGAAAGAGAAAAGGGATGCCTTTGCCCAGCAGTGGGACAATCAATAGGCTAAAGAAAAAAAAAAAAAAAATTGAAATAGCTGTCTTTTTGAATATAGGTATCAATGAAAGGGGCATACGTAGATCATAACCTGGGTTAGGACATATTGGAAATTTTCATCCTAGTACTACGTTACCGTGGGATAATTTATCCTCCGAAGTGGAGGAAATCATCCCACCTGTGAAACCGTGGGCAAGACTAGTTATTACTAATTCGGTAGTTGACTTATTTTTCATTTCTGAGATAGCAACAGTCTTATAGGATAGCCCGTACTAGATAGACAAGCACGAGCTTGTCACCCAAAAAGCATCCGAAAATCAACAATTTTGAACATATATATTATGCAAAACATAATGCCAATGAATAGTGCATGATTCAACAATTCTTTAATTATGTAATGTGATAAGTTCGCTATGTGTCCAGCATACGAATAGTTTATATTTTCATCTAGTTTTCTGCAGACAATAGATGCAAATAGGTGACTAAAAGATGATTTCCACGATGAAATATTGTTCTATTAGTTTTACTTCTGATCGGATGTTATGAGCGTATTATCGATGGTACTTCAGTGTCAACATCGTTTACCATTTAGATCCGTTAGCCAGCTGTTATTTTTAATTTGAAACCTAAGACTTCCTTAATAATTCAAATATAGTCTTTTATCTCTGAATTTCACAACGTATTATACTGCCGATGCAGCTGGTTCAAGATACTCGTAGATAACAATTACTGGAACTCGCAACAATGTCATTACAGAGGTTAGGTCACCAACATGACGATAGATTAGCCTGCATTATCAAGAATTATATGGAAAACTTTACAATGGCAATTGATTTACAAAGATTGAGTAATCTTTATTGCAACTATTGAGGATAATAATATTGAGCCATAATTTAATAAGGTCTTTTCCTGAAATAATAGCTATTTGATTTGATTATCGGGTATAAGGGATCGTCCCGGGCAAGTCAGTTTTAACCACCACAAACCACTGATGATTGGTTTTCATATCTTTATGCATTTATCTACAACCAGCAGCACATCGTGTTTGTTGCAGGGAGTCGTGAAACTCTTCAAGTTGTTGTCAAACTATACATGTAGATGGCAACTGCGAAACTAATGGCGATAGCATAAGTGGTTTCAAGCATCTTCATTGAAAATCTGGTAATATCATTAAATATTTCAAAATAGCTTGACCTCATAGGTCACATTGAGACCAGCATTTAGCTATTGTCGCGCCATCTACAAATAGTTTTTAACGGTATTCCCCACAACTAGCCTTTAAGGCCTAAGCACACTGCGTTTTTTGCTACACGTCGTTGATGCTCGATTGCACGTGAACGAGCTCAAAAACGAGTTCTGAGTTGAAGTAGAAAATGTGTTCACGACGAGCACCTGGCGTGCCTTACACGGGAGGAACTCCGAGTGCATGTAAAAGGCCCTTAATTTGTGTCCCACTAACTGGACATTGTCACCTTAAGGTCTATTCACACATATCAGGGCCGTGCCCGGGACGTGGACGGACCGTGCCCTCAAAAAAAATATCATTGTGTACATTTTATATGAACTCGTTCACACACGTCCTTGCCGGGACCGGCAACGAAACTTCAGTGCTTACATTACATTCGGCCACGACCCTGTCACGTCCCGGGCACAGCTCTGATATGTGTGGATAGACCTTTAACCTCCTTTAAATACATTCTTCTTGCCGTCTGTGTCCAATCGTTTAAGTGCCTTGTACGTCTGCCATCTCCTTTTTAGTCAGCCGCGTCATTGCATCTTGCTGTTTTGGACATTTGTTTCGGTCTATTGGTCATTACCTGAAGCTCATCCGGCTATAACAGATGTGGTTAACCCAATTCCATTTCGGTAAGTTTACCAATCAGTATTGGCCGCAAAAAGTTAACAAGATTCCGCTTCATCAATAATATTGTTAGGAAAAGCATGTCTGATGTCATAACGGCTATCTAATCTCAATCTGTAACGTGTTACTCGATAGAGATGATGACGTCACGGCGTGGTACACGGATGCCCAAACGGATAGGTCGGCGAGATCAAGACTTTTGTTACGTCATCGTTGTTACGCTGATTTTCATGACGACCATTTTAAGTAAAACCAGATGATGAGATGAGATTAAACCCACCGTCATGAAACAAGTGAGGCGCTTAATGACGTTCCATTCACGGTACTCTTTATCGAAATGAGTTGACTGAAATTCACCATTTCGCAAATAATGTCATGTATTTATACAAATCAGATATAACATTAAATTTAATTGAGTTGCATTCAATTTAGTTTTTCGATTGATTATACATATAGATTGTGCAATTGATTTTGGCATGATTGTACACCAGAAATTGTTATTCAGTGTAAGTAGGTTATTGTGCAATGTACATTAAGTAGACATATAAGTTTACATTATCTTTTCTTCATAATTATTTATTTTAAGTAGGTACCTACGATACAGAAAAGTTTCGTCAATGCGGTTAAGCATTACAACATTACAGCGCGTAGGTAATACCGCGAACATAATAAATGAATCATCTCTACCAAATAAACAATATCGACTATAAACCCAATAAATTCCTACTGTTTATGTCACTGTCGATTACGATTACACATAATAACAATATCACTGCAAATCGAAATATGACTGCCATCTGGCAGTGACACAATTAGTTCATATGTATCATCATCTACCCAACTAGCAAATTAAGTCGTAAAAAGGCAGCATTACGTTTCTATTTTAGTTATTGGTATCTTTAAAATGTCGAAGGAAAGATCTGTGCACGTTCTCTCAACGCGATTTGGGTGAACTTCTCTCAGCTTGAAATGCTGTAAGTGTCGTAAGAGTATCGTCAAAGTCAAAGTCAAAACATTTATTGCGAACTAAGTGTACAATGTGGTCTTATGTTAAGTTGGTACTTTTGACTTAGCAGCCTTTTACAAGCATTGCAATTTATCATTCGCCTGCCCTTATTATCATCCTAAATTAGCATGCATTAAACATTGTTATTACTTAATTACTTTCTTTTATATTAGTACAATTAGATAGAGAATTTTAGTTATGTCAAAATTAATTAATTTAATACAATTATTCAGCAACATTAATGTCATCCTTTTCAGGTACCTAGTACAAATTATAATTTTTAAAGGAGTTAGAAATGATAAGACTATATCTTATTGTTTGTATAGGACAGATCGCCACTTTTTTCATGAGAAAAAATCGTTATTTTATGCTAGACTCTAAATATTCTCTTACTGAGTAGAAACATTTTTGGATTAGGTATAATTTTAGCCTTTTTTGGAATATTGTTACAGATTTTTCAGTTTTAAAAATGTTGGGCAACTTATTATATATTTTTATTGCCATATAATACGGGCTATTACTTAGCATTTTAATTCTTGAGGATGGAGTGCATAACCTCTTTTTATGGCGAGTGTTGACGTTGTGTGTATCTTCAACTTTAGTGAATTTGTCGATATTTTTGAAAACAAATAAGCGTATGAATAGCCAAACAGTTGTAAGAATATAGAGTAATCGCAACTCGAGTGCTACTAGTTCTATGATAGACATCTGAATGCCATTATTCCACACATTAGCCTTATACAAGCCGGTATAATCTCTTTCATTCGACTTACTTATCGTAATATAGCAGCGCGGTTGCAATCATTCGACTCTCTGGTCGTGAAAGCAGAAGCAAATGGCACTCATAGAACGTTTATTTTATCTTGAGATCGTTTGCACAAAATTTGGAGTAACAAAAAAAGTAATAGTATTTTGCTAATGATGTTTTATTTTAGACCAGCCATAAATTATATTGGGTAACTCTTGACGTAGGTCAAGGGCGTAGGCCTCTGGTCGTAGGTCTTAATTTCATGTGCGGATTTAAATTTTTCGTCTACATTTCTTAAATTTTAATTAATATTTTCATGGCCCGCAAGATTTTTCAGTAGAAAATTAGTCAGAAATAATATTAATTTTAAAGTTAAAATGAATTCGCCAATATTATTATCTCACTCGTCATCCTAAAGCATTCACTCAGCTTTTAGTGGAAAAATAGAATTGAGAATGCTTTTTTACGTCTTTAGTAGTGCCATTTTGTGTTAGTATAGGGGTCTTTAGTGGTGAATGTTAAACCATTATCATTTTATCTTTTGAAAAAGTATAATATATAAACTATAATAAGTATAGTATATGTGATAGTAAAATGGTAGTTTACCTTGATGTGGACAAATTCATAAATAAAACTGATTTAAAGCAGCTTAAGGAATATAAATTGCAGCGAAACTCATCATTAAAATGTTCAGCGTCTTCGGACTCTGAACCATCTCTGCTTTCAAACTCTGATTTCTCACTGTCATTATCAGTACTATCAATTGTAGGATCCGAGTTTTGATTAATGGGGATATTTCTGGTAAAAGAACTAGTAGACGTTTCAAAAATTTCATGTTCAAGAAGTTGTAGAATCGTGAATACTACTACCTACCGAACCCTCGTTAAAATTATTTGACGACACTTCACCCGTGGCTGAACCCAATGTAGCTGTTGTATGATGTAATACAGTGCTGTAAAAGATTTCAAAGAACTTTCATCCCACTATTACGCTGTATGATAGCCGTCCAATAATATTTACAGCACCTTTGGCGCTGTAATAGATCAATTGAAAGCGTTTTCTCAACTTTAATATTCAAGTCGAAAGAAAATCTTGCAGACAGGTATTATTTGATATTAAGTGCTATTAAAGTAACTGAAATGCTATTTTGTTGAATGAACCACTTTTATTCAGCAATTGTGCTGTAATAACTGAATGTCGAAATATGGTGCTGTAAAAGCTAGTTTGACAACAAATTAGCAATTTGGTTACTTTTATACCGTCATAAGACATACAGTCGTAAGAAGGCGATCGAAATATATCTTTATACAATTATCGAGTAAAAGCGATATGAGTTTGTCGAGAGCACGTTTACTAGACGAGTTTATACAGCAAAAAAGCATTCAATGCTAAACAATCTAGAGAGTTGCTTTTATACGGCTTTTTGATAATGATAGATCTTTCACACTAGTGTTTTTCGACTTACAGTCGTAAGACTGAATCTTATACGGTTTAGTTTGCTAGTTGGGTAAGTAGCTTTTTCCCAAATATCTTAGGGTCGGCTTCGAATGTGTCCTCCCAAATACATTACTATCTCCTAAACATGATGTATCATTTTTATTCCTCCTAACATTTTTCTACACGCCTGTACTCAAATATGAAATTAGCCGACATGCCGGTCCAATCGAAGAAAAATAATAAGTTAGTAAATTCATCCCGCGGGTCTAGCAGGGACTAATTGACTTACGGCCGTTTTCAATAACAAACTAACAGTTAACGGAACGTTGCTATCTCAGATAAACAGTTAAAGAAACATCAACTGTCAACCCTCCGAGAGGCAGATAAGTGACGTGGCTAGGATATTCCTGTCAACGCAT
This sequence comes from Eugnorisma glareosa, assembly GCA_947578425.1. Taxonomy (NCBI): domain Eukaryota; kingdom Metazoa; phylum Arthropoda; class Insecta; order Lepidoptera; family Noctuidae; genus Eugnorisma; species Eugnorisma glareosa. Next base: position 20,669,457 of record OX387970.1, on the reverse strand, counting down.
AGCTGACTTTGTCTATAGAAACACCGATAGCTACTAGAGTAAGGGTTTATAGAAAACGGCCGTAAAGAGCCTCCAGTCGACCAGTAACCGGTGCAGCTAAACACTAGGGTTTTACATGGAGCGACTGCTTATCTGACCTTCTCAATCCAGTTAGTGGGTAACACTAACACGATACCCCTTAGAGAAACTGGTTGTCAGACTTTCAAACTTTAGTCAGACAATCGTCAATGATCTAAGAATCCCAGCTGGCTGCACGGAGGTGTCTCAGTCAGTTATAGATGGTTGAAGTCAGCGGCACCCACGTTTTTGTAAATTTTTGTTCATGTTATATTTTGTTGTGCAATAAAGTGATAGGTATGTATTCAAATCTATACCTAATCACAGACATAGTTATTTCAATTCGATGACATGACTAGCCAAATTATGTATGGTGACTCAATGACGTCCTACCTGTTGTAATCTCTTCTACATATTAAAGTTCAAAATATTCACGTAATTAAACATTTCGACTTTGTACAGAAACATTATCTTAGAAGTTGATCTTTTCAGGCTAAAGTCTAATTACTAACTTGACTAATTACTCAAATAGATGTAATAAACAAATAATGACGATAGAAAGTTGATCGGTACACGTGCCTACGTAACATAGTTAGGCTTCTAAAGTAGGTAAATGGATATCATGTTCACAGCGAATGCATAAGTAATGACTGAAAATTACGGTTATACGGTAGGTATATGTATGTACATTGTCAAAACATACTGAAGTCTCATACTTTCATTAAGTGCGACCGAAATCAATTTGTCTTGCTAGTAATTGTTATTTCAGCTGAAAGTGGACCGCCAACGAAATTTAGTTGTACTCTTCTGTTTCATTGAGACTAGGTGGTGAAGGCCACAATAAAACAGTCCTGGGGACAAGATGAGATCCTGATTCGAATACTTCATGGTACTATAAGTCGACCCTGCCATGAGATCACAAATCACTGCACTGACGACATCTCAGGGGACCCCCATCTTCAAACATGCTCTCTCACGCTTATTTCCGTTTCCTACAAGTTTTTCCTATTACCTTGGAAACTAGAACCACGTGTTTTCTACCACGGCGCGTGCGCACGCGCGGGGCTTTCTACACCGGACAAGAGCAGGCAAGTAAAGGCATGTCTGTATTCGCACGTAGCCGTGGGGAGGTCAGGTATGAACTTAGATATGACGTCACTGATAAGAGCTACGTGCCAGACGCTGCGCATGCGACCGTTCATTCACTATCATGCGATCATTTCGTGAACATTTTTTTTCGAGGCCGGTTGGGCAGGTAGGGTCATAGAAGCGGAATTAGAATCTAGGGATTTTCCAATTTTCGTAGCGCACTCATTGAAATATTACGCCTGTGGTTCTTCTGAAAATACTCTGAATTCCGCTACGTTTCAAAGGAATAAAATAAATAAATGCTCTATAAACGAGAAAGAGACTCGAATAGTGTCAGGACACTCAGGACTCAGGAAAGGTTCAAGATCAAAACACGAATGAGGAAAGACTCATTCATGTCTTGATCTTGAACTCCAGTCCTAACAAGGTGTAGAATTTGAACGGCTAAAGTAACCACACAAATTAGGCCAAGTCAAACTTTCATGGCTTTCAGTCACGGTTTGGGATAGGAAAAGGACCTACTATGTCCATGGGACCTGGGGCCTTAGTCTGCTATTGCAATAGTGTCAGAATGGTCTATCATTGATTTAATAAGGCCCCTAGCCCACGGCGTATTGAAGCGCGTTCGAAACTCGTTTGACGTGCGTACAAAGGGTAATTCGTCTGCGCGGGGCCTTATTAAATCAATGATAGACCATTCTGACACTATTGCAATAGCAGACTAAGGCCCCTGAAATAAGGAAGCTGCTGTCGCGAATCTTGCGAAAAGACTTCTTAGTTACACATGCATCTTACTTATTAAATTAATGTTTTATTATACAGTTTCACTTAAAAAACCGCTAGTAACCGCACGTGCGATAAGGCACGCGTACGTCACTTTGGAACCGACGCGACCTCCCAAAAAATGTTATTACAAAACACGTCTTGACGTGTTAAAGATATCTATCTGTGAGTGAATCACGGGTGATGTTGCCATGTGGACCGTGTCGTGATTGTTCAACTGTACAGAATAATAATCATGTCATAGTCTGTCGTAGGCCCGTAGCGGTACTTTATCACACGAAATAGGGAATTCAGTTGAATTAACAAGAGAGGATTATGAATTTTATAGGGTTTATTTTTTAGAAACAAAATACATAACCGAAATCTAAAAAAAACACAAAAATTACTTATGGTACCTACTTAAATTTTGAATTCATTTTTCATTTATTTAGTAGTACTTTCGGAAGTCTGTGAATTTTGTTTGTTTCATTGACTTTTTTTGCAGAAACGGTTTTATTTTACCTTTTTTAGTTGTGCTATTTCACACAAACTCTTGTCAATACATTGTAACTAAAAGTTATCAGCACATCATCCACATAAATTAAGAAGAAAAAATGCGTAGAGGATAACTCGTAAAATACCGAAGCAAAGTTAATAAAATGTATATTGTATAATTAATGTTCCTTCCTGTACCTGAGCTTCCTCTACCAAATGAAAAATGAATTACTTAAATCGGACCAGTAATCACGGAGACATCATCGGTGTTTAACATGAAAAAAAAGATGCTAGTGGAATACATAACATCCTCTTTGTTTAGAAGTCGGTTAAAAAGATTATTATATATATTATCATATTATTATTATATATATATATATATTATTAATTTAAGAAAGGATAAACCAATATATCTGCGGTACTTATACCTAAATATAATAATATAGTGTTTCGAAAATCAACACAGAAAAACACGATAACTTTCAGTAAATTCCTAACTAGTGAAAATCTTTCAGTATTTTTGCCATTTCTTTTTTCTGGTGTGGTGTATGTCTTTAGGAAATAAAGAGCACATATCTGGGCAAAAGCCGATTCTAACCCATCCGCTCTGCTTTTTCTATTTTCCCCAAATTGTGTTATTTATTATTGTTTAAATAGTGGTGTAATATCAGAGTGTCGCGTGTCTTCCTCAAAAAAGCGCAAGTCATCGATGTTGTCATATTACTTACATATGTAATGTGTAATCCGCAGCTGGAAATAGAAGTAGATAAATATGTAGATTTCAGTCGCTGCCGACCTGCCGCATGCTGCCGTAGCGTCAAGTCGCGACTTGTAATTGTAGCGATCTTTAACCCTTCAATGATACGTGACTCGTTATCTATCTACCACTATTTTTAACGGGTCAATGTACCCAATTCCGATTTTTTAACAAATTGATCTAGTTACTGGTTATTGTCAGCTTGTAAAGTGTCATCTCAGTTCTATTTGTGGACAAACGCGCTGGGAAAAGACGCGACAAAACAAACGACCAGGGATCGACATTAGTCATGGTTCGCAAGAGCTGAATTAACCCAGTTACTTACTCGTATATAAAAGAAAGTCGGGTTTAAGAGTTTATGACGAAGTCGAACGAAATGTGGTGTTTCTCACCTATAATTTTTCGAAGTTGTCTTTGGTATTCATTATTTTCAGTACCTACCTTCTCTGATCTGAGAGTGGAACCACTCAGACGGGTTGGTCTTTATACTTCTGCGATGCTAACGATGTCGTGGGAAACAGTTAACTATTTTAATTTAAGTAGGTAATTGCAATTCTTCTGACAATACTGTCTACATCCGGCGATTTGCGAACGTGTGTCACTATTTCACGAAACAGAGCCTTCTGCAAACACTTTAGGCTTTATAACAATACACAAAAGACTTATACCTACTTAAAAATTGTCATTCAAAGTGTCGTTGCGTCATTGAAAAACTGTGTAAGAATTCTCAGTAGCATCGCTTGATAAAAATGCTCAAGGCTTTGCTAAATATAGTTGTAACAGTAATTATTTTTAGATAAGTTTTATCTGTATTGTCGTCATGTCTTAATTAATTCGCTAATGTTTTCGGGGGAGTTGGGCAGATATGTAGGAGCTGTGGATGTCTACGATGACATTCTACAGATATCTATTGTTTGTTACATCAACTTACATCACATGATTATGAATCAGACCGACACCGACATAATATGGAGGATGTAATTTTAATTAATATTGTCTGTCTGCATTATTTGTTTAAAAAGGTAATTGTTGAAGGAAACTGCCACTAATTTATCTTAAGAGGAGAATGTTATTTTATTAATATTGTCTGTTTACATTCATTGGTTTAAAAGGTAATTGAAATACCTCTTTGAAGGAAACTGCTACTAATTATCATATGACTAGCCGTTAGCCAACTATGTTGGGGTCTGCTTCCAGTCTAACCGGATGCAATACCTGTATTTTGCATGGCAGGTGCCAATCTGACCTCCAATAACCTAGCAACTGGGCAATACGATGCAAAGTGGGAAGGCTGCTGGTGGAGAGACTTTTGGGCTTCTGACTATCTGTGGCGACTGTCAAAGATCTAGAAATGACTGCTATCCGGAACACAGAGGGGTCTTGAGTCTGTGTAAGGTCATCCACGAACCAACCGCGACAAGCTTATTATGTACTTCAAAATACCGATCGATTTATCAGCACCATATTTTGAGTGCGTTACATTGAGTATTTGAGTCTTACCGCAAAACGTGATTTTTTTTTTATTGGAAAATCACGTAATGCCCGGTTGACGGCTTTGTGAAGGGTCTTGTTACACCCTGTATAGTGAAAAAGCATAATAGTGAAATAAGTTAGTATGGGTTAACATATAATAAGATATACCTAATGTACTTAAACGCTATTATAAGATACGAACAAAAATAATTAAGGTCACACATGTATATAAAATCTAAGGAAAACAATTACTAAGCAACATGTGTATTACTTAGCAACAAGCTCCTGGAAAGTTTTAAGGAAACTGCCACTATACCATAAAAAGCCACATGGGAGAAATCCCGGCACATATTGTTAATTACACATTTTATCTTTAGCTTTCTTTTATAAATTCTCTATTTTTACGAGCATATACGGACAGTAAGCCCTCATTTATTAAGATTCTTAATTACTCGAATCATTACTGTAAATTAACACGGACTTATTTTCGAGTAGAACAAAGTTCAAGCAAGATTCCTGTTCAGATTACTTTGAAACCTGATGAATGAGTTATGCTCGATCATCTTTCTCAGAATGTCGCCTACAGATTTCAGTTCATGTAAATGCTACCTAATATTATTGAACTTCCTTATACATGATTCATATTGAAGACACTTATAGGTAAGTAACCCTATACAGTCAAAAGTTAGAAATAATTAACCGTCTAGATAGATTGATCATTAAAATGATTACCAAAGTCGTATATGGTCGGTTAGACAATCTCATTAAAGAGGCCGGTAGAAACTGGATAGCCATGACACAAAATCGCCAAAAGAGGAGAGATTTGGGAGAGAGCTATACTCAGCATTGGGTGGTCAAAGGTTGAAGAAGAAGAAGAAATGGAGGTATTTGGCATTTAAAATCATATTTTCAGTTGAAGGATTCGAATTTCTTTTCAAATAACAATTCGTATTTCTAAAGAGATAATGAAGACAAAAACAACTCCTGAAACGATCTATTATGACTTGTCACCCGGGAAACACCTTTGTTATGGCGTTAAGTCTGGGGTATTCACTCGGCGAGGTAGGTGCATAAACCTTTTCCTTAACTACACCTAGTCTAGACAAAACACGAGGCAATTACAAATAAGAACAAGCTATTATTGGCTGCGCCATTTTTCCTTATCGTTCGAGGTGAACTACTAACGAGAACGACCCGTCACCCGTCACTCTTACGACTCGTAGTTGGTAAGTGGCAGAACATTTCGGAGAATAGCTTTCACTGGTCTGATGCAACTCCGTCCAATATCACATCAAGTTCAACATTCGTAGACAATGACGGATATTAGTGATGTTACGGTACTTCGACGAAACTGTGTGAGTTGGTGTTACCGGAATACCGGCCTTGTTCACGACCTTTGGACGGCCACGGTTACAAAATGTGTCTTGTGGATCATCTTTCCAGGTATTTTTACATCAGAAGAATGCCAATTTTAACTTATTATGCAGGAACCTTTTTAAGAAGCGATGTAGCTAACCTGGATATATTTATTAGGTACTGCCACATACCTAAGTCTACCACTTAGCACGTGGTTTTGAAGAAGATCATGTAATTATTCGCTTGGCTGCTCAGCTTTTTCTCTTAGACGCACCTGACTTAGTCACTTGAAATTTAAAATAGCTATCCACATTTCAAAAACTGGAACCATTCTTGATCTAAAAAGATCATCATTCTCCTGCGCTTATCCCAATGTATTCGTGGTCGGCGCAGCATGTCTCCTTCTTCTCTGCGGTCACCCGTTTCCAGCCAGCGCATCTTCTGCACTGTCTATCCATCGTTTCTTCGGCCTATCTACTCTTACATTCACATTCCTACTCTAAACTTTCATCATGATTAGGATTATTTGCTCTCCTTTCTCATATGATCTTGACTTACATCTGCCAAAATCCGGATAATCCGGAGGTCCGGCATTTCTCCGGCTTGAATGGGCACTGTCGCGCCTGCGCACACGGTGCTATGCGAAGTGCGAACGGCACGCTGTCGCCACGTGCGCGCCGAGGTCGTGTCGATGACCCCAGACATAATAGCGTAAGTTGTACGACTCTGCAGGCAAAACTCAACATTATACTCTGAAAGGGACGGTTGAAAATTCAATGACTTTGGAAAGAAAGCTCTCATGATCGCCTGCAGGTGAATTTATAACTTAAAATGTAGTGATGTAGAGTTTGTTTTGGCTAAGCAGTGTACAGAGTTATAACAAACAGTATAGGCAGTTGTTTGAAGGAAGCGAACCACGGTATTTCATTCATGAAAGTGCAAACGAGGTCGTCGTAGTACGATGTGCGTAGTTTGCGTTCAGAGATAAACTAATCAGCGTTAGATAAGCGTGACGAGAGCTAACTAACTCGAGTTAGTTTGCAGATTAGTACCTACTTAGTTAGTTATATTAGTAAGGATTAGTTCGGATTACTTACTTGTTTTAATGTGACTTTATGTACCTAATCTTATTATGTTAATGCATTAAATCATAATTGTAATTAGGTAGGTGTCATTTCACTTAATTTAATTGGTTATTTAAAAGATAAAGTTTGGCGCACTTGGGTAATCCTAATTAATTAACAACCTACAATTTTCCAAGAAAATCTAATTACTTGATTATGCATTAATTAAGTTTCCAGATACATTATTAATTAAGGGATTAACAAAATTGTTAACATTTCACTCCTGCGCTACGGAAGCGTAAGATTCTTAATTATAGACAGAGGACCTACCTTAGTTACACAATGTAAATACGTCTACTTGTTTACATAGCACGACTGAGACATTTCCTTTAGAGAAATAGCGCACCACCGTTTTCGAAATCCAAAAAAAAAATGGCCGCTTGAATCAATCCTAAGTTTTACATCAGCCAGCACTCGAACTCAAGGCCCATTGTAACATTAGAAAGGTCATTTAGTAACACTTTTGCGTTAGACACAATACATCACCTAATACATACGTGATGTATTCAAGTGTTTGCTCGGGAGAAAGTGCTGATGTTTTGCTGATGGAGTTTTCACCGTTTATCTTTGTGACGTCAGGTTCCGTCGATCTACGTAACAATACTATAGTAAACACTTGACCTACAGTTGTATCTGTACCAGGCAATACCAGACTGATCACTCATACACATCGTGATTTGTGAAATTTTCGTGGGTGCCTTTTGGAACCATTGGCACCTATACAAACACTTACTAGGTATACACGTAACTGATGTACAGGGTGGATCCGACGCACAAACTCATACCACCTATTCAGTACATTATTCCGAATCCGAAATTTACGTGGGCACAAATAAATTTAAAAAAAAACTGCTGTTTTCCGCGACGAAAAATGGTGGGGTTCGGATTCGGAATGATGTAGTGTAGTGTTGAGTTCATCATTATTGCTAGTCCATTTGTGTCGGTGTTCTGGGGGCCTAAAATGGAAGCTTTATCAGAATCATAATATGAATCACGTTAAAAATTTAAAACTCTTAAAATGGACTTTGTGGCCATAACCATAAAGACCATCATCATCTGCCTAGCCTTCTCCCAACTTTGTTGGGGTCAGCTTCCAGTCTAACCTGATGCAGCTGAATACCAGTATTTTACATGGAGTGACTGCCTATCTGACCTCCACAACACAGTTAGTACTGGGTAATACGATACCCAACTAAGACTGGGTAAGACTGGTTGTCAGACTTTTTGGGTAACTGACCATAAAGACCATTTTAAGGTATTTTTTTTTTTTAATTTTGTATTCTGTTTTTTTTTTCTGGCCTTTTCGGCGTTCACCTACTTATGTTTTTAACAAGGCATTAACTATTCTTAAACACAGGCAAGCCAATATGAGAAAGAAGAACCATTAAGAATCTCGGGTCGTCTGGAAACTCTACATCAACCTCAATCTCAAAATCCTATACTCACATAATTGGGGCCAGCAGATAAATAAAGAACTCATACGTTGCTCCATACATACACTACGCGTCATAGGACGCATAGGTAGTCAATTAGGAAAGTCACATCAACATCTTCGACTATAGTTTTCCTTTAATTAAAAACCTCTGCCGTCAATGGTTAAAATTCCGATTTCGTTAGTTTGAAACTTTAAAAGCGGACCACGCACATGCTAAGAATTAAAAGCAAGTTTACTACGTAGTACATAGGTACTATTATTACAGTGTAATGTCGGTATTTACCTGTAACAGGAAAATATTACCACGTTGGTGCTTGGAGATAGAATCTAGGCCCAGTTCAAGATCGTGCGTTGCATTGCAAATCATGCAAGTGCGTAATAACTTGGGGACATAGTACTCTTGTTTTTGTTGAAAGAACGCAACTGCAAGCTGGTTTTGCTAACTATGGATAAAGCTACCTACGTACAACGGATATAAATAATTCTGTGCCCGTCAAGGAAAAACTGGTAGTTGGTGAGCTTATGTTCAATTCTCTTATAGGATAAGCCACCTAGTAAATATTTCGACGTTCAATATTATTCACCTTTGTTAGTTCATGTACTCTGTACTACTTAAACAAAAAGGGCGATTGCTTCCAAAATACTTCGTTCTCTACAAAGACCTCTCAACGAGATTTACTTGTTTATCTGTAATTAGTTGCTGCCCGCGGCTTCGCTCGCGTTTTTTGTCGGAAATTATCCCACGGGCACGTTGTAAATATAGCTTATTGCACTCGGGGATAATGTAGCTTCTTAATAGTGAAAGAAATTTCAAAATCGGTCCACTAGATCCAGAGATTAATACCCCCTACATATAAACTTACAAACAAATTTTACCTCTTTATAATATTAGCATAGATATCAATGTAGTTAAAGTGAGACATACATACAACTAAATAAAGCCACGGCTCAAGCCAAGCTTAAGCTATTTGGTAGCTAAGTCAATCGAATACATATTTGACTATTACCATTATCTCTAATTTGGCATTTTGTCTGGGCCTTCTGGATAGATGAATTATGGATGGACTGTGTGAAGGATGATATAACTAGAAAGGAGGTGACTGTTGAGATGACGAGTCATAGAGAAGGTATCATCTCCCTGTCCTTGTCCTATTCTACTCGCGGTCGGCGCAATACGTTTTCTTCTTCCATTCTCCCCTGTCAGACGTCACGGCATCATTTACTGCTTTCTCTTTCATATCAGTCTTCACACAATCAATCCATCTCTTTTTTGTCCTTCCTCTCCCTCTCCATCCATCAACATTCATGTCCATCACCCTTTTAGTCACATGCGTTTCACCAAGGCAAACGACTTCCTTTCAATTTTTCTGGATCAGCTGCCACTTTCAAACTAGAAGTTCTGAAGAAAAAACATGCTGCGCCGACCCTAAATATCGGTCGATAGTAAGCATAATCAGTCTTTAATGTTCCCACTGCTGGGACACACAGCCTCCTCTTTATGAGAGGGAATGGGCTATAATCCACAACACGGGCCTAGTTCGGGTTGGTAGACGTCACATGTCTTCGATTTTTTGGTTCTAGGACATGCCTGTTTCCTCACGATGTTGTCCTTCACCGTTTTGAGAGCAGTGGTGATGAAATAAATTACACAAAGTAATGCGCCTGCCTGGGTTCGAACCCACGACTTGCCACCACCGGTGCTCTCGATCGATAGTAAGATCTTCACACAATAAGAAATGCAAATAAAGATATGAATATAAATATAAATATATTGGGTGACGGGAGAATGATGATTCTAGGCCCTCTGGAAGACCATCATACTGAAGTTTCAGGCTATGGTTGAAGTTGCATAAGCTTGTGCAAAGTTTCGGTCACCCGTGACCATAGTTATCATTTGAATAAAAAATTGTGAGTCACTGTGCCTACATTTTTTGCTAAAGTTCGAAGCTATGATATGATACCAGACAGTAATGACATGGATGAGCCATGAGTTGCGCAACTTTTTGAATAATAAGTAGTACCTAGATTTTTTACAGTATTATAAGTAGGTAAATAGGTACTTTAAAAAAGTTTAAAGCCGAAGGGTATTTGTCCTTTCCGTCATTGCATTTTTTTTTTATTATTCTTGGGAATCTTCACCTTACGGAGGTCAAAGATTCAGCGTTTACATAACTTTTTTTTCAGTTACAGGTTTTTAATGTTGTAACTTTACTTGAAATACCTCAACGACCCCTGAACTACTCAACGCATCCATAATCACAATGTTTTGAGTGCGTCACATGGAGTCCTACAGTAAAACATAATTTTCACACCAAAAAAAGGCGTTTCCCAACAACAATTGACGGGTTCGTGAAGAGTCCATTCACACCTCGTAGGTATAGCAGGGCTTAAAATGAAGACTAGAATAATATTATTTCTAAAGGACCCGTTTTCCGTTTATGAACCATACACCATCTGCCTAACCATATCCAACTTTATTTAACCGGATGCATCTGAATACCAGTATTTTACATGCAGCGGCTCCCTAACTAACCTCCATAAACCTGTTACCAGGTAAAACGATAACCTCTGGTAAGGCTGGTAATGAATCAGTAATATCCCCACTGCTAATTAGTCAAACATGATACGAAGTGTGCCGACGACTCATTAATGCAGACAAAAAAATCATAGAAAACCGCAAAATACAGTAATTGCCATATTTGGTAAGACAACGTAATACGATGATAATACATGACACAAGCCGCTGCCGCCGTAAGATAAATATAATAACAAATCGTAAAACGACTAAACACCACATACACGTGTACAAAATTACTGATGTACACTTTTACGGTGACGTGCGAAAAATGCGTGAATCATAGTTTTTCGGAGTCTCTATACGACATGACGAAAATATGAATGTGAACTGGATGACGTAGTTATAAGATACGCAGGTACTCGATGACATGGGCTATCATGTAGAGAGAAGAATTTTAAAGGTCGAAGTGGCTGTGTAATATGGACTGTCGTAGATATCTGTAGATACTTAATCAGGTGTCGAAGATGAGGTCGTTTTTTTTTTCAAGCAAAACCCGTTCCGAAAAAACTGTTCCCTGAACATTCTCGAATATTTTTAGTATCAAACGATTTTGATTGAATTAGGAACTTTGATTAAAGTGCCAATCAAATAAGGCGTGCCCTTTAGGACCAGTTTAAGTCGTCACACTCTGGGAGTGGGTGTTCAATTTGTGGATCAATTCTACTCGTCGAATATACGTCATAATATAATGGCCGACGCACATCTATTACGGAATTCTGCGCTTCCTTGCTTTGTGAGGCTTACAGAGAAGACCAACTGAGGACCTAACACCACTGGAAGCGTAGACCTTTTGTATAGTACAAGCTCTTATGCCGAAGTAATTCGTGCTTTGGAATGTTCCCGTCTCAATCTTGAACTTGAAAATTGACAGATGCTCTACTTTTTTACTTTATTATTTAACTGGCGACCCGCCCCTCAGCAGCTTCGCAAGGGTGCAATTTTTCACATAAAAACCTTCCTCCTGAATCACTCTATCTATTAAAAAAACCGCATCAAAATCTGTTGCGTAGTTTTAAAGATCTAAGCATATATAGGGACAGACAGCGGGAAGCGACTTTGTTTTATACTATGTAGTGATTTTAAGAAAACTTACATCTAATAAATTCAAGTAGTCAGAAGTAAAATGTAGAATTGTAGAAGAAGGCCAATTACAAGATTCCACTTACATAAACTTATATATAAAATTAACGAAACAGCGTGACAGTTAAACATAAAAACAACTGAAGAGAATAAACAATGAGAGGAATAACACTAAACCAGAGTATGTGCCTATTAACATTTATACATTTATTCAACTTTAATAGGTGTGTTAATAGGTGTGTGTCTCTGGAGTCACAACACATCCACGATACCTATGAAATAGCAGATGACCATAATTATGTGCGATGCAGATTAAGTGTCCAACACCATGTGGTTGGATGTGTTGCTGTGGAGTTTGTTCCGCCCATTACTGCACTTCCTTCACAGCCGAAACACTAGAAAGTAGTGAAGGACTGTCGTATGGAATGTTGACTGTCATGAATGTGTTCCTTCTTCTTGTTAGCTTAGCGATGGCAATCTATAATTAGTCTGTCCAGAACTTCATACTTTACGAGTTTGGATGGCAAAACGTTAAGAAACTTATGTCATTTCTTCAAAGACTGGGAAGGTTTGGAATGACTTAAGATTTTGATATCGTTTGTCACCTAATCAAACATTTTTCAATAAGGTACCTTGAAACTAAACATCGGTAAAAAAGTTCCCAGAACTATGCATGTCTGCGTGACCTCTCACTATTAGGCGGCTGGTCAAAGGTAAACGTGCTGATGGCTGTGAGTCAAGCTGTGGCATGTGATGTATGATATCTTGCAGTGGGTCGTTCAGCTTTCCGGGAAACTGATTCATTCAGTCACTTGGCCTAGAGTAAGGTGCAGAAAAGAGAGGCGGCAGTTTTTGCTGTGATCGGCTAAGATTTTAAGGTGCAAAGCCAAAACTAATAATACAAATCCACGAATTGTTTTCGGTTGATTGTTGGTTTGTAAACGGAATGGGTACCAAGAGACAGGAAAAGAAAAAGGGAAGACAAAATAAAAGGTGGAGAGACATCTCCAACGAAAGACGTGGACTCTTCTGGATGCGAGAGGCGCGGTAAAGAGATGTGTGGAAAGGTTTAGGAGAGGCCTACGCCGCCGGCGCCGCAGAGGCGTACGCCGCAGAGGCGACTACTACTAATACAAGTCAACTTTATTTACAAATTAAGTAACCATAAGTACCTACAATATTAAAAACTTGAGTAATTTTATGTTTTTTTTAACTAGTTTATAAAGTTCAGATAGATAGCTTTTTGTCGAGATACTGGTATTTAGCTGCATTCGGTTAGGCTGGAAGCCGACCCTACCGTTGTTGGGAAAAATTCTAGGCGGACATGTACCCATGTCTGTTTGATGTGATATTAACGAACTATTGATCAGAAAGCCAGATAAAGACAATGAAAAATTATGAGATTACTTAAGGAAAATATAACTTAAAATAGCTAAATTGTCACCATGCTTGCGGATGCGACACGGCATCAAATCTTTTCCACAGATAATTAAAATACAATCATTTTAATTATGTGTGCGACAGAGTTACAAAAGAAAATTCTACGTAATTAATTAACTATGACATTATCAATGATTACATAGTTATCAGTATCCGTAAATGAATGTCCTACTTAAAGCATATTGCGCGTCTTGCATTCAGTAATCATTGATCTATGACCGACACGTAGGTAGGTACTCGGTCGATATCAAGCTGTGGTATCGGTATCAGTATCGATCTCTACGTGAAAGGATTTTCCAGTTTGAATGATTAACAGGATGTACCTAAAGATAGTTCTTGTTAACACCAATAGAACTTTGGCTTTTGTTATAAGAGACTTCAAAGAATGGTGAAGGCCAGTCTTCGATTGATGACTAAGTTTATTTAAGAAGAATTATCACAATAAATACCGTGTTTCCGCATGTCATATAGAATAAAAATATAAAAATTCAGGGTTTCCTTAACAATCGGGTATCGAGACTCAACAAATATTTAAATGTTGTATACTATTTACCTACCGTCTACTCAAAACTATAAAACTTTCGTATCACGAAGTCCGAATTCACGGTTCGTGTGTTCTTAATATTTTACACTAGCGTGAAATCACGTTCCCTGTAACGCATAACCTCGTTTGTCAACCATAACCACCTGAGTACGTCTGTACTGTAATTAAGCTGTTCGTAATTCGGTTTAAAGAAACTTTAATCCCAATAAACACATATGTCACTTACTTGAGAACAATACTAAAAAACATACATTTAAATTTTACAAAAAGTTCATCATCAGTATTACAAGATAGTAACTCATCCAATGCATTCATTTCTCCAGAAGGGATCGATCCGCAATTATGTGCTGGCTGCAATTATATACAGGACGGTAATTTATTATAGAGCTGTGCTCCTTCAAAGGTTAGCATTTTTTGCCATAGTTAGTTCTTGTTTTAGGTAATATTATAAAGCTTTCTCGCCGTGTGCTACGTTGACTAACTTATTTATATTGGGTGAGTGATAAGTTTGAGTGAACGCTTTTGTTGAGAATATTTCTGATGAAAATACAGGTGTTGTAAATATAGTGGTTTTATATTCATTATTTTTGTGTCTTGATAATTTTTACTGGTTGATGTTAGATATGGATAGTCGAATAGTATTTTCATGAGTTTATTTTGGGTTACATATAGTTCTGACAGTTTTGTTTTTGCAGCAATGCCCCAAATTTCGATCAAATAAGTAGATGCGGCTTTACTAGGGAGTTATAAATAGTATACCGCAATTTTGGTGGAATACAACGAACTATGTTACGCAGTGATCCGGAGAGTGCCCAAAGGTTTACTCTTTATGTGTTTAATTGTTTTCGCATTTTACGCCCAAAAGATGATTATCTTACGAATTCTACGACTAAGACAACGAAAACATTAACTTAAATGTCTATTTGATTTGAGTCACATTAAGGAGATTATCTTAAGCTCAATTATTACAGGCAGCAAAAAGTAAATGTAAATGAAGCGACGTCCTCCGGGTCTCTAGTCAAGATGGGCGTGCCCCAAGGTTCAATTCTCGGACCTTTCCTATTTCTTGTTTACATTAATGACCTCCCTTATTTGATGACCAAATTATCGGATATAACTCTATTTGCTGATGACACTTCGCTAATATTTAAAATAAATAGAAAAGATAGGAATGTTACATGTCAACGAAAGTCTAACTGTTCTCTCAAAATGGTTCGCAGCTATCAATCTTTTACTGAATGCGAACAAAACAAAATGTCTAAAGTTCTCATTACCAAATGTACCACAACGGGATCTAAATTTAAATCTTGACGGCAAAAAACTTGATGTTATTGCGGAAACTGTATTCTTAGGGATTACAATCGATTCAAAATTGCAGTGGGGCGCGCACATTAGAACTCTTTCGGATAGGTTAAGCTCAGCTGCATATGCAGTAAGGAAAAAAAGGCAGTTAACTGACGTAGCCACAGCTAGGTTAGTATACTATGCTTATTTCCACAGTATTATGTCTTATGACATTCTGCTGAGGGGATCAGCAGCAGACGTTGAGTCAATTTTTATTCTACAAAAGAGGGCAGTCCGCGCAATCTATAAAATGGGTCCTCGCGAGTCCCTCAGAGAAAAATTTAAAGAGATCGATATACTGACTCTGCCTTCGCTCTATATCTTAGAATGTATTTTATATGTCCGCAAAAATCGAGGGCTTTTCAAAATTAGAAGATAAATACACGCAGTAAACACGAAATTGTAATACCTAAATTCAGATTAACTAAAACTAGCAAGTCTTTTCTTATAAACAGTATACGCTTTTATAACAAGTTGCCAAAGCCAGTTATAGAACTGACCGATGGAAAGTTAAAAAATTACATCAAACGTGTCCTTATTAAAACAGCATAATACAAAATCAAGGACTACGTCGAAGACAAAGAAGTTTGGCTTTAGTGCCTTCTGCGCTTGCGCCCTCCCATGGTAGCTCATAAACGGCACAAATATGTGGATGTCTCTAACTATTCTCAATCTCATTTTTTCTCATCTTTCTAATCAGATTTATTACGATAGTTTTCAAACAATTTATACATCTTTTGCTCAGAATAGTTACAGCACTGCTGACAATATTTGTGTTACTTGTTTAATTTACTATTTTGTTTTATCTTGATATAACAATCAACGTTTTCATATTTTGCCCGTTATACACAAAGCGTTACTAAATTAGTATGTACATGTTAATATGACGTAGACAGACGAAATCCTCACATATTTGCTCACGAGAGTGACACTACTGTGTACTAACGACACATGAATGACTGATAAGTGATAACGAAGTACACACATGACGAACTGTCAATGACAGCCGAGACGCGGCGTAGTAAGCCATTTATGTACATTAATAGATCTGATTATGCTGTTTAGATTTAGGAGATTATGTCAGATTTATAAGTGTCGATAATATATTAGATTCGCAAACGTGATGATAGCGTTTGTCGTCATTTTCGTTGTATATTACTCCATGGAATGTGCGAGCCGATATCAAGGGACATCGGTAATACCAAAAGGTTTGATGATGGGTTACGGATACAGAGAACTACTTGAAAATTTCAAGTGATTGTAGTTTTTATAGGTTTTTTAATCATTTGGTCGCTTGAAGACGTAACACTTTAGTATAAAAAAATGATGAACGACTAGAACCCGCCTCTACATCTGGATATCAAGCATAATTGGCCTAGAACGTTACCACTGCTAGGATCTAGGGCTTCTCTCTGTAATGGATTTCTGCTTAATCTAATGCCCAGCTTAGTGAGGGTTGCTGGATGGCGCATCTTTCCGAATTTTTGGTATCATGTCACGCCGTTTTGCTATCGAAACCGGCCAAATCCGACTGAACTAAATGAGTTGAAGAACACCATATGGTTGTGGCTAGTTCATGCAATGGGAATTAGGTATGTGGAGCTTTGATCTGGCATTCCAGTCTGTGTTTTTCAGCGAACCGAAGCAGTGTCTTCAAAGACACGTGGTCACAGCCCGTGTCAGCTAATGTGGTGTACGGTAAGGCCATTTACAAGATTGAAACAGCGTCGCCAAAAGTGGTAGAACGTTATAATTTTTGTAGTAGATGAAAGAGGCAGAACGGAGTTCTAAATATAATGTTCTGATTATTATAACGCCACTCCCTAATCTGAAATGTCGTCATGTAACGGGACATTGCAACTCGTGTACTTTGACCCGTACCATCGATATCGCGTGGAATGTGGCCACTCGCCTACCCGTAGCGCGCGAACAAATATCGTAAAGATAACTGAGGGTTCCTGTGAATGTGAAGACTGCACTGTTACCTATGTGAAATACCCACTATATCAGCGTCACCGTCACTGACAATTTCGTCAGGTAACGCAACAAATATCCGTCTACTTCCTTATATGGGCACTGAACCATGAAAGAACTTCCTTCAAGTAATACTCTTGTTTGATTTTACTCATCTTTTGATCGAAACCACGGCGCCGTCATCAGGCAGGTGCGAAATGAATGACTTTTAGATATTTACATTTTGATAAAAAAGATAAACGTATTAGGGTTTTCCGCAAAAATGATTCAGGGTTTGCTGATTGGTTTAGGGACTTTTGAACTCCCCTTCTTTTATCGCGTGGCACTTAGGACTTAGACCAGTGTTGGCAAAAAAGCAGGCGACGGCTCAAGTTTTAAATAACTTATTTAGAAAAAAGAAAGAAAAGAAAGAAAATATATTTATTTACATAAACTTTATTAAAATAGTAACATGTTTATGTAAATTTAACTAATTGCATAGTTAATAAAAGAGTTTATTAGACTTTTGTAATAGAATCCGCAACTCTCAATAGCACAGACGAGATAGTTTCACCTCTTTACGACGGAACTCCCACTCAATTTGTGCAAGTTTTAAAAAGATATTCTATTCCCAGCTATTCTGGATTTAAATTAGAGTAATTAATGAGGAAATCACTCAGCATTCCAATGGACTTATTGAAAACATTTCCCCATAAACAGTTTACGGTCGATCGGCGTGGGAAATTCTGTGGAAAGCTGGTGTTTACGCAAAACTATATTAACTCGGCGGTAATCGCTGAGATATTCGAATTATTCGCATTACTCACATGTTCGTCGATCGTTACACTTATCATTGCATCAAAGAGACTGGTGTTTGTGCCAGACGGTTCTCAACTGCCCACTAATGACAGCATGTCGGCTAATAAAAATATCGAAATAATTCATAGCAATTGACGTTCATATTTTTACATCAAAAATGTGTTCTCGGCGCTTGTAACGCTAATAATGGGATGACAGAGATAGTTTTGATGGTAATTGTCATGGATTGACGCAGTTACTTTGTGACATTTCCTGTAACTCAAAAAGCGCATTTTTTCCATAGCATGATGGGTGCCACGAGTCTACAAAGACGATTTAATAAATGTAGAGTGCGATAAAATAGCCTCCACCTTGCTACCTGGCTTGCCCATACCACGATGTGAGCTTTTCCCAAAAAGTTCGTACCGATTCGAGAGAACATATAAGAAGGTACATGAACCTGGGTCGCAATCATCCCGTTTCCTTTAATCATATAGCACGAGATACAATTAACTCATTCATAATTCATATAATTAGAATGGTGTTAACTTATTACGTCTTAATCGTTATCTCGGTCACAGAACTACTTAGTTAATTAGACCAGGAAGTGATGGTTATCGGTAAGTTCGCTGTTATCAGGGACAGCAGTTCACAGGGGGCACGGTGATGCGTCGTATTGCATATGAAGATTTAGATATATCATTACGTAGTAAAAAGTAACATATCATATGACATCACACCTGTAATCCCCGATGGCAGTTAGGCAGAAAAACCCAATAACACTTTGCTCGACCTGGGAATCGAACCCAGGACCTCATGCTCAACAGTCGCGCTTGCGACCACTCGACCAACGAGGCAGTCGAAAGTTTATTTTTTATTTTATTTTATTCTATTCGGGAAACTTACAGCTAATATAAACAATGTACATAAACAATACAAATTTAAAGGCCATTTACAAGTTTCCACAGATAAACACTTGAAACAAAAAAGAAAACAAAAAAAAGGTAGGTACAAAATACTAGAACATAAAAATACATAAATATAAAAATACAATAACATAAATTGGAAACAAAATACCGCGATCGAATAATACAAATTTCAAACTAACAATAATTAAAAAAAAAAAAACAGATCTAAAAACTAAATTCAGACGTAAACGATTACTTGTCTGTAAAAAAGTTCCAAGTAATTATACCATAGTTAAAAGTCATTATGCCTGGTGAATACTTTAGGGTCTTTGGGTTAGATCAGCCTGTATAATGTTCCCTGAGCTGAAATCGCCTGGGCCAAGTGCGGGTTGGTAGTTGATTTAAAGATAGCAAATCTATGTAAATGTTATAGGTACCACAAGAAACCGTCAAGTCTAGGTGATGAAATATGTTAGTATTCTTAAATGCACTAATTAATTTTGTTTCATTATGTGTTTACTCTATGATAACAGTATTTGGCGCAAAAATAATAGGACAGTTATCTTGCGCAATAACAACATTCGCTTAAAATAAAACTTTGATAACTTCTTACTTTCAGAGCAATGCTGCGGTTAAATTGTGAACCACCGATCGAACTATAACTGGGTTACAACGCGGTTAAGAATCGGACTAACCAATCCGGACAAATTGCAGATGCGGCTCAAGACACGGACACTGATACCTACTACGGTACTTCAGTAAGTATTTGTATGGAGTTGTCTATGCCCACTGTCCGTGTCCAAAACCGCGTCAGCAATTTGTCAAATCCTGTGTAAAGGACGAAGGATTTCATTTGTTTGTTTCCGACACAGGATTGGATTAAACTTTTCCGTGTTGTTAAACTCCTAGCACCGAATGCGCATGCAAATTGTGAAATATGACCGTATTGGTCTAGGTACAAGAATCCGTCCAAAAATAATGTCAAATCAACCTATAAAAGGAAAAACTCCTAACATATAAATGGCTGTTCCCCAAACGATGTAATTAATATCTCGCCTTGCAAGTCCTGTCGTTAGCTCATTACCGGAACTGATGGATCCCATTAGTTTACTGTGCCCGACAGGACCTATCATAAGTTACCACCACAGCTCACCTTGTGATTGATGCTGCTGAAGACACCAAACTCATAGACGACTTCTCCCTTACTCAATTTAGATAATCATCGACACGCTAAGAAGATCACGAAGGATACACTTATTGCGAGGAGACCGTTTCTTAGTTTAGTTATAGATAGCGCGGTGGTCAATTATGAAGTTAGTTGACCACCATAAAAACATTCTCATCTAAAATTTCTAGTCACAAACATTCATAATTTTATTTATGATGGCCGCCCACAAGTTGTGTACTGCGACATCGCCTCTATAATAAAAATTGAAGGAATTTGTTTTGTTCTAATTATATTTACATCAATCTACGCATCAGTCTGTCCGCTTGCATAGAGATCTTAAATTGTGGAATAAACAAGCACTTTTTCGTAAATGTTGCTGATGACGTAGTTTGAAATTCTTCATGGACCAATCAGAAAGTGTTGCAAATGAGAACTACACGCGATTTTTGTTGTCTACCAGGTAAGCGTAGGTATCTTATCTTAGTTGCTAAAAACATAATTATTTATACATGATTTACTTCATGTTTATACTTCTGACGCCGAAATCACATGAGAAAACGTAGCGACTCAATCCAATTTTCACTGGTTACGTTCTGATCTTCCAACCTACCTGCCTAAAAGAAAATCATAGTGTATTCAGGGGTAACCCAAGATATAACAGTAACGTTAGCTCTTGTTACCGGGAAAACCGAAAGTGAGTGCATGTAGGTGACGTCTGACGAACTGACAAAAACGCGTTACAGGAAAAGAGCGCATTTTTCGCGAAGTGTATTCCATAGTACGCATGCAGGGAAATTACCTTACCCAAGCGGCCTAGGGCGGAAAATACTGAAGAAGTCATACAAGAAATTTTGAAATATAAATAACTAAGGATAACATAGTTATGATGGCAGGAACTTCACGCTGCGTAATTTATTTCGTCAGCACTGCTCTCAAAACGGTGAAGGAAAATATCGTGAGCAAACTGGCAAGTCCCAGAAACAAGAAATACAGAAAGGTTCGAAGCCTATTTAGTGTTAAGAAAGCTTGAAGACATGTGAACCAAACCGAACTGAAGCCGACTGGTGGAATATGGTGCTCTGACTGGCACAGAGAGGAGGACTGTGTTGACGTGTCCCGGTAGGAACATTTATAGACTTATTATGCTTAGGTACTCTTTTATACAGATTGTGTCTAAGTTTTCTATAACCATGAATAGCGTGATACCGATGACGCTACGAGACACTGAAGTCATAATGATTACTGATTATGATTAATGTTTAAAATAACTTCCTCCGCGTATGTTGGTTGCAGAGGTCATCGAAAGGCTTGCAGGAGACTCATGTTCACAGGGTGATAAGATAATAGTGTCGGCCCTATGTTCACTACGTGAGGTCGGGATGATTATCACGCATCCATGCCCTATCATATGGTGTTTACAGCTGTCAGTCGACACCTGAAATAAAAAGCGCGGCTTGTGATGACCAATGCCAGTGTGAGCATGTTCCTAAGGGGATGATAGGTGTCACTGTATTGACTATCCCGGTATTGCAAGAAAATCCTTTTCATCAACTGGATTGTCTGTTGTCTTAGCCATTCTACTTCATAAAATCTTAAATGCACTGACTGACAACGCACAGCTGTTGGGTCTAGAAGCAAAGAATTTTGCACAAAGTTCTTGTAACACACGTAAACACTAAGCAAATAACATCTTCTAAAGGGGTTAAATAGGGGGGTTGTATGAAAGGTCTTTGTATCTTTGTCGTTGGGAAGTTCCGTCTTACACACGGCTTGTCTGTAAAATATCACATATGACAACGTACGTTAGTAAATCCGTTTGGCTGCCAAAGTAGTGCTACTTTCCATAGCTTGGCTGCTAACGTCTGCTTCTGTCCATATCACTGACAATTTACCAGCCATGTAGAAACCTCCTTACAATAATGACACTGACTGACATTTTTTTCCATTTGTCTGACCCCCTGCAGAGGCTATTGACACGTTAAAGAGCTCGAGATCTTTCTCGGCCAAAATCAGCATCATCCTAGGATCACTCTTTGACCCCTTATCAGCTACGTGACTCATTCCGCCATATTTATTAATATTTCTGTCAATATAGCTACAGCGGTCGGGTAGCTGAATTAAAGTAATTGCTTGATACCTCGGACGTGTCGATGATAAGGTTCTGTTTACGTGGGAACACGAAACCTCGGGAGGTTGCCGCCCTGTACTGTTGGCTATATTGATTTACTAAGCAGTTGAATAGGTGCTTATGTAGCAGGTTTAGTTGCGAAAAACACCTTATCCACTATTTACTATAGAGCCTTAGGTATTTGTATATTGGGATTTTCATGCATCATTCCAAGGCTGGGTTTTTGCAGAGCCTTTAAATTCTTGATATGTCTAGGTAGGTAGTCATCATTGTTCTGCCCTTGTCCAGTATAACTTGGGGTAGGTTGGGTTTTTCTTCCATTCCCCACTGTAAACTTTCACACACACACACTTTTTTTATAACGGTATTATTTAGATTGTTTATGGTCTTCCTAGGTTAGGTTAGGGTTTAGGCAGGTACTTAATTTTATTGTCCATCAAATACAAACTTTTCACAATAGAACAGAAAAGTTCTCAAAACCTTTTAAAAACCTCCTTTGGAGGCTATTACTAGCAACTTATCCGAATAGTTCATACGCTAAAATTAGACTTCATTACAAATATTAATAATGATACAATTTTAATCCTCGTTTTTACGTCATTCTAGGTATATCGTTAAATCATCGGTACACAAATAAAAAATAAACATTATGTCATACATAAGCGGATGCGCCGGCCCACCTGACGATAACTGTATTTGTGACAACGAACAACAACTACAGGTGCAATAGCTTGCAATCATAAAGGTCTTGGTTGCTAAGGTCGGCTAACAGATGGGTTGCTGAGGAGTTGGTTCCGCCACCTCTACTCCCCAGCCAAACACTAGAAAGTGGAAAAGTGACAACGCTTGATGAAATTGTAACGTACAAAAAGTTATTATATTATTTTTACTTTGGCACCGGAAAAATGCGTAGTGGTCACGACTTTACTGTTTAATGGTTCCGGTGGTGTTTGCATAGCCTGACCTCTTCTTCCTTTGTAGGTACAAAGGAAGAAGAGGTCAGGCTATGCAAACTTTCGTAAACAAATTTAAAAAATAGTACATTACTGCAGCGGCCAGCAACAGAGGCATTGAGGGACGAACGAGCACACATACGTAAGTCCATAAATGCCTAGTTGTGGCCAAGGCTTGTATAGTACTTTTCTCAAATAATGCGAGGAAATGAAAACTCTCGCGTTGAAGAGTTCATTTGTTTTTTTTTTCAATAAACTGTTTTCTATTTGCAAGCCAATTCGAAATTTAAATAAAACCGTTGATAAGCTACCTCCTTGGTTGCCATGTTTCAGAGTAAAAGATCGTTCCATTTTTTTATACATAATTTATACTTACGTTGATATGTAATTTGTGGAGATAAATAAAGATTTTATTTTATTATTTTTAAATAACACGACAAATATGAGTTTACTATGTAATTTATTTGGCCGCTAAACACGACAGATATGGATTTTCATACAACTTTTGCCGGCCGCTGGTCGCATCTATCTGGCCAGTACAGCAATTTCGATTTATCTCGAAGAAGGTTGTCAAAATAATGCTCAAATTTCCAAGCATGGTTGAGAAAAGGTATTGAACGGCACTGATTCTCTTTGGAGGATAAAATAAGAATAAGTTTTTCTATAGAAACGAAAAGAGGACGTAAATAACATTATATCTAAACAACAAAGGTTAATCCAGACATTTATATTTTGTCCTAGAAGTTACGTGGCTGATGCACGATGGAGCAAATGAGTCCTGGAAACCGTATATCCAAAAGAATATGAGACGCCCCCAGCTCGATAGTCTGAATTCGGAATGCTGAGAACAGGGAGGGTGTTTTGGCTTAGCTTGGGAATGGCTTACCTATAGCGAAACGTACCAAGGTATGTTGTGGCAAATCAGTCTATCAGCTGAGTTGATCTTTGATTGATTGAATACGTGGCGATGATTAACATCCGCAAGTCACCAAGCCATGTAACAGCAGCATCGAGCCGTTTAAAAGTCAAGCACTATTAAGACTGCATTCCTAAAAAGTAATTAGGCATGCTCAAAAAAACTAAACTTTATCAAGCAGGTCATTAATCACACCTGTTTATTTATTTTCCTTTGAAGATCATCAGATTATTGATTAGTTGATATCATTGACTGAAATGGATCACTGGTCACCCGAGGAATGGCGTGACTTTAAGATTTTATCCTGAAAGTTGATAATTGCTTTATCAACTTTCAGGATTACGTGCTGTGATATTTTACTAGGTATATTATGAATTTATGATACTTTGGGAAAATTAAGTAGGTTTAGGGCTAAAGTTAAGCATTATTATTTAATTAAGTTCTTAGTCACGGCTGGAGCAGGGTCAGAATTCGCGTCATTTATTTCATCACTACGGCTGTCAAAGGAATAAATCATGAAGAAAGCTGCCCTAGAACCAAAACTCACACTCGCACTCGTCTTGCATGGTAGATTACGGCCGACTCTCTCTCACCGACAGAAGGTGGAACGTTAAAGCCTAAGCTAGCTTGAGACTCCACTCGCCTGAAAGTCGAAAAACAAGATGTTGCTGGTGCATCTACTCCTGCAGGACTGTGCAAGAGCAGATGCACCACAAACGCAAATTCTAAATTGGTTGTAAATAATAAAAGAATAGACTTGAAACTTCTGGCGTGAGTTTAGTGCAATAAGTGCTCTGCCTTCTCCAAGTAAAAATCTGAACGAAGCTAAAATAGGAGCAGCAAAATGATTGTTTATTTATACTTCTTAGGAATCAAATGTAATCATAAAAAGATCGGGGCCAAAGCTATTTCAGGTACCTCGGTAACTAGGCCTCCTGCTAGAACCCTACAATTAGGACTAATAACAATATGGAAGTAAAACACCATATTTGGTTGCAAACTTCCCATCAGCATAATGTGTTGCGTGAAAAACATCTATTAGCCTACATTACAACTTTTCAGATCAAAACATCACGCCTGTATTTCCTAGAAGGGCTAGGCATAGCTATAGTACAACCACATTTCAATAGTTTTGTTGAAGGCTCACCCCTCATGTAGGGTATTGGCGTTCTTTTAAAAACCCAATAACACTTGACTCGACCTGGGAATCGAAACCAAAACCTCAAGGCTCATACCTCAAGGCAAAGCTATGAAAAGTTACACTATTACCAAAACAGTGCAACTTATCATAGCATGACTACACAAGTTAATTGTCCACCAAATCACTGAGAAAAACACGTTGCAAGACGATGATTAAAGTCTACATTCCAACATTCCAGATTGTGTACTGTAAAATTACGGCCTTCCGAATAAACGTGACTCGGTAAATTCATTCATGGTGTTTCAGTGAATACCGGTATATATATATGTTTCTATGGCGGTCTAGCTGTACCGTGGCACCGCGGCCAGGGTACTGCGCTAGGCGCGCTACGTCATAATTTCATGAGTAGGCAATTTTTCGTATGTCAAGGTTGCACGACCGCCAAGCTTAAAGCACAAGCGATTTGTGCAAGAAAGTTATTTGCCGTGCTTCTGTTCTGTGGGTACTTGTGCAGTGTACTATGCATACTAAAATTACAGATAGAAAGTAAAAGTAACTCTTAAATCCGTCTGTCTGTTACCTTGTCTGAACTGATTTGGATTACATTTGGCATATGGATAAAAAAGGGGATCAGGGTTAGTTAGTACATTTTTTAACCCGGTAGTACGTTTCCGAGGGATATTCCAATCATCACGCGCTTAGTCACGGGGAAAAGCTGGTAAAATTAATCAGCTCATAATTAATGTTCCCACTGCTGGGACATATGTCTCAAGAGGTCACAGGTCGGTCAGAGTGACACTCGTATGAAAAGCTCACTACAAGCTCTCTCATTAGTTAATAAGATAAATCATATTAAACCGATTTCTATAAAAACTTTTATTTTGGGTTTGTTATGACATATTTATATCGTATAATATAACCTAAGACCCCATTGTGGGTCCATTATCTTACTTAATTGAACATTTTTAAATACGGCACTAAAAATAATGCTGAGTCATCACGAATCATCGTTTCTTCATTCAGAGCGAAAAAATTGTCATAACTGAGATATTCAATCGTGAATCATATGAAGATAAATGAAAGTACATAACTCCGAGATAAGTAGGTGATGAATATAATGCTGATATCTTTGCAGACGTTTCAGCTCTATCAGCCTCACTTGCCATAACTTTTAATCCTAAAACGACAGACTTATTCAAGAAAGTTAATACTTGAATTGAAAATACTAACACGCATGTGCTTATTACTTCATCACCATCTCAATAAAACGGTGAAGGAATACATCGTGGATGGTCTTGCTACAACCTAAAGTTCCAAGACATGTGACATCTTCCAATCCACCGCGTGCTGGAGTACTGCTTCTTCTCATAGAAAGGAGGCTAGTGCCTATGCTAAGTAGGTGATTTCTGATTATGCTAAGGTGTGGGTAAGTTAATTATCTCGCAGTGCTAATTAAAGCTTCGTTCCGAAAAATCTATCCTGATATTATAAAGAGGTAAAATATGTTTATAAGTTTGTCTGTAGGGGTAATCTCCAGAACTGATGATCCAATTCTAAAAAATCTTTCACTGACAGAAAGCTACATTATTCGTGCGTGCTATAGGCTATAAATTATGTTTATATCATGCGTATTCGCAGAGCTATCACAAGTTTTGCAGACTAAGTCGCGGGCGAAGTGCTAGAATTATATATTCTGGTGCACGACACAAAGTAACTTAGGCAATAGCAGGCAATAGCTTTCATTTCCGAGAAGAAAAACATGCAGTAGACAGTAGTAAAATTAAGAGCTTTCATATTAGATCAAAAAACTACGTTTTCTCGGATCGCTACAGTTTAGACATACTACCGGATAATCACCATCTTTAGAACACAATCACAAAACTCAAGGCTACGCATATACACGACAGAATGACGGATCACGAAATATTGGCATTGTTACAAAACTGACCATTCTGAGGTACTTACATTGTTTCACTAAGAACGAGGACTACACTGACAACCGATAGACGGCTGGCATCCGTTCAAACTGACAAAAACTTCGTTGAAGAGTTAAACTAACAGAAAAAAATAGGCCAATGTTGAAATGGAAACTCATCAAAGATAGGGTTCACAGTCCAACCGGACATTGGCAAAGGAATTGACTGTACGGTCAGTTAAGAGCCAAACATTATGTGAGCTACTTTGTATTTTTTTCTCGTTTTTTATTTGCTTGTCATCGCTACTCGTAATTAACCGGTTCTCAGAAATTTCATAATTTTTGTAACTTTTGAAAAGTCTTACGAAATAATTGACCGTTAAAATGACATAGGTACCTAAATCTGACAACCAGATTACCAAAGGGTGGGTAGTTCGTTACCCAGTTGTGGAGGTCAGATAGGCAGTCGTTCCCTATAAAATATTGGTATACAACCGGTTAGACTGGAAGTCGACCCTGACATATTTGAAAAATGCTTGGCGGACGATGATATCTTAATAACATAATTGGGTTTATTTAAAGCGCGTACCCAAAACCGGTCTGCTGGTGGTCAAGAAACTTTGAGTGTACCTAATAGATTTGGGTCACGGACTTAAAATTATGAATGAATCACGCTGGGCACGTCCTGTGGACGTGACATACACGTTACTGTGGTTGTAACAAGCAAAGACTATCGTTTAGACGATGTATGGTGGGCTACATCAATTGGGTACATCACCGCATCTCACTAACTAGAAGAATTCGGTCAGTATTGAAGCGAAATCAGAAGAATCAGCAGAATCGCCAAAAACTGACAACCAGCCTTACCAATGGATTTTGTGCTCCCCATTTACTGGGTTGAGGAGATCTGATAAGCAGCCGCTCCATGTAAAATATTAGTATTCAGCTGTATCCGGTTAGATTATAAGTCGATATCAACATAATTGAGGAAAAATCTAGGCACATGACGATTTCATGGTCAGTATTCAATCGCTTGTGAATTGTACCATCACATTTCAGCACTTCGGAAAATCAAGCTCAATCCGCGAGTGGCCGGGGTGGTTCACATTCCGACGAGTCACCACGCCATGTGACGACATATACAGTCAAACTATGACGTGTACCCTACATACACACGCTTTCTCAGAAATATTTTCATACAACACTGCTTTAAATTAGCCCTTCATAATGAATTCCTAGGAATAATTAGTAGCTAGAACCCTGGAACCTAGAAAACTCATGCAAGTCTATTAATTTGTCTTTATCCAGGAAAATGTTAGCGTTCGTAACAAGTTACTATGAAAATATTCATAAATTCATAAGTTACTGTTAAAACGTAAATAAATAACAAGTATGTAAGTTCTATACAACGTAATGCATCATTCATTCTCCATTACCGTCAAGGAAGTGACATAATAGCATGTATAATGTCGGACTTTCAAGATTTCCTTCCGTATCCTTATTATATTATTTTTAATTGATGTAGGTCGTAACTCGACGTCCTTTTATGTTCTGCGTAATCAGATCAGGGGAAGCACAGGACTAAATACATCCGTACGGTGCCTTTGGGGATACTGGCATCAGGGGGTGTCTAGGGGAAAAACCCTGTTTCCCTTCGGGTTTTAAAATAAGGAATAGTGCATTTCTGATCACTAAAAACACAGGTAAGCAAAATGGAAAGGAAGAAAAAGTTCCATAGCAGTCATCAGTATTCTGTAGAGCATTCAGAAGCAGGTGCAAGGAATCGAAAAACCGTCAGATATGCTATCAGACGGCGCCGCTTTACGCGGAACGCGTGCGCACGTGAAGATTAAAAATTAGATCATAGATCGTATCTTAAATAACAATAACGTAAAGTGATCGAACACAATATGCGATATTATATTACTTCATGATAACCGCTTAGGAAAACCCCACGACATTTTTTTGTGTATTGGATCCGTCCAAGTCATTCTTTGGTATTTTAAGATGCAAAAGTAATTTGGAAATAGTTTGATAATCATACATTGCAATGTATCGCATGATTGTTCAGTCAAAATCAGTACTTGTAATACTCCAATTGAATTCCCAAATAGTATTTGTATTAATCAACGAAAATAATGTAGGTTAGTGCCAAGTGTAGGCGCAAGCGACAACATGTCCGTCTAGTTCAAACACATCACACGCAACATTTATACTTGTTACATTATTTGCACTGTAACCGTAGATATCATATACACAAGGTATCACCGTCGTGTATCGCGCCTAGTAATCTGTTTACCCCATGTTCAAAAAAGCAAGTCGGTAAGAATTGCACAATATTTTATAATCTAGTCTACTTTCTTCTCGACTTTCTCATTTCTTGGACTGTCAAGGTTGTTTTCCTCAGTTGTAGCTGTCGGACATTGGTCACGCTGGTCAGTGGGTGAACCCTACAACCGGTCTCCGACCTCAGCGACGGTGGAAACTGCATATGACGTCATGAAATTACCGATGCCGACGACTTCACCTTAGGGGTTTCCATACGCGCACTGTCGCAATCTCAGCCAAATTATCATGGAACTAGCTTTTCCAATTAATTTTAAAGATAATTACTATAGAAATAGGATTAAATAGATAAAGTATTCATGATGAAATTCCATTGGATTATGACGTAGAGACAGTATTCATCAACTCTCTAAAAAAGTTTCTAGAATGTGACGGTCCATCTGCAAAGTTCCGTTCAAAGTTCCTGAAATTCGGGAACAGTAGCGCTTGGTGGCAATTTTTGGGGTGTCAGCGTGGTGACGTAGCATCAGCTGTGCTAACAGTGCACGTCGGCGATGACGCAAGGCGCTGCCGGCCGTGCCCTCCGCCGGTCCCACGTGTTGAGTCGGCTGCTTTATAACAGCATACCGGCCCACCTCCGGGCACAAGCCAACTGAGCGCCGAGCGAGACACACGCAGTGACAGTGGACACGTGAACACAAGTGCTTATACTCGTACATAAATCGTGAATCAAAAAGTGATAATTAAAGTGAAAGGTGAAATAATAATAATAATGTCTAAAATCGTAATATTGTGTGTGGTGTTGTTTGTGGTGGTTGCCGGACATAAGCACCACCCCAAGTTCCCCAAAAATGCTGAGGATTTTATAATACCGATGCCGAGGAAAGGTGAATGTTTATTTTGATTTATTACTTTTTTCCAAAAGGAGAATAAAATTCAAAATGTATTTAAAGTTGACTGATGAATCTCTGAAATATTTTTAGGTGTGCCATTTGATCATCAGAAATATTTTTAGGTGTGCCATTTGGACCCCAATAAAAATTATGGACTTGTATTTTTTTTTTTGCTAATCATATTTTTTTTCTCCTCAGTGGCATGTTCTGGTGACAATGAACGTGAACGTGGAAACATTATTGAACAGTCCAAGTGCGGAGACCCCAAAGAGGTCTTCGAATACTTGAAGGTGAAGGCTGCGCACGAGCAGGTAAATATCACTCAACAAACTTAATTATCAATTTAATAATGATAAGTAGTTAGGAAACAATGGATTTTTAACTATTCATTATGATTATGACACAATTAAGTTTTCTTAGCCCCCGATTTTATAACGTGTCATTAGAACTCATTATCTTATGACCTTATTAGCAAACAACTCGCGACTATCGCGCAACTCCATCATTACGTGCCAATGACTCCCAAGATAATTATAGTTATTGGAAAACGAAATCCCATCCTCAAACCGTTTTTGGGCAAACATTTGCAATCAGATTACCTTTCAATTGCCGCGATGCGGTGACGTCTCAAATTTCGTCATCAAATAAATCAGTGGCAATGCTAAATGGATTAACATTTACCCGATTAACAATCAAATTACTCATCGGCAAATATTAGATATTATATGTACATCCGCGACCGTTTCGCGGTTACTAAACACGGCGTGATTAGCGTCGCGTGAGAACATCCTCGACTCTTGTATTGTACGATAGCTGACGAGTATGTGTTTCCCCAGATCAGTCCCCGCGCGGTGTGGGTGAAGCGCTGCGTCGGCCTCTGCGAGTACGACAACGAAGGCACCTGCGTGCCCACCGAGACCGTCGTCCGACATATTCCCGTAAGTACATCACACGCTATCTCTTATCTACACTCAGCTAATTCTGGTGCATCCTTGACCCGCTTACTATATTTGTACCAGAGTACGGCGAGTTGCGTAACTATGATTGTCCTTAATGATAATAGTGACATAACTGTGAAGAATATAACTGCTTCCATGAGTCAGCACATTTGTGCGGGTATTTCTAGATGATCAGAAGTTCCGTTGTTTAACGGAGATGTTAATGTTCATGTTGTTACAGATACGAATATACAACGCGAAGACCAACAAGGAGACGTGCGCGACGTACCCCATCGTGGAGCACGTGTCGTGCGGCTGCTGCTCACTGTCGCCGGAGGAGTGCGCGGCGCCAAGGGTGTACAATCCTCGTAAGTGCGCCTGTCAATGTCCCAACATGGAGGAACGCCGCAATTGTCTCAAAAAGGTTCGTAAGATAATGGATGTCTGTAGCAACACTAACGTATCGTCGGGCACATGCCTCGCCCACTCAGCGTCAGCACTTTCCTCTCCCGCCTTGTTAACACACGCTTCTTTTACTTCTCTCTCGATGTTGTTTATCCTTCACAACCTACCTGTGTGATCCGCGTGTCTAGCTGTGTTTGCTTACAACGAGGTCAAGTCAACACTGGCCTACTCTCAGTTAGAAGAACAACATATTTGGTTAATGTTTGACGCCTGCTCTACGTCGACGCGTTTTGTACTGACATCCATTGTCTTTCAATCTTTTGCTTTTGTGTGCACTCTTATTTTTTACGCGCATGTGCTTTGTCACTATTTTGTTGTTTTTGTTTTTATTCAATCAGTAGCAAATTATCAAAGTAATCAAATAACTGTCCCAATTTTCAATTTAATTAAAAAATCATAGTGACAAACTACTTTTTTCGCGACAAGGTTAGCAATGTTCCTTTTACTTTGTTACAGCGGAACCAGAATATGAGGTGGAATCGGTATAAATGCGCCTGCGAGCAGCGAAAGAGAGTCTAGTGGACTCGCCGATAAGACATAACGTGGTCCGCAAATGGTGGGCCAGTGGTACCAGAGTCCTAAGACAGTGTTGTGAAACTTAGAGACAGTAATGTGAACAGAGCATGAGAACATTGATAGTGAGGTGACATCGACAGACTTTCTTCTGTGGAAGCTAGTGACGTGTGAGTCAAGTCATGACTCAAACACAATATTTGGATGCGATAGTCACCGGTCACGAGGTGACAAAACTAAAGTCTCGTGCAACCAGTATACGTAACGACTGAGTGAAGTGTCTTAATTATTCAGAATGTAACAGTATTATAGTGTTGTAAGTTATTTATTTGTTTAGCTTTAAGATCAAATGGGGCCAAAAGGTGCTGTGAGTAGGCATTGCTAATTTATTCCATGACTTTTTGGTTTGCTGTCTAATGTACTTAATTTACTCAAATTCGTATTATTTGTAATATATTATTTATTGTAACTAGTTTTAATGTTCCTTAAAGGAAACTCTTCAATGGGAGGGTAAAGGTGTGTTGGGGGATGCCAATTGCTGCTTATCAAGCTTTTACAAGAGCTTTCAGAGTCGTTAATTTCTCAGTTTCACTCAATTTCATTTTTGCTCGACCTTGGAACCAAACCTCGCACGTTAGTGATCGTAGTTCTAAACTGACGAGGCTAATGTTCTTAGCTTAGGTTAATTATTTATTTATTTAATGTTAATGTGCATTTTTCTCAATTCTCCGAGCGACATCACTGTTCAGTATTTTAGTAATTTTAGTATTTAATGACGAGCGTGAAACTGAATTTTGCGCAATTCCTAAATTGTGATAATAGGTATTCCATTGCTGATAGGTTAACTTTAGATTTGTTATGTACTTAGAGAATAAGTTAAACTAGATTCTG
Source organism: Eugnorisma glareosa (assembly GCA_947578425.1). Taxonomy (NCBI): domain Eukaryota; kingdom Metazoa; phylum Arthropoda; class Insecta; order Lepidoptera; family Noctuidae; genus Eugnorisma; species Eugnorisma glareosa. Next base: position 20,636,057 of record OX387970.1, on the reverse strand, counting down.
AAGTATTTGCTGTCTAGTCATGAATTAAGTTTGTTTAAAATTATATATCTTAGTATTGCTCTCTTTTGTATATTTATGCTAGATTTAATTATTGAATTTCAGGCACCTCCTGTACTTACATTAGGACCTAGTCTTCTATTGTGCCAAAGGCATAGAATCTCGTAGGTTGTCTTATTTATTCGTTTTATTATTTATTTTATTTATTTATTATTACTGAACGGAGGTACTCGAGCTTTAAAAGCTAAGCGACAGACATGATTAGAATTAAGCTTTTGTATTTTAGTGAATAAGTTATAAAATAAACAGTTTTTAGAAAAACAGAACCTAAAACTATATTTTCAATTAAATCCCTGAATGACTAATGATCTTAGATCACGTACAAAACCTAAAATAAGAGGAAAAGAAAAGATTCCTCGAGAAAACTTTCTATACTAGCCGGAAACGATCACTCGGAAAATGCCATTCTGGCTGAAGGGTTAACTTACAGACATCCCAGGAAATCTTTAGCTGCCGTCGTCATCCGCCTAGCCTTTCCCAACCATGTTGGGCTCGACTTCCAGTAAGTATAACCTGATGCAGCTGAATACCGAACTTTGCCTATAGATACCGCTTATCTGAGCTCCAGAACTCAGGGTTACCTCGTGATAAGACTAGGTGTGAGACTTGCAGGCTTCTAAATATATATCCATTGCTGGGTCAGGTTATGGTTAGTAGAGTAGGTTCAGCTGCTGCTGTGGACCTATGGTGATGGCCTACAAATTGAAAGACTGCAAAATAAGTCGGTAAACTTCAACAAAATAAAATACGCCTTCTCTTCATGCAGATAGATGGAACGCATTAGTATTACTGAATAGGTACGTTTTGCTCTCCATTGTGTGTTTTAAAAGTGTATTGAATTACTGAAACGACGTTCTACCGAATTAACATAAACTTTTCGGAGACTATGTCAATCCAAACCATTTTGGACTTTCCCATCACGTACCGAAATCTAGAGTTTTCCAGTTTTCATACAATGTTACAGATACAGTGAACCCCTAGAAGATGAACTTACAAATCTGATCCCTAAATCACGCGACCATCACGATCGTTTAAAATATATGAATATCGATCGTATGACACATACATTACAATCAATAATATTATTATACAATTTGTGGCATTACCTCGGATAGAAATGTAAACTGACATTGGCACGCGTTAACACAATGATAATTAATTAATCAATAATATAATACCGAGAATGCACATTCTTTTATCTTTTTTGTATTGAAATTGAAATAATGAAGAAGGCGAGAATTTGATTGATCGATTTTTCAATGTGCGTGCGTGTGTGTGTGTTTAATAATTATATTGTGGAGGAGTTCCTCTCTGGAACAGGATATATACAACTATACAGGGTGTAACAGGACCCTTCACGAAGCCGTCAACCAAGCATTCTGTACATCAAAATAAGCAACTTTACGCAAAAGTTATTTTTGGCAAACGACTTTTTTTTTGGTTGAGAAATCACGTTTTACGGTAGGACTCGATGTAGCGCACTCAAAACATTGTGCTGGGGCCTTAGTCTGCTATTGCAATAGTGTCAGAATGGTCTATAATTGATTTAATAAGGCCCCTAGCCCACGGCGTATTGAAGCGCGAAACTCGTTTGACGTGCGTACAAATGGTAATTCGTCTGCGCGGGGCCTTATTAAATCAATGATAGACCACTCTGAGACTAGTGCAATAGCAGACTAAGGCCCCTGATGGATGGATTGCATAGTATGGTGGTCGTTGAGTTGTTTCAAAATCTTACATTAAAAACATGTAGGTATTAAAAAAAAAAACTTGTGATAAGTTGTAACTTTGATTCCTAATATCTCCGTAACTAGAAGGTTCCCAGGTATGGTCTACAACAACAAAAAATGATCGCAATGACGGGGACAACAAGTGCCTTTCGGCTTCGTTAAGGGTCTTGTTACACCCTTTAATTCTTCATCCAGCATTGAAAAGGGAAGGGTCCTCTGACCAGATGGAGGTTTTTAATGCCTGACGGTTGTAAAAACCTCTAAGAACGTCTCTTCTCAATATATGATGGTATGCCAACTTCAGGTCCATTTTCCGGATAGTCATCATTCGTTTGGGCCAGGACTGAAGAACGGAAAACTATTCCCAAAATCAATAGGGATACCCTATCACTGGGTTGTGAACTTGTGATAGCCAGTAGGCAGTCGCTTCACGGAGTACACTGGTGTTCAGCTTCATCTGGTTATCTACACTGGAAGCTGATGTAAACAAAGTTGAAAAAACGCTAGGCATATGATGAATCAAAGGGTCGGTGGCTGGATCACAGGTGTTTTGCATGCTTGAAATCTATATCTAATACTGATAACGTTGAAAGTCTTTGAAAAAGCCGAATAGATAACAGTAGATAACACATTGATCTTATCGCTGCTGGTGTAAATCACGATAAGCCTGTGTGTAGCCCTTGCACTCTGCGTCTGTGCATTATAAGCTTTGATAGATCTGTTCCCGACTACGTTAACCAGGTTTTTTTGACATCGCCTCTTAAATATGTGTTTTCTTTTGTAATACCTAATTCTAGGCAAATTTTTGAATAATTATGCATCAAGAACTTTTGCCCTCAACCCAGCTACGCTCAGTCATTAACCTAGATTTAAGTCAAGATTAAGATCGTGATTCGATTCTGAATCTGGGTGTATGTACACAAGGTTTGTCAAATAGGCAATGAAGCACAGAGAAGCCCCCTATTTTTTTGCGGATCGTAAATCATCAAATAACCCCTCCCGCTCTGGGCTGGCCAGGAGGGAGTGTCAGACTTTAATGACTAAAACCCATCCATGTTCCTTAATCGCCCTTTGTGTTCCGGGGCCGCGGTATTTCTTTCGAACAGTCCCGCAGCCTCGGCAGGCATCGGCCCTTGCGCATCTCTTTGAGGCGCGCGTGGAACACTCTTGCGCCGTCGACACGGCCTGTCGTATAAGACGGACATACGGCGAGCTAGCCCGTAGCTCACCGTCCACAGGCTCGCACAGAGAAGCCCCTTACCTGTACAAAATATTGGATACGTATTTTTGATTTATTAACGTAAACAAACAATGAAGTCGATAAAGTGCGTCGAAAACTCACGTGACGTCACTTGTATGTACACTTTTTACCTACAAGTGATGTCACAAACCCCCACTTCGATTATTTGATGCATTTATCTTCGTCATTGTTTATTGATTTATTAAAACTAAAAATAATTATACAACTAACTGACGGACTAAATAGAATCATATATTTTTACTCAGGAATCATCCTAATTGACAAGTTCAACTCCATAAATTGCCAGTAAAACTGCATTGTTACTGAAACGGCTTTTTATTATACATTGGATTTATCGATCTAAGTGTACAACTATATCCTGCGTATACAAACATAAACTCACGCCTTTTTAAGCAGAACATACTCGCACCTTTACCTGCGCAGTTCGGTTGCGAGTACATGACCTTTCTGAAAAACATCACCAATAAGGTCAGTACGAGTGCGTGTCCTTCTAGGGTGTCCCCCTTCCTGTGTTTACACTTACATCTTTTATTATACTCATAACTCCTCGTGCGTACCCCTACCCACCCATATCATAAGTTTTTCGACAAGCCATTCGCACTGAACTGGTTTCTAAATCATGCGGGATGCCCCTACCTTATACCGGCTACTGCAGATCAAGGAAATTCCATGCCTAAAATATAACTTTCAATAAATTAAACGAGTTTGAATATTAATTTGATTATAACCACAGCATTTGGATTAATGGTCTGATTTGCATTAATAAGTGTTGCGGTCTTTAAAAATTATTTGGGTTTTAGATAATTAAGATAAAATTCTTGAAACAACGGTACGGGTATATCCCTCTTGACGGAGTAGTATTTTGTTATTATTACTAGCGCCACCCTGTCAAAGTCATTTGAGCGTCAAAAGATGCTTATAGGACTATAAAGATTTTTATTAACTACTTTTAATAATAGATATTCCCTTAGGCTTTTCCTAACCGAAATAGCGGAGTGTTCCTATCGAAAATATTACATGAATACTTGCAAATAGTCTCTTTAGTCATAACTAGAAGTCCTGAATTCACAAAAAAGTTACTTCTAGGCTGCCTTTTACCATCGTCTTCTGGATCATCGTCAGTGACAGTCAACAGGTGCATATAACGCCGTCACACGTTTGGATCATCGTCTATGATAGTCAACAGGTGCATATCACACCGAAACACGTTTGGATCATCGTCAGTGATAGTCAACAGGTGCATAACACGCCGTAACACGTTTGGATCATCGTCAGTGATAGTCAACAGGTGCATATCACGCCGCAACACGTTTGGATCATTGTCAGTGTTAGTCAACAGGTGCATATCACGTGTCCTTGTTCCATTCTTACCTGTCAACGGTCACACTTTTATTGACTAATTATTCTTTCATCAATCATGATTATTAGGAGCCTATCGTATTACAACGCCACTAGCAAAGAAAAACGTTGTCATTTAGTGCATGTGGACCGAAGATACACATCTTCAGTCAAGTTTGACACAATCATACACATTTTTTTGCATATTCATAATGACCATATATTAAACGTTTGGACAGACTATGAATTAACAAATTATTTTAAACAACAGTTTTTTGTACATAAACATATTTTTGATAATGGTGGAGGTAGGTAAATACTTAGACGATTACTTGAAAAAGATATGTGTTTGCTTTGACCAATATATATATTTCTTATAATAATAACCAAACTAGTGTTTTCTTTCAAAGACTCATTGGCTGATGAATATATAGTACGTTCACTCTAGTTTATAAATAAAGAGTATAATTACCTTCTACTGTGATAGGATATGATATAAAAAGGTCACTGGTCCATTAATTATTCGATATTACCCTTACCCCGTAAACCACACCGATACCACAAGATAGTTCTCAGAAGCAGTCAGATTGTAATCAGTTAAAAATAACTGGTAAAATTCGGGCGTCATACACCTCTGCCCTTACCGTCCGGGGAATACAGGCGTGCAGTTATTTTATTAGATTCAATTCCTAAGACACGATGCAAGAATGCAGTATTGGAATTATTGAACGTAATGCACCTAATAAAAAAATAGTAATAGTGCCGAGAGCCCGCAGGTGGCTACGAGCTACGCGGCGCTACGGCGTAGCATCTTGTACTGGCGGGCGCGGCGGGCCCGTAGCCGCTACGCAAAGCTTTCAGTATTTTGACTTTATTATAATACTGATTCGCTTCTGCGCCCGTAGCTTGGACCCTGTTCCCAATACCGGTGGGCTACTATTTTTTATATTTTAAATGTTTTTCCTAGGTCTTTTTTAAGAAATATTTAAAAATGTAAACTATATGTAAGAAAAGGAAATAATAATATTATAGTAAAATGCTATTATCATAGGTACAAGGTGTAAAAGACTGTGTGACAGTGCTTATGTTGCGGTAAAAGCAAGCCTAGACTATAAAAAAAATACTGTTCTAAAACGCCTGCAACATTAGGGTAAGTCCAGGATAGGTGCCGCGGCTTCGGATACTCTATGTCAGAAATGTCGTAGGCTAAATCGTACAAACATTTTTTAATAAACTTAATGGGAGACTTTAAATCTCTGTGGTAAATTAATACTAAATAAAAAACAGTGCATTAATGAAAAACTGTGGAACAATGAGATTTCATATAACATTTCTGCACTGTTTTGGTTCTAAGCAAGAAAGACGTCCTTTGTGATCGGTTTTGTAGTGATTAATGTTAACATTACTACGTAGTTGAAAGAAAATAGAATAAAGCTGCTAAAATGATCTTCCGTTAGCTCTGAAAACTTTATTTTACTACTTTATTTTATTATATACTAGATTACGTGTATAAGATGATTTTTATTTGACCAATAAATAATGCTTCTGTTGTTCACTAATTCTAGATAGACATAATTATAAAAGATGTCACAAATTAATGTTAAATAGTGAATACAAACTGATTATTGAAACTAGTATGTTTTATTTAAATAAGCATCTAATATTGAAGCATTTATACAGCAAGTCTTCTATCCCTCACGTTAGGCATTATCCAACTAGTGAGAGGTTAAAAAAGACTCAATTTCCTCAAAATCTATGAAACTTATGTAAAAACAAAAAGGGTACCATCATAGATTAAAGATCAAAGCTACCATATTTGACGACCCGAATGGCGCAGCGGTAGTGAGGCTGCCTTACGTTCATAGGGTCCCGGGTTCAAATCCCGGTAGGAGCAAATGTTTGTGTGATGAGCATGGACATTTGTTTCCGAGTCATGGGTGTTTATGTGTATAATAAGTATGTATTTACAAACAAAAAAGTCTCTATGTAGTATTATCAACTATCTGGTGTCAGGACACAAGCCTCGTAGCTTAGTGTGGCACCTTGATGGCGCTGTGTGTAACGTCCAGCGATATTTATTTATTATATGCAAAAGACGTATTGCCATTATATTCATAATTAATAAGTTATGGCTCCCTATCAAAAAGTGGGGCACCTATCCTAGAATTACCCTAATAAAAGAAACAGCATACCGAAGCACCTTATAATACTAATAAGAATGTGTTAAATTATAACAAGATCTGAGTGATTCCCCTGCAGGCTACACATGTCATTCTAACGTTATGTTATCAAACAGCTTGAATGCAGTTAACTGAACACAAATAGACCGTTTATTAAAAAAGACGTTTATATTGTTAGGTTAAAGGTTACAGGAAAATTAGTTATAGTTGTGTTCTGAAGGTGCTCACATCGTCTCCCATAGGGTTTCTCTTCATGTATGTTGATTTTTCAGTTTTCCCATGACGGGCAACTGGTTTTTATTTCATAATATTTCACAATTGCCCTCAATATTTACTTACTGGTTTACTTCTATTATGTGTGAGTAGTGCTAGCAATAACACTTAGTAAATCAGAAGGACCAGCTGGTATTTTTTGATCTATGACAGTCGTTATGGACACTCACACACCTGAAAGTATATTAACCGGTCTCCAGGGCAGTCGCAAGGCAGTCATTGTAAAATGCTGTTCTTCAGCTGCATCCGGTTAGACTGGAAGCCGACCCCAACACTGTTGGGTAAAGGCTCGGTAGATTGATTAGATTGATAAAATACGAGTACTCATAAGTCATAGTAAACCGTCAAGTATGTAGTAGGTACAATAATCTAAAGTATCTTATTACAAAGGAGGTGATGAATGTTGTTGAAAAAACATAGGAAACCCCACTTTTTATCGCGACACGTGAATCATAATTTACTGTTAGGATACCGTAGACGAGTGACTAGAACTAGATACAGCTAGAGAAACGGAATGTCTGGGTTGTTGTCATACATTATTGATCGTCTTTCTAAAGGCTTACCACCATTTCTTATAATATAACAGTAGGTTTTTTTTTAAATCTTTTAGATCTTACACCTGACCATGTCAGCCCCATGTTGACAAAATCGCACCAGGCTATTAACCAAACTTGCAAATTTTAATGGCTTCAACAGCTCTGATCTAGACTTCTAGAGGAGCTCGTGGCTAACTAATAACAGGCGCTCGGGTCGATCTTTAGGTTAAGCCGCGCTTGCCTAGGTTGGTCTGTGGATGGGTGACCACCCATTATATACCGAGTTTCCTCCGTGCCTCAGAAAGCACGTTAAGTCAGAAAGCACGTTAACACGTTAAGTCCCGGCTGGCATGTGTAGATCTTTGACAGTCGTTATAGGTAGTCAGTGACGCGATAGTCTGACAACTGGTAGTCACTTGAACCAGTCTTACCAAAGGGTATCGTATTATATTTATTATTTATTTATTTAATCTTAAAGAAAGCTTACAGACTAATAACAATATTAAATATCATACATAAGTAGGGACGTTACCCAGTACTAACTGGGTTTTGGAGGTCACATAGGCAATCGCTCCATGAAAGTACTGGTATTCAGCTGCATCCGGTTAGACTGGAAGCCGACCCTAACAGAGTCGGGAAAAGGCTAGGCTGATGATGATGATGATCTATAAGCTTTATTGGTTATTTTATAAAAACGAAGTATTCACTATAGAAACATAAGGAACCCAAACTAAACACCACACACTTGACCACTTTTTTATGTAAGTTTTAGCCACTTAATTAACGCCAAATTGTATACGAACCAAAGTGCGAAGATATTTCCCAAAAAAAGTTAAACAGATTAGTTCGGGTATCGTTTTCTAATAACCTCGAAATAGCCATGATACATTGGTACTTAAGTTTTTGTGAATTGAGAATACCCGACGGAAGTGCATTAGGTAAACCCGTTGTTTGGCAACAAGGCCAAACATCTTGGTCAGTTTTTGTTGGGAGCACGTGTAGTACTTTGTGCTGGTCATGGTGTAAGCCGGTACATGCTTAACTTTTAGTTGACTTAATGGGTGATGGTGCGGATCTTTTGGATGAGACGTGGTGCCGGATAGACATATTGAGAAAGAGATTTAAATTGCTTGTCAGCAGTTCAGTTTCACTACAACAATTTTTCAAGGTTTATTCTAGTAAATAAATAATATGTTTATTTTCTCATCACAAACGTTACAGACTTACAGTAAACAGGAATTATTAAATCTAATACACAGGGTAAACATTTTTTAGGCCGTGTCGATGGCGCGTTCGTGTTCCACGCGCGCCTCAGAGAGATGTCAGCAAACGGGAAGGGGTCCGAAAGGACCGATGAAAGGGCCAGGGTTGCGGGACTGTTCAAAAGAGATACCGCGGCCCTGGAACACTAAGGGCAAAGGAAGGAACATGGATGGGTTTTAGTCAGTAAAAGTCTGACACTCCCTCCTGCTCAGCCCAGAGCGGGAGGGGTTATTTGATGATTTCCCAACAGAAAAAAAAAAAAAAAAGGTTAAACGTTTTTTACCCTGCCAGGGTTGCGGGATTGTTCAAAAGAGATACCGCGGCCCTGGAACACAAAGGGCAAAGGAAGGAACATGGATGGGTTTTAGTCAATAAAAGTCTGACACTCCCTCCTGCTCAGCCCAGAGCGGGAGGAGTTATTTGATGATTTCCCATCGGTAAAAAAAAAAGGGTAAGTACCTAAACATTTGTGAGAGACTGGTGCCCGAAATAGGCATACAATATAAGTAAGTAAGTACGAAATAGTTTTGTTTATTTTTTCAATAAGCAAGTTACCTGGCAATTTACTCGTTTCTCAGAAAATACCTACGAGTAGGACATTAGGTTTACGTACGTAATGTATGTAAGTATGATTTTTCCTTGACAATACCTAAGCTTTTTTCTTTATCAAAATATTATTTAAGTAACTGGAATTCCTTACTTTAAAAACTCGCACTTTACAAAGTGCGAGTACACTCTTGGATTATAATCTGTTTTCACAGCTCTTACCGAATACACAGGCGCTAGTTTTACTAAACAAATATTTGATACTGTCGATTTCTTAAGTAAATGTTGTTTATGTACTTTTACTTACAATTGCCACTACGTGGGTAACGTGGCTGACGTCTTTTCATATTTTTACGAACTTTGGCGTTTTGTTTGGTTATTGTTATCATCCACTAACAGTGCAAACGAATGATGACATTTTAAAACAACAGCTATGACAATACATATACTTCATGATGACATTTTAAGATGGTTTTCGCTCTATTGAGAATCTGATCGTCTTCAAGTTCTAGATCTGTTAGAGAGCCTGACCCGCGTCCACCTTTAATTAAATCGATCGGTTGTGCTAGCACGCGATAGTGATGATCCTCAAAGGTATTTTCCTATAAAGCAAATAGTCCTAAGAATAATGTGGAACCTATCCACGTTAAGCCAACTTCGCTTGCGGTAAGGAGCACTTAAGGTGGCTGGTGTAAACGCCCCAAACTCAACCAAGTGCAAGCGCAACAGAATATGCCGACTTCTAAAAAGGCCAGTCACTTGCTACAGGTGACAGTCGACCTGCCGTAAGTAAGACACAGAGAGCTCCTTTTTCATCACCGTCTACCCAATGGGTAGACGATGACGGTTTAGGTTTATGGTATTATACCTAGCTTAGACTGTGAGTGTAAAAGACCCTTGCTGAGTAACGACGCGCTACGGAACCGCAGAGGTGTTACGTCCATGTTACATCAAAGACTGATGTGTTGATAAGAATGAGACATTTTCATTAGAAATTCGATAAGGTGATACGATAACATTACTCACCTGTTACATGTAATCCGTCAAAACAATCTGTCACCCATACTCTCCCGCCAGCCATCATTACTTCATTCATCATGCTGCCCTGTATCCTATGATAAACTAATCCTAGCTAACAAATGCTTTTATTTGACTGATGCGGAGACTTGTTGAAACGTGCGGTGTTTTCCTATGTGATTCACTCGTGTCTGATATCCGAGATGAGTATTTTACTACCAAGATTAAGAGTCTTTGAAAGTGACCTGAAATGTTTTGATAGTGAGTGTTGAATTGGCGAAACTGAAGTAAATAAACGAATTTACTTTTTGTTAGCGTGTCGATGGCGATTTAACTTGAGTCAGTCCGGAATTTGGCGCACGCGAATGAATCAACGCATTCACTTTAAAGTTATAATATTTTCTCTGTAAAACAGATAGAAGACAAATAATTATAAGTACCTATCGTCTTCATCTTTTTGGCACTTACCTGTATATGTACATACGTTTTCGTTATGTACTTCTCCTCTCCTTTCAACCGTAATCCTGTCATTCACTCCCGTTTCAGTACTTATAACCTGCTCTAACCTTTATTAATGACATGGAGTGCGCCTGCCCATACAGAGTAACGCACGCTCCACACGCTCGCACGTCAGAACCCTCGTGATGTGCTCTGTATTGTTAATGAGTCAATGTTTATGTTTCCCTTGTTCATAACATCGCTTTATTATGGTATTCAACGCAAAATGTCGGCATTCCTGAAGCGTTACTCTTGCTGCAGTAACTAAATATCTGTGGGTTTTGTGACGTACGAACAACGTCATAACAATGAGCATTTTTGAGGTTAAAGATGTGTGTTCACTACCTGGCTAGGCGATCAGAATTACAGATATATACTTCACGGTCCCGCCTGACGCTACGAAGTAAGTGATCTAGTGTAAAGAAAATGACTTTGACAAAGCTGCCGACATGGCGACATGTTTCCACATTTTGTCCGTGTTCAGTTGACGTGCTGTCTGTAGGGTTACATTTAACCAGCAAAGAACAGCGTATCCCTGAGTGTTCATCAACTAGAAAACTCTGAGGCACTCGAGGGCTTGCACAATACCTACGTCACGCTCCCCCAACCCGATAATAGTCTGCAAACCTTACATTCGGAACTCCTCACTTGCGGCCGTAAATCGCAGCTCTTTTTGAGAGGCGTGCAGGGAAATGTGTTAGTTGCCGTCTCAGGTCTTGCTTGTTCAGAGGTGATCGGCTCCCATACTCCGTGACCCGCTATGTCGGCCGAAGTACCCAGGAATATAGGTTTAAGGTCTCATAATGGACCAAATCTTTTGTCTCAGTAAGTGATGATGAAGATGCGAGACTAGGAAGTAAGTGGCAAGTCTTAACCAACATAGAGACCAACAAACCTAAACGAAAACTGTTGCTCTTGCCGAGCAAGAGTCGAGCAGGTCTACACGAAATTTGTCTGTGTCTGGTATTTCAGCCACTGAAAGTGAACACATCGGCAAAGGCCGGGAATCCAATGCTATCCACACTGGTGGACCCCCGAAGTTCCAAATGCAGAAAGCAAGAATAGAGACAACTCTTGGCACGGGCTTATAAGAAACAGATTTATAAATCACTAGCGGCCCGTCCCGGCTTCGCACGGGTGCCCATGTTACTCAGGGTGAATGTAGCTTTCTAATGGTGAAAGAATTTTTGTAATCGGCGCAGTAGTTTTTGAGTTTATTCATTACAAACATACACACAAAAATACAAATCTTTCCTCTTTATAATATTAGTGACACTAATTAGTGTAGATAATTTTTGTTTATTAGCAATCTACGTGATTGTGCGAGAGCGTGTAATATCCATAAAAGGCTAAGCGTATAATAGGTAAAGCACGCGGCTGCCCGGCCGGAGCGCGGTTCTGGGCGGGTCGGGGCGGGTCGAGAGGCGGGTCGTCGCGGGCATGGGTCAATGAGTTAACCGCGGCGGCTATTTTTACACTGCAGCTTCAGATTTAGTTCAATCCACCGTTATAGCTCCTAGGAGTGTAAACACTAGGCTTTAATTAGGAACAGTTGAACACATGCGCATGGGCAAGCGTGGCAGATTGATGTGCGAGCGCCGCTTGTTTGTGTATAAGACGTGTTTGTTTTGCAACATTCAATTTAGTGAAAATTCACTAAGATCGCTGATAGACGAGCATGAATTCGACACTTTAGTGTATTAGTTCGACGTCAACACACTACTTTACATAAAGGCATTCTGGGCTTAATTTAGCTCTCCGATATTTTTATTCGGCACTGAAATAGCCGGTGGAATTTGTAAAAATGAGGGTAATCGGTTTTCAACTATAAACGAAAGGCAAATAAATAATTAGGTATGGAAATAAGTACCGATTAGTTTATTTGCTTGGAGGTAACTAACGACTGACTCGGCGGAAACTTTTGAAGTAGATGGAGCGGGATAGCGTCATGCTCGAAAATATGTTACATCAGTAAATCTATGAAGTAAGAATGTTTCTTAGGATAAACAGGAGAATCCAGTAGACATGCAGGAGCCCAATGATGTTGATCTTATTAAGTATTCTACAATTAATGATTGTTAGAGCCAGTTTCACAACTTCTAAGTAGCTACAAACTTCTAGATTTAAAGATGTAAGGAGTGAGCGTGTACATGAATTTTTCGGAAAATAACTATAAGTTGTAGAAAATCCCATTAGGTCAGGAGTTGCTGTATATTTGGTAAAAACCTACTAATTAGAAAATATCTTAGTTGCTACCCGTGGCCTTAAAGCCGAATAACAGTAAGCAGTACCTAAACTAAGGTTCTAGTGCTTGCTTTACCGTTATTACCTACTACTCAAAAAATAAAAAAAGTGTCAATAGGTCGGTACGACCACTTTAAGATTGCCATTCAAGGTGGCGCTTTATGTCGAGAAAAAAATCATCAAAATGTCAAAAGTGGTACATTTATTTTAGTTCCAAGTTCTCCCGCCTGCACAGATAAGTTGGTTGAAGTGGTACGCTTGAGTCACCCGAGGTCTGATTTCTGGGACATCCTCATCCTCTGCCCTTTCTCCCAATATTGTTTTGGCGTTGCGACATTTCATGAATTCTTCCCTACACCTACAACTATCTCAATATTTCCCACCCATGTCCTATCCACCACCAAGCGAGTATCTTCCTATGGGAACCAACTTGAAAGTTCCTGGACCGTGTCTGAACCAACCTGGTACATTGATTAAATGATACCGGGGTGTGGATGTGGAGCTATGCTGCAAACTAAGATCCACAAGCAGTCAAAGTGCGCTGCAATCTACGATGCCGAGAAAGTGGCGAATTGGCGATCTTTTGAGCCAACAAATTTTCATTTCGTTGAGGCGAACGACATACAATAGAAGATCGCGGGTACCTACACTCTACAGGCATCCATGGAAAATCCCCGATTGCACACGAAAGGTGCGAATTTGAGCACACGAAAAATACCTCTGTTATTACTCAGTAAACCAGAAACAAATTCCACCAGGTAACACGAAAATACACGTTACACAAAATTAATTTTAACAGTTCGCCCACATACTCTTGGGCCGCGGGGTCGATCAAAACAACTAATTTTCTTTGTTGGGAAAAGTGTAAAAATAAACCGTTATTTTTAAACGGTCATGTGAGGAAATAGGATAATCTTAAATTGTGGAGGGTAAGGAATCTGGGACAAACAAGCATTTTGGCGTAGCTTCAATAGGTCGCGACATCAGTCATTTAGCGGGTCTAATAGGGGTTCCTATTCTTATATGTTTTAGTTATAAATATTTTCTACTCTCTTTTTCTGTTATTGCACCTACTGTATGTAGTCTCTGCATCACCCTAAGGTAGACTGGTAGAAAATGCCCAAGGCATTAAGTTCGCCTCTGTACAGATTTTTACGTGTGCATAAAGTTTTAATACTTAAATAAATAATTTGTTTGATTGATTTGGTGTTTTTGTCACCGGCTTCTGAAGCTAAAGTTATTTTTCACTTTTTTGTGTTTTGGTTTGTTATTTTTGTTTTTCTTCTTTATTTGTGTTTTTTTTAAGTCGGTTTTGCAAAAACGTTTTTCTTTATTTTTCCATTTTCAGTTGTTCCCATGTCGCCATGAATATATTTTACATTATTAAATACGCGTCTAAATGACAACATCAGTTTTTTTCTTAAAATCGGTTAAAATGATTAATACTTCTAGTTTCTAGCATTCGCTCTGTTGTCTGTAGAGAAAACAACTATCGATATCGACAAGTCGCATTATCTATACATTATTGTAGACCAAGAAATCACCTAAGTCCTAACCGTTAAAGACTTGAGACCTTCTTTCATCAGCTCAGCGTCATGAGATGATGATGACCATACGCAAATTTCTCATTAGCTTTAGAAATTATTTTTTACAAACATTTATGTCGTGGCTATTGTGTTGTGTATAAAATACTGGTATTCAGCTGCATCCGGTAAGACTGGAAGCCGAACACAAAATAGGTGGGAAAATGATGCAGATGATGAACAATACATGTCATGGTAATGGGCTTATCCCCAATAAATGGAAACCTGGGTGTTTGTACACATCTGCGTACCCCCTCAGAGCATACAGACGTGATGTTACGTCATGATGTTGTATAAACAATAAACATCCAAGCGATCGCAGCAATCACGACAGATTTGCCGTCTATTTTTGAAGAGTTCCATAGTATATCTCCGTAGATCGGCATCAGATCTTCACCAAATTTAAATGGGACCTCAGAAGTATAATCTCTCAAATAAAAAAAGAATTTTGAGAATCGTTCCACAAATGAGGGTGAAATCAGGTAACAAAAAAAAATAAAAAATAAATACGTACACGAACATAATTATAACCTCCTCCTTTTTGAAGTCGGTTAATAAAATGGATAATAATATGAATCAAGTTAAAATTCTTAAAATGGTCACAGACGCAGTTAATAATTATGAATTGGCACTTTTTGTATAACCTTTGGGTGTTTACCTATGTTGGTAAAGTATAAAGTGTTCCTAGTCGGAGATTAGTTAGCGAGATTAGCACAGGTGCACTCTCTGGGCCTCTCTCGAAGGGCCTGCAATCCAACACGACCAGAGAGAGATCAGGCGTAGGACCAATAACGCCTTTACGTGCTTTCCCAGGCATGGGACTATCATACCGCCAAGTTTCAAAGTCCTGGCTGCAAATTACCCGACCCGGGAATCAAACCCAGGACTCGACGCTCAGCAGTCGCGCTTACGACTGCGAGACCACCGGAGGAGTTACGTAAAGTACTGCTTCTGTAAAGCGATTCTCGGAGTCAGGCAATAAGTCAGTACCTGTTCATAGATGTAGATATTACGTGCCGAGCCGTGCGAGAGTGGTGTGCTATGGTGACAGAATTCCCTAGGTTGTAAAGCGCTCTATCTAATGTGCTATTCAGAGCATTTCTATCAGAATATCGATGTTAACTGATAACAAACATGGACGAAATTGTCACTATCATCATGTTTAATATTACGCATTAGCCTTTATCTCCCAAACGACGTACATTTGATTCGCCATTCAGACTTAATTAATTGCCTACGAATGTAGGTAATACCCCTCTATTAATTGCAGATAAATCGATTGGCACTAGTTATTTCGTTTTGAGTGATTCATTTTGCGTGTTTTTGTTTGAATTCTTCTTTGGATAGCGGAAATCCGTGAATGCTTCCCTACGGAGGCTCAGGCGTATTTTAAAGTGAGAAAGAAGTGTGAAGAGTCGCGGGCCGAGCTAAAGTTGAGTTCGTCGAAGGTTTCTCATCGGGAATCTTTGATGGCGTAGGTGCAGACCAAGATTTTAGGGGTCGCGACCCTGCCCGAGAAGGAGGATTTACTTATAACAATCCAAGATTTTATTTTATTTCAACCCAGGTTGGCCGCAGCAAGGAAAACTGCTCAGGTGGAGATTCCACCTGAACTCCACCTGAGTAAATGTGGTGCTGTTCCACCAAAGATGGGGCACTTAAAATCGTGTCCTATTGTTTGTTCACTACAGGAACTGATGGACGCTACCGAAAGCGCTAAACTAGTACCTAGCTCAATGGGGGCTATCGCGTATGAATTCGCCGCTAGAGGCGCTAGTGTAGCGTGCTGATTTAACACGTATTTTTACAAATATTCACGATTGTGGTTTTATTGAGCCATTCCTGATTAATTATGACTTGAAAATTTTTAGTAGCAAAGAATCATAATTGTCAGTACTTGGGGGTAAAATGATTTTTAAATGTTTCATGCTTGCTCATTTTAGGGAGAATATTGTAAATACATGAACCTGAAGTTTACGAAGTTGTTATACGTAATAAAATAAACTTTTTATGAAGTTATTGGTACTTTAAAGTATAAAATAGAATTATTGACAGGACCTTAATCGACAGTAGCGCCATCTGGTGAGCTCAAAAACGATAGCCCTCATTCTGATGGGCCGATACAATTTAGATTGCCATCGACACACTTAGAAGAAGAATCCAAGATTTAGGGGTACTCTCAATGTTCATAACAACCTACCTAAAATTAATTAAATCTTATAGGCGTGACCAGGTTAAATAGTTAGAGGGCTATCATGTCCTGTGAGACTCCTAGGTCTGCACCTGGACTTGCACCCGCGCCGCTTGCTACAGTCCGATGCTAAATACCTACGTGACTTCCTGTGAGGCCTCTTCCGTCCTAGTCTAGGGGAACAAACCCTCTCACACCTTTTTTCCATGGAATAAGCAGCTGGCAGAAACAACAGAATGGAAGCTTATAGGAACGTGAAACATAATTGCAACATTCGACAAAGGGTTAAAACTTAAAGCTCATAGATCTCTAAACTTAATAATATTTTAATGTGACTAAGTTTCTAAACAAGGGGGAATATTCGGAATAGTTGGCAGACATTCAACCGGAAACGGGCCGGATTGCGGGAGAGCTTGCCGAACACATCACCGGGGTCGGGTTCAACGGGACCGGTGGCATTCGCTCCAGATGACTTTCTCATTGCGCACGTACAAGGCAAATATTTTGAGGAAAAATATATACTTAGGTACAAGTAAACACATTAAGACGCCACCAACCGCAAAGGTAAAAATATCTTCTATAAATTAAATTAACGACCCTCCCATGCCTTGCTCGGATATTGTTAACCTGATGGGGTGACATGCCTAAACTTCGAGATTTTTTCTGGCTGGTTGGTCTAGTAGTCGCAAGCGCGACTGCTGTGCATGAAGTCGTGGGTTCAATCTCAGATCGGACAGTGTTAATGGATTTTTCTATCGAGAATTCCTCAGTGGCAGCCACGTAGTCTGGATTTGCCCGCTTAATGCCATAGACGCGCCCACTACTACACATAACTAGCGAAACGTGCTGTATTAGTAGGTACACCATTTTTTTTTTCTGGTGGGAAATCATCAAATAACTCCTCCCGCTCTGGGCTGAGCAGGAGGGAGTGTCAGACTTTTACCGACTAAAACCCATCCATGATCCTTTTTTTACCCTTTGTGTTCTAGGGCTGCGGTATCTCTTTCGAACAGTCCCGCAACCCTGGCAGGCATCGGTCCTTTCGGACCCCTTCCCGTTTGCTGACATCTCTCTGAGGCGCGCGTGGAACACGAACGCGCCATCGACACGGCCTGTCGACGTAGCTCACCGTCCACAGGCCCGCGATTATTAGGCACACCTCCGATAACCCTTCGGGAATTAGGTACATGTGTGATGTTAGGTACTCGTATATCATGCTAAGGAAAAATAGAAAAGTATTTCTGTTAATTTCATCCGAAAGACATCCAAGCCTCCTCAAATGACTGCTAAATAACTCGACCTGTCTGGCAGCCATAGGTACAAATTGTACCTAGTACAACGAAATATTACTGCCAGGCTTGCTGATTATCTAATATTAATATACCTATCTATTTATTCATTGGCAGACTTAATGGTAAAGATATTTATCTACCATCCAACCTTTGGGTGATGTCCAGACAAACTGTGAATGCTTGTAAATATTACCAAGGCTTATTGATGTCCCGAAAAACCGGTGCCGACATAATCAACGTCAAATAAAGGTCTTAAAGGGCGTTTAAATAAAACGATGCAGTTAACAAGAAACTAATTTACTCTCTTGAAAGTTAACTATGATAAGTTACAAGTATTTACAATGTACAAAAGTATATAACATATCTTTCGGAAGCATAAACTTTGTATTGAATGTATGATTAGGAAGAAGATTAACTAGTGCTCCATGGTTTCTTTGGCGTGTGAGCAGTCGGAACCAACGCGCCATCTTGTTTTTTCAATGTAATTTCACAAATGTTTTATGTATTGAAAAAAAAAAGATGGCGACGTCCGTTTCGATCATAGACATAGAGAATGGACTGAGCGTTAGCCTCCAAAAAGTGACCGCTCTGTAGAAAGAGACAGAGCGATGATGCGGCCAATACCTGGGGGCAAACCATGGCCGCTTCTCTCTCGCACTTCATGGTCAATTTTATTTGACATTTGGCTAGAGAAGGCTCAGTCCATGCTCTATGTGTATGGTTTCAATAAAGACCACGCGCCAACCGCTCCATGTAGAACTATAATGAGGAACTATAACTGATTAAAATGATAGCTGTCAGGATGTACAGACACCAGCACATCTAGTAGCTACCCGAAACTGTCATTCCCCAATCAACCTTAAACCTAATGCCTTAGCGATAAAGTTGAAAATGTATTAGAGAAATTTGACAGATTGTAGTAGATTGTAGTTGATGTGCTGGGTGTCTGTACATAATTAAGCCGATAATTATTATTTTTTTATTTTTTATAGTGTAATTGGCCACAATTTGCATAAAGATGTATTTTGTAATTATCTATTTCGATATGGCCAAAGCTACTAGTCCCATTAGTTTAGCACCTGTCATTTTAATCAAGTTAGATTGTCTGGACTATAGTCGACCACGACAATCAGACAAGCGAGTGCCGCTTCTCATCACAGGTCGTCGCAACTAACAATAAGTCTAATTAACTTGGTCGGCTATTAACAATATTTTGGAAGCAGTATATTTTTACAAAAAAGTATTTGGAAAGTTGGAACAAACCGTTCTGTCAAACCAGCCCAGAGAAATTGTATACGCGGTTCCGCACACCGGACAAACAATGTCTGAAGTGTCAATGTCCGGTCCCTACCGGTTTTACTGAATCTTACAAAAAAAAATGGGACACTTTTCCGATCTCTTCTTGTTGGTAATGGCATATTGTCTTTGTAATGCAAAGTATTCCCACGAATCTAATGTCCGTCATAGTAGATCCGGTCTCATGTGAATTTATTCAGACAATCATTTTCGTTTAAAAATAATATGGTAAAATAGATTGCAAATAAACGACAAGTTTGGAAAAATATGGACCCAGTGCGTATACTTACGTTCGGGTGGCATTCCTGCGGATTGGATCACGGAGAACTCTGGGCTAAAAGACTAGGTTTTATGATAAAGCACAACTAAACAAAATCTAAGGGGAATCCCAGACGAAACACGAGCAAGCAGATACTTACTCGCGACAGTTTGAACACTTCTATAAAAGTTTGTTGGGAATCAGGGCGACCTAATGCTATCGGGATTCGCTTTAGATTGACTTGAGCTTTAAACCATGTTATAATTATAAATAGGCTCGCGTTCTATTATTGGGCCTTTAAGCATAACAGGTGGCCTACCATGACGTTTAAAAGCAGGAGTAGTTCCAGTGTGGGAAAGAGATGGCGCTAGACGACCTGTATAGCTCTGTCTCTTTCCCGCACTGGAAACACTCCTGCTTTAAGACGTCATGGTAGGCCACCTGAACGGAGTAAATAAGGTTATGTTATGTGGGAGCTTTTAAATAGAAAAATCAGAACAGCAACTTTTATACATTTGCTGTGCGTTTCACACCGGACAGTAAAACATTATTTTGCTATAAACTTGGTAAACTTCATAAATATTTAGTTTTGAAACATGATATCCCATGACATTTGTTTTTATTAAGTACCACGAGTTTTCCCTAGTTCTTGAAGGCATTTATTTACTAACATATTCGTGTATTAGCAAAAGCGATCATTATTAATTGCGCCCTTATAGTATCTAATAATGGTCACATTTGATAATTGCGTAACATTATCGCATTAGTTTGAACGCTCGCACAGTAATAACAAAATCAAAGTTAAGTGTATTTTTTAGTAGATTTATCACCATTATGGAAGTGGAAACTGCTTTAAATGGTGGAATACATCGACCCTCGAAATTGGTACATTTTAAACCTTCTGAAAAAACGGCGATTCCATACAAAGTGCCTACCCACACGGTCAAAATGTATAAAACGGTATTTTATTAAATAAACAATTTATTTGGGAGCCTAGAATCATTTGATCAGTAAAGTTCATGGTAAAATGTTCGCTTCGATTTCCTTCCAACATGTAGAATCAACAATCAAAACAACTAATTACTATACAGGGTTCACTTATAAACAAGGATCTCTATGGTAAGTCAGTGAGAGATGCTGCCATAGAGGTCTTCGTTAAAAACAACCCCTATATAGATTCAGTCATTGGCACTATGTGAACTTTGACCTAACAATGTTGCTATAGTGCGACATGGTTATTTCGGCGTGTGACCTTAGTTGGACATCAAGCCGCCATTTTTTTTAAATAGAACGTCCACAGTCTATCTCATAAATGCCTTACACCTTCCTGGCAATGTTCAAGGGGTATAAGGAATATAGTGTAAGGTCCTCATCACTCCTCATATACTAGAGGAAAGAGGGTCTTCCGACCAGACGGGTGTTGTGTCTGGAGGGCTACATGTCCCTAACTCGTGGAGAACTTTAATATTGCAATGCAGGATTTCGATTTTAAATCTTCATTTGTGTTATGGATGTCGCTAGCGTTCTTTATGTCACTTGATTATGTCCGCTACGATTTCATTCATGCGCCAAAACCACCATGTAGCATTATATAATTCACTATAATTGTAAACAATTTATTACTTCATCGTATAATTATTATTATATCATTAACTAATATTACGCTTAAGTTATACATAACATACATATCATTCTATTATAGCAAAAAATAAGAATTCAGTCTTTATTTCAGCACATTACTAGACTTATTATTTCAGGTTATTTACAGTACATTTAAGAGGTCATCTTTAGTTCATTATAAAGTAAATATTATCCATCTCGGTATTTGATCATTATCTTAGAACACATATAAATAGCGAATTACTATTTAATTTGACTATATTTCTATATCATCTACAACGGTTTATTTTAAAGGCCTCATTTATTGATTAGTATATGTGATTAAATTCAATCGAACGCTTGCTATGTGGGATCCGTACATACATATGTTTCTTTCTTTCATAGTGTGTGTCAATCATTCAAATGCAATGTATACCGTAAGTTTTACAATGTAAAAATCACAATCACAAAACAGGGTTACCATTAGTAATTTAATTTGAACTTGTATATCTGTTGTATCTAGATAAGTGCGCAATATTAAGAATGCACGAGTACACATCCCAACACTCAATGAATTTTAAAAGGAATCGATTGCTTAACCAGAAAATTATAATGATAATTAATGTTATTGCTGCTTGTGATTTCTTTGTAGGCATCCCCATCTACCAGAAAGTACTTGAACCCGATTGTTCACGGAGTATACTTCGCCCGTTTTATTGCGAGAATGTGGCAACGTCTCATTTATGGCTCATTCATTGAGATACGAACTATTATCACAAAAATATGTTATTACAATAAGATCTCAAAATGAAGTACTATTGCAGTTAGTTTGAAAAAAAATATATATTATTAAGATTTTATTTTGGATCACTTAGGTTTTCCTTCACCAGTCGTAAAAAAATCCATTTTATAAAACAGTTTTTAGTTTATAGATTCGTCTTGTCCGTCTGTCTATTTGTCCGTCCGTATGTCACAGCCATTTTAATCCGAGACTGTCGGCAATTACAGTTAGGAGAGCAGGTGTATTCTACAGACCGCTACACAAAAGTGAAGTGAAACTACCCTCCATACATGTAACGGAAGGTTGAAATCTTTTTAACTTTGTTTGTCATTAACATACCTACTATGAAAAACAAATTTTGTGTGAGTGTAAATTGACCTAGGAATGAGCGTTATAGATATTATTATCATATTGTTTGGTGCTACAAAACCCTTTGTGCGCTAGTCCGAGTCGCACTTGGCAGGATATTTAAATTGATCATGTGACAAGCGTAGCAGGTACATTCTAGTAAATATTTCTATCAACTAAATCACTATAATATTTACCCAACTTGCGTAAGACCAGTGCCGATATAAAATACAAACAAAGCAGTACAAACCTATTCTAACATTTTATAAAATTTAACTTTATTATTTTGGTCCTAAGTTATAAGTTTGGATGCTACTAATATCGCTTTTAGGCGCTACAAAGCCTCATGGAGATTATTATACCTTGTTTTAGCTTGACTATATTATTAAGCTTTTTTACATATTTTTCAGCAAAAACCTGACATGGAAAATCGTATTTCATATTAGCAGTCTTTAAAATGTATAAGTCTTATGATACGAACTTTTATCCAATC
Organism: Eugnorisma glareosa; assembly: GCA_947578425.1. Classification (NCBI taxonomy): domain Eukaryota; kingdom Metazoa; phylum Arthropoda; class Insecta; order Lepidoptera; family Noctuidae; genus Eugnorisma; species Eugnorisma glareosa. The sequence goes on along the minus strand of OX387970.1, from coordinate 20,613,272 downwards.
TTGCTTTTATCTTTAAAACGAGGAAAGTAGCGCCTGAACTTAGCAGCAATGTTTCTTTAATACTAACATTCAAATTGAAACTAGTAGTAGTAGCTATCACAGTTTCTCATACAGCGGGTATATTGTATAACGCAGTAAGTCTCTCTATAAAACCATTCTCCGTGGTTTCTCCATGGATATCATTCCTCACCTCTCGCTCTAAATGCCGCATGTCGCTGAGTGAAACTTGAGAGTTAGGAACTATGGTGTTGTTCTTCTCTATGTGAGTGTACACCTGCATCTTACCGTCAGTGTTCTCAGTCCTGAATACAGTCTGGTCGGTCTCAACAGGGTCACATAACCCGTTACTCCTAAACATCGGTCGAAGTATCGCGAAATCACTCTCCTGCGTTTGCTCGTCTTTGTATGACGTTATAATTTGCTTATTAAACGGGTTGTCTAACTCCTGCTTGTAATGAGGGTCACTATACATCTTTTTAACTATGTTTAGTTTCCCGTAGGAATCCTGCCGCGTGTCAAACACTTGCACATTGTTCGTGTAGCTATCGTCTATCTGGTCTATGGTAACGTTGGGAGCTCCTTTCTTTACGCTCTGATTCTTTTTATTAGGTTTTTTCTTCTCAGTGGTGAGAACAGTTCTGAGGATATTGGGAGATTTGGTCGTGCTAGCGAGGGCTATCTTCTTGATGTTTTTGGAAACTTCGACGTCTTCGATCTTGATGTTGGGATGTGTGTCTTCCTGCTTGACGATCGGTTTCTTGTCTTCCGTGTGGTCCTTGAGCTTGGCGCTCTTGTGCTCGGCCAGCCGGTTGCGCACCTTGTCGTGCGTCAGCATGTGCCGGCGCAGGTCTCCGGCCACACGGAAGCACTTGTCGCACTGCACGCACTTGTGCGGACGGTCGCCTGAGGACGAGACACACAACATATTAGTATGGAACGTCAACACCAACTATCTTTCAGGTTAGGAAAGTCTTGCTACAGTTCTAGCACTATTCTTATGTTACACTGAAACGGGGTGCAGCAATTTAAAAACTGACCGAAAAAAACATCACAAACATCTTTCTTTGCGACGCCTTTCTGTATGAGGTGATAATATTCCATGTCTCATCTCAGTGGCGGCCGCGTTGTCGAGACAGCTTTCTATGATGACTCAAAGGAACGTGCTTCGCTACAGTTTCCAAACGTCTCTATTTTAGCGGATGAACTTTACTAAACTTTATCCACTAAAATAGTGACGTCCATCCGCTAAAACGTCCTTCGTCCACGGGGCTTTACTAACGCCCCGTGAACGAAGCCAAACAAGTGTGTATCATAGCGGTTGGCATTCTGTAGTTTACTCCCATAGGGGGTAGGCAGAAACTACGGGGGGTACTAGAGCCATGTGAGTGCATGTATAGAGTTACCGGTGTGCGTCCTCATGTGGCTGAGCCGGTAGGAGGAGGCGCGGAAGGTCTTGTTGCAGTACTCGCACTTGTAGTTCCTCTCCCCGGTGTGGATGCGCCGGTGCACGTTCAGAGAGTACTTGCGCGCGAACTCTTTGCCACAGAACTCGCATTTGAACATTTTCTGGAACAATCGTATGCTTATAATACTTGTAGTTACTACCAGTAGAACTAGATATTTGATTGATTTTAAGGACTTTCCCAAACTTCGCGTTGCCAGATCGGCCGATACGAAAGTCGTCTCCCGCTAATGTAGGTACACCAGTCCGACAGACTACAAACCGATGTCTTCCGATGTCGGCTAATATCAATATTTAGATGATATTTGGTTTAAAATCTTTTTACAGAGTAAACATTTTGCAGATATCTATGGCAGCTATTGTACCAAATAGAAGAGAGACATAAAGAAGAATCTATCACAACTTTTTCAAGTGTATTAAATTCCCTACTACTTAATTATGCTGGGCGCAGCGCTTCTATAAGTTGAGTGAGTAGTATTACCTGGTCGGAATGTATGGACACCTTGTGGTACTTGAGGTCGCTCCACTGCCGGAAGTCTCGGCCGCACACGTCGCACTTGTACGGCCGGTCGCCGTTGTGCACGCGTTTGTGTATCTGGGAGATAGATGGTCAAATTTCGGTGGAAGTTTGTCTATCATGGTTATTTGGAATTTTACAAAGACACCGTGAAAAATCGAAACATTTAAGTGTGTAAATTAATCAAAATGAAAGTTTTAAGACTAAAACCATTGACAATATCAAGCAAAGATTAACATCGTCAGATGTAACGGCAAAAAATGTTCACAATAAGAAGAGTGACGTCATAACACGCGCATAGAATGCGGTATTCAAATGTTGATATTTGAATAATTTGAACATGTTGAAAACGAAACAGAAAAGTGATTATTTTAACGCGGTAGGAACGATTAAAATAATTTATATTAGGCATTTTGAGTGCGCCTGTTTCGTCGTAGAGCTCATCCATTGCTTTCCACTAAACCGAAAAAAATGTGTACACAAAGATGGCATTGGAGGACATCACAGTAAGTCTACACCACCGCGAGAGATTCGCTTGCTGCGGTCGTTCCGCGGATGGGTGACCGGTACATTACCTTGAGCGCGGCGACGGTGTAGAAGCCCTTCCCGCACTCGCGACACATCTGCTGCTTGCCGCTGTGTGACAGCATGTGGTACAGCAGACTATTCCTATTGACAAAAGACACTTATTTGTAAGTTGCAGTTTTTCAATCGAACCACATATTATACAGAAACTCAAACATCAACTGGCTCAATGTTAGTAATATGTACACGTCTATCGGTGTTCGCTACATACCACTGATAAGAAACATTGAAACAAAATCAGAAAACGAAATCTATTTTCAAGTCAAGACCAACAGTTTTTAGTAATGTTCAGAACTGTGCAGGTTAACATCTGAGACGGTCTCATGAGGAATTAATCATACAGATTTGAGTGGACCTGTTCTAGCAGTTGGCATGCACGAGTCAAGGTCGGCAAAGACCTGGCGAAGAGCAGCGTACCGTGGATTTTACTGTGAAACATACGAGTTGAAATAGCCCTGATAGATTAGTCTGCCGGTCCTTAGTCATCGTGCTTAGACCTAAAGAGCTCAACCACCCCACGAACATTACCTGTGCTGAAACACTCTATTGCACTGCTGGCACTCAAACTTCTTCGGTTTCTTCTTGTCGTCCGACTTGTCGTCGGTCGCCGGCTCGTCGGGCGGGAGGTCGGGCGTGTCGGCTGTGTCGGCCGTGTCGCCGGGGTCCGTCATCGTGTTGTCGGTGAAGTTCTGACTGTCGGACGTCACTACGTCCGTCTCTAGGATTCGTCGGAGGACTTCGTCTGGTGGATGGAATGAAAATGTTGTATAAAGTCTACCGTTCACTACAATGATGATGTGCGCTTTTGTTGGTTTATATTCAATCAGTCACGCATTCGTGTATCAATCTTCTGCTGCTGTTTCTGTATCACTAATATTCTTCCTGGCTTGCTTGAGCCGAATAAATGTTGAATATTTGTAATTATTTTACCTCAGACATCAGCAACCCAATAGTGTTCTAAATAGAGTAAAGATGTGACGTCCGTGCCAGCAACTTAACAGCTTTCTTAATGCAATTAAAATAACGGTCACTGAAAAATAACAAATAACTGTGAACGGACTGGAGGTTACCTTTGAGCAGCTTGAGGTGCTGCGTGTCGTGCGGGGCCGCCGCGCACGCCGCGCAGCACGACGCGCCCCCGCCACCCCCGCCGCCCCCGCCACCCCCGCCCGCGCCCGCCGGCCCGCGACTGTACCTGACGACGGCATATATTTATAGTTACACTTTTAATTGGGCGCTTTCCATCAGGAGGGGTTACTTCATACTTTTTAGAGGGCAATATTTCACAAGAAGAAATGTCAAGAATTATGTCATGTAAATTGTCAAGCCAGTTTGAACTGTATAGCATAATTACAAAGTTGTCATTCGGCTAATCACTAGATGCGGTACAACTATCACCTTAGCAGCTCTAAAACTGGCCTGTAAATAATTGTGTTTGGTTAAATAGTGTGGACGTCCTTTTCGGGCGACATAAAATTGACCCATTCAAGCTAATTCGTCGATTATATGTATGGTCACTCCCTTATAGTTGATGTCCTCAGACCCTCCTAATATACTCACCAGTGCCTCACGTTGTCCTGATGCGCATGGCCGTTCTCCACAGTGAGGTGCGGCAGCAGAGAGTGCTCGTAGTGTTCGGGAGGCTCATCTACGGCCACGTGGATGCCCTCCATCAGGTCCTCAGGCTCACTGAACTCGCCCATGTCTTCTAACTGCAATTGTGGCTGAAGTGTGTACTCATATAGTCACGTCGTTGTTAAACAAAGAGAAAAATGTGGCAAGAAAACATTACATTATTGTTTATGAACATCTACAATTCCACCTCGCACAAACACGCAAAATATCTTAAGAAATTCTTTAAATCTTTAATTTTGGACGTCGGATCAATACACCCGCCCAGACATAGCGTTAACATGCGTTGACCGCCCTATCTCGACATGCACTCACGAGTACTCAGTGTATGAGCTCCACTAGCGCGCGGATGATCGGGATAGTTCGCGGAAAATATTCAGTAGGGCTTGCCTGCCACCACCGCCGCAAGAACCTCTCACCGCCAGCGGTTAGCGAGAAGCGACATAGGTCTTTCAGGCGGTTGAGCGAAAAAATAGTCCATACCTTCGTCGGTCATAAGACAGGAGCCTCAAGTTAGCTAGCAAAAAAAGTGAAAACCAAAATCCCTATTAAATTAACGATAGATCTATGCATAAACAACACAAATACAGTAAACTTTGAAAAAAGTACCTTCATATTAGAATGCGCCTCCTTGATATGCGCCTCACATTGCTTCTGCTTTCTAAAAGACTTGTTACACTTCCCGCAGCTGTACAGATCCAGTTTATCCAGGGTATCATACAGATCCGCCTTCTCAGCCTCCTGGACTACCGTCGTCGGTTCCTTGTCCATACTCGCCATGGAATACTGAAGCTTATTGTTGGCGTACGTGAACGTTTTGTCGCTTGTCGAGTATAGGACGTGTTTGTCCATAGATTGGTATATAGTTTTTGGTATGGAATTTTCTAGAGACAGTTCTACTATTGAGTCTGGAATCGTTGCTACGTTATCTACGATGCACGAGTTGGTTATCTGTGAAGAAATATTAATAGAATAATATTTTATTCATTGAAATAAAGTGAAACTCTGCCCTTAACAAGAATTTGTGTGGTATACTAAAAGTAAAAAACCAGACTACTGAAAAAATCACGCTCTAATTAAATTCGGGGTTTACAAGGAAAAATCGAGTCCTCCTATTGTTGAAGTCGGTTAAAATGTAGCCTATGTTACACGGGCTACAATAACGAATCGATTGACACCTTATTCATCAAAATTGGATGAATAGTTTAAGCGCGTTTAAGCTACGGAGTAATATAAGTAAATACAAACATACATACATAGACTGCTAAAATCATAACCCTTCCTTTTGGCTTCGCTGTGGTCGGGTAAAAATGTTACTATTTAATAGTAGCTAGACACTAAAAGCGCCACCAAGTTCTCTGATTTCAATTACGTTCAACACGGTTAGAAGAAGTGGCTAGATATAGTAAATGTTTGTCTAGTATTACTTGTAGAACAGAGATCTTTTCACTCGAGATTCCCGGATACCTCGCAACAATGGAGAGCAGTATAATAAGCTTTGTCACGGGTGAGTGCTGGGGGCCTAAAATGACCGCTTTAGCAGAATCATAATAGGATAATAATACGAATTAAGTTAAAATTTTAAAATATTCACAGACGCAGTTAAAATTATGAATAGTCACTTTGTGACCAATCGGCAACAAGACAAAACACTTAGCGCCATCTCGTGATAAATTTTTCAGGAAGGTACTTCATGGCAGCGGAATGAATGTATGATGAAAATTGTCTTCGTTATCCTGTAGTTTTTGTTATTAGATGACGTTTGATAAACTAAAAGTAAAGTCCTACCTTATCAATGCCCAGGTCTTGCACGGGGTTCTCGATGATGATGTGCGGCTCGTAGTGCTGCTTCAGATGCTGGAAGAACTTCAGCTGCTCGTCGCCGTAGAACTCGCCGCATAGCTGGCAGATGAAGATCGGGCGAACCTGGCCGAGGGCAGACGAAACATGTTACTACTGATGGGGAGATGAAGTTAGAAACATGTTGTAATGCATGTGACTAAAAGAGTGATAAATATTCATGTCGATGGAGAGGGAGGGGGAGACGAAATGAAACGCTGATTTTACTTGTTATGTAATTGCTTACTTTTGAAAAGGAAGTTAATGGCAGTGTGACAGCTAAAAGAGGAAAAAGGAAGTAACAAGGGAAAGAAGATGACGGTGATATCCTAGTGAGTACTTGTTTAAATCTGAACTAACGTTGCAAATGATGTCTCTGAAAACATCAGTTAAATGGTTTGTCTGATGTTGTTACCTTTCCTAAATTTCTTGATAAGTTAACGAACATACCTCATGTGTAATATGATGCGTCTCGTCGGGCATATGGTCCTGCTGCACAAAGTTGTCGGGCAGGATCTCCTGCTCCGTGCCGTGGTCGGCGCAGCTGATGCGACCCTCCTCATCCCTGCAGCTGATCACCACTATTTCCTGCAAGCCCATGGATAACTAAAACATATGGTGGTGGCTTATTCTTGAACATTCAAGCTTTTTACCGCTCTTACCTAACCTAACCAAGGATTCGCTTCTGAGTAAAACTACTATTTACTTTTTTATGATGTCACCAAGACAGTTAATGCATTGGGTTTTAAAATCTTTGAATGAAGAAGACATGAATAGAATTTGATAGTAGACATTATTGACTTCTTACCTACTTTAATAAGCATTGCATACACATATAGCATAATATACAAATAATATATAGTTTGCCGCTTCGGCATCTAGGTCATCGATAAACAGTATCTATTAGCTTAGTTTCCTAATTACTAGTAGTTAGTCACTTTATTATCAGTTTTAACAAAGAAAAATATACACAGCTGTTATAAAATGTTCGTCGAACTACACAAACTAACGCTAGACGTGGTCGGTCTCTTTGTGTGACTTTAACTCACAAAGTTCGTCTAATCGCTCTTTCGAAAACCCAAAGTTACGGACTACTTGATTATTGACGTCGCCAGTACTAAAATCCTAGGCATTATATTTTACTAGCGACCCGCCCCGGCTTCGCACGGGTGCAATGTTACACATACTCGTATAAACCTTCCTCTTGAATCACTCTATATATTAAAAAAAAACAGCATCAAAATCCGTTGCGTAATTTTAAAGATCTTAGCATACATAGGGACAGACAGCGGGAAGTGACTTTGTTTTATACTATGTAGTGATGTAGCCATGTCTGTCTTACTAAAATCTAAAACTGACCTGCTGAGGAGTACAGTTCCCGTTATTCTTCTTTAGCTTCCTAGATATTCTCTTCTTGTGTGGAAGACTTTTCTTGCTTTGCAGTTTATGCTGCCCCGGCGATGCTCCCGGGCCAAGTTCTAACACCGGTCCGTCAGAATCAATCATTGATGAATCATCCTATAAAAAGAAAGAAAAGTTGCAAATAAACCAAAAAGGTGTGCATTTCGGTATTCTTCATGTTTCTATTCAATAATATTAGTTTGATAACTTACTTTAAGTGATTGTTTATTTTTGTTGAACCAGTCAGTTTCTTGACACTGCTTCATGTCTTGCAGGGGAGGGAGCGGCGGCAGGGGGGGTACCTCCACCACTATTGACTGACCTGACTGTGACTGATCCTGGAGAAGGAAAATAATCATTACCATTCCTGTCCTTTATTATCATGATTTCAGCTTTGGCTGAACATCCAGTAAGCATTGTCTGCCATTACCCCAATTTTTATTCTCATGATGAATTATGGCTCACGCTATCTCACACAACAGGACGCCAAAATTCAAGCAGCAGGAATTTAATTCTAGCTAGAATTCACTCTCTTTCTTCTTTCTTTTCACTTTTCTTTCTTTTCTATACCATCTTTCAGACAACTATCATTATTGTTGTTCAAAAGTATATGTCATTTTATTTGTTAAGTATTTACTTACCATTGGCTGGCCATGGAAGAGCCTCATGGAACTATCAAGGATGATAGATGTGTCCACATCTCCCCTCACTGAGTGCACCTGTAAAACAAAGTACTGGTTAGCTGCGCCCGCGTCACTGCCCGGCAAAATGTCGGACAACAACACATGTAAATTAAGAGATGAAGTTAGAGCTGGGAGTTGACAAATTCAACTTATATGCATTTTCACAAATGCTAGTCTATACCTAAATGAAACCTTAAATATTATTGTGTTATTGCCACTAATTTAGTGTTAATGTCAACAAACAACAGTTACAGGAATATCTTTTACAGAGCTTATGAACAACCAGTATAATGCTTTGTCAATTATGTTAATGATTTGATTTGTATTGAGTGCATATTGATGCATTTTTAACTAATTCAGCTTATGTGGCAACTCTTTGATACAAAAATGGTTTCATTGATATAGTATACCTTATGGTGCAGTTGTTGATGCCCACGTGACTGCTGGGCCGTGATGTGTGCCATGAGTGCTGCCAGCCTGCCTTCTGGGTCTATCATCTCATCACTCCATTGACCCTCAACCACTTGGTCACCCACTGACACTTGCCTGTTACATGTATGGATGTTGGAACAGGATCGTTAGCAAACAATGTTGTAACAGAAGCAGTAACATAATTAATTGCAGGACACATTGAATGCCAGGCCTAAATATTAAGGCAACAGTCTACATTCTTTTATTATTAATTAGCATGGGGCCTGGATTGGTAACAGATATTTTAATAGTAATTACTCAGCCTGTACTTATATAAAATATATATCTACACAGCTGAGCTTTGTATACCTGCACAATGACGTGGAGTAGGTCTGTGAATGCATGATAGCCACCCTGCCGCCACCATCATCCTGCACATTGAGGGCCAGGGCATTGCCATCCACATGAACTGGCTGTGGGAAAATACACAACAGTATTTAGAATATTATCTTCTTTTCTACTGCCTCACAAGCAAAACTAACAAATAAATATGGCATTGGAAACAGGAACAAAATTAATTTAGTTTATATTATATCAAATGGGTAAAAATGAAGGCATTGTCTTTGTTACGAATGGGTTGTTTAAAACACTTGTTGATCAAAAAGAGATCTAGAATTGTGGGCCGATTCAATGAAACAACGGTCAGTCAACATCAAGCAATTAGACAAGATTGAAACTAATTTGTAAAGGCTAAGTGGCTAATTTATAAAATTGTATGTCAACATACCTGATCAGCTGGGTGGGAAGTTATATAGTGCGTGACGGTTTCGTCCATTGTAACAAAGGATTTGTACTTTCTGCAGCCTACGCTACATTCAAACAAAAGTTCACAAGAAAAACTTCTTCCATCTTTCGTTTACAAAAATCGTGGTTAGGTTATTTGACAGCTGTATTGCTTACGCTCAAGGTCACAAATTATTTACTTATTTTTAATAGTTTATCGTTAAATCTAACAACTCTATATAATTGTTCGTACAATAACTCAAAACAATATAAAACTATCTTGTAATTTATTGCGCTAGATTAACTAACAATAACTTAGAATTCGTTTCACTTTACAAACAAAGCCCTACCCTAGGCTAGGATTTTTTTTCCATAGTTTTTAGCGTTGGGAAAAGAGGTAGGGGAAATAAATAGTATCCACTGATTGTGTGCGTAGTCGATTTACTAAATGAACACTCAGTTGAGTTTTTGATACATGTTTATATGTTATGTATTATTTTATGTCTGAAACGTCCAAATAAATGGCCTTTATAGTTAAAAAATAATATTTGGGCCGCATTCCGAATTACAAAATAATCGCTCACAGCGCTCACATTTATATTTTGCGAACCGATTTAGATATCACGATTGACGATTATGACAGCTAAGAGCTATCATCAATTTGGAACGCTCGTGGACGCATTCACAGTGAACTTAACTCCAAACCAAAACCTTTGACCACTTCACAAGACCTATTTTTGAAAATGGAAGTTATGTTGGTTGACTCTATTGACTCTGATACTTAACTCAGATTTTGAGACAGAGAACGACGATTCGTCCAGTGAAGAAAAGGATGACGTCGAAGTGTTGACAGAAATTGGTCGCCCGTTAAGCTCGTCGGCTATATTCCCTTGAATACTCATGGTTGCACTATGCACAATTTCTTAAAATGCCAAGATATAATAGTTAGATGCGACTCCTAAGTTCATAAGGTGGAAGCGCAAGGGTAGTCCACGAAATTTAAATTTTCTTACGTTTATTGCAATTTGCAGGTCAGGTCAGGTTGTTGTACGTTGATGAAAATATGAATCGCGCCAGTAAGACGTATGAAGACGTATGAAGTTACAAAATTATAGTCATTCAATTCATCAATAGAACCCTCAAGTTCAATTAACCCCATTCAATAATTTTTCATGAAAAAAACACTCAATGAAAATCTGCTCAATAAAAATTTCACGGGCTACCCTTGCTCTTCCACCTTAGCAAAACAACACAACCATCATTTTTGACAGCGACAATTTTATCACGGTGATATTTATTTGGGGCATGGTGGGTCTAATCGCAAGATGGCGCATATCATGACGTCATCTATGATGATTCAAGGGACAACAATATCGCGCTCACGGTAATTCGGAACGGGTTTATGGACACTCAAATCGATTATAGCGTAATTCGGAATGCGGCCTTGTATGTGTGCAATTTTTGTCTATTTTATAGTCGGTAGAATAGTCGATTATTGGTTCTCAATTTTTACGAAACATCGCTTTACTCACTGACAGCCAGCTGACATTAGAAATATTGTTATTATAGGTACGATGAATGTTCCTGAAAGTGATGAAATTAAATTATGGTTTTTAGTGTAAATTTCTGCATTGTGTTTAAATTTAATATCAAGATATAAGCTTTATATTCCTGTTAAAATGTTTCGCAACAAATTAAGGACTACTCTTATTTGTAAAAGTCATGACGTAAGTATCAAAATAACCTCTTTGACATCAAGATGTTTTTTAAGTATAATGCTCATGTAAGGTGTTAGGAGGGTTAAACTACAAGATCTAAGAACTATGTTAAATGCTAGAAGCTCTGAATGTTATGAGTGAAAACAGTGCTCAGCTGGAAACAGAATAAAAACTAATTTATGTTTGTTTTATAGTTGAATGTATTTATTATGTGACTATTTCTAGATTCAGAGATGCAAAAGCACGCAACAAAGCACCAAACTCAATGCTATTCGTGAGAAACTTCGCGAAGGGCCCAGTCTAGCTGAATTTGTCTCCGAAGACCGTCCAAAAGACTGGGAGGAGTATGAAGGAAAGCTGAAGAGGGAGAAGGGTGAAACAGAACGATTGAGGCTGCCTCCATGGTTGAAGACGACCATACCTACCGGTAATGACTACGTATTTGTTTCAAGATAAAATGACTTCAAGGCCATATATAACTTTGAGTACCCTAAAACTATTAGTATTGTATGATACTAGAACTTATTGTTGATAAAATCTTTTAAGTAGCAACAACATTATCATTGTAAAGTTACTTAAAATAACATTGTGTAATTGAAGATTTGTAAACAACTTCTCAGTGGCCATAATGCTTTATCACTTTTATCAGTGTTAAGCTAGAGCCAATATTATTATTGTATGATCAGCTTTCCAGATAAAATAATCAAAAACAAAGCCCCTTTGGACCATGGCATTTTAGTGTTAAAATGTGATAAATTATGTCATAATGCTAGTTTTAAATTATAATAGTCCCCCCGACCGAGGGCGGCCAGTCTAAGCGGAGATTAGCCATCGGCGCGGGAGATATTATAGTGCACTAATGTGTGCGCACAAGTGCACTGTCTGTTCCTGTACTCTCATAGTCCGATGGGATGGCACTCCGACACGACCGGAGAGAGATCAGGCGCAGGACCTAAGGTTTAACATGATATTATATCGCCAACTTCCAAACTCCGGGCTACTACTGAATTATAAAGTGTGCATGGTGCAATTAATTTGATCTTAACTGTAATATTTCATAATGTTTTTCATACATTTTGCCAAAAAGATGTATTCTGTTATGAGGACTAATAACTCCTTTATTTCACATTGCCTCAAGTATTTGTTGTGTTTTTTCAGGTTCAAAGTTTTCAGAGATAAAGAAACAGCTCCGAGAGTTGAAACTGAGCACAGTATGTGAGGAGGCTCGCTGTCCTAACATTGGAGAGTGCTGGAGTGGGGGCAAACATGGCACTTCTACAGCAACTATTATGGTAATTTCGGCATCAAGCTAGATGTAAATCCCTAGACAAGCTCACTACTCATAACTTAAACATGTAAACAATTTGTATTCTACAGTAAAACATCAGAGTAGCCCTTTGCTTATGATGTTTCAGTTATAGTGATAATGATGCGTGTTTTAAGTCATACCACTTTTCACATCACAAAACTAACTTCAACATCCCCTCTTATTGGATAAATGTGCTGGTGGATAAGTCTGGCTAGCATTGGCACATTAGTGGTTATTATTTAAAGAGAGAGGTAGCTCCAAACTCCATATTGTCCTACTGCAGGCAAAGGCAGGCACTCTCTTTTACATCCAGATGTAAGGTGACTTAAGAACCAGTCTTTATTGGAGGAGGTCTGTCTGGCCGCATATTAGCGATCACGCAGGCCACCATCATCATATCAGCCCGGAATCACCCACTGCTGGGTATAGGCCTCCCCTTTTTTCTACCACACTTCCCGGTTCCATGCGTCCCAGGCATAATCAGCATGAAATAGTTTAAATACATCATTTATCTCCTATCACAGCTCATGGGCGACACATGCACCCGCGGCTGCATGTTCTGCTCGGTGAAGACGTCTCGCAAGCCGCCGCCGCTGGACCCCGCCGAGCCGCGCAACACCGCGCGCGCCATCGGACAGTGGGGGCTCGGGTACATCGTGCTCACTTCTGTGGATAGAGACGGTATAATAATGCCTATATGACTTAACAAATTCGCAATCGCAGCTCAGCTACCTATATTCACTGTATTGCATAATTTATAAATCCTTTGACGGCCATCGCCATCAATTTGCATAGCTCTCAATATGAATTAGTGATATGTTTACAGATTTACCCGACGGCGGATCCAATCATCTTGCTGAAACTGTGACAGAAATAAAAAAGCAGTAAGTACTGAATAATATGATCCTTTCACAATGTTGGAAACAAATAAATACATTATAAATATTTAACATAATGGTATCTTCAAATGTGATGCAAGAAAATGTAATTTAACTTATGCAAATTCAAGATCCAGTACTGCATAATATGCACGTACAGGAGCGTGGACGGGAAGGCGGTGCTGCATTCTGAATCTCGTATTTGCAACTAAATATTTTTGAATAACATTTTACTTTGAGGAATTTACGAAAAATAACGCCTGAATCCAAAATTTATAAATGTATAACTCTCCAGGAACAAGGACATCTTAGTAGAATGTTTGGTGCCAGACTTCAGGGCGGACCGCGAGTGCATCGCGACGATCGCGAACTGCGGCCTGGATGTGTTCGCGCACAACATCGAGACCGTCGAGCGACTCACGCCGTTTGTACGAGATCCTAGGGCTGGGTAATACTTGTGAGCTTACTAACTATTGCATGCAGTTTTACTTTACTTCCTAGACAAACTACTTCAGTTGATTTGCCGGGAAAAAAGTATCCTTTGTGTCCTAAAACATGTTCGACTTGTTCCCGCTACTGGCCCACAATCCATGCGGACTCAATGTGGGTTGGTGGGTAACATCTTTTGTACTATATCACTTAATATTCCTAGAGTAAGGACACATTAAGGAGCATTGCATCTTTTGTTGTTTTTCGTAACAAATAACTGTAATGAATATTCTCTACCATCAGCTACCGTCAAACCCTGAAGGTCCTGCAAACGGCCAAGGAAGTAAACCCTGACTTGATCACCAAGTCATCGATCATGTTGGGGCTCGGCGAGACTGACGAGCAAGTGGAACAGACTATGAAAGGTAAAATCGCTCCATAGCTAACCATCCAAAATCCATAGTGGTCCATATTAAGCTTTAGTTGTAACTGGTGAGTTAACCAAAACACATAGTTAAACTTTGCTAAACTAAGGTGTCGCCGCATTCAACCTTTTAACGACACAAAATACTTTAGTTTTGCTGCTAAAATGATTATGATAGTAATAAATTTATACCCGAAAAAAGTATTTAAAATTGACAAATTGATGTATACAGTGTGAGTCGTACAGTACAGAATGAGGGAATCTATGCTTAATTTTATCTACAGAAAAAATATTAAAAAAAATCGAAATATTAAAGTTTTTGTTTCTTAAATAGTTCGCTACCTTGACCCCAGTGTAAACAAAACGGTGTAACTTTTAAACTAATTGATCTATCGCGATTGGAAATCATTAGTCCTCATAAAATGTTATGTAAAAAAAACTACCCTCAATTGAAAATAAACATGTTTGTTTGTAATTTATTCTTCATTGTATTAGCTACATAATAGTAAAAACTGCATGTTTATAACTCAATCACAACATTTCCTAACAACTGTTAAAGAAAGGCATTGCACACGGCTACGTACAATGTTACAAAAAAATATATTTTCTAGATTGTGTATTTTTTAAATATATTTTCTGTCGGTAAAATTAAGCAGTTTCATTTCAGACCTCATTTCGATAGGTGCTCATTACGAAGAATCACACTGTATTTGCCTCTCGCAGGGTAACAACGTCTTTTATATAAAAAGAAAGCAAGAAAGAAAAAGTACTTATTAGACTCACACAGGACAATACAAAAAATGGTTGACATAACAAAAAAACAAAATTATATAAAAAGTAAACCTAACACATACATATATATCTTTAGACAAGGCTTAACAAATAAATATGTTGTACTCAGATCTACGCTCAGCTGGCGTCGAGTGCCTAACCTTAGGCCAATACATGCAGCCAACCAAACGCCATCTCAAAGTGTTTGAATACGTCACACCCGCCAAGTTCAAGGAATGGGAGGACCGCGGCAACGAACTGGGATTCCTGTACACAGCTAGTGGACCACTAGTCCGGTCGTCCTATAGGGCTGGGGAATTCTTTATCTCCAGCTTACTTAAAGATAGGAGGGCTAAAAGCCTCTGACCCGAAGACTAAGAGATTTTTGTTTGTGATAACTATTCGTGTAGCAAGATTTTACTTATTTTTCTATGCAAGTTAGATGTGGTTTTTAGCAGTGGTAGAACTACATGTTAGAAAAAAAACTAATGTTTTGTATCAGTAACATATTGTGTAAAATTAAAGTAGCGAAGGAACTTCTTAATATAAGTGTATGTTTACAACTTCGACACACGACACACATTGGCTTTTACCATTAAAGCGATAGGCGATGGCGCACACACTATATTTTTAAGAATTCTACACTACTTTGCAGTTAGTTCATATTGTTGTCGACACTTTTAGGTATGTATAGTTAATAGTAAACGATACTCTACTTTGCTAGGTTGACCAAAGATTGACAAACGTATGTACTTTGACATTATTTATATTATCTATTTTGTTGTGTACGACCCTGCTTCGCACGGTTTGTAAGACTTGACAAAATATAGAGATTCCTTTGTTATACTTACGTAGATCAAATATTAATTTATCATAGACAAACACCTTCCACAGTAAATGAATAAATTAAAACTCAGAGAGACATATATTAAGTATGTACTTTCATTTATAATACATATAGATACTGCATTCGCATTTTAGTTTTAAAACTTGTACACAAGGGTATTTTTGGAAACCTAAGCTCTACACATAAAATATGTGCTACAACTCCAACATTTTTCCATTTTTCTGTCATAGAAGTCATTCTAAAATCAACAATGAATTTCATTCAAGTAGAAATAAAATCTATTTGAAAGAAGGATTTGATTCAACTTCATTTGTATTGCTCCTTCACATTTAGCATTGTAAAACCACTGCTACAGGCACCTAATATTGTTTCATTTTGTGTATATTATGGATCTGTACAATAACGCTAGCGAAATCGTTCATAAGCTATTTATTGTGAAACATACCTTTTGTTATTGTTAATAAATATATTTTGTCAATCGTTTCACAGGTTTTCTTTATTTACTTAGTAATTATGTGAATATTTTTTACTAAACTATCCATACGAAAAGATGATATTAGAAGTTTAAAAATTGGCGCGTGTGAGGCCACCATTCAAGTTCCGTAGTGCATTCACATTCAATCTGTAGTTTATGTGCGCCTAGGCAGTAAAACCATAGACATAGAGAATGGGCTGAGCATTAGCCTTCAAAAAGTGACTGCTCTGTAGAAAGAGACAGAGCGATGATGCGGCCAATACCTGTGTTTATGTCTATGGGCTTCTATGTACATTGTTTAGTCTCTCTCACACTTCATGGTCAATTTTATTTGACACTTGCTGCTGCCCGCGGCTTCGCTCGCGTATTTGCCGGAAATTATTCCACGGGCACGTTGTAAATATAGTCTATAGCACTCGGGGATAATGTAGCTTCCTATTAGTGAAAGAATTTTCAAAATCGGTACAGTAGATCCAGAGATTACCCCCCTACATACAAACTTACAAACAAATTTTACATTTTACTTTATAATATTAGTTTAAGCTAGGGAAAGCTCAGTCCATGCTCATGTCTATGAGTAAACCGCCTCGTATGGCGTGACGGAAGATGGTACCTATGATGCTGTCATGACGTGATGCCTCCTCCTATACCGCGTAAAATCAACCCTTTCCCATTAGAATAAAGTTTGTTTTGGAACGATTGTTGATCCACTTAAACCGTTTTCGAACGTTCCTGCACGCTACTCAATTAGTGATGGTGTATTAGGTCGTATGCAGATTTGATCGATAAATATCGATAAAAGAAAATACTTTAATGTAATATTTATTATGTAATATTTAATATTTGTTGTGCTTTACCCGCGTCTTCGCTCGCGTTAATTAAAAATTTGACGGTCAATTCTGGTTGTACTCTGCTAGTAATAATATCATTCAATCATGATTCGAAAGATACGTAGCGCCACTATTATCATAAGAACATAATTGTTGTTTTCTTCGGGAACGGTACTTTTTTTCGAGATGTAGGGTGCGGTCCCTTATTATTATTATACTCTTTGGATTCGGTGGTATGTCTGTTTCTGTACACCTGACAACGTATATGCAAAATTTCTGGATATTCGGTTCAGAACATTTGCGTTTTATCATATCCCCATTTTGTATAAGAAGGCTGACTGGCCCCTGCTTGCTCACTCTGTAAGCTACGTCGGACACTCCAGTTCTTTATCGGGTTTCAATCTACAAAGAAACAGTACCTATTAGTTTGCCGAGCGATCTTAAATTCTTTCAGAAACTGTGGATGGGCTAAAGGTAATTTATGACTGTGGTCCCCGACTCTCTTGCCTCAACAAAGGGTGCTCATACCTACTGTGATAGCATGAAAACCACCTCGTTGGTCTAATGGTGGCAAGCGGTATTGCAGAGCATGAGGTCTTGGGTGCGTTTCCCAGGCGGGGAGAAATGTTATTGGGTATTTCCATCAGGAACTTCTCAGTAGCAGCGAACGGAGTCTTTGTTTGTGTCCTATTGATGGCAATAGGATCGCCCTTTATAAAATTACATGGGACTTGAACATTTCAGATATTCAGCAATATGTTTGATACGATACAGATATTCAGCAATATGTTTGATACGATAACGGGTTTGTACGGAGGTTGTCCAGTGACTGCTCCGTTTATTCTTGTAACCTCCTAGATTAGGTCTTGAGGAATCTTTCTCTTTAGTCTTCTAGCGACTGTTTGGGTGTTCATCAGATTTACTGCTAGCTGGTTTGTATGATTTGAGATTCGCTCTTTGTATGCTTTAGTTTTTTCTGAAAGGAGGTGTTTTTTTTTCGGCCCAAACATGTACCGAGGTACAAATTACTATTTAAATTCTTTCCAATACATTGTGTTATTAGCAGTATTTTAAATCCTTCAATATTCGATAGATTAAAAAATAAAAGAATATGAAAAAACACTACCTCGAATCATAACTGCGTTCAAAGA
Organism: Eugnorisma glareosa; assembly: GCA_947578425.1. Lineage (NCBI taxonomy): Eukaryota > Metazoa > Arthropoda > Insecta > Lepidoptera > Noctuidae > Eugnorisma > Eugnorisma glareosa. The sequence continues at coordinate 20,595,127 of OX387970.1, read as the reverse complement.
AACGTTCTTAACAGCGCTGGCGGCTGTCAAACTATTCCATCTGTCAAAATATTAAACTCATTCGAGATCGGTCGATCGATCGATCGTCTGACAAGGGCTAAAATAATCTGAATGACAATATTGTCACCAACAACAACAAAAGGAATAAGATAGTAAATTATCGGCCCTGGAGCACTGTCTTTTGGCCAGTAGCTAACCAAACGCAAAAAATAATCTGAAATGTGAAATAAATGTATTTTTTATATTCTTGATCCCATAATGTTTCACAAGAAAGTGTGCCGGGAAAATTAACCTATCTTTAATACAAAACTAAATTCAAAATAGTATATTTTTAGTTTTTCATACGTGTTTAAATGAAGTAACGAAACGCATCATCGGAGAAATGAATTACGAGATTGCCAGATTAAAATTCTTGGGTTGCAAGTTTTAGCATCTTTGATCGACAATTTCAGGTGGTACAAATGCATTAATAAATCCAATATATTTTTTTTCAGAATCTGCGATTTTTTTCCTATAAATTCGTACCTTTATTGTTAAGGTACATTGTTTGGCCACAATTGTATGGGGGAAAAAACACCTCCTTTCTTCCATTACAGTTGGGATGCAGAGGTCGTGACATTCATTCTTAGTATTTTTGACTGGAACCTTTGAATTATTTCAATATTTCATTTTGCCGCTGAGCCCCACAGCTCTAGGCCGTATGTCCAAATAGGCTTTATTATGCATTTATATAGCAACAATTTGTTCTCGATTGAGAGTTGAGATTTTTTATTTAGTAGCCAGTACATTGTGCGTATCTGTTGGCCCATTGCCAACCGCTTGGTAAATATGTGCTTCTTCCAAGTTAGGCGTCTATCTAGATATATTCCAAGATACCTGGCGTTATCCTCTTGCGTGAGAGGGATTCCGTTTAGAGTGTCAGGGGGTCATGTTTCTTTCCTATTAGTGAAAGTCACCTGAACGGACTTAGCACTTTCGTTAGCCTTGATTCGCCAGTCTTTAAGCCATTTAGATACTTGATCGAGACTAGTTTGAAGTTTTTGTGTTGCAACGTCCGGTGAAGTGTCCGCTGAGAGAATTGCTGTGTGATCACCAAATGTTCCAGTGACCACACCCTCAGTCGTTGGGAGGTCGCTGTGAAAAGTAGGTACAGCATTGGGCCCATTACACTCCCCTGGGGTACACCAGCTTGGATGGTATGTAGGGAAGTTATCTGTTCACATTGTTTTACAAAAAAGTGTCTGTCCCTCAGGTAGGACTTTATAAGGATGTAGAAGTTTATAGGCAGGTCCCGCTTTATTTTGAACAGTAGTCCGTCATGCCACACACGATCAAATGCCTGAGATATGTCCAAAAACGCTGCTGTACTGTATTGTTCTGACTTAAAGGCTTGGTTGATATGTTCCACTAATCTGTGCACTTGTTCTATGGTACTGTGCCCCCGGCGAAAGCCAAACTGGTGATCAGGTAGTAGTTTATTCAAAGAGATGATTGGGGACAATCTACGCAGGATTAGTATCTCCAAGATTTTCGAGGGTATGGGCAGCAGGGTAATAGGTCTATATGATTACGCCTCAACAGGATTCTTACCCGGCTTGCCAACCATTATAACTTGTGCTACTTTCCATTGAAGCGAAACCATACCCCTTTGCAGGATGGCGTTGTACAGGAAAGTGAGAAATTGGATGCCTTCTTTTGGAAGTTCTCTTAGAATTCAGCCAGTTATGAGATCGTATCCAGGAGCTTCACTTGGGTCTAGCGCCTTAATCGCTGTTTTTACTTCTTCCTTTGTGACCTTAGGAATGGGAGGATCCAGTTGGTGAGTTTGGTTCAATATTTGGGTGACTTCGTGAATTTTAGAAGAGCCCATATCTGGATTTGGTATAAATACCTGTTTAAGATGCTCAGCAAATGTGTTTGTGTGCAAGCTTTGTCCGCATCACTGGAAGGCCATTCTGAGTTACTCTTACGGATGGGAGGTTGGTTAGAAACAGGACGTTTAAGCTTTTTAGTGACTTTCCATAAAGAGTAATTTGTTTCTGCTGTTGCGTCTAGGTTTTTTAAGGATGTTTGAATATTTTGGTTTTCATTATCTTGTAGTAGGTAGTGTTTTAAGTTTTGATTGTAAGTAGTTCAGATGTTTTTTTGTCATTAGGATAACCTGTTTTTTGCCACCTATTTCTAACTCTTCGTTTTTTAGCTAGTAGTTCCTGAACAGATTTAGGTCATTCTTGCTTATGGTGCGAATCTGTGGGACTTGAACATAGCTGGTGAAATGGTGAAATGTGGGTTTACTTTTAGGTACCTACACCTCTGCCTAGCCCTTCGGGAATTACAGGCGTGATCTTGTGTTTATTTTGTACCGTTGTCATCGCATAATGTTTGCCTACACTAACACAATCTTGGAAAAATCTAAAAGCAATCAAAAGGAAATGCATTTAGTAGATTGTATAATCTTTACATGGATGGTAATGCTTGTACCAATTTGTTCAATTAATTTGCATACGCTGTAATGTAGTCGGATTCAATTTTCACACCGAAATCCCGGAGGAGGGACACTTGTAAGAAGAAGACACGTCAGATAGCAAGCAGTACGACCTATATGGCTGGCTAACAATCACTAGGTACAGGAAGTCCTAATTGTATTACCATCAGCGGATTGTTTGCTGTTGGTACCGAACTGTGTATATAAGTACTCAACAACTAGCTTTTTCCCGTGACCTACATTCGCGTGGCATTATTATAAAAAAATATTATTTCCCTTTTTGAATCGGATTTTGTGACCAATTTCAAGGGTTTTAATTTTTTAGCACGGAACTCTAATTATTCTAAAATAAAAATTGCCTTAGTTAATCTTTATAACATCAGCTATCTGCCAGTAAAAGTCCCGTCAAAATCGGTCCAGCCTTTTCGGAGATTAGTCGTTTGTATCGGATTTTGATAACAATTTCAAGGGTAATATCTTTTTTGCATGGAACCCTAATTATTATCCTAAAATAAAAGTAACCTATTTTAAACCTTATAACATTACCTATATTCCACTAAAAGTCACGTCAAAATCGGTCCAGCCGTTTCGGAGATTAGCCGGAACAAACAGACAGACACAAAAATTGAAATAAATGTGTTTTTGTTATAAGTGCCGTTTATATTTTTATATGTGTTACCGGCCAAATCCGATTTCAGGCCAAACTAGTTTGTCCTAGGCCAAACCGGTTTACTGGTCTATCTTATCAGGATACACTATCCCAAACAAAGCAATTAAACTGCGCGCAACTTGGATGTAGCGCTCGCAGACCGCTGCCGCGGCACCGCTCGGTACGCTCGCTCTGCTCGCACGTGGTTGGTCACCAATCTAACCTAACCTAACCCATTTAGTCGGGGTGCTCTATGATTGTCCTTTTGTGATGATCCCTAGTTTGGCCTAGGACAAACTAGTTTGGCTTGAAATCGGTAAAAAGCTGTTATTTTGATATTACAAACAGACACTTCAAATTTATTTATTTGTACACACAATTCGCCATTTATGTTGTAAGTAAAACTCTGACGGCACTATAAACTCAAATGACTGAGTAATAAAATATTTTAAATAGCGAAGCAGCGCCTGCTGAGAAAGAAAGAAAGAAAATATATTTATTTGTCGCAGGGATATGACGTGCATCATACAAAGTGACAAAAAAATAACAATAAACCTACAACGCACAACAAAATTTAAAAAAAAAAATGTTCGTAGCTTGCACGTCGTGACTGCGACAAGCAGGTTACCACTCAGCATGATGCTTTGCTATGGGGGACCCACAGCACAGCGCTGGTTTTCAGTGGTCACCCGTGAAAAAACGTACGGAAGCCAAGACAGCATAAATATTTTTACATGAATAAGAAAATAAAATACACAGTACTTGGGTTATAATAATAAAACAACTACCTAGAAACATAATAAACACTACAAAAAATATACAAGTATGTGTGCAGGCTAAACAAAATGCATAAATACAATATGAAGACGTGTTTTTTTGTCTCGCTCCCACCACGCCTCGCGTCGCCGTCGCATGCGCGCGTGCTGCCGATCAAACGACTTCGTCTCGTCATACTAAGTAACTACGCATTTCTCCTCTGCGCCTGTTAGCGCGATGACGTGAAAAAAAGTCAGTGCAAGCGCCGCAAGTGTCGCACGAGTCTTGTGTGCTGACGCGTCTCGCGTGGTGAGCAACTATAGGGCGTTAGCAACTGAGCGAACTTCGTTTCCTGGATGTTCTCGAGACGCTGCGAATGCACAGCAATGCTATGCAATGGCAATGGCATACTCTAGTTGAGAAAGTACCAAAGCCTTGAACAAGATAATTTTAGTTTTAGAGCCAAAAGATTTTTCAATTCTCCTGATAGAACCTAACATTTCAGTCGATTTTGAACTTGTCGAGTTGAACTTTCATTTTTGGTCCTACTCCCAGGTCACGGATATTCGAAACCTCTTGCAAGATAATGTAGTTTATTTTGTAAAATTAAAGGCTGCGCCGGATAACATGCAGCAAAATGTGTACATAAGTACAGAACAACTTAATTGAAAAAAACAATTAGGGGTATACATTTGCACGTTCAATAAACGTAAAACAATTTGAAACTCATTTACATTGTATTGAAATTAAATTATAGGTACCTATGTGTCGGAACAGGTGTCAAAGAGTTGGATTAAAATGAAGTTGTAAAGGTTTGTTCCGTCGAATGGTCGCCCCCGATGCTTCTAGTGGGCTGTGCTGTGAACCATGGAACCACAGAGACCGTTGTTGTTCTGTGTCCTTCTCTCGTTGACGGGGGGCGTTCTTGGGGAAGTATGGGAGTTCGGCATGGATGCTCCAGGCAGCATTATAGTGGATCATACAGAAGATAGGTTTTCGCTCTTCGAGAAGACTAAAGAGATTAAGCTAAGGGTAAGTTATTGCAAATTATACTGTTTCATTAGACAACACGCCTTTCCAACGGGATGACACGAGTACCTACGCGCGGCAATGTGGATGTGTTGTCTATCTATCTAATCTTTAACATATTAGAGATAACTGTGATGTTACATAGTCTAGTTCATTCACACAATTCCTATCCTGATTCGTTTCCTGAAGAGACCGAGGGCACAGAGCCTGGATTGTGTGCCCCTATTGGGATATTCGGAAATCCCTCATATTTAACAGGGATACATATGTGCTACTCAACAAAATAAACGTTTTTTTTTTATATAACAAGCTTTTATAAAATGCACTAAAAAGAAGAAAATAAAACTTGGAGTAAATTTCTTTTTTCTTTATCGTGTGGTTAGTGCCTAACCTGGTGTCAGAGTTTTTATGCCGCCCACGGGACCTCTGACTTGGCTTAAAGAACAGTTAGGTACCTTAAAATTTTTCGCTCGTATGGAAAAGGTAAATTTATTTGCAGGATCTCTAATTAGTTTTGAACAATCCAGTTCTTCAATTAGATGTTGGAAGCTTATACAAAGTTTCATGTCCGTGCTATTAACAGTTGAGGAGTTCTTTTTTGAGGAGACGTTCCTGGGTGCAGGATCAGGTCATGTCTATCATAAAACTGTCAACAAAACCAAATAAATGTGCCCATTTCAGCTCAATCGGAAACCGGAAAGGTTTACAGGCAGACACCGGAGCAGGTGAAACTTAATGAAAGCTTGAAATAAAACAGCTTTCTTCTTCCAGACCCCACAATGCTACGTAATAGAGTACGTGCGAGTACAAGTCCAGAACTATATATCGAACCCCATCGTGAGCTTCAACAAGATGCAGAACGTGGTGACGATCGCGTACAAGCCGCTGCAGTACAGCGTGAGCAGCTTCAACATCATCGCCAAAGCGGCTCGCAAACCCGGCTGCTTCAACCAGTCCATGGAGATGCAGATGAGGCACACGTGTTTGTGACTACTGGTTTAGAATAAAGCGGTATTTTTTTTTTTAATAACTCAACGCTTACACGTTGAGTTATTTTATTGTTGTAGCTGCGCCGCGTTCTCCCGGTTTCGTTGACTATTACATATTTGTATACTTACGCGTGGAAAAAATAAAAACAAAAGCCGCGATCTTGTTGTTTCGTTTCATTACATTACATTACACTGCATTTCACAGAACATTTTCACTTAATTTTACCTTAATGTTAACTAGCAGCTATAACGTCTCGTGCGAGCGCCAGACCCTTATACCACAGGACCTACAATGGAACACAGCCAATTTGAAAATGAAACAGAATTACCTAGTACCAATATTAAGTTGATACATTCAAACGTGACTTTTATGACTGTAAGATAAACTTTATTTAACTTCTAAGAAGTAAGTTATGAATAATTTATTTGCTTGTAACTTGCTACGTAAGTAGCATTCTCTACCACCACGTAGCACATGTACAGTCATCCAAACCTGCCCATTTATGTGCATACCAGCAAGAGACTGGGTAAGTGTATTCAATCACCCATCGCACTCGCACACTCGTTCGTAGCCCAGTGACAAAACTATCCGAGCTACACACTCGCTTCTCGGTGCTCGCCAGTTCATTTCTACCACTTTGTGCAGGTTTTCACTTTTCGCTAATCGTGGGTGGTGGGACAAGTGCTTTAGACCATATTTTATCCGCAGTATGTCGCCCTTTTAGCTATTCAGGTGGACAGACGACGTTAATAGGTTACAGGACAGCCGGAATGCGGAACGTAAAGAGCTCGCTGTTAAAAGGGATGGCGCTAAAGGGCCGTGCGATCTCCTTTTTGCTACAAACAATATGAGAAAAAATCCCTCGTCAGTCAGTCGATTTTCAAATTACTTTCAAATTGTTCGGGTGACTTTTCTTGTCAGAAATAATATTGAAATTGTATTACCGTTTATTAATTTATTATTAATTATAAAAAAGCATTAAAAATAGAACCGGAATGAGAAGCAGCGGGTTGGTGTTGTTTGCATGTGCTGGTCTGCTGCTTGTGAGTATTTCGGCACTACTCACTTTATTTTCAGTACAGTCGTGTTGGCTTGCCTTGAGACTTTTGAATCTCAGTCTCACACAGATATTACAATACTTCGGTCTCAGAGTATGGAAAATAACAGATTCAATTGGTATACTGGCTTGGTTTTTTTGCACACTGTCGTGAGAAGTCCTGTCCTAGAACTAAAATTTTGAAGTCGTGACAACCACCAACCCACACTGGGCTCGCATGCAATATGCCTCACTCTGTCTCACATAGAAGAGACCTGGCTTTGCAGTGCCGACGTTATATGCGGAATATGCTTAGAAATAGGGGAAACGGAGGATGCATAAAAACTGAATAAATATAATGTGGCGGGGCATGATGCATTTTGTTAGGCAGTCTATGTGTAGAAATTTTCTTCGAAGAGGTTTGGTTTCGAATAGTTTTTTGGATTATGATACTCCGGGACTCGGGTGTATCTACCGTCGTAAACTGTATACTAAACTTGTGTTGCCGTGCAGAGCGGCGGCGCGATCCTCGGCGGGTCAGTAGTATGGAGTCTGCTGCGCATGTCTTATTACTTTTGGACGTCCGACCTGGGCGTGGAGCTGAGCTCCAGCGTGCTGTTCCTGGCGGGAGCCCTGCTCTGCCTGCCCGTGTGCTGGCTCTCGACCGTGGTCCCCTACCACACCAAGTCTTTGTCGTTGACAGCTACGGTAAGAGATTTTTAAGTCTGTGTCGGACATCGCGATATTCAAAGTAGTCCAGTAGCCCACCATAGACACAGCACACACCTGGTCCGAGGCTCCTTTTTTTTCTATGGAGAATCTATGGAGAAACAAATACTACCCATACAGTTCAGGGTTCAGACCACTGACGGCTCTATGTGGATGATATGTTTTAGTGATGAACAGTTACTAACAGATTTTTCTAATGAGTGAATAATTATCCGGGGTGGAAGAATCCTGTTTCGACAGTTCAAAGTGCCTGTAACTGGCCTACTTGAAATACCTTCTAATCTACTTGAAATACCTAAATGCTTTGATTTTGATTTTTGAAGGGACACCGACGCGAAAACGGTAACCACCACGTATTCAGTACATCATTCCCCACATTATAGAAATGTTCCTTGGTTAGATAAAAAAATCTGTTCCGTACCTTTTGACCGTGTAGGTATTGCACTTTTGTAGGAAACAGCTTGTTTTATTTATTAACCGATGAAAAATTCTATGTGGGGGGGGTATGGAATGATGCAGGTACTGGATACGTGGTAGGTAACGGTTTTGGCGTCGGTGTCCCTTCCTCCCATATATTTCTCATTAAGTTAAGGATGGCTCGGTACAAATTGAGCTATGAGCCGAGCGGCTTTTTCCCGAATAGACACCAGCGCATCAATCTAAGTACTACAATCTGTCAAATTTCTTTAATAGAGTTTCAACTTTTTCGCTCAAGCATCATGTTCAAGGTTAATTGGGAAAATTGGTCAGTTTCGAGTAGCTTGATGTGCTGGCGTCTGCGTCTGTACAATAATCTACAGATACCTTATTCAATGTTGCTGCCCGAATCAAGCCTTCCCGAACATGCATGTTACGTAATGCCTCTCAGCCGTGATTCTCCGTAACAGCTGATGGCTCTGGTGAGCGTGGCGATGGTGATGCTATCAGTGGGCGTGGGGTCGATCGCGGGGCTGTCGCGGGCGGTGCGCGAGCCGGCCACGCTCAACACCAGCATGCTGCGGGCTATGGCCATCGACGCCTTCGACCCCGCTGTTAGAAGCTCCTTCGCGGCTATGCAGATTGAGGTAAGGAAAAAATCGCAATTGCGTTATGCTGAGGCCTTTTCTCTCTTTATAATTTAGTTTCTTGAAAGATTTTTATTTAGATTTATTTATGCCAATTAACGCACTTTCTTCTTTTTATTACTTTGCTCTTCTGGTATGGAAATTATATATATGGGATTACATAGGATGGGCATTGTCAGTGAAAAATACTTTAATATTACCCCGGGATTTTAAGTAGTTATGCGTTTCATATTGAGTTTCATAGAAAGCCTCATGAGCGGGTCGAGTTCAGACGATGCTGATCCCGTGCAGTGCCTAATAAATGTGCATCGACTTTTAAAATTTGTGGCAAAAATACCTAATCCTATATACCCTATATATGTAGGAATCTGAACTGAAAACTGAAAGAAGAACAAAACGGCTTTCAAAGGGGTAAATCGACAACGTTAGCAGCATTTACTCTAATAAAAAATGTTATAGAAAAATTAGATCAAAAAATTCCAGTGTCTGTTATCTTCTTTGACATGAGCAAAGCTTTCGACTTTGTCAACCACGATTTGCTGTTAAAAAAATGCAATAACTAAGGAATCAGAGGGATAGTAATTGACTGGATCACTAGCTACTTATCCAACCGTCAACAAAGAGTAGAAATAAGCTCAATAAACGAAAATAACTAATCCACATCAATCAGTTCTGAATAATAATCAAACCAAACCCAGGTGTACCACAAGGAAGCATACTGGGCCCATTACTTTTCCTTATTTATATCAATGATTTGCCCACTGCTTTACAACAACAGTGCATACTTTTTGCTGATGATATTTCTGTAATTGTTACTAATGATGATAAATCAGACATACATCACGAAAAAAACCTTAATACAATAGTTAATCAAGTTTTAAAGTGGCTAGAAAATAATTATGCAAACCTAATTAAAACCAAATACATACATTTTCGAAATTACAGCTCAAAACCAAAAACATATAAAGTTAAATGTCAAATGGACGACTAATTAACGAAGTTAATGATTACAAATTTCTTGGGCTCATTCTTGATCAGAATTGTAACTGGAAATTACATACAGAACACGTTTGCAAAAAACTCGACCATTTTGTGTTTGCTCTTAAACGTATAAGACGTATCGCTAGTGCAGCAGTCGCCCTTACTGCTTACCACGGGTATGTATCCTCTTTACTCAGGTATGGACTCTGGGGACTCTGGGGGAACTCCACAAATGTAAGTGAAGCATTTATTGTTAAAAAAAATGCCTAAGAGCAATTTTCGGTATCAGTCCATTATCACCCTGTAGACCACTGTTTAAAAAATAAAAACTATTAAGCCTAACAGGTCTTTTCATTATGCAGGCTGGTATTTTTGTGAAGGAACACTACATTTTTTTATAGCATGTGACCTGCATTCGAAATACACTCGTCGAGATCCCACAAGATTAAGAATACCTTCACATCAAAGCACTTTATGCCAAAAAAGTTTAATCACTGCAATAAAAAATTTTAACAACATACCAAAAGAATTGAGAGAACTCCCCTTAAAATATTTTAAATTCAAATTACATAAACGGCTTATTGATAATTGTTTCTATAGTGTAAAAGAATTTCTTGAAAAAAAGTAACCGATAGATATGGCTACTGAGTTTTACAGAGTGTTTTAAACGGTTTTATTTTTTAATGTGTTCTTTAAATTCATCTATCTTTCATAATTGCATCTATTAATGTTACGATACGAAACCTAAATTGTTAAGTGGTGTTCTTATTACCAAGACATATTATTATATTAATATTTAAACAAATTGATGTTTCGTATTAAAATTCTATGTCTAACATGTACTAATATTTGTATGCCATCCTATGGCGAAACATGTAAGTTCACAACCCTATTTATAAGACCATAATGTACCATGTTTTTACACAAATAAAAATTATTCTATTCTATTCTGTAATGACTCTGTTTCAGTTGAGATGCTGCGGCGTGCAGTCCTACTCCGACTGGTACGTGCACCGCCGCACCCTGCCGCCCGCATGCTGCGGACGCATGTGGACCGGAAAGGTAATACATGTATGTACCTACATACAACCTTTTTTTTTGTTTTGTTTTGTATCAGCTTACCTACTTAGTAGCCCTTTCTATGCAGCGCTGGTTGACGACATCAGGTACACGCCGGCTGTTGCTGAAAACCAGCGGTGTCACGTCAATGAACAATTCTAGGACACAGACAGCAGTCAGTGTAATGAATACTTATTAATTTACCTGCACTTTTGTTGGTTTTCTGATTTCTGGCAAACGATCGATTTGTAGCGCATCTTGACAAAGGTCTATCCAGCACCGGGCTAACAAATAATTTATGTTTTATGCCGTTTATTACATGATTTATTTGAAAATAAAACATTACAAATTAGAGCAAGTATGGTGTTAAGTCTTAAACATTAGCCAACATGCTTTGCCATAGATCACATAACGCAATATCACGCTGGTAATTCTCCAAGGTTTAGACAGGGATATAGATGATACACCCACCTTGCGAAGTGACGTCCAAGTCCCATGTAATAGGAGGCGAGCCTATTTCCATCAACCGGCCACAAATGTTGATTCGGGGCTGCTACTGGATTCCAATCCTTGATGGTAAAACCCATTACAATTTTGCTAAACTTGAGAATCGAACCCATGACCTCATGATAATAAACATATATAACAGTAAAGGTATCTATTACATAAGTATAATAGTCAGAGAAATTGACTTAGTTCTATACTTGTCCACAATTATCATGCTTGTGCCTGGCACTGTAACTTCATCTTTTTGTTTCGGGCTGATAACATTTCCTGATACCGATACTGTTAGCCTGCGTCATCCCACTGCTGGGCATAGGCATAGGCCTACATTGGGATAGCCCCAGGACTAATGTGGGCCACTGGTCGTTAGTTTTGTCTAGTTCTTTTTGATAACATTTAAGAATGATTAATGAAACTCAAAACATTCTGAATTTTCAAGACAAATTCACAAGATAGGTACTGAGCTTAAACACGAGTTGTTAACAGAATCAGCATATGAATTTCAAGCGAGGAGAGACATGCGAGGTGCCGCTGTACAGCATGGGCTGCCTGCGACCCGCGCTGGCGGAGCTGCGCTACTTCGCCAACTCGCTGTCGGCGCTGTCCTCCGGCATCGTCATTGTCATGGTAATCGCTCAATTTGTTTTAAGAGCCGCTTTTTATGGTTTCGTTCCCGAAGGGTAGTCAATAGGATTCTATTACTAAGCCTGCCCTGTCCGACCGTCCTCCTGTCAGCGAGCCGTATCTCATCTCATGATCCTTACTATGTCGACAGATGAAATTTTCACAGAATGTTTATTATTGCCGCTATAACAACAAATAATAAAAATAAATAAAAAATTAAAGGGGACTCGGGCCTGTGGACGGTTAGTAATGGGCTAGCTAGCCGTCCGTCCGTCTTATGACGACAGGCCGTGGCTACGGCGCGTTCGTGTTCCACGCGCGCCTCATAGAGATGTCAGCAAACAGGAAGGGGTCCGAAAGGACCGATGCCTGCCGGGGCTGCGGGACTGTTCGAAAGAGATACCCGGCCCTGGAACACAATGGGCAAAAGAAGGAACATGGATGGGTTTTAATCAGTAGAAGTCTGACACTCTCTTCCGGTCCGCCCAGAGAGGTTGGGATAATTTCACAACCAAAAAAAAAGGGGCTCCCCTTCCCCTCCCCTTCATGCGCGAGTCCGACTCGCAAGTCTCGCACTTGGCCGGTCTTTTAAGCTAAGCACGGGCGTCCGTCGTTGCGCCTGCTGATCCATCATCTCATCTCTCACTCTAGAACTCGCTTGCTCAACTTAAAATTCATTTATTTATTTTGTGAACATTTATTAAAGTAAAAATATACAGTTGTTATATAAATAAATGTTGGTCTATACTATGTCCCGCTAGAAGTCAAGTCACACTAGATATAGGTAGGTAATCCAATATCAATTAACAAAATAAAACCAAAAAATAAAGTTAAAGGTGATTGTAATGTTCTTGATGTTATGTTGTCTTGATTATCTCTATTACAGTGATATGTAGATGTCTCAATTTCATGCTAAACACTAAACGCTCATAATAACATGTCAATAAATTAAGACGGCACTTAAATAAACACGAATGCATTATTTAGTCACAATTTCGTATATAATTATGTATTAATAGGTGCACAATACAATACAATACGCCAATGCTCATGGCATCGACCGTCGCGCTTTGGATAGATAGATGATTCATTCAAAATTCATTAAAATACCATTCTAAAATATGGTATTTTACAGATTTTATAACACGTATACAACGTGTTTTTTTTTGATATCCCATCCCCCAACTCCAACTCCCACTCCCAACTCTAGGGTATGATTGAGGCCATATCAAAGAATCAACTGGCATATGAGTTTAGTTCCAATCCTTCGTTATTTTATTTTTTTCATTTTTCATACAAAATAATTCGGCAAAGTCAGGATTATTAATTTAAAACACCCTTACGTGAAATATGACAACGTCGCATTTTCTTAGCTTTAAATATGAATGATTGGTTTGAATAAAAATGAATTACCTACCTACATATTTTATTTTACTATTTATTTTACTACACTACTGCGAAGTTTGGCAACCTCGCAAAAGTAAAGATTCGTCATACTGGTGACAATTTTTGACCTAATTTAATTATGATTGATGATATCTCCGAAACGATGCATTTTTGGACCACCTATTCTAGGAGTTTTAGTATTATTTTTACCTACAGAATATAACCCTAGAGTTATGGGATATAAAAAAAAACAGGTTGTATAATTCTTCATATTCCGCCTACTCAATTTGGTATGCAAATTTTGTGACAATAACAATAATTCTAAGTTGAGAAGAGGTGATCAAGTTATATCTCACCTCCTTTACATGCATGACCTGAAACTCTTTGCCCCAACGATTTGCAACTGATGGAGTGGACGGAATTTGGTGTGGACAAATGTGCGGTCATCCATGTAAACGAGTGGAGATTGTGGAATCTGTGGGAACCCAGCTCTCGGATTCCATAAATCTTAGATCCCTCTCAGCAACCGAAACCTATAAGTATTTGGGTATGTCGGAAGCGCTGGGCATCAATGTTGCTGACATAAATAAAGGAAATAATAATTCTAATTTAATCAATTTAAACAAAAACATAAATTCCATTGTCAAAAAAAAAGTAGTGGTCGTACAGATATAATAAATACAAGCTTAACGCCTGTCAAGCTGCAGGCACAGAGCACTGCTGAGCGTCTCATCATACAGCAAACACATGAGCATTACAGAATTACCTTTTATAAAGTTTATTTAAAACTAATGTAGGTACACATCATTTTCTGACATAGTAAGTCCCAGTGTTGTTGGGCCAGAAGCCATTGTTTCCTCAGGTATTTTAACCCCCAATTTCGACCATTTACGTAATAACTGCGTAGTTTTTTTATCACTATAGGTTCCTACTATGTACATATGAGGACTTATGCTTTTTTGGCTAGACTCTAGACAGCCTTTTTATCAGTTTACTTTTGTGGCGCAGGCGGTAACCCTATTCGCGACGGCCTACACCCTGGTGACGGGCGTGGTGGAGCTGCGGGCTGCGCGCGTGCTCAAGACGCCGGCGCCGCTGCGCATCGCGTGCCTCACGCACCCGCCGCCGCCGCTGGTGGCGCTGACATCGCCCGCCGCAATGCCGCACGACACCTCCATGTAAACGCCCCCTTATATGTGTACGCTACCAGAATCCCGCTCGACACCTTATTGTAAACGCTCCCTAAGGCCACCGGAACGGAAAGGAGACATGTCAGATTCGACCAAACACAGGGTGCTGCTTTCATGATGATGCGGACTTGTCTGTACCGGGAAACTTGGACATTTTTTTACTGTTGCATGTGTTTCTTAATGTGCGATCACGTAAAATAAGAAGAAAGTATGGGACTATTTAACCTGTACCGATTGCTGACGATCTGTCCCAACTTGTCCGTGCTGGAAATTTGTATCTTTATGCAGCCTCGGGTGAGCCGACATACGCGACGTTAGACTTCAACCAGTGTGATTGGTCAATCTCCGCACGTGTCCTCTCCGCTCCGTTCGACTCAACTTTGGTGTAAATCGAGGCTTATACCACCGTGTACGCCATCGGAACGAACAGTATTCAGAAGAATGCTTCAACACTGTCCTATTTAAGAGCAGTCATAGACCTACGTAAGTCCAGGAATGCATTATTTGTGAACGTATTGGTTTGTACTACAAACGCGTTACTTTTGCCGGAACACACGGCGAAAATCGCTTTACAAGGCAAGCGATGGTGTTGTACAGTGTTGACTGGAAGATGTCGGTGAGAGAGCGCTCTTTTGCTAAAGAGGTGTTATTAAAATCATTATATTGTGTTCTGGTTTAAAAGACACCAAATAGGTAATTAATACTCAACGTGTCTCAATAATGAAGAGTTCGCTACTCCTTCCATCTACCCAATTAGCTCAAACGTTCCTCGATTCCAACGCGTTCTCAAAAAATCTAGTCGATCGTTGTCCTATTATTGTATGGTCTCAACTAATACTCGATTCCATTAATTAATCATTTAATATTTTACGGCAATGCCATTGCTCGATTGGTGAGGGTCAGACCAATAATTACAATGATAATTATGTCGATTGACTACTTATTTTCTGAACTCGTTGCCTTTTTACACATTCACCTTCTGAATGCTGAGCTGTTCTGATGGTGAGCTTCACCAGAATATGAAGTTATCGATATCCAGCTACACACCTCCCGTCTAAAACCTGAAGTGATTAAAGTGGCCTTTTATGCCAGTTCTATATTTATTTATCCATACTTTGCAGACTACTTATGTGAAAGTGTATTCCTATTGGAATGCGCTCTTAGGAGAAATCTTGGAAAATTTATTTTTATTTGTCCTTTAAAATTGTTTAAAGTCGTATGTGAATGTGTAAAATAAATGTCTTTAGTGACAATATGTGTTTGCTCTTCGACACATGGGGTCGGGGCTCGGCCATCAAAAAATAAAATAAAAAATCGAGGATATCTTTTTAATCGTAATTTTTTGAACACAATACAACATGCAAGCATTAAAATGCTTTATGAAAATCAAAAACAATCATATCTTTTTCTATATTTGGTACCTATTTTTGGTTACTTTCAAATTATACAAGAAAAACGATCTCTATATAAAGTCAAACAAAAACTATAATATATTATGAAAAATTTGGTACAACAGGGCGCGGTCGCGCGGGCGCAGGCGGCCGAGCGAGCGGCCGCAGGGGCCCGGGGGCCTCACGTAACATACTACACTATACAAACGTACGCACTAATGATTCCACTCAGTCGCTCACTGCCGGCCCGCCGGCCCGCGCGGCCGCTCGCGCCAACACTATACAGCCGGCGACCCGCGCCCGCACCCGCGCCCCCCGCGCCTCCGCGCGCCCCGCCGCCGCAACAGCTAAGTACTCGACGAGTCTAAGATAATAATGTGAAGCGATCGACTTACGTTTAAATTTAGAATTGGAAGGGGCGGCGCGGGCTCGCGGGCGCTGCCGCGGTAACATTAGATCTATCTAGAATAAATAGAGGAGCCTCCTTGCGCCGCCTCAGGGCGGCTCTAGCGCCGCGCGCCGCGGTGCTTGCGGTGCGCCGCGCGGCCCCGGCCCCACCACAGCGCCGCGCGGGCCCGGCCCCAGACCAGCGCCAGCAGCGTCAGCAGCAGCACCGCCCGCCGCGCGCTGCGGACACGCTCCACGTCACTCACCCCCACTAGTGCGCCTGCTACGGCTCAGACATCAAGGAGCCGCGCTCGACTGCGGTCGTACTCTTACAACCGCTTGCCGAAAATATTGCACCGTGAAATCTTATTTTTACCGAGGCGCGAGGCTTAGGCTTAATTAATTTCTCCAACTATCTATGACTAGCACTACTCTGTACATCAATATAATATACAACTTTTATATTTATAGGGAATGTATATTTCGAGAATGTAATCGTAATCTACTTCTATCTAGTTTCTAAACTAGTGGGGGAAGGTGAATAATAACAGAAAATCGATTTTGTAACTTGTAGATGCAAAACTTAAAAGGAAGTAAATTCTCAGCGTGACGCATTCAAGATGCTCAAATAATATCAAAGCAAGAGAAAACGAGATGTAGTTAATGAGTAAATGATAAAACATGCAACATAAAATGATTCTAGAATGAATGTCCTCAATTTAATACATTTGGTATTCGTGAACATGGCAACCCCGACCGTTACCGGTTAGGGTTGCCATGCCTGAGAATATGGTACAGGGTACAAACTACAATGTGACAGCTAATGACTCTGATACATTGATTCTAATTTAATCGATTAAGAAATAAAATTAATTGGAAAAGTGTCCTTTTACAGCTATGTTCAGAAGTCGTGTGTATTGTTCCGTTTCGGCAGCGGTGGTAGACGTTGGCAATACAAGCAATAAGCAGTGACACTGACAACAATTCCTCTGTTCAATGAAAAAACGTTGTCAAAGTATTGAGCAATATAACGTCCATAATTTGGTAACGCTACTTGATCATGCCAAACTTACAGAGGAACTATTCAATGCCTCCCTTAGCTGCATGTATCAAAATAAAACCGATGTAATTAAATCAAGGACTCAAGCTAAAACAGGTGTTAATAGAGCAGATGTATGAATGAATAAGAAGAGTGGGAATGGTTACCGATGCACACAACACGCGAGATTGCTCACCAAAGTAGCACACTGGCTGCCCTGTAACAAGCATAACGCGGTCACTCTCCGACACGCGCCGGCCCTTCACACCACCAACACCCTGCCAGCGGTGGCACTGAGGAGTGCTCTACAAATGTTCAGGCATTATTACATGATCCGGTAAACTGAACAACAAAGTTATATTCTATTCAAATTCTCAACCTAATCAGCAATTATTAAACGTACTATCCCCACCAGTGCAGATCAGTAGGGATAAATGGAGTAGAAAGTACCATATATTCCAACCAGTAGCAATAGTTGGAAAAAAATCCAAGTATCTGAGATATCCCCTATGTCTCAGTAGGGATATTATATGGAATGGGGGAAAATTACATTAGACAGTCCCACAAAACAACTCTTCGCCTAGTTCTGTTTAATTAACATGGTTCAGCAAGCGCGGATGCCGAATGGAGTTCCGAACGGCGACAGCGCGAGCACAATGAAAGCCGAATCATCAGCCACCTAGCTTTCTCCTAACTTAGTTGGGGTCGGCTTCCAGCCTAACAGGATTCAGCTGAATACCAGGATTTTACATGGAGCGGCTGCCTATCTTACCTCCACACTCCCTTAATTGAGTAACACGATACCTCGTGGTAG
Source organism: Eugnorisma glareosa (assembly GCA_947578425.1). NCBI lineage: Eukaryota > Metazoa > Arthropoda > Insecta > Lepidoptera > Noctuidae > Eugnorisma > Eugnorisma glareosa. Next base: position 20,577,014 of record OX387970.1, on the reverse strand, counting down.
GATTGCTTGTCATAGACTTCTTCTGACTACTCCGTAACCACTGTCAAAGATCTTCAAATGAAAGCCGGGATCAACGGCTTAACGTGCTTTTCGAGGCGCGGATGGTTCTCGGTATGTGAAAAATAAAAGCCCGGTTTACTAATAGCTGCGGATCGGCTTTGTTCTCGCAACAAATACTGTTGATTCGAATATGCAGAGCTGAACATGTGTGTAGCACCCTTGGCAATGAATTTCCAATGATACCACCGGCTGTTAGTGATGTAGGGGCGCTAGCGTCGGGGCGTATGAAGCGATTAGTTCAAGCTAGCACGAAGACACTGGTGCTTCCTGAGGCTGGCAGGACAAGCCCAAAAATGGCGTATGTTTTACAATTCTACCGACTAAATAGCAAACGATTAGTATTCTGGAGTTAAGTCATATATTACTTTTGGAAAATAGTTGTTTAGTTGTAGTAGTTGTCTAGAATAGGTTCCAGTCAGCATTAAGTAAATATTATTTGGAAGGACAGTCATCGCTCGCTTTATCCTGCCAGCGTCATCAGCCGATGTGTCGCAGTGTATCAGCTGGTATGTGACGCACCGTGCAGGCCGCGCAGTGCGGCGGCGCACACCCCCCCAGCTCCAGGCGGCGGGGGGGCCCCGCTCCCCCTCCCACCCCCCCTGCCCCGGCACTGCCACCTCCCCCAGCGCAGCAGCCCGCGCCCGACTCTCCGCACTCTGGCTCCCAGCAGTCTACCTCACCAAGCTGCAAGCAGACATTCACCAGTCAACACACAAATCCACGGAGATATGAACAGGATCTAGGTATGAGAAGAGTCACACAACAGACTATCTTTTATTTCGTGCCAAAAAGTTCCGCAAGACATTCAAAAGAACAATGAAGTTAATGAAGCAGTGAGGCAACAGACTGTGAAATAAAGATCAACTTCAGTGGACTTGAAACATTTTGCCCTTCCTCAGCAGTGTTCAGCTCCGAAAAAAGCGACAGGCTTTTGAGCAAACTCAGACGCAGTAGGTGTTGGAGTTTGACATACATTACCTGACCATACCGTTATACGCCTGGAGGGTGCTGAACGTGTTCAAGTCGTAGTCTATATCAATGAACGTGGCTATACTAACGAGACACTCGCAGATCTGGCACTGGTATAGCCAGCGCTCGCCGCTGCGGAAGGTGACGTGGTGCATCTCTTGGTGGCGGCAGTGGAAGCGCGCCTCGCAGTGCGGGCAGCACGACGCCGGCGCCAGCGACGGCAGCGACGTACTCTGCAACTGTGTGATCAACACATGGAATCCTCAGAACATAGTGGTGGAACCGTATGTCGAAAGACTGATAGCCGATGCGGTGGAGCAAATGAGTCTTAAGGTCAAGGCCATGTAGCGGGACGAAAGGTGGTCTAAAGATCGGTTTAAAAGGCCCGGGCCTTGGTTAGACCCAGCCAGGGTCAGACTGGATGCGAAAGGTGGAGGACAGGATGTTCAAAGCTTCAAAGAGATGGCTCTTTGAAGCTCTGAACGTCCTGTCCTCTGCCTTCAGCAGTCTGCCATCTTCAGCAGTGGACTGCGATAGGCTGAGCTGATTGATTGAAAGGTGAAAAAAGAAGGATACTGTTTAAGGATTTCATATTCACAATCATACGAGTTGATATTAACTTACAATCAGTCTAGTGCGAGCGATAGTTACCGCGGTGGTGTGGTTGTCGGCGAGGTCGCAGGCGCAGGCGGCGAGGTGGCAGGTGGCCACGCCGGCGGCGCAGGCGCACGCGCGGCAGCCGCCCGCCTCCGACCACGCCGCGCCGTCCGACATGATGCGTCCTTGCCATGAACAACCTGGAATCATGCGATTGAAATCATCACAGTCTTCCTGCCCATGTGCCATTTAACTTGTGTTTGGCGCAACACCTTTTATTCTCCACTGTCAGTCGTCACTCTACCTAACACTCCTATTGAAATTGAATATTGCTGAAAATTCACATTGTATCCGTTTTAATTCTGGACTTAATAGTTGAACACATTATAAGTTTCAGGGTCCAGCAAATGTATTGGTTTCCAGACATAAATAGAATCGAGCCTTCCGAATATTCTATCGCTTCCATGTCCTACTTATGTTTTTCATAAACATCACAAACATCCTGCTCTAGCTAATGGAACTAAAGAGTTATTAGGAATAGACAAGTAATGCGCCGGCATCATCCGGGGGTCAGTTAATATAAGTGGTTGACATACTCACTTAATTCACAATGTTCTTCCGAGTCACATTCACATCTGAAGCCGCCGTCGATGTTGACGCAGCGCGCGCTGTGGTGGCACGTGTGGAACCCCTCCACGCACTCGTCCACGTCTGCAATGTATCATATGAAACATTAGAACTTCTGAAAGGTACTGTTTTACCCGGGTACACCACATAAATACGAAAAAATTTATTCCGTCAGTCACAAATACGAATTTCAAAATACCGATTTCCATAATTCCGAATGGTTCTAAATTCCGAATATAACAACTCTGACTTATCATTACTCCTATTTTTATAATTCTTAAATTTCAATATTCCTAACGTTTATAATTACTATTCTCAAAATACCGACTTTCAATAGATCGAATAACAAAAAGTCCGACTTACTGATAATTCGAAACATCAAAAATACGAATTCCGATTATTAAAATACCGATTTATAAAATTGTTTATTGAAATAATTGAATTACAAAAAATATTTACAGTATGGCCTTAAAAACTATTGGTATAAATAGTAATTGGATTCTACCTGAACTAGGAATAAACCTGTATCTCAGGTAACTCGCTCCCACCTGAATATTATCTAAGATTCCTTAAACAAATACGTAAATAACTTATCTATAAATAATAAAGTTCTGTTCAAAGAAAGAAAACAGATAAACAGTCTGTTTAGTCACCTTCTCTACCTACAACATTCTAATATTTTTGAAATAAAAAAATAAAAACCGAAAATTCCGAAATAAAAACGGTTAGCTTGCTCGCCTTCGCGCTTTAATAGTCACAGTTCTTACCTAACCTAACCGAAGTGATTCATCAATAATACAGGGGATTTGCAGCATGCAAGCAAGCATGCAACATGCAAGCAGGCATGCAGCATGCAAGCAGGCATGCAGCATGCAAGCAGGCATGCAGCATGCAAGCAGGCATGCAGCATGCAAGCAGGCATGCAGCATGCAAGCAGGCATGCAGCATGCAAGCAGGCATGCAGCATGCAAGCAGGTAAGCAGCAAGCATGCAACATGCCGCATGCATTGTTTCTGTTACTGCTACGGCGCTGCGGGGTTTGGGCGGCCCCACGCGAGCTTATCGTCGCAGATGGTTTTAACGCTCACCACCGCAGCTACGGCTCCTCAGCCGCGGCGGCGGGCCTTCAAACCACCTGCTCCACAACTCGCGGGCCGCCCCACCCCTCCGCGCCTACGCGGGCTTAAATTACACGGTAAAACTTTCCATTATGGGCCGTTGATTTATGGGTGACGAGGGGGGAGGAGGAGGGGGGGTGTAAGCTACCCCCTGTACCATTCCCACATCTCGGAGCCCCATGGTTATGGAGATATCCATGGTTGAAGTTTTTAGGTTAGAATGCCGCCGGTAAGGTTTAGAATCGAGTCGTCTGAATGGGGGGTGGCGGGTGGAAGGGGGGGGAGGTGGTGAGAGTTGTAGATTTGCTCCCCACTTCACCCCTCTGCCAGAGATGCAGTTTTTTTTATTTTTTAATGTCTTTTTGAGGTTATGTTTTCGGTGTTTTTGTGCATTGCAATGTTTTGGACATTATAAACCTGATTTATTGGAGGAGAGAGTTGGGCGGAACCGCCCCCCCCCCCCTACACCACTAACGTAGTAACGAACGAACTAAACGTGGCGCAGTCGAGGCTTCAGCCAGGTGCACGGAGCCCCGCTACGCGGGGCTCCTACTTCTGAATGGTTTATAAAAAAAAAACCTTCTAACCTAACCTGTCCGACAAAAAAAACTTCTAACCTAACCTGTCCGAGTCGGGGTGCCCCAAGTCCGGAGCTCGCTTCGCTCGCTCTTGTACTCAGTAAAACACCAAAGTATTCACTTTTATAGTTACTTTAATTTATGGCTTCCACCATTTCTCTAAAACAAAATGACGCCATTTTGTTTCGCTTCACGTTTCGTTCCACATAGTGTAAACAAAAATTCGTTATTTTTATGTAAAAAATTTAATGTAATTGCATAATACAACAATTATTGTGCACATTTATTACACACCAAATTTAATACGTAAATATAATACGTAAATATAATAATAAAAATTATATTTAAGTAAAACGGGGCATAAAATTGAATAAAATACACCTCTACCGTCAACGGAACGTGAAATGTCAACTTTGACGTCTACCATGACAATTAATCCAACCTAAAAATTTACAAATGGCGTGCTATTTTCCAATTTGTATGGAAACTTTAAAAAAATATATCTCGTAAACTGTGAACATCTGTAACTTAAAAATTTGTAAAAAGCTTTCTATTTATGAGTACTATCTACAAAAAAAATATGAACTTCCAAATCAACGGCCCATAAAGGAAAGTTTATCCAATTACACTCTAGGGTAGGGCAAACAAGACTGCGTGAAGTCAGTTTTGAAGCGGTGCGTTTCTGTCACTAAATTTTGTAGCACAACATGTTGACTTTTTAAAAATATATGTCAAATAATGCATACAGCAAAAAAGACGTCGGTCAATGGTTTTTAATAAAATGAAATTCGAACAAATAAAATTCGAAAAAGTGTTTCAGAATCCTAATTTTAGTAGTTTATTCGAAGTATTGAAAATCGGAATGTCGTTTTTCGGACCTAGAACCCTTCGAGCATTTGATTCTTCGAACGTATGAAAATCGGAAAACTAACAAATCGTATTTACGACTTTCGGTAAAATAAATTTCGTGATTTTTATTATTAGACATTATAATTCTTAGGTATTATGAAATTCGGAATTTGCAAAATCGGATCATTGAAATTCGGAATAAAATATTTCGGAGTCTTACCCAAATACTCCGAAATATTTTCCCGTTTTACCCACATACGACAGCAAAAATAGGGTATACGAAACCAACAGTGGACGTACTACGAGTAGTACGGGCGTACGGCGGGAAAAAATATTAAATTCTGTTGGTGTCATGTGATTTTATGGAACGTATGACAAGGTCTTAAACCCAAAAATCTATTCAAACCCAAAAATTTGCTCGACTACTGCCGCAAAGCATCCCCATTATCATGCAAAAGACGCAAGCATCGTCACATCAACCGTTACGGACTTTTCTTCTCTCATATTCTCGATCTTCTTCTCGTGGGATACTTATTATTCTCGATAGCGGTACACAACGTGGTGGTCAACTATACCTTGGCATGTATCCAGCACAGCATCCCTGGTGTAGCCGGGCGCGCACACGCAGTAGTAGCTGCCGGGCGTGTTGACGCACAGCGCGTGCGGCGGGCAGGCGGGCGGCGCGGGGGGGGGCGCGGGCGCGCGGCACTCGTCCACGTCGCGCTCGCAGCGCGTGCCGCCGAAGCCGCGCGCGCACGAGCACAGCTCGCGGGACACGCACACGCCGCCGTTCAGGCATCCTCCCGTGCAGATCGCTGAAGGACCGATGAAAGGAAATGTCAGAATGAACAAGAAAACTCGCGCTGCACCTAAAAAAATTGGGAGAAACAGTCGCCATACCAGTCAAAGTAGAGAAAAAATATCGATCTGAACAATGTACTGCTCTGTATGAAGATGTGGTACATACGGTTGCACTCGTATCCGTCTCCGGTGTAGCCCTCCCGGCAACGGCACGTGTACGAGCCGGGCGTGTTGGTGCACACGGCATGCGCGTGGCAGCCGTGCGTCTTTACCGAGCATTCGTCTACCTGGAAAACAAATACAAATTATGACCAGACAGGTGTTCTGTCAAGTGGGCTACTGCCTGACGGTTGTCGTCGGTCTGTCGTATACAAACCCAATCTCATAGTTTGCAGTTAACTCTGCTTGCGCAAAATTAGATATCTCGTAGGCACAGATATTATAATACATTTAATACGCAGTTCGAATGAGACGTTTTTGATGCCACCACAATCTTAAAAGAAGCAGGGTGATTAATGAACTTACTTCAACACAATTGAACTTGTCTTTCCGGTTGTATCCGGGCAGGCACTGGCACACGTACCCGCCCACCACGTTCACGCAGCGCGTGTTGGAGTGGCAGTGATGGCCGTCCAGACCACCTGCACGCTGGCATTCGTCCACATCTAGAATGGGAGAAAAGAATCCTCAATACACAAGTATTTCACGCAATGGCCTGACGATATTAGCTATATCGATGAACATTGAACTTACTGGAGAGGGTACTGGGAATCGGTAAACAGTGCAGGTCACTCGTATGCTAGGTTAATCGTGTGGATCATTGATCTTTACAAGGTAACAGATAGATGAAAATGGTCGATCACACAATGATGTTGTGTGCATGAAGACATTTCTCAAACTTTCATAAAAATCCATCGAATAACACATCGTCCAAATTTAACGTACATGTGGCGAACGATTTTCGCTGATTCTGCGGATGAGTGTTGAATGCAGATCATTCAATCAACTACACCTATGACAATTCACTGCTGAACATAGGCCTCACCCAAGCTGCGTCACAACACCCTGTCCTTCAGCTTCTGCAGATGATGACAGTGGAATAAACGGTTTTCACAAAAAGCAGTGTTACCTTGACAAGAGAGTCCGTCGCCCTGGAAGCCCTGGTTGCACTTGCACGTGTACTTGGTGTTCAGATTCATGCACGTCGCGTTCTCGTCGCAAGAGTGCCCCATGCTGCAGTAGTCCACGCCTGGCAACAAGCAATCATGGTAGACAGTCCAGTTTGTGTTCAACTTGAGTAAAAGATACCGAATGAAAGGCAAACATAAAGAAACAAAAAGCATAATTTTATGATATCTGTTTTAGGTCTCGTTGTACAACCCACCTGGACAGAACTTGCAGCACTCGCCGGGCACGGTGAACTGGTCGGCCACGTCGCAGGGCAGCGGCGGGCAGGCGCGCTCGGGGTCGACGCGCGAGCACTGCATGTTGCCGTCGTGGCACACGCACTCGGCGCACTCCTTCGGGGCGAACCTCTCGCCGTGCTCGTATAGTGTTCCCTTTAGAAGGCACTGCCCTGAGAAAAGGTAGTCACGTCAGAAATTGATAAACAAGTTCAAGCACAGTTGGCGGCAGGCCTTGGATATGGTCCAATAGATCGCGGCGCGACTTCAATGACACTCGAAACAAATATTTGATCTGTCTTCAGATATCTTTTTTGTTCTGGGCTATAAAAAAAACACTCTTCAAACAGCACGACATTAATAAATAAATCTACAAGACACCACATCAATTACTACAGTTATGATAGCTCATGCCACGCTATGGATTCCTGGTGGTAGTAAGCATTCATATTAAGGACCTCTTTGTCTTTTAAGTCGGTTGAACAGCTATACTTACTCAAACATGTTGGACAACACTCGCCCGGATGTAGAACCGGGTTCTTGCACTCTGCTCTATCGCACTCGACTGGCCTGCACGTTATCTCACCGTGCTGGAAAACAAACCAATTCTATTGTTTTAAACTCACAAGACTAATAAAAACTAATAAACACACAAGAACAAAAGAGTTTTTATTTTGTTACTTTCCCTATGCTCACTTTTGGTATATAAGGAATTACAACAAGCTTCGAGACTAAAAGCTTGAAATTAGATTTTCTTTTTTTCTTATCGACCGACATTACATCTGTTGTTCGGGCCCTGTAGATGGCCAAATATATACCGGAGTACCGGAGTTGTTGTATAGATCGTCATGGGTGCAGGTTGAATGGACATAATTTCTGATACGCTAGCAGGTGTTGGATGAATCAATAAACGCCGAAAAGAAAGTAAAAAATAGTGATTGTAGTACCACACAGGAGCAGCGATTGCAGTCCCGTTGCCACGAAGCGCCGTCGGCGTGCACCGTGCCGTTGGAGTAGCACGACTTCTGACAGTCGCACTGTTCCAGGCGCGCCAACCTTGCCTCCGTGCCAACCAACTGGAAGGAAACATTGTTGAGATTTACAATATTATAACGCCAATTCGGTAAAGTAGGGATACCTCGACAATGTGGCTAAAGGTTATGGGTGTGGAACTGCATCGCAGACTATGCGTCATCTCTTTTTCTGTCCTCTGAGCCCCAAAAGCTGCAGTCAAAGCGAGAGAGCTCGGAGTGGTCAAGTTGCATTGTAGTGAGGTGAGTTGATGAAAACCACAGACTTCACGATCTCAAGTAGATTATTGCAAAGTTACTGCTAAATGGTCAACTAGCTTTTAGTATCAGAAATAATTATAAAATGAATTACGGAAAGTATCAAATTCCTTGCCTGTACGTGAACCGTACAGATATCGTGGAATCATATTAAAGTCTCGTAACATCAACACAGCCCTAGATAGTGTCCAACACTTTTCTTTAGAAGTCAATATCGCACTTCAAGAAGGAGTTTTCGTCCCATTTTTCTCTTTAGGATTGTAACCCGTCCCTAATGCCTCTTGCTTTGCTAATGTACCTATTAGGTGGGGCGGCGTCCACTCACAATCAATCAGGTAGGCCGTCGACAGGCTTGCTCTCTAATAAAAAAAATCACATAAGTTACAAAGAAACGGGAAGTCACCTTGAGTGATAAGTCATGGATATGTGTAGTGAGCTCCTGCACCGTGGCCTGCAGCAGCGCGAACTGCCCACACGTGGGACACTCGGAGTCGAGCCCCGGGCACTGCGCCAGGTAGCCGTGGGGCCCGCTCACCAGTCTTACTTCTTGTAATGTACCCTGGAAACAGCGGCGGAAATTAGAATCGTCTGTGTGACTGAGATGAAATCAACTATGATATTTAACTTTCTCAGTAGGTTGAGAAAATACTCTTTACACGTCAACATTTATTTTATAAACAAAATGAGATTTTCGTTTTTAAAGTTTAGACATTATCTTGGTCAGATAAAATTCGTGTTTGAGCTGGTCTGTCCAAGAATGAACCCCACAGATTTGGACCTGTCCAGTCAGTACCAGCATGTGCCAGTATACGGGTAGCTCAGCTCGGAACTTAAGGAGCTCAATGCCCGATGAACAATACCAAAGAATCTGTTGAGGTAGATTGACAAAAAGTTAGAAAAGACATACCTTAAATAAGGAATGTTTGCTATTCCTCTGGCCCAGCCAGAGCGCTAACTGTGGCTGCGTGAAGTTGCGGTCGGGCGGCGGGATGAGGCGGCGGTACAGCGGGTGGCAGTCAACCAGCAGCGTGGCCTGCGCGCCCGACACGGCCAGCGCCAGCCGGTGCCAGGCGCCGTCCGCCAGCCGGAACGGGAACGTCTCCACGCGCGCCGCCGCGCCGCCCGCCGCCACGTAGTGCAGCCGCACCTCGTCGCGCCGCCCGCTCGACTGCACCTCCAGGTACCTGCGCACACTCACTACACGTCAGCCAGCGCACCCGCCCGGCGACTCCGCCCCGCCTCGCATACTGTTCCGAGGTACACATAAACAAAGCAAACAACACACAGATCGCGCGGCGACGGGGCGCACCGGCCGCGAGCGGACCTCGGCTCGCTCTACATCTCAATATCGCTCGGCCAGGATGGGGGACCATGTACCTCGGAACGAATTGCGTTCGGTGTCGACAGAGACGCAAGGTGTCTGTTAGTCGCTCCGGGTGCGCGGGCTCGGCCCGGCTCGCGGTGTCCGCTTACGTTGGTTAAGGGAGAATTTTTGACCGAACAGTTAATTACGAGTTAGCAAAGGCGCAGACACGGCCAGTGCGCCGCGCGAGGCTTTGGAAACATACGAGACAAAAAGGATCCCCATGTCGCTTGGAATGCGTGTGCGGAACAGCTCGGCGTCCCCTCGAGTGGCGCGCGTGGCGCGTGGCGGCCGCGCGGCGCGCCTCTAACAACAACATCCAGGTACAGAACATCGAACGGGGAGCGTGGGGGGGCGGACATATACAGAACACAAAACGTCAAGACACAGAACACAAGACGGACGGCGGCGGGGGGACGCGGGGGGCGCGGGGCGCATGCAAGCCGGCCCGTCCGCGCACACAACATCCATGCAGATGTGATAGTGAGCGCAATCAGGTCAACGGATGGATCGAGGAGGACATTCCGAGGCACAGGACATTCCAAGATACATGATTCTCCCCTAGACGCGCGCACGCATGGCGCCGGTGGGTGAGCATGGCGGGGGCATGCGTGCGCGCAGCGATGTTGAGATCTAGAACTCACCGTGCGGAGCGCGTCGGCCGCGGCGCCCGGCGCGCTCGCCGCCCGCCGCCGCCGCCTCGGCCGCGCTGCGCCCGCGCTGTCCACTTCCACTACTCGATACCAGATGAATACATAATTAAGTCGTGAAATCGGGACTTCAACAATTTAATTATCGAAACATCAAAACATTGTTAACTCCCAGGCCTGTGGTCGCTACACGCTGTGCTACGCCGCGTAGCAGCTGCTACGACGAGTGCTACGAATTCTGTCATCGACGCTTTTAAGATTAAAATCGTTAAAAAAATAACTATCTTAGCGTCTGATTAAAATGATCGACCTATATTACCATAATAATACCCATTTATACTTAATATCAAGGACTAAATAATAATACTTTTAAGCATAATCGTGCTACTACCTTAAATAATTAAATACAACAACATCGAGTACACAGCGGGCAGGTTACCTGTTGTATCCATGGGAGAAGGACAGGATGGTGCCGGAGTTGGCGGGCTCCTGTCTCAGCGACGCCAGGACTGTGAACTCGGGGGATCGGCGCAGGAGTTCGGCTGCGCGCTCGAACACGGCGCCTTCCACTTGTAGCGAACGAGATTCTCCTGAGAGACATATACAACATTGTACAGAAATACATAATTTAAAACGTAACATAACAAACGGCTGCATTTCCCTGAAGGGTTAGGCCTGTACCTGTAGTACACCCATATTTCGCCCGTTGTTGTTATTGTAGCAACTACACAATGATAAAGTTTTATAAAATTCATGTAAACTAAGGGTGTGTATTGTATGGGTTTTGGACTGGTCCATTCGGCAACACAAGATGGCTTATGACCTAAACTTTTTATAGTGTTTGAGCTGCTTGTGTTTGTGTGTAAGTAGCGCTTTTATACGAATGTAAGTAGTGTCGTTAACTATCGTAGTGTGGTCACACACCAATGAAAATTCTTGTAAAAGTGCATTATATTATTTTATAATAGCTCATAAAGCCTTTTATGAAAGACCTACAAAAAGTTTTCCTTAGCCATTTTCTAACCGTTCATGGCCTATTAAAACCTATTGCAGTAAAATAAAGCAGTCAGCTGTTACCGTAGCCTAAATATGTGTGTGTATATATGGTAGCGAACATGTCGTATATGTATAGTCACGATCAATTAAATGTATACACTTAGAAAATATCAAAAGCGATTTTCTCATAAACTAACGGCTTCTGCTTTGAGATAAGACCTATTTCGTAATAGTATGGCTTTCAAAATACTATGTTTGTAAAAACGTAGAACGTTAATCAATACAGTGGGAGAAAATCACTTGTAACCGTTGCTGCGTGTATACGTTTCATTGCTCGCGAGTGTATATATTGTGGCCTACATTCGTATGTGTGTACTATCGTGATCTTGTAGTCCTTGACTGGTAACGATCGCAGAGCCCTGGCGCTGGCGCTCTGCCAGATCTATTATCTTGATTCACTGATTTCTCCGTAAGATTTCCCCTAGCTTGATTGCTTTTCAGATAATTCTAAAATTAATTTTCTCTATGGCCAGTGAAGTTATGGAACAATCTGGCTTTGAATAAGCGTGCCTATAGTGAAAGTTTGAATTTCAATTGGTCGAGTTTTAGCAGGCTTTGTGCTGGACTGAGACGAAACTTTACCATACTTAATGCTATTGAAAATTAATTGGAACCGGGTTGAATTATATAATCATAACATCTCGCCTGTAATGTTAGGCAGAGGTGTGCCAATAGTACACCGCATTTCGCCAGTTATGTTTAAATACCATGTAATAGGGGGCGAGCCTATTGCCATCAACCGGGCACAAATACAGACTTCGTGGCTGCTACTGAGAAATTTCTGAAGAAAAAACCCAATAACTCTTTCTTTGCCCGACCTGGGAATCGAACCCAGGACCACATGCTTAGTAGTCAATACTTGCAATTACTAGACCAACAAGGCAGTCGAGTGAATTATATAGCAAATAAATAAATTCAGATTTCTCAAAATATTGTAGAGCTGAACCAAATCAAGTTTTTTTAGAATTAGAAATTGCCAAGCGTTTGTTAGTTAATTTTAAGAAGAAAGCACGGAGCACGCCCTACTGAATGGAAATGGTTCCCATTTGTAACCAGCCAGCAAATAAACGAGCTACGCCAATGTATAAAGATAGAACCACTACAAGTTGATATTCATAGCTACTGAATGGAAACTCGAACACATAACCTGTACAATGTTCCTACACATGACAAGCAAGCTGTATGAATCGAACACTAGCTCGTTTGCCTAGCTATCGTGTCGATTGAGCAAGCTGTCACAACACACATTGTACGCTAAACATGTGGTTCTATTTAACTGTATCCACCTTCATGTCTGCTACCATAGAATGGCAGTTCCACAAAATGTTTATCATGTTCATGTAGGACTCGAGTTAGTACCCGTCGATTTGTTTTCTTTAACACTTTTCAAGTTTCTGAAGTCGTTTATTTTTAAAGTTTAGATTCTAGATGGGGTTTGAGGGTTCAAAGTTTGACTTTATTAGGAGATTAATCTATGTTATCCAAGATTGAGATAGTTTAGCGAAATATGTAGGAAGTTAGATAATATCTAAAACTCTTAATGCATCTACGTAATAGGCAATCTTTGAATGAACTTGAGATGAAAATGAAAAATAGGATATCGCTTCATGTTAATAAAGCAAAACATATACGAGTAGACCACACGTGTTCTGCAGCGCCACATTAAATAACTCATTGCCACATTATTAAAAATTACTCTCCATATTTCTACGAGTATGAATAGTTCGTAAATCTTCAATTATACAATTTATAGTCATTGAAACTTGCCACCAACTATAAATTCTAGACTATTATAGAAACGCTATCAAATCGAGTTAGTGCTTTATCGGCATTTGGCAGAAACACCTAGTTTTAGTTACCTACTCGTGTGCAAATGTTTGCCAAAGCCGAGATTACCGCAAGTGTGACTGATTCGCAGTGCAATGCTGCAATGCACCACAACCCCGAGAGAAACTATAAACTAGTTTACTGTGGTGCAGACTTATTGTAGAGGCGATTCTCCAAGTAGCATCTAGGTTACTTTGTATTAAAAATAATGATAATGTCGCAAGCGTGTATGACGAGATGTATGAACGTGGACGAGGCAAAAAAGTATTTAAAATCGTAGCAAGTGTCCTGTAGGTTCTACCTGTCTGCCTCTAAGGAGTTCTACCTGTCTGCCTCTAAGGAGTGAGTTTATGTTTGCATGTATGATTATCTAGCGCAATAAACACTGCTTCATCCAGCTCAGAATTAATTAAGTATGCAATTGAAATCGCTCACAAACAAGCCCTCAGATCTGTTCGTCGGAATGTGTCAGCGAAAGAAATCACGAGCGGAAAATAAAGTGCGCAACACAGAGATTTAAATCACGGGGGGAGTAACGAGATGACGAAATAATATCGCGAATGAATGACGTGATGCCCCCTGCGGCGAGGGTAGTCGATTGGAAGGGTGGCACGCGACCCACCGCCGACCGACAATATATTTTACGGTTTCAAATGAGAATCCAAACTAATAAATCTGTCATTCAATGTATCTGTACTGTTACATTCATATTGATTCGAGAACAAATGATGCGTGTTTATTCCGATGATTTATTACCAAGATTTCAGCTTTAAGACGAATTCGTTCTATAATTCCTTGTTTTTTTTTTTATTTGTTCGATGCGTAACAAATGGCCGTGCATTCTATAGCCGTGCGCGTGTCGACGCGGGGTGACGGCGACGTTGCCGGTCACGTGACCTTCTGTCACGAAGATGTCAGCCCGGGGGCGGCACGACCACGAGGGTAGTTTTTAACAAGCAGCCATTCCATGATTACTACATAAAACGTGAGTAACATCGGTGCAGGTATTTAGCACCCTTCGTTTAACCCCTAGCAACGATGCGCAATTTCCAAAATTCAATGTTGACTTAAGCCCGAACTGTTTGAGAATCTGCTCCCCTTCTCTCTATTGAAAAGGTATTTGAATCAGGAATACAATAGAATATTCAATCGGGTAAACTCGGCAGCTCTGTCTCAGTACCTTGAGTAGCTACGTTAAGCGAGAAAGTTTCACTCGCTCCACAACCCCTGAGAGTTCGCCGACTCCTGCCAGACACACCTACCATGCTATTGATAAAGCCACATTCCCATTGACCGACTACGGTTGATGCTGCCCGAGATATAAGTAACGTTTTCCTGGAAATCTTCGGACGTCGGAAAAGTTTCCTTAATGACTCTACGCAGAGGAGCTTTTCTATTGAGATGATAATTAGTTCCAAAAGATTTTACGGTTTTATTCGATACTAAATTAGAAAGTATAGTAGAGCCTTCGACTTTGTCGTTTTTTTAGTCAGATAACTAATATTGCCTGCGATTTTTTGGGCATACCACGTGACCGTGAGCGCCACGCTCAAGCGACTGCGGGAAAAACAAATGAAATAAGTTGTTCAGCGCATCCACCTGTCACCAAGACGCGACTGGTCGCATCGCTGTAGACTGTGGATGAGGCCTTACTTAGTGAATAAAGTGTTTTATAGACACTTGTGTTATATGTATAAGATTGAACAAAAACAATAGAGGGAGACAGTTGCCAGAACACTGAACAAGCGACGATTACGAAACCCTTTCAAGGAGCTGACGAATCCGCTAACGTAAGTGGATTGAATAATACAATGAATATTAAGCAATGAATATGATTGTAAATATCTTTTGCGAAGAAAGTTATTGAAATACAAGCCGTTTGATCGATGGAATTTCGGAATAGAATTTTGAGGTGCCTTGAGCGTGTTTTAGAAAAACGTCCCGGATTTCCAAAAAAAACAATACTTTAAGTCATAAACAGACGTCCATGTTCACACTCCCGTAAACGTACTAACTTCCACATTCCTAACTTAAAAAATTACGAACTTCCAAACAAACTTTCATCCTCAATTTAACCTCTTAATGGGAATAATTTTCATAAAATTCCTTCATTATCTTCCGTTCAAAATGTCATGTTCGTAGACACAGCAGTTTAGAGGCAGGGCGTTGTCTGTCAGTGAATTTAAGATTTTTGTTATAACAAAGAAGTTTAAAATACAGCTTTCTCTTGAGAAATCAGCATCATCGACCTAGTCTCTTCTAAACTATGTTGCGGTCGTCTTGCAGTCTAACCTGCTGCAGCTGAATACCACTATTTTACATAGAGCGAGCATATCTCTTCCCTTATACCCATTTCTTTTGAAAAAATATTAAAGTTTAATCATGTTAAAGTTGTCTGTAAGGTGGCGTGGTAACACCTTGGCATTTCAGGTGTGTGTAGGCGACGGCTACCACTACGTGCTTGTTTGCTCACAGCCCACATTGCCCACCCTTTACATAATACATCGTCAGCAATTTGTATATTGAGGCTTACGTACGCGACTGTAACCTAGTTGAAATGAAAACTTAAAATTTTAGAAGCATCGTTCTGTTTCAGCAAACCCCAGTAATAATATAATTTAAATGGTTGTATTGCATTAAATACACGGTGTAACTAAAAAAAAACAATTTTTTTTTCCACACATTTTGTAGAAGATGCGCCATACGTGCATATACATTCTGTTAAAAAAAAATACAAGCTAAGCTTGTAACACTATCTTTTTATCACTAAAAATGGCGTTGCTGTAAACGTTTCCACTCATGTTCAAAGTAAATAACGAACTCTTTAAATGCTAGTTATTCGCTAACTGCAGCTCCATTTAAGCTGTCAGTAAACATGAGGCGAAAATAACCAATGTTTACATACGTGGCCCAAGTGAAGCAATTTACTTAATTGCTATATTTTCTGAAGAAAAACTTTCAGTGAACCCGTCGCTGACGTCACCTAGTTTAGGGTTGCTTGAGAACAGAAATAATCTCACTCTATTGTTTTTAAAGGGGATGGTTTTAAGGAAAAGGGTTCTTGAGAGCGGCCCACCCGTCATACTTTTCATACAAACGCTCGTACGTGATTATGCCGTTGTTACACAGCTATCTTTGAATTTTTTGAACTAATTAGTATTTTGTGCACTATATCTAGGTTTCTATGGATGCAAAAAATAAAAAAAGTTGAAACAAATTCAGTATAAGCCTCCAATAATTGCTGTTTTGCACAAATTTTACCTGAACTTGGCCGTTCATAATGTTCTCATAAACTGTAAAAATAAAGAAAACATCTCGATAGAAACCTTGCACATTTAATGGAGATTCTTAATGACAAATATTTATTTCATAAACTTGTAAGACTTATTCAAAAACACGTATTTCCTGGAACAAGTTTAAGAAATTTTCGAACACTATTTTTCGTTCAATGGCATCGCGTTAGGCGTTATGAGGTGCGTGGGAGACGAGTTGTCCGGGGTCGTCGGGGCGGGGTAAGACGGGGGAGTTGAAAGAAAATCGCCGCTGTGGCTCTGGATGAAACAACAAGCTTTTTGACCATGCTCGCGTTGACGATAGACGGGCCGGGAAGGGCCCTCTTAACCAAAAGTATTGTTATTGTATCATTAAAATTGAAATAACATACTGAAAACACAACCGGAACATATCAAGAGTCCTCTAAAAACAAAGCGGAAAAACATCTGTTTCCACAAGGCTCGATTTCCACGAAAATATGAATAATGCATTTCTCGGCCCCATGTACCGCGGTCCCGTGGTGACTTCCCCTAACTCAATTATTATTTAATATCAATTAGCTCACACTGCTGCAGTCAATAGATAGCTTAAGAATCAACCAGTTTCGTAAGACCCTTAGATGTCTTTATATTAAAAAGGTCGTGGTCTGAAAAAGAGGTCGTGATAATCCGGTGGTAGCAACCCTAGTCCGGCTTACAGAGGGGTAAGCGAATCTATGCACTGCTTCATATTTCATTTGTTTGTTGCTGAAATAACATAAGGGGAAGATTCTGTATAATGTAAAGGTTTTATTATTCATGTTGGTTTATTAAAATATTTGCAAAATACTTGAGATATTATGGAAATTGAATTTGTATGGTGTGTGTATTTTATTTGTTGCGTAGATATGCAAGGTGTACCATCATGATATGCCGTAGAGCCGTCAGTAGCACGTAGGCAATATTTTTACTGCTTTATGTTTGTATTACGACGTCAATACTTTGAAGGTTGTAAATATTCGTCGTGAATAGGTAATATGCAGCCCACATAACTTATGACCGCCGTTTTACGGGGAGTCTCGCCGTGTGTGAAATAATATATCGTATATAATATATATGTACACACTTTGTGATGGAATGTGGACACTTTTCTTGCATCTATGCCATGTTACGGTTCAGAAAGTTCGGGCCGATTTCGAACTGAAACAGACAAATTCCTTACGAAAAGTCAATTACCTATACTTTGCCCGACTTGGGAAACGAACCCAAGACCAAACAAATGATGTTGAAAAAATATTACCAGACTTACCACATTACATTACAGGCTTTAAACCGAGCTTAAAGTTACATAAAGGTATTAAGGATGTCACAGATACATTTGGATTTAATTGTAATCGACCCTCGTGTCGGTGGTGTACAAACATGGAGTCTGCGTTGTGTAAACAGTCATTGTGTGGCAATGGATATATTTTATTGGAAGTCGTTTGTCACTTCCCACATGTGCCAAGGTTAGGCTGTCTATCTGGATAAATAGATTGTAGTTTTCATTAAATATAGGTACAAATATTTCTAAGTTTCAGGACGAAATGATGGTAAATTATTATTATGTCTGAAAAGTTGACTTTATTTTTAGATGAGTTTGAATATTTTCTGACTGTACAAGACAAAACAAAGTTTAAACCATTAAATCAATTCTAGCTTTCTTTTTGAGCCGTTGAATGAAGTCACTTTCTCACATGTTTCTCGAATCTATTAAGTAATGTAACCCTCGGAAAACATGTTAGCCTCGGGCGAAGCAAGCTCCCAGCTAGTGTTACTAATGTGTAATGTAATGGATGTATAAGTTACAGTCTACACTAGACTAGTGCCGCGTGAGACCGTGAGAACAGCTGTCTATGCGAAAATCTTATACCACTTTCATACTAGACGTTTTTGGAAACAAGAGTACCCTAAGAATGTTTGCACTCTTTGTCTAACATGTATCAATCATCAATCGATGAACTTTGTAAACAATAACAATTTTTTTAAATGTTTCTTGTAATTTTGTTTTGCGGGGCTAACATGGCCAGAGATCGCACAGGATAGAGAGGTATGAAAGGAGAAAGGGAAGACCATTGCCCAGCGGTGGGACACCAGCTAGGTTAGCAAAAAGAAATTGTAATTTGCAACTTGGGTCTGACCGGAGTATTGAACCTTTCTTAAAAATCTGAAAAGTCTTATAAGCTTACATAAGGACCACATACCTTAGAAAATACCTTACACTCGTGTCAAAATGTAGTTTAAGTGTTTTATTTTTTTGGTCACTAAGAGAATTCCTTGTGACGTGGGGGCATTTAGTTCCGCGAGGGACTTGTTACGGGCTTACGGCATCGTCATTATATCGTGAAATGTACACGCGAACCATGTGATTTACTACACACCTTTTTCTACGTTCGGTATCTTTATCGGCACTTTAAAACCTTTTCGTTATGCTTTTAATGAACGCAACAGTTTTAAAGCTGGATAAATCAAGGTCAATTAAACCTTGAATTTCCTTTTTAGCCGACTTGCTTCAAAAAGGAGGAGATTCTCAATTCGTTTTTTTTTTTTTTTGTTACCTCATAACTCCGTCATTTGTAAACCGATTTGAAAAATTCCGATTGGTGGAATATACTTTCCGATTGGTTCCATAGAAATTTCATCAAAATCGGTTCAGTAATTACGTTGTTTCGTCACGTTAATTGTCACATCACGCGATGACGCGTGATGATTTGCCATCCGAAAAAAAGGCACCCTTTTTTTTCGGATGGCAAATCATCAAATAACTCCTCCCGCTCTGGGCTGAGCAGGAGGGAGTGTCAGACTTTTACTGACTAAAACCCATCCATGTTCCTTCATCGCCCTTTGTGTCCCGGGGCCACACATCTCATCATCTCTCATTATCTCTTTCCAAAATAAAAAAAATCCAAAAGAAAAATCCCGCAGCCCCGGCAGGCATCGGCCCTTGCCTATTGCTGACATCTCTTTGAGGCGCGCGTGAAACACGAACGCGCGCCTCAAACACACGGCCTGTCGTCATAAGACGGACGGACGGCGAGCTAGCCCATAGCTCACCGTCCACAGGCCCGCGCCTACGGTGGCCGGGGGCCACCACGTGGCTCCAGACGCCCGGTGCGTCTCCCGCGGCGGCTGGGACGTGAGGTTCTCTCCCTCTCACGTTCCGCCGCCTCCTTCGCTAGCATGACTGCTTCGTAGAAGGAGGCGACGGCGTCCCATTCCGTCTCTCTCCGGACCATGGATTGAACCAATGCCAGACGCGAGAGGTCGCCGCCGCCGATCGCCGCTACGAAGACACGGCGGTGCTCCGCCCACGCGGGGCAGATCTCCACCGTATCCTCCGGTCGATCCTCACAATGGTAACACCCGGGCGTTTCCTCCCGCCCGATCCGGTGCAGGTACCTCCCAGAACAACCGTGTCCGGTGAGGACCTGCGTCAGGCGGATGGTGAGGACGCCGTGGCGCCTCTCAAGCCACTCCTCAAAGAGGGGACTTATCGCTACTATTGTGGCGTGCCCTGCACGGGGTTGCGTCAGTCGTTCTCTCCATGTCGCCATGAGATCACGCCGGCGACGATGATGCAGGCGCGCAAGGATTATTGCCTCTAGATCCCATGGCGGCAATCCGGCAAGGAGGCTCGCCGCCTCGCGGTAGGTCGTGCGGTAACCACGGACTAGCCTTACGGCTACCACCTTTTTGGGCACGTTTAGGTAGTGGGCGGCTCGCAGCCTCAAGTAACGCGCCCACACCGGGGCCATGGACCGCACGAGCGTGATGGTGCCTCACAATTATTTACGAGCCATAAAATAGCGGCCGCAGCGTATTGGGTTCTGGTATTTGGTTTATGCCACTAGGGAAGACATTCGTTTTTATTTTTTATTTTGCCATCTAGGTAGGTTCAGCATTTTGGCTTGGCAACGGGGCTATGTTGGTGACATGATGATCTCTTAATAACTTCTAGTTACAATGACAAAAATATTCATGACAAAATTTGTGTGGTATTCTACAACTAAAAGGGGTAAAATTTATAGGATCACTTGGTTGTCCGTCTGTCTATCTGTCTGTCTGTCAAGCATCACCCTTTTTCTCAGGAATGCGTGGCGGTATCAAGCTGAAATTATTAATACCAAATACTCAAGTTTGCTACTCCTTGGAGCAATAAAAAAATCAAACTTGTAAGTCAACGCGATCAAAAGATATGACTGTTTATGTCGCAATTTATGTGATTTCACAAGGGAATCAAAACCGATAGGGTACTTCCCTTTGACCTAGAATCATGAAATTTGGCAAAAAGCAAGGCCTACAAAAGGAAAAATTCCAAAAAATAAAAAAAGTTGAAAATTAAAGGGTGTCCCCATACGTACATAGTTGATGCCAATTAAGATATTTTTTCGCACGCAAAATACGCGCTTAGACGTGGAGTTGCGGACACCAGCCCGCCGACTCGCACTTGGCCGTTTTTTTTTGTTTAACATGAACTGAACTTCTTACAGTCAGTTCGATAAACATATGCTTTTTTTTTTGCCTTTTTGGCCTCGTACAGGTCTTTTTTTATTATTTAGTTTTAGATTCTTTTCTTTACTGTTATTTTTGTTGTTCCTGTGCTTGTCCCAAATAAATATTTTTCTTTCTTTCTTTGTTTTTTTCTAAACCATTAATATTCAAAGTACAAAGGCAGTCTCATCACTAATAGAGATATCTACTAAGTAGCAGTTAAAAATGTCTACAAAACACTTTTTATAGGGAAAAGTTCAAAAGATAGACGCCACTGATAACTTACTTGATATAACTAGGCCAAGTTCAAATCAGAAGTGAATGTTTTCATAAATTAAGCACGCATTTTCACGTGATTGAGCTTCAAGCGCTGTTACTCGGCTCGCTGAACAAATAAAGATCAGTGCACACCAGTGTGCAGTGGCAAGGTATTATTATAATATGACCAATAAACAAAATATTCCTCTAAAGTGGAAAATTGTAGCAAGTAGCGTGGAGGATAGCGTTTTGTTACTTATGCTGTCGCAAACACGATAGCTGAGCCTGAGGCCAGATTCTGTTCGGTGGCCGGAAATATTACCAGTACATAAATTAGAATTAGCAGCCTAGAATCTGTATTTTTCTCTGACTAACACGAACTATAGCTTCCTACGCTGTATGCATGTGTACATACCTACATATTTAGCAGTATTTAAGGTTGCAATTATTATTTAGATTTGAGTCATAGACACCTTGGCCGAGGGACTGTTCGAAAGAGATACCGCGGCCCTGGAACACAAAGGCCAAAGAAGGAACATGGCTGGGTTTTAGTCAGTACAAGTCTGACACTCTCTACCGCTCCGCCCAGAGGAGGGGTCATTTGATGATTTCCCATCCGACAAAAAAAGGCATAGACACCTTTATTAATTAGACCTCTATCTATATATTGTACCAATGAAATATTGAACACATTTAGATGAGCGATATAAAAGTCCTCACCACTCCACACACCATGACTATACACCATACATTAAATAATTAATAGGCGTATTAATATTTCTGATGAATGTAAGTCCTGCGGTACCCACCAACCGCACTACCACATCACACCACAACAATCCCAGTTATTATTTATTTACCGGCTCTGTCCTTGACGTGACGACCTATGACGGCCATTATGACGTGCATGCATATCATTCATAAGCCTAGCAGCCTGTCTGCCACACGCCTGTCTGTCGGTGAAAGCTTTGTGTCATAAAACTGACGACCATTAGCAAAAAAGTACGCTAATTTTTGGGGTTCCGCAATTAAACGGGTTTTAAGGGTCCTTTCTTGCTGTTTTGCCGTTTTTGACAGAAGTCCTATAAAGGCATTATAGGCATTAATAAAGTAAAATTAAATTAGAGTACCTCCACTATGTATGAAACGGAGGTAAGTGGCACTTAAAATGAAATTAAAAGGGACATTAAACCAGCTAAATAGGCTAGTAGTTCACTAGTTACATTAACGGAATAGTTGAAGCTCTATACATAACGACTTACATACATCAACTGCCACAATTCTAACCTTAAACCTAAGTCTTAACTAAATCTATGTACAGATCCCCACACTGCACTTGACACAACTCACACTTCGCCGCTGTGAACAGATTATCTTTTTCGTCACCACTCTCAGTCAATGAGGCAAAGTGTTTTAATGAATGGTCCGTATTTACGACAATGTCGTTGCGTCCCTAATCCGACGCTTTTGGTGTTTGACACTTGAACCAGCACGAGTCGACGAGACAATATAGCGTAGGAGATCCCCACAGGGCTCACAATTAGGGTGAACACCCTCCGACAATTACTCGGTGCGCGCGAGTCGGTTAATGGCAGGGATTAGGTTACGCGTAAGTGAAATGCGAAAACGGGACGAACTAGTAGGGTTGCCCGGAACATGAGCCGACTATCTATTGTGACATATTTTTTAATTATAAAATTGTGTTTTTTTTTAACAAGGGATCGGTGAAACGTATGGACGGGTTTAGTTTTATTAGGGGGTGCTTGTGAGTGTGATGTTTGATCGTTCTTTTGATGTTTAAAGGTTGTTGTATCTCTATTAGCAGTATTAGCAGTCTGTCGGTCTTTTCAGTTACTTAAAAACTATGACTATTGTTGATACCATTACATTAATAAATATTAAAACATTACAAAACTTCAGTATTATTATTGTAGAAATGATTTTCCTTTGGCGATGTTTGAAAATCTACATTGGCATCGAATAAAAATACTGTTCTCGAAGCAGTTACCCACCCCAGAAACATTATTGCACACCTTTGACAACCCTGTAGATTTATTCCAAAATCCGGGACGATTTAGAGGTCAGTTAATCACCGTTCGCGGCAGGGGAGCCGTGCTGACCGCCGGTTATAGACCCCGCGTCGCCGGTAATTGCCGGTCGTCCGGACCGGGCGGACTACGCGTTACGGCCCGGGTTACAATCAATTAACATCATCAACTTTGAACCGGCTGAATCATTTTGGGACTAATGAATGCTCTGGTATACCGGGTATATGGTGCAAAATTAAAGCATAATAGAGCGGTAAATTTTGATGGTTACGCCATTAATAATCCAATTTGAAAAAGGTTGGAACGAAAGGAGGATCCTAGCACGCGAAGTTTAGTTGTGTCTGCCCTTTTGTCTATGGAATAAAAGTGTCAGTTAAGTTATTCATTTAAGCTCACGCACGTTCTGTTTATTCAGCAGTGGTGGCCCAGTTGGAATATCCGAGAATTATGTGTTGAAAATCTTAGTAATACAAGCAGAGTTCGAACTATACTTTATGCAAACTACTTCAGCTCTTGTGCTCTCAAAATGATGAAGAAAAATACAGTTCCGGCATGACCTAGAAGGCATAATGGATGTAACGAAAGCCACTTGTTCTCCCCGTCATTGCGATCTTTTATTTTTGTTTGTAAGCCATACCTAGGAACCTTTTAGTTACGGAGATATTGGAGGTCAAGGTTCAACAATTTTCAAAAGTATTTTGTTAATACAAGTTTTTAATGTTATAACTTTATTTTAAACTAGCTGTTGCCCGCGGCTTCGCTCACGTTTTGGTCAGAAATTATCCTACGGTCACGTTGTAAATATAGCCTATGGAACTCGTACGAACTTCCTATTAGTGAAAGAATTTTGAAAATAGGTTCACTCGATCCAGAGATTACCCCCTACAATCTCACAAACTCACAAACTTTACCTCTTTTTAATATTAGTATCAATTCCTCCACGAGACCATGATCCCTATACTATTTAATGCATCCATCAGCACAACGTTTTGAGTGCGTTACATTGAGTCCTACCGTAAAACATGATTTTTCACCCCAATAAAAAGTCGTTTCCCAGCAAGCATTTTTGCGTAGAGTTACTTAGTTTGATGTCTGTTTACACCTTGTGTACTACAGGCTCATAGGTGAAGACTGATTATGATATTCTTTTTGCTTATCCACTCTCCAAAAACTCGAATCTCGTGTCGAATTGTAAAGTGATTCAAACGATATCTTCCTTGTATGTTTATGACTTGAATCAAAATAATAAATCAAACTATAATATCTCAATCGATCAATCTCTGCATCTCAACAGGAACAGGGAGGCACAAAGCGTTGCTCCCCTAACCTAACAATAACAGTCACGGAAATAACATCTATTGTACACTCCCACCAAATATACGAGTTTATCAATATTTTAGAAGGAGAATTAATCAATATTCTATTTGAAATTCCCTTGCAGTGCATAACCTTGAACGATTTGAAGCCAACGAAAATAAGCATGAACCATATCGTACAATTCAACGTTTCTCAAGTCAACTGAACCTCTTTTGTTTATATTATTATTTTTGTTTATTTTATTTATTTTTATTGTTACACCCCATTGTAGATGTATTGATTGTAGATCTACAACATATCCCTAGAGTATACCTTTTACCACCTTTATTTGTTTTACCCACAACAACAATAGATTAATCTTCTATTATATTTCTTTGTTACTTCCCAGAGTTAGGTTACATAATGGACTAGCTACCAAAACTAGCCAAATTCAATGGAGCGCCAGAGAGCATCCGGTCTCTTTGTTTACCTGAAATTGAACTAAACCAGAACTAAATTTTGGTTAATGAAAGCTTATGAAACCATTAATTTTAATCATTCCAAAGTATCACATAGTTCAATTAGGGTAACCAGCTTTAATTTTTAGAGTAACTCAACATTTCCCTGACAGTTCGAAAGTGGCTTAATTCAAATTATTATTATACAGGGTGTAACAAGACCCATAATGAAACGTCAACCAAGCACATCAAACTAAGTAGCTTTACGCAAAAATTGTTGCTGGGAAATACATTTTTTTTGGGGTGAAACATCACGATTTACGGTAGGTCTCAATGTAATGCACTCAAAACATTATGCTGATGGATGGATTGAATAGTACCGGGCTCGTGAAGGTGTTTTAAGAAAAAATCTTATATTAAAAAAAAAACTTGGGATAAAGTTGGAACTTTGACCCCCAATATCTCCGTAACTAGAAGGTTCCCAGGTATGGTCTAAAACAAAAAAATGATCGCAATGAAGGGAAGAACAAGTGCTTTTCGACTTCGTTAAGGGTCTTGTTACACCCTGTATTGTCCTCTTTCTGTGATGATGGTGGTCGTCGTTAAAGTTGTGTTATTAATGAGTTTTAATCCTCATCGTGATCATTTTCTACCCTCACAGTAAAAGCCACATGACAGCCTATTTCAACTAAAACAAAGCAATTCAATCCATTACAGACACCATGCAGTCCTAATCAAAAACCACACACGATACCATTCAATCCATCGGTAATCAAATGGAAACTGATACCGATACCGCACGTACGTCTTGCCGTACGTCGCGGTACATTAAAGAGGCGCACCTCTAGCCCTAATGGATGGCTGCTGGTGGAATGGAATTGCAACTGAAATGGATTGCATTCATACCTGACAGTGTTTACGCTATTACCGAGCCGTATGTTAGGGCCCGCGCACGGCTTCAGGCGATACAACTTGCGTCAAGAACCACGCGCGTGCGTCAGTTGTTTAATTTGAGTGATTACCATCGCAAGTAACTTCTTTTTTCATTTGTTTTTTTTCCGCTGTCATTGTCGTATAATATGTATGTCGCTTGGTCGTGTGGCTTGTAGGCGAACCTTACGTGGTCATATTAAGTCAGCAAAAGAGCTAGATAAACGACTCCAATGGAATTGTAAGATTCCGTACATAAAGGTAGCCAATGGGACCCCATTACTGATCAATGCCGTGTCTTTCTTTAAAAATATATCCACGTTCCGCCAATTATGTTTAAGTCCCATGTAATAGTTGGAAATTCCTGATGGAAAACCCCAAGGACACTTTTTCTGACCCGGGAATCGAACCCAGGACCTCACGCTCAGCAGTCGCGGTAGTCTTGCGACCACGAGACCAACGAGGCTCTACTTATTTATGGCTAATAATAAAAAAGATAGATTTTGAGACTTTTTGTTTTCTCACTGCAGAACTAAGTGCAGTACGTCACGTGCAAATCTCATGTTTGCAAGTTCCTTGACCGCTCGCTGGCTGCTAGTACACCGCACTTGACCCTTTTGAAGGACGTCACAAATAAGGTCAATGGAAGTCCTTTCCCGGCGTTTCCTTACTTCCTTTTCACATGATTGATCACTGAAGTTGTTGTAAAGTATATGTAGGTGTCGTAGCTATTCCTGTTTTATCGATCCAGATCATCCAGTTTATGTTGTTTCTTTTCCACGTGTTTTTTTTTTACAAAATCAATTATGTTAACAATCATTGTATCAGGTGATACCCAGTCTTTTAGACAGAATATAAAACTGCAGCATATTGAATGCTTTGTAGATGTGGTGATACCGTTATTGAATTGGTGATATTTATACACTTTAAGTCGCCAACGCGTGACAAACGAAGTGTTGAATTAAGCTACTTAAATATTTCATAGTAAAAACTAAAAAAACAGTTAAAAACTTATATTTCGTAGTACTTTAAGTATGTTAAAGCATCCCCAAAGGTACACAACAGTATAACATATTCAGGGTTTGTGTAGCGAGCGCTATAGTTTCCACCCCGCCCGTCTAACGAACCTATATTTGTTTAGTTCCGCCGCGACTACGCGACTACGCGAATACACGTGGAACGGGGACACTGACATTATAGACTTGTATGTAGACAGAATGGAAACACTCATGTAGACTTTTATCATTCAACAATGTTCGTAGAAATGTTTAAGCTTTAATATCTTTAGGCACTCATTTCTTAACAACTTTCTCGTTATATTCACGAAACCACCTTTTTACAGGGGAAGCACCAGGGTAGCCCTATATTAGTATTTCATGAGGAAGTTATTCAATGGGATTAAATGCACTTAGAGGGTTGTATTGACGATGAAAACCGTATAACATTCATTTTCGCGGGCTACCTGGGCGCTTGCACCTTAAAATACACTTCTGGAAGTGACAATTTAGCCACTTTATTGAACGTTTTCATAAAGTAACATAAACAAACCAGTAGTATCGGGATGGTCTGTCTAACCGATATGGGGGTTTTGTCGTTGTGGTTTGCGGTGGCGGCCACATTCGAAAGCTGTGTTAAAAATCTTTCAATAACCTAAAGGTAAACGTCGGCGTCGGTCATCGTGTATGTTTAATGCAATTTATAACTTAAGTGACGTCATGTGAGGGTAGGTTGAAACCTAGGTATGGTCTACTGCAGAATAAATCACGTCATCGTTAAAGTGTAGTGTGTAAGCATACGCCATTACCGCATGCAACTCATATCTCTGTATTATTCTGTAACTTTGGCAGTGTTACCTTGTAACGTATATGCTGTGCGCTGCGGCTGCATCCCCTGCGCGGCGGTGACGCCTGCGCGAGACGTGTTGTGCAGCGACAAAGCGCCCAGCAGGTCTAGCTCGGTGGCTGCAACAAGGATTACATGGTCAACATTATAGACGACACAACATAACATATAGACGACCTAACAGTCATGTCATTGACTGAATAAAAGGTAACTTAGCTTGCATAGCAGTCTCATAACCCATTGCGTAACTAACACTTTTTTTAGATAGATGACCGAAGACTTAATAAAAATGGCTGGAACAGCCTGGATGCAGAAGGCGTCGGATAGGATGCTATGGTGCAATTTGGTAGAGACCTAAGTCCAGCAGAGGTCTGCGATGTTGTGAGTTGATTGTTAATTGAATCAAAAATGAAGGCTAGTGCTCTTGCTTTTAGCACGACTTCAGTGTAAGCGATCGTAATTTAACAGCTGAGATTAAAACCAAAACACATTTTGAACAATAGGTTAGACAGTTCGCGTGTACATATGTGCGCTCAAAGCCCTATAAATAAGTACGGTTCGTCTCATACATATGGAAAGTATCTCAACAACTTATTGGCTAGAAAATGTAATGTATGTAACTCTCGTAAAATATTGCTTCGTACCCTTCGTACTTTTCAGACGCACGACACGTTTTCAATTACCATCGATACATCTTACATGACACTACAATATGGAGTACGAGAAAGTTCAACCAACATTTTATACAGTACCTAAGCGTTAATATGACATGTCGGCCTTTAGAAAGAGCAGCTACAGGCGCAACTCCTTCTACAAAGCATGTTTCCTAAAAAAATACAAAAGCAAAAGTAGGCTGAAAATCAGCACTTTCTGAACGGCAAGAAAACATAAGACCCAAAACGCCAACCCTTTAACGCTTCCTAGAGTATAGCTCTAAAGAGGTTTCTTTGAGATTTTCTTTAGATTCTATACAATAATAAACGAAGTTCGCAGCTGAAGCTACGATTCCTACAATCATTTAAACTCCGACTCCGTGCAATATATATCCTATTTGGTTAAAAAAAAGTGTTTGTTTATTATTAACTACTTCAAATTTTTTTTTTAGTATTGTTTTTTTGCTGTGCCCTAACAGGGTCCATAATTGTTCTTAGCTGTAAGCCTTTTATAACACCTTCTTAAGCATATGGAACGCAAAATAAAATAAATATGAATATTCTGAAACGACACATAAATTTCACTTGTTCGGTTATAAAATTTCCTGAAATTCATGACAGAGGCTATAAATTCTCTACTACGGAAAATGATAGATCAATATACGTTATTGTTTTCTATAAGTAATGATTTTTTACGACCTAATAAACTGGAATGGCCTACATTCATACAATCAATAGGAAAGACGGTATTCAAAATATTGAGGAGGCAGCCTCGAGTGTATCGAATTATCGATCTGTAAACACGTGGTTCAATCAAAAATAATGAAGTTGACGTAGCCTCGTTTGATAAGAAATAATTCAAAGTTAATGATGAGTTGACAGCGACATGTAGGTTAATCTATAGGTACAAATAATAAAATTCAAGTGTCTCTTTATAATTTCAAAATAACAGCTTTGTACTGAATGCATATACTTATAAAAAAAAACTTAAAACGTATACACGGTACCTAAAACAAAAAATCTTTTTTTTTTTTTGTCTGTTTGTTCTGGTTAATCTCCGAAACGGCTGGACCGATTTTGAAGATTTTTTTACTGGCAGATAGCTGATGTTATAAGGAGTAACTAAAGCTTTTATTTTTAGGACGGTTTTAGGGAAGGGTACCGTGCAAAAAAATAAAAATGCTTGAAATTGTTAACAAAATCCCATTCAAATAGGGAAGTGACATGTTTATAATAATTTCAAGCGGATGAAGGTGGCGGGGCAGCTAGTCATAAAATAAATTACTTACAATATGTTATAGTTAAAAGCATGGTGTAATTCTTCACGCTCATAACAAAAGCGTGATGGAAGCCATCAGTCTAAGCAATCAGCTAGTTATCACCCTGCGTCGGTAATTGCTTGAGGTTCACAGAAAGAGGGTTGTGTTATAATGTAATTTCGCTAATAGTTAGTGATGGGTTGAATAATTTTCATATTAAGAGCCTGTCTCGGAACAGATACTATCAAATTAAAAGATAATTTGTATGAAATTATCTGCCAGATATGTTTACTGCAACTTATCTTAGGTATACTGGGTGTACTGTACATCAAACTAAGTATCTCAACGCAAAAATTATTGCTGGGAAACGACTTTTGTTTTGGGGTGTATAATCACGTATTATATACGGTAGGACTCAATGTAACGCACTCAAAACATTGAGCTGGTGGATGCATTTAATAGTATATATAGGGGGTCGTGGAGGAAATTTAAAGTAAAGTTATAACATTAAAAAGTTGGAACTTTGGCCCCCAATATCTCCGTAACTAGAAGGTCCCCTGGTGGCTTACCACAACGTCTTAAAACAGGAGTAAATGCAGTGTGAGAAAGAGATAGCGCTAGACGACATGTATAGCTGTGTCTCTTTCCCACACTGGAATTACTGCTGCTTTAAGACGTCATAGTAACCCCCCAGGTATGGTCTACAACAAAAAAAAAAAAGATCGCAATGACGGGGAGTATAAGTGCCTTTCGACTTCGTTACGGTACTTTTACACCCATCCTGTGTAGGTATACTTTGAAATATAAATATTTGTCATTTTCATTTACCAAAACTTATACGTTTAAAAAGAGAAAAAAAATAGTTTTAAAAAAGGTTTACTAAATTCATGTACCTATTTCCATAATACCCTACAACGTGCCCATAAATCTTCTTTATACATACTAAGGTAGTATTTAAGCAAATTCCTCCGAACAATTCGGTAGCGCAGGTATTTCAGAGGTAGCAGCCAGCAGAGTGCCATCTATCACCCGGTAACCCGGTCACGTAGCGCTACGCCGACCGGTTACTACTGCGCGGCGTAGCACCGGGCTACGAAACTAACTGGGCTACGAGATTTCGCATGATATGAAGTGACTACGAGATTTTTATTCTGTAATGTTAGGTTTAAATTTTAACCCTCTTATTAATAAACACGGAATAAAATTACACCAGGAATAACAAAGGAATAACCATACATTTTCAAAGGTTTAAACTTGGAATAACTTTAGTCTGTGTTTATTAATAGAAGGGTAAATGTTTGGATATTACATGGTGTTGTATAGAGCTGGTTGCAATCTCGACTGCTGCGCATGATGTCTTGAGTTCAATTCCCGGGTCGGGTAAGTTGTTATTGTGTTTTTCCATTAAGAATTTCTCAGTAGCAGCCACTGAGCCTGGACCTGTCCCTGGTTGATGGCCATAGGGTCGCCCACTACGACTTGAACATAGCTGGCGAAATGTGGGTGTACCTCTACCTAACCCGTCGGGCGTGATATTATGTTATAAAATACTCGTACTCCAGGGTAGTGGCTCCGACGAACGAGTTGTCGTTTCAAACCCAAGCAGGCACTTTGTGTAATTTATTTCATTACCTCTGCTCTCAAAACGGTGAAGGAAAATACCGTGAGGAAGCCGACATGTCCTAGAACATGACTCCTGCCCGCACTGGGCCTGGGCGCACTGGGACCCACTCCCCCTCATAGAGAGGTTTGTGGCCCAGCCGTGGGAATATTAGGCTGATATGCTACTTTTTAAAATCATTTTGTGTTTCAAATAAAAGCTGGTTCCCTCGTATACGGCAAAGTTGGGACAAAATAGTAATTGTCTTACCTTCCAAATATTTAATTAATTTCGTGCGAACAATAATGGTTCCCGGGCCGCGGCCGGGAACCGAACTTTCATGAAAAGGCAAACTTGCTCGTTTAGGTATTCGTTACAAAGTTATGGTAAGCTCCGCACCTAATTTTTGTTTATACTTTAGGCTTTGGATAATATATTGCGGTGGTTACCGTGAGGCCATTAATAGTTATACTTTGTAGTAATAGCGGTAGAATATGGTCGAAGACTGAATTAGCAATCAGTTAATTGCGATGAATGAGTCGGCTTGTTTATGCCAAACCACAACCACAGATAATACAAAAAAAAATACGGTAAAGAAAAAAGAGAAATAGAATTCTTTTTGTATCTGAACGATACTTAGGTCGGGCCATGTTTATTGGGTTTTTATATCAAGAATTTGTCAGTCGCAGTGCGGTGTCGGGATGCACGCCTAGTTGATGGCAATAGGCTCGCCCCATGGAACTTGGACATAATAACTAGGGTTAATTGTTAAGTGTAAGAGGTTACCGGCATGATGTCATGTTATATTCTATAAATAACAATTTATTCTCCTATTGATTTATATATTTCAACCAACATAACAATTATTATACAAAGTGTTGATTCGCATTCCTGCGTTGCCAAGCAAGTGTCGTTTCAAAAGAGCTTAGTGCCACGCATGTGCCAAGCTGCTTCAAGTGCCACTGACACTTGTGAAGTGGCCAGCGTTTGAGTTTTTTTTTAAAGCGAAATTGGGGCGAAATTTGCATATCACCCCAATTTTTCGTAGGTTAAGCAAGTTTGGTGTGTTTTTTGATTAACGACCCAAAATAAAACTTACTATTAAGAAACACAGGTAGTGAATAAAACTAGTAACTAGATTTTCTACTTGAGTGCGTTTTTACTATTTCCGGCCATTATTTTCTATTTTGTATGAGAGCAGCGGTGGCCAAGTGGTGGCGGCCCCGACTTACGAATAGTAAGTCGTGGATTCGAACCCAGGCAGGCGCATTACTTTGTGTAATTTATTTCATCACCACTGCTCTCAAAACGGTGAAGGAAAACATCTTGAGGAAACCGGCATGTCCTCCAACTAGCAAAGTAATCCTATAAAAAAGACTATAAGTATATCATTACTAATAACGTTCTTATAAAGGCATTGCGGTATACTATTTAACTTGTAATAGAATTTGCCAAGCCTTAACATACTCAAGCGCATTAGTTTTTATATCTCGGTCTTATAGTTAGCTACAAGACTTACCTATAAAACATGTATAGGACACTTTTACCAGTAATAGCATTTCAAAAGCGTAGATATTCTGAAGTGCATTTGCTTTTATATCTCAGTCTTGTAGTTACCTACAAGATTATCTTATAGGACACTTTTAGTAATAGGTCTCTTGTAATTGTCTACAGTAAAACTAAATAATCCAGAATAACATTTTGATCCTATAATAGCATTTTGTGAGTGAACAAGATATTATAACATACTTAGCTGAGATCACTTTAAGTTTGCGGCGTTATGGTTTTGCTCAAGACTCTTTTAAATCTAATAATACTTGATAAGAGCGCTTCATGATCAAAAAAGCTTATAAGTTACTAGATCAATAACTTTATTAGTAAACCTCAGCCATTTTGTCGAATTTAAGTTGTTGAGTGAATAAGCTAAACATGAATTTAAGCGATTGGAAACGATTGAAAACGATAGGCGGTTACAGGAGAAAAGTGAAAAATAGGTAAAGCAGGCATATTCCAAGGGAACCCTAATTTGTTTTAAAATGGAGGCCGATGGAGGCGAGTTATCTGGGCTGAAACTGTTACAAGTACTAATTTCCCTATAAAGTACTTACTTACTTGCTACAAGTACTAATTTACTTATAAAGTTCTACAAAGTAACTAATGAAGAGCAATGGCGAATATTCATAGGAATTAATGAAATATTTTATTTACAACAATATACTAATGTGCTATTTTTCGGAGGGGATTGTAAAAACTAACTAAATTGCGGTACATGTTTACAGTAAAAATGACTTCCCCACGAGTTTATACACTATAGTAACGATATATTTTGTAATTAATATTCTACAAAAATAGTAATATAAACTTATGTTATTATTAAGTTTTACCACAAAACAACTGGAACCACCAGCCGAAGCAACAACAAACTCAACAAAAATATATTTATAACCAAAAACTAAGTACGTTACTAGTGCATTATAAACAAGATTGCTTTGGTAAGATACTTATGTCAGATACTAACAAGAGCGTTTGTGCTTGTAATTGTGTAGTCTCAGATCATTATAGAAGCTATTGCGCTTCGTCAAGTATATTATAGGGCTCAGTAACATTTAATAAGTTGATTATAAGATAGTTATAGAAATAAACGCTCTTATAACTGCGTCCAAATCCAGGCTTGTAGCGTTCTATAAACAATTTATAAGTAAAAATAAAAGTAGTCTTGAGAGCGTTATAAGTACTAATTTTGCTAGTTGGGCTAGAACCAAAAATGTGAAGACATGTGATATCTACCAACCCGCACTGGGCCCGTGTGGTGGATTTTCCATTCCCTCTCATAGAGAGGAATCTGTCTGTCCCAGCAGTGGGAACATTATAGGCTGATTATGCTATATTTTCTATTTTTGCACAAAGAAATAACTAATTTAAAGATTCCATGGTTACACGGAATTCCTTCTGTATAATTATTACTCCGACCTTGATTACATACCTAATAACAATCGAAAACCAAGCAT
The DNA here is from genome assembly GCA_947578425.1 of Eugnorisma glareosa. Classification (NCBI taxonomy): domain Eukaryota; kingdom Metazoa; phylum Arthropoda; class Insecta; order Lepidoptera; family Noctuidae; genus Eugnorisma; species Eugnorisma glareosa. The sequence continues at coordinate 20,542,694 of OX387970.1, read as the reverse complement.
AATACCTAGTGAAATTCTGCAGACGTAATTTGACCACTCTGCATCAATAAAATGTCATTTTATTTAAAACGCTGAATTATTTTTCAACATTTCCACGTGAACACGACTCTCTTAATTTGTTGTTGAATTAACAAGCGCCTCAGATTGTGTCAAGAGCCCCCTCTCCACAGAAGCTCCAATTTGCGACGCCTGTCTCTCGCAGCGTGTATAGCATCACGCCAGTTTTTCACAGAGGGGAAAATAGAAGTGTATATTACCTAAACCTACATTGCACCAATTTTCAAGTTCAACGGGAGCGAGCCTTTTACTCTCAAACAGATACAAATCAACATTCCCGGACGCTACTAACAAAGTCCCAGTCAAAAATCACAATATCAATTACCAATCTGACGACCGAACGACACCTTTTTCAAACCCAGTCACAATTTCACAAATGAAACAATGCAAGGTTGGAAAAATGAGCAAATACTTCAAACAGAAAATAAATCATTTGTGATATCTCTAGCTAGACCATTAGATGTATAGAAAGGAGAAAGTTAACACATTACCGGGAACAGTCATAAATTGAAGGAAATGCCGACATCATCCAGGAAATATTATGTGGAGAAAAGTAGACTTTTTCAATTAGCTATGTCGAGATGTCGGATAGATTCACTAATGCTGATTAATACAGTTGAGTTGTCCAAATAAAAGCTTATTTGCGATGCTGATGCTGGAGATAGCATTACTTTAAAAGAAAAATTCACCAATCAACTGTGAGTCAGACGCGCCGAGCATTCTGAGAAATCACAGACCAAAACATATTTCTAAGAAGTTTTATTTATTTTGTAAGATATTGTCTGTCAATTTTATTTATCGAGAGCTCGAGTTCAATTTTTTACGGATGGGAAATCATCATATGACCCCTCCCTCTTTAAGCGGAGTGGAAAGGAGTGTCAGACTTGTACTGACTAAAACCCATCCATGTTCCTTCTTTTGTCCTTTGTGTTCCAGGGCCGCGGTATCTCTTTCGAACAGTCCCGCAACCTTGGCAGAAGACAAGTTTTCTTCATTTTCTTGATTAACCAAGCCTACAGTCTACATCTACAAGATATCTACCTAAAATACCTAGATCTTCTTAGAATAGGCACAATACATGTAGCAATACTATGACACAGACATGATCAACATTGTATATCGCGGTTCCGTCAAAACGCCAGCCTCGTCTCCGAGCCGGGAGCGGGCGCCGGCGCGCCGTCGTCGCCGCCGTGTCGCCGGCTCGTCTGCCCTGCCGCGCCGGCACAGATACGGTCCACATAAAAAGAGCTGCTCCAGATTGCCTCGTAAACTGCCGGTGTAGACTCTCCTTGTTTGCACCCGAGAGCCGACCCATAACTGTTATAACTCATTTGTTTAGCCATCGGCATAAACGGCTTTTGTCTTTTATCAATGCAAATAATAGACTTGGTATCTGATTGTGGTGCGCTCTGTTGGTCTAGATTTCTAGAACAAGTGCTTGTGTTCTAAGTTATTTTCTTTTTTTGTCCCGATAGATGCTCGAGCCTTCTCAGTTGAGAAGAGGCCTTTGCCCAGCAGTGGGACAGTAATAGGCTGGTATTATTATTTTATTATTATTATTATTGTCCCGATAACCCAAGACTCTGCCCTCACGTCGCCGAGGGTAAGCAGGGTAAAAGTAAGCATGAACTCTTAGATATATAAAGGGTGTAACAAGACCCGTGTTCTCCCCGTCACTGCGATCATTTTTTTTGTTCTAGACTATACCTGGGAACCTTCTAGTTACGGAGATATTGGGGGTCAAAGTTCCAACTTATTCACAAGTTTTTTTTTTAAATACATGTTTTTAATATTTGATGTTTACTTTAAACACCTCCACAACCCGCGTACGATTCAATCCATTCATCAGCATAATGTTTTGAGTGCGTTACATTGAGTCCTACCGTAAAGCGTGATTTTTCACCCAAAAAAAAAAGAGTCATTTCCCAGCAATATTTTTTGCGTAAAGTTACTTACAAATGCTTGGTTGACGGCTTCGTGAAGGGTCCTGTTACACCCTGTATAATTTGATTATCCATCAGTAAGCACACATAATTTTGGTCCAGAATTTGATGATTCGATTTCGTAATCAATTAATGAACAGTTCCTCTGCACAGTAAAGGATCAAAGTAACACAAAAATACTCTCAACTAAGTTTCATGTTCCTCAACAATGCCTCAGTTCCTAACATATACGGCTATACTCCGCTATCGTCTCCTATGGCTGAAACTGCTGAAAGCCGTAAAACGTATTTTCCAGGCGGTCGTAAACACTTCGACTCCCACACTAGTTTATAGTACATCGCTACTAGATACAGTAACGACCAGATAATGCTACATAACTTTTCCACACTGCTACAGAATTATCGCCCTTTTCCCTAAAGCCTTAAGGAATGAGTTTGGTAGAAGGAAAATTTTAGGTTTACGAGAAATGCAGTTTCGTGCAACATCAAATGCATTTTATGAGTCGGAAATTGCGATTGGCATTAGTAGTTGTAAGACCGGACGATAACGTTTTAATTATGAGTCGTTTTGATAGGTATATACGATTAGGTACTAGCTGGTAGTGATGTATTTAGTATCTTACTCTTCGGCTACGTCATGGGATGTTTCCATCAGATTTGTCTAAAAAATTGTTACGCACAAAACGTGACGAAGTAGAAAGCTAGATTTCTCTGAAAAATTTAACAAATGGTCTGCTAGTTTTTTTTTTGGACAAAGCCACGCTATTCCCAAACCACTGCAACTCCTGAAAGCCAGAATCAACAGCAGCGACCACCAGAAAAGCGCCGAGACAATGTAGCTCGACGAACTCCCAGAGAAACATTCTATCTGTCTCGGATCCCATAAGTATAGCGGAGCAGTAGGAAAACCATAATGTCCTCTTCCCTCTATATCAACAGGAGACAGAAAGACACAAGACCAATAGGCACAAATGGTCGTTGACAACTGGGACCCGCCCCCTGGGTGTGCTAGATTGTGGTACCTTCCTAAGTCACGTATCACACTCCCTTTTCCCATATAGCTATTAATCTAAAATGAATTACAACAAAACGACACGCTCTCGTCTCGCATCACGCTTGTAGTCGCTGAAAGGTTATGCAAAGGATTACCCGCACTACAGCCACGTTTTTCCAGTTACGTTCAAATCCCATGTATTACGGGGCAAGCCTTTTGCCATCAACCAGGCACAAATCCAAACTCTGTACTGCTATTGAGAAATTGCTTATAGCAAAACGCAACAACAACGATTAACCTTCATTCCCAGTAAACACGAAATTACTGAAAATACGTCCTACGTGAAAAACTCTGACATATTTAGTAGCTAAAGATAATTGTTAACAAATGATGGGCGTATCAGCGTTTAGCGCTTAGCTGTAAATTAAGCCACGACTCACCCACGTAATGTAATTAGCAACACATTAAGATTTTCAACATTAAATTAAAAACGCGTCACATATTTAGCGAAGCCCCGAGCATATTAATCAATGAAACTGTTACAGCCTTGGCCACGACCTCCACGTTCAAGCGAGACGCGTCTCCCGATAACGACTGCGAAGCAAAGAAATACATGCAAAAGAGGCATTATTATTATTGCTAGCCCACATTGTCTCACAGCTGGGCAAGGACTTCCATTTCTGGACTGGACCCTCCATTTCTTTCAACGGTCACGATTTTGCGCTACTTCTTTTCAATTCTCAAAGATAATGATTCTTCCAAATAAGATAATAAAACAACAAAAAAAACTAATAACCTAAAGACGCAAATGTGGAGCGATGATACACGCGAAAGAAACAAAACATGAGCACGGTCGCTTGACGCAAATCGCATCTTCAGAGGTTGTGAACGGAGCGTTATGAAAATTCCTATGTGGAAACGTGAAAACCGTCCGGTATGCAGACAATATCAATTATTTTTATTAATCGACCGCCACGTTACTGTTTCAGACCACAAGCCAACGTTTAAGCTTCGTTTAAGAGCGCAGTGCAACTCCTTATTAATTAAAAAATCTATATTTTGGGCCGTTAACTCGATTGTATGAATAAGATTAGCGGTAATGGTGCCCTAATTGAATGGAAGGGAGTCACGTAGGATTCGAGTTAGGATTTCTACGGAATTGTAAGGTCATTGCGTGACTTTAAAGAAGGTAATGCGTATCCTAGCAAGGCGTGGTGATGGAGGTGGAGTCAAGCTGTACCCGAGTGGCGTTCAGGAATGGAAAGAGAAGTGTTGGTCTTCTGGCGGCGAGATGGGCAGACGGCATTGTGGCCATCGCGGGTAAAATCTAGATATTACATACAGGATTGGATTTATATACAGGATTGTGGCGAATACCACGAACAAAGTGTCATAGAACAACTATTAGTAAGGTTTTTTTTTGTCTCTGTTTGTTTTGTTCTATTGAGTTTTACGTTTACTGATTATGTTATATTCCAACAAGTTATTCAAATTTTAGTAAATTAGACATTAATTTTATTAAAGCACTGAACAGCTTATGACACATCTTATGTCTTCTCTTATGTTTATGGGGCATGACAACCTGTAAGATATTGTTACACTAACCTTAGATTATGGTTGATAATTACAGTATAGCCAATTGTTGGTTGGCCATTAAAGGAAAAAAAAACAAAGATAGGCGTCAACCCAACAGTGGGCTAAGTCGGGCTGTGGATGATGATGATGAACGCGTTTCCAGTGTTCTTGTCTCTGTTCGATACTTTTGGTAATCCCTGTATTTTTGACTAATATTAACAACTGAAATGACTTCATCAATAGATAAAGGTGTAGCAAACAGTGTGTATCCGGCTGACGTAGCCCTTGCCACTGAGCTTCAAGCCACACTGTACGAATTACATTGAAATGCTCTTGATCGAAATCGAATGTATCAAATTCGGCTGTAGGTAGGCTAAATGGATTTTCTGTGTCTGACATACAAACGCACTCTAGACACTCAACCTCGTAGACTCCTAGCGATTTCGATCTGCACTATATTAAGGCGCGTTCAAGTCGTGAATTCGTGATACATGTTTTCGACAATAATTCTACTAGACTTGTCAAAAACATAACATGTGTCAAAAATGTTTTTCATACCTACCTACCTTTTTTGATAAGGTTCCTCTAAGTGTAAAATATAGGTTTTAGATGTTAACGAAAAACCAAGACCATAGACACAGCATGTGGAACACAAGTCCTAACCCTCGGAATTATAACCCTTTGCAGGGTTACAAACACAACCTTATATTACTGAAACCTAATCCCGCGGATAATATTTATCAACTAATTAATAAGCACTCGATCGGAAGGTGATTAATTAATGAAGTCCCTTGTAACTGGAGACGGCACGCGCTGCCAACCTACCTGGCCATATGGCCAGTGGCGATATTGGAAGGATAATGGCCGTAATTATGTTAAACCTCAAAACACAAGGGGTGATATGTACGGTGCCTTGAAGGCATTTCTTGGAACACTTGAGGCCGGGCACGCGTCTTTTAAATTATTATTAGCGCTGGTTTGTGCCCGCGACTCCGCCCGAGTGGAACTTGGTTGTATTTTGCACCTTTACGTGAACCTAATTGCACAAATTAAATTATTTGAATCAGGTTAAAAAAAAGTCACAAGAGAGTATGATTTTTACAATTTGTAAAAATGTACGAATTCTGTCTATGGCTTATCTGAAAAGAACAAATAAGAACAAGAAATTCTAAGGTAGGTATTTCGAGTTTAGCATTCTCAAAGAATAAGGAACCTGTCCTGTCGGGCACACCACGGTTAAAACAAACTTCCACAAAAAACTAATGACTTCACGCAGTATTTCACCAACAGTTTAAACTTAAAATTACGTAAGTTTAGCCGACTCATCCACCATAAAACCCAAATAAGGCCAAATTACGATAACGGTACAAAAAGTAAGGCTCAGTGGGCTGTATTGTAAGGGCTAGACTGCGACATATGTCAACCGACGCGGCGCGTGCCAGGCGCCCCACGCTGTCATAAAGGGTGGCTTACATGGTCAGATACATGATTAAAAATTAGAATAAAGTTTTTGGGTTTACTACAACTTACATTCTGCATGTGCAGGCAGTGAAACAGATAATGATGTCCATGCTAATCAATAATCTATTTGGAAGATAAATATAGGTCTCTTAAAACGTTTTATTAACGTCTTCGGAAAATCGTACATTTATAAGATGGGGATTTGTATTATACCCGACTCGCAAGTGACAATAACTGGCAAAATCGTGCATTTACTAATAAGAGCGTAAGAAGAAAGAAAGGAGAGGCCCTTCCTTTGGAGACCTAGCTCATGTCTGGCCCAACATTGTTGTTCCTACTTAACATATCATAACATCACGACTGTAATCCTCGGAAGGGTTAGGCAGAGCTGTACCTCTTATTGCGTGAAATCCGCCCTCGTAACTGAAAAAATAGTCACTTAAATTACTTTTACATTGAAGTAACTGTTTTGACAGTTTAAGAGGGCAAATCAAATCTTGACAAGTGCCTTATTGCAGTTTTATTAATCAACATCATCATCAGAAATGTTTATGGGCCCTGCACATTTTCTCTCATGTAAACCTTGCATATAAGTGTTAATTTTGTTTGTTTAGCTAAGCTAGCAGTTGAAGTCACCCTCGTTTCACGCTAAACCTAAACAACAGTCCCTCCATAGCTCGTTTATAAGCTCGAAACAGCCTTGACATTTAGTTTGGTATTTATTGATCTAACTAAGTCTACAGTATCTTTGTCTAGTCTGTAATGTAGTAGATAAGTTGTACGTTCTACATAACCAATTATTATACATAGTAAATAGCTGTAGTAGTTTGTTCTAATAACGTAAGTGGTTGTGTGCTTGAATCAATCCATCAACACTTTATCACGCGTATTGACCGCCACAAAATTGTCCTGGGTCTGTAATGAACATGTCAGAGGTATTTCATTTCCATTTTGAGAATTAGGGAGAGCACAACATACTTACAAATAAAATATATACATACGAACGTTGCGTACATACATATGTTTTCTTATTTAACCCAAAGGTTGACTGGTAGAGAATGCCTTGTGGCATTAAGTCCGCCTATGTACCACTATTGTACATGACGTTTAAATAAATAAATAATACGAACAGTGCAAGTTAAATAATCTTTTCATATCATAATAGTTCCGGGAAGATAATTTTGACTTAATTAATAAATATTAAATAGATTCCCTTAAAAGCAGACTGCAATGTTTACTAATGACTTGAATAAATAAATAAAAAATACAGAATACATTCGACCCATCACTTAACCTAATTAATATTGGAACAAGTACTTCGCTTAAAATAAATCTGTCATAACAATAACTCATTACGAAAGAGGCTATCAATCTCGAGATTTCTTCATCAGCAGAAAATAAATCGTATGATGTGCGATCACCTGATCACATCATACGATGTTTCTCACGTCAGCAAAATTTTTTGTGACACCTGTGCACAAAATATTTGTTATAAATTTAAAGTACAAAGTAAGAATAACTGATGAGTTCGTGAAATATTGTCTAGTTAAAATACTAGGAAATCGTACGATTATGAATACCACATAATATGCTAGAAACAAATTGTATCCCTTTTTATTCTGCTAATAGACATTGTAGATGGAGATTTGATGTGAATGAAAAAAAGTATTTTCCAAACATGTGAACAGAGCATTGAGCTAATTTAGAAGAATTTAGAGCTAATTTAGTGTATAAGCAAAACAAGCAGGATTTTGGAATACAAATTCAGTTAATAAGCCGGCCGTGGTCGAGGGGTGACCGGGAATCGAACCGGTGCGCGGTGCGCTGACAGGTGGCCGACACGCGCTGCTGCCCGCGCCCGGTGCGCCCGCGCAGGCTGCCGTGCCCTACCCGCGCTGACACTTTGTATGTGCAAGAGTTTCTGGATCACTATGAATATTGTCTGTATTTTGAGGGCCTTATGTATAACTGATATGATTTCGATACATAATGTTTGCCGGCAATATAGCTTGCCTTGTCTTAATGCTTATTGAATTTTATGATGGTGATAGTGATAGCAGAAAAAAGCAAAATCGGACAAGTGTTACTGGGTTTTTCCATCAGAATTTCCTCAGTAGTAGTCACGGGGTCTGGATTTGTGCCCGGTTGATAGCAATAGGCTCGCCCCTAATTACATAGGACTTAAACAAAACTGGCGAAATGTGGGTGTACCTATTATTAGGTACAGCTCTGCCAAACCCTTCGGGGACTACCGGCGTGATGTAATGTTATGATAGGAGACGTCGTCGACAATCTGTTAATCTGTAACCTATAAAATCATGGCGTGATGTGTTTGGGAACATTCTCATAGACTTATTAATTGTCAAAGAGTCGTCAGTTAGAACGATGACCCTAGTTGTCTGTTCGGAAACGTATGAACACCTCCATGGAGAAGAACGGGCAAGAAATTCCGTGGACACTCCTTTAAATGAAATACTATTACAATTTTTATCAAATACTAGCTGTTGCCCGCGGCTTCGCTCGCGTTTTGGTCGGAAATTATCCCACGGGCACGTTGTAAATATAGCCTTTTTTTTTTTTACCGATGGAAAATCATCAAATAACCCCTCCCGCTCTGGGCTGAGCAGGAGGGAGTGTCAGACTTTTACTGACTAAAACCCATCCATGTTCCTTCCTTTGCCCTTTGTGTTCCAGGGCCGCGGTATCTCTTTCGAACAGTCCCGCAACCCTGGCAGGCGTCGGCCCTTACGGACCCCTCCCTGTTTGCTGACTCTCCTTGAGGCGCGCGTGGAACACGAACGCGCCGTCGACACGGCCTGTCGTCATAAGACGGACGGACGGCGAGCTAGCCCATAGCTCACCGTCCACAGGCCCGCGCCTACGGTGGCCGGCACATTCCGTCGTTTGCCATAGGCTATGTAAATATAGCCTATGGCAAACTTTCAAAATCGGTTTAGTAGATCCCCTACAAACTCACAAACTTTAACTCTTTGAGTGGGTGAGTACATTAAACCTCGTAAACAAAGAATAGACGTATCAAAGATATTTGCTAATTTAATAATACGTTTCAGCTTACAATTCTGGCTGTTGCGCATGAATCCAGTAAAAAAATCTATAAGAATGCAGCGAATGACATCACTTGCTAAATTTCAGAATTTCAACGAAGTTCATTGATCCTGTTTTTCTCTGAAAATCCGCAGTACAAACGATGCATTCTGTTTATGAACGAACCAGTCTGTATCCTATTTGTATTTTAAAAGGTAGGTATTCCTCGACTCCTTAATGTAATCAAATCATGGTGCCGTCCGGTATAATAATCTGGTAAAGTACATTCATAATTCACGACAATGTGTTTCATTCCACAATTCTAACGCTGTATTTGAAATTCTGATATGGAATGTCCTTCAGGTACCCTTTGCAGCTACTCGTATGTACTCAAATGCTTACAAACAACATCCGGTGGGCTACTGAGCCAATATATTATTCCCAGTGTTAGAATATGGGTTGGATACGTAAGTCTAAGCTTTGATTTCCTTTGTAAACATGCATGTGCATAAAATAACGTACCTTCGATCCATATTTTGCTTTCAACATTTATTTTGATATTAACATCAGCTTGACTGGTAAAGCAACATTAATATAACCAAGATTTTGTAAGAACTTTTTGATTTGAAAATGTTTTCATGTAGTTTCTTGCTTGCCCTCTATTCTTCATAGAGACAAAGGTTGTAACAAGACCCTTAACCAACCCAAAAGTTTTTTTTAAATACTTACATGTTTTTAATGTAAGATTCTTACTTTAAACACCTCCACGACCGGTACTATTCAATGCAACCATCAGCACAATTCATTGAGTCCTACCGTAAAACATGATTTTTCAACCCAAAAAAAAAAGTCGTTTCCCAGCAACAATTTTTGCGTAAAGTTACCTAGTTTGATGTACTTATTGCTTGGTTGACGGCTTCGTGAAGGGTCCTGTTACACCCTGTATACGCTTTGGAAAAGGAAACTACAGTATTTGAAATAAATGCTTTGTTTTTGAATTCGAGATGGCAACCAGCATTGAGAACTTTTTCTAAGTGAACCTACTTAGTTATAATCGGATTAGCCATTAAAACTGAACTAAGCCCATATACTATCACATACGGAGTAGAACGGACACCGACCCGACAACAGTTACCACGTATTCAGTACAGTTCTGAGCTGGAAAAAAATGTGTTGTTCTATACACTTCGACCGTGTAGGTGTTGCACTTTTCTAGGAAACAGCTGATTCTTTTTAGGATTGCATACCTAAGGGGTAAAAACGGAACCCTAATACTAAGACTCCACTGTCCGTCTGGCTGTCTGTCACCAGGCTGTATCTCATGTACTGTGATAGCTAGACAGTTAAAATTTTCACAGATGATGTATTTCTGTTGCCGATATAACAACAAATAAGTACTAAAAACAGAATAAAATAAATATTTAAGGCGGGCTCCCATACAACAAACGTGTTTTTTTTTAGATAATGGTACGGAACCCTTCGTGCAAGAGTCCGACTCGCACTTGGCCGATTTTTTTTAAATAACCGACGCAACATTTCTATGTGGGGGGGCTCAGAGTGATGTACTGAATAGGTGCGTGGTAACCTAACCGAACAGGTAGTAAGTAATACTTGAGTAATTAATTTAACATTGTCTACTCTTAGAGGAACGCAGTCAACGTAATAGACTCTTGTTTTACAAGAGTTCTACTAACATAAGATTTAACACCAGCTCAGGTACCTGTCTGTTACATTTTCACAACTTAACAGCTGACCGAATCTCAATGAATTTTGGCATACAGGGAGACCGTGCCCTGGGTTAGGATATAGGATTCCTGCTTTTATCTAGGTAGTAGGTATTCCCGTGGGATAATTTCCTAAATACTTGCGGGCAAAGCCGCCAATTAAGCGAATTTATAAATATCTGGTTCATTAGCAATTAGTGTTGCTAATTGGCCAGCGCGTTAGACACACATAATTCGCGCGCCGCTGTTCATAAGTACGGGATTATCGAGAGTAAAGCCTGCTCGCAATATAAACATATACTCAAGTGTACACATACGATAACGAAAGTATGAATTAACCTGTAGGTACTATACTTACTAATACTATAGCCAGGTATTGTACAACCAGCAAAAGAGTACTTTATACGGGCACAATTAAATTACGATATTAAATATCAGTCTTCTTAGCGTGTCGAAGGCAATCTAAATTGTATTGGCCCAGAATTAAGCGACTGGTATGGCAGTACCGTCCAACAGTCATAAATATCAAAGTGATTGTACTTTATAAGCTTAGAACATGGTTAGAAAAGCAATATCAACATTTTGTCCACTCAGCACAAGCAAAACATTGAAAAAGTTGACGCAAGTTATATTTTTTTATCTAATTAGATTTACCTAGCTACTATGCTATGCTATGCCGCTGTACCTATCTCTTTTGTGGACTCTACTACATTACATGCAACTCGTGAAGTCATTTCATCATCTAATACCCCTTATCCTGTGTTATTAACAATATTATTAGAATTTTACTTATACAGAACCTCATTGTACAACAAAAGCGAACTTGTGCAATTGATCGCAAAATCCAATCTGCAATCTTGATCGTGCATCGTTCTATTTCGGTTAACCTTCGACAAATTCGGAATGGCTTTGACATTTTGAACTTGACAGTGGTCGCGGGCGAGGCTCGGCGTGCGTCTAATCCTGAGTACACAGCACGAGAGATAAGAGCCCCGCACGTGTGTACAGGCCGTACGACGTGTACACACTGGTCGCTTCCTGCACCTTGATATCCACACACTAGAGCATTCGACGCCTCATTCACACTGCCTTGAAGACCCTTGTGGATGAAATCATAAAGAGATTTCGTCTGTCTGATGTTTGTACCTACAGTTCTTTCAGCACGGTGATAGCAGCAACTCAATTGCATCCTTGTACCAATGAAAATAAAAGTTACGCTGAATTTGACAGACTAAGTCAGTGGCCGCAACCTTATTGAAAATACCACCAAGATCACTGTGGTTTAGACTGGAAGCAGAATCAGAAGTGATAATAGTGAGAGAACTGTACATGTACCACGCAACCAATGTTGCAATGTCTGGATAATATTGACATAACCGAGAGTAACCAAGTGTTGCCAAGTGTTACCAAGCACGCAATTACGTCAACAAATGTTCTTTTTGGTCCAAATTAAAAAGGCTAAAGCAAACTATCAGAAATATCGCGTGGCCGTCGGCTATAATACAGGAATGTAACAGCAAATAAACTAACGTTCACAGATCGATACCGAGTTCAATGTTACTGTAAGCGATACTATTTGTTTCGAGATCTTCGTTTACAGAGTTTCAGACTATGTTACATGGACATTTCTCGAATGATACTTCCGATTGATACTACTTTTGCACGCGGTAACGCCCGCAAGGCGGTCGGATTACCCGAAGGTAAAATAATATTCGTACCTATGAAAATATCCTATGTATAAATCTTACTCAGGTATTGCTCTACATGTGTGCCAAATGTCGTCAAAATTTGTGCAGACGAAAAAGTAACAGTGATATAGTTCTGTATTTATAACATTAGTATGGATTTGTGAACCCCAGAGAGATATTAAACCATGATCATTATTACTCAGCTTTATTGGCAACCAAATAAAACTGTAGCGGTGCTGGTATTGAGCAAACATTAGATACGCACGGTCTGAGGTAAGTACCGCGGCTATGCCAGGGGTGGCGACAACCTGTCGTTGTCGGCACGGCACTGCAACCCTCTGTGAACAGGGGTACATTCCGACCCTCACCGCCGAGCCAATTGGCCGAACTCATTGCCACGTAAAAGTAAATTTTACAAGTACATATAATAAATCACTTGGATACAATTAAAGTCATTACGTAGACTCCCCTTCATATTTGCAAACTCATTTAGTTTTATAACTTCAAGGAAATATCTATTTACAGTAAAGCAAGTCTATTGCAACAAGAACATCTTTCAATAAATATACCGACACGTACACTAGAAAACGTAAATTAATTTGTCTAGGAATGAAAATCTCCGATATTCTTATAAAGTAATAAAGAACCACGCCGATCACGCGTTCTAACAGTGTTTAATTAAACAAAAGACGTTATTAGCAGACGTCAGCTGTTTATCTACCTCTAAATCTTTAACGAGTCAGAAAGGAGTATGCCCAACGTCATGTTCGCAATGTACTACAAATGATTTTGAATACAAATTATTGCACATTTTGCTTTAGTCACAACTAAAGCCGGGTAAACCGGGTATTCAAAAGCAAATTCGGTCTGGCCTGTCATATAAGGAAAAGAAAGGAAATAGCTTCGAAGGGTCGCCGTTACCGAAATCGGTAAGGAGGATTATTTATACATATATTGCACATTTATAGCTACGTTTTTTTCTGAGCTTTTTTTTGAGATGAGATCTGAGCCTATCCCTGTTCTATGTCAATACCCCTTGGGACATGGCTACTGTAATTAAAGAAACCATCAAGATGAAGAAATATATAAGCAAAATCCTTACGAATATACATCATTAGGTTTACGTAACCTACATATTCCTAAGGGCGACTTCCTCTGTCTGACATGTTGTTTTTAGCTCTTTTCCTACCGACACACTATACTTTACGCAGTGGCTTATTCGCAGTGAAGCTCAAGTTACGGCAATAAACTGAATATTAAGGGTCAATTTCACCAATGACGGGCCATCGAACCGGGATCAAGAGCGATTACTGTCATAATTGTTTTAGAATAAGGACATTGAAAGGTCTTAAACGGGGATTAAAGTCCTGATCGATTTCAATTTTACTGGTGAAATAAAGTCTTAAAGTATTAAATTATTTTGTGTCACTCATTGGTTTACATGGAACTTAAACTGGCGAAGTGTGGGTGTATTATAGATACATCTCTGCCTAACCCTTCAAGGATTTTATGCGTGATTTAATGTTATTTTGTATCGAGAAAGTGGTGGTTGCTGTTATATCATAACGTACTCTATGTATTTACCCACATAAGCTTCAGGGCAATTCAGCAAAAAATATAATTAAAATACCTTCACAAATGAAATCCCTGCCGTAAAACCCTCGTATGGAAAAAGGACTCTGTGTTCGTTTAAACAGAATGTCTGGCATTTTCCCTTCAGAATTTAAATTAGCAACACCTACGCAAGGTATCACGCCGAGTTCCTAAACGCAATTAAATGAAACATTTCTAACATACACAGAGCACCGGTGGCCCATAGGATCGGCCGCGACTTATCTGTTTTAGGTCGTGGGTTCGACTTCAAACCCAGGTAGAGCCAGTTACCGTGCAGGCCTGGGTGACATCACCGGACAGGCCTGCCGACGTCAACAATGAGGCGGGTTGGTTCCAGGAGGCCATGTCCGATATATGTGACGTGGCAATGCCCCGGGTTCGGTCAGAAAGCGCCCGGCGTCAGGTGTACTGGTGGTCGCGAGAGCTGACGTCTCTGCGCGAGGCGTGCGTCGATGCGCGGCACCTGTACGCCAGGCATCGCAGGCTCCGCATCCGCCCTCCGGATGCGGTGGCCATCGAGGCGGAGCTGTATGAGGGATACAGAGCGGCGAAGACCGCCCTCCAAGAGGCTGTCCTGCGGGCCAAGGATGTGGCCCGCGAGGAGATGCTGGAGACTCTCGACAGAGATCCGTGGGGGCGCCCTTATAAGATGGTGCGGGATAAACTCCGCACCAGGGCCCCTCCGCTGACGCAGAGTCTCCGGCCTGAGCTCGTGGAGGACGTGGTGAGCGCTCTGTTCCCTTCGCGAGGGGAGCACACTCCCCCGCCTATGGCTCCGCCGCTTGCGGTGCTGGAAGCGGACCACCCACAGGACGATGACGACATTCCGGAAGTGACCGGGGTAGACCTGAGAGTGGCGGTAGGCAGGCTTAAGGCCAAAACTGCCGCCCCGGGACCCAATGGCTTACCTGGCAAAGCCTGGGTCCTGGCCTTGGAGGCTCTCGGGCCCCGACTGGAGGGGCTCCTAAGCGCATGCTTGGAAAGAGGCCAGTTCCCGCTTCGTTGGAAGACGGGGAAGCTGGTCCTCATACGGAAGCCGGGGCGCCCTGCGGACTCTCCGTCCGCATACCGGCCCATCGTGTTGCTCGACGAGGTGGGCAAACTCTTTGAAAGAGTCATTGCCAACCGCCTCGCCGGGCACCTGGCGGAGATGGGGCCGGATCTTGCGGAACACCAGTTTGGTTTCCGCAGGGGGCGCTCGACGGTGGACGCCATCATGCGCGTGAGAGCCCTCACGACGGGGGATGCGGTGTCCCGGGGTGGGGTGGTCTTGGCGGTGTCTCTCGACATCGCCAACGCCTTCAACTCCATGCCCTGGAGCTGCATTAGGGAGGCACTCCGGTATCACCGGGTGCCGACCTACCTTCGTCGTGTGGTCGGGGACTACCTGTCGGACAGGTTTGTCATTTACCCTGGTCACAGCGGAGAATGGAACCGGCGAGAGATGTCGTGCGGTGTTCCACAGGGATCGGTTCTAGGGCCGCCCTTGTGGAACATCGGGTACGACTGGGTGCTGCGCGCCGACCTCCCTGACGGCGTCAGCGTAGTTTGCTACGCAGACGACACGCTGGTGCTGGCACAAGGGAGGTCGCACGAGGCGGCGGCCGAGCTAATGACACGCGGGGTTGCGATTGTCGTGGAGAGGATCCGGCAATTGGGTCTCGAGGTGGCACTGCACAAGTCCGAGGCCATGTGCTTTCATGGGCCTCGGAATGCGCCACCGTCGGGATCCATACTCACGGTAGGAGGGGTTTCCATCGGCGTCGAGCCGACGTTGAAGTACCTGGGTCTCGTCCTCGACAGCCGGTGGAACTTCGTGGAGCACTTCCGACGTTTGGCCCCCAAACTGGAATGGGCCGGGGCTGCCTTCAAGCGGCTCTTGCCCAACCTGGGGGGTCCAAACGCCTCCTGCCGGAGGCTCTACGCGGGGGTCGTGCGGTCCATGGCCCTTTACGGGGCCCCGGTGTGGGCGCGTTCCTTGAGGCGGCGAGCCGCCCACTACCTGAACGCGCCCCAAAAGGTGGTAGCCGTAAGGCTGGTCCGGGGATACCGCACGATCTCCGGCGAGGCGGCGAGCCTCCTTGCCGGATTGCCGCCATGGGATCTGGAGGCGATAGTCCTCGCGCGCCTGCACGAATGGCGCGTGGAGGCACTACGCCGGGGGTTAACTCCGCTGCCGCGGCAAATTGTCGCTCAGCGGACAGGCGCGATCTCATGGCGACCTGGAGAGAGCGACTGTCGCAACCCCGTGCAGGGCACGCCACAATAGTGGCGATAAGTCCCCTCTTTGAGGAGTGGCTGGAGAGGCGCCACGGCGCCCTCACCTTCCGCCTAACGCAGGTCCTCACCGGACACGGCTGTTTCGGGAGGTTCCTGCACCGAATCGGGCGGGAGGAAACGCCCGGGTGCTACCATTGCGAGGATCGACCGGAGGACACGGTGGAGCACACGGTGGAGATCTGCCCCGCGTGGGCGGAGCACCGCCGTGTCCTCGTAGCGGCGATCGGCGGCGGCGACCTCTCGCTTCCGGCCTTGGTTCAATCCATGGTCCGGAGCGAGACGGAATGGGACGCCGTCACCTCCTTCTGCGAAGCAGTCATGCTAGCGAAGGAGGTGGCGGAACGTGAGAGGGAGAGAACCTCACGTCCCAGCCGCCGCGGGAGACGCACCGGGCGTCGGGGGCCACGTGGTGGCCCCCGGCCACCGTAGGCGCGGGCCTGTGGACGGTGAGCTATGGGCTAGCTCGCCGTCCGTCCGTCTTATGACGACAGGCCGTGTCGACGGCGCGTTCGTGTTCCACGCGCGCCTCAAGGAGAGTCAGCAAACAGGGAGGGGTCCATAAGGACCGACGCCTGCCAGGGTTGCGGGACTGTTCGAAAGAGATACCGCGGCCCTGGAACATAAAGGGCAAAGGAAGGAACATGGATGGGTTTTAGTCAGTACAAGTCTGACACTCCCTCCTGCTCAGCCCAGAACGGGAGGGGTCATTTGATGATTTCCCATCGATAAAAAAAAAAAAGAAAAGGCAGAGCCAGTTCATACTTATGTCTAATTTATCACATCACCAATATTCTCGAATTGATGAAGGAAGTGTCTCTGTAATGTTTACATCATAGTTTCTAATATCGGTTTCGTTTATAAAGCTTCATATGTGCCTCATATAAAACCTACGCACCCCTACCTATGGCTTTAGGTCATGTAGTTCTAAATATTGCAGACAAAAGGGCTGCGAACAACATAAACATATAGCCACGGTGGCTATTGTGAATATTACGATACGGATTGATATATGGCTGTCACAATACACCTATAAAACTATTGCCACCTACACAGTCATATCATAAGCTATGGCGACAGGATAGTAGAGAACGACCCAAAATGGATGATTTTTCGGCCTGATTTGTATTTTCCGCCGAAAACCTAAAATAAATACAGGATTAATCGTTTATACTCGAATTTGACTGTAAATTTCTTAAATCTTATGAAAATTGACTTAAATTTTTTCTGCAATGTATTTTTATTAATAAACGATCTATTTTATTTAATATCAAGATATACTAGTATGCAAGCAAAAGCAATTTCTCTGTATTTTCTCTGTTGTGCTTTTTATTTATGCCACAATAATTGTAACGATGGATTTTCTACGAAAAAAATAATTTGCTGAAAAAGTATTATTTTCGGCCTTTGCAAAAACCGATTGAAAATTGCCGAAAACCGAAAACGAAATTCAGTCCGACTCTATAAGACAGACACAGACACATTGGGGAATAGACGGGTTGGCCTTGAACCCTCTGGGGAGTAACACTCGCTCCATTTAGTGAGCGACAGCAAACGATTCAGTTTGTGGACTCTTCGCACATCATCATATCGATCACCTTATGTGTGACGTCAGCTGATAAGATTAGCACGGAAGCTTTTAGGCCGTTTTTTTGATAAGATAGTAATGTTAATTTACCTACAGGTATGTTATTTAAGTCCAAAACATTATAAATGCCAATCTAACGCCTGTCTGTCGGTTACACTTAAGTGCGCCACACCGCCAGCTAGCGAGCGAGCGAGCGAGCCGCGCGAGCCTCTTTTCACTTTCGATAGTTCGCGGTGTGAACCAAAGTATGGAAAGAAGTGAAACGATGCCTCGCCCCGCTCGGTCGCTCACTCGCTAGCTGGCGGTGTGGCCTGCGCTTTAGACGCATAGAAATAAAACATATTATGTCTATGAATTTTAGCTTGCAGGCAGACCTGGATACTTTTGGTCCCGGTGATCGTAAAATACCTCTATCCCTAATATGAAGTAGCGGGCTAAAGCTTATTACTAACTAAGCTCTTAACAAATGTTCTTTATCAATTTTTGCCTCTATTGCATCAGTATTGAATAATGGGCGCAGGTGGTGCTGAATAACTGTGTATATTTTGTACCATAGGGGAATAAACATGCTCTATCTACAGCTAGGTATATTCTTTAGGTAGGTACACACTGAAAAAGAAAAATTTTGATGAATTGATAACAATATCTTCTTTTTGGAAGTCGTCGGTTGAAAACCATTTTCTCTGATAATGGCGAACCCCAATGTGCAATTAAGATAGAATATTCCAAAACAAATATGAATTAGATTACACAGAGCAGCAAAATAGAAAATTGTTCAAGGTAGATAAATAAAGGTAAAGTAAACAGCGAGGCAACTAGCAAGTAAGGTCGACCTAATTGTGGGCTCTACCCGGCCATAATTTAACTGTAGGTTGTCATATATTACCTACCGTCGCGTCGTGCCGTTTTACAACTACCCACCTGCTGTATATACACCCTGTAGGAAAACTAAGTTTTAGTCACATGATTGGTTTAGACAGACAGTTTATTTTTAGGCTGTAGTATGCGTATGATCAGCAGTAAACAAACTTTGGCTTTTGTATGCTAGTTCCATCAATTTCATAACTATTCATAAAATGTGTCACTTATTTTGCGGACGGTACGAAACCAATACGACTAAGGCCGCATTCCGAATTACGCTGTAATCGCTTTGAGCGTCCATAAGCCCGTTCCAAATTACCGTGAGCGCGATATTGATGTCCCTTGAATCGTCATCGATGACGTCATGACATGCGCCATCTTGCGATTACACCGACCATGCCCGAAATAAATATCACCGTGAGCGCTGTCAAAAATGACAGTTCTGTTCACAGGTTGTGTTGTTTTGCTAAGGTGGAAGCGCAAGAGTTGCCCGCGAAATTTAAATATACGATTTGCAGATCAGTGTAAAGTTGTATGTTGCTGAAAATAACAATCGCACCAGTAACACGTATGAAGTTACAGAATTATAAAATACGCGCTTAGACGTGGAGCAGCGGACACCAGCCCGCTATACAATACAATACAGAATTATAATCATTCAAATCATCAATACAACCCTCCAAGTTCATTTAACCCCATTGAGTGACTTTTTCATGAAATATTTATTGAATGGGGTTAATTGAACTTGGAGGGTTGTATGTGCAGCAGAGTCAACCAACATATCGTCCATTTTCAAAAATAGATCTTGTCAAAGGTTTTGGTTTGGGGTTATGTTCACTGTGAACGCCTTCACGAGCGTTCCAAATTGATGACAGCTCTCAGCTGTCATAATCGTGATATCTAAAACGGAACGCAAAATATAGATGTGAGCGCTGTGAGTGATTATTTTGTAATTCGGAATGCAGCCTAATATGTTTAGGATACTACAATACAGTTAATTGCGTGTGGTTGGTCGATACCGTACTTTTGGGTGGAAGCCGGTCGCCTGGTAACGGGATGGTACATAAACGTAATTTTTCGGAATCGGAAATGAAGCGCAAGTTTTGGCTATAAAATTCGAATTTCGTTAACATATCTTTAGATTTTGACAAATGAGAGTCATATAATGCCCGGTACACATTAGTGTAACGTAAGGTGTAATGTAACATGAATAAGCCGTCCAGACGTATGCAATGCAACATGAAATGTAACCCAACAACAAGGTGACTTTGTCACAGCCTGTGTTACATTTCTTGTCTATTTACCCATGTGTATTGATTACACCCGTCAACGTGAGTACAATTTTTTTATCAAATTGAAATAACCAACGCAACAATCTGATTGAATTTCGTAAACTGAAGTTCCTGAGTTGAGAATTCAATAGCAGTTGTTTTAAAAACACAAATATTTTAAAAATAAAAGCTAAAGAAACAGGCAATAAAGTAGGTCTTCTGTCTTGAAGGAAATGCAAAATATTGCATTGTATATATTTAATCTAGTTAAAATGCGAAACGGCTATGACTTTTAAAGTTGAAACTTTCCAAGATGGCCCTGAACTGAGGTCAAACTATAGATTTAGTAGAAGCGCCGCATTGCGCCCACTGCGCCGCCTGCAATCTCTCACTGCGTTATCTTACTGCCAACAACACATTTTATTATTTGCTTGTTTTTTAACACTAGAAAAATTAACAACATCCTTGGGATGCCAAATAGTAAAGCCTAGAACCTTCTACTCCACTCCACAACAAACCACAAATCAAACTATTTAATACAAATCTTAAGCTCCATGAGTTACAAACAACTCTCAGCCTAAATCGATGATATTAGAAGCATTCAATTTTGCACAAGGGTTCCTTTACCAATGAAGCTCAGCCATAAGGGAGGATTTTCAAAATTCATCCCTTATCTTAAAAAGGGCATGAAATTCTCTGTATTACGTCATTTTGCACGGCTTGCAACGCCGGAAAAGAATAACAAACAACCTTGAGATGGCAAAGCCTTAAAACTATCTACTCCACTCCACCTATCTACTGATGTTCACTTTTATATAAAACATTTACTCCTCGTGAATTGAGTCCCAGTCGCAGTCATAACCATAATTCGAACAGCCTGACAAATAAAAACAAATGAACAAAAAAATGGAATTCCATAAAACAGCGAAGGTTAACAGCACACAGCATACAGACAGACATAATGGTTACAGAACTTGAAGGAGCATTCAATATGCATGTAAATTGCTGTCGTCGAATACTAGCAGCCAGTCAAGGTTCCGCACTGACACCTGTCCCTCTAGCCTGTCGGAAATAGACCGCCATTACGTCACCGGTCAATTTTTCCAAGAAAATTGTATTCACGGTGATTTTTCATGGAAATCTTAGGGAACGCCGCCGCAGGTATCATGAATTTCATGAAATATTAAAAGGCAAGTTCGCTACACTTAAATGTGTCAATGCCAAGGATTGAATAAAATAAACATACATGCATTAATACATATTGCAGATTATTATAATTTGCCCCAAGGGTTCAGTAGTTGCGTTTAGTGCCAAACCGCCGGGTACCAACCACTTTTGGGATTATGTTGTGGGTTAAGTTAATCCCTGTAGGATTACACTGTGTTACCATGCAATTTATTAGCGGCAATCAGCCGACACTGTAACCCTTTTGGGCATAAATAGGCGGGACAAGTGGCTCAAAATAAAACGGAAAAACACCATTTATTTTACTTAACATATGAATGTTAGTGTATTCTTGCATTCAGTGTGCATAATCAGTCTATAGTGTTGTACTGCTTGGACACATGGCCTCCTCTCCATGAGAGGGAATGGGCTATAATCCACATCGCGGACCTAGTGCTAGTTGGTAGATGTCGCATGTCTTCGAATTTTTGGTTCTAGGACATGTCGGTTTCATTACGATGTTTTCCTTCACCGTTTTTGAGAGCTGTGGTGATGAAATAAGTTACACAAAGTAGTGCGCCTGCCTGGGTTCGAACCCACGACTTACTGTTCGTAAGTCGGGGCTGCCACTATTGGGCCACGGCTGCTCTCTATTCGGAGTGCAACATATTTTATTTTAACAGTAGTCATAATTTATTTCAACAACTAGACGTGGTGATACTCCTTGTGCCATAAAACCAATATTAAAATAGGTCAACTTTAAAATGATAAAGTTTGTTTGCAAGAACTGGAAAGGATTAAGAAGAATGTTGTGTAAGCAAAGAGCTTTTGAATTTTAGGAGGATGTACATCCGCAGGTGTCTCAGTGTCAACATTAAAAAAAAAGTTTGGTATAGTACATACATTCATACATATTATTACATGTACTCGTATCCTAAATATTGTCATCTACTAGCAAGACTTTCAAGGTTGACATAAATAAAGTAATCCATAACACAAACTGACGTAGTTTTAGTAGGTATATATAGGGAAGGAAATGAAAACAATTTCTTTTAAAGGTTTCATCACAACAGCTACCAAAATAACTGTTCGAATTTCCGTTGATTGATTGATGCGATACCTTATTGTATTCAATACCTTATTTTTGGTGACCCACATTTGGGTAAGAAACATGTCAATCACACATAAAATACGTAGGAATAACCATGTGTTGGGCTAGCACGAACGGGGGAATAAACATAACGAAAATTCGAACGACTTTACTGGTACTAACACTAGATAATAAGTTATTTAATATTAGGTTACTGACACTCTGTGGATCTTTTTGTGTCTGAAATAAAATAAATTCATTCATTTATTCATTTTAATTTTAAAGTTGTATAATTCACTTGAAAATACTTATTTGAATAAATGGTAGGCACAAAGGAAATCTTTTTAATATCTGCAGGTGTGTATTGTGCAATAATGAGACCAATAAGCCATAAGATAGGTAGTAGGAATTACGTTACGTTTACTTCGCACGTTCGTGTTAGGGTCTCTGGCTGGTAATAAACTCATGAAGGTACCAAACAGTAACTACAGTAACTTGGTCAAACTGCCAAAGTTGCGTAACAAGAAAATTATAGTTCGTTGGTAACTTTGTAATGTCTGTAGACTCGGTACAGTTGGCCCGAGCACGACCTACCCTCTGAATATTTTACTGGTTTCTACGTAATAAATAAATTTCCGTGTAGGAACAGCAGTAACATTTTCCGCGGTATAAAACTTGAGGAACTTCTCGCAATGGGACGTTTCACCTTTGAAAATAAAGAGCAAATTCACGTTATTCATCATTTACGCGAAGTTTACGGAAATAGTCCTTCCGGAATTATTTTCAGATATTGTGTTGTGTTTGTAATAAAAAAAACCGGTAAAGGGCGAGTCGGATTCGCGCTGAAGGGTCCGTAACATTATCTAAAAAAAATTCTACCCTAAACCTATAGGGTACTTCCGGTTGACCTAGAATTATAAATGGTTAAAAGCAAGGTCTTACAGCACAAGTAAAGGGAAAATTACGAAAAATAAAAAAAGTTAAAAATTATGGTATTTTTTGGTCTTACAAGTTTTCGCGAAAAGCTAAATTTGCCCATATGTTTTTATCGTGTTGACTCAGGACCTTGATTTTTATACACCTAAAAGGGACTATAGACATATAGTATCTAGTGTAAATTTAAACTTGCTGGGTCCACCCGTTCCTGAGAAAATCGGTGGTGATACACGGCCAGACAAACGGACAAGAGAGTGATCTTATAAGGGTTCCTTTTTTACCTTTTGAGGTACGAAACTCTAGAAAGTACAACGCGTAACTACCCAGCTACGCACATTGAATTCCTTGAAAGAAGATAGGAGTATAGAATACTGAAAAAAACCATAATTTTTAAGCCGTGCTACGGTGCTACGCGGCGCCGGTGCGCGGGCGCTGCAAACGAGAGGATATGAATTTCACACACGTCTACTTACAAAATATATAAGTAGTTTTATTCTGGCTTAGCAATGCTGTGAAGTAAAATATTGTCGTATGGAGTCTACCTGGGGCCAATTATCGGTGAACACGTAATCGTCTTGGTTACGAATAGCCACTTCTGAATCGGAGTATGCACTTAATATTCTGATCGGAATGTCTGAGCTCCTACATTTAATTTACTATCTATGGTAGTATTGCTATCCAACGTGGCAATGCCGACAGTCTTCTGTGCAGTTTGAGAGCGATGCAGGTATTAGACAAATATTTTTTGACGCCCTGTATTTTTTTTCTAATTTGGATTCTTGTGCATATTCTTAATATTATTTTAGATCCACTTAATTGTCGTTTGTAAATAAAATACATAGTAACTAATAATACTATGTATATAATGTTCGTATACATTATATGTAAGTAACAAAAATATGTAAACTACAAGATAAGCTGAAAGTTTGAAGTGTACCCTTTACATAATTATTTAACACAACATTACCATAACTTAGTCGTAACAATCAGTAAAATAGTTAGTACAGTAACGTGTAAGCCGCCAAATAAAAGCTACGAAAGGTCCCCTCATTTCAATCCCTATGAAACGATACAGAGCCTACGTATTATAATTCGTATGCAGTTTACGCTATTTTACGTTATCTTCCATAGCAGGATCCGTTTTCAGCCCATCTTCCATTGTAAATAATAAGAGGTCCATTTTTTTTTCCCCACTCATGATAATTGTAAATGGTAAACTTCACATTTTCGTGTAATGTATTTTATAATTCCTATATTTATTTATTTAATACTTCAAGCACAAAGTACAGAGGCCATAGGCATTTTCTATCAGTCAACCTTATATCTTTCTTTATTTTTATTTTGTCTTGTTTTTCCATTTTTTTTTCTATGCTCTTATTGCTTCGTGTAAACTAGGCATTCTGTTCGTATCTGCGCTGTGGCACGGACCGTAGACAGCGCGCGGCCATAGGGCGGGCACGGCACGCGATCTACACTTTTCATTTTATTATTTAACCGAATCGAACGATGAACTTTTCAGATTTTACTTTCTTTTACTTTTCGTTTAGTTGCTGTGACGTTTGAGAAAGTCACTGTACAAAAATAGAATGTTGAATCAAGTTATCTGACTAAGTCCATGTTATCTGTGTTTCATGTTAAACATGAAAATGGATGGACGCTACAGCCATCACATTTTCTTCGTACAACAATTTAATTAAAATAAAGACTAAGAAAGTTCAAAAGAACGGGTTCAATGTTCGTAGATAAAGCTGAAACATTTGATTGATATGACAAGGAGTGCGGTTGCGCCACCGTGCACCGCTACAGGTTTGTGATGGTTCCAATTTAGCATTTTATTGATATTGAAGACATTACGGGGAGGGTTCCAAATATAGGAATGCCGTAGATTCGGAAAGAAGTCGAAGAAACGCTCCCTGTTTCTATAATAAATTATGAATATCTGACGCAATTTACTTTAGGAAAAGACAATAAAGGGAAACGGTAAAATGCGGAAATGGGCAAAAACAACTCTATATAAATACTTACCTAATACACTGTTTAGATAAATTATTTCTTAGATTTAGGTACTAACACATACTTAGATACAATAAATACTTCGTTTTATTACGGCAATAAAAACTATTCAGTGCTCGACGATGTTCCATCGATTAAATTCGTTTTATGTTTCGATGTCTGAAAACACCAGTAAATTACGACGAGTCGTGATTATTTAATGATTTTTTAAATATTATAATATTTATAATAAATAATTACATAAATAGGTTGTAGGTTGTACAATAAAAAGCCTGGTTGAAAGAAATCGTAAATGAAAACGTAGTAGTTCCTGGTAAGAGAGGTAACTTGACATACCGTTTAAAGGTATATCCACACATATCAGTGCGTGCCCGGGACGTGGACGGACCGTGCCCCCAAAAAAATATCGGTGTCTACACTTTATAAAAAACTCGTTCACACACGTCCGTGCCCGGGCCGGCGACGAAGCTTCAGTGCCTACACACATTCGGCCATGGCACTGTCACGTCCCGGGCGCGGCCCTGATATGTGTGGATAGACCTTTAAGCAGTTAAAAGGTTCGTAATTTGCATACTACGTAATTCTGCTTGATTTCGCCCGCGTAGATTGTAAATCATCTCAACACTATACAAACATACAACCAGGATAAAGGCATGGCAGTCTAGTCCAGGTCATGGTTTACTTGTATGCCCAATAATCAACGTAATCCTTCGAAATGGTAATCGCCACCCATAGTTTTTTTTTGCATTTATAATATAAAGCATGGATTATGGAAAGTTTATTTTACAAAAACTTATCCTAACCATAAGTTTTTGTTATATTTCACTACAGTTAAATAGCCTTACGGAGAGGGGTGACCTATCATGTGTCAATAAGCAAAGAGCGGTCAATACCGACACGTGTAAGTATTTGTTTTCGACAAATGTTCCCACGCCGAAAGTTTTCCGAGAAACGTGTGTATTTTAAGATCTTTTCTAAAACTGAGATTATTATACTGTTTCAGAGTTTATGTAATGTGTAGACTCTTTTAAAGAAAATGTACTTAATTACTTTTCAACTAAAACACCAGCCGGTGTTTTGATAAAGGCAACAGAAAGATTTTGTCAGAAAAAGATCATCTTTAGATCCTACCTGTCAAACCGTTACCAAGTAGTGAAGATTGGGGACACTCAGAGTAATCCCAAAATCATAACATACGGCGTGCCCCAAGGCTCTATTTTGGCTCCTCTTTTATTCCTCCTTTATATAAACAGTGTTCACCAAATTGGTCTAAAGGGGAACCTAACCCTTTATGCAGATGACACATGTCTATTTTACTTTGGTCACTCCATTGACACAGTTGTAAAAGGGGCACAAAGTGATTTAGATTTACTTAACCAGTGGTTTCAGCAAAATCTTCTTACCATAAATACAACAAAAACTAATTATATAATATTCGCAGCGAAGAATAAAAAAGTTGGTAACTACACCCCATTAAAAATAAACAACCAAAATATAAATAAAGTAGATCAAGAAAAATATTTAGGACTAATCTTAGATAATAAATTGACATGGCTACCACACATTCAAAAAATAAAGTCAAAATTAAAATCACTAACGGGTATCCTTCGAGGCATCGTTCGCTGCTTACCACGCCAAACTCGATATTTAATCTATTTCTCACTCGTTAAGCCACACATTGACTACCTAGCTGAAATATGGGGTTCCGCCGCAAAAACACATATAAACCTACTACAAACTGCACAAAACAAATTACTTAAAACATTATTTAATTATGATTATTTCACTCCAACACTAACACTTTACAAAGAAACAAAATTAATGAACATAACACAAACATACGTCTATAATACATGCATACTGATACGAAAAATACTAAATAAAAATATACACTCAAACATCACCTTCACGAAAAGAAAAAAACTACACAAAATGAAATTGAGACGTGAACAAGACCTACTACAGCTATACCCACCCCGCACTAACTACGGAAGAAAAAGTATCATGTATGAAGGATCCAAACTATACAATCAATTACCGAAATACATCACAGAATCCAAATCCATTACCACTTTCAAAAAAATACTAAAACAGCACATCATAAAAAATGTACATTCCCTAGAATAATTTCAAGCCACATCCAGCTATTACTTATCTGTATGGAACGGAGACTTGGTTCCCTTTGTGTTGATGTTTTTGAGTCAGTGTATCAAGCGAACATTGAGTTGTTTGTATTATTATTATGGATCTACCCACTAAATAATGATTGTACAAATGTCTAGTTTTTGTAAAACCCTCAACAATATCGACTTATGTTATAGTTTTAATATATTCTCATGTAAGTGAATTTTTGTATTCTTATGAGAATAAAGTTATCTCAAACCTCAAAAGATGCAAATTATGTAATTCACTAATTCGCTGACGGACAACGCACCAGTACAAACCGCAGGGTTTGAAAGCTTTCAATTTTACACAAGAGTTCCTTTTGTTTCAGAGGTTTGAACGATGTTTTAAAATTTTTCCCCCGAGTATAGGGGGGAGTTTGTATGGAAGTTCATAACTTTTAACGATGGAAAATTCTTTCGGGCATACGGCGGCTGGTTTAAAAATAAAACATCAAATACTTTTCTTGACTGCGCCGACCTCTCCGTCCTTGTGGATTTCTTAAAACCACTACTTTATCAATTGACCATTACCAGAAAATAACGTCCAGTAAAAACCATATCTTTGAGATATGGTTTTTTCCCTATCTCATGAAAACGACGACAGTAACTATTCATGAATGAGGGATCAATTAACCGCGATAATCTTCCTTAATTGCATGATGTGTTTTGAGGAAATAAAATCACCATATCTTGACTAAAGACGACAGGAAAAAAAATTGTTACTAGGCAACTTTTAATTACATAATTGAAATTCCCCTCGCAGAAATTCCCTGACCTACCATGCAACTTCAATGGGTTATTCCTAATCCATCGATAGCTCGTTCCTAACCCATTGATACCTTTTGACCTACAAATTCCTGTTTGAAACATGCGATTTCTGGTGGATTACGTAATTCCAAATATTTAGGCACCTATGTTATTGAGTAGTAAACAAGCGGCGGCCAATCGGCCGACCCGACCGATTTAACCGACTTCAAAAAAATTGAGGTTATGTTTTCCACTGGCATCTTTTTTTTTTATTAGGTATTTCTTATGTACACCGATTACTCCGCGACTACTGAACCGATTTACGACGACGAAGCCCGCGCAGTGGTCCCATAAACATTTTGTTAAGTTTGCTGGAGTAGTATATGAGTTAAGTTAGTTCCTTTATTACGTATTTTGTCTTTTTGGTCTATGGTGACTTTTTTTCTTTTTGAATGTCATCTCGCAGGTCTGTCTGTCAACGTATGAGGCTGGCTTCTGCTTAACCGCACTATTCTGTGGGTGCCTTGGGTATAAAGCCTCCAGCCAAGGGACCTATATGTTGACATGATGATGGTCCCTTAATAACTTCTAGTTACAATGTAAAATAGATCCATACATAACATGTGTTTTTTGGAAGTCGTTTATGAATGTTGATGACGTTATTTTAATGTTTATTCTGATATTTAATGAAAAAAAAAATGAAAAAATTGTAATTTTTAAATTGGGATAATAAATAATAATAATTACATCCACGTGTACTCACGATGTTGTCGTCACTGACTTACGTCCTACCTTATCGATTATATATACGAGGAAAAGAAATATTTTAAGGACTCTTTCCTAAAATATTTAATTAACGGCAAGCCGACCGTTCACTACTGGGCAGCTATTAATGTAATACATAACATCACGACTGTAATCCCGAAAGGGTAAGGCAGAAGTGTACCTAATAGTACACCCACATTTCACCAGTTATGTTTAAGTCCCATGTAATAAGGGGCGAGCCTTTTGCCATCAACCAGGCGCAAATCCAGACTCCGTGGCTGCTACTGAGAAATTCCTGCTGGAAAAACCCAATAGCACTTTGCCCGACCTGGGAATCGAACCCAGGACCTCATGCTCAGTAGCCGCGCTTGCGACCACTAAACCACCGAGGCACTATAGGTGGTATTAGTGTAATAGTATGTATTAATTTAACGTAGAGACTTACGTATATTTGTATCTATTAAATAGCTCCCGGTTTGCGGCGGAATACAATACTGATAACGAAGGATTATTCTCTCCAAATAGATTTCGTTGATAAGATAACTGGGTACATAGCAGCAGACTTTACTATTGCTGCGAATACATTATTGATGTCATTTGTGTTTATGACCAGAGAATGGGAAGTAACATCCATCTGGAGAACCTGAAGGCAAGTAACAATCGTTTTCAAAGCGTTTCTGAAACTTTCTACAGGATTTAAATAAGCCTTTCGATAGCTTATGTCAGTCCCATAGTGTACATGTTTGACTTTTCCATCATCGTTTTCGCTGATAGAATTTCACTTACCCTCTGATAGTACGACTCACAAACATAACTCTCAGGAAATTCTACTTTTTTATTCCACATAGGCCTACATAGGCACTTATAAAACGTCGAGAAAGGGTGCACGGTTCGTGTTGGTCGTTTCCTATGGAGAAGAACCGGCAAGAAACTCCATGGTTAAGGCACTCTTTTGAAATTATTTCGTTTTAAAAGTCTTTAAATTATATCACCATAGTGCACCTTAACAGTAAGAGGGAGGACATCTGACCCCAAGGAGTCTTCACATCAAGCGCTTGAAACTTTGCACGACTATTAAAATAAATGAGTGAGTGATTATTAAGTATTAAAACGTTTTTTATACTTATCAAGAATTCACCAAAGCAAATGTCCTAAAAGCAAGTTAGGCCAAAGAGAAGAAAAGTTGCAAAATAAAATAGTGAAAAATTCGCACCATGCTTACTGTGCGCTGTGCATTCATTGTCAGAAGTTGACAACGGAACTATGGCATAAATAAAATTATTTTTTGTAACATTTTAAATAGCTTATTGCCAACTTGTAACCTACATTTTACGCGTAGGTAATAGTCGTAACACCAGAGACTTGACTGCCTCGTTGGTTGAATGGTCACGAACGCGACAGCTGAGCATGAGTTCCTGGGTTCAATGCTTGGGTCGGGCAAATTGTTATTGGGTTTTTCCATCAGGAATTTCTCAGTAGCCACGGAGTCTGGATTCGTGCCCGGTTGATGGCAATAGGCTCGCTCTCTATTACATGGGACTATTAGGTACACCCCTGCCTAACCTTTCGGGAATTCCAGAGACTTTTGACAAAGATGGATTACTGGGCAGTTCTCCGCTTGTAAAGCTGCATAGTATCTAATCAAATAATCTACATTATTTTACTAAGAATGTGTTATCAATCATTTCTAAATGACCAGGCTATGCTAATATGATTGCTAATTTCAGAATTTTACTCAAACACACAAAAAATTAAAACCGACTTAATATTTTTAAAAAACTATCGAGTAGCATGTTTCGATTGAAAATACTTGTGTTCTGTTAAAATCAAAATAAAAAAAACTCATTTCCTTAAAATGAGAAATTAAAAGGCACGCCTAATTAATGCCTCTCTTTATCAATCTATATATAGTTAGGTATAGCTTTATGAAAAGCCAATTCAAATCGAATTGCGAAAAGTTCCCAACAGACTTCTGTTTGTTAAACAATCTTCAGCGAAAATTGCTACTGTTCTAACAAGGAGTAGTTAAGGCCTAAATTCTTGATTAGACTTCTTAGCGCGAAGTTTTCTTACAAAGCAATGAAAGTTGAATGAGATGGCTCGAGGCGGAGCAGGTGGGCCAGGAGGGGCTCCGACGAGATAGTGAAACTTCCATGAGAGGCTTACGTAACTGCAGACTGAGAAACAGAGGAGAGGGAACAATATGGGGGTAATCTTATCAAAATTTAATAAGGAAATCTTGTTCAGGAGTATACACAAGTGTGCTGTATATTGTATTACAGGTGGAAAATTAAACAGCTGTTCCTCCAGTCTCCGGGTACTTTCTATTAGACAAAATGGAATAAAATTTGAATAAAATATTTAACCTAGCAGGTTATCCGGAGTACCGGGATTCGGGAACTTATCCAGGAAGGCAATAAATAAAATATGTAAGTCAGGAAGGATGCATGCTGTGTTTCCGGAAGTCGTGAGCATCTGATTTCCATGATGTCTAATCCACGGCACACTAGCCATTTATAGGTCACCTATAATTGGCTAGTGTGCCGTGGATTAAATCGTTATTTTTTATTTAGGAAATACTTTGTTTAGACGATTACCAAGACTTGCATCTTGTACTACTGTTACGAGTTCAGAGGAATTCCGTGAAGACCATTTGTTATTACACTGATTGCCCATTTTCTACAATATCGTAAAATAACGAAGAAAACCAAGTCTTACTACGGCGAAACCTGCACTATAGTTTATATCGTGGTAAAAATATATATAAAAAAATATATATATGGGGCCAAATAAATTAAGGCTGAGTAAGTAGCAGATGACCCCACCTATCCACCATTTTCGTATGTTCAACGTTCTGCCAAACACCCTGTATACAAGTCAATCAAAATTAATTTCAAAATATTCTACATACATGGGGGTCATGATCACTTATGAAACTTTAAAAGATAGGTGCACGGTTTAGAAAGAAAGAAAGAAAGAAAGAAAAGAGGTTTAGATTGGTCGGTTCATAAAGAGAAGAACCGACGTGAAATTCCATGGTAACTCTTTTAAAAAAAATGGTTTTAGTCGGTAGACGAAGCCAACTCGGTCAATTTAAAAGAAGATAAACGATGAGTTTAACCAAAAGTTTGACGTATCGACCTTTTAACTTCGATCAAGTTTCTTGGGAAACTGGGTCGTTAATTTGAAAGTCGGATAACTAACTTTATATTAAGGAAACTTTATCTTTATATTTGCTGTCTCCAACTCTGCATGCTTCGAATTAAAATCAGGGCACCGGGATGCCTTGCAATGTCCTTATGCCCTTAGATATTGAAGATAGAAAAAAGTCATAAAGGAAACTACGATTCAGTTATATTGATGAAAATACAACGCCATTTTTCATGTCAAACTAAAGTTATTCCATGCTTCGCATTTTTTACTTGCATAAAAATTGCCATTGAAAATGCAAAAATATTTTGTATTATATTTCCGAGGGACACGCCTGACATTGTTATAAATGATTATTGTGTATTTATTTATACTAGACTTCTTATTTTGTGATATTCCCGCCCCTTTATCCTCAAGAAATGATATGGGTACCTAAAATGGCTGCTATATCAGAATCATAATACGAATCACGTTACAATTTTAAAACTCTTAAAATGGACTTTGTGGTCATAACCATAAAGACCATTTTAAGAATTTTACATTTTTAACGTGATTCATAGTATGATTCTGATAAAGCTTCCATTTTAGGCCCCCTGAAAAACTGTGAAAACTCACGTTTACGAAACCAGAAGAAAAAAAAAAACCTGACGGTACGGTTACGGTTTTTTTTTTATTCCGTTTACAGAAGCCGTAAGATTAATATTTGTAATATTGATCAATGTGGCTGAATATGCTCTTTTGTCAAGGCAGCTAAAAGCTTTTCATCGTTACGATTGCTATGAAGACTGATTTTGTCGAAGCTCTAAGGTCCCTTTCACACGGCGTTGGTCGGTACGATATTTTGGGTCACATGTTCGTTTCATACTGTATTTTGTTTACAATGGTTTGAACAGTGGAATATTGACACATGATTCCAAGGTTGGACCGCCTTATAAATATCATTGTCGTGTGAACAGAGCTTAAGGCTACGTAGGAAGTTTCAAAGCTGCCGCATTTTCTATACTAATATTATAAAGAGGTAAAATTTCTAAGTTTGTATGTAGGGGGTAATCTCCGGAACTACTGAACCGATTTTGACAATTATTTCACTAATAGGAAGCTACATTATCCCCGAGTGCCATAGGCTATATTTACAACGTTCCCGTGGGATAATTTCCGACCAAAACGCGAGCGAAGCCGCGGGCAACAGCTAGTTGTGTAATAAATTTCAGAAGAGAGTTTGTTCCGTGTCGATAATTCGAGTGTCACCTTTGATACTACGATAAGACAGACATTTATGTGGAGTTTATGCCTCAATATTAGCATTCAAGCAGGTGCAACATCGGACATTGAGAAATATTTTTTTAAATAACCTCACTTTTATCGCAAATATTTCAGTTTGAAAATCTTAACTCTGATCTCATCATAAAAATGATTTTGTACTTCGCAAAGCGCGCATAGAGTACCTATGTATAAGTAAGCTCGAACCATTATTTAATCGCTCGTACAGTACTTTCAAAGTTTATATTTCTTTGATAAATTGACACAAAAAGTTAATTGATCGACTACACAGGTGCAACATGCAAAGATCATGCATTAGAAAAGAATTTGAAGTGCAATTTGATGAAATTATAATTTTAAAATTGTCATTTTAATAAAATTAAGAAATGACGAGTTTTTTCTTTTACATACAATTTTTTTAACTTAAATCTAAAAACATATACGTCAATTGACAATCTAACTTGATTTAGTTAAGTAGAGCACAACCCAAAGTGATCCCATATTTTAAAATATTAACTTACGCGTTGAAGTCTTTTAAAAGGGATTAATTTTTAAAGTTAAAATAAAAATATTTGCGTAGTATTTAAAAACTAAACATATGTCTTAATAATACATCAAAAAAGATGTCCAATCTTGATAAGTCCGGCTGACAGTGTATTCAAATTGTCCCCTAAACGAGTAATAATAAGTAGAAGTGTAGTTGACAGTGGGCGACTGTGGGCACCTCGGCAGGTGTCGGCTTGTCTCGCCTGCACTTTAATCCTGACTTCCTCCTCACGGTGGCGTGATCATGATCAATATTGACGCAGATGTGACACTGTTCGCCGCATTACGTAATAATATCAACGTTTGTTTAGCAGTGGTCGCAGCAAGGACGAGCAGCTCAGCAGTGCCGGCTGGCGATAACCCCGCCACCGCCGCCACTGCATGCGACAACACACTACCACATTATATAATAACCTTCTCCCTAATTAAATACTATTCTAAAACAAGCCTTCATACATCAACCCCTCACTAAATTCCACCCGCAACGATTTAACATAACCTTAAGAAACTAAAAAAACAGACACCTCAGACCAATTAAATTAACTTAATCGAAATTATGCATCGAACCATCACGCGATCGTATTAAAAAAAATGACTATAGGGGGTCGCTCGTTAATACATCACACACAGAACACTACCGTACTCATGAAACTGCTACGAACAGCATGTAACGTACGCAACACCGGGGGGAAATCGTGAAAAGTCATGTGTCGACGAAATCAGCCGTTCTGGAGGTCACGACGTGCGAAACAGCTGATCGGGTGCAAGGTCGAGGGAGGAGCGTGGGTAGAGTATGATGGGGAGTACTCACCGGCTGCGGTCATCAGCCACCACCAGCAGCAGCAGGCGGTGACGAGCGCCCGAGCGCCGGCCATCTCAGCGGCAGCGCATGACACGCGCGCTCTCGCCGGCCGCCCCGGCGGACTGAGCGCGGTTCGATCGATGCTCGCTCGCGCCTCTCGGACACGCACCCTCCGGCAGCAGCCCCGCCCCGCCCCCAGGCCCCCTCCCGCGCCCCCCTCGCGCCCTCCCCCGCCCCGCGCCTCCATTTCCCGAGTTTCCTCGGAGAGCGCGCGCGCTGCCCTCTTTTCTGGCGGATCGCTGACCGCCCCTAATTGATTGGGCCCGTTCACTTGCCGAACGCGTTTTAGGTCAGTTCAGCCGCAGAGCCTCGCGACCCGTTCTTAGGAGCTTCATCTTAGCTGTGGCTTGGTGAAGAGTTGTGACGGAGTACGGTGGAAACCGTGCTGAAGGCGGAGGCAGTCAGAGCGCGTTATTAACACATGATATCTTGGGAAAACGTTTAGCACAACCTGGAATACAGTTTTATTGAAAACCAACTGAGGATAATGCTTGAACTTTTGACAATAACAACTATAAATGGCACTAAAGCCATATCTCTAATTGCTGCATATTTCAACCAAAAACTCTTTTCATCAAATAGGTTAAAATTATGTGCTCTGTTTTATAATCTAGAAGCTTTGGCAACAATATTGTGCAATTATTAAATTTCCTAATCTAATCGTGAAACGAATTTTCTCTAAAATATTCACTTAGATATTAATATTTTACTAAAGGTAGGTACTCGTATCGACAATGGCACATGCTTGTTAATTTTAAAATATCCCAAATTCTAATAGCTCGTAGTCGTCGCTACTTAGGTACCTACCGCAGCTTAGTTTGCGGGATTACAAGTATTTACGAGTTAGCGTGCCTGTGTAATTAGCTACCGGTTACCTGACCTACTAGGGGTAGCTTCAGGTGGCAGTCAGGAATGAAAGATCTTCCATTTCTCAAATCCTAATAAATGGCAAAACCAACACAGGTCTTGGTGACCAGCCTTATGAAAAGGGACGTGCTACCAGCATATCAACATTCTTCTGTACTATAGATACTAATATTATAAAGAGGTTTGCGAGATAATCTTCAGAACAACAAATTCAAAAAATATTTCACTGATGGAAAACACATTCTATATATCAGCACGCGGCAATAGTGCAGATTGCCGCGTGCAAAAGAATGTGTTTTCCCATTCTATATATCAGCAACTATGGATTATTAAAAAGGCCTTTCAAGCCAACTATTAGAAGTTGGTTCGAATATTTTTTCAGGTATCTGTTGGATGTAAGAATCAACAGGAAAGATGAAAAATAAAACGGAGTTTAGGCATTGACACTTTTACACAATATTTTATAGACTGAATATTGTAATTCTGAACTACCTAGCCTCTGGTGTTCCTTTCAAAGCACCTCTGAGAAGAACAGAATAACCGAAATGAACTCAGAGGTCAATGTCTCTTTTAAAGTCCAGACGGAAAGTATTATGTCATGGTGTTACGTTACGCGAGTACAATTTAAGTAGGGTAATGTCTCAAATGGCTTTTAGAGCATTACCATGCAGTTTTAAGTGGCCCTATCCCAACAGCTGGCTATGGATTTGCCACCAGTGTCACTTCTTTACAGGGCTTATCAGCAAAACAAACTATCGCTCGTCGCGAGAATTCAATTCAATTCATTTATTCAATAACGATTTTTACATCGTGTCTGAATTTCTATAACTAAATATTTAAGAAACATACAAATAAAATTAAAATCAGAATAATACAAAATAAGAATAAAAAGAAAAAAAGTTAAAAATTAATGTCAAGTCAATTCATAAAATACAAAATCCAAGTCAATTCAATGAAATTAAGTTAGTTAAGTACTTTCGACTTTTGTATTAATTTATAATTCGTCAATAGAATATAGACACTTGTTTAACAAGAACCGTTTAAGCTTACTCTGGAACCCACTTGTATATACTAGACTCTTTATTTCTTTCGGCAGTTTATTGAACATCTTTACTGACTTGTGGTAGGCACTATGCTTTGTAACGTTCAGGTGAGGCACTTGCTTCATCTGGAGATCTTTTCTTCTTGTACTTTCCCTTTTTTGCCTTTCATCTTCAGTCTCATATTCAAAGATGTACTTTGATAAGTGACTAAGTAGGACTAAAATGTATAAGCTTGGGACGGTCAATATATTTAAGTCATTAAAATGAGGCTTGCATGATTCTTGCTGTTGAATTCTAGCTATGGTTCTGACTGCTCTTTTCTGAATCACAAAAGCTTTTTGAGTATTGTAATCATAACTTCCTCCCCAGAAAAGTATGCTGTATCTCAGTTTTGACTCTACTAATGCATAATAGACCATTTTCAAATGTTTTATGGTTACTTCGTTTCTTAAACTTCTCAGTACGTAACAGGCAGAGCTGATTGCTTTCTCCAGAGATGTTAGTTCTTGTTTCCACTTTAACTGGCTATCGATATAAACTCCCAGAAACTTAACCACCTTGATTACGTTCACTGTTTCTCCATTTATGACGCAGTTAATGCTATCTTTATTATTGGAAGTGGAACGCAAAAGCATTGCATTGGTTTTACTGGCATTAACTTTAAGACCATTAACAGCAAACCAGCTGTGGAAGATATCTAAGGCCTGATTAACTATGGAATTCAGAGCGTGTATATTGTCAGCTGAAACAACAGCATTGGTATCATCGGCGAACAACACAAGCTGGATAGATCCCGCAGCTTTTTCCATCATGTGTTGTATAAGGTCATTTACAAACGCGATAAAAAATATCGGACCCAGTATGGAGCCTTGTGGTACGCCAGTGTGCACAGGAGACAATTGGGACCTGTATATTTCTTCACATGGACTATTTTTACCTGAGGAATTTATCCGTGACACCACTGCTTTGATCTCCACGAACATCTTCCTGTTTTTTAAATATGACGTGAGAAGTGCCAGTACTTTACCCCTGACACCGTAGTGCTCAAGTTTTTCAAGCAGTAGTTTGTGATCCACCGTGTCAAATGCTGAACTTAAATCTAGGAAAAGCCTAGCTGGGCTTTTCCTAGATTTAAGTTCAGCATTAGCTCTCTCTTTGTCGTCCAGTCTGCTCACTACGTCCTTAACTAGAGTCGATATTGCGTCTTGTGTCCCGACGTTTTTCAGATAACCAAATTGCCTTCTACTTAACACTCCATTTTGGTTGAAATGTCTGAGTAATCTAGTTTTAATTAGCTTTTCGAGAATTTTTGAGTGAATAGGTAGTAATGAGATTGGTCTGTACATATTCGGGTCGGTTTTAGAACCTTTTTTTTGTACAGGAATTATTTTGGCTATCTTCAGTTGATCTGGAAAAATTCCTTCATCAAAACACTTGTTATAGAAAATGCTTAAAGGTTCCGCTAGTACGTCTATATTGTCCTTTATTGTTGATATATTTAAATCATCATAGCCACATGATTTTTTGTCGTCCATTTTTTTCACAATTTTAAATATCTCAAGGGGAGTGACTGGGTCTAGGACAAGGTCATTAATTACTCTTTTTGCACTTTTACGTAGAATATCCATGGCAGCTCCTGTGCATTTAGAAGTTGATGAGTTAAGTTGGAATTGCTGGGCAAGAATATTCACAATAGCTGATGGTTCTGACATGATCTTATTATTTGATTTTAAAATTAGTTTGGATTTTTTTTTGACATTCTTATTTCTATGTTTGTTTATAACTTTCCAAACATCTTTTGAGATGTTTGTTGATTTTGCTAATTCAGATTGTACTGATAGCTTTTTGGCCATATTTATTACTTTCCTGTACAGAGCCATGTATTTTTGCCTATAGTCCATCACAGTGTCATTTTGTTTATTCCCTTTGCCAGCACATAGCCCGGAGTGGGCCCGGGTGGGTCGGCTCGATTCATGGTTACAAAACTGGCAATTATTTAAAAAAGAAAATAGATACCCCACTAGTGTTCACCACCAACTACGATCCTTGCAAACCTTAACATACTTCCTTTGATTCGTCCATATTCTGGTATACGCATACGCTGATTGCAAGTAGTTACTACAATAGTTCCTGATACATTGACCAACTCTACTACTGGCTTTAAACATAGAAATTACCTGCAAATGAAGTCGATTTGGTAATAGTACGCTTTTTAGTCTCGACTTGAAGGAGTACGACGTATGAATTATTTTCTGCAAACGCAAGATAACTGTGAACTTACTACTTTTTCAGTATTGTGAGATCAATTATCTATAACCTACGTATACTTCTCACCTGGCCACGTAAGTAGGTTGTTTGGTGTATCAGTAAATCATATTTTAATATTGTCCGGTTCCCATATCGGCAAACGAATAGTTATTAAACAATTGTACCAACATTGTGAAAGCAACTCAACCAAAAAAAATCGTATATGTATCATATTTCTTAAAACAGGTAAGTAACTTACAAAATTGTCTCCTGAATTCGATCGCTCTATAATGCGCGATACTACTCGTAAAGCGGACTCTAGGCAGCTACGCCTAGCCTAAGGCAACAACTGGCCTACGCCGCGCTAAACCGAGCCTACGCTGCGGCTACGAGCCTACGCCGCATGCCGCCGTCGCGCCTACGGGCCTACACCAAGCCTACGCTGCGGCTTCTAGCGACGCGCGCGACGCCATGCCTATAAGCATTTACTACGTTTGACGAACAAAGTTAATGGACCGATATCTGAGGAGTTTTAAACTGCCACACGTGTCGTGCGATCGTCAAGGATCAGCATTGTCACAATGAATCTGCAGCAGGTCGAATTCTACTTTTCTATCAGTTTTTAGTTAGTTACTGAACCAAGTAATCTAGGCTTACTCTTATTACTATTATAAAAGCGAAAGTTTGGATGTAAGGATGTTTGATACTCAATAACGCCGGAGTGACTGAAATGACTAAACTGATCTGGATCAAATAGCACAGAGATAGATTATAGTCTGGAATAACACATCATTTCAGCCGAAAGACGTCCACTGCTAGACATAAGCCTTTCCCAAAGGCGTTTTTGCAGTACGGTTGTTAAAAAAGCACAGAGGACGCTGCTGCCCATTCTCTGGTAAGTCCCTTAGTCGCCTCTTACGACACCCACGGGATGATACGGGATGGTGGTATTCTTTACGTCCGACACCATACAGTACAGTAAATAACACATAAGCTCAAATTTTAGGGTTCTGTATCCGAATGCCAAAAAACGGAACCCTTATAGATTCGTCATGTCTGTCTGTCTGTATGTCCGTCCGTCCGTATGTCACAGCCACTTTGTTCCGAAACTATTAGGACTACATAGTTGAAACTGTGTATTCTGTGAAACGCTTCACGATTTTTATACAAAAAATTAAAGATTAAGGGAAATGAAATGGAAATGAAATGAATATGGAAAATACAAAAAAAAAAAAACAAAACTATACGTGCGGGATGTCTTTAAATAGGTCTTTGTCTATAGATAGGTCTTTAAAAATGACATCGAGATTCCTAATACCATTTGATTAGTGAGTTTGTACCAACTTTTACCTAAAATAAGATATTTACCAGCAGCTCGGCTCAAAGTAAGGCAGTAAAATATGAGTAAGTACGTTAAGTAAAAGTGGTAAAGAACGCATGGACGTAAACTTCGCACAACTCAATGTGGAAGGCGCTGGCAGAGCAAGGATTGAATGCAGAATACCTAAACATAATCAGAGAAATATAAAGGAACAGTAAAGCAAGAATCAAGCTTGAATCTTATAATATCACTAGCTGACCCGCGCAACTTCGTCTGCATGCGTGCGTACATAAAAGAAAGAGAGGTTAGAGATAGTGTGCGTCAACCTTAAAAGTTAGAAATATGGCCATTGCGGATATTTTTTTAGAGCTTTTTAAGAGGGACAATTCCGACATACATGATAATTGCGTAACTTTAACCGTTCACACACAACGGAAGCTCTCAAAAGGAGTAAATCACTATTATATACTATTACCGATGGATAATCATCAAATGACCCCTCCCACTCTGGACGGAGCGGAAGGGAGTGTCAGACTTGTACTGACTAAAATCCATCCACGTTTCTTCTGTTGCCCTTTGCGTTCCAGGGCCGCGGTATCTCTTTCGAACAGTCCCGCAACCCTGGCAGGCCTCGCTCCTCTTGGATCCCTTCCCGTTTGCTGACATCTCTTTGAGGCGCGTGTGGAACACGAAAACGCCGTCACCACGGCCTGTCGTCTTAAGACGGACGGATGGCGAGCTAGCCCATTACTCACCGTCCACAGGCCCGCGACCCTCGACAGCCTTACGTCTTCATCTTTAGACACTCGATGACAATCATACACCAGCTAGAACGAAAATTCTCATCAAAGTTCTTGAAATGAGCCGAGACACGATAAAACTGCTGTAAACTGTTGCGGACCTCTTGCAACTGCCTTCCGTCTCCATCGTCAGACCTTTGATGATAGACATACTCCAGGCAGGTCTAAAGTTCTCATCAAGGTGCATGAAATCAGCCGAAACACGATATAGATGCTGTAAACTCTTGAGGACCTCTTGCAACTACCTTCCGTCTCCGTCGTCAGACCTTCGATGACAGTCATACTCCAGCTAGGTCAAAAGTTCTCATCAAGGTGCATGACCTGAGCCCAGACACGATATAGATGCTGTAAACTCTTGAGGACCTCTTGCAACTGCTTTCCTTCTCCATCGTCAGACATTCGATGAAAGTCATACTGAGTTAGGTTTAAAGTTTTCATCAAAGTGAATGAAATGAGCCCAATAACATTATACCTACTGCAAACTGTTTAGGACCGCTTGCAACAGCCATTTGTCTCTATCGTTTGACCGTCGATGACAGTCATACTTCAGCAAGGCCTAAAGTTCTCATCAAGGTGCATGAAATGAGCCCAAACACGTTATTGTTGCTGCAAACTCTTGAGGACCTCTTGCAAGTGCCTTCCGTCTCCATCGTCAGACCTTCGATGACGTCATACTCCAGCTAGATCTAAAGTTCTCATCAAGGTGCAGGAAAAGAGCCCAAACATGATTTCCCAATTTAAAAAACAAAAGATCATGCATAACGGACTTCTCAGTAAAAAGTTATGCGTGGTCAGGTCATACATGAAATAAAAAAATATAGACGCGTCGAATTGAGAATCTCCTCTTTTTGTTTCGTTGGTTAATAAACCAAGCTTCAGACATTTGACACGGGCGAGGGTCATTCTTTCACGGAAAACTTAACACCGCGACTCAGAAAATGGAGTGAAATTAATAGCGCCATCTATCGAGCACGAAATTAAACCGTTAAAATATAATGCATGTAAAGCGATCGAACACACACTCTACAGGGTTATAGGCGTCATGTAGACTAATCTAGAGTACTTTTTGCTATAAGAACTTTTTTATTAAGCTGGTCAACCGATTTAAAAGTTATCTTGTGAGCACATTTTTATTAATTAGTACCATTTTGGTGCAATAGATGTCGTTGCATGTATCTTACACAATGATGGTAAGTTCTTCTTGAACACTTTAAATTCATAAATCTTTTGATAGAGAGCACTGATTACAATAAGACAAAAACTAAAACCTTCTCCTCAGTTCCCCACAATATTTGTGCATTGAATCTAATCACATTGGTTTTCCCAACAACATGAACGCCCGCCTCGCAGCGCGCGCGGTTCATTATTTTGATGCGGAGTTATTTTAAAACTGTGATATCTCCTAAGATATTCATCTAAATTGAATGGTGTAAAGGACAATTTTGGTCACAATTGAGTGCTAAAGATGACTAACATATTTATTTTGATAAGGATTAATACTAAGTCGGTAAAAATACCTTTGCAAATAAAGCACTATTTTTGACCAAATTTTAAAATCATAAAAATGGTTATTGTTAGTCAACCTTAAAAGATAGGCATGTGCTGTCGCGGACTTTTTTTTTAGACATTTTTAAGGGAAATAATTCCCTCATACATTATTTTTGTGCAACTTTAACCGGTTAACCAGCGCACGCAACGGAAGCTCTCAAAGATAATAAATTTTCCCCGTTTTTGCAACATTTTTCATAGATGATCAGCTCCTATTGATTGTAGCGTGATGATATATAGCCTATAGCCTTCCTCGATATATAAGCTATCCAACACTAAAAGAATTTTTCAATTCGAACAAGTAGTTCCTCAGATTAGCGCGTTCAAACAAACAAACAAACAAACTCTTCAGCTTTATAATATTAGTATGGATAATATATAATATAATAATCTTGAATCGGACCAGTC
This sequence comes from Eugnorisma glareosa, assembly GCA_947578425.1. Classification (NCBI taxonomy): domain Eukaryota; kingdom Metazoa; phylum Arthropoda; class Insecta; order Lepidoptera; family Noctuidae; genus Eugnorisma; species Eugnorisma glareosa. Next base: position 20,499,665 of record OX387970.1, on the reverse strand, counting down.
TTTAATATACAACATGGTGTGCGACAAGGTGATCCACTCTCACCCAAGATCTTCATAGCAGTCTTAGAACAAATATTTAGATCACTGGACTGGACTGGAATAGAGTTGGCCTCAAATTACATGGACAGTTCTTATCACACCTTAGATTTGCAGATGATCTGGTGCTCTTATCTGAAGACCCCGCAGAGCTACAATATATGCTACAAACACTGAATGAACAAAGCAAGACCGTAGGGCTTGAAGTAAACAAAGCAAAACAAAAGTTATGACAAATAGAGAAGAAACAACTTTAACCTCGGGCCCGAACCCTTAGAATGGGTTAAAGAGTATGTTTATTTGGGACACTTAATTTCTTTAAAAGACTCTTCAAAGAAAGAAATAATGCGCAGAATAAAGAACACCTGGAACAAATATTGGTCCATGAAAGAAATATTTAAAAGTGAACTGCCTGCTAAAATGAAAACAAAAGCTATGGAAACCTGCTTAATGCCGTTCCTCACGTGAATGCCAAACGTGGTCTTTAACAAAAGAATCGTTAGAAAAGATAAGACTTTGTCAGAGAGCTATAGAAAGGAGCTACATGGGAATAAAACTAAGGGATAAAGTTAAAAACACGCTAATTAGAAAGAAGAACAAAGCCAAGAACGAAGTTAAGCAAGCTCTTAAGCTAAAATGGAAATGGGCAGAAAACATCCAAAGAATGAATGACGAGAGATGGACAAAAATAACCACAAACCACCCGATTAACAAAAAACGCCGCCGAGGTAGACCATGCAAGAGGTGGAACGATGACATAGTCAAAGTAGCAGGAAAAATATGGAGCAGGCTGGCCAAAGACAGAGCAAGATGCAAAATAATGGAGGAGGTATATAGGGTCCCTACACTTAAATAGTTAATAATATTATGTTTTTTAGAAATATTTAAAAATGTATGAAATAAGATGAAGATATGAATAAGGGAGAAAATAATTAACTGCATTAAAAATTAGCATGATGAAATTTTTGATAATACTTAAATAAAAACATAAAAATGCATGAAAAAAAAATTTAATATGTTATTTTAAATAATATTAATTGTTAATAAAATAATAAGAAATTCTGTTGATTATATAGCAGGAAGGAATGAAATATGTAATAAATTAGTGTAAATTCTTAACAGCCAATGGGGCATAATATTAATTTAATTTAATTAACAAAAACAAATAAACGTAAATAATTGATTGATGTACGGTCGAACAAGCTATTTGGTATATACGCGGAAATTTTCACAATCAAATCCCGAAGCGTGTACTTTTCCAAATTTTATTTAATAAAGCTTTTTTCATTATGAGACTGACTCTTATTGACATAAGCTTTATACAATAAAATTGCAAATAATATTGTCAGTGTACTAGGAATGTGAATATTTCTGCGTGTATACCAAATAGCTACATACGCTGTTAGGAATCCATAAAGCTATTGTATTTTTATTTATTTATGAATACTAATGTTATCTATTTTAAATCAGTTTCTAAGCAAAAATATCAAATCAGAGACAAGACTTTATCTAAAAGTATCGAAAACAAAGCAGTACATAAATATAATATAGTACATCGATACATCGATATTTTTCACAGCCCCAAAGCATTGCCAAATTTTGACATTCAGTGTTGCTAGTGTCAGAATTGTCAACATACATTGTCAATTTATCATTGTCCATGTCAATGTCAACCTCTCAGATCAGATGGTGGTAGTTGGTAGCAAAACAAAATCTAAATTTGTAAACAGATTCGTTCATCATGTTACACAGATCCCACCAATTAATTTTTGATTATAACAAATATAATGTTTAGAAAAAATAGTTAGGTTAAATTATAACTTGGTTTCTAGCTATCGTATAGCTACTTTTACCAGGCAAAACATAAAGCAAGCAAATGAAAGTCAAGCGTGGTTATTACGATGTTTTCGTAAATACTTGTGCCAAATACCCGTCCAGCATTGCCGTGAGACACTATGTGGGTGATGTGTACAAGAACTACACGTACTCGGAGCTTTACGGAGTATGCGAGTACATCTCGCAGCAGCTTCAGAATCGTCAATGCAACAAAGGTGTAATAGGATTAGTGTCGGAGAGAAACCTCATCATACCATGTGTAATAGCCGCGTGAGTATCACCAGACATCCTCCTGAAATTCCAATGAAAATACGTAAGATTTTCTGTTGCTTATCATGGTCATGGTGACACATAGTTTCATGGTTTTTTTTACTTTACAGAGCTCACAAAAGTTGCACAACATTCATGTTCGTGGACCCGGCGCAGGATATAGAGGCTATAGCTAAAGATATTAATTTTACAATCATAATGACCATCAAGAACAGTGACAATGATTCTAAATCAGAGTTATGTGGTAAAAAGCCTGACCACACTGTTTCAGTTTTTGACTTGACAATAAGTTTTTATGACTTTGATGGTTTCAATGAAACACACTACAAGCATGTGCCTCAACACTCTTATATAGCTATGACTTCAGGTAGTACCGGGGAGCCTAAACATGTACAGGTTCCAATTCAATGCATACAGCCAAACATAGATGATTTGACCAAAATGTTTAGCATTACATCAAAAGATGTCATATACTTCTCAACACCCCTTACTTTCGATCCATCAATGATAGAAATATTATTAGCATGCATTAATGGAGCTTCCCTACTCATCGCACCAGATAGAGTAGATGTGTTGTTCCCAGGGAATAAAGCTAATTCTGTTACCGTTTGGCAAACAACACCATCAAAGATTTTACAGTATTCAAATGCTGATATTAAAAACAAAATTTTATGTAAAAACTCAAGTCTTAAGATATTAGCTCTGGGTGGAGAACCTTTCAATGGTATAAGGAGGCTGAGGGAACTGAAGCATGGGGAAAACAAAACTCGGATATTTACATTGTATGGAGTCACTGAGATGTCATGCTGGGCCTGTGTGGCAGAGCTCAACGTGAACAAACTGCAGAGCGACAGAGAAGTACCACTAGGGACTTGTCTCTCAGAAACTGAAATTGTTATTAAACGCACAGATCATTCCAAAGAACACACTGGAAAGATTATGTTAAGTAAGTAACTTGCTTCAAGATGACCTAGGCAACAAGTCAACACGTCTGCTCAATTAGGCAACGACACTCACTCTATTTGTAATTCTATTTCAGTGAGCAAATCTAGAAAATGTGTTATTCTAAACAAGTCAAGCGGTCCTGAAGAACAAAATTCACTGAAATTCGTGGACACTGGTGACATTGGAGAAGTTAAAAGTGGTACTATATACTACAGAGGGCGCCAAGATGATGTTATCAAGAGATTTGGTCATAGAGTTAATTTGCTAGTGATTGAATCCACTATCATGGAATGTCCAAGGGTGAGAACTTGTTCATGTATATGGCTACCAAAGCCAATGCTCCTTGTTGTGTATTTTGCAGCAGAACACCTCACCAGCCAAGAGTTATCAAACTTTCTGAAATGCAAACTTGATGATAAACATTGGCCTGATAAAATTGTTCGAGTAGATAGTTTGCCTACAAATAGTCATGGGAAAATATCAAAACAAATTATGAAAAAAATGTTCGAAAATATGGAAGAACCACAATCACTTGATTCTCTAAAAAATATCCTCCTGAAGGAGCTCAAGTACGCAATGACTAACAACTTCACATATGAGCAAATTAAAACTCAAAACTTCTTTTCTTTGGGAGGAAACTCTTTCCAAGCTATATCAATATCTAACAAAATATCTCTGACATTCCCTCAATTTGGGAAGTTGATACTGCCTCACCTGATGTCACGTAAAAACACCATAGAAGAAATTATGCAAATAGTCCAGAACAAAATATATGGTCAGCATGGGAAAGGTAAGAAGAACATGAAAAGGCCGATGGTGAGCAATGCCGCACAGGAACAGCCTTCTGATGTTGTGTGCAGCAAGAGGACAAGTTTGTTGTCTTACAGCAACCCGGTCGAGTTCAATGTGCTGTGGAGCCATGATACTGGGAAGTGTGTCGATGCCTCACCAACATTGTTTCAGACAGGATAGTAAGTAATGATCTACAATCATTGAAATACGAGTACATTTGTCAGTTTAGAAACTAAGGGCGATATTACCGTTTATAGCCCGTGGTTCGACCGCGTAGTTCTAAAAGTGAGTATTAAAACTCTTTGCATGTAAACTTCATTCAGGAAAAAGTTTTAGATTTAAAGAAAAAAAAAAAACACTTGCTGCACCCGCGTTGAAAAGGTTTGCACACGTTCACGAACTGAAACTAATTGGCAAAAAGAATTTTCATAAACATTTTTTTCATGTTATAGTTTGATGCTAGAAGCTGATAAAAGTAAGTTGTGCCCGGAATGCGTTGCAATGAGCTCTTCCTTTTACTACTCTATCCTACCTACCTACCCTACCTCGTTTGAATAAAAAAACACCTTAAATTTATGGTAGCCTAGTACTTTTGGTCGCGAAGAAGACGATTTTAGTCAATAAATTATCTTAGTTCTACTCGACCAGTAGATCTAGTAGTAAGTATCTAGTGACGGGTAATAAACAGATATTACGCACGACCAAATTTGCCTGATCGTATTGATCAATCCAAATTAAAAAAGACAAATGTAGTTGTCATATTTCAGCTTAACCAGCCACCTTTATCATCCCATACCTAGATCTACCTACCTTCTTAATTGCATACTTATGCAATGTTTAAGAGTCCCGCAATATGTTAAAACGCTAATCATATGATAGCCTTGAAAATGACTATATGTAAGGGTATGAGTTACCCAGATTTAGTTATGACCTCTATACCCGTTTTACCCGCAGCCTACCTGCTAAACAGCAGAAAATAATGTACTATTATGATTTCTATACTGAAAAAGCAATTTAACATTTTCCAGCAACCTGTATGTGACAGTGGGCAGTCACTCCGGCAAGATCATCATAGTGGACGCAATTAATGGCACACTTGAGAGCAGTATTGCCCTGAACACCAGGATAGAAGCCCCCATCCTATGCTATCATGATATGAACGTGATGCGCCCCTTCGGCGTGGTCGGAGGCTACGACGGCACTATCGTCTGCTTCTCGCTAGAGACCTACCAAGAAAACTGGAGGGTCAACATCGGACACATGATCAAAAGCAAAGCTGTTTGCGATAAGGGTCGTTTGTACGTCGCCGCGTACGACGGGAATGTGAGATGTATTTATGTCGTGGTACGTATTTTATTGAAAGTTTTAATTAGTTAGAATTAAATGCTAGCGATATGGAACCTCCTTCTAGCAAAGACGGAGTCTGGTGCGTGGCCATGGCTAAAGAACTAGATAAGGAGGTAAGAGAGACCACAACATCTTTGTTTCGTAGTAGGCTTGGACATCATAGCATCACCTCAGATAATTTTTCAATACTCTTTTCGAAAACTGGTTCATAACGCACTACGATTAGGTTCAACATGCAATGTTGAACCAATATTGCACACCCGTGGATTTTTAATACCTTTCCGCACTCGTGCGGAAATAAAAATATCCACAGATAACTATACTATTGGGTTCAATGACTATAGCTGTCCGCGGTGATTTTTTTTTAATCTCGGCTAAAAGATATGCGTTTTTACGGCGTAAATATTTTTAATATTTTAGGCTGTTTAGCGGCATCATACCTTTGTCTCTTCTTCAACCTGGCAAAAGCTAAGCGCGGAGAAAAGCAAATTAAATCAGTTTCCTAATAATTCCTGACAAAAATACTTTCCGTTCTAATATTTTATTTCTTCGAAAGTGTATTGAAAAACGTCGTTTGATACTTGATACGCGTGGGGATTTGTTACTGCAGTTCTCGGCTCCATAACACACAGCTCGGGTGTTAATTTCGCGCTCGAACACAAACTTTCCCCACTTTTATCAAAATGTACTATAACTACGACTAGGTGTCAAAGGGGGAGGTACCCGCACACACTATTTATTTTTGTTTTTGCTGTGAATTTCTAAAGCACTAGGTTCAAGTTTGATTGGGAAAATTTGTCAGTTTCGGATACCTTGGTGTGCTGGACTGCTGGCGTCTCGTCTGTACAACGTTACGTCTCATAATAAATACTACTGTTCATAATTGTATCTAGTTCACAATAAAAAATAATCAAAAGTACCTAACAACCTACATACAAAAGAGAAATATTTTTTCCGATTAAAAAAACTTTTTTTTTCCGCTGTAACGCTGGCAGTTATCTCGTATCTATACTTCTATACTAATATTTTAAAGCTGAACAGTTTCTTTGTTTGGTTGAACGCGCTAATCTCAGGAACACTAAGAAATTTTTCAATTCAAATCAACAAAAAGTCAAATCAAATCAAAAAATCTCTTAAGTGTTGGATAGCTCATTTATCGAAGAATATCATCACGCTACAACCAATAGGAGCGGAGCATCAATGAAAAATGTTGCAAAAACGGGGAAAATTTATTATTTTTGAGAGCTTCCGTTGCGTGCGCTGCTAAACGGTTAAAGTTGAAAAAAAATAATGTATGAGGGAATTATTCCTCTTAAAAAGGTCTAAAAAATAGGCCGCGACAGCTATCTTAAAAGGTTGACTAACAATAACTATATTATTTTTATGATTTTAAAATTTGGTCAAAAATAATGCTTTATTTGCGAAGGTGTTTTTACCGACATAGTATTAATAATAATCAAAATAAATATGTTATTCATCTTTAGCGTTCAATTGTGACCAAAATCGCCCTTTACACCATTCAATTTAGATGAATATCGGAGATATCACAGTTTTAAAATAACTCCGCATCAAAGTAATGACCCGCGCGCGCTGCGAGGCGGGCGGTCATGTTGTTGGGAAAACTAATGTGACTAAATTCAATGCACAAATATTGTGCGTAACTTAGAGGTTTTAGTTTTTGTTTCATTGTAATCGGTGATCTCCATCAAAAATATATGAATTAATAAAGTATTCAAGAAGAACTTATCCATAATACGTAAGATACATGCAACGACATCTATTGAGCCAAAGTGGTACTAATTAATAAATGTGCTCACAAGACATTTTTAAATCGACTGACCGGGTTTTTCAAAATTTTATAATAGCAAAAGGTACTATTAGTCTACATGACGCTGTTTTGAAAATCTACGTAGTCTAGCCTACCTTAGAGGCTTATTATTCTGTGCCATAGGGTTTGAGTTCGATCGCTTTTCAAGCATTATATTTTATAGATGGCGTTGTTCATTTGATGCCATTTTCTTAATCGCGGGTGCTAAGTTTTTCAGTTGAGTTTCTTCACTTACTGTGCTTCACATAAATAAATATGACAAATTCTGAATTAATGATTGTATTCTCTTGGGTAATTAATAACTGCTTTGTTATTATTTAACTTAGATAATACAACTCAAAAAATGAAAATGGATTTATCCTCCCATAGGAATCAGAACAGCTGCGTAAACAAAACTGTCGCAGTTAACTCTAGCTCTGTGTCGAAAGAAAATTTGGTCACAGCGCCCACCCATCCCATGATCTAGCTACCGCCGTAATAAGAAATTTTGTTTTACAGTCTGGTATCCCGAAACTAACAATAAGCGTCTGCAACGAGCCTATATCTGCTGATCTTGTGATTGCTAAGAAGGAGTTTATCCTGCTGGGCTCACTATCAGGTGTGTGTGCATGCATCCACACCGTCACCAACATGATAGTGTGGCGCTGCGTGCTTGCCAGCCCGGTGTTTGCGAGCCCAATACTGTACGACGAAGATAAATACGTCATATTTGCCGAAGTTGCCGGCGATATACACTGTAGAACTGTGGAGAAAGGTATCAAGGTAACCACACCTTAGTACAGTAATACCGGTTTAACAGATGTAACCGGACCTGCAGGGCTATTGCGTATCTCTGTTGACAGTTCAGTTTTTATATTATACAACGACAGTTCTGCACGAGTAGCGTCAGTTGAAACCAACAAGAACGGTAATTGTATATCAAAACTCGCCAAGTGATGATCACTATGAACTGCCAACAGAGATACGCTAAAGCCCTGCTGGTAGTAATATGGCGCATCACTCGTATTGATAAGTTGCATGCTCTACAAAGCTGAACCTTATCTAAAACTCAATGCGTCATAATGACGGCCGGCTTTGATTGTGTACTTATTAAATTGTGCTGCGAAAAAGTTCAAAAACCTTTATCTATTTGTCTGCTTGATAAGAATAGTCAATGCTCAAATTTAACATGAGTATTTTGTTATTTCAGATCTGGGAATATGCAGGTGCAAAAGGAAATATATTTTCTTCAATCTATGCAAAGCCAGTTGATAAGCTGACATGGCACATGGTGTTTGGTTGTCACGACAAAAGGGTGTATAACCTTAGTATTAAGAATTTTCAGCCAAGTCTACTTTGGAAGACTGAACTTTCTGCTCCAGTTTACTCAACCCCTTGTGGTCTGAACGACAAGCTGATATTAGCCGTATCAAATAATGGAAAACTATGTGTCCTAGATGCAGAAAATGGAATTGTATTAGAAGAGCTCAGTTTACCAAATGAAGTATTTTCCTCACCAGCTGTTTATGGCGACTACATATTTATTGGTTGTAGAAATGACCACCTGTACGCAATTAAATATATTTTGAACTTGTAAGTTGTGATTTCATCTAGTCTAAAAAATAAATAGGTGATATTAAAATTAATTAAAAGTTTAAGTATAAATTGCTTACTAAGCATAAGGAAAGATATTGCTTTGTTGTTGTTTTCTTTCAAAATAAAACACCTCTCATTATTATTATAACTTTTATTCATGATCTTACACAACATTTAGGTATAGTGAGCATTCATAAATTTTGACTTGTTTCAAGTATGATATGGTTACAGAATCAAATGAATACCAAATTGGAATGCATAACATCTGGTACAAATAACCTACCACTTGTGCAGATCACATAGCTTCGAATACTTAAAAAGCAGCTTTAAATAAAGTATAAATTCCTTTAAATAATATTTTATTTTTGGCAATAAAATGCATAAAATCAGTTTTGGAACCACTGGGAGCGTTGTACATACATTAATACTTGATCTACTGCCAATACACCTAAGCTCTTAAAATGATAACCCAAAATCCCTAGAGTATCGTTATTGTTGCCAGAACAGTTCTTAAACAAATATAAAATTAACAAGCAATGTACATAAACATGATATTTTCATTATAACATAATTCACTGTTCCTCTTCTCCAAGTTCCACTTTTACTTTGGAGAAGTCAAATTCTTCACCTGTTCCGTACTTGTATATCTTAATTACATCTAAACAAGTAGTCTCAAAGTGTGTGGTAGCATCATAAGACTCGGAAACAAAGATCTGGCTCTGAGTGCCGTCATCAAGAGGTTCATAGTAGTCTGTCACCGACACAAACTTCTGTCGGATAAGCCCAAGCAGATCCAAGCCAGGCTTGATCTCACTCTCTGGGTCATTGGTTTCAACAGTGGTAGACACCATGGCAATGAACCAGCCCTTAGCAGCCACTTGGTGTGTGTATGACACAACAGAGATATAGATATCAGAATGCCTGCCTACTTGCTTCTGAGGAATGATAATCTGGGTGGACAAAGCATCCTTTGTGTTTGGTATAGGATGATCCAATAAACAAATGCAACGGATCACCTGAGCCTTCTTTCGGACACGGTCAGGAACGTAGCTAGGGTCACAGTATACTTGTTTGCACTTGGCTATTTCATTGCCAGAGCGTACTCCAACTACTTTGCCACCTTCTCCAAGCACTATCTCATCGATAGGTTTGTCCAACATGTAGGTGCCTCCATAAATAGCAGAGAGGCGAGCGAAGCCTTGAGGCAACTCCCCTAATCCATACATAGGGTACAAGTATGGAGACTTGCCATATCTAGCGAGTGAGTCAGAGTACAATTTAATACGGCGGATGGTTTGTATCGCTGATTGTTGGAGGTAGTTATCATTGAGGTAAAGGGCCAGAGCGTGCCCAGTGAAATCTTGCGTGTTCTTGTCAAGGCCAAACTTATCATACAGTGACTGCATGTTGGCCGTACTTGGGTCCAAATCCTTCCAGGTCTTCGAGTCATCCTCCTGGAAGTCTTGAACGTAAATAAGGAAGTTTCGGAAACGTCTCTTTTCGAACATCCCCATCAGATCCGATGCCAGCGCCTCTTTCTGGTCGACGGGCACTTTTGAAATCTTTCCGCCTTTGTAGACATAGCTGCCCTCCACGGACTTGAATTCCAGGTATCGTGTCACGCCCGTGTGAATGAGCAGTTTCACAAGAAGCCCATTTGCCATCAACAGCTTGGGAATCAAATCTACATTCCAGTCGCGACCTCGGCCGTATGTTTCGTCGGGAGCCGGTGCGTTGAACTTTGCGAACAATTCTTCTAACGGGGTAATTGACGCAGATTCACCACCGTAGTACTTATTACGATCAATGTGCAGTACCTTTTTTCCGGACACTGAGAGCATTCCACTTAGGATACATTCCTTCAATCCTGTTCCCAGAACTATCGCGTCGTATTCTTCATCCATGTTGAAAAATTTAGAAGAAGATTTTCCACTAAGAAATTACAACCGGGTGGTAAATGTCAAAATGTCGGAAAGAATATGGCCGACATCAATGATGACGACGTGTGAGCTAGTGTTGCGCAGGTAAATATTTACAAAACAGTCGATAATATTTTATTTGTTAATGGCAACTGAAATAAAAATATATTTATAACAAGCCTGTTTCAGGAATTTTGGGACAATAAGTTTAAAATTATATACTTTTCTGTTTTTCTTTTTCTACTTCTACCAGTAAGACTAAAATATTTTCCAAATTAAACAAATTCTTAATTAAAAGGTTAAGGTGGATGCGCAAGGGTAGCCCGCGAAATTTAAATTTTCTTACGTTTATTGCAATTTGCAGGTCAGTGTCAGGTTGTATGTTGATGAAAATATGAATCGCGCCAGTAACACGTATGGAGTTACAGAATTATAATCATTCAAATCATCAATACAAACCTCCAAGTTCATATAATCTCAAAAAGTGACTTTTTCATGAAATAGCTATTGAATGTGATTATATGAACTTGGAGAGCTGTATTGATGATTTGAATGATTATAATTCTGTAACTCCATACGTGTTACTGGCGCGATTCATATTTTCATCAACATACAACTTGACACTGACCTGCAAATTGCAATAAACTTGAGAAAATTTAAATTTCGCGGGCTACCCTTGCGCTTCCACCTTAAAGGTTGTTTTCTTACATTTTGAATATACTTTTTTCATGAATTACAATTACGGCAGCAGATATAATGTTGTTTAATTTGTCAGCCAAGCCGCTTCAAAGCTCCGAAGCATCCATCAGACACTGCTGAAGATTTGGTCTAAGTATTTACACTTTCAGGAATGCATTTGAGGCCTTATTTGAACATCATCATCATCATTAAAACATCCTCACTACAAGCCCTTGCCGCGTCTTACTTGACAACGGCTGGTGTCTGTCATTCAAATAATATGGCCAACATCGTTATGATGTGAAACTTGATACAATTATTTTAGTTCTGTGTTTTCCCGCTTGCCCAGACAAGTTGTTTATAGCGTATGGTTTAGGTACAGTTGGTGATTTTTTCCTATTTTCCCTGCGCATCTAATGCCTAGTGCAAACCTTGCTTTTTATGATAAAACTGAAACAAAAACAACAACTGACTGCTATAAGACTGACTCCGTAGAGGCAAAATCTATAGAGACGACATAGCTGGGCCTTCTGACAAAGTGCATTGGTCATTTGACCATACACATTATACACTAGTTCATCCGTCAACCACCACCATTGTGTATTGTTTTAAACCGTAAACGGGAGCTCTTTAGAATAGTTAATAATTTGTTTTCAGGTGGGAGCGTCAGGGTAGCCAACGAAATTCAAATTTTCTTACGTTTTTTTCAATTTGGGTCTGTTTCAGGTTGTATGTTGATGAAAAATGAGTCACGCCAGTAACACGTATGTAGTTACATCGTATGCTGCACGGGTAGCGTCAGCTGAATCCAACAAGGAGGGTCATTGTATATTAAAACTCGCCAAGTGATGATCAACTATGAACTGTCAACATAGATACGCAATAGCCCTGCAGATCTCATATCCACCCCTGAACGTGTGAGTCTATCTGGCAGGCCCCAACGAGATTTATCAACAAGTGATAGGTTTACATAAAGACATTATTTTATACTTATAGAAAATAAATAAGATACATTTTGTACCTCGTCAGTTTTTGATTAAATGACGTTTCCATGAGGCGTCTAGCTAGCGGGCCCCCTACGATTATTTTTATTGTTATTATACTTTCAGATCGCCCAATAGTGCTCGGAGTGAGAAATAATTAAGTACCTTACTTTAAAATTTCGACTTTCTGTGAGCTATTCTTTAGTAGATATTTGTTATTTAGACAAACGGCCGGCCAGCAGGCCCCTTTTTTAAATACTACTCTTGTATACCATAAAATAGTATTAACAGCTTGATACTATTATGTACCTTACAAATCCAAAATTTCGACTTTCTGTGAGTTACACTTCAAAAGATATTCGTTATTTAAACAAACGTCCAGCCAGCTGGCCCCTTTTTTAAATACTACTCTTGTATACCATAAAATAGCATTAACAGCTTGATACTAATAAGTACCTTCCAAATACAAAATTTCGACTTTCTGTGAGCTATACTTTAGAAGATAATATTCGTTATATAAACAAACGTCCAACCAGCGGGCTTTTTTTAAATATAATATAAACTTTATTTTCATTAAACTTAGCCTATGTTTACCAATTCCATAACAACATATATATCGCGTCTAAAAAAACAATTTTGCAATAAATTGATGATGGTAGGTATTTGAAACTTATTGGCTAGATTTGTGACAAACAAATTAGAGAACTACCCTCCGTACTAGTTATAAACTGTACGACGGCAGAGTGGTACGGCCAGTTTGCTGTCTCCGATGTACATAGAATAGGCAAACTAAACAGATTAACTGCATGTTATGTTTGCAATAATATTACTTAACTCAGATAGTGCAACAAGTTTACTAGACTTAATTAACTAACACAGTTATACTCATAATTCCTCAACATTAACGGTCTTATTACAAAAAGCGGTTTAACTAAAAAACCTGGTTGAAACTTCTATAAACTACGGTCTAAACAAAAAATGGTATTACAAACCGGTTTTGCGATAAACCGTAGACTAAACCATGGTCTAACGCTAAACCTCGGCGACCCCTAGTTTAGCTAAATAAATACTACTCTTTTATATAATACAATAGTGTTAGGAGCTTGATATTATTGTGTACCTTACAAATTCAAAATTTCGACTTTCTGTGAGCTATACTTCAAATGCCTCATGAAAACGTCATTTAATCAAAAACTGACGAGGTACAAAATGTATCTTATTTATTTTCTATAGGTTCAAAATAATGTCTTTATGTAAACCTACCACTTGTTGATAAATCTCGTTGGGGCCTGCCAGATACACTCACACCCCCTGAACACAACTAAAATACTGTAAGAATAACGTTTAACCTTCATTCTATTTTTATGGCCCCAGTTGTCCCTCAAGACATTACAAGGCTGATCAAATCTATGAAGAACAAGAAGATCAGTTATGGATATGACTGTATTTCGACAAACGTTAAAAAATTTGTCTGTTCTGTGTATGTCGGATACCAAGGCTCATAATAGCAGTGATAGCCTAGCGGTGTAACCGTCGGACTGCCTAGTCATAGGTCTCGAGTTCGAACCCAAAGCACGCACCACTGATTTTTCGAATTCATGTGCGTATTATATAATTATCACTTGCTCCGGTGAAAGGAAACATCGTGAGGAAACCTACATGCCTGAGAGATATTTCTTGGCGGCATGTAAAGCCAAGTCATAGGCCTATGGGGGGCCTAAAAACTCGTGCGTGTTTCTGTAGGTGGGGACGTTCGATTCCGGTCATTTAAATCGATACTATTCATGCCATTTTCTATAGCATGCATTCATGCTTCATGCAATGTCTGTAATTGTTCCGAAATGGAGTCTATATTTAAAGCCTAAACTCAAGGTTACAGATAGTTGCATTCCTTTTTTCAAGAAACACAAAATACTAACTTTTCCTAAATACATTCTCGAAGTAGCTATATTCGTTAAAACTAACAAGGTTCTATTTCCTGCATTAAATGATACGAGGATGCGAACTACTGCCATACGTTCAAAATATCAGAGTCTAATGTGTACTGATAGATCTAACACTGCTTTGCTTAAAAAATATTATTGGTCTGGCACTATATTTAATAAATTGCCAAATTATATTATGGATAAGACCTTAATAAAATTAAAGAAACTCCTGTTTGTCGTCGTTGCTGACAGAGAAATGTTATTACTCTGTTACCAATTTTATAAATGAAAAAAGGTTCAATTTATCTCATATTTATTATTAAGTGTACACAAAGTCGGTCGTACTTTCACAGAAAACAAACAAACGTAACAGACTAGATAATCATGAGACAAATTGATATCATTTTTTATTTTGAACGTACACCATCAAACAGTGGAGTAATCGCCATACTACGTTTGTATGGAAGTACGACCGACTAGTGTACCCTTAAGTGAATAATTTTAGACTTTAGCTGATCCATGATCTAATTTTGAATGTAAGTACAACACCATTACTAGAACACCTGCATTCTATACAAATAAAGAAATTATTATCTCCTTTAAATATCTTTTTTTTTTTAAATTAATTACATTTTAAAATATTCCTTAAAAAAAAAAAAAACAATATAATAACATTAAAAAATATAAAAAATAGTAACCGGCATTGGGAACAGGGTCCGAGCTACCGGATACGTGCCTAGAAGTACTGCTTTCTGAATCAAGCCCTTGACCCATTATTATTATTAATTATCAACCAAAATCCTAACTAATATTATTAATGCGACAGTTTTTTTTTTATGCAAATTTATTATTGCTGCCCGTGACTTACTTTGTGGGGATAGAAATTATATTCAAGTTAAAGAAAAAAGTGATTAAACTCTATTATGTTTAAGATATTTATATTTACATTATTAGGATGATTCATACTAAGAGACCGTTTTGATTAATATGAATTACTAATACATTACTTGGGAATAGGTATTATAATTCTGGTAAAGCAGATTAAGCTTAGGTGACAAAAAATATTGTTGCTGATAATTTATTCAGCGATTCGCTCCTTGCTTTCTCCATAGCAGTTTCCTCTATGACTGACTCATATTGGCTCAGCATCACCAGACGGTTTAAAAAAGAAGCACTTATTTTGTTGTTGGCAAACCCAAATATGTTTTGTCATGTTTGGCAGTGTTTCCACAAAGAGGGGAAATTCCCCTTTTGAGGGGAAATTAGGGTCCAGAGGGGAAGAAAAAGGGGAAAGAAATGAACAGGGGAAATCGAGGGATCTCATAGGAAAAGCCTGGTTAAAAAAAAAAAAAATCTGTTATTTTTCATCGTTTGCGTTTCTAATTAAATAATTTTAGTTTTTTTTTTGACAAATTTAACTCCAACATTCTAGTAAATAACTATAAATAATAGATATTTGCGCATTATCTTATTTTGAGTGTGAAGCAAAGTTACTGAAAACATACTTCTATCTGTTTTTTTTTTTTACGTGGCGTTGCCAAATATAAATAATACGGATGTCAAATTACACACACTTGTGTTATCGATAGTACTACCTATAATGTGACCAAATGATAGGTTACTATGATAATATGATATAGGTTATTATAATGATAGGTTGAGCAGATTTTACTACTAGTGCCAAAACTATAGCAGAATAATTTTTGAGGGAAAAAAAAATGATGCGTGGGGAAAGGAAATCATTAAAGTGGAAACACTGATGTTTGGCGACCAAGCAAGCAATGAAAGAAATGTCATGTCAGTCAGTCAGTCATTGAGTTCAGTCAGTTACTTGTCTCGTGTTTTTGCTTGTTTTTAAGTTTCGTACTCTGTTGTGTGTAAACGCTCCGTGGTGGTCAAATAATTATTTTGAAAGTTCTAAGAATATGTATACACGGGCTACTATAAAACTTATGTGTTCTTCTAGTGACTATTGGAAATAATTAAGTTAGTGATGTGTGAATCTGTGAACGGATGACTTCCTACCATATGTTTGATTTCGTACGGTACATTCTCTCTCAATCACGTTCAACAAAAACATCTAAACGGTGTGGCGAAACAATAGTTTTAAATGAAAGGTAACAGTGGGGTGAACACCATTCAAATGAATAAAAATGTCAACAGAAGGCAGTGGAGAGACACCTTCTGTCGTGCCATGTTTACCCGGGGCACCGGAGCAGACTTACTTGTTCCCGAAAGCGAAGGGACACTCGAGGTCTGTAAGTCATGGAGGCACTCCTATGCTTGCGGGCAATCCCGGTCCGCCACGGCCATCGCTCAAGTCGGCGATGCGCGGGCACCAGCGCGCGCTCTCGCATGGGCAGATCGGCGAAGGCGGGAGGCCCAGCAGCGGTCCCGGCCACAGCCGAGCCGGCAGCCGCACGGACTTCATCCTGCCGCCCGGGCACCGCGACCGCGAGCCGCCCGCACCCAGCGCTGCGCCGCGCCTGGGCTCTGTCCGCATCCACTCGCGCCAGGCCTCTCGCTCCGACTCCATCTACACCATCCGGCGGACGTCCGTCGTGAGCCCCTGGAGACGAGCTGCGTTCTGGCTATTGCGGCGCCAACAGCCCAGCATTGACATCAGGCATCTCTCTGTCATCCCTAATCACCTGGTGCCAGATAAAACGCCACCCAAAGATCACCCCAATGGGAATAGATGCGACAATAAAATTAGGACTACAAAATATACTTTACTATCATTTATACCCAAGAACTTGTTTGAACAATTCCATAGGATTGCAAATGTGTACTTTATATTCATAGTGTTGTTGAACTGGGTGCCTGCCATCAGTGCATTTGGTAAAGAGATTGCGATGCTGCCCGTGTTGTTTGTGCTCGGTGTGACGGCCATTAAAGACTTATTTGAAGATCGCAGAAGACGTAATTCAGATAGAAGAATAAACAATTCATTTTGCAGAGTCTTCAAAAAGTAAGTTACTTTATTTATATATTATGCATAATCCAGTTAATATTTAATCTATATTTGTTTCCACTAAAAACATATATTTTCTGTGAAGTGGATAATGTTCATAGCACTCTGAAAGAAGATGTATGAAACTCAACTTTTGATTTTATGTGGTGGAAGATAAGTGTTACCCTGTTATTTTTCAGAAGATCACTGTCATTCAGGTTAATACCTGATACCACTGTGTTTCATAAAGTATTAAGCTGTTGACCATGACCGTGCTTGCAGTCATTTTTAACCACCTTCTGTGACCCTTTTTTATAAGTAATTACAATTGATGAAGAACTACTTAGACTAATATTATTTCTGAGATGGGTAAAAAAAACCTAATTCAAAAATACTTATAAGTTCAAACTTTTCAAATTATAATACTTAATTAGAAATAAGACCATCATAGTTAGGGATTACAATAGAAACATGATACAACACTACAGCAAAAGTGATTGTGATAAAATGTGAGTTCCGTTGGTTTTGAATGACTATAGTAACTAGTAACTGGGTTGTGGAGCTTGGAACTTGCTTCATGTAAAATGCTGGTATTCAGCTGTGTAGTAGTTAAAAAGTTTACACAGAATGGCCAACAACCAGCCACCTTGTCCCATATGGTCTACTAGAACAACTATGTGTGGAAACCAATCCAGATAAAACAGCGCTTAAGTACGTAAGTCTACAGAGATGAAGATTGGGTATATAAAATATTTTGCTGCATCTGATTTACAAACAACAAAACACAATTGAAAAGTTATTTATTACACACAACAATAAACAACATTTGTTTGCATCACAATTTAAAACTTAAAAATCCACACTCCTATTTCGGTCAGTTGTGTAGGTAATCAGTGCTCATAGATGTCAGTAAAAGTAGACAGTGTTGACTAATACTAACAGAATACAGCCACACACCTCGACTTTCGCTAGTCGTTTTTTATAACTTGTGTGGGAAGGAAGGCAGTGAGCATACGGCATACCTACGTGTATGACGTAGGCTTTAAGTCACAAGTGAATGGAATACTTCTAAGTAGGTAAACGTGATTCATTGGTGAACCGTGAAACGCGGGCAAATCCGAAAATACCTTTTCGAGTTAATTCGCGTTCAACGCTTCAGAAATCTCTAATTAACGTGCTTGGTCCATAAACGACTAGCCAGCAGATTATGCCATCTACCCTACGTATTTTAATGGTAACCTGTCGTTCATTAGTGCCCACGTACGCAGGGGTCTTTTATAACGCGACGTTTTTTCCCGCGCTCTGAATTTTCAACGCACGCAACACCGAGAGTTGAAAATCCAGTGCACGGTAAAACAAAAAACGTTGCGATAAAGCGGCCGTGCGTATGCGAACTTAAGTTATTTTAATTGATTTCCAAACGGCAACAATACAATACCTAACGTAGCTACTCAAAATGAGCTGGAATTTGGTTAACTAATCTAAGTAAAATGATTTTCCTGCTGATATTAGGTATATATGTATCAGCAGGAAAACCAATTTACCTAAATTACTGTACTGTAACTGTTAGGGAATCTAGGTACCCAGTAACTCCTTCCTTGCAAAAAATATCGCATTCGCCGGAAACCCCGAGAACGGAATTACGAACATATCGCACGCACAAGGTATTGTAAATAATGCCGTCTTATCTTAAACATTGTTAATACCCGGTATTTATTAGGTTCCTACGGCAAAAAATATTCGATAACCTCGTAATAGTCGACATTTTCCTACTGATATGACTAACTGAAATGGAGTAGGTAGGTATAATTTACTATTTTACCGACGCACCTAGTTTAATCTAAATGTTTAGTAGCCAAACGCAAGAAAAACGAACAGAAAGGGAATACCATTCGGAAACATCGTAGGTCCTGGAGAGTATAAAGCAGGAGAAAATTTGTACCCTAAATGTTCGGACACCAGCGACAACAAGGTGGCTCGGATTCCTGCTCAACAGGCCCAAAAAGCAGATTCAAAGCGGCGCGGCGTACGGCTTCGCGATCTAGCCAACAAAATAAGTTCTAGCAAAGTTTTGTAAAGCGTTTCTAAATAATCAATCAAGCGGTCTATAACTCTGCTCTATCCACAAGGTTGCGAAGGCTTAGAATAATGTGTGAAGGTTTACGAGCTGATTTCGTTAGAAACGGTCGACTCCGGTAGGGAATACATTCGAGGACATGTCGAAGGACTAATAAAATAACCAATCAACGTATCTTGAGAGTTTTAAGGTAGAGAATAAAGCGGTAATAGATTTTCGCTACAGAAACTATTGTTTCTGCAAGCTATTGCTTGCTTGCGCTTATCAACTTATTCGTTGGAATGCGGGAAAATACGGGGATAACCGCTAATGTACATGTCATTGTGTTTGTGTATTCAGATGGCAAACTACCTACCACAAAACCATATTTAATTAAAGGCTGTTAAGTTGTTAACGTAAAAGACCATCCATCTTTCAATCATTGGTTATTTGAACTTATCAAAGTGAGCACTTAACCGTTTATAATTCCATTTAATGTACGATTTAAGTGTCGCCATTAACTTTGTTGATAATATATTGTTGTAGTGTTGACATTTTGTTTGAATGTTTTTTTAAAGTTTTTTTGTTG
Organism: Eugnorisma glareosa; assembly: GCA_947578425.1. Lineage (NCBI taxonomy): Eukaryota > Metazoa > Arthropoda > Insecta > Lepidoptera > Noctuidae > Eugnorisma > Eugnorisma glareosa. The sequence continues at coordinate 20,479,933 of OX387970.1, read as the reverse complement.
GTAACTAACCGATGTTAAGTGGTCGGTATCAATGGAGTGATAGATCTCACATCCTGCCAGATTGCAAAACAAGTAAGTCTGACAACCAGTCTTACCAAGAGGTATTGTATTACCCAGTACTAACTGGGTTGTGGAGGTCAGATAGGCAGTCGCTCCATGTAAAATACTGGTATTCAGCTGCATCCGGTTAGACTGGAAGCCGATCCCAATATAGTGGGAAAAAGCTAGGCAGATGACGACCCTGCCCGATTGCACCGTTTATATTTTTCGTTGGTCAATTCTATCAGAAAGTTATCTTAGTTGTCTGACATAATTTTCCCCATCCCTGGGTTGTGGTTTCATCTGTTTGTTTTGTTCTGTAAAATAATTACAGCAGTGTTTTCACTCACATAGCCTGTGCCACTGCTGAGCAAAACCCACTACACGCTTTTGCTACTGCAGGAGCGTGTAGTGGTCTGCTTTCCACGTCGAGATATCCAAGTCGTCTAGGCATCGCCTTTGTGGTCTACCGCGAGCTCATGTCGCTATTTTACGGCACCAATCTTCACGGCATCAGTTCTTCGGGTTCGTTAATAGAATCCTTTATCATACATGTACCTACATAAACTCACGACTTTCCCATGCGGATAGGCAGAATCTACAGAGCGTCACCAATTATGACCCTAACGTTCTCTTTATGCTTTCGGAAATACTCACACCTTGATTGACACAGTCTTTGGAAAATCTCACAGATCCTGATGGTCCACAAAATGGGAAAACCAGCGAATGAAGTAACCTCTTATAGACCCATCAGCCTACTGCCAATCTTATCTAAAGTATTCGAGAAACCGTTACTTCACCGAATCCTACCCTTACTCCAGAAAAATAATGTCATTCCTAATCACCATTTTGGCTTCAGGCAACAACATTCCACAGTGGAGCAAGTCCATAGGGTAGTGGATAAAATAAGAAAGACTTTAGAGGAGAAAGTGTATTGCTCTTCAGTCTTTCTTGACATACAACAGGCCTTCGACAAAGTTTGGCATAAAGGACTACTCTGCAAAATTAAGAATAGCCTCCCTCACAGTTACTATCTACTATTAAAATCTTACCTGGCAGATAGGCTCTTCCAGGTGAAGGAAACCGACTCCACTTCCAAATTCCACCAAATAGAAGCTGGGGTGCCACAAGGATCAGTCCTGGGACCTGTATTGTATACTATTTATACGTCTGACCTGCCAGAAGAGGAGATTGTCACTACAGCCACATTCGCAGATGATACGGCAATCTTAGCAAGCGACAAGAACCCTGTGCTCGTAACACAAAAATTACAAACAAGTCTTAATGATATTATCAATTGGCTCCAAAAATGGAGAATAAAGGCTAGTGCATCAAAATCAGTACATGTTACGTTCACACTGCGACAAGGAAATTGCCCAAGGAGATGACCTCGCTGGATGTCACACTCGAACTGCCACAACTCACAACATACCTGCCTAAAACTAATGCTGATTGCAGATAAAAAGGGGAAAAAAATACCTTGACTGACACTAAATAATGTGAGACTGTAATCTAATACAGGTGAATATGGGGCCTGCATGTCGTAATTGAGCTTACTTGGGTCCCCAGTACCATGTCCATAGCGCAACACATAAGTAATTCATTCGACGTACAGTAAATTTGTTATGATGTTTGCTACACCAAGCGGTTGGGCGGTGCGGCCGCTCCGATTCATAAATAAGCCATTTAATATTACACGTATGATGGAAACTGAACATGTTTGCCGTAAATAATCGGATATTTATTTATTCTGTTAGAGAGTTCATCGGTTTTTCTCTGCCGAAATTTGTTCCATTTTCTTTTTTTTTGTTGAAAAAGTTTCAAACATTCTCTAATTATGTACGTAGACCTGAACGAAGTTTATAAGATCCTAGGGGAAACTTCTGCTGAATACGAACCCCGCTAATTAGGCACATATGAAGTTTACCTTGCGATGTAAACAACACAATTTGATCAAAAAGCACTTGAGTTTATGGCGGAAAGAGCAGTAATGAAGTTAATTAATTATATAGAAGTAAATTGATTTTCCACGAAGACTGTCTGTGTATAACAATGACCATAATATAATCATGATTCCAGATAGCGTTTAGCAATAAATAAACATAGAATAGCAATAATTTTCGTACAACAATGAATTTTTATGGACCAGTCCATATTTGCGGTCGCTCAACATGAAAATGTCAAATATGATGTGATATTGTAGTGATTGAGGTGAGCTTTGTTAACTTCCGTGTCATGTCATGGATACACCGAGCACATGTAAGGCCAGACAGAGCTATAGCTACAAGCAATCTGAAGCACGTGCTCTCTATAACCGATGACACGTCAAAACACTTCATACAAACATATTATGTCATGGTTGTTGAGGTGTACCTGTAGTACACCCACATTTTGCCAGTTATGATAAAGTCATCAACTGGGTACGAATCCGGCTTCCGGACAGGGGTACGAAGGCCGGATTTGTGCTCGGTTTCTGAGAAATTCCAGACGGGGAACCCAATAACACTACCCGTTCTGATAATCCAGAAGCCCATGCTGCATATGCGGTTGCGCTTGCGACCACTGGACTAACGACTAACGAGGTTGTCAAAATATTTAATGTTCGACAAACATTGAACATTGAAGTTCAGACAGCTTTCAGGCGCGCACCTCGTGGACTGTAATTTCAATTGATTTTATTGAGATTGCTCGACTAACAGTCTCAAGGTCGCCACTCGCAATCATTGGAGTTTATTATTTATGGCTTACACTTTGGTTAGTAAACGTTTCCTGATTTCTTGACGCATCTATAATCATTCAAAACAAACACAAATACAAGCAAAAACCCCGGTAAACTTATTCTTTCGACGCGGCTTGTAGTGCTGCATGGTTATTTTGGCGCGTGGCCATAGTCAGAACGAACGCAACCATATTGTTTTTCCAATACAATTTCCACAGACAATTTCACAAATGTTTCCGATTTACCCTCCTGGTAATGTCATTCAAGCGCCAGAAGGACCATGCAGCACTAAAAATATAATGCAGGTGGTAACAAGACCCTTCACGAAGCCGTCAACCAAGCATTATGTACATCAAACTAAGTAATTTTACGAAAAATCATTGCTGGGAAACGATTTTTTTAGGGTGAAAAATCGCGTTTTTACGGTAGGACTCAATGTAACTAACTCGAAACATTGTGCTAATAGATGGATTGAATAGTAGCTGGGGTCGTAGAGGTGTTTAAAGTAAAAATCGTTTAGTTACGGGTCTTGTTACATCCTTTGTATGTATTATTTCAAACGTAGAATTATAATGTCACTTTGTCAGTTACCTCAAAACACTTTCACATTTACTCCGTGTTGATAACGATTGTGGAGAGTTAATTAATATTGACACGCAAATAATAATTGTTTTATACACAAACCCTGTAAAATTTACTAAAACAATCATAGATTTCAATCTTTAGATGTTTATCGTACTAGCTCGCGTCATCATCACTCTGTCCTTTTGCCAATTTATTTGGGGTTGGTGCAGCATGACTTCTTCCATACTTCTCTATTTAGGCCCTAGCAACCTGGGGACAATTTGTCCGCGAATAATTTGCAACAACCAATGGACGTCAACCAATAGATGAAAAAAACAACACAACAACCAATGAACAGGTCTTACATTTCTATCCGGTGAACAAAAGTCCCTCGTCTGCAGGCCCTTACTCGTCATCCCAGCAGTTATTTTCTTTCTACCCATATCATTCTTTATATTATATCGTTTCTTTAGTATTAAGTCGCGTGAAAATGTGATAAAAAGAGTGTAGATTTCGATATCAGTGGGCAAGTCAATCAAATGTCATTTTCAACGAAAAGGAAACGGTATTTTGTTTAAGAGCTATAGTGAATCCAACGATTACAAAACCTTTGAATACAATACGGCAAAGCAAATCGTCTACTAGAAAACCTTCATTGTTATTAATGGCCACTCGTTAATTAAGACACGCTAATTTATTCTGTTTTTTCGTTGCATCGGTGTGTTACGTCAAATCGATTAGATCGTATTTTCCATGGTGGAACTGTGCGTAAAGTAATTTAGTCGGGGCTTGACAGATCATTGTGGATTCGTGCTCTTTATGGTTCTGTCCTGTAAGAATGTGTCCACTCATATCGGCGCAAGATCAACTTTAGCCACAGCTAAGAAAGAGATTCACAGTTCACGTCCTTGCGTCTCCTCCTTCAATAAAAGCGAAAAGAATTCCTTGATTAGGTTTCGGTTCGGGCAACGCGGATGGACAATGGACACGCTGTCGGGCTATTTGCTATAATGGTGTATATTTTTTGCATGGGAAGCTCTATCTGATCAGCTATAACCGCTTCCGTGTCGATACTGATACTGTTAGCCTGCGTCATCCCACTGCTGGGTAAAAACGTTTCCCCATGACTTCTAACTGTTACGATCCAGGGCCAATCTGGACCGCTGGTCTTGTCCAGCTTGTTCCGCGTCGATATGCCTTTAAACTGATTTGGTCGGCATTTAATCATCAGATCATTGCGTAATGCTAATGTAATGTTGACACTGACAGTATGCAAACATTTTAATTAGGCAACACATTTCAATGATTAATATTTTCCTCTTTAAACCGCAGAGTTCAATTCGTTGGAGAGATATTATACACTAGAATTAGAATCGTTGTTCTAGTTACTGCAGTGTGAAGTGAATGTTGTAATCTAGCAACATCCACAATTCCACACATTACGTCACTCATGGAAAGATTTTTGCAAACTGCCTACTCACTTGTCACGCTTAATATTCACTTAACTTTCTTCTATAAAAATAAACACAATTGCTGCAACCATACTCATCAAGACTGTAATACCCGAAGGCTAGGCTTAGATAGAAATATAAGGAGACGAGCCTATTACCACCAATCGACCATAGATCTAGTCTGCAGGCTGCTAGCGTGCAACTGTTAGAGAACCCAATAACACTTGCGGACCCGGGAATCGAATCTTGTGAGCACTAGACTAACGAGGCAGTTACTGCAAACTTTTCTGTAATAAGAAAATATTTAGGATCCACGATAAAACATACACCAAAATGTTACGCTGTAGTTAACATTTGAGTAAATGCCCTGATTTCATGCACAATCTTTATCGGTTCAGTTCAGTAAATAACTTACTGCATACCACGTTGTATGTATGTCATGTTTCTAACTTTGCGCCCGTGTATACTGCGTTCGCGTTAACTAATATACGTTTTTGGAAACAGCTTTTGCTATAACTTGAGACATTTTCAATATAACTTTCAGTAGCACTAGCCATTCGGAAAACAATTCATTTACTCCAGCGTAAAGTTGATATTCGTTTTAGAGATAGCATAATTTGGAAATACGCATAGACATTGGGAACAAGCATTGGTCTGTCTTCGGGTTTATAGACCTCAGCTAATAATTCTGACTGACTCATACATAAACAACATTATAAATGGTTTATTAGATCTTTCAATAACTGCCTTCAAATGGATAGATCATGATCGATGAAGGAACTATTATGTCCGGAGTACATTAGCGTCGAACTATGACTATTTTATGATGCAGTGGCATAACTGGAAGCCTTCATGAATGCCCATTAGTTGGGGGCAGTGATTATGCTCCCAATGAATGGGGAATGAGGGTGTAGATATGTACAGTCGAACCAATAGATAGGTGTACAGGACGCTAGCTTGCGACAACTTGTAAATGTTGTGCATTTGTTCAATAGTCTAGTCATTCACATTTAACCAAGTATGTTTTGTTTAATTAAATAATATATTGTATTATTAGTGAATATAATATTGAAATACTCAAAAAGAGTGCAGGGGGCCTAAAATAGCTGCTTTATCAGAATCACGTTAAAAATTCAAAACTCTTAAAATGGACTTTGTTGTCATAACCATAAAGCCCATTTTACGAATTTTATTTTTTTATGTGATTCATATTATGATTCTGATAAAGCAGCCATTTTAGGCCCCCAGGACAGATTGTCAAAACAGGTGCAATCAAATCTATCCTACATGGTTCATTCCTCAAGAGACCATTCTCATAAATGAATCAGCTTGCATTTGCATCATCTGTCTAAATATTAAACGCCTGTTAAACCCTGTCCTCTGAGTGTTTATGTGTTCGATCTTTGTATTTACTCTTCTTTGTATTCCATCTTTGTTTTCTACTACCTAGAAGGAAAAACTAAACTTATTTCTCAGTTTTAACAAAAAAAAAAACCGTAAAAGCCTATTAGGTAAAAGTTTACAGAATATTTACATCTACTACTACTACATTACTGAATATTCATAATTCATAGCACAGTGAAAAATGATTCTTTGTGGCCCGTGTACTTAACTCTTTTGTGGACTGTACTGTTTGCCCTGGACACGCAGCTCCTCTCTAACTGGGTCATTGGTCAAGGTCTACCGGGACGTGAACGCAATGTCTTTCCCAAAGTCCTCGTAATAAAATGTCTATGTGCGTGCCCTGCTTCACGGGCATTATTATCTTGGTGTTGCGCTTTTAAAGGTTACAGTGAATACGGTTTTGACTGTGTATTTCCGAGCCTAATCTTATAATTAAGTTGATACCGTTTGTACGAGGTTTAACGTTGACGTTTTTAAGAATCAGAATGTACTTTTTGAATTATTTTCGCCTATTATTTATGAGTCAACTGGTATTTAGAGTGCTTAGGGGGACGAGGTGATATGGCATGTTTTTCCAGATAAATTTTTAAACCTAAAGCAATCGGCTTGATTTAAACTATGACGTATGATGTATGTCCTGATAACGGTATCAGCTAGACGATGGACGCAGATTATCTCAATGGGTTGATTCACTCCGTACGGTAACGTATTTTATCAATTATGATAGAACGATGCTACATAAAAATCAAGGTGAGATAACACTGGTTGTTTTAACTCGATGTGCTTCGAAGAAATCCCTGAGCGATGTATCTGTTTGAATTGTTGGAATGTTTAGTGAGCTCACATCGAATGTTTATTTTGTTGCAATTCTTCGATGTTTGCTCAGATGCAGCTTATTCTTTAGTTTCATTGTTTAATTTACGGTTCTGATCTCATGCAAACGTTTAATGGACACCATAAGAACGCTCAGCATTTTACCCGACTTCTGAAAAAGGAGCGATACTTGACAAGGATTTGTGTGATATCACAACTAAAAAGGGAAAGGAAGTCGGTGGCAAAAGTCATTGAAACAAACAAAACTCACCGACTTCCGTAATTAAAGTAGTTTTCTATTTTTCGATGTTTTTTTTTGAATCCGGTTATTTTTTTGAAAAAAAGTTTTTTTTTCTGATCTGCTTATTCGAGAAAGTCAAATAGGCCCAAGCTCAAAAAAAGAAATCGCGTTTAGAAAGTAATATTTCAACTGCTAATTAACTAAATTGGCAATGTATCTAATCGTTACGCAGTCGTTTGGTTTGTTACATCTGGACATAGCAATAAATAGTGTAGTTTTATGTCCTTTACATGTGCAATTAAATCACCAGCCAAGTTTAAGGTGGATGCGCAAGGGTAGCCCGCGAAATTTAAATTTTCTCAAGTTATTGCAATTTGCAGGTCAGTGTCAAGTCGTATGTTGATGAAAATATGAATCGCGCCAGTAACACGTACGGAGTTACAGAATTATAATCATTCAAATTATCAATACAGCTGTCCAAGTTCATATAATCACATTCAATAGCTATTTCATGAAAAAGTAACTTTTTGAGATTATATGAACTTGGAGGATTGTATTGATGATTTGAATGATTATAATTCTGTAACTCCATGCGTGTTACTGGCGCGATTCATATTTTCATCAACATACAACCTGACACTGACCTGCAAATTGCAATAAACGTAAGAAAATTTAAATTTCGCGGGCTACCCTTGCGCATCCACCTTAATGTGGTATAAATAACGGAATCGGAAATTCCCAGTTTCACATTACTTTGTTTTGTGCTAAAACAAAACCTTAAGTCGTATTACTGAGAATAGTGAATGCAAGGCACTAAATAATAATAAGGAAAACTTAATAGATCCAGTTGTAAGAGAGACAGCAATACAGGCTGTCGTTTTGTATCGCGGTCAAATTCAAGGAGGTATCTATACTAACGATTCTCGATCCGAATCTATAATAAAAACGGTAGTTTTGTTCATTTTTTTGTTACTGAAATCGGTATGTGTAAATCACCCGTATTAAAACGCAGCCCGTCTGTTCCTAACCCTATAAACGCGCCGTCACACGCACAAACGCAAACGTTTATTCCACAGTGTAATTATGGACAGTAAGGAAACTAGGGGGTGGTTTACGCTTACCGATATCCGTAAAAAAAAATTATAGATTCAGGTCGAGAATCGTTAGTATAGATACTTCCTTGAATTTGACCAGGATGCAAAACGACAGCCTGTATATTTTCACCATCTCTTTCGCGTAAGCAAACTTTATGTTAGGCCCCAGTTTTTAGTAAATAACGCGCCAAAAACTGAGCCCCGACAAAACGGGTGTCGGTGCGGTTTCTATAGAAACTATTACCAGACTTAATGAGGTAGTACCACATTACATTAACAGTCTGGACTGTTAACCTATTTCCTAGGTCCTTTTGGAATAGCGACAGTTCTGGAACTGTCGCTATTCCAAAAGGACCTACAAACATAAGGGATACATACGATAACATCGATTCCAGGCATTCTCTATCTACGCCCTATCTAAAGCCGTGTGTGCATGCCATAAGTATTGCGTGAGTGCCTGCCTTTTATATTTTTTTGAAATAGGTTTCGTACGGATGCACGCTGCAGGTCATTCAGGTCACCTCATGCACACTTGAAGGCGATATAATCCATAACTGTCGTGCCCCTCTTACAAGTTATAGCTTTTTGTCCTCAATTGAGTGTTTCCTAACTTCTAAGAAATAATTACAAGTGGCACGTCAGCTTGTGTTAATTGCTCAAGAATACGTGACAAGTCTCAAGATATTAAGTTCAACTGTTTCGAAATCAAACCTTTGTCATTACTAAGTTTAGATCTTTTAAAACCCAAAAAAAGGAAAAAAGAAAGGGAAGGAAAGGTTGGGTTCTGTTCCAGACATGCGCAAGCGCACTCTTCGTGATAAATTGAAAATGGCAAAGTCAAAGTAAATATTCTGTATGATTTGAATTGCATTTTCATTGTTATTTTAACGTTATAAGCGGACTGAACGTTCGAAATACCAAACGAAAGCTTGTTGTGAATTTTTAGTTTGATTTGTATGGCACACCTTGGTATGTTTCTGTGACACGCACTTGATCGGTTTTTTTATTGTTCACATGTTATGTTTTCCTTCTTTCTATGTATGTATACGGTTTCTATGTAGGTAGACGTTTTTTTAGAAGTACCGGTCAATGCACTTGAGTTATAGTAGTAATATATGAACACATACAAGTGCCTAACAGTTTACAAGGAAAATACATGTGTACGGTCGAGCAAGCTATTTGGTATACACGCGGAAATTTTCACAATCCAATGCCGAAGGGTATACTTTTCCAAATTTTATTTCATAAAGCTTTTCATTAAGAGAGTGACTCTTATTGACGTAAGCTTTATAAAACGAAATTGCAAACAATATTGTTAGTGCACTAGAATTGTGAATATTTTTGCGTGTATACCAAATAGGTTGTTCGACCGTACGTATAACAGGAACAATTTGCTTAAAACGTCACGCGTATAATCCAATACAGGATTGAATTGTAAGAAAGATATTTAAATAAAATGTAGTTGTATGACTCAAAAGGAACTGTTTTGGTTTTATTGAAATTGGCCTGTCAAGTGCTTGGTAGTAGAAGGTTACACTCTCGTGAAGGCTAGACAGACTTGAAATTCTGAGGGAACTCCTTCAAAATCTCTATCTGTATAACTTCGTGATAGATGTTCTCGAATAGGTATTTTAATTCTAGGCGGGTGCGTCATCCACGCATAAAAGCAAGTATGTACTCAGTACGTGGGAAATGTGTCCACGCAACACTTGTTTGCACAAGTGTTGCGTACCGTGCTTGTGAACGTCACCTCAGGAAAATCGACTGACACAATTTTAGGGGGTTGACGGACAATAAAGACCGCAGAACATCCCATTCAAAAACGCCAGGTTAGCAGATAATCCGATAAATTAAAAGAAAACCGGATATTTTGTAAATCAGATGTTTGCTTGTTTTGTGTTTAAAATAGGTACATAATTATTATGTTTCCTTCTATTTGTGGTAGATAATAATTGTATACTATAACATACTTTATGTAACAAATGAACATTACAAAATAATAGTTCCTGCGCTCCTAGTATGAACATATTTGATATTAGTATTACTTGTATACATTCTCCGAATCAGAGTGTTCTACGAAGCGGTCCTTCTTCGAATCGGGTTTTTTGTTTTCAACATTGCTGATGTCGTTTAGTGAATTGGACATTCTGAAACTGACATTGTTGTTGACGCAACACTATTTATTTCAGCACGGTATCGTTATCGTAAAACATTTTAATAGTTTCAAATGCATCCTCGCTGTCGAACGTTAATCACTAAACTATAAGCTTACATACATAATACAATAGTGCCAAACAGTTATGTCTGTTTGTATGTAGGGCGTTTATCGACTTTACATTTTACGCGGAAGAAACATTCATTGATTACTAAGTCTTTGTTGATTATTTGGTATTATTGTATTGTTCTTTATTGGACTTTTCCTTAATTGCGTGTCTTGTTCGCGGGTTTGCCACGAACGAAAGATGATTTTGACATATTTAAGTATTTTAGTAATTACAGGCTTCTATCAAAGAATGCTTTACCAAAATCTACTAACTGGAATTACGCAGATTATTTGGGTTGTATGTCAGTAGGTGTCAGCAACTCCATGTCCAAAGAGCTTCTTTTGCGTACGGAACTAAGCTAGTATTAATCATCAACATACACATTACACACAATGGGTACTTTTCCTTTTTTGCGGTCTTGTATTAATCCGCATTACACACAAGTATTTTCTAATAGCTCGTTAGGCTAATTGCGCTATAGTCTTTAGTCTGCAGTTACTGTTGTCCCATGTCCCCAATTTATTTGTTTGCTCATCTAACAGGATACTATAGGTTTAGGTACTTGTACTTTTCCAATTAACCGTTTTATAGATAAGGGTCTTTCGTTGTACTGTTTGTCAACACTTAAAGGGACAACTTTGTGGGGCACGCTGCCGATGTGATTACGCTAGTGGAGAAATCGTTACTAAGAAACCCGACCGAGCAAAGAACCCATAAGTGGGTGCTTTGCTGTGTCACCGGCAATCATCGTAATCAATTTTAAATCAATTGATGACAACAATAGAATTATTTAAATCGTTTAATTCCAATCAATATTAATAATAACCGTATCGTCGATACGATATCGGTCATTCTCATCAACGACTTATTGAGCAATCATGCCTTGCCTGTTTAAACTATTAATTTGATGATTGTCGTAGACTAATCAGCAGAAAATTTCGAATAGGAACTAGTTTTCCTACAGAAATTATAGTACAGGATATTGTTACTGTACAGCCAGCAACTGAAATGCACCTATAAATGAAAAATGCGTTGATTTAGATTTTTGAGTGATGTAGAAAATAAAATGTTAATGAGGAGCAGTAAATTGTAACTTATAACATATCTAACATTCATGGAACAAAATGTGGGGAGCGGTCAGAGAATAAACTTGAAAAGGTTCGTGTGAATTTGGTTTACCTTTTTGACATTTTTACACGAACTATATCAAGTTGAAGGACGCGCCACGCGCGGGTTTACCGGACTTCTGAATATAAAAAAAAAACTTTTTAACTACCAAATAAACGAATTTCCTATATCTCAGTATGGCCTAACACATTCCTATAATTGAAGTACCTATGTAAACCTACTCGTGATTTGTTCGTACTACTATAACATTCTATACCCACATGGTTACACACTTGGGACAGACCCCCTTGACGGGTGACCCCTACGTCGTCTTTCAAAAAGCCGTTTACCTCGATACCCAGATGTTAACAAGATCATTCGAATACCAGTTATGCTAAAACTGCATTTTCTATCATGCAAATTGAGCACTAAAATTTCGGAATTCTACTTTTAATAATATTTTACCCGTTTTTTGGAGGAACGAACGCTAAATAAATGTACAGTTGTTTTTCCTATTGAACTGGTGAGCCTTGCTAATATTAATTTTATAATATCAAGCTTATTATATTTGGCAAGCTAAGCAGAGCAAGCTTTATTTCAGTCTTTACAGAACTCATTTCAAAATGAAAGTATGTTATGATCAAGTCAGGTGACGTACCGTCATTTCTGCCCATCCCCACAGACGTGACGTCATGTATGTATAACTAACAATTAAAATCGAATCAAAATCAGTCTAACAACCTCCAGTATAATTAGCCAGTAACATCATTCAAGTTCAGACAGCTACGTAATTGTTATTGTAGTATTATGAAAAGTAATTGAAATAAGCGATGGGTGTTAATATGAAGCCTAACTAATGTAACCACTAATTGCTTGCTTCGCTCCGGCCTTGACTGCGTGACCTCAGAGGCCTACGAACTAAGGCCATTGGCATTTACTACGATATATGTAAAACAGTTTTTGCCATTACTATAACAAAAACATTGTGTGAACTGGACTAGCCTTGATATGGAATGCTTAAACGTGATGCATTCTCTGGGATCCGCACCCTAACCCAGGTCTTGTAAAAGGGTAGTAGAAATAATCCGTCAGAAAGATTTGATTGCGAGTCGAACTCGCGTGGAGGTGCCGTACAATGCAAATCAAAAATATATTTGTTATATTTATAATGAAATCAAAACTATTTATTTTACAATAATAACAAAAATATATTTGAGATCCTCATAACGAGCCCTTTCATTTGATATATAATATGACACAGTAGGATTTCGATGGTAAAAACGGCTAACCTTTTTTTTAGTTTCCTAATTTTCCCCGAAAATGACGGTTATTTAAAAAAAAAAAAACTTTGCACGTCTGTGTTTTGGTCATAGGATTATACCATCCTACCAAATTTCACCTGATTTGGTCCAGTAGATTCGGAGCAAATGGGCTGTGACAGACAAACGGAGTGATCCTATAAGGGTTCCGTTTTTTTTTTCATTTTCATTTTTTGTACGGAACCCTAAAAATATTGGATACGTATTTTTTCACGTAAACAAAAAATGACGACGATACAGTGCATCGAAAACTCGTGTGACGTCACAGTTCGGTACACTTTTTAGCGACAAGTCTGTCACAATCCCCCACTTCAAGTATTTGATGCGTTTTATCTTCGTCAATTTTAATTGATTTTATAAAACAAAAAATAAGTACAAGTATCCAATATTTTTCGATAATTTCTAAATAAAATAATATTTTTTTACTCAGGAATCATCACTCTTGGTTATTAACTGCGATAACGTGTCACACGACCTCTAATAATAATCAGTGTGCCCCAATCGGGGAACGGTGGACCACAGTAATAATGTGGCGGGACTCCCCCAATCAAAAACAATTTTTACCAACGCTAGTCCAAATCCCTCTTGTCAGGTTTTTCGTTTTTGTGCCAGAGATTTATGCGCACTCTAAAGACGGAGTCCCACAGGGAACTGACATTTTATTGGAGTCCGTCGGGAATCATATGTATGCAATTATCCCGTAGTGACTTGATTGTATTCTATTCTGTACTCAGGTTCTCTAGTTGTATTGTACGAGTACACACGGCTACACATCAAGCTATACATTTCCAGTATAAGCTGACCTCGCATTGTACGGAAATCCTATACAATACGAGATCAGCGTAAACTGGAAATGTATAGCTTGATGTGTAGCCGTGTGTACCTATGTAATACATCGGGTAAAAGATTTTTTTAAATTTTCTACATAAACAAATTTCAGTTAAATTTAATTTATTTAAATTTTGTGGGTGCGTTAAGGGCGTGTGCACACGCACACACCTATATCCCAACCCATACACAGTTTGTCACACACATACATAGGCACTACACACATCAAGATGTCATTTATCTTTTTCCTTTTTTAATATTTCTGTTTTTGTTGAATTCTTTTATGAAAATTTCTTTGTTCTAGAATGAAAGAGGCTGGCCTCCACGACTTTCTGACATAATAAAGTTATTTGTATTATTTATGATTTAATCATCGATGGTATCATTGACATGACCTTCAGCATTTTATCATAAAAATTAACAATTTTTTCCGGTAAATTGAGATTAAACTATTTATTTTATTTTGACTGTTCCATGTGGTTAATTAACACTTTTAGTTGGTACTTATATTTTAAAACCTACCTATTTGTAGAAGACCCGCTTCCTCATACAGTATGATAGCCACGTTATTTTTACCTGTTGCTAATTATGTATTGACTACATGTTAAGTGTTTGTGCTCGCTCGTTGGTGCTAATCACTTAACATTCTCTTAATATCTTTCCGTTGAACACAACAGCTTCTACAGTTGAGTTCATTTGTAATAAACTTCAGGGTTGCATCGCAGTTTGTATTGGCTAGACAATTGGTTGAAATGCAGTCTGTCTTATCTTTAGAATCCCTATCAAATGCTTTTTTTTAAAATTCCTATTCACGCACATGGTTTGCTGTGTTGACTGACAATTATTTAATTTTGAATTCTTGACTGAATCTGAATAGACGTTTGCAAAACTATCTTTATTTCCCCTCACTGTACCTACTAAACAACATCAAGAAGTTTAGTGTAAACATCTAACACCTTAATCTTGAGCATTTCTATGATTGTATGGCATCCATGACCCGGACAAGTCACCAATGACGTCACAATCGGATTGAAACCGAACGGTTCGACCTGAAACTGTCTGTAAGAACCCCGTCAAACTATTGTACCAAGTGTACACAGCTGGGGCAATGTACTTTAACATACACACAAAAATCGGAGCAAATACTTTTATTAATGCGTCATCGGTGAAATTTTCGTGTTATTCACAACTCAAGGCGTGTCTATTCCAAAGGCTAAAATTTTAAAAAATTAATGCGAAAAAAGCTTTAAACGGTCATCACTCCCCACTCCCTTGGTAAATGTGTGTATATGGCGGTCACCGCGACCTTTGTCGGAGCTATGAGTCTGTCTGGCTATAACTTTACCTCGTGTGGCTACGCCCGTGGGGATTTTGGGAAACAACATCGTGCTACCAAAAACAGATCGTAATGCAACGTAGTAGACTGCGACTGACAAAAATAAGATCATCTTCTGCCTAGCCTTTTCCCCAACTAGGTTGGAGTCTGCTTAGTACTAGTACTTTACAAGGAGCGACTGCCTCTCTGATCTCCTCAATCCAGTTACTGGGTAGTGAATATCAGGATACTCCGTGGCAAGACTGCACTGATAAAATATAAAGATACTAAACCATAATGGTGGGTAGTAAGAATACGTGTTGAATTAAACAACACGCCAACACGGCCCGTTAACTGCATAAACGCGTTTGTTGCCCCGAAACTGCTGTACAGGATTTGCTTAACGATCCCTATGATCTTTTCAAAGGTTCTTAGCCTCCTTTGGGGTTGTTGCGATGTCTCCCAAGTGAAGTTATCTTCAGATCAACTTACGTTTGCTATTTCCCGGTTTCCACCAAGGCGTTAGACCAGCGGAGAGGTGGAAGTTTCGAAACAATTTTAACGAATGTGATTGGTCGATTCCGACACGTCTCCTCTCCACTCTGGTCGTCTTCGTTTTGGTGGAAACCGGGTCTGATCCCTGAGCTCCTCGAAGATTTTTAATCTTGTTTGATGTTGTCGCGATGCCGTATAACAATATCTTGATCAGATCAACGCTACCTTCGCTAAGTCTTCCAAGTCCTTCTTTGACCGGTCGTAAAAGTCAGAGTCGTGATGTTCTGCTGACGTCATGTTGCCGCGCCCATGTTGTTTTAAGTGTAGAAACATAATGCAATTAACGATAAGTTACTAACAAGTGGGCGTGGCACAAGGACCTCCATATAAGAAATGGAAACTGCTCGAGGAGGCGATACCTTGTCAGTTGAATGATCGGCGTGTTACGTATGTTATGGACATAAGGAAGACAATATTTATGTTATCATTTATGACTATTGAAAACAAAAGGTGACCGCTGCGGATCAACAATAAATCGTAATCGAAGACGCGAGTATTCTTAAAGATTCTTATGTTGATTGTCTGCTGTGAAGTTACGTAGTTTTCCAAAATCCGGTTGGTCAATAGTTGATTGTTGACTGATGACAGTAAGGTACCTGACAGTTACCTGGTGGGTGGTAATTGTACGTTGGTATAGTTATTAACGACGATGACTCATGTGATAGTATATTTTAGGGTTGTTTTACTCTGTTCCGTCTTCGAAGCTGATAGTGTCGCGGACACGGTTAGTACCATTACACAAAATTGTCTTTCTTCCCTAGTTCATTTACTGTCTCCCTACGGCCCATACAAAGTGTGTCTGCCATATATCGCTTTTACCGATACGATCGCCGTTGTCTTAGATATGATGGTTTCGTTAATGAACTTTGGCATAATTTTGGCGAACAATAAAAGATATCTTATCCTATCTATCTTTCAACGAAACTAATCACAGTGGTCACGGAACAGCCAGACTTCATGAAATAAACAGACAATTCGATCCAATTTCTCAACCACAATTTAGATAAAATATACTCTCACCCAAAGTAGGTCATCCCCGTGATATGAAAAGACTATAAATAGAGGTAAATGTCCTTGCTCTAGTTCTAGATTATATAAATGTTACCGACCATTGTTCCATGCCGACCTATATGAACATGGTAAGCCTTCCATATTGAATCTACTGCGGATTATTATCAGAATCGAAAATACCTGGCCGTTGGTTGGTTCTGATAGGTTTGCGTCAGTCAGAAATACGGCCAACTGCGGAAATTCGGATTTAGTAATGGTTCTTTTGATCCTTGACTATTGATTAGGTCTTCACCAGAGCTTTTCTACCTGGTGAATAAGATCTGCCTGCACCCTAGCATGATAAGAAGCGTTGATCGATATCAGTTAAGATTCAAATCAAGAATCTTGCTTGAGCATCGTTCAAAAATGTTTAGACAATGGTTTTGCAAAACGGACAAGGCCCATCTGTGTCTAGCATTAGTTTCCTTCATAGCGAAATAAAACGGAAACAGCAATTACTGTAACAATATCATGATATTTATTGTAAACATCATTCATTTATCTGCGTCAAATATCAAATATCTGAGCTTAGGAAATGCGTTTACCCTTTAACAACATAATCAATCGCATTTGGTTTCCTAGTATATAAAATTCAGGACAAAGGAAATAGAAATCATAATTACTTCCAAAAATGATGCCCAAACCTAATTACACTCATATCGAAGTGGACACTAGAGTATTAATTTCTATTGACCTTAGAGCCACCGCTGTCACGGAAAACTGAACCTTGAGTCAACCCAGACAGCACTGCTAATAGAATTTTTCCGTGTCTGTACATTATGAACAATTGATTAACGGAATTGATTGACTTTCTATCAGTATTGGATATCTTTAGTACTGCACGCTAACCCGATAAACAATGTATTTCGTTTGTAGTGTAATCTGAATAAATAAACAGCGATGACGAATTGTTTGTTCCGCGATTTGTAGTAAGCATGTCTGCCTGAAAGCATTCACCTCTAACCTCCAGATAATGAAGTGACTCATTGTGTTTTCCCTTTACGACTGTATACGAGTTTAGTTTTCGCTTGCACACATGTTGTACGTGACCAGGTGGTGTAAAGGCATCACGAGGGGGCATAGTATGTTGCCCAGGGAGTACCGGACGACATTCATCATTCATCTTTGATGCATTGTTTAATATCAACATTTTTGCTTGCGTTAGGATAAGGATCATCATGTAGCACCCAAAACAAACCGAGCCTGCATTTGTTTATCCTGTAGGCCTCGAACTCTCGACCTCGTCACTAAGCATGACGGTCATGTTCTGTCAAACGCTTTTATCTCTACGGTCTAGATGCGCTATAAACGTGATTGTGCCAGTGCCTATTGTATGACTGTGAATGTCAAAAGTGCCTGTTCGGCATCAATTATAATATTAAACCTGATGACCTACTCTCAAGATAATAACTCCGCATGATAAGCAATCGTCAGCTGCTTATCAAGCCGGCGCCGGCGCACATGAATGTTGGTTTGTCGTAAAGAGATGTATTCATCTATTCATCCCATCCATTTAAAATATAACGTCAAAAAAAAATCATTATAACGTTCGTTACTCTGGTCACGATAATTTGCACTGATTGTATTACAAAAAACGGTGATCTTCACCGTACCGTACTAGACTAGAATATTCATGACAGTCGTCGTCGCATGCGGCAAAGAGAATGGTGACCACGAATCACGATGCACGGTCAATGTCAATCGATACAGTTGCGTGTACAACGAAGCCTGGCGACGACCGACGCGACGTATCCGGGTCACCCTAAGCTGTTTACTATCCAGTTCATGCCCAATCATAAAATAGGAGCCTAATGTGCCTCAGCCGTCACTAATATCACCATTACCAGAAACGCAGTTCAGCCTTGATCTTGTTAAACTGTAGACAATTCCGCAAGTTTTTACGTTTACTCGCTCAACATCATTGTGTGTTCCACTTTCGCTGAACTGCTAGTTTTGTAACGGTTTCCAATCACCGCGGTTAATAAAGTAGCTATTAACAGTAAACACTGGCTTCATTTAAATGAAAACCATCCTTTAGCTCTTGTCTACAAGTCAAGATACGATGCGCAAAACATTGTCTGAATAAAAAATTGGCGCTAGATTCTGTCACGCCGAATTGCTTTAATTTAGTGCACAAGTTGTTGAAATTGTTCTTTAAATGGCTTACTTTATATGAATAGTATATTAACGAGCTGAATGGCTGGCGAAGGTCTTCCGAGGCGGGGACGACACGGGGCAAACTAATAAAATGTATATTGACGCTTACGTTT